>CM060815.1:10000000-12400000 GCA_030704555.1 Heliconius charithonia
CTCGCGGCCTCCTCGCCTCCTCCTCCTCGCCTCCTCGCCTCGTCGCCACCCGTGTGACGTTACATGAATGATTCTGAAATAGAAAAATGTTCACCCACTGAACTAAACGGTGTCGTAAAGACGTGATTAATGGCCCGAAGAGAGTTCAGCCGCTCGGTCTCGGGCGCCGCCGCCGCCCGCGCCGCCCGCGCCGCCCGCGCCCCCTTGCTCTCATACATATCTCTATATCTTTACTGCTTTAAACTTACTTTCATATTTTGAACCTTCCCCTTTCAAAATATTAGGCATTTATTACGGCTCCTATAATAATGTAATTACTTTTACAATTTGAGAGCACAAAGTATTGTTGTATTAATAATACTTTATTTTTTATGCACATTAATTTTAGTATATTATTTGTCCACAAAATGAAGAATATAAAAACATTTTTATAACCACGACGTCATCAAAAACAACATATTGAAATTCCTAGTAAAGTTGAATCAATTATACCGATAACAACAAGACGTAGGGGGAGTCGGAGGAGGTCATTGAAGGGCCGATGGGAGGGTTGTACGGCGGGGAGCGGGGTAAAGGGGGAGGGCTGAGGGGAGCAGCCGGGAGCAGGAATATTCAAAGCGTGAGAACGCCGCGCGGCCCGCATGCCGCGACTCCACATATCTCACGCGCGAACTGTTCGTGTTGACCGTCAAATTTCGACTCTAGTCGTTAGACATAAAACTGATATTGGTTGCTGTGGCGGTTGTGGTTATCGCGCAGAACGTTCGAGGACAATACTTTTCTAGTTTAGGTACGGCTGGCATTGGCCCGGATACCATCGATGAGCGTGCACGTCCACGTCCACGTCCACGTCCACATCTACTAGCACACCGACGACAAGACTACCTATAATTGGAACTCTGAAAAATTATATCATATTTTACTTATTTACTTCTACAGTTATATATTTAGTAGATAGCATATCAATTTTACAAAATATGTAGCATGTGGCAATGTGATACAAGGCTACGGACACACCGTGCAAAACATTAACATATTATAGATAGAAAATATTACATGGACCTACTTATTATGGAAGGAGCTTATTGTCTCGATCCAAAGTAGTCGTCTTGATGCCTGATCTACCGCAAATATGAAACGTAGGTACTAATCAAATGACTTGAAGGGTAAAGGTCGATGTCAAAAATCGAGCCAACGTTAATGGTCCTTGCAGTATCGGGCCATGTTTGTACGACGAAGTGGTGGGCGTGTCGTGAAATAATTTCTGACTGCAGTTTTGAAGGGATTTTGTTTTAGTAGATAGCTCAGAAAGGGTAGGGGAGGATGTTTTCTGAGAACAAGAAAGTTAAGCTCATGAATCGAATCGAGTTCATGTCACGACTGTTGCGACACGATCGGTTCACCTTGAGCATTAGACGCATCCTAAATATAGACATCGGGTAACGTATTCGAAGTAACAATGCAATAGCGATTCCGATGTACTTGTGACTTAAAGATGGCGATGGTGAAGGCTGCAATCGATCAGCATGCTCGAAAAATTTGGGAAAATTTCCAGCAGGGAAGAGGGGGTCAGGGGTAGACGGCGCGCGCGGGGGCCGGGGTCGGTTTCGGCGGGGCCCCGGCGGGCGTCGACCTCGTGAAAGGCGCGCGGCGGCGGCGGATCCGCGCCCGCGCCGGCCGCTCGCCTTTTTACGCGCTCTTTCCCGCGCCGCCGCCAACCCCGCGGGCCCCCGGCGGTCGCCGCCCGCAGATAGCGCGCCAGCCGCCGCCAACTGACGCACCGTCTGCGTCGCTACTTACTATTTATATTTACTGTAAGCAAATCATGACTTATGTCGTGCTGTGTGCTATGATAATGTACGAGTAATGCATTCACATTTTAAAGTCTCAACGTTAATGTACCTTAAAATTATATATCCTTTTATTAGATCGAGCAATTTCGCCGTATTACCTTTTGTAACATATAATAGTTTCGACGTTTATATAGTTTTCGTAAATAATGTGATTGTAAATTTTATATATAAATAAAAATTCAGGCAAAACAATTTCACGAATACAAAACGAGTCTATGCTATATGTTTCAGGGGCTATACATCTATTTGTGATTTTGCGCGGAAAAGCGGCCCGCGAGTTGGTGCCCCCTGGCCGCCGCTCCGCCGCCGCTTCGCCCTAATTAAACAATAATCGAAAAACTACAATGAACGGGCGCGCGGCTCCGTCCTCGGTCGCCGCCCCCCCTCCGCCCTCCCGCCGCGCGCTCCCTCCCCCTCCGCGCGCCTCGCCCCCCCACCCCCGCGCCCACCCGCGCGCCTCGTGACGTCACCGTTGCACTCCTCATTATCGCCTCTCGCCTGCTAGAGCGCTCTCACACTGCGCTACAATTATACCAGACATGTGGCACAGTTAGAGAGTCTACACGTATGTACGTACATACATACATACATACATACACGTCGCGTCACCGGACTGCTCGCCTTAGTGCCTGCTGCCTGCTGCCTACCTATCTAACGACTCAGTCGAAGGTGACTAATGGCTCACGTATATAGCTCATACATATTTTCAAATTAAAAATAAATAAATTTAAATAGAAACTTGGAGCCTCTATTACGTCTATTTCATAAGTCCGTTGTCCTCTATAATAATATAATAGATATTTCAATCCTTTTGTTCGTATCGTGTCGTGGTTGGAGTGGGACCCTTCTAAATATTCTGTTTAATGTGCATTCATTGATGTTAGCTATTCGATTTATCACAATTAAGAGCCACGATAAATTTGATATCCTTAATAGAGGAGGCATATGCCTATTGTTACTCAATTTAAATTTAAATGACATGGATAAATGGATCGCTGTTTTCTCTTTACATTATAATACTTTAACAACATAGAGTAAAATTATATGTAAATTGTGTTCATTTGTTGAAACTTTTTGATATTTGCGAACAGAGGAAAGATTAGTAAATTAATAAATACTTATTTAGATATTTGAAATAAATACTCCTTTTTAAAGATGATGAGTCGACCAGCGGTGTATGGCATGGCTCGAGTTACCGTGACGCATACGCCGTCAGAGCGGCGTCACCGCGGAACACCTGTACGAAACACTACGTCATCAACGGTCCTACTCACGGTCTATTTTTTGACCGTTCTAATTAGATATTAGTCACGTGATACTTTATATATAAACTCCAATACGGAGGAGATCGGAAAAGTAAAGACTTTGTATTAAAATAGGCATATAAATAAATAAAATGTACGTAACTCTTTTTCATAATCGGACATGCGAGATATATAGTATTATAAGGAAAAAAATGTTCAAAAATAAAAGAACAAAAGTAAAATCATATAATGTAATTTTTGCATGTTTTAAAAAGTTTGGCAAATTAATGAACAAATTTATTACGAACGGTACGCTTACCGCCTTTCAGAGCGCAACGATACTTTTGCCTGAACCTATGTATGCGCTCTTACGTTGAATATAGCAATAATCTATTTAAAATTGAACCTTATTACGTAGGATCAGAGCTCTTTATCGAGCTTCGAGGTAAGATGAGAATCTTAACTTGATTGAGACTTGTCTTAAATTAAACTAATTGAATATGGGTTTGGTGATAAAAATTACACAAATATTATAAAGGATTCAGTGTTTTTGTTTATTACAATTCAATCTCATATTCTCAAACGTTTCTCAAAATGTAATAGTTATATGTATTATACACTATTTACTTATCACTCGAGTCTGAAGGCCCTTGCAGTAGTCTTTTTAGTGCTAAAATGTTTAATTAAATACATTATAACAGAACTATTGACTTTCTACGTTACACTTACTACGTTTCTACGTTCAGTCAGTGACACTTGATGTTCATGATTACCATAAAAACAAATACATTTTTTAGGGCAACACCCGAAGAGGGTATAGGAGGATAGTGAACAAGGAAAGCGCTAAAACTTAATAATTCATAAAAAACAACAATTTATCAATAAAAGAATTACACACAAAAAAATAGATTGCAATAAAGATACAAAGCATTTAGAATATCATTTACAAACTAGGTTTTACTTTCGACTTCACCCCTTTGGTCAAGTGAATGGCACTAAAAGTGTTGTGTATAAATAAGTAAAGCACTTTTAACGCGTAAGTTAAGTCGTACATCGATTAAATTAACATGACATACTATATACTATACCTCTGCTATAAAAAAAAAATATACAATACAAAAATATTTTTTCAATTTGAACCACTTGTTTACGAGATTAGCGTCAAATCAATCAGCAATCAAACAAACTTTTATGTAAAAAACCTATAAAAATTAAAACCCCGCTACGTTTTCTAAATAGGTATTTTTCTTTCCTAAGTGTCGAATAACACTTCAATAAATGTTTAAAATTCTTGTGCTTTACAATAAAATATAATTTCCGTTTTTCGGTAGTGCATCTTGAAGTTTCTGTAAACTGCTTATTTTTTTTCCTCTACATGTAAATTGAATTCTGTATATTTTTTAACCCTTAATTTGTCAGATCTTTAAAATTGTTCAATTGATATTTTTTATACAGAATAGTGAAGAACGAGAAAAATAATATAAAAAACGACTCGTTTAAATTTTTCAGGAAATCGAGACGTATGTATGCACGTAAGAAAAACTATTTATATAAACAATTGCAATGTTTTGTTGAAAAATTTGCTTCTCATGTCTTGTTTCAGTGCCTCTAATTTTTTTCCCTTTAAGGCTGTAACACACGTACAGCCTATATTATATAGGTATTTTTCTGCGTAACCTAGACAGAAAAATAACTATTGTTAATTCAATGATTTCAAAACATTGTATGTTGAATAATGGCAGTCAGTATTTTATTTTGTATTATAAGAACCCTTAAATGTAAATAATTCATGCTTCAGAATGGGGATTGTACACACAACCTTTGCGTTTAAAGTCGGTGTGCAACAATGGCTCTAATTCCACTACTATTTAAACTTATTAGGATAATATTTTAAGTTTCTTTGATGCAATGCACAGAGCATTAGATTCTACTTCCCCAATAGTCGAGATAGTCCAAAAGAAACAGCGTATGGGACAGCACACAGCTTTGTGGGACGCCAGCGTTCACGGGCATGCAATCGCAAAAGAAATCTTCGACAACGACCTGATGCTACTACACCCGGAGAGAAACCTAGCGATCCGCTTACATAAATTTTCGGGAAGCCTATAAGATGAAAGTTTTGCAAGTCATTCGCCATGTTCAGACTAACTGCTAGGCCCTAGAGTCCGTGCCATATATACCATAGCAACACGCAACTCCTCTATAAGTCGGCTGAAAGCGGGGAACAGAACAGTCTTAGTGGGTCACACACACTAGGTTTCCTTTCTTTCTGTCTCAAAAAACGAACAAAATTAAAATGAACACAGTGAACGAAGTCAAATTACCCTTTTTTATTTCACTATTAAATATTTTATACATATTTTTGAGGAAAATGGAAATAGAGCCGAAAGTTTTAAGGAAGGAAACCGTAAGATAGTTTAGTCCTTATGTTCCTTTCAAGAAACCTACTAGTGTTGGGTAGTTGGAAAAGTTTTCCTACAAAGATGATGTTTATGTTAGCTTTTTGATTATACTTAAAAACACGAGTACAAGGCAAATTATTTATTTCTTCATTCTCAAGGTAGGTCTCATTCTTCTTATTCTATGTATCGGAACTTACAGTCAACTTCTCACAAACATACACGATATACATTTCTGACTGACATAATTTTTTAAATATGTACTCTGGGTTTCATTGTAAAAACGTACGTTTAATGATACAGTCGTAGATCGAATTCTGGTAGCACTAAACAAAAATTAAATAAATGTTAGATCATGCTCAGATCTTAAAGTCTCTGGTCAGAAAAAAAACATCAATCAGTCCAATATATTTGAAATAAAACATTTAAAAATATCACAGTTTGTGAATTAGATACATATACATCTACAGTTAGTGAACTAATAGTTTTAATAATAATGTTTTTCGGGAATTGATTTCTCTTAGTTTATAAATTTAAGAAAGAAAACACAAATTACCATTATGACATCACACTCCTTTTAATATGGAATTGAATTATTAAATTATTCTTTTATTAAGGTAGTTATTAAGGATATAGGGATAGAATACCTAATATTATCGGATGCTATCCGTGTCCGTATTTTTTTTACTTTACAGCAATTAAAACTGAAAAATAATGTGTAAAATGAGGTATGTAGAGACATTTAAACTACTTACAATGATTTTTTATTAACTTAGTAACGAAATATTATATACTGAGACGAGTGTAGGTATAATGAAAACAAAAATCGGGGGTTACGAAGAAGTTATCACCAGATCAACCGAAAATCTTAATATTTAGGTTGTGTTGATTGAATTGTGGTTAAAAATACCTACATATAATTAAGAGACAGACTGACAAAGTTGTATTACCATATCTACATACATATTCTTTTGCGTATTTGATTATCACCTTTGAGTTTTAGCGTCGACCCCTTTTGACGTAAGGCCCCAAAAATATTGAAGATGACGTTTTTGGGTTTTTCCTAATGCATAAGCGGTGTAATAATATAACTATATGATCAGCTCGACTTTCCTTTCTGTTGGCTACCACTATAAATAAGATCATGAGATTGGTTTTATTTCATTATTGAGAGTCACATCAGTTTATAGATTCCAGTAGTGGCGCATGGTACTAGTGTGTGGCTGTAAATGCGACTGTTTGAGAGTTCGATCCCACTCGAGGGGAATTATTATATATTAATATTTTTATTTCTTCGCTCTGGCTGGTTTAGTTCCGTCACTCAACACACAATGCCTCCAGAATTCGGGTAAATGGGAAACAGAGTGTCATAACACAAGGTTCCCTCTACTACTTGCTGAGTGTGGGTTAAAGCGTGAAGCTGATAACGTTGGTTTATAAACATAAAAGTAATACAAACATCGAAAACATGAAAAAGTTCAATGTTCACTAAGAAGCTTACGTCAAAATGTACACACAATACTAACGCTACTTAGTTATAATTTGTTTGATAGTCAAATCTAAAAGATATCTAGACGAGGTGAGTCCGCTTTCGTGTTTACATAACACTGTCTGGCTAGTCTCAGCGGCCGCGGTTAGTTTCTCGTCATTTTACATGTTTAGATAGATTTGTTCATATTTAGTTAAATACGCCAGTCGTAGCGCAGTGGCACGAAGCGTGACTGTAAAACCGACTGGTTGTGGGTTCGATCCCCACTCGAGGAGTTGAAATATTTACTTAAATTTATATTTCCATTTCTTCGCTCTAGTGTCGAGGCTAAGCGCGGTGTTGAGTTCTGCCACTCAACACGCAATGCCTCCAGAACTCGGCAGAAAGTGGTGAATGGAGTGTCTTAACACTAGGTTCCCTCTGCCTACCCTGCTGTGTGCGGGATACAGCGTGAAGCTGATTTGTTTTTTGTTTAGTTAAATACGCGTAAGAGGCTAGTTGTGGCGCAGTGACACAACGTGGGACTGTAAAGGCGAGTGGTTGTAGGTTCGATCACTACTCGAGGAAATGAAATATTTATTAAAATTTATGTTTCCATTTCTTCTCTATAGTGACCAAGCAAAGGCGTGTTGATCGAAGTGTCTTAACATTAGGATCCCTCTGCCTACCCTGCCGTGTTCGGGATACACAGTTATCTTGATGTTGAGGTTTAATGAGAAAAGCAAAAGTAATTATGCTTGAATTAAAGTAAATTTAATTCATATCGGATATAGAATTTCTCTATCTTTTTTCGTAATTATAATAAAGAATATCTGTACGTCTATCTGTACGTTTGCAGGTTTCCTACAGTTAGTTTCCTAAACATGGACCACCATATCGTTTTCTTTTAATAAAGTACCGATATATGTAAACAATTAAATTGTTTTTATTTAAATAATTAGGTAAACTATCCAAGAACGACATTTTCACATCAAAAACTAATAAAGGTACAAAAAGGTAAAGTTTCTAACAAACTTAATAATTAATAGTTTAATAGTCAAGAGGGGGTGAATTAGGATTTTTGCAACACTACAAGTGGACCACCTAGTTTTTAATACCGTGTACACTTAATATGGCCCATCGTTTCAAACTAAAAGTTTCGAGAATGTTTTCTAGGAAACCCAATATTTGTTATTTTATAGCTAGTCGAAGGTCCACTTCTTCCCAGTACGTTCCTTCTTTGATTCTTTGATTATCCTCCAATATGGAACACGTGCTTATAATATGGACCACTGCTCCATATTTGAAATCACTACTAGTCCATATAGGGCAACGTTTTTAGGTTATAATATTGAAATCAAATTTTGAAACTAGATACTGCTACAAGTTACATAAGAAATTCATCCTTATATTATGATGTTTAAAGCAAGAGCATATGCAACATCGTAACTAAATAAATAACAACAACTTTATAATACGCTCATCAGATAAATACTCAGATAAATTACTAAAAATCTTCATCAAATTTGTAAGTAATCAAGAAATGTTTGCTATGTTTCAGGGGGACAGAGAGGCGGGGCGGGGTCATCTAATATGCCTAATTTAGCTTCGCTAGCAGCGACACCTATCGAAAGAAGACGGTGGTCCATAACATATGACTAGTCCATATTTAGGGTTTCTACTTTATTTAAGGTAACACATACACAGTTTGTCAAAGTTAACGTGATAAAACAAAAAAAGGCAAAACAAAATTTTAATAACAACAAGAAATAAGGACTAAACTCATAGCCAGCACATTCAATCAGGCTGTATGGTGGTGTCAAAATGGTGAATATTATATGATGTTAAAGATCATGATTATTTTTTTCTTATTTTTAAGGACACATTTTTTATATTTCTTAATATATGTTTGGGAGAAAACATATTAGCGTTCATATTAAATCCACTATGTGAGGTAAGAGCTTTGCAATATTTCTTGCGAGGGCATTTCTTCACACTTTACAAATATTTATTATTGCGCAAACGTCGATGTTTATGCCATTTTAAAGACACATTTAGCTAGTCTTTTCTTACATCCTTAAACTGTACTTATATAACTTAGTGTATTTTATATAACTCATTTGTAAGCTGCGTTATAGTAAATAAATAATAGTTTGGTTTAGTTTAGATCTACCGACGCCAGAATGGATATCAGGGCTAGTAGTGGTCATTAATGCTACAGTATGCCTCTACATTCATAACAAATTAATTAAGCTAAAAAATTGTTTAAGGAAGGAGAAACATAAGTAAATATGTGAACCTTTTCGCTTTGCCTTGTTACCAAATCGGAGAAATGAAAATATTTAATAATTTATTCCCAGGAGTAGGAATCGAACTCATGACCTATACGTTTATAGTCACACGCTTGTCTACGGCGCCTAGACCACTATTATTTCATCATTCTATTTAATTTTTCATTTAATATTTTCAATGTACCTACAATTACATCCTGTTTTTACTGTTTTATTACAATATCGAAGATAAATGTTTCGGTTTATCTAGTACAAGAAGTTCTTTACTGATATGTGTTTATTCTATTAACTTACGAGGTTGAACTTTGTTTATGAGTCACTGTAGATAATAAAAATGCAATTTTAAACTTTCGCGCGTGCTGTATAGGGACTGTATTACAAAGTTAAAAAAGAATTAAGAAAAGTAAGTACAGGATCTCTATAACAAATAACAACAAGTCATTTTATCACTACAATGTTATTAATTATACCTACACGTGTTTCTTATTTAAAAAAAATACTTACTTAAGTATTTTTTTTAAATAAGAAACTGAACTACTGAACTGAACTTTCTACTTAGAAAGATATTTTTTTTATATTTCTAGACTTTAGAACTTTAGGATTTTTCATAAAAAAATCTATTATTTGTACCTATTGGTAGTACCTATTTTGTTTCTTTATCTATTTGATAAGCCTAGAAAACCAAGATATATAACTCTTGTATCGTATTTATGTCAAAAATGTGAAATGCTTTGATTTATTAAAATTAATTTTTAAATAAGAATTTACAAGTATAAACATTTTGCAAATTCTCTAATAATACTTTGATGAAGAAAAGTATAATACCACAATAAATAATATAATAGTCAATAGCCAGTCAGATTGGTCGTAATTAACATTGACAGTATGTGGGAATACAACTTCTTTCGTAAAGAATAGTTGAATCGATAAGTGCTAAAAGATAGCAAAATGAAATACAACGCGAGCGGCGTCGCAAGCGCGGCGTGACGGGCAGGTGTGCGCCGAGGCTGCCGGCCGTTGAGCTCCCACTTCCGACCATGTCTGGACACCGCAAATTGCAATTCATTCTCATTATAAATATTACAAAATACATTATTTATATCCCTTACTATTGGTGTAGGTATTTCAAGGTACCTAAACTTATCTAGGGCTGGATCGGGCATTGGGTGCGATTGCAGTATTATGACGTCAGTTGTCGATCGTTTATGTAGATCGTTAATTCATATAAATCATCCGTTTTGAGATTCAAATGCGATATAAATCACAAGTTAATTTATGCCACTGGATAAAGAAACAATATTGTTCATGCGGAATAGTTTGTACCGTGAAATGCGTGCATGCATAACTTACTGATATGCAAGGAGCGGCCACATGCGCAGGAGTTCCTAGGAGAGCGACGCGGATGCTCAGTGCTCAGTGAGGGTCGGTGCAAGCTGCAGCGTGCGCGGGGCGCGGGCGCACGCGGCTGACTGCAGCCCAGAGGAGCACCCCGCGCCCTCTGACCGCGCACCGCCCGATAGATTGTCAACAAACACCGAATGAATGGAAATGAGGCCGACCGAGCTCCACTGTGGACTGTGCACTGTGGAGTCACCATCGATCAGACATATCGCGGCCTCAATTTTCTAATTGACGATATTTGTTAATCTCGTAACAAATTCACACAATGTTGTATTCGATTGTATTACAACGTATTTACTTAATGTAAACTTCTTGCACTATTAGTTATTTATATTTAAATTATATTTAAATTGTATTTAAACTGTAGTCGTAAACGCGACGCGGTCGTTGGTTCGAATTCAACACGGGGAAATGAAAAAATTAAGGATGTGTCTTAACACTATGTTCCCTCTACCTACTCTGCTATGGGCGAGAAGACAGCGAAAAGCTAAAAATATATCTATCCTATCAAATTAACATACACAAAATTTTACAGAGAGGTCTGTTTCTATGGTAAAATTTTGTGATTGATACCTAATTAATAATTAATACGTCATATTATGGCCAACAGAAAATATAATTACCTAATATCTTTTAAAGATTGCACATCACTATGCCAATTTAAAGTTATATACTATGCCAAGTTAAGCAAAATAAAATAGGGGTGATATGTACGTATTATTTAAGTGATATTTATATAGCAAATAGCAGCTAGACGACAGCACTCGGTGTGAGGCGCGCCGGAGATGCCTTTGAGAGGGTTTTATCGCATCGGTGCAGCTGCGTACGCCCAAGAATTTGTGTGTTTGGGTGCGAGCACAGCGCCCCTGGGGTCAACGCCCGCATAGCGCCCTTCCTTATACTTTTCTAATGCGATTCCCCATCGTTTGTTACGTTACCCAATGTGCTATATCTCCTAACGCGGCGGCATCGTTCCTTATATATGTATAGGTTTGGGATATACATATTACCAAAATAGATTATATTTCTTTATTTATTTTCTATATTCTACAAATCTTAAGTGATAAAACGTTTTTGCTAACATACCGATTATGAATACAACTTTATGTTACGTCGTATCCACGTTGTGCGTTCACTTGACGTCCTTGTTGCTTTGTGTTTAATGTTCACTGCTTACATGCAATGTTAAAAATAAGTTAATAATATTTGTTATTAATTTCAAAACTTAACTTTAAGTTAAAAAAATAAATACAACCACAAACTTCATAGCAAGTGGTTTTATGTAATGTAAATTAAACTCAATATTCAATGTTTTCGTATAAAAATATATTTTTTATAAAATTTACAATTTGGTATTTTACAATTGTAACAGATTTATGCAAGAGTCGGTGCTAACTATTATACAAAATAACATTAGTTAGATGATCGTTATTATTATTTCAAACATACATAATTCACAAACAAGAAATATTAGTAGAAATCTACATATTGGTATTTTTACTAATGTTTAAGTATAAATGCTTCTAATATTATAAAATAATAGAAAAATACTGTTTAAATTTAAAGTTTCAATATATCTATTAGAATATAATTAAATTACAATAAAAAAAAAGAAATTATAAAATCATACAATAAAATATAATATTCAAGTCAATTAAAATATTTATGCAACAATTGAAAACAAATTTAAAAATAGAATTTGTACGTTATGTACTAAGGGACGAATCCAATTAAAATAATTTATTTACTTATATAACTAAAACTTATATAAATAATTAACATTAAAAATCATCGGTCGTGACCGCTTATCTTCGCCAGAGTCAAAAAGTTAATAATAATTTGCCTTCAATCAATAATTCCAGTAATCTATATATGCATATGATATATTGTATAAAAATGACAATGAAGTATTCTAAAAATATTTACAATAACGTCATATGCGTGCAGAAATAACATTTTAAAATTCATTCACAAGAAGCTCAGACAAGCAGCTGTTAATATAATCTGTGCGTTAGTCAAAATATGTTTGTTATTATTCTATGAAAGTTATAAACTAAAAATATACTTAAATACATTCAATTCTTTGGTCACTTGACACGGTGTCAAATATGATTACTTCGAAATACACGCTATGTCCCGGCGGGGTAGCCATATGTAAAAAATATATTATGTGGAAACATTAGAAAAATGCTAAATACAACAGCTGCTTGTAAGTCAACATACATTAAATGAGTTTTACATTATTTTTCTGCGATAGCTGTTACTACTATAAGTTAAAAAGTTTCTAAAATATCATTGTCGAGTATAAAATATATTCATAATAAAACTACATCGCTTTTAAAAATGCTGTCAAGAAAAATAATTTTGCTTGAAAAGGGATAATTTAATTTCTAAAAGTGTTTTCAACTTTTTAATCTTACTTAATGTTAAATACTGTTAAAATTTAAACATAAAATAAGGAACTGCTTAATTCTAACAGAATTTTTCCGAGACAAGAAATTTGAAATGCGATGTAATTTTATTTTTAGCAATGATGTGAAGGCACACGTGACAGTGGACACGTGGGCTTACCCCAGACCCACATCCAAACACATCATGACCACGAATCCAACGATGCAACCCCAAGTTGCCAGCTTACCGTTGCCACTGTACAATATAAATTATGTTAATTAGACTTAACGCATTTTATAATAATTTTTTTAGTGATTTTTTTTTATTCATATTAAAATTAATTTACATATAAAAAATTGATAACATATATTGGTAAGTACTAATAGATATTAGTTTTGTACAAAATAAAATACTGCAAGAAAATTTTACTTTTTAATTTATTATACTATTTCTTTAGATTTTTTTTCCGAAATAAAAATGTAAACATAAGAAAAGTAAATAATAAGAAATCAGTACTAGTGAACTAGACTACTTATATATGCAAAATAGTCTAATTCACAAGGAAAACAACTGCATAAAATAAATATATCATGATTTTAACATATTCATAAACAAATGGTTTTTAATTTGTATGAATTAAATGTTATGAAACCAACTAAGAATTTTTATTTTATGTGTTTACACGTGAAACCACAAGTTTATGAATACATAATAGATATACCTACATATATGTAGTTGTGTAACGTGCATTTTTAATTAATAATGGTAACTCGGTATCAAGGCACGCGCCAGCGTGTCGAGCCAAGTTAAACAAGCTGGAAACGCGCAATGTGTATTTTATACGAATCATTTTAAGCTACTTTTGAGCCCTTCGTAACTCGTAAGCCAATTAGTGTACAAGCATGAAATTTTACACATTTGTTAAAAACCCCTAAAAGCTTACAATATATATAAAAAAAAATCTACAAATTACCTCAAAGGGTTAATGATTAAAAAGTGGTATTTTTGTAACTGGCTCACTCTCGTCAAAAACCTAACCCACTTCTAGATGATGCAGAAAATTGATATTCGTTATCAAGTTGACTTTTATATATATATGCAAGAAAAATCTGACAACTAATAATTATTGATAAAGACTATCAAGAAAGTACAAAAAAGCTTAAGTATGAAAATTTTATCAAAGAACGTAGGAGAATAAAATAACGAAGTCTTAATTACTAATTTCTTTATAAAATACTATGAAAAACGTAAAGGAGATATAAATCAAATATTAACTAATGCGAGGTCTTCGACTTCCAAAAGAATGGGAGATCTATATGGGTGCCGAGTTGTGTTCACTCGGGATAGAGTTCAAGCTTTAAATTCAATTTGAAAATTGTTTACCACCAGGCACCTAACCAAATACCTACCTCATAGTCAAGTTGAAAGTACACTGAATTGCAAATATAACAACGCCTGTACGTAAAAAAAATGTGGAGTGTAATTTTGAGCTTAAATTTTATCACGAGTAAGAACAGAACTCTAAACTGGCACCCATAGAAATAAAAAGATCTCGAATTCTTTTGTCAGTGAAGTTGAGAATGACGTGTTACTTAACATTTAACTTGGCTCTCATTTCACATTCATGTTTTTGATGCTGTAAACATAATAGGAAAACACAAGAGATGCTAGAAAATGTATAAGCAACGTTCGCAATTTTTTTTTCTTTTGCTTTATGCTTCCGCAGTCAAACAGACGAACGACGGTGAGGGTCATCGTAGAACAGGATGAGTACAATAGATCGTTGATATATTCTCGAATACACACCGAGGTCCGTTATAAAATATTGTCGTCATACACAGCGAGCCATTGAGAAGTAATGATCACACGACATATGAATATCAAGGAGCTAGTAGATATCGGAATATCAGCCGGCGATGGCGCACGCGTCTCACGCACATGGATTTAGAGGAACAAAAGTCATGGACGGCCGGACGGAATCCGCTAGTTGGAATTATAGCTCATTACAATAAAACGATTCCACGTACTCACTTCAATACGGCCAGGAAAGAAATGCGTTCTATTGAAAAACTAAAAAAATATGTGAACGTTTTATAACACAAATGTTGACAAGTGTAACCATCGTATATTGACGAATTCCTTTATTTAAATATCATACAAAATAGAAAATTCCACTAAGTCATTACCGACTTATTAGAACTGTTTTTTATAGCAATCATTTATCTATCTATGATATGCTACTAACGACACAAGGTCTTACTGTAAGCACGGCGGTTGTGGGTTCGATTTCCACTCGGGTGACTGAATTATTTTTATTCCTGGCTCTGTCTTTGTTATGTTATGCCTTATGCTATATAATATAGATACACAGTGTATACAATATTTACAAAAGTACTAAAATGTGAGCATGTAAATGTTAATAATAACGAAAGTTCATTGTTTACATTATATAGTATAAAACATGCAATGGCCAGACCAGGCAAACTATGGTTAAGCTCGTAGAGAAAACTACATTTTTATTCACTTTTAATATTTAACTACCTTTTACCTGCGGATTCGCTTGCGTATGCAGATAGAAAATATAAGTAAGAGTTCTGTATGATACACAGGTAACTCGACTGCAGTAACAGTAGGTTCGATGGAAACTATTTCAATTCGAAATATTTGTTGAGATTATCGCGTTCATCCAAATAAATGACTATATATTGTAGTAAAATCATATAATAATAAAAATATCCGAGAAGAAGGATTACATTAGAAATTCGATGTCTTCATCGTGATGCAGTTTGGACCTGCCCTCATAAAAGTAATCCTCGTAGTAGTGTTCAAGTTACGTATTAAAAATGTGTATATTTGCAAAACAAAATAATATGGAATGTGAAAACAAGAATGACACAATATGCATAAGATGCGTAATCAGGGCATATAAAATTGATCTTCAATTTAATACAATTTTACTGACGTAAGGTTTTCCTGTCTACAGGGAAACGGGCAGATTGATAGAGGAAATGAATCAGATGATGGAGCAGGTCAATTCCTATATAGGCCATAGACCATATAACTCTATTCTTTTAAATTCCTCAAAAAATCATCGTCCCGAGTGAATATCGAACTTACATCCATCCCGCTTTCAATCCTACTACTATCCACTGTGCAACGACGGCCTGAATATTTTTTTTTGACAACTGTATTCTGTTACGGTCCTTTTTCAGATGTTCTCGATCTTTATTTTTTTACCTCAATGAAAAGTATCTGTCATGCTGAATAACATTTGGTAAGAAAGCATTTCATTATTTCTTAGTTTTGCTGTGTTGCTGTTTTGCTGGCCTACCACGCACCTGGTTTACCAGTTTTCATTCCGTTCAGTACTTTAGAAGAAATGCGTGTACAAATAGATAAACAGACGAACAGACAAACAGACGGACAAAAATTAATAATAATGATTTATAATATGTAAGTAGTATGTACTCTATTAGTGTTTTTTTATACATCCCTGCATATTCTTTTCGCAAATATATTCAATGTACCCATTTTTTACTGTTTTATTACATTATAGACTTCGTTTGCGTGAAATATTTGACCATTTCCATACTACTTCTATTTACTAGTCACTATCAATGAAATTTACAGTACGTTACAATTAATATATAAAAATAATATATAAAAATTCTACACCCTGCTTTGTTTTACCGGAGAAGAGAGACGTCTCTATGCATAGTCTGTGTCAGGCCTTTCCCAGATTATTGGGTCCTTAATGATACGGCCGGTAATTTCAAAAAAAATACATTGTATGGTAATATGATAATCTCAATTTGCTATATTTTTATACGTGATATTGGCGAAGTGATTATTAGTGCTAAACATGTTGAGATCACCATAATGGAAGAACAGAGAAGATGTTGCAATTAACGAACTAATCTAAAACTGCTTCAATATAGCATGACAACGTCACTCAATCGATATGTATACGGATGTCTGTTTAAAGATTAGCTTAAGACTGGACTAAAAGCGTGCAAAGCGCAACGTTGAGTTCTGTCACTCAACACACAATGCCCCCAGAATTCGGCTGAAAATGAGGAACGAAGTGTCTTAACACTATTCTTAACATTTTCCTCTGTCTACTGAGTATAGAAAAAGAATAGCCATCTTTCAATTTTAACTGGACGGCAATGTTGGCCATGGTTTCTATCGTGGTATCTATCTGTTACAGAAGTAAAAAAAATGGTAATAGAATATATTTTTTCCAAAATGAATAAAAAATCGTTCTGTCAAATAATTTTGATTTTCATGGACATTTAATATGAATCATAATATCTACATATATATATTTTATTTCAATTAAAAAAAATACACCGCAAGTTAAAAAAGACGATCAGCGGAAACTGGAGTGTTTCTGATAGACGTTTTTAGTCAATTAACATATTTTATATATGATAAAAACATATTAAGACTATTATTGGAATTCGAAATTAATTAAGTTTGCTTCTACAAAAACTAAATTATATGATATTTTTTTTATTTAAGCGTCACGCTGTATCCCACGCACAGGTACGCAGAGGGAACCTAGTATTAAAACGCTTCGTCCCCATATAATAAGGCTTATTTATATATTTTGACAAAGCACCTACGTATGTATAGTACACATAACTACTGAGTATACTCTGATAAATAAAATGTATAATTATTTAAAAAAAAATTAACATAACATTAGTATATTATATGCAGTATACATTTAATTTATTTCTTATATAAAAGAAAACATAAAATCATATTTTTCCAAAATACGATTATTCTTCTTTCAATTCATATATATAGGGCTAAATTCGGATAGTACCCGCAGTGGGAAATTTATAATAAAACCCTAGGGGTTTTATTAAATGACGTTAATAGCGCTTTACTATAATTATATAGATAATTCTTAAAGAACGTGCCATAGAAACGTAATCAAGAAGAAACAGCATAGAGGCAGCACAGATTTAGTTGTTGCTGGCGTTAAAAGAATATTTGTCAAAAATTTCTATTGATTGAATATTTTTACAGTTTTTATTTTTTCGTCCGTCTGGTCGTACATATTTAAATTTCAAGTAAAATATATATATTTTTTATAATTTTAATTAATACTAGTATAAAGTATAAATTTGAATACGAAGTTTAGAAGTAAGAATTTAAGATTTAAAGCGGTTTAAATCTGGTGTGTAAAAAAGGATGAATTTAAAAGTGTAAACTTGTGAATTTGATATGTAAAAGTATGAATTTGAAGTGAAAAACACATATATTATTATTTATTTTTAGTTTTCACCTACTTAAATTAGTTCTCCTTGTCTAGTTTTGGGGCGGGAAAAAGATGAAAGTTTAACAAAAGCTTAAGAAAACCTTGAAAAAAGCTTAACAAAAGTTTTCTAGCGTGATGAATACTATTTATTGGAGGACAAAATTCAAAGAACTGGAATATCTAAAGAGTAACTAAAAGAGCAGCAGCGTTTTTCGCGAACGTGAACGTATCTACGTGGTAACAGAGATAAAATGTTGGTCTTTTGAACGGAATACGATATATAAACGAAGGAATTCTTAAAAATACGTAGAAAGCCTAGGAACCAAGGAAAGAAAGAACCAGTCGTAGTAAAGCAATCGTAAACATAAAGAAAACTTTACTGCTAGATAAGACAGTATTTTTGAATTTTATGAATGCCAAATTAATTGATTTCTTTAATTATTTCCTTTATCTTTTATTTCGTCTATTAAATAATCAAAAATTATAAATCTTTTGTTACATTTGTTAAAACATAACCAAAACATAAGTACCTGAATGTAATAAATTAATATTAAAAAAAACTTTTTATTATTAATCAAACTATTATATGATTACGTTATGAAGTGTTTTTATCAAACGTACAATAAGCATCACCAACAAATATATTATTATTGGAGTTTTATGGTACCCTGTTGTAAAACCACATACACAGTATCCTGGATGCGTATTGCAATTCCTGGAGGTAGGTCAGGGAGCATCAGCCGGCGCGCCAAATTCTCAGACAGTGACGTCAACATTTAGACAAACTAGAGCACCGTCACCAGCTCTATCCCAGTAACAAATGTGTTATTTTGCGTTATTTATTATTATTGACAGTGTCGAGACGGTGGCGATCCCACGCACGCACTGAATTTACTTGATAATGCGGGTGCCAGCCGCCCGCCCTCAGTGCTGCTGTAAATAGACGAGAAGCTTTCGGACGCGCAACCCTTCGTTGTTAAATGCTCGAATGGAAAATCAGATAGAGGGAATATACATAATGCCATAGGCAATATACATAAGGCCATAATGCTTTGAAATTACATCCGCATGTATTTAGGGTTAGAATTAAATTCTATTTTTTTTTGCTTATTAAAAATTATTTACAAAATGGCAATATAATGTATATGTATATTGCATTCTACTCAAAGTGCATGAATAAATATGTTACTATGGAAGTATATTATTATATTATAAAAAATATTCAATTATAGCAACGGGGAGCGAAGTGTCTCATCACTAGGTTCCCTCTGCCTACCTTGTTGTGTGCGGGATATAGCGTGAAGCTCATTTTTTGATTATATTCTTATACTTGTATTACATAGAAGACAAAAAAAAAGAAAATGCAATATAATATAGTAAAACGTATCCAGGGTGCCAGACGGTGCGACGTTATTTCTGTCCAAGTATTTGCGACACAACCCGCCGTCACATCGCGCCCACATTACATGTGTCGCTTGCACCGCATGCGCATTTGTGACAGTGTTTTACTATTCTTTTTTTATGTTTTATATAGAAAAAAAAATGAATTTGTGGAATTCCGACATAATCATAATAAATTCGGTCCTGGACAGATTGTCGGTTCATATCGTTACACGGCAACAAACGTGATCGATGCAATTCAATTACAAAAATTCACATTGATATGTGCAAAACTATTATCCAATAAAAATGGAAATGTTATTTATTGTTATTGGTAATTCTGAACGAATTTTAACACAAACTTTCAGTATTATGTAATGACGACTACCAACTAGAGAAATCGTGGGAAAGTATGTAATACCAAAATGACCAATAAATGGAAAAGTATAAAGAAAAAGGTTTGAGATAAAAACAAAGTGTATGATAAATATTAAATACTCAACTAAAACGTATAATTTTATAAATTGTGCTTTAGGACGAGTTGTGACGGAAGGGAATATACGAGACTTGTAGACCGGTTGTGGACAATGAAAGGATGGACAAAGAAATGTCGCTAAGGGGAAGTGTAAACCAATTACAATAGATTCTGACATCCTAACGGGATCCTTAGAATATTACGTTGCTAACAAGCGAACTTTACAACCCGAGCTCAAGGGACCAATATGAAACAGAATAATCGAGCAATATCGGTACCCTCGTCAATCCAATTATGACAGGAGCCTGTTTTTGGAGAGTCGAGATTTGCTTTGTAGATAACCAACCGTTTCAAATATGTTTTACCACCTATTTGTTGAATAAGTAAGTCTCGATGTGAATCTATGAAAACACAATATACTCGAGTATTTGAAATGAATGTTTCTCTGTTTGTATGAGAAGTGAGTGAGGGATTTTATCTGGCTGGTAATTGACATTGAAAGCCGGCTCGAGGGCCCTGTCTCGCAAGGGTCAGGACAAAGACACACGCTTGTCATATGTTTTGGGCAAATCTCAAGGTTAGCTAAGTTATAGGTACTTGTGCTTATACAAAGCATAAAGACGAATATACCAGTTACAGTCGTAAACATTATCTACAATAAATCCTTATTTGCGGAGTAATAACATCATAAATAAAATGATATGTTCATTTACTATTGTGATAAATAAGTCGTGATAAGTATTTTTTCTATAATTGAAATTAACTTTACTGTGTAGAGTAAATTGAAGAGGTTTGTTTGTTGCACATAAATGTCATATTTGCAAGCTCAAAAAATCACAACTACAGATAACTTACGATGCGTTTGCCTCAGGGATGATATCATCGGCAACCACGTATATCATGGCACCCGCCGCAAATGCGAGTGCGTACGGCAGCACGGGTTTAGCTGCGGCCACCGCTACCGCGCCAAGGACTCCAAACACGGGCTCAACCATGCCAGACAACTGGCCATACCTGTGGAATTTCAATAATTAACATTGTGTACTACCTTAGCTTATACTAATTAACCTATAAGTGGTCTAGTTGATGGACAAAAATGATAGACGTACTGACAAAAAGAGACGAATAGAAATAAACATGGATGGTGCGTATGTAGCCTCTTATATCTTTAGAGGTAAATGTAGCCAAGGTAACAGAATGGTATACAAGACATGGCAAGCAAAGTCGCGGGATGCAGCATATTAAATTAGCTGTTGGGCGGAGGAGGGTTACACGTGATAGGAGACAAAAAAAGATGTTACATGGGGTTTATGCCAAAAGGAATGCCGAATTCATTTTGTAATTGTACTGTTAAGCTAATTTTAGACATTTTAGTAATATTTTACGAATTGCTATGTTATCAGTCTTCGACACCCACTGTTGGACATAGGCCTTCCCATAGGATATGCACGTAGGTCCATTTGGTGGAGGGTTTGCCCACCGAACGTCGTCTGGATCGCTGCTGCCACTATGTCACTTCAGCTGAACAATTCTTCAAGCAATGTCGGTCAGCTTTTGTTTTCCTACGGATGTCCACAAATCAGATTCTATCACGTAGGGAAATACCGAGCATTGCTCTCTTCATTGCCCACTGTGTTATCCTGAGCGTCCTGACGAGACACATAGTTAGCCGCTTCGTCTGGCTCCTGTATTTCACCATGGCAACAACGAACTGGCTGAAGACTTTCGTCTTGAGACAATTTATTATTAACGGTTGCCAATTTACTATATTTGTATAGTACTTTTGCAAGCGTTACGCAGTTGGGAGAAAAAATGAGAACTTAAAATAAACTCGATCATGCATTATTTTTTGAATAAAAGAATAGAAATTGTTTCAAAAAGTAGTTTATACATAAATAACCTTTTATATTATATACGTTATAATACAGAATTACGGAAGTTGATTTGTCCATGGAAATTTCCACTGACTTTTGGGAATGATTTGACATATTATGTAGCATCTGAATAAAGGTATATCGATGTAGGCACGTTAATATGTCGAAAAAGAGTAATATGATGGCAATGGTTACGTATGTATCACGGGTTAGTTCGAGTGGTGCGGGGTGGCGCGGCATGCGGTACGCTGGCGAAAGAGGCCGCTAACGAATTGTTTTGGTGAAAGTGCGGGCCGGTGCCGCGACCACATTCCATTGAACTGGTCGACGAGCTGGCGTTGTGGGAATCGACGCCATCAACGGACCGCGCCAATCTGTGTCCGTATCCTACCATTGCTGACAGCCTATCATCACCATCCAAAGCATTTAATCTATTTGTTCATATCTTCTTTCATTATATTTACTTTACAAAGACAACAGACGTCTACTGAGTAATGGTGTAGGTACAGGGACGCGTGCGCGGTGGCAGATGAGGACCTTTAAGCAGGAGCGAGGCCAGTGCGCGACGTGATGTTATGTTATCGCATGCATTATTCAGCGGGTGGCGAAAGCGGCAATTTGCGACAATATCCACTGATTCGCAGAAACGTCCCACTGTGGAGTCGCCGACAATCCATAAAACAGGATGCCCGTCACTCAATAACTATGTTATATTTAAATAAAACGTTACAACTTGTTTATTTTTCTTATTAACTTTCCAAAAAATATTACCGACTGTGTTTATATAATACGGCATAAAATATAGATAGAATAGGTACTTATAAACATAACATACAAGAATAAAATTTGAATAATTTGCCCATTTTACAGCTAGTGTAAAAATACATCTACTTGATGTATTTTTACACTAGCTGTATGACTTCAAGACGACTTAAGTGCCAATAAAGGATGCTCGACTCTATATAAATCTCTAGCTACCATAATTTGTATAAGTTTATGCTCTCTGTTCCTTATCCGCACATATATTTAACTTTCTGTTTGGCTGCTAATGTTCGACATACTAAAACGTAACATTAGGCTTCGTTTAGCCGAAAGCTCAAAAGAAGGAAAAAGCAATTATTATTAGAATACTATTACGAATTTCGATTTCATGAACACAATTAATTTAGCGTCAAGAAAATCTATAGATTACAGATTGAACAACACTTGAATTGATTTGTAAATGTAGATTTGAGAACAATCAATGTAATCAAAGAAAAAAAAGACAAGGCGGTCAAGCAGTCTAGAACAACATTCGAGAAGACAAGGTGTGGCCACGACGCAATATGCGCACCACAAACCGGCTGCGATTGCGCAGATCAGCGCCACCAAGGCTGGCAGACGCTTCCGCAACCGCGTCTTCGGGGCCTGCTTTGCAAAGCAGCTTTACGACTGCTGCCGCCGTTCGTTCGCTCTCTCGATTTAATAATTGAAGTTCGAAGGCCGATCGCCCGAGGCGGCCGGAGCGGCAGCGGGAGGTGCCTGCGACTGGTCGGACGGGTGCGGTCCGGAAGAGCGCGCAGACAGCGCGCCGCCTGCTTGCCGCCGCATGCTTTGCAATGCGCCAGACTCGTAGGCACCGCAACGACACATCGCACATCAGCCTCTCAAATTTCAACATTCATCATTTTGGACCTTCTCTGTTGTAAACAGTATGTGGAAAAGCTGAGCAGTCCCCCATGCTGGACTCACTTGAGGCATACCCTCAATTATTCTATAATAAATTACGTGTACTCTATTTTTTTATATTTATTCCAAATTATTTTTATGATAAAGCTGTTGTTGAAAGAAAAGGTCCAAGAAGTGAAAATGAAATAATATATCTGCGCAAGGGTTACGTTTACTACGTTACTATAAGTCATATGGGTTGTACGGTGAGAAACGTTGACTAGACGTATTGTTGTGATTTTGCCGTAATCATACAAAAACTGCCCACTTCATAGTATAATTAAATTATGTTATATAAAGTTAATATTTCAAATACCTCGCTTGATGGCCTCATCCGATATTTTTCGCACCGGGAATCAACTAACGCTACACTGTTTGTTAAAAAAACCATTAAAATGTTTTTATAAGTCGACGTGATTATAAATAATACAATAATAACATGCGATAATATTGTAGATCTGTTTAGCTCCATGCTGTATCCCGCAAATAGCAGGGTAGGCAGAGTGAACCTGGGAAATTAGTTTTAAGAGACTCCATTGGCATTATCACACTTTCATTCCTCATCTTTCGCAGAATTCTGAAGGAATTGTGTTTTGAGTAGCGTCAACCCTACGTTTTGCCTCATTACAAGACAAAGAAAATGAAAATATTAAATATTTCATTTGCGCGAGTGGAAATCGAAACCATAACCTGTCGCGTTTACAGTCGCACGCTTTTGCTCATGCGTCACTACTGGCCTCTGTATATATATATAATAATATACATTTAAGTACTCAATATTAAAGTGGTAAATAAAGTATTATTAATAAGAGTGAAATAAACTATAGGTACATAGGTATGTTAGTTTATGTGAACCGTGAAAAAATGAGCTAAAATTACAATAATACTTACTAGCACAAACTTATTACTTGGTAATCTTAAAGTAGATTTTATTTTTCATAAATTTTTTAAGAACGGGAAGTCGGGAACGGTGTATCTTAACACTAGATTCCCTCTGCCTACCCTGCTGTGTGCGGGATACAGCGTGAAGCTGATTTATTTATTATTTTTTTAAGAAAAATTGACTTCCTCCAGTTTCACAAGCAAGCGCATTAAGTTCTGGTAAGTTTGCAATTGCTTACCTATTAATTTCAATAAAAGGATAATAACTGTATCTTTATTTCTCTACTTTAATTTATAAGGTAAAAAATAACTTTTTTAAACTAAGTCTCAATGTTAACTTGATTAACTTTTTTTATTCAAAAATAGCAGCTTAAAGCTGATTGAACATGTTGGATTAAATATTTTTTAAATAATGGAGCTTATATATTATTTAGTATATCTTAAGTGTTTCGTTCGTTTAATGAAAAAAAATATATATGCAAGGATTATTTTAGCCAGGGGCACGCGACGGACGAAATGGCGACTGTTTCTTGCCCGGGCTGCATTCTTTGCTCGATGCATTCCGCACCATGAGTCCACCAATATTTAACTTTCAGTTTACTTTGGGCACTTTTTACTTTTTTTTAAATATTTTTTTTTGTAATTTAATAGTTTTCGACGTGTTTTTTTTATTTATTAGATTTTTTATGTTCCATTTTACGTCTTAAACTCTAAGCTAACATAGGTGCGACGTAAGATTTTCAATCAATAAAAAACCAATAAATCTTACTTATTGAAAATTAATTATTTACCACATGGTATGACATAAATTACCATCTTGCGCTCGCGAAATATTGACTAATATTGACTGTAATTGATGAAGATCAATTTTTATTAGGCTACCAACACGAATGTTTCTATGTATGTCTATATCAAGAACATTTATATTTATTGTACATATACATGGATGCCCACTGTTGGCCATAGGCCTCCGTGTGTGAGGCCTATGGCCAACAGTGGGCATCCAAGGTTGATATGATGTTGGTTATATTTTAAAAAAACCTTATTACAAATTATACTTTGATAAAGCCTAAATTTATAAAACATCTGTATGTCAACTTTATTTTTAATAGGTTCGGAAACATTTAGGGGTATAAAAATGAGTGAAATAATATTTAAAATGTTAGGAGCAACGGTTGAGTCTTTTCCGATTTTAAGCAGAATAATCATAGCAATGCTAGCCTTTTGAGCTGGTTTTTTTTATGATTGTTCGACAATTCTTCTAAGCTAAAGAACATTTTGCTTATAAAGGAGGCAATATGTTACTTATTATATTTTTTTAGTTTCATTACTCGTATCCTGCATATAGTAGGGTAGACAGAAGGAACCTAGTGCTATGATACTCCGTTTTTCACCACATCTATGAGGAGAAAATACAATAACCTGTACCCTCGACTGAAGATATTTGAAGGCGTTCTTAAAATAAATAGCGCAGAAGTAATTTAGTGTCCAATTTTTTTTATGAAGAGTTTATTTGACACCTAATTTTGCTTTTAAAAACTTAGACATATAAATTTTAAATATTTTTTTTGTAAAGTTTGTACATGGTTTATAATTTTCAACTAATAAACATAAACTCTTCTCTCTATCCTCTGTGCTTTTTCCAGTATCATCGATACTGTATGTTCGTAGGAAAAGAGAGCTCTCCTCCCGTCTATCTGCTCACTTCTGGTATTGCAATCAACTATTACATTGTACATCTCCACATTCTCGTGTTAATGTTTCTAAAAAAAAACAATATACGAAAAAAATCTAAGCTAAAATTTTAAACGGCCGATCTTACACTCGACGCTACATTTGCTCTTTTCTAAGTTAAATCAGCTTCACGTTGTATCCCGCACGCAATAAGGTAGGCCTAGTAGGCAAGAGGGAAACTCGTGTTAAGACATTCCGTTCCCCACCTTCTGCCGGATTCTGGAGGCATTGCGTGTTGAGTTGAGGCAGAAGTCAACGCCACGCTTTGCCTCGACACCAGAGCGAAGAAATAAAAATATAAATTTAAGTAAATGTTTCATCTCCTCGAGTGGGTATCGAACGCACAGTCAGTCGGTTTTACAGTCACACTTTGTGCTTCTGCGCCACGACTGGCCTCGAGTTCCAAGTTAAATAGTAATTACAAGGAGCATAGTAATTGTAAGAAAATTTCGATGTTTCGACAACCATAATAACCGCCATATTAATCGCCACCTCGTCCCCGCAGTGTATGTGTACAAGTATTTTTTTCTTAATCTGGATCTAATTATTCTGTAATATCAATACAAGAAGTAGCTACTAATACTTATTATAGCTATAAAATTATGCAATCTTTTCGTTTATACACGAAGTATGTTTCATAGATATTATTTCACGAATCAATCCATATTATCCTTTTTTTTTCATAAGCTCTGATTAAAATCTATGTATGTATAGGTAATAAGTGTATGTATATATGAGGCCAGTCGTGGTACAGGGGCGTACGACTGTAAACGCCACAGCTTGTGAGTTCGCGTCCCACTCGAGTAAAATGAAATATTTTATATTTTTATTTTTTTGCCTTGGCAACGAATTAAAACACGGCGTTATGTTCCGTCACTCAACAGACAATGCCTCCAGAATTCGGCGGAACGTGGGGCATGGAAGTGTCTTAATGAAAACGACGTGTCTTAACACTAGGTTCGCTGTCTACCCTGCTGCGTGCAGCGGTGCATAATAGATTTTAGCATTATTTAAAATAATAATAAGGATGTAAAGTATTGGAACTAATTAAGCAAATATAATTTTAATTTAAAAAAATATGGAAACAGGAAAAATAAATAACAATTACTACAATAAATATCTTTGTATGGAAACTCCCATTAGGGCATAACAGTTAGTAATTATACTTATATTTTTACGTAATCACCATATGTAAGTTGAGTGTGTTTTACAAAACAAAATGTAAACGTGGCCAAATTACTCATTATTTTTCAGCTTCACGCTGTATCCAACATTTAGGAGGGTAGGCAGAGAGAACCTAGTGTTCAGACACTCGGTTCCCCACTATTCGACGAATTTTCGAGGCGTATTTCGCGGCGGAACTCAACGCCGAGCTTTTCCTTGTTACCAGAACGAAAAAAAATTAAAATTTTTCATAAACAATAATTCATGACCCCAAGTGGGAATTGAACCCACCACCGTCGCGTTTATAGTTCACAATTAATATCTAACATCACATAGTTAACATTTAACACATCCAAGTACTAAGTCTCGCTTAGTAGCTCCGGTGCTCGGTGGCCAAGCTTGGACCGGCCAAGCGGCGCCAACGGTTTCGAGAACACGGAACAACGGAATGCGACTGTTTATAACTTTTACCTATTTGGTAACATTTACAATGCGCGCACGTAGCGCATGCGCCGGCAGATGTAACCTTTCGCTCTGACTATTTAAAATTCTTTAGTCAAGTTACGTATGTATGTATATGTATGTATGTATGTATGTATGTATGTGTGTGTATGTGTGTGTATGTTTTATGAATATGTCTTCATGTTAAATATCAGATATGGAACTACGTGTATAGATAATTCGAATTGTAATAATAATTTACTAAGACAATTATAATATTTTTTATATAAAATTATTCAATATTTAGTAGGTACTATTAGTACCTACCTATGTGTAGAATTAAAACAATTAAATTTAAAAGTAATGTAATGAAGTAGCTGTCGTCATACCAACATTTAGAACTCATTGCCGAAATAAATATATTTTAGTGATACATCAACGGTAACGTTTGTATTTCAAAACAACTAAATGGCATAGGAGACCATAAGATGGGCAGAATATAAGAATATGCTAAATGAATTAGCTTGAGTTGAAATGGGGTCGGTCGGTCTGGTTGTGTTGGCATCCGGCCTAACGACACCGGTGCATTCTCCACAAGACATCTAGTCACTAAATGATTCGCTCAAAAATGGTTTTGACCTAGGTATCGTCCTATATCGTTGCAATAGACTAAAATACTTAAAACTAATTTTTAACTTGTATAACTTTGTCCAAAAATATATCCATATATTTATTTAGATTAATTTAATATTATATGTGCGGGTTCTTTCGTGGATGTAATTACATGATATTATATTATGTATTAGGAAAGTTTTGTTTATTTAATTTATACTTAAAATAATAATAATAAATAAGGTATACTAAAAATGTTTACGTACATTGATATTAACTGTGATAGGAAAACACAACAAAAAATAAGTAATAGATAATAATAAATTATTCCACTAATTGCTGATATATAGAAACTTATTAATACAATTTTAATAAAAAATATTTGAATAAAGTATATGATCTAAAGGTATAGTTAATTATGAGATAAAAAAATATTAAAAATATACAAACCAAAAAGCCCTCCAGACCGAAAAGCCCGCAGATTGCAGCGGTAAGCTTACAGCAAGGCCCTCGGGGAAGTTCTGAATACCAATTCCCAGCGCGAGATTTCTGTTTAAAACAAACATACAGGTGTTATATTATTTATATATATTATCAGGATATATTTAAAACAAAGGTACAGCTTCTTTCTGTTTAAATCAGCTTTTGGAAAGATTTCACCAAACTAAAATTATAAAAATATTACCTAAGAAATAGGTAATTAAGTCGTCCCGTAAACTTATACGTTTGTTTGATATACATAGATTATTATGTTTTCGGAACCTGCATAATATAAATTTATGAGATAAATAAAAATCGACACAGTTGTCTAATTTTATGTGTTGAAATATTCTTAATCAAGTGGAACATTAAGACGATCGAAAGAACCATGTCAAAATAAAATTTGTGGTCAAAAAAAGACATAAAAGCTTCTGATTGAAAGCGAATATAACAAACACACTTGACGGAAAATCTATTTAAAATAATATCATATATAATACCATCAGTATATGAAGTAGAACGGTATAATATTCTAATCACAATGTACACGAAATATCGAAGAATGCGCCTACGCAAGCTTTAAGCTCACTTATGGCATTTGCGACACCATCTCAATGATTCGAGCGATAAAATCTGCCTAGATAATTGAATTGAATCATGCGATGACTAAGGCAATTGCAATGCATGCCTATTAATATTTTATTCACAGTTTCGAAGTCACTATAAAAAAAAATCAGCCTCTTCTAGGCAGAGGATACCTAGTGTTAAGACACTACGTTGCCCATTCTCCACCAAATTCTGGTAGCATTGCGTCATGAGTTGCGGAACTCTACGTCGCGCTTTGCTACGACCGCAAGACCAGAGCGAAACAATAAAAATACAAAATTTTAAATAAATATTTAACTTCCTCGAGTGGTAATCGAACCTACAATCAGTCACGTTCACAGTCACATAACTAACTTGCATTACGACTGGCCTCAATAGCACAATAATTAGAAGTCGCATAATTTTTTTTAATAATTATAAACACATTACATATCAAAGCTTTTTATCATAATTTTATATGGATCATAGTATTTAAAACTACAACCAATAGAATGGACGAGCAATTGAGATGACATCAACATTCCAGCAGAAGGAGTCTCCCTCCCCACAGCACCTGCCATCCCTGGCCGGCTCTAGGAATGCGGCTAACTGTGCAGCCTCTGTCGCCGTTAAGCTCAACTGTTTCTGCAGTTAAAGGTCATCGTCAGCGAGATTACGTAATGCGATACTAGGCTAGATTTCTGCATAATGTGTATTTAAATATTATTGCAGTTGACGCATTTACTTATTTAGTTTTTTTTTAAATGTATTATTCATACTTAAATTGAGTAGAAACAAGATTTTTAAATAGTTTAAATTCATTTCGGACTATTGTCAGGGATGTTTTATTAAAACATATTAACACCAACTAAGCACTTATACGCGTCGTAGAACAATAAAATCTACCAGGAACTAAACATTTACCAATTATTATTTTTTGTCAAAATACTACAAAGTTTTCAAATAGTTTGTCGCCGAAGTAGAAACTGCTTTATTTAATTCATGTTGAAAATGGTTTGTGATAATTCTGAAAGTTATTGTTGTTTAGCCTTTAGGGCATTTAAATGTCTTTTTACGTTACTATTATTTTCTGATAAAGTCATGCCATATCTTGTAAACTTTTCATAAGACTAATCTAGTTCCTACTAAGTATACTTTTTTTTAGTATGATTACTGAAACTTTTCAACTTAATAATTGAACTACGATTCGAGGGACGATTAAGTTAGAAAAAAAAACGTTTAAATCATTTCAGTTAACATACAATTTTTATGCACATTTAGCTCATAATATATAGCATTTTCTGCTTACTATGAAATATGTGTTTTATTTTATTAATATGAAGTAATCAACTATATTTTATACATGGCTATTATATATATAAGAGAAAGTACAAAACATTCAAATATTGATTTTTAAATAGTTAAAAGAAAATTTGCTGACATAAAAATTACAACAAAAAAAAACGTGAAATTGTAAAAGAATCAAGTTCGTACAAAAAACAGGTTAACATTGTTACTCGTAGCAAAAAGTAGACAAATTCCTTAAAAGAGTCAATGACACATTTGTAATACTCAGTTACAAATTCCGATAGTTTTTACAGCATCTTCTTCACGGTTATATCAAAAATATGCATAAAGATATTTTCGATGGATCATAAAATTTATTTTGCAGCTATAGTCATCGGGCACGAGAGCGTGTAACGGAATCGACAACGAGATAATATGATGTCAACAATTTCATATAGAAATTTTATAAGTGAACGGAGTCACGCTGACTCCGGATACATCCGAATTCCGATTACGTCACAGACGAGACCATTTCACTTTCCGACCTACCCGGAAGTGAATTCCTAAGCACGATCATACGGCGCGGCGAGCCGTCGCCTCGGAACGATGTCTTATTGCCGGGCAATAGAGTGTTCGAAGCGACCCCGTCAGAAAGTACCTATCAGATGTGAGCAGAAAAATGTAAAGCGGATGTGAATGTTTAATGGCGTTAATGAAAATGTAACTTAATATTGGAGAGTTAGAGTTTAGTTTATTGTATATAGTTGCGTGATCATCGCGAAAGCAGTGGCAACTTTCACGACGAGTTAGGATAGGGGCGAGAGAGGCGGCGGCGCGGGGCCCCGACGCGACAGCCCATTGACGACACCGTGACCCACATACCGGGGTCCATTCATGCCGCGGCGCGCGCAGGACTCGCGGCTCGAACGCTGAACATATGCCGCCGATGGGACCGACGTCGGTATTTCCATCGAACAGTTGCATAACCTCGTGGCAGACGCTTTCGCAATAGACTTGAGCACATCAAGCCGAGGCCAGGTCGCCACGGCTACACTTGTTCAATTAGAGCCTCCCGATAATATGCGCACTTAGCCAATACACTATATAATGAAATATTTACAATGTTTTGCATTTCATTCAAAAATTTGTACCGATTTAACGAAAAAAATGTATTTCGTTTATAATAAGGATTTTATTTTTAAATTTTTAATCATTCCTACACCTCATAACATATGCGTAAGCGAATGTAAATATGTTATACTTAAGTTTGTATAAGTACTTTTGCAGTCTCTAAACCAATTACAATGTCATAAGTCACTACAATAAGGATTTACGTAGTAACTGTTCTTCAACCAGAAACGTTAAGCCATAAACATATTTTATGCTGGTTTTAATGTTTCATAGCTAGAACGGGGAGGTAAATTAAATATTTATATAGGCAAAAGAAAAATACTGTTGAATATTTTAACGTTACTTATAAGTTGAAGTGATAGGATCCATTTTATACCAAATGTAATGATTGAATGTAATGTTCGATGGAACTACAATTTTTGATTCAAGGTAGCGCTAGACTCGAGTGCAGGCGGACATGTAATCAGGGGTGGGGTGAGGTGGAAGGGGGAGGAGGAGCCGGCTGCCAGACAGCGGGGCTCCGCTTGGGAGGCTAACAGCAGCCTCTTGCCTCTCTCATAGCTCGTTCGACACCACAAAATTTGCTCTACTTCGATCAAACTGTACATTGATGAGATGGACCTATCGTTGCAAAGAGATACCGTTATATATTATCCTTTGTTGTTCGTATTTCCATACTACTCAATTATATGTTACTTTAGTAATAAAACATTATATAATAATAGATTTTTTAAGAAATCCACATTGGTTTACTTTTTAAAAACGACCATGATGTTGATGACCATGTTACAAGTAGTGAGCTTTTTTACAAACTAATAAGCGTGTTCTTTTTAGCTTCACACTATATATAGAAATATAGCAGAGGTAGGCAAAGGGAACCTAGTGTTAAGATACTCCGTTCCCCACTTTTCGCCGAACGTTGAAGGCATTGCGAGTTGAGTGATGGAACTCAACGACGCGATTTGTCTCGTTAACGGAGCAAGAAAATTAATATATAAAATATTTCAATCCCTCCAAATCCGTGGCAATCGAATGCACAACCATTCTAAAACATTTATTGTAATATACTGGCTAAGACTTAAATCAATATTACTATCAAATTTCTAAATAACTGTGTTCATTAATTGCTTAGTGAAGTAAAACAAAACAAGAACATACTTTGCTTACATGTCGAATATGACGTTAATATTATTATCACCACAACATATAACAAAAACCTTTAATTCACAACAAATTTAGAATGTGCAGATTTCAGTTTGGGGTTTACATCTTATTACAGTTCTTTTGACGAACACATTAACAATATGGGGAAAATGTAAAAAAAAACTCCAAACTAAGTCTAGGCCTAAGTTAAAGTGCATCAAGATCAGCGTCGGCGCCGCACACGTCACGCGGCCGCATTCCACGGCGCCTCCATTCATGTTGCGCGAGCGAGAGGCCGCCGCGAGGCCTCTCGCAGGAACGAGAAAGGAAAACGAACGCCGTTACCCTGTATGGGAATGCAATTCGTAAGCGCAAACGCACGGATTTGATACCGGACCTGCTGCGTTCCATCTCGCGTCCGTCACACGCCATAGGGGCGTCCCGCTCGCTCGCGTCCCTCTCGGCGCGGGCGGCGTATCTGCCGATGCGTATGTTTGCATACTGGCGATGTGATTTGATCGATCGCCGGTTTCCTGTGAGAAACGCAGGTTGTTTGTCGAGTCAGGTGGCTCGGTGCATTACCGTTAAGCCTTTGTGCGTCCAGACCGCACGCGCTGCTTTTTTTTCCATAGAGTTAATTTATTGATTTCCATTTGCAGATATCCAATATACTTCCGTAATATTCCTTGCAATTAACCAAATCGTCCCAATCTCAACGTTTGCAAATATACTACTAAATAAGTATTCAATGACGTTATATCCTCGATATATATCAAGAACAATAACTACATATAGATAAAATATACCGCTACTCGATCTAAGTACAAAGTTCTATTACGAACTTAGTGGAATGTGGTTAGGCACGACGCCCGACTCATGGCTAACTTAAAACAGGTTAATATTATTCAAACTCATGCTTAAGTACTAATGATAATACATCAGCGTCGTTAACATATTTTGTACATAAATGTCCCTATTCACGAGTCTCTACTAAAAATTGGTAGTTATTATATAGGTACAGAGACAGAGTTTTGTTCTAGCAATTGAAGTAGCGCTTGTTCCTTTTTCTATGGTCTTTTATATATTTATCTCCGATCAAGCAAATAAATATTGCACGCAAAATTTAAATTTAACTTTAACAATTTAATAATAATACCTATAAAATATTATTAATAACAGTAAAAGGTACATATTTCAAAAGTCTGCCAGACTGCAACCGCAAATTTATATGATGGGTAATTTGCTCAATGTCACAATCTGGAGACTAGCCAAAATGTCACAATAAAGAGAAAGATGTAAACACAGCCGCATTCTAATTAAAAAAATAAGGTCAAATCGCTAAGGTCGTCTCGTCTGTTCTCAAGATGTCTCGCCAAAAAAAATGACTCATTAGATAGTCTGCGACAGTAAACTTGTGAAAAATAAAATAATTTTCAATTTCAATACTGAATTTTCAGCTGTAACTTGAGCTTTAGGTATTTGCCGTACATTTCTTCATGCAAGTACATCAAATTTAAGTTAAATAAATACAATATTATAATACATTTTATAATCTTAAAAAATATATAAAGAACGAGTGTTATCGGAAAAGCTTTACGGAATATCGTCGAGCATGTAAATGAGAATGATCTCATATCTGTACAAAGTACAGTTCCAAGTGAGACGTACGGCGCATTCTAGGCGCCATGGCGGATTTCCTTCGACAATTGCAACATTCCTAGCGGGCCGTTGCGACGACTCAGCCTTCGTATCGATTATTATCACGCGAAGGTACCTGTCTTACAGCAACAAGTACGTGTTTTGGATCCCATAACGCCCACGTGCTAGTAAAAATACAATGTATTACTCATTTTTTTTTATTTTTATAAAATAAATATGTACAATAGATATATATATATTTTTTTCGATTCAACGCTGTCTCCCGTATGTAGCAGGGTAGACAGAGGGAATGTATGTACCTAGTGTTAAGACACTCCGTTCTCTCCTTTCTGTTGAATTTTCGAGGCATTGCGTGTTGAGTGACGGAACTCCACAACGCGCTTAAATAACAATAAATACAATATTAATAGAATCCAAATTGAAAAATGTTACATCTCTCTCTCTCATCTCTCATCTCCATTTAGTTTAAAGTATTATAATAAGGGCTAAATATTATAAAATTATAATATAAAAAAATTTAAACAGCTTTACACTGTATCCCGCAAACAGTTCAAGACATTCCGTTCCCCACTTGCCGCCGAATTCAGGAGAAATTGTGTGTTGAGTGGTGGAAACGATGCCACGCTTCGCCTCGACACCAGTACATCTCTTTCATATTAGTAGCATTCCATACCGAACCGCACCGGAGTATCTCAGATACATACTACGGCTAATAGCCTCTATCTAGTGCGAAAACACTAACACTTACTTAATTTACCCTAACAGGGTCTCAGAGAGGACGGATACGAAACTGTACTTTTTCGTCTCGTCAACTGTCATTAACCTCTTCATATATGATTCAGGAGTTCCTCATGCTCTTTACGTGGCCTTCCTTCATGATCTTTGATGTTGTGTTTTCGAAGGTCTTCTCTTACTTTGATTTTTACATCTCATTTTTCCTTTAATGTACTTTATAAGCTTTATTATTGAAAAACATTAGCGTTCTGCACTTCTCGTACATATAAACTGTAAGTGTCACGCTATGCCATTTTTCATACTCCTCCGTCCGCACAATTTAAAAAAAAAAGTTTTTGGTTCACGTATTAATATAAACCTAGATATAAATTTTCCTACTTTCATGCACGTCACATTTAACACATCTCATATGAACTCAATTATTTCAATTTAGTAAAATTTGGTAAAACCAATACGCATATATCACTAAATGATTAATTGTAATATAAACATAATAATAATTTAATTATAAGTAATACTAAAATCCGACTGCATAATCTAAATTAATGTATCCAGTGACACTCGCGCCATTAGGACAAACCAATGACATATCATTTATAAAAATCGAGGCAAGGGAACAACAATAAACTGACATGCATACAAACGCTAAAAACATAACCCTTCTATTGGTCTTCGCCGCAGTCAGGTAAAAGATATGGTCAATCCAGATTCAAAGTCAGAAATTCGTTATCAGATTCTTGAAGTAAATAACTGAATCGATAGTATTAGCAACCCTTAAATCAGTGGGATTTAGTATATAGATGCTATACCTACATAGTATATCGTTATTACCTTTTTACGTATAGGTACATAAATCGCTGCATTATTCACCTCTTACTCAACATGTGTGTAATCACATTGAAGTGAAGAAACACAATCATCTTGTTCCTTTACCTGGTGCCATACTATTCATTATTTTACCGCTGTTTTAACTGAAGGTACATTATTATTATAAAATATGTTAAAGGCGTTAAATTCGGCGTATGTTAAATTCGGCGAAAAGTGGGGAACGGTGGTGTCTTTATGGGAACTGATCGCTTTAACACTATGTTCCCAGGTTCCCTCTATCTACACTGCTATGTATGGAATATATTGTGAAGCTCAAAAAAAATCCTTTACGGTAAAACCAAGTTTGAAAATAGGGATTCGATAATAGGTATATAAATAATAAAATAATTTAAGCTAGTCTTATAAATAATAACAGCTACTTATACATTATATATAGGTATTTTTAATCAAATAATCCTTTAGAAAATCATAAATATTCCCTTAGAAAATCAAAGTAGTTGACTTTGATATACCTATTATCGAACCCCTATTTTCAACATTGGTTGCATCTTAAAATATTTAGACAGAGGACAGAGCTAGATTTTATAAATTTTATAACAATAATAAGAATGGGAATAGGTACTTAAGTTTTAAACTTTATCCAGTGATGCCTATAGCTTCTACACATCTCTATTTAATAATTTCAAATTTCGCACCTAAGAAATTATAGGTTGGATTTCTAAAGTAATACTACATTTTAACGGAAGATCCAGAATAGGTACTCGATATTTATAGGAACATAGCTAGACTCAGACGTTTTGTAAGTATAACGCAGTCTGTCTCATTTACGTGATCTAGTGACATTAACAAAAAACCTGAAAATCGCGAGTCGGGATCGCCCACCGCGGGATCCGTTCAAAAATTGGAGGTCTTGGCTTTTACTGAAATTCAGGGTTAGCTTAGCCAGAGCCTTTCATCTGATGCCTCACTTGAATTTAAGCATATTATTTTTTAGGATTTACCCACAAATATATAATTTTTAGATTTTTTCTACTACTACTTGTAGATAGATGCTAACTGTGAAATTGCATAATTCTAGATCAACCGGAAGTACCCTATTAATTTTGATTCCCTCCTTTGTTTTCAAATAGGCGTTTTTCGCGATTTAAACGCTTTCTTTTTCGCGATACGCGCCATACGCGCCATAAGCGCTTTTCGCGATATTTTTTAAGTCATTATAGAAATAGATTTTTTTTCAGGGCATCATGGTGCCGCAAGTCTGACTATATTATTTGAATTTCAGCTCGATCTCTCGAATCTCCAAGCGTTAGGTACTGAGATAAAGGCACTTGACAGATAGACAGACGGACGTACTACAAAGTGATGTTTCCTTCAAAGGTACGGAATCCTAAAAATAGAAACGGCTATAAAAAATATCTAATGCTATCAAAATTTCTGTTCGTTTTGCACTTACGACGAAGCTTTTATATATAAAAAGTGCAATGGAAATAATTTATATATAAATTACTGTCGTTTTAGAGAGCGACTGAGAGTCGGTCTGTCATTATAGTGAATTCCAGAAGAATGTTCATAAGGATATTAAATATATCGTGGCTCGATGGAACACTGACTGCAAACACGATGGTTATGTGTTCGGTCCTCACTGATTTTATTTCCCGCTCTAGTAAACAAAGTGCGGCGTTGAATTCTAATAACTTAACATGCAGTGTAGAATTCAGGCGAAAAGCGGAGAACGAAGTGTCTTCGCACTAAATTTTATCCTGTTATATCCTGTTACATAGACAATGTTGAGTTTCTCAAACAACACACTTTGGGTATGTTTTATATCAGGTCGCGTTGTTTCCTTGCGTATCTAAACTAATATTTCAAATATATTTTTTTGCTTTTATTTCTATAAAAGACATAAAAAATGTCAACAATACATCTTTTCGAGAGCATGCACGATAGGTAGCAGCTAGCTATAGCAATGAATTGAATATTATTATGGTATTAGTACATTATTCATTCCGCATGTGATGCTTAGTAGGAAATAGTAAATGAAAATAATCAGAGAGCAATGAGTCATTAGTGAGCGAGTGTCCGGCGCTCGCGTACAGGAAATCGTAAAAGCGCATCTAGAGCGCGCGCGCATCTTCCGGTACGCTTTCCGGCACCGTGCCTTGCTTTCGCTAAATATTATCCTTTACTTTATGAGCTCTCGTTTGTTGAACTCCATTTCAATACATCATGAAACAATTTAGTATTTTATTTATCTAAATTGTTTTTATAAAATTGTAACAAAATATATTAATTTAAAATATCTACATAATTTAACTAACTAACTTGAACTCTCGATCTTATCAAATAGTAAGGTATATGACAATTAGTAAACCTAACCGTACGCTTCATACTATCGCCAATATATCCATAGATAACTTCTGTAAATTCTGTAAAATCTCCGAGTAACGAAAAAAAAAAGAGTTCAAATAAAAAATGTCAATACGCAAGCGAGAATAGAAAGTACGAACCCATACAATTCGTTATGAAATAGCACGAAAAGGTATTGTTTGTGGTGGAAGGAGGAAAAAAATGAAAAAGTAAACAGTCGCGCATTCCATCGGCTAGTGCACGTGGTACATTCCAATGGGGTCATGCACCACACCGTGCGCGCGTGCGTAAAAACAAGTGCAACGTTCGTGAATCCGGCCCGCGACCTGCTGCGACGCCTTGGCAGCTTTCAGCTTACATACATGTAATAGCATTTCCTTTTTATACACTGGTCGTAACATCTGCTAAGCATAATGCTCATATTAATTAGAATCACCCTAAGGCGATGCGGATGGCCATATAAGAAAATATTTAAAAAACACGCCAGCCAGACGAAAAAATAAGATATTTCTACAGTCGAACTCCACGTGCAGTGTCAAAAAAGGTAATTAAATATGATAATACGCATATGTATTAGGAAATTAAGGGAACTTCGTTCATATTAAATGCAATTTATGTTCCTATCTATACCTTAATCATAGATCATATCTATCGCGACCGAAAATTTACATAACTTTAGGGTTACATAAACAATGTATTGTTATAAGTAAAAATCAAGTATTTTTTAGTACATTAACATTTTGAATAAACTTATTACAGAGACTGATTTAACGAGAACTTAAAGTAAAACTTAATAAAATTCCTCAGCATCTTCTATATAACAAACCCATACAACATGTAAAGCTTACAATGTGACAAAAAGTACCAACTTTAAATGAACAAAATTCAATTTCGATGAAATGATAACTCGCGAGTCGCGAGTGACTAGTAATGTTGGACGTTAGAGGTGTATGTATAACATTAGGCGGGCTGGCATTCCATCCTGGGAAAGCAGAAAGTTCGGCATGCGAGGGTCGGAGGCTCCGAAGGAATGCGGCCGGACCTCCCCCCCTCGCCCCTGCCACCGCTACTCCCAGCATTTATTTCACTTTGCTGCTTAACTCATGTCTAAATGTGCGCGGAATTTCAGATGCTATTCTTTATTAGAGCCTTTAAAATTTTTAATATTTGTTTTATTATGGTTTATTTTCAAAGAATCAGATTTAGTAGTAGACAAGAAGACTAATGACAATGTGTGCATTAAGAAAACTAAAATATTTTTAAGGTTAGGTGTAAACCGTACTGAAATCAGTTCATATCATGATGTTTACTTACTATTCGTTAGTAACGTCTTTTTATTTAGTTCAGTCATATCTCGCAATAAATAGGGTAGTCAGTGAAAACCAAGTGTCCAGGTACTTACTGCATTTTTAACTTTTAAACACAATGTATTAGACCAAAATTTGCACTCAGTAAGCAAACTGGAGAAATGAAAATAATCTAGGTTGCTGCCAGTATATAAAAGATTATATATGACAATTTTTATTATTGGGGATATTTTATCAATGTGATAGCAATGATTTAATTTTTTTTGTCTGTACCACTACCGCACAGACAAACAGACAAAAAAAAAATAATAATGTCGCGGTAATCTCTAAAACAACCGATTTAAATGCACTTTTCACTATTGTATTTTGACAAGCTTCTCATAAAATTAAGTATTTGTTTTATTTAAATCTGTTTATAAAAAACGGTTTACAATATAAAGAAGTTTGTTCAACAAAATTGTAACATAATAAATTGTTTCATTGAATTGACTGATACTTTAGATTTCCATCTTTAAAAGGGTAATGTTATTAGAACTCGAAAGTAATTAAAATTAATTAATAAAAAACTAAGTAGTCCAAGCGGACGAAGCCGTTAGTGAGTTTAAAATACGATTTAATCTTTGCTTCGATTAGGTAGCTACCCTCCTATCTATCAGTTCACACTAAGCTATGAGAATCTCATACATTATATTTTATATTTAATTTAACTGAAAATAAATTAAATGTATTTAACATCCATAATTTATTTTCAGTTAAATTAAATTTATACCACATTGCACTGGGAAACGTATCTATATAAAGTTAACAACGAGCATAATTACATTCTTCTTTTTATACTTACACACATATGTGCAAAAACCCAAGAATGTTATATTAACCAAATCTACAAATTTGACGCGAGCCTCAAAAGACGTGCTCAAACCAAAAAAAAAACAAAAAAAAAAAAAGAAATAACAACCTAAAATTTTCAACGCCCGTCTCGTCGAGAAGATACCTACAATATAAAATGGACAAAACGGCTCGAAGATCCTTAGAAGGAGCGAACACCGACACATTCATTCCCAAGGCTCGAATCGTAAATTACAAGAGAGCGGCCGCGCGGCGCCGGCGCCGGGAGGAGCGCTTGTTACGATATTTGAACAAATTCCCGGCGGTGTTAATCTGCATAATAACAGCGGCGGACACAAAGCGGTTGCCGACTCCCATTATGCTCGGGCGCCACCCTCCACTCTGCAGGCCATGTGACTACCTACCTACCTCGGGCTCGCTGCGTGCCCACTTTCAACCACCTTCGACAATTACTGGTACGAGTGCGAGTATTTCGTAAAGGGTTATTATTTTAAATATTCTTTTTATCCTTAGACTGTCCCATTGATTAAAACATTATAAATATAATTTCTGATGTAGGATAAATACATTTATTTCTACACTTGCCTCATATAAAGTGAAATCATTAAACATACTATATGATAGTGTCATAGCTGTTATGAAAGTACATAGTATATAATACAGTTTGAGGAATAAATAATAAATATTACAAATATTGAGCCTATAAATCTTTGTCCTATAACAAAGGTTTGTGATGAGAGGGAATAAAAAATATCAAATTTATTATGCTTTTTGGAAGTCAGTATGTTAATATTGTCTATTATCAAATTCCAAAGGAAAGCCACAGGGGGTTTTGTGCATATCGACCCATAAAGTTCCAGGAAAACATTGTTAAGTGACTGGGTGTTTTATAGTCTAGCATTTTATTTAGCATTAATTGAAAGGTAGATAAAATTTTAAAAAAATCTTGTTTTTCTTTGGAAGATGAACTAATAGGTTCATCGATATACCTGTAGACCTTTTATATTCGTATATAATTAGAATTACTAAGAGAAAAATATATTGTGTCAAATCAAATTTAATTTATTTGAAATTATATTATTTATGTATTAATTGACTAATTTAAGATATTTATGAAAATCAATAAAATATATATATCTAATCAATATATGAATAATAGTCTTACTAATCTGATGCGCCTACCGTTATTAAGAGGGCAAATTTACAAGAAAAAGTTGTTCGCCATTGAATTATATCTAAGCGCGTAAGAATTTTACATAAGGATCGGATTTTCTTTTTTTTAAATAGAGTCAATAAATGAGTAAAACTCAAGAAAAACATCAGAGATTATAAAAAAAGGTATAAAAGATAACAAAATGATAACCACATGTATGTAGGTAGGAACACCTCATCAATGAGAGAGTGGAGAATTTTAAGAAACCGTTCTCTTTATTCTCTGTGTGGAGTAGCAATATTTAACGGTCACGAGTAGGTAAGTCGGGGGCACCCACGCGACGCGGTATAGACGACGCGACAAATCGGCAAGGTTGGCTTCAATGACACGGCGCGCCGGTGAATTTTTCAGTGAAATAGTTTCACCGGCGTCGGCGACGGTGACGGCAACGTCTGCGCCGGCGCGGGTCGATGCCCCCGCCGCCACGCGATTTGGCTCAACTCACTGAATCTACAAATGTAGCGTCCTCGCCAATATTCCTACCTACCTCGACTATGGTACAGTATCCAAACTACTCTCGTCATCTAATCGTGTATAAGAAATCTATAAAAGGGCCTATAAAAGGGACCCCGAACTGCTTTGACTATAGCTTTAAATTATTACAGAGAACTTTTGTAAAATTATTAGATAATATGAAAAAAATGTTGTGTGGTTTCCTATATTAATAAACATGTTGTTCAATAACATTAACATCCATATTCATAACATTAATCTTCTTATATTATTAAACACAAGTCAAAACTGAAACAAGCAGAAACGTTTCAGAATGAACTACATACAAAAGATTTGTATGATTTTGGGCGCTATCACCAGACAAGACTAAGTAGGCGTGTAACTGCTCCTCAATGCCAAATAATCGAGACAAAAGACATTACTGTTTCTTAATTTTTATTTTACAATATATAAATTATTTATGGATCGCAAATGATCCCAACGTCGACAGTAACGATTGACAAATGTCAAAAGTGGTTTCTTACTTAAACCCGTGGTACCCACTACAGTTCGATAGTAACAAGATTCGGCTGATAGCTTGTTAAAGATACACGTTTCATAAACACAATTTCTTTTTTTTTTAATTCTTTTAGACCAACAGCATGAAAAGATTTCGTTCTACCTAAAAACAAGTTCTTTTGTCCTGTTTTGAATATTTACAGACACAAAAAGTATATCCAATAATTTTGTGTTGTTTGACTGTAGCAAATACCGAAACGTGTAACCTAATTGGGATTCCCATGATTAAAATTTGGTGACTCGACTTTTAATATGGTAAAATGACGACCAGCGTTAGGAATCATGTGCACAGCAATCGACGACGATGTTCATTTGAAATCATTCATAATTCATATAGTGTATATACACTTAAATACACATGTACAAATATTTCAAAATTAAAATAAAGTTTTAAAAATTACTTTTGTCTATACCATGTAAAATGTTGTAGAGTTATAAAAAGGTTTAACTTTTTTGATAGTAAATTAACATTACAATAACAATAATTTGAAATATAAGTTATATTAAAAGTTTAGAGCGCTGTCTATGATATTTTTTATAGAACTACTAAACCATCGCATCGGTATTGGCTAGCAGCAAACTATCTTAGATAGTATAGTTTAAAAGTACTACCGTTAGATGCCGCCTCTAACAAATATTTAGTACGAGGTATCGTGACGTTTCATAGTTTTCATCGCCTATATAATTATAGGTGGCGCTGTAAGCCTAATTAAAGTAAGCCTAATAAAAGCCTATATTTTTTAATATAAAATTAAAATGCTAAACCATTTTGGTTTGGCATTTCTAAGTGAAAGGAATAGATAAATATTAAATGTTCGTAAGAGATTGCTTGAAACAATATTCTTATTACCCTTTACTCTATCTTTACCATTATGGTAAAGATAGAGCAAAGGAAATTTGTGCGCAATAAAATGTATCCTTTACTATTCTACGCTCGCACGCTTTACTAATGTTTTTAAAATAAGGGAAATGTATATATCGATAAGAATGTACCTTCATAATATCAGTCTGTATTCTGTAAGTCAACTATAACTATAGGTAACTTTGTTCTTTCTTACCTAGCGCCTTGGAAGGAGGCGTCAGACGTTGAAGCGGCGGCCCCAAAGCCGACGCCGACAGCAAGGCCTTCAGGTATGTTGTGAACAGTAATGGCCACTACCAGCAGCATTATTCTCTTCCATTGCGACTGTCGGGCTTCTAAAGCTCGCGCTACACTGTCCCGATGGTCGCCTTCAGCTTTCTGTAGTGTTTATGTTCAAATAATTTAATATTATTATATTATGTGGAATACTTATGAATACAATTTGTCTACGACCAATAATTGTGATTCCAAATCAATTGGTTAAACATATGTGAATATTTTTTTAAAATTAATATGTATATTTTTTTAACCATACAACATTATTTAAACAGACAAAAATAAGAATAGAGGCCAGTCGTGGCGCAGTGGTACAAAGTGTGACTGTAAAACCGACTGGTTGTGGATTCGATTCCCACTCGAGGAGATGAAATATTTACTTAAATTTATATTTTCATTTCTTCGCTCTGGTGTCGAGGCAAAGCGCGGCGTTGAGTTCTGCCACTCAACACGCAATGCCTCCAAAATTCGGCAGAAAGTGGGGAACGAAGTGTCTTAACACTAGGTTCCCTCTGCCTACCCTGCTGTGTGCGGGATATAGCGTGAAGCTAATTTAATTTTTAATTTTAATTTAAAATAAGAAAAATCATAAAAAATATTTCGATAAAAGTAAATTTAGATACAATGTATTCGTTGTGAAACATATTCTTACTATAGAAAACGTTAAAAATCATCATTAAGAAACACAAACCACGGAGTTTTGAGATTGGTGATGGCCGCGCCGCCTCTGGGCCGTATGCTGGTTAGTAATGCAATCAGAGAACTCCACAGGCTGTGTCTCAAGCGTGACCACTGTGGGGTTCGACGGCCGCCTTAAAGCAGTCATCATTTCGAGATCTTCTAATTTCTCTTTTGAGTCTTTTGACTTTGTTATTGCTGAAAGTAAAGACTAAGCTTGAAACTAAAAATATTTTCTATTATTCTATTCATAAGTCACAAGTAAATATATATATGAAAGTAAAGTAATTTATTATAATTTGCAAGGATATATACATAATTCATTGTATAATGATTTTGTTTACTTCATTTACAAAAAAAAACGTTAAAACATGTGTAAAGTTTATATTGTAAGATTCGTATGAGCAAAATTTAGCTTAAAGCAAAGCTTATTTATGTAAGTTAATTGCCCTACTTTAAATAAGCTCGACTCACAGGAAAGCTGATATCATTCTCTAACAAGTACTTGATAATAATAACTGTGGCATTGCTCTTAACGTGTATTTATAATAGCTTTTGATTGTACTTAGTCTGGCTATGAACACTTATAGTGAAAAATAAACAAAATATTATTTTGAATTTGTAATGTTATTTTTATACGATTTATTGTTCAGTTTGTTTTTTTATTTTCGCGCCAACATTTTGTAAGATATTTTGGAATATTAAGAATATGGTAGTAAAATCGAAACAATTACTTAAGCGGTACGCAAATGAAAAAGGTATTAAAACATCAGCACAAATGTATCAAGATACCATTAAGAAGGTCGTTAAGCTCCTTAACAATATCATGTTCAATAACCAAGAATGATCCAGTAAGATTTAGGCCACTAGGAGCCAGGTCAAAAAGCCCAACTGTCTTGTGTCTATCAATGAACCCACCCAGTCTTCGTTAGAAGAAAACGTTCCGGACTTCATCAAAGCTGAAAGACTGGTTTTAATTTAGTCCTGATCTTAATCTACTGGATTATGATTTATGGTCAGTTATAGAGAGTAAGACTTACTCAAAGCACAATAATACTTTCACAATAAGCCCTAAAACAATCCAGACGATTGACACCGAAGAATTTTCCCATAGAAAGAGTAGGTGCTGCTCATCAACCAGTGGCCTCAACGTTTAAAAGACTGTATTACAACCAATGGAGGCCTTATTTTAATAAGCTTAATATATTTTAATAGTTTATATTAATGTATTAACTACTGCCTACTGATACTGTCATATCAAATTTAGAAGAAAAATATATATATATATATATCTAATTTAGAAGAAAAAACTACTTAAGCCAAACTAGATGCTCTTAATTTCTAAGAGAAGATTGCGGTACCAATCGGCGATAAATACATAGGTAATATACATAATATCAAGTTTACTATAATTACGTCAAAATATGTAGGTATGCTATGTGCGTATTTTATCTATGAATTAAGCACCTAAAAATCCCTCAAACAATTTCCGGATTCTAATAGATTTCTTAAATAAATTTCATAAAGACCGGTTAAGTCGTTTAGCCATGAAGAAATAAAATCTACTGTGACAAGTTTGGCAATTTAAATTTGAAAACTTACAATGATAAAGTATTTTTTTTTTTAATTTCTAAATTTTAATAAACTCTTTTTTTATGATCTCTTTAAATTTAATAGAACGAATCCAAAATAAGTGTCTTCTTTATTTATAGCCAAGTTACAATTATAATAGTTTGAATTTATCATTGTGCCAAAATATTTAGTTTTGCAAGGATTTTTTTATACGTAAGATTTAGTATTATTCAAGTGTGCTAGTTTTCTCTTGGACCGAATCAGTTTATCCTACACGGCTAAAAAAAAATTACTAACTAACTTAGAATTTGGCAGTATCTCGTTTAGCTTAAACACTTTTTACTTCTAAACTAGATATCTGTTTATTCATAATAACAATGAATTTGACAATAATAGACACTAAAAGGCACTAAAGGGCTAGCCACGTCCGTTTATAATAGTATTTAGCAAAGGTACACTCATAGATACCACACTTTTTTACCTATCAATTACAGAATTTATCTATCTATTCGTGAATATTAATCTATTTTTAAATTTGGTAAAAGAAATTTAAATTTAGGTTAGAAGATAATTCTAATATGGTTCACTCTTAAATTCTCATAATTTTGTATTACATAAATCAACCAGCTAAACAATGGTTACTTTCTTTGTTTCTGTTAGCTCATTGTTTAAGTTAGGTTAGGTTCCTTCCATGTTTTTTTTATGTTATCCTTTTTTGAATCTAATTTAGTTTTTATTCCATTCTATCAGCAACGTCCTTAGTTTCATTCATTCAATAATGGCTGGAAAGTGAGGAAGGAAGCATCTTAAGATTAGGTTCTCTATCCCGTTCTCTATCCGAGAGTGTGCTGCCAAAATATGTAAAGGACTATATCAATAAAGCTGATCATGTTGTCATTGACCAGTTTAAAGGTAGCTAACGAGACGTTGTGATTATAAATCCAATTGTAATAAAAAAAACATCACTAGGTTCCACTACTTAATAAAAAAAACTCGACGGATTAAAAAAAAATCAGTCGAAAGTATACAGATATTAATACAGTCGAAGTGATAAACACGTTTTCTTACCGAAGTCGGTGAAAAATTCATGGGTTACAATAAAATATTTATAACTTCTTAAACAGTACAATAGTCTGTTCTCCAACAACCTCTTCAGCCACGAATGAAAACGACCTTAGTTATACATTCTCACTTTTTGTTAGTCTTAATTATTCAGATCAGCGGTAAACGATTTATAAATTCTGGTCTGCTTATTGACATCTTTATAAGTATATTTAAATTTTTCTCCGGTCACACTGCCTTTTTACTATTATACCCACAACAATGCACAACGGTGTAACTGTAATGCAAAAGTTCTGAGTCCGTTCCCCACTATATATATTTTTTAATATTTTCATTTCTGCTATCTGGCACCAAGGCAAAAAAGCCTTTCAGGAAAAGAGTATACTGTGTAGAGTAATTGCTAAGCAGTTACTCTAGACCTAGGTAGACCGATCATCGAGCCTCTGGATGTATAGGCTCATCGTCGCGAAGGATGTTTTTGCAAGCAGATTATATCCACAATTATTTAATAGTTTACTTGAAGTTAATTCTGCATTTAATAATAATAATAATTATTTTTTTTTAAATTCTCAGAGTAATCGAGTACTTTAGAAAGACACAAATCCAATTCATAAAGGACCTCTTCCGAACATACAACTTTTGCGCTCTACTCCGCAGCATAATTTACCTACTACATATGCTCACTATCGACAAACATCCAAAAAGTCGATATAATTTGTATTTTACGTCGTGACTAATATATTGGTAGGTATTAAATTGTCACGACGTAAAACCCAAGAAGAAAAACTCTTTTACAGTGGTACTTCATAGATGTGTGAGGGCCCTTTGAAAATCAATTTTGATTCGGTGACAATCCTTTTACTTTTAAATACCAATAGAAAGTCATCGAATATCACATACATATCCGAGAATTTTCATCCATAAATTCGATTTAATCGAAGGTTAGCAAAAAGTGTTGACAGTTAGTCAATACATACAACAATACATAAACAAAGTTATTTCCCGCTGATTTATTTAGTTTCCGTTTGTTTAAATTGTGAAAATGTGCATAAAACATCTCATAATAATTTAATAATTCATATTTATCTCGTAGAAAAATACATTTTATTTAATTAACCGAGCCCAGTCGTGGCCGGTTGTGCGTTCGATCCCCATTCGAGGAAATGAAATATTTATTTAAATTCATAATTTCATCACTCTAGTAAAAAAAATGGCAAAACGCGTTTCACTCATGTCGAATAATTTTTACTGTCAAATTTACTGTCAGCTCCATGAAATTGAATTTGAACTTTAACAAAAACGGAAGTTATACCCATTTAGGTGTTTAGCCGATATACCTACTAATGCCAAGAATCGAAGGCAATGAACAATACTCTATAAAACATTTAATAGCATAATAACCTTGAATTAAATTAATTATGACAGAAGATTATTTGTGCACTCAACACAATGCTTTTATAATGTGTGCGAATTGTTTTATTTGACACAGTATTGTTCTATTGATTACGAATTAACAAAATGCGTAACATTCTATAAATCGTTATATATTATATATAAAAATAATATTTTTGCACCCACTCATATGTCCTAATAAAATAAATGTCTTTTAAGCGTTTCGTATTGAGTTCGAATTTCACGTAAAGATAGTAGTGACATTACGTAGCTACGTTCAAATATTTGTCACGTGATTATTTAATTAGTTAGTTAGTTGCACAGTAGGGAAAATAATAATAACAAAGAAGTCAATGAAATACATTAATAGGTAAAGTATGGAATTTACTAAGATATTTTCAATTGATAACTCATAACTTTCTTATTATAAGGAATAGAGACAAAAAATAAGACGAATTCAAATAAACGCTATTTTAAGTGAAAAGTAATATTACAATGATGAAATCGATTCATTAAAAGCCGCACTTTTAATACGTTTAATCAGCTAGATTTGTAGATTTGATAGTCTTTATTCGATACAATATTTAATTCGCAGTAGAAAAAATCGTGGGCTGCAATGGTGATGTATAAACCTATAATTTATAATTAGCGCCAGGCACATCGTGGCACAACACCGGCAATTCAAAATAACATGATACCAATGCAATATCAATCTTTTTATATAACTTAGACATATTAATGGGATACCAATGCAGTTTTCTTTAGATTTAAGGAGTAAAAGTGAACTTATATTGGCAACATCTTGTAAATATACACAATGCGTTTATTGTCAATAAGAGATAAAGTCTCGTGTCAATTGAAAGCACGTGTTCAGTTGTGTGATAAGGCAGAAATCTCAGGACAATACATATATATTATAAATTTATAAATCTTCGAATTATTTATACTGCATATATAGGTAGTTCTTTCAAGGAATATCAAAATGAGGTAACATATAATTTTTACATATGGCTTCACACTGTATCCCGCACAGAGCAGAGTAGGCAGAGGGAACCTAGTGTTAAAACACTCCGCTCCTCACTCTTTGCCGAAATCATCAATACTTCCTGGCATTGCATATTGAGTGGTGGAATTCAACGCCGCTCTTTTTTTCGACACCAGAGTGAAGAAATTAAAATATAAGTGAGTATTTCATTTCCTCGAGTGGGATCGAGCCCCATAACCAATCGTGTCACAGTTTGTACACCTGCGTGACGACTGGCCTTGAACCATTTCAGATTGTTCGTTAGTTACTATAGAACCTATATATATATATATATATATATATATATATATATATATATATATATATATATATATATATATATATATATATATATATATATATATATATATATATATATATATTTAAATTCTGTTCTTTAAAAATTCAAATTAAATATTGAAAAATTGAATATACCGCGAAAACGCGTGTCCATCCATGGCGTTGCACTAGTGCCTGTGGCGTAATATGCTTGTTAACACGTCAAATAATTTTAAGTTTTGTAAGCGTTATTTATCATTTTGAGGTTTGTGTCAAATTTAAACAGTGATTTGTGTATATAATGAAATGAGTTTGAGAAAAATATGTTAATAAATATCCCGCAAAATTATTAACATGTATTTTAAAGAATGTCAAAATGCGTCTTAAGTGGTTGCAACTTAGTTCAATAATTTTTTCTGTGAAGACCAATTTAATAAATTGAACTTACCTACTTACTACTAAACGAATTGTAACAATTCGTTAAAACAGGGACTTCAAAATATAAGTTCTTATGATGCCCACAATATTTGATTTGGATAAGTACTCAAATTGAACGAGAATAACTTAAATAATTAAATATAATCTTAAGTTTACGATTTCAATGAATGTCAAGAAGAAGAAGTAATTTACAAGTCTTTTTTAACCAACTAATTTACTTGTTACAATTACAACAAAGCATGGCAAATAATACGTCAATCAAACTTTTATAGTATTTTAACCATGTTTCTGCTGTCTGTGTTAACGAAATTAATATCCATCGTAATATCTATCCATCAATATTTTAAATTATTTTTATTATGAATTATTTTCATTATGTCAGCACAAGTAGGTACTGCAATATCTTTTCGGAAATTGGTAGTTAAAAACGCAGTGACTGACTGCAGAAAAATGTACATTTTTCTTGCGTTACGTCGACGTAGCACAGACAATACGTTAATTTTTTTTTATAAAATCAAAATTATTGTTATATGATGTTATGTGATAATTGTTATCTCTCAAAATACGATCCACATATAAAATAAATGTTATGTTTTATTTTACTTGTGTTTGTAATTTCTATAAAAAACGACAAAATGTTTGTCTATTCAAACAAAAAAAAAATTCTTTGCAAAAGACTACTTTTAATTGAACACTCCAAATAGATGTTTATATTAAAAATATAAACAAAGCTATAATGTATGTTTTTATAACACTCAAAGTAGGTATGTTAATATTTAAGCATAAGAAAAAAAATAAGGCCAGATTTTGCAATTGATGCCAATTGTAGCGCTGGGCACAAGTGTATGATTGTAAACAGGACAGGTTGTGGGTTGATTCCCACTTGAGGATTGAAATTTAATACATTAATTTCTAAGCTCTGTTGGTTTGCAATGCCTCCAGAATTCGGCGGAAAATGTGGAACGCAAGTGCCTCAATGGAAACGGAGTGTCTTAACACTAGGTTCCCAGATTCCCCCTGCTACCTTGCATTTATATATACAAGATACAGCGTAAAACCTATAAAAAATAAATTAAAAGTATACATTTTTAAATGCCCGTATTGAAAAAGTTGTTTTTTTAAATTATGTCAGTTTTTATTTAACCAAATGTTGGCATATTACGTCAATGTCAATTTGACCAATCCTGAGTGTTTAGTCTATCGTGACTAAAGTATAAAAAATAATATTTTTATTTAACGCTTTATGAACTTATAATATGTATGTAGATTAACATTTTAATTTTTCACACTGTCAAAGAGCCTAAGATATTTGAGATATTGTAGGCCAGACGCAGCGGCACAAAGTGTGACTGTAAAACCGACTGGTTGTGGGTTTAATCCCCACTCAATTAGATGAAATATTTACTTAAATTTATATTTTCATTTCTTCGCTCTGGTGTCGAGGCAAAGCGCGGCGTTGAGTTCTGCCACTCAACACGCAATGCCTCCAAAATTCAGCAGAAAGTGGGGAATGGAGTGTCTTAACACTAGGTTCCCTCTGCCTAACCTGCTGTGTGCGGGACATAGCGTGAAGCTAATTTAATTTAATTTTTGTTTAATTCTATAAATTTACTTGCAATATAAATAAAAAATCTTGTATTGTAATTATTAATTTCGTAGCTTGTTTATTTTAAAAATATAGCATGTTTTATATTAAAAAAAAAATGTAATTAGCCCAAATATAAATCAAATTAATAGATATACAGAAAATGTAAAGCAAATATGAATGCAAACAGGAACTGTTGTGGTAGCGTTTAATGTAAGTCACTAAGGTCAGTTTTTATTTAGTAGTCAATATAAAAATTGCTTAACATCTTACAAAGACTTGACAAAGATTTTTCTGTGTCAAGTTAATAATTTATCATTCTTTAAATAAATAAAAAACATAGAAAAAACTTTATTGGAAGTTAAGAAAGTTAGACGTTAAATTAAAGTTTGATAATGGCTACTTTAGCTAAAAGCAGAACTGAGAAATCATTGTGTTGAATTATTAACCTTCTTCAGATTGAAGAAAAATACATACGCTAAGTACTAACTGTCTTCTTGTCTAAAGTATGTAAAATATTATATGTATATAATATATATTTTTAATATATGCATTAAATGGTATCTTCAATTTATGTTTCAAAAATGTTTGTAAAAATTTATTTGGGGAGAATTTAGAATTTGAATTTAATACAAATGTGATCTTGATATTGTATGTGGGTATTACCATGACACAATTAAATAAAAAATGTTAAAGTAAACGCCATAAAATATAGATCTAAAAGTAAATAAAATACATACATGTATAAAAAGACACAAGATATGATTTTTATATCTCCAACAAAGATTTTGATAATAAATAAGTATATCAACTAACGTGCAATAAAAAAATTGATAATGTTGAGATAAATTAATTTTTTTTTTGTTAACATTAATTAATTGTTACTACAAGTTATTCATTTTGACCTTGTTGTATATTGTATTTGGTGATGAACCATGAATTGTATAAAAATATTTTAGAAATGATTTTATAAAGAAAGTTATTATACTTTCTTTATAAATATAAAAAATATTATTTCAAATGCTAACAACATTACCAATAAATAAATCAGTATACCGCACACAGCAAGGTAGACAGAGGGAACCCAGTGTTAAAACACTCTCTGGTAATTGCGTGTTGAGGGGCAGAACTCAACTATTCAATGCACTGAGTGGCGATGGAACCAACAACCACCATATTTGCAACTTAACAATGATTTAGGTCCATTGCAGATTAATAGAGTTGATTAAACCAAAAATAAAATTTATAATGCTTTAAGTATAGAAAAATAAACATTCTTATTATTCTGAAAAATTGTGTGTATAGGTATAGTTCAGGATTATCTAATATAATGTACACTGTGCTATATAGTAATAAGATTTAGTCATTATTGTTCCAAGAGATGTTGTTGTTTAAGTAAGCATTTTTGTAAGCATTTATACAATGTAATTAAATATTAAATTACCTAAGCAGCAAAGCCAAATAAATCAATGCCTCTAGAATTTAACAGAAAGTGGGGAACAGAGTGTATTAACACTAGGTTCCCTTTGCCTCCCTGTTGTGTGCCTAATACAAGGTAAAGCTTGTTTTTTTTATCTAAATCATTATTATAATTTATTAGTTCATATTTCCATTTTTTTTTTCATTTTATGCCCTACATAAACCTTGAAAGTTGAACAATGCAAGACAAACTGAAATGTAACTTTATATTTCTTTAAATTACAACACTTCTCTTTAGGTATAATGGTGGTTAAATTTGCATTGCAGTTTTATTGCATAACTTAATATTTCCTAATAATTTTTGTTTAAATTTCATACATTCCATTTATGTCTGTGTAATATAATTAACTATAATCAATATTTTTTTATGATAGTAAATAAAATAAAAAGTTTACTTAAAACACAATTCCAGTTTTAGATATATATTTAAAAAAAAAATATGATTGAGCTCTAAAAAATTTATAAATATATAAATGGCTGAACTTAATGCCATGTTTTACACCATCACCAGGGTGGGCAAATAAAAATATTAAACATTTCCTTGATGGATATTCAATCAATAAACCTGTTGAGTTTACAGTTGTGCTTGTGCCCATGGGCAATAAATACAAACGATAACATATTAAGTAATTATTTAACATAGATACTTACACATCATCATATTTGTGGAGTTGATACCCAGGAAGTCCAAAAACCTGTCAGTTCCAAATACAAACACAGCACCAAATAAAAATCCAACTGCTACAGGAACAAAAGCATATTGACCATTCTCTCCATATAAACCAGAATTTTTGCACATCTCAATAGCTGGCTCCAGTAAAGACCAATATGAAGCAGCTGTCATAACTCCAGCAGCAAAACCAAGGGAAACATCAAGTAATTTTCGCTGTAAGGAATCATTTCAATGATTTTAAACAACGTTCATATATCAACAAATAAACATTTGAGAAAGTAAGCTTACATGTTTTCCTCTGATAAAAAACACACAACCGGCTCCCGCGGCGGTGAGCCCCCACGTCAGAAGTGTCCCAAGCAGTGCTTGCGTCACTGCACCATATCCCTGGATCATTTTGTCAAAGTAATTTTAAGTACAAAATTTTACACTTAAGTACTATTCATAAAAACATAATTCAAGTTATGTTTTCGAGTAAGTGAATGTTATCTATCACGACCTTTTTATACCTTCTCTCCACATGTTTATCGTACAATTTTTGACGTATACTACCTGACATTTAAATAATTGACATTTACGTCTCATTTTTCGTACTAACTTAACGTTTATTAAAATATAAATGACATATAAATTAATATTTAATAAGATATTTTGCTAAATAAAAATAAAACTAAGAACGTCACTGCATATATATTAAATATTAATTTAATTAAAACATTGTAACGAAACGTATAATTTTATTTTATTTCGCAAGTCAGAAAGCGCAGCGTTATACGTGCTTACACGCTTGCTGCAGCTTACCCAGCGCCCACAAACATAAGCAAGTAAACGGGGTGTTTACATCTTAGTTTAGTTTATGAGAGCTTGTCACTTGAACCAGTGTCGATTTTTGAGCACAGGTAATTAAATTATTGGGCATGTAATTTCGTTTTAGTTTTATTCAATCAAGATTTTTGTTTGTTTTAATTATTTATAGGATTTTGTACCTCTATGGAACTCTTAAAGTATCTAAATATATCATTAAATTATTTATAGTTTATAATGTTAAAATTTAATTTAATTTAAAGTTATTCTTGTAAAAAAAACTTCTGAGATCAGTCTTCAAGTTAAACTTAATTTAAAGTAAAACTTAATCTATTAACGACTGTAAATTATTTTTTACAACTTTTTTAGCAAAGGATTTATTTTAATGTGAAATTATTTTTGTTTAGTTTGAAACTAAACAATGATGCATGATATCATTCTATTTTACAATTTATAAATCAAAACATCTAATAATATTCAATTTCTATATAAATAGAGTCTTTGCTTCAGACTCTTACTCTATATAAAATAATTTTATTATTTGCCTTTAATTAACCGTCTAAATAAAGTAAATCCGTGGCACAACAAATACTATAGTTGCTACTATATATGTACTACCATCATTCCTTTTCTTTTTCAGCTTCACGCTGTATCCTGCGCATAGCAGGGTAGGTAGAGAGAACCTGGTGTTCAGACACTTCAGTACCCACTTTCCGCTGAGATTTCGAAACATTACGTGTTGAGTGGAGGAGCTCAACGCTGCGTTTATATTAATTAATAATAATTAATACACCTGAGTCCCACTCAAATCCACAACCGTCGCGTGTACAGTCACACACTTGTGCCACTGCGCCACGACACCCTAATAAAAAAAAATAGAAATTTACTTTTTCAATATGATTATACTGTACTGATATTTTCTGGAAATCTCGTAATATCTATCTGATCGGTGTCTGTACGTGAAAGATAAATGAGAAAATATATTGTTGGCATATATCAATGTAATAGAAATCAAAACGATGTTTTAGAATTGGCTGAAACTTAGTTTTTAATATACAGATATTGTCCATAAAGTGATAATGTAATAACATTAACACGTTTTAACAAAAACGCGGAAATAATTCTGATTAATAGTGCAATTCAAGCGGGTATAGCCGCGAGCAAGTCGCTAGGATCGCGCTTTACACTTTATCTTATAAAGTGTAAATCGCGATCCATATACATATACAATAAGTAGGTACATACATATCACTGAGATGCGTTAACTAACAAACGTAATGTATGTTATATGTTTCATGTTGGTTTAAAGTATATTTTACAGTGGGTACTTATTTATGTATACATAATCATAAATACTTCTCCAATAATCCATTAGTTTATTCCTCGTATTTCGCTTTATAGTAATAGTAATAGTATTTTACATATTTAGGAAAAGTGATAGGTATCGTAAAAAAACTTACGGGTAGCTTATTAAGCTACTCGTAAGTTTTTTTACGTAAGTAAATATGTAAAAGAAAATGTTAAAATTATTAAAACCTACTTGGTACTTATTTGCTTAAAATACTAAACAATCCAATTATTTCAAAACGAGTTAATGGATTAAATCAGAATTGTGCATAATATAAATTAAATCATTTTATATATAATATTTTTTATTCATATATATATAGTAGTTTAAAGTTTACTAGGTAGCTATTTAACCATTGTTTCGGGGAACAACTTGGTACCTGGTAAACTTCAAATGTGGAATAGACTAATTATATCGTTATCTTAATAATATTAGGTTAATGCTCATGTACTTAGCGCAATTTACATGAACAATAAAAACGGTATTTATAATAAACGTTTAAGTCAGTAGCTCAGTGGCTACGTGACTGATATCTTTTACGTGATAAAGTAGTTTACCTAATTTACGGGGATATTTGAAGAATTATAAATAAAGAAGTTTTTAAGCTAAGAAATATTATACACTTGGGTGTTTGTTTCTTTCAAAACATTTTAACTAAATATAAGATTTAAAAATCCTCGCCTCAAAAACTCAGCAGAAGACACCCTGTCATGACCCTGCTATGCAGGATACAGAAGGATACTGAAGCTGGTTTTTATAAGATTTAAAAATGGAACAAAGCACAGTTTTGAATTACAATGCCACCAAAATTCGGCGAAAAGTAGAGAAGGGGGTGTCTTGATACTAGGTTCTCTCTGTATACTCTACTATTTGCGGGATAGTGTGAAACTGAAAAAAAAATAAAAAAGAAAACAAAGAAAAAAGTTTCTTACTAACTAGTGTCCTTGTAAAATTTACAATAGGTATTTCATTATACATTTTAATAATATAATTAGCATGTCACAAATGATGAAACCTTTTTAACACATTAGTTAGTAACGACCTCGTTGAAGTTATTATTCTGTTAAAAAAATATATAATTACAATACGTATTACGTACCATACCGTTAAGTATTTTAGTTCTGTTAATCGAGACGGTACCGTGAGTTGTGGTTCTATTATAATATTTAAACATATTTAATGAGGAACATGTACATAGTAGCTGAATAAATCTAGCATATTTAGGTATTATTCACGCACTTCCTTTATTAAATGAAGTAGGCAATGATATTCTATATTTGACGCCATGTTTACCGCTTTTCGCCTTTTTTCGTACATGACGTACAGTACGGTCAACATATTTTGGCAAAAATAAAAATATAAAAACAAATCTAACATTACTTCAGGATAACCATTACTTATTGATCGTATTGTAGGTGACATAACAAGAAGGGCGAAAAGCGGTAAACAATAAACATGGCATCAAATCTTACATGGACACTTTGTCCTTCGTTCACCTATACTACATCTATAACAATATAAATTTTATTTAATTTAAGTATATTACAAAATGTAGCTTAAGTTATTAAGTTATTATTTTTTTGTCTAGAAATATAAAGGAAGGTTCACTGTCTACATAAAAATATATTTAGTATATTGTATGACTGTGATTTTAATAGTATCAGCTTAAAAACATACATGTAAAATTAGAGCCAAGTTGAATGTTAAGTAATTCGTAGTTCTCGACTTTATCAATAAAATAATGGAGATCTGTATGTGTGCCTAGTCATGTGTTCACCTGGGACAAAAGTCAAACTCTATATTTCACTGGGGTTGATATGTGATTTTGTGCCTGCTGGTAAAAAATAGTCAAGTCAAGTTTAGCGACGCTTTAAGAAATTGCCATATAAACGTAGATATTAAAAAATAATAAAGTTTAAATTAGTTTATGTAAGTATAGTTTTATTGATAAATATTAAATATATTTGGATGAGCGTTGCCAGGTTTTTTCACGGTAAAAAGTAGGATTTTTGAACATTTTAAGTAAAAAATCGGTATTCTTTCGCCAAAAGCGAGACACAAAAATAAAATAATAAGGATTTGATTTATTATGTGCTTTTTTTTTGGATTTTAATTTGGATAGAGCTGTCAATGGTAATCAATATAAAATATTTTTTTTAACACAAAAACGTTACTATGCTTAAACAATGTTCTTTTCATATGTAAGGCAGTTAAGTCTCCAGAATAATTATCCGTAATTTACAAATACATATAAAATCAGCTGTATCCAGCTCCCGCTTGGTACCGAGTGTCTTAACACTATATTCCAGAGGAAATATATAAAATATTAATGTAAATAAATATTTCACTTTCTCAGGTGGGGATCGAACCCACAACCAGTCGATTTTACAGTCACACTTTGTGCCCCTGCGCCACGACCGGCCTCACTAATTATTAAAGAAATAAAAAGGTTTTTCACAGTACGTAAAATAATCAGAATAGCGGGATATACATATAAAAAATATTTTTTTTTGCTTTAAAAATTGAGACGTCCCACAAAAATCGGGACGTCTGGCAACGCTGTTTTGTATGTAAAAAAAATTTTGTATGTAGATTTATTATTATTGATAGTTAACGTTGTTATGTAAAGTTTCTCTTACATTCAATGGCTTCTGGTCTCTATTAGAGGTAAGTTATCCGTTAATCCGTTCTATATATTTTCTGTACTTTCTTTCTTGTGTTATATTCTGTCGAATTTTTCGAGGCATTATGAGTGAGATAAATTGATCATTCCCGCGAGTGGGGATCGAACCCTTAACCGTCGCGTTACAGTCACATCCTTGTGGGTGCAACCTTACCTAACCAACCGTACCTTAAGAAATGTGGATATTTCCATAAAGCTATATAATTTTCAATTTTCCTTCTATAAATAAATTTGTAAATAAAAGTGATATTATGTTACATTATAGTAGTAAGTGAATGAACGTATTTTTTATTTAGTGTCCATAGACAGAGAAGAATTATGTTTAGTCTTAAGAATTTTTAACATATTCACGTTTTCGATAGTTACACAATGTGTTGGTCATTGGTGTTTTAGGTTAGTGGTGCCAAGTACGACACCAATACTAAAAAAAATCAATATTTAAATAGGTAAACAATGTCGTGTACTTAACAATTATAATGGCACATTTTTTTTCTTGCAGGAGGGAGGTCTTTGTCCAGCGGTGGGCATGAAATGGCTTTTGTGATAAGGACGATGATTTTTTTTTCAATTTTCTCATAGGATCGTAATTAAAGACGCTGATCTGTTCCATATAAAATATCCTTAATACACCGTTCAATACATCGTTTTTGTAACACATGCGTCATATTAAAATAGTTTTATGTACCTAGGGGATTAATAGTTATTTTGATTAGTTTTGTTAAAATAATGGAATATGCAAAATAAACAAACATACAATCAATGAATAAGCAAAAATGATAATATATAAAAATGATAATAATTAACAAGGGGCCCTCTTAGAAACGTAGTGAAAACAGGAACATGCAATATAACCTTACAACTTATTTAAATATTGGGTGCAATCGTCGAACGTCAAGTCGCGCACGCAGCATGCTCCACTTGTAGCAGTTTACAAAGTTACATATCGCTTGATCAATCAGTGCAAACAAGGACATTAATAAAAAAATATTAATAGAAAAAAAATATATGAAAACTACCTTTCTGGATATTTTTTCTTGGTGTATTTCACTCACTCATTTGATGTCTAGGATCAATTTTATTTTATAAAATAAATTTATCTATTGTTTTAGTACACGCCATGAGCACTAAAATAGTGCTCATGGCGCAAAGCAAAGAGAAGCTCGATTTAAGACATATCATCACGTTCCGTTCTTTTAGATTTACTCATTATTAAAACTGTACTTACCATATTATAATATGTATGATGATTTACCGTCGCTTATAATAATTGTTGTAAATACCTAAGTGTCATCTATTAATACGGTACTGTCAATAACTATAGATCAAACAGGGGGCTGAGTGTTCTACTTCTCATTTTCCGTTGTATCATCAAAAACAGCGTTGTGACAGAAAATATATATAATTTTCAATTCTTCAAATAAGGCTGCAGGTAATAAAAAAAATCAGCATCTTGCGTCTGATCGTATGATGTGTAGTCAATCTATTAGTTTTATAAAAAAAATGAAAAAAATATATTTTTGTACTATAGATATTTGTTAAAATTATTAAGATTTTGTTTCCCGGTAAATGAAACAGAACAATAAAGCGAGAAAGATTTTCTATATGTATTGCTGTTAATACACGAGTAAGCTGTAAAACGCTTTAAGCAGAAAACCTATTTCGATAATTTCGTTTACGATACAACTCTTCTTATCTTATTAGGTTTACGCTATATCTCGCTCATGGCAGAATGCATTGCAGTGCATTGCGTATTGAGTGGCAGAACTCAACGCCGTGCTTTGCCTCTTTCCCAGAGTATGGAAATGAAAATATTAAATGTTTCATTTCGTCCAGTGGAAATCGAACCCACACAGCCTGTCGCGCTCACTGGCCTCTATATAACTCCTATTTTTTATATAACGACGTCAGAAGAGGCGCAACCACCGTAGCGTCGCAAGAACAAAATCCGCTATATCGTCATTATTCAAATTTTCGCTGTACTAGTTGTTCGTTTGTTCCGGCCGCCGCTTTTTGTCCCATTTCCTTATACTTTGAAATTACGATTAGTTCGGTCAAAATTAGAGGCGGTCGTCCGTGGTGGACAATCGTGTGAACGGCCCGTTAAGTAAACAGATCACGACCTGCCGACGGAACGGAGAAGATGCTGTGAAAAATTTAGATTACTTTAGGATTGAATTGCGTAGTTGTACTAAACTTTGTGCAATCACTTATCTTAATAATAAATATCATTTAATAGCGGGTTAATAGCGAAAAGTCTCGACTGACGTCTTAACAGGTTGTCGTTCAGCTGTTGGATCAAGAACCGGAGGCAGATAGCCGTTTTATTTGAGACGGCGTGTTATGTAAGGACTAAGGAGGCTTGGACCCTTGTCCCACCCTCAGAAGAATGTTTTCTCATATTCTTAAATGTATTTTTTATAACAATAAATTGTTTAATTATTTAAAATGGAACATTTATTTCTCTTATTTAATAAAAGTATATATTGTAATATATATAATTTAAATTCAAAATATTATGTAAAATATATACGAATATAGATAAAATACAAATGTACAATAATATACTATATAAGTCGTGCCGTGGAATAGTGACAAGAATGCTAAATACGCGTCGTCGTTGCAACAAAATCTTTATTCCTTGAGAAAAAAAAACAGTAAACTCACTTAACACCAATGGAGACTGGTATGGTATAAATATAGTTACACCTAATTATATAAAATTAAATTAAATTAGCTTCACGCTATATCCCGCACACATCAGGGTAGGCAGAGGGAACCTAGTGTAAGACACTCCGTTCCCCACTTTCTGCCGAATTTTGGAGGCATTGCGTGTTGAGTGGCAGAACTCAACGCCGCGCTTTTCCTCGACACTCCTCAAGTGGGGATCGAACCCACAACCAGTCGGTTTTACAGTCACACTTTGTGCCACTTCGCCACGGCTGGCCTCTCTAATTATATGTCTAATTATATTAATATTTTGGAAAAACGTCTTTTCGTATATGAAACGCAAAGTGCCGATTAATGATTTACACGGACATCAGATCCGCGGTTGTGTAACGGGCTGTGGCTTTACTGTTTATATCGATTTCGGTACCCACGTCCAGTCGTGTCACGACAGCACGCGGAAGGTTTTAGATCCATCCATCATAGAATTCGATTCGCGCACCGCTGTAATCGCAGCAAAAACGTGATGACGGCACGCGCTAGCCAATGTTTCCCTGATGCCTTTAATGTGGCTAAGCGATTGTAGGCGAGGAATGCTCGATAAATTGAAGATTAAGTTCACTCTGGTAGGTCTGTAAATGTACAAAAACGTGTAAGGATTTTTTTAAATTGCTTGCCTGTATTTTGTACAATACGATTATGACTACTATTTTTTAAGCTTCGCGCCTTACCTGCCCTGCACATAACAGGGTAGATATGGGAACCTGGCAACCTATTGACTCTCTGTTACCATTAAGATGAGATCACATAAGTAAATTTTAAATTAAAAAAGTTAAATGCCGTCTATTTTATTAATTCAATGTTGATATTTTTGCTAGGCAAACCAGAATGTCAGAGAATAACTAGGTTCCTCTCTATTACGGATAAAACATTATAAATAATAATTTCATTGCTTTATTTATTTTATTTGATTTTAAAAAATTGTTTATTAATCGGACAACCAATGATCCAAAAATGTTAGTAATATACAATAGAGCTTAAAATCTAGTGTTAGTACTTAATAAATAATAATGCCTTGGTAAGGTCACACATATGCCAGATCAGCGGACAGTCCCCACTGTAGGCGATCAAGATATTGTTGCGGCTGCCGCGGACTCGCCTTAAAAGAGAGCTCGCCTTTTTACGGAAAATGGCCGGGAAACTGTCGACCCCTGCGTGCATTAAATACTTATATCATTTAATATTTTTTGCATTATCGTCCTAATCTTCTTTCTGACTGAAGCTGTACTTTTCAACTTGATTTATAGTCTTAGAATTTATAGTTAGATTAAACAATTTAACAATAAATATAGTAAATATTATAGAGCCGGATTACGATGGCATTAACTATTTAAGGCGAATACATGTACGACTAATCTTTTATGGCAGACATACTGGCTAAGGTTTTTCATATATTTTTAAAATTCATATCTACTTAAAATTATATACTGACACCACCATTACAAGCACCAATGATCGGCACTTTTTAACTGTCGAATATATAAATATGCTTAAGTTATTAACGCCAAACGACTGAGGCCAGTAGAGAACGTAGTGTCTAAGCACTAGCTTCCCTCTACTTACTGTGTGCGGAATACAGTGTAATGCTAAAAATGTCAACAGTGTACTTATGTTCTGCAGCACCTTCGTCCACAATTTAAGATCTGTAAGTTGTATAGAGCGAGCGAGCTTTTATGTTACTTATTTCAAACATTTACATTTCCTAAGCTAATTGCCTAGAGGTTCAAGGTACTGGTATTTTTTTATATTAAATTTAGATTATTTTATAATCTGCTATTGATGAGTCCATCCAAAGTTTGCTTATTTTTATCGAAATAATAAATGTACATGTACATATGTACAGATATCAATATTTCTTGTAGTGTTTATGTTATTTCTGTATTTCGGTAAGGGCCATTGAGGATAAAAGAAACAAAAAAAAAACAAGCGCAAAGCAGCTAGTAAAATTTGAAAAATTTGATAATTAGGTTTCATTTATTGGTAAATGTCGATAACTGGATGTTATCGGATTTCGATGTTGAATGCTGTAGATTTTCCTAATTCTTAATAATACAAGTTTAGGTCACTAAAATAATATATTGTAGTATATTATACTTACCTACTTACTTACTTTTTTGGTAATTATTGTTTTAAAATTAAAACATCAAACAAAACAGACATCTATGATGAAATTACTGAAGCTAAAGGGATAAAGTTTTTCCTTAAGAAGCTGATCACCGAATAAAAAAATATATAATAATTTAATTACAAACACACAAAATCATTACATAGAACGAAAAATGCATGACATTATTTTGTTACGTATAGCACAGTACAGTTATAAGGATTAAGAGGTTTATGCTTTATCTACTACTATTAAGAAAGTTTAGAGATTTTATTTTTTTTTTCTAAATCTATCGACGTTCACAAAAAATAAGAAAAATGACATAGCATTTTAGAAACGGTTAAGTAATTTATGTCGTTTCTCATCAACATGGTGGTTTTTTTTGCAGTTTCTGTAGCAGTGAAACCCAGTTCACGGTGAAAGTTTTTGTGAAGTTTAGTACAAATTTTGTTTGTACAATAAGGTAAGGTAACCTTATTAGTTTCACATAGGTATTATTTAAAAATAATCGTAGGTTCGTGATAAAATACTAAATCAGAAGTAATGAATATTTTTTAATTGTTCTATTCATAAATAATTTATTTTATTTTATAAATAGTTTGACATATTTACATACATACAAGATAAATTAGTAAAAATACAAAACATCTTTAATATAATAAGTTAACTGTAGGTGAGGTCATTCGTGACGCAGGAGCACGAAGTGTGACTGCAAAAAAGACTGGTTGTGGGTTCGAACTCCACTCGAGGACATGAACATTTATTTAAATTTATATTTCCGTTTCTTCGCTCTGGTTTCAAGGTAAAGCGCGGTGTAGACTTTCGCCACACAACACGCAATGCGTCCAGAATTCGGCGGAAAGTGGGAAACGGAGTGTCTTTACACTAGGTTCCCATCGCCTACTTTGCTGTGTGCGGGATACAGTGTAAATCTGATTTAATTTTGACTTGATTTTAACTATAGGTACACTACATAGTTAAATTACAATGTAAAGGGAATCACTCTTAACAAACGACAACATAGTATTCAATCCAACAAAGTAGTTCACTATTATTATGATTTCTTGCATAAACTTAAAGTAATGAAGTTTAAACCATCATCTTGGTAAGAAAGGGCGTGACAGAAGCGGTCACTGTCACAGCTCGCTAAGCTCACCTGCTATCTAATTCTAAAGAAAATCTTAACTACCTAACAAAACTGAATTTAAAATGAGTAAAAATGTAATTCAAACAAGCGCTTGTCTCCCATAAGCATTATTAAGCTGCTGTACCTATAATATAAAATATTAAATGCCTATTATATACAATATTCCATTCCAAATAGACTAGTTCATTGTTCTGCACTTAAAACCAAAAAGAAAAAGCATGTCACTAAATCACTAAATCGGAAGGCAAGTACGGGCTAATAAATCAAAAAGCTTATCTGAGTTCATCACAAAATGATTGACTTTCTATAGAGATTATAATTACAAATCAACTCGATAGTCTCCGTGGGTTCAGGCAAATAGCATATTTAGCTATCTTATCGGACGATCTGCCGTGCGATGTGCGCCGAACATACCGTCCGCGACCCGCGCGGCCGCGTCCACCGTCACTCAATGTCACGCCACCGAGCTCATCTGCCAACAATCACAAACCCTAATTCCTATAATCCGAATCCAATCGGCTATGTAGAGCAGCTGATAGTCAAATTGCAAATCGTGCCGTGAGAACAGGTAGAGTACGGGGCAGGTGGCGGCGGCCCTCCCCAACTGCTGAGGCTAACTGTTCGTGGGGCAGGCCGGGCGTACCACCGCGCAGTCCCGTGTCGAGACGTCGCAAGCGCACCACGTTCACTCTCGCTTCACTAACCGCCCGCAGTAGCGCGGGAAAGCTTCACCAGTACCACTTGCGCGTGTTTATTTATCCGCGAAAAAACTTACCGTGCTAGTGCTAAATAAACTTGACAATTTGTGGAATTTTTCGCTTTTAATATAAAGATAAATATTTTTGATAGTTTGTCGATCTTTTTTTTTGTGATAGCATTAGAAAAGTAATCGGGGCAGAGAGCGTTAACGGTTGGCTCCGCGCTCGAGTGTGGCAGACCGCAAGCATGACGAGCGCCAGCGGATGCGCTCTCCTGCTTCTCCTCTTGGTATGTATTTAAACAGAGAAATATATTATTTTTATGAAATTGTAATTTTATAATTATGTACAAAATTGGATCATGACTTGTGTTAATGTGCTTAAAAATCTATATAATTATTTGACAATCTTAAATATTATTTTGATATTGAGTATTAATATCCTAGTTATTTACCTATACAATTAATTAGGAGATACGATATATCCCACGTACATAATATTATATTATACATTATTCACTCGAAAGTGTCTTAACACTAGGTTCCCTCTGCCTACCCTGCTGTGTGTGGGTTACAGCGTGAAGCTTATTTAATTTATTTTTTTGAATTATTCACTCGAAATGGATATGTTTTTACTAAGATTAACAAATAAACATTGTCTAAGAACAAATAAATCAAGATGAGCCAAACTGCCTCGCTCTAATTACCACATTCTGACTTATATGAATAGACGTGATCGAGCATTTGGAAATCGTGATTGGAAACATTAACAATATTAAATTTCACGCTTCGTAGATCTGCGTTGTACGCACAAAAAGCTCTCCGAGTACTTTTACTGGTTAATAGTGGCCATAAAAACGTTAAATGGCAAGAAAAATAATTATATTAGGCACATTAAGCAAATTTTACTAAAAGCTCGTATGATGTTTGATACACACATAGGCTTAGATTTATATAGTCACTATATATATATATTTTTTTTAAATTTATACTTATTTATTTTTTTTAATTTTGCAAAAATGTTATACCTTATTTGCTTTAATTTTATTTATATTCAATAAGTACCTAGATGTATATTTGTATATATTCTTGCTTGGGAGTTAGGAGTTCAATAATTCTTCATTACTTTTCTTACTGTTACCGAGTTTATGTGTAATCAATGTAATCATGATCTGACGTACTTCAAGCGTGCGTGCAAATGCTTATGCTTTTGATCCGCTTGACCGGTGGGGCTAGATATCGTCGATGATCCGATTATAGCGTGGGCATTGAAGCGAGCTCATTGCATTTATCTTATGTATTATCTTTTTTAAAAGTTCAAAGTAATAAGGAAGCTGTGGAAGGAAGTGTGTGGCGGAACTCAACGCCATAACATACATACACGTACATGGGCGTTTCTAGAGATATTTTCCAGAGGGTTTCTTAAATTCAGATTTGAATAGAACTTTTCGTGTGAAGATTTTTATTTTTCAGAGTTCAATTTTTTATTAAAATCTCTCATCAAATCTATTTCAAATTGGGGATGGACCACCCGCTCCCTCATATTCCTACGCCCTTGGCCTTACATAGTATTACGACAGCATTAAATTAATATAAATATAATCATTTGTCCGACTGTCGCCGAAGAAGACAGCTTCCTTAATTCTTAGGAACGTTTCTATATCGCTAAACCAATGTAGCTAATTTTTCCTTAGACTATATGTAACGTGACCTCAAGGGAGTGTAGAAAGTAGCTTGTATTACAAAACCACAATTTAATCCGGATTTTATAATTGCAACCCAAAAAATTAAACTTAATTTGATATTTGTCGCTTCATACATTTTTTTACAAAACAACTGACCCGATGTGAGTAATTTTGATCCTTAAAGATAAACCACTAAGATATAAAATTAAAAGTAATGTAGTTTTGAATTAAGTTCATTTGACAATCGTCACTTTAAAGGAGTTCTCATTGTCCTTTTAGAAAGTTTTGACATCTTTGGACGAATTTTTCAATATTCAGTTCTCCAAAATTCTCTTCAAAAATCTCCGTTCACAATAAACTCAGTAAAACAAAACACGCTATCCCCTTTTCACCTATTTAAAGACTCTACAACACTAGCAACTACCACGAAACAAAAAATAAAAATGAAATCATCTTCACGCTGTATCCCGCACAGTTCAGGGTAGGTAGAGGGTGCCTAACCTAGTGTTAAGACACTCCGTTCCCCACGTTCTGCCGAATTCTGGAGGCATCCTCAACGCCGCGCTTAGCCTCGACACAAGAGCGAAGTAATGCGAATAAAAATATTGTTTTAACAAAATAGGCATAGTACTTGAAAAAAAATTACAAGCACACATAAAATCTTAACTCACAGAAAATAATTAAATATTTAATGACAGTAAATCGTATGGGAAAGCGATAAGGAGCGTGTGACTGCCGGACAAAGTCGAGGAAGCAAATGTAACATGGCGCCTAATTGAGACGTACATACACACATACTTTTGTTTTATAAAACGATATTATCGCCTTGGGTCATTAAACTCTTGGCAATTATATTGCTATAAGATTTAAAATTAACTTTAGAAGTAAGAGTTCTAGTAGTTTTCGCAGCCATCATACATTAAATAAAAAATTGAGGCCCGTCGTGGCTCTCTGGCACAAGTATGAGACTGTAAACGCGACTGGTTTTGGGTTCGATCTCCATTCGAGGAAATAAAATATGTACTTAAATTTATATTATTAGTTCTTCGCTAAGTTTCGCCATTCAACACGCAATGCGTCCAAAATTCTTGTGATATAAAATAACCTGTGATATCAAATCGACTAGTAATTTAGTACTAATTCAAAAATGACGTCAAAATACAAGTTTACGTCAAATTATTTAAATAGATAGAGTAATTAGAGGCCAGTCGTGGCGCAGTGGTACAGAGTGTGACTGCTAAACCGACTGGTTGTGGGTTCGATCCCCACTCGAGGAGATGAAATATTTACTTAAATTTATATTTCCATTTCTTCGCTCTGGTGTCGAGGAGGAGTTCTGCCACTCAACACGCAATGCCTCCAAAATTCGGCAGAAAGTGGGGAACGGAGTGTCTTAACACTAGGTTCCCTCTGCCTACCCTGCTGCGTGCGGGATAAAGCGTGAAGCTAAAAAAAAAAAGATAGAGTAATTAAAGTATTAAAACTAACAGATTTTCTCTGGTAGTTATGTTCTGCATTTTGATATTCCATCTCAATCTCTTGTCAACTTTGACGAAGCATATTGAGCTAACATGAAAACGGTAATAAAAAATTAAGTTTTTCTAAGATAATAGTGACCTACATACTTATATTATCTAAATTTATATTAAAAAGATTGAGATATACTTATACTGATACCTTTTCGTTTTTTTAAACAATATATGTGTCTCGAACTTTTGCCGAAATTTACCAGTCTTACCTAGCTCAGGGGCTACGATCAAATTATTATTAATATTTCCGCTTCCATACTATACATTGCTTAAATATATATATATACACACAAATAATAATTAATTAATTATTGAGGCCAGTCGTGGCGCAGCGGCACAAAGTGTGACTGTAAACCGACTGGTTGTGGGTTCGATCCCCACTCGAGGAGATGAAATATTTACTTAAATTTATATTTCCATTTCTTCGCTCTGGTGTCGAGGCTAAGCGCGGCGTTGAGTTCTGCCACTCAATACGCAATGCCTAAACGACAACGGAGTGTCTAAAAACACTAGGTTCCCTTTGCCTACCCTGCTGTGTGCGGGATACAGCGTGAAGCTAATTTTTTTTTTTTTTTTTTAATTATTCACAAATAATAATTAAAAAAAAGTACTCGTATACCATTATTACCTAATTATCATCATCTATATACTAATAGTGTACAAAGATGAATGACCCTCTAAACCAGAACGCTATACCATACGAAAACAATATATAAGATCAATTAATTCTATCTCTTCACTTCACGCTTAATAACCAGAGCGGCACCGTTTTAGGAAAAAACCGTTTCCAGTCTGGGTACTAATTTGCATACGGGTCTGACTTAACACTTGTGTTACGATCAAAATTTGCAAACCATTATTTTGAGAATAAAAAATATATATATATGCCATAATATGTGCCATTTCAAGCGTGACACTGCAAATGCGACAGGTTGTGGGTTTGATTCCTACTCCAGGAATCCTAATATTTAATATTTTCATTTCTTCGCTATGGTGTCAAGACAAATTGCGGCGTTAAGTTTCGCCACTCGATACGCAATGCCTCCAGAATTAGGCGGAAAGTAAGGAGCGGAGTGTTTTAACACAAGACTTCCCCTGCCTATCCTGCTGTGTCAAAGAAAAGTACTGTTAAATGACTACAAAGCTCACCTATTTGTCATTTAATTATGCATTTTTATTAAGGTACAGGTACTACACGCTAAATCATCTTTGAGATATTATAATGAATCATTAATTTCAAAACAGTCCAGCGAACGCCGTAAACAATATAGTACCCACCTATAAAATGTAAAGCAGGTTAATTTCGGTTACCTACAGCCTATTAAATTTTGCGGTTTTATTCGATCACGTTTTAAATAAAACTCAAATATTAAAGCATTTAGGATTGCGGTCGACTTAAAGTTCAATTGTGTAAAAGTATAGATTTTAAGCCCGTTTTATGATCACTAAGCCGTAACACAAATTCAAAATATTGAACTGTAAAAAGAAGGTCAATTTGTTGTAAATTCAGTGTAAAATAAGTTGAAGGCACCTGTATGGTAGGTACTTTTACTTTGTTATTACATTTTTTTTATGTAAAAATATATCCATATTCCATATTTTGTTATTGCATATTCGTAATTCGTTAAGAAATTATTTAATACACAATATTGTTAAGAGTTCCTAAAAATTTTAAAATAACAGAACATTTTCTTATTTAGAACCAAAAAAATAGCAACGATTTTAGTACTATTGTTACTAAACAAAACTAAAGCCTTAATTAACTACCTAATTAACTTAAAAGTATATATACTACAAACAATAAGTTTAACATTTTAATTATCCGTTCTACAACTTTGAATGCTCATTGTTACAGGTTCCGGTTGTATGCAGCCAAGACTATGACGGTGAGTGTACATGGCTGTTGCCTACATCAGAATTATATATTGGAAACTAAATCTAAATATAAACGTGCCATATTTTTACTCGGTGGTAGAAAATTTGTTTAAATAACTCATTGACAATTTATTTATATTTTTATCTCTTATACGATTATTAAAAAATATATATAAATTTTACAGCCTTTTGTCCCGCTTAGTAAGGTAGACTAAGATAACCTAGTGTCAAAACACTTCATTTAATCCATGGGATAATTTATATAGTGCCAGAAATTTTACTAGAGCAGGGAACCCGCAGCCATTGCGTTCACGATTCGAGCCACGATAACCTCTTATTTATAAAATAGTGTCAAATATTTATAAACATTTCATTTAACCATATTTTATAACAAGAACTATAAAAATATTTTTCAAAATCGTGTTCAAATGAAAACACATCGGAATCATATTGTAAAAGTGTAATAAACACTTTTCTCGGTAACAGTGACCGACATCCAGTGCACGTTCGCCAGCGCCGGCTCCGGCATCAGAGACTCCGTGAGCGCCCTACTGAGAAAGCCGGAAGGCTTCCGCGGCGCCCCGCTCTTCGCCGACGATCGCATAACTGACCCAATTGCAGACCCGGTGTGCCAAATACGACCGGAACCGGAGGACCCCACCGGCCTGTTATACAGATTGAGGATAAACGATTTCACTAAATGCGGCGTTCTAAAGAGAAACGTGAGTATTTTACTTCTACAATTGAGTTATAGTTTAGTTTACTAGATATTGAACTACTTATTTTGGTGTTGACTTCAAACATGCTTATATTTATCTATGGAGTGGCAAAAAATATGTATGTAGAAGGTAGTAGGAAAAGTCCTACTTTTAACACATTACTGAACACACACACAAACCGTTTAAAATTACTCCGCGTGATATTTATTTCTCTATAAACATAAATAAATAATATTAATCAGCTTCACGCTGTATCCCGCACACAGCAGGGTAGGCAGAGGGAACTTGCTGTTCAGACACTCCGTTATCCATTTTTCGCTAAATTCTGAAGGCATTTCGTGTTAAGGTGGTGGAATTCAACGCCACGCTTTTCTTCGAAACTAGCGAAGAAATCCAAAATTTTTTTTTAATATATTTAACCATTTCCTTGAGCGGTAACCGAACTCACAACAGTCGCGTTTACAGTCACACACTTGTGCCACGACTGGTTTCAAAACATATCAAAATCATATTTCTTTGAAAATTGAAGAACAAAATAATAGTCTTCACAAAACGATAATGTTTCTTTCATTGCATCCATCCTCACCGTACATTGCGGAAACATGATAATGATGTGACAATTTAATATGATTTTTTTCCATCGTCATCGCGTATTCTTCTCTAACATTGACATATAAAAGTGATGCCGTTACAATAACAGTATGCACTGTTTAGTGGGCTATAGACAACGAGGCATCCACCTACTCTACTACACCGATATACTATTAACTGGAGGCCGCAGACCGGTAATATGAGGGAAACTAAAATACACGATAAACACAGTGCTCACTTGGCAAACAGTAATAACTCACGTTTCATGACATATATAGGGTACGTTTATTTTGTTGACTGCTGTGATTAAGCGAGAAGTATTATAGTAAAATTTAAACATGTAGGTACTATGTATTTGATAATGATGTCTATTAAATAGTATATAATTAATTAAAATACTCCTCTAAACATGTATGTAAACGTATGCATATAACATACATATTTATATATAGATGCATACATATCTACATAGCGTTTTCATTTTTGGTTATATTTTTTAGGGTTTTGTTCACGTACGTATCTGGTTCCCACAATTTCCTGGGGTGGTGATGCAGTCCGACCAGGAGCTAATCATCATGTGCAAGCCTCCAGAGCCTACTATCATCGAAAACAAGGCAGCAGGTTTTGCCGGTAGCTTGTGAGTATACTATTACAAAGAAACACATGTGCCATATCCTGAGTAAGATTTGAATCCCCAAGAATTGGTGACAGTGGAAAATATTCAATAATATATAGATAATGTTCTACACTCTACCATAATGGTGACAGTTCATTTTTTAATTCTAAATGAAACACGTTGTGTTCGGAAATTATATTTTTGGGTTATACAAAATTGATTGGTAAAATACCAATACATAAATATTTAGGTAAATAAATATAATGAACATTAGGTAAATAAATATATTTTATTTTATATAGCTGCACTCTGTATCCCGCACGTATCAAGGTAGGCAGTTGGAAATGCTACTTTCACATTAAGATACTTCCGTTCCCCACTTTCCACCGAAATCTGTAGCCATTACGTGTTGAGGGGAAGAAATATACATTTTAAAAAAAATATTTCCTTTAGCGGGCATCGAACATAAGACCTGTCGCGTTTACAATCCCAAGCTTATACCCCCCACGTCACGACTGGCCTCAATTAGGTATATGCTTACCTATTATTTGTTCTGTGTTTTCGAATCTAACACTATGTGTTTAACACCCTCTATGTTTCACTGTGGGTGGTAAAATTACACGAATCTATCACAGGCTATCGAATGGTATGCTAACTACCCATTAGCTGACTTACAGCGGGTACTTTTTCACCCAGGGCATCACTAGAAGATCTTGTTATCTTCTTATTATGTCCCGCCCTGATCTTCTCTGCCGTGGACTGCACTCACGACTGTCTGTTTACTATTTTCTCTTCACTCTACTATTAGTTTATTTCTTAATTTAGTTCGTAGGGCCCAAAAATAATATTTTTTACTATGTCAACTTTACATACCATTCTCGCTTAAACCATATTATAAACTAATAAGTTGCAGAACCAATAGCCATACGATATTTAAACCAACTTTGATATCTTATACATATATATATATATACTATTTTTTATTTTAGTCCGCACGGTGCCCGAGTCTCAGGCGTGGTTGAAGAGACGCCCGGCCGCCTGGAGTACGAAGTAGCATTATATAAAGAAGCCCCGCCCGTGTCACGACATTCTAATCACTCACTCGACATGCCTGTCGACCAGGTAAATACTGTACGTGACGTTCATGCACTACTTTTTACACATAAAAATAAAAAAAAATAAAGTTAAGAGTTCACGCACAATATAATATACAAAAGAAACAATTTATAAAAAAAGTATTGACAATTATCTTTTTTTTTCAGCTTCACGCTGTATCCCGCATATGTATAGACGAGTAGGCTTCTAAAGGAACATAGCTCAAATACCAAACCTATTTTTTTTGAGTGGGAATCGAACCCACAACCTGTCACGCTTACAGTCACGTGATTGTGCCCCTGCACCGCGACTGTCCTCGATAATTGTCTTTGAACCTTTTAAAACATCCATATTATAAAGTATGATTAACCACGTAAGCTGTCACGTAAAATTTTTATATGACTGACCTATCATATAATTTGTACAGGCTGTACCAATCGGAACTAAGTTACAATTACGCGCCCGTATCAACCCTGACTCCGCGTGGCGTCACATCAAACTGCTGGAGGTGGCGGTCTCCCCCGATCCGGATCGTCCGCACGCACCTGGCGCTGTCTTACTTGTTAAAGATGGGTAAATATTTGTTTTCTACTAACATATAATCAATTTTACGCTATACCTAGTGTTAAGACACTCCGTTCACCACTTTTGGCCGAATTCTGGAAGCATTACGTTTTGAGTGGCGGCACTAAATGCCGCGCTTTGCTTTGACACCATAGCGAAGAAATGAACATATAAATTTTAATTAATATTGAATTTTCTCAAGGTAGGATTGAGACCACCAATCGCGTTTACAATCACACACTTGTACGACTGTGCGCAACGATTAACTTTGAATATCTACTGACTGGATTAGTCAAATTACTATAAACTAATTTAAATTTATTCACAGATGTCGAAACAGAGACTTTGCTTCAATAATTCCACATCAACCAGCGCGTTACCGGGAGCGTCACAACGAAGTGTTTCTGGACTTCGAAGCTTTCTTATTGGCATCAATGAAGGAACGTTCCACTCTTTGGATACATTCCCAGATCAAAGCTTGTATGGATGCAGCAGATTGCCAACCGGACTATTGCCTTGATCTATTTGAGCCATCTGGTAGGTTTCGCTTATCTTATCTTTATCTATTACATTCAATGAATTCTATATCAATCAATGCAACATATAGATAGGATAACGATAAATGTTTATATCTTTATATCAGTTCGTAAATTTAAAAAGAAAAAATAATATTATATTCAATGACTAGTTTATTTTTACTAAAATTAAAGTAATAGACTTATAATTAGATGGAAATTAATATGTTTTAGGTCACGGCCGTAAACGCAGAGCTCTACCAGAAGCAAATCACAATATTACAGCATCTTCCCTTGTATCTGACAATAGTTCCATACCATTTACGAGATTTAAAGAGAATCTCGAGTACACAGTGGTAATGCCCGGGGAACTGTTCCACAGAACGCCTATAGAAGCAACTTGCGCTACATCTATGATGGTCGCCGTGGCTTTAGGAGCTTTATTGTTTATGTCTGCACTTTTGGTAAGTTCCTAATCCTCATTTTCCACCGAATTCTTGAGGCATTGCTAGTTGAGTGGTGGAACTTAACACCGCACTTTGACTTTTTACCAGAGCGAGGAAATGACGATATATAATATTTCATTGCCCCAAGTGGGAATCAAATCCACAGTAAACGCGCTTACAGTCACACGCTTGTGCTCTTGTGCCACGACAGTCGAGGAGAGAGTATATTTTTAATAGAAATATACAGCTTAATTCATAATTTTTTCCTCTTCCTCCACCTTCGTCGCCAACTGCGTGATACAGCGTAAAGCTGAAAGAAAACTGTTTGTCACGTCATATTTATATAATGTTGGAATTATTATTTTCAGATGTGCTACCTGGCAACAAAATTGAATGCGACGATGTTAAAAAATAGTAATCTCCATACGCCTTCAGGGAAAGGCTTTGAACAAATATTGCGGGAACTAGCCCATCATTCGCTTCCAGAATCTGGTTACACGGGTCGTCCCACCGTACAGTAGACCGTCTGAGACAATTTACGGCTAAATTGTAATTTAAATCTGAAAAACATTAATAGTTTAAAAAGTAGATTTTTTGTGACAACATATTGTATATATATACTTTATGTTGTGGCCTTATTTAATTGTGTACAATAATTATTGCTACTATTTGCAATAGATTCACTAATAGGTTAGTTTATATTATATTAGGTACGAAATGAGTATGGCGTATTTATACGAAAAAGTTGATCTTATGACTGAAAAATATAAAGCTTAAGTAATATGTAGCTTAAATAAAGCTTTTTCAGTCATGACTGTCACTTAATATATTTTAATTATTGTTATTAAAGTTAAGAGGTAATACGAAGAAGTAATATTTATTTTTATTAATTAGGAATTTATGAAAATGTATTTATTATGTTTTCAATGTGATTTAAATAAAAAATAGATTTTAATACCAACTATTATTATTTTATTTTTTCATTTTATATAGAAATTTCACCTCGTGAGGCCATTGTAGCACAGTGTATGAATCTGTATTCTTAAAGTATGTCATTCTCAGCATATTCATTAGAAATCATATTCCTATCTCTTTACTAATTTAATAGATGCATTACGAGGAAATCTTCAATACAGTTGAAAAAACACATTGAAAATATAGCAATGATAAGAAAATATGCTATAAACTGTCAGCCATGTGTTATAAAAACTACATTTTACATTTAAGTAGTCAAATATTTTCTCAAATTACATTTTTTCTGGCCTGTCCCAAAACAAAAAAAATACAGCATTTCAACTAATGGCAGTGAGGTATGTTGGTAAGATTAGCGTATCAAGATTTTTTATCTCTAGTATTGATTTTAATTTGATACCTACTGATTTGGGAAAAATTATATTGAGGCACGGACACCAAGTGGATAATACAATGATCCTATAAACATCTAAAGTAATAAGCACATTCCTGTTTTTTCTTTCGAGGCACAGAACCATAAAAAAAATCCTACTTTTCGTAAGCGCCTTCCTGTCGGATCCTTAATTTCCAAAAAGTACACCAGCGTCGAGCTCCACAACTCAATACACGATACCTCCAGAATTCGGCGGAAAGTGGAGAACGGAAGTGTCACTACGTTACCGAGTTGCCTCTGTCCACCTTGCTAAGTGCGCGAAGCAAAAAATATATTTAGGTATTTTCTAATTTAAATAATTTCACCATCTGATTTATAAGTGGAACAATATCTATTGAAAGACATTAAACACAAACAATTTCCATAGTTTGTACTTTACGTGTTTTTAGAAATAATGTAAATGATATTGTTTTTTATGTTATTTACTGTCTCACAAACCTTTTTTTTAATTTTTAAATTTAAATAAAGTAAAGCAAGTTTGGAACCGTTATACTTTTAGCATTTTATGGTACTACTACTATCCAAATATAGAAGTCCGGATTTATTTAAACTGGCAACACATACACAATTCAATAGTCAATACATTTATTACTTACTGAATCTGTCAAAATTTAAAATAATAAGTCGTGCGAAATATATCCTTTTTGCATGTTATATTAAATATATCATAAATTCATTAAAGTTATAGAAGTGAACGTTAGGTGTATGTAACGGAGTAATCAAATCAAACGTTGTTTGTACATTATTGATACGTATGAGTCCAATATCAAATTAAGGTTTAATTTCATTAATAAAAAATATTGTGAACCCTTAATCTTCTACGATATATATAAAAAAAGTCATCAAGTATGAGCAAGTCCAAAGGGCACTGGTCATTGGGCCTACTGGAATCTATGAAAGATCCCAGTACTATTGTAAAGGAAACTGAAAATATTGTAATCATTCGTGATAAATATCCCAAAGCGAAGTTACACTATCTAGTCCTGTCTCGTGAAAGTATAGACAGTATATATAATTTAAATAAAACACATGTTGATTTACTGAAAGAGTTTGGTTTGATTTTTAAAATGATTCAGAAAGATCACAGTGATATAGACCTCCAAGCTGGATTTCATGCAATTCCTAGTATGAAGAGACTTCATATGCATATCATCAGTCGTGATATGATCTCCCCTTGTCTTAAAACTAAAATTCACTGGAATAGTTTTACCACTCCATTTTTTATATCTTATGATGGTCAGTTATTATTGTGCTGTATTGAAAGAAAAAGTAAAATGCGCTTACTTTCCAGTTTACTAATGTCACCAATACTATTTCAGAATTGATGAAGAAAATTAAGGAAGATGGTAGTATTGACAAAATGCCAAGCGATACTCACAAGGAATTAATGTCATCACCATTAAAATGCAATCAATGCAATTTTGAAGCAAAAACCATTCCGCAATTGAAGGAACACTTGTTAAGTCATTGTGAAGAAGATTCAAATAATTAAATGTTAAATGTAAGATGTTTATTGATAAGAGTTAAAATATTAATTTCAAATTTAAGTACATACATGTTCATAATTCTTTAAAATGATTTCATTTGATTGGTTTAATATTTTATTATAAACAAATACAATTCTCCCAATTTCAATCATAAGATAGACAGAGAATTAATCTCATTGCACTTTATTTATTGCCAAATTTTAAAATTAAAGATATCTTAGTATAAAACTATGACATTTGAGTAGTAAAATCTACAAAATTGAGACACATGATATGATTATTAAAATTGTTGATTTATAAAACTATAGTTTAAACAATAAAATAATAATATTAATCAAATTGTCACATTTGTATAACATATGAAACAAATTGTTCTTATTGCAGAAAGTGACACAACCTATTACAATAACATAAAAATTATTTCTTTTTTCATTTGTATGTATCTTACACAAACCACTGATTGTGTTTGTTACATACAATTGGTTCTATTTCTACACTGAATATTGTAATATTAAAATTAATATATTATTTATTATAATTGATACACATTGTTTATCAAAAGTAGTGAATTGCAATTGTGCTAAAAAATTATATTAAAACCTAATATTATTTATATGTTTTTAAAATTCATTACTTTTACAAGGTAATTTACTTGATCTTGGACTTATTGAATCAGGGGAGCTACTCTCATTACATTCATCTTCTTCAGTTGTATACATTGATAGGTTGCGTCTTTTAAAAACCTTCTTAGTTGCGCTCGGGGGTGTCATACAATTAGAAGTATTGTTCCCATTGTCCGATAGCAAGCTATTATCTGGTGTGGATGTGTTTCGAGACATATCATGGCTTGAATAATTTTCATGATTGCTAGGAGTTACAGGGGCCGGAAGTGACATCTTAGTGAGTATTTTAGGGGTTTCAACCTTGATGTTGTCTGTATTTTTATCTTCACTTATATTAGAATTATCTTGTATAACTATTTGTTTCATGGTTCTACCTGATCTTGCCATAACCACTTGAATAGGATCATCAATACCTAATTTTTCACATAGATGGGAAGTCTGACAATTTATTATGGGCTCTGTTGGTGTATGCTTTGGTGTCTTAGGGTTATAAATAGCAGCTGTTTTTACAAAAGCATTACTGCTTATAGTCAATGTAATCAATTGTTTCTCTACTAAGTCTTTTTCTTCAGTAGTTGGTGTAAAATCAAATCTAAAAGTAATTTAAATTATAATTAAATAGCTGTTAATAATATATAAACAGTGTTTAATTTGTTTTTTTTTATGTTTATCATTTTATCCCACAAGATATGCATAGAATGTAATGTCAACTGGCAAGACATTATTTCTAATACATCCTGGAATTCAAGACATTGTGACCATTGTTCACTATTTGTCATTTGCAAAAGAGGGGAAATAAAAATATTTCAATCTGTGTGGAGGATTGGGATGGAACCCACAGCCAATGTGTGTAGGACTGCAGCTCCACTGGCCAATTGTTTGTTTAAAAAACAATATTTAATGTAGGTGTATACCTTTCATTTCCTCCTGGACCTGGCAAATGACAGTCAATATTTTTAACAGATAAAAGATGGTTGGTGTTTTTTAATATGGCCAACCATTCTGTGTCATACTTAAGAAGCTTATCACCATCATAATCTGATGGTAAGTCCAAAATTTGTAAATGCCTTCTTTTTGGTAAGCATTTGTCAAGTGCTAAAAATTTAGTTTCTTCATCATTTTTATGTTTCACCAGAGCTGCAAATTGGCAGTGCAAATGTGCAGCAAACCAATACTGGGGTTTAAGAGTAAATAGCAATTTTTCTCCAGGAGGGCTGCCTAATTGATTTGACTCAATATCTTCACTAAAAAAATAGAAAATAAATTATCACAACATACTATATATGTATATATTGTACTGAACTCATCCCTTGTACACTTACCGAAAAAATGGTTTGTGTTTGAGAAGATGCTCTTTATCACCATAGTCAGTTATTCCCCTTGGCCAGTCATGAGACAACATAACATGTACTTTATCCTTAATTTGGCTGAGACGAAAAACATCTAACGCTCTTATATGATACACAGATCTCAAGGAACTTGGAGTATAGGGAAGACACTCCCATAACCCTTGTAAGTAATCATGGCCTTTGTATATTCCTGACAAACCTAGAAAATATTATCATATGTAATATATGCAGTAGTATAAATATTTATTCCTTTACAGGCTAAGTAAATTACAAACCGCCTATTCGTAAATTTCCAAATCTGATAACACCTGCTCTACCCATATAATAAATATTTGGGGCAACCCAACCTCCATAAGGGAGTTCTTGTAAATAGTTAGACGCTTCGTGATTCCCACCAATGAATATTGTTAGGACAGGCGCTACTTTCTCACCACTATAATACCTGAAAGAAAGGAATGTTTTTTAAGTAGTACTTAAGTTCTTAATTGTGACACAAGTTACACAACTTTTACTTACTTATAAAAAGTACAAATATTCTGATATTTTTCTGGCACTGCCATTGCCCGTAGATCGTCATTATTACGTACGGATTGAAAATCTCCACAACAAATTAACAAGTCGATACTTATACCTTCTTTATTTTGTATAGTTTCAATGCATTCGTATATTTTTTCTAATTCACCATGAGCACATCCTTCAATAGCGATTTTCATTTTACTTTGTAATGACTAGAACGATTAAATTATTTGTTTATCCTATATACCTAAGTATTTATATGTCATTCCTAAATTAAATTTTAATATAACCGCAATCACAATATTTACAAATCAAAAACAGAAAGAGATAGGTTACGCGGGAGCGACGCGGAGTATTGCTACCACAGACTATTATTATATTTTTCATCAAAAGACGATTCTGCATACTGTCAAATGGGGTCAATAGAAATATATTTAGATCTTAAGTTCCATTCTACAATATTTCCGAGTTTAAATGTAAGAACAATTTAAAAGAATGAGGGAATAGTTATTTAATTTTTTCTACTCAGTCAAATGCGTTTTTATACTCATGACTAATAATTATTTGCAAAAATATGTCTTTTCTATTCAGGCAATATGTGGGGTCAATAGACACGTTCAACGGGGTGAATTAAAAATATTACTGTTTTGATACACTTAGAGCAACATAAGGATTATTAGTGAAATAAGGCTAATCATCTTGGGTACTTATTTATTATAAATTAAACTTAAATATAAGTATTCAAGTAGTTATAATAATTATTATAACTAAGTACTTTTTCCTTTAGAGCCAGTTTCTGCGATTCAATAATTCACAAAAACTTTTATACTTACTTGTAATCTTCATAATACGCATATGTTTCCACGTCACATGAGAATGTGACGACTTAGGACGAGATGTGGTTTTGTTCTTTTTCACAGGTCTGTTGTGATTCTGTTTAATTTGAAGTGTTTGCATAATAACAGATTACAGTGTGAAGCTGGGAAAAAAAAAACATGGGATATTATCACAAGATGGAATTAATAAAAAGCGATGGAAATAAAAAAAAGTAAAAAAATATAGAGGCCAGCCGTGGCGCAGTGGCACAAAGTGTGACTGTAAAACCGACTGGTTGTGGGTTCGATCCCCACTCGAGGAGATGAAATATTTACTTAAATTTATATTTCCATTTCTTCGCTCTGGTGTCGAGGCAAAGCGCGGCATTGAGTTCTGCCACTCAACACGCAATGCCTCCAAAAATTCGGCAGAAAGTGGGGAACGGAGTGTCTTACACTAGGTTCCCTCTGCCTACCCTGCTGTGTGCGGGATATAGCGTGAAGCTAATTAATTAATTAATTATTAAAAAAATATATTCGTCTGAATTATTACCTACCTGTCTTTCTTTTAGATCTTCCTCATCTTCTCGTTCTGGGTAAAAGTAAATTGCATCAACAGTGGTCTTTCGCGTGCCTCCTCGTTGGTATGAAAAGAATTATCTATTGTTGATGATTAAAAATTACAACACGACCGACCTAGACGATTTTAAATTCGAGAATTTTCAGGGGCAGGTAGGTAGGCCTTTAGATTCTAGGTGCCGCCTCATTTTTGGTCACTGAACAAAATGAGGCGGGAGCAGCTAATAATTTGTACCTACTACTAATCAAGTAAATGGCGTCAATAGTCGTGAAGCCCTCTAGCAGTTCCGTTTAGCCTTCTGTTCCTTTGCATATATTGTATTGCTTTTAAATTACATGATTTTCCACTATAATTTTATAACAAAATCGGTAATTAGAATTGAAACGCTTATTACAAATAATTATTACAAAGTAAAATACTGTGAAAATGTTCTGCGTTTTGTTTAAATATAAATAGCTTCGTAAAAATATAAAATAAAAAATCTTTAAATATTGGTATACTTTAATAAAGTGCCTGATTTTTGTTACAACCGCCTCTGGTATGTGATAACTTGCCACAATCGTTCATATTTAATAAAATTACATATAAATGCATTTTAATACTAATTCATTATAGAGCAGAGACACTGCTTTTCATCAGTCGGATTATATTCACCATTTTTACAATAGATCGACTTGTTGATTTTATTATTTTGACGTTTTAAAGCTTAAAATATGAGTGAACTTTAACCAAGTAATGCTTGCAACTTTCACAAAATAAAAGCAATAATAAAAACTCCAATACAAAACAGATGTCTGTTTTATAGGATTGTAACACGGATACCAATCCTTCAGTTGACATTTCTTTCACGGCCGAAGGATTGGTCTCCGTCTAAATATGATATTATCAAGATTTGAGAAGGTTTGATTTGTTAACTTCCATTTTGTATCAAGTATCAATAATAAAAAGAAACGTATAAAGATATTTTTTTTGTTTTAAAGAAAATTCCTCTAACTGTTCATAAAATATTTGGTTAGTTCTTTTGTTAAATGTTAGTTATGGAGGTATAATGAGTACGACGTCTTCGGAGCAAGCTACTGCCTGAAATTGGTTACCCAATACTGCCGCTACGCTGGGGCACGATGGAGTTTGATTGTTCAATGTTAATATTTTTATTTTATTATTTATTTCGACAAATTTTATGTCAAATGATACTTTAATAATAAATCTAAAGGTGGTGTTTACTTTCAACTAATAAATATATTTGGTTATTGTTTGTTCCTTATTTACCTTAACTTACAAAGATGTTCGCTCTATGTGTGGTCAAGGCAAACACTCGAGAAAAATTATATTTATATACTTGTAAAATAAGATCGGTTCTGTATATATACAAAACAAGACTCTATATAAGAATAAACAAAAAAAAAATAAGGCTGTTTTGAGTTAATTGATGGTTATGGTTACACTTGATGTAAAACAATTGGCATAAATTAAGAAGGCTCAGGCCTGTTTTGATATAGATGAATACTGCCATAATTTATGTTATTAACTACTCAACTAATATACTTACATAAAATAAATTTACTCATACGACTAAGTACCTATATTTTCATATTAATATCTAATAAAAAAATCAAATCAAGAAGCAATATATTTATAATTCAAGATTTTTACTAACTCTTTAATCTCTGTTCCATTTTCCTTCTCTTATTCTTTATTCATAAACAGTGTAGAAAACGTTTCTCATCGGTACGCGAGCCTTGACAGCTTCATTAGCGTTTTCTTGCGTGAATTGGGCACAAAATTAGATCGTGTTAATTGACCAACTCGAGGGCTTCATAAAAAGCAGTTAATTTATAGATTTTAAACGTGTAACGAATGATTAGAGAGGATATATTTTTTGTAAATATTATAAATAATTAAATTGTGTTTTATTTGTAGTTGAATTTCAAATGTCTGTCTGAAAAATATTTACATTATGATAAAATCTCGAAATAAGCGAGTGAAAAAGCGGCACACTTATAAATATGTTGTCAATTTCATTTGCTTATATATATGTTTTTATGTAGAAAATGATACTAATAGGTAAACAGAGTGCACCTATGAGAACAGCTGGTTATCCTATATCAATATTATGTACTTCAAATAGAAATACAATTCACATTCAATGATGGATGTTTGATGAACTTCATATATTATTATACATAGTATATACAAGTCTCACAATGTCCGGTGCAGTGCAATCTCGGTAGGCATGAAGATAAAGGCGCCCGCGCAGTGACGTCACAGCGGCCGAACCAATGGCGTGAGCGGCGCGAGGCGGTGCCAGCTTTTCAGTACCGCCCACACGACGCGATGAGACGTGAAAATTTGGAAAAGCGTCAACATGATATAAGCTCTGTAAGTAATGCCAAATATATATTTATAAAAACTGCATAAAAGAACTAAATTTAAAAAATGTATATGGTTGATATACTTGTTATCAACCATATATATTATATTTATATTATAAAACGTATATTATTAGTTTAGCATTTAAATGCCTAAATAAAAAAATGTAAATTTTCACCTCGTTGTACAACAACAATACAGTCAATAAACTAACAAACTATACATATTACCATATCCATACCAATACGCTATTTTATTAACTTTTAATAATGATGTGGAGAAAAAGAGATAAAAAATCTTCCTGTTACTAAAGATACACATATGCTTTTTAAATAAAAAAATCTTTGATGACAAATAACAATAAAAAAATACAACCTTTTATTTTGTGATAAAAACACTTATGTATCCCATAATTTAATTATCAACACAGATATACATAAAAAATATATATATAAAACCTTAGTACTTTTAAAATAAATTTTCATTAAAAAAGAAATATAATCTAAATCAGAAGTAAATAAAATAAGCGAGCTTACTTATCGGTACGCGCTTTACATTTATACCTACGTCCCGAGCATAAGGAGCTCTTTATAGTCCGCGCGCGCGAGTCGGTCGCACGCGCACTTCCCGGGACGTCAAACTTGTGCTATACAATACACTAGTATATGGTGAACGATGAGCTGGGATCAAGATCACAAGCCAACAGAGAAGGTTGAGGAGATCAATGAAGCTGTTGGGAAGCTGCTGCTGTCCTTTAATTATGACACCATCTTGCCTCAGCCCACGAAGTACGTTATTTTGAGTCTTTATTTTATGAATATATACTTTTACGTATTGATTTTGAAGCAAATGTTTTTTTTTGTTATTTTTATGCACTTAAGTGTATCTATTTGGAGAAACGTTGTTTATTATATTCATTTGGGCACGTCTTGACGAAAATATTTTATTTATTATCACTATTAATACATTGAAAATAAGTAATTTAAACAATCTTTATTATTAAGATAGGATACCTACTCCACAAGTAGGTAGAAGAGACTAAGTAATTTGTTTCCCTGTTCTGAACTGTGTACATACCAATTCAAAGAATTTTTGCGCTTTTTCCGATCAATCGAACGGAAAGATGGTGTTTGCCATTGCATAGGTATTATCTATGTATCGGCTCTTTTGAGTGTAGGTACTTCCCAACACTATTAATGCAAACTTGCAATTCGTGTTCTCAAAATTTTGGCTTTAATTCAAGTATTTTTAAAAAATATATACAGTAGATAAGAAGTCTATTGATATTATAGGTAAAGTAATGGGTGCAGGAGACGGAGAAAGCGTAAAGCTTTAAAAGTAGTTATAAGCTATTATTATCTTATAACAAGAATAATAACAAATCAACAAATTTGGTTTGCATGAAGCTCAATATATATCATTTTTATTATTATAATGCCGATTATTTATATTTTCCTAATATTCTACAAAAGCCGAAAGATAAAGTCGTAGACGACTAAAACTCCTTTTTTTTCATCAAAATAAAAGAAAACAATATTCGTTTTCTCAAAAGAAAAGCAATGTTTTATTTAACAAAATTAGCATAAAGAAAACTCCGACAAACATAAAAATAGTTTACGTAACTCTACTCCCTTTATTAGCAGGTAAAAGCACAAATACTACATACAAAATTAAAATTTAAACTATTTAAATATGTTTTTCCACAATGAAATCGGATTTACATTTGTAAATTAGTTTAGTACCGTATACCTACATAGGCCGTCTCGGCGCAGGAACACTAGTGTGTGGCTTATAATCGTCGGATATGGGTTCCATTTCCATTCGGCGAAATGATATGTTTAATATTTTTATTTCTATGCTCTGGTAACGAAGCAAAGCGCAGTGTTGATTAGCCCACTTAATACACAATGCCTGGAGAATTCGGCGGAAAGTGGTGAACGGAAGTGTCTAAATAGGAACAGAATGTCGTAAAACTAGGTTCCAATATTCCCTCTGCCTAAAACAAGGTGATTTATGTGGGATGTGGGATGTGGGAAAAATAATGTATCTATATTTCAAAGTAATTAACGTAGACACCAACTTAAAAAAAGTTACACAAGTGCAAGTTCAACAAGTCGTGCTGTAGAAATTATTTTAAATCTGACACAAATTTGTTTAAAAAATCATTTGATAGATTTTTGTTTACGGTAACTAAAAAAAGTTTTTATATAAAATTAAATTAAATTAAAATAATAACGTATAATATGATTTTATACATTAACCCACATTTTCTGTAGTTTTTTAAATTCTAGCCTCTATATATGTTTGTCGCCCCTAAAAGATGCTGCTTCCTTATTTTTCTTTTGGTCCTGTAGTTTCAGAGCCAAGTTTTATCGGTGACTGACAGACAAATTCTTAATCTCATCATTACGAAGGTCGATATGTCGATATACGTAATTAATATATCCGAGAAAATAATATTTTTAAGGGATTAAATAAAAAAAAATTAAAAAACTGAAGCTGTTATAGAAACGGAAAAGAAATATAGTTCTATTATGATACAAATTGTTTTATGTTGTTTGTCACATCCATTCTCCGAATCTACTAGACCAATTTTTTTTTTTAATTTAACTTTGGTGCTCAATGTTGTAAAAATATAACGTAAAATAGACGATGTAAAAAATAAAATTGCATATTGTAACGTGTGGTCGATCAAGGAAAGTTTTTTTCTAGAGATCTCAAGTAGATATATATTTCGTTCAATTTTCTATAAATCAATCAATCAATTTTCTAAATATTTTTAGTTATTGCAGAAAAAAAGGAGTTCATTATTTAACTTCGAAACAACCGACAAAATCTAATAATGCAGCTGTATCCAGCACACAGTAGGTTAGGCAGAGGGAACTTAGTGATAAGATTCTCCGTTGCCCATTTTCCACTAAATTCGGGAGGTATTGCGTGCTGAGTGGCGGAACTCAATGCCGAAAAAAAATTTGATATAAATAAATATTTCATTTGGTCGAGTAGAGATCGAATCAACAATCAGTCGCGTTTACAGTCACACACTACGACTAGGCTCAAAATTGTACAATATAAAAAACATACAGAAATATTTAGATATTTATGAATCAGTAACGTTTGTGAACTTTTAATAATAAAAAAAACTTATTAATTGATGAATCTCCCCCCCTCCTGGATGACGGACGCGTATGAAAGCAGTAAAATAATATTTTCATAAACACACACATTTTTAATTACAACATATTTTCATAGATTTTTTTCCACAACATTTTTATATATTGCAAAATGAATAAAATTAATTGTGTACCGACTTTAGTTTGTTTTAGCCACCTGCATCACATGAATTAATCATTATAAATAATATAAGCTATAATCAACTTAATTTATATATTTTTTTAATTAATTTTATTTTTATTTTCTATATAACATAATATATAACTACAGAACATAGGTATCAGAAGCATAACGTCGGTAGGTAGTTAAATAAGATAAATGTATTATGCGATATGCGGCAGATCAGTAATGGATATGACCTCAAATACTGGGAAATTATTCTGTAATTAGTTCATATCTTACAATTACATTAAGATAGTATCGGCCCGGGGTCGTCGTGGCGTCTTCATAAACCCGACACTTGATGTACAGCCTTATTGAATTGTTATCTCTTATCAGCTTCTTGGTAATACTTTCACGGAGACAAGCGGCGTTTTACATCATTGCTCGTTGATAGAAAAAAATATATTATTTATATAAATATTAAAAATCTTCGTCATCCCGTCCGATTTTTATAAAATTTTAATAATTATATTATTTAACTATAAGTAGTAGAAGGCAGTCGCGGTGCAGCAGCTCAAGTGTGTGACTGTAAACGTCACGGTCGTGGATTCGATTCCGATTCAAGGAAATGAATTATTATTTATTAATATTTTCATTTCTTCGCTCTGGTAACAAAGCAAAGCGCGGCGTTGAGTTCTGTCACTCAAAATGCAATGACTCGCAATGAAATGCAATGACACTAGGTTCCCTCTGCCTACCCTGCTATGTGCAGGATGCAGTTTGAAGCTGAAAAAACAAAAAAGTTTCAGTAGATAGATCTATATAATTAATGTGATGCGTACATGACATATCGAATAAGCTAATTGCTATTACGTGAGTTCTTTTCTTCTTCATTAAACCACACACACCTTTGAGAAATTATAAGGTGTGCTGAAGTTTGTTACAATTTTTATCATCTTCCTGTTACCGATTTATTTCCGAGTAGAGCGATATGCGCCTGTGCAAACATGTTCTTTGTGGGGTGCTTATCTACACCGTCAAGAGGGAGTCCCCGGCTAACCTTCATCCCGTTAGGTTTTTTTAGTATACTTTGATGCAGATAATGAATGGAAGGCGGCAGGCAGAGTAGTAAGTTAAATTAAACTTATCAGATGCGAATAAATTTAGTTTATTGACATAATATGATTTCTTTAACTTTTCATTTCAATGTCGAAGTTATAAATATTTTATCTATTTTCTGGCCATAGTGATTTTCTTTGTTGTAATTATAGTAGATTTTATTTTTGTTTTAGAAATGTAGCGAATATTATGATATTAAAAAAAATAGTGATTTTTTTAGTATAAATATATTTGTATTCAATAAACATTGTTTGATTATAGTAGACTCGTAAAAAATGCAAATACTTATATAAATATGTAAAAAAAATCTATCTAATTGTATATGATATATCAGTAAAAGTGTGAGTCATAAAAGTGAGCCTCTTAGGTAGATTAAGATTTCCTCGCCCAGGCGGCACAGTGCCGGTGGAGGCAAACATTCAGTTTGCACTTCTATTTTAACCTGCCCCGTAAGTGGGGGTGTAAACACGATCACAAGTACCGCTTCCACACCCAACACCCAACACCCTGTTTGCTCAGGCCGAACTGAATGATAGCTTTGCTTACTTAGAACCATTTGTTTTTAGCTAGAGCTACATTTGTACTAGTTTTTACTAAATATTTGTTAAACAATAATAATAAACAATCAAAATATCTAATTGTAATTATATTAATGGCAATAAAGTTGGTATTGGGTACGTTAAAAAATAACTATCATTAACTGAGTTTCCGCAATATTTTCTATAATTTCCGAGAACACTTTGAAAGTGAAGCAAAGTCATTATAAAGAAAGTTTTCATGAATAATTACGTTCATCTCGATGTTAAAAAGTAGCTCAGTACCTATAGGCTAAGACATCTCAATTCAATTTAAACTGGAGAAATCCACTCGACCTTCTGCTAACTAACGTAAGATGTTGATAATGTTTGAAAGATTTTTTTTTTTAGCACAAACTAAAAATATATCTTAGCACAGTTGATAGGGGGAAACCTAGTAGTAAGGCACTGCATTCCCATTAAGACATTTTTTTACTTACAATTATTCTTTCAATACCAATAATGGAAGAATTTTATGTGTTATTCCACAATAAGAGGAGAAAAAAATCCTAACTAATCCAATCTTAAGTAAAAAGCTACATTAAGGTTCCTTTAATATAACTTTTTGGGCATTATCTATAATAATCCGTCCAGTACTTTATTTTATTTATACTTCTCCTTAAAATTTAATATATTATTTTGGCTAGTCACTCCGTTTTGCATACCCCTGTCCTAACTAAACGTTCTTATTAATAGTAATACCACTTCACTCACACTCACAGGCGCTCCGTGTATATTCCTCTGTACATAATCATTAGCGTATCTAGAGATAATATATACGGGAACCTGGACTTTAACTTTCAGCACGTGTTCGTGTACCTAAATGTTGTCTTTTTTTAATATCTTGATTTATTAATAGGATAATTTTCATCCCTCGATTCCTACACCTATGTGAATAATATATGCATTTATCTACATATATTATATATAAGTACTTGCTTCTGTTATTTCGTTGCGATACTGTGATCTAACAGGCCTTACAAATACTTTATATTGCATCCCCACAACTATATTTGAACAGATATCTGGTATCCGGCGCTCGATTGCACCGAATATATTTTCATTAACATGTAAACATTGTATATACAAACAATAATAAAATAACGCATGCTTCCTCACAGCACTACATAGCGGCATAGGCCAGTTTGTTTTACATTTAATACACAAATTCACATGGTCATTTGAGTTATACTGTATATGGCGGCTCTAAGTCTGATTTCCCTTAAGGTTTGAACATTTTAAATATTGACCAAGTGTAATCTAGTCGGCAGCAGCACGGTGCGGCGGCATGTTAGCGTACCCGCGGTAATGCACGCGGTTAACACCAGCCGGTCTTCATTACCGCGTATGTACTTATTTGGAGTGCCTCCACTCGCTAAACGCTATTCGCGATCAGTTACCACGTTACGTTTGTATTATAAACGTATGCGAGTTATCTCACGGTTTTAGTATCGTTTTGATATGTAGAGCAATTATTGAAAACTAGATTTTTTAATATTTCGGCGGGAAGTGTCTTAATACTAGGATCCCCCTGCCTACCCTGCTGTGTGCGGGATACAGCGTGAACCTGATTTACAATTTTTACTACGATAAAAGTTTTAGAAATTAATAAAACAACTTTTCGCTATAATAAGTAAAGTATCATACAAAAATAATGGTAAAGAAATGTTTCTTAAACTCCCCGTGGACCTGTAACAAAGTATTTACTAAGCGGACTAACGTTATGAGTATACATTGTGGAAACAGATGTCCCACGTCGTCGTCTTACCTATTCAAATTGTATATAATCTCATCGGAAGTCTATAGATATTAGAAATATTTACAAATTGTCAGCCTAGTGACATCCACTGCTATATTTGGGATGCTATTATACATTGAACAAGAACAGTATAAAGAAGAATTGTATAAAGAACAATAGAAGATTTTTATTTTCTTGATCATAGATCCTTGTAACTTTTGAAATACAAATGTCATTTATGTCAAAATATTGATTGAAATAAGTAAATTTTCAGTATGTATTAAGCTTATTGGAATGAATATGACTCAATACTAGGTATAAAAATAAAAAGCTTAAATTAAAAGTAGTTAGTATAGGGTAGACAGAGGGCACCTAGTGCTAAGACATTCCGTTCCTCACTTTCCGCCAAATTTTCGAAGCATTGCGTGTTGATTGGCGGAACTCTACGCTACGCTTTTACCTTGGTACCAGAACGAAGCAAATGAAAATATTAATAAAATAATATTAATTCCGATTGACGAGTAGAAATCGAATCTACTACCGTCGCGTTACAGTCACACGGTTGCGCCGCTGCACCACGACGGCTTCAGTAAAAGCTCGTTGAAAGACGTGCCGATATTGTTAGACTCAAACACGAGGGCCATCACTTTTTATATCACATATGTATATCATAGCTAATATAGTATATTGTATAAGTATGTATGTAATATGGACTGCATTTTGCTATTAAAATATCTTACTATCTCTATATCCGGACAACGATTGCCAATCGCGTTCGTGGAAGCTGCTTTATCAGCGCAAAGCAGCTAAAATAAACATAAATAAACACGCCCCATATATTTATACTTAAATAATATGAATAACGAAGCATTTAACTTTCAAAAAAATTGTATTATTTTATTTATTAACTTTGACGAAATTTATCGGTGCTGAATATTTTCGCGACATATTCAAAAAGCATACAGTAGAAAAAGGGGTAATTAAAATAGGGGAAAATAAATTAAAGTACGTATATTTAATTCTATGTTGTTTATTATTTTTTTTAAATTATTGTGTAAAAAATCCGTATTTCGCAAAATAAATTGAATTTATTAGAATTGTAGCGGTTATTGTGATACAAACACGATACTATTTTGTATTCGTTTATCGTACAAGACATACCCTCGTTTTCCATAGATAATAAAGTGAATTATACGACAAACTAGACAAATAAAGAGCTACCCAGTTATCACTGACCATTATCATCCCCTGTCGAGTGCTACATTGTTTATTTTCCCATGGATATGCAACAGTCCAGGTGTAAGTATGTATGTATATATCTATGTATACACTTGAATCGAGTTAACTTTACAGTAAAATCAGATTAAATATTTAACTAAAACGAAAGTAAAATTATATTAATAATTTAAATAATGTGACATTTAAAAGAATTGTATTAAAAAATAGACATTTATCAATAATGTTTGTAAGTACGCGTAAGTAGTTTTGTATTACTATAATATTTTTCTTATTAACTATAATTTATAATATTTAAGCCGTATACAAACCGTATAAATAAACCGTAATAGCGTCACACTGTATTCCGCAAACAGTAGGATAGGCAGAGGGAATCTGGTTTTGACACACTCTGTCCCTCGTTTTCTGCCAAACTTAGGAGGCTATACGTGTTAAGTGGCGAAATTCAACGCCGCGATATACCTAGACACCAGAACCAGAACCAGAATTTAATTTAATTTCCTCGAGTGAGAACCGAACCGACAACTCGCCCACAATTTCACTTTGTGCCCCAGCACCAAATTTTTATTTATTTTCTGGCCTTAATTTTTTCTAATTATGAAAATAATTAGAAGAATTATAGAAATATAATTTACAATAAAAATAATATCTAACTTACTAGGTTATATTAGAACGTAGACTTTCCCAGGGGTGATCAACTGAGCACCCGAAGCAGGTGTGCTATAAGTAACTACAAATTCGTTATGATAAAGAGGAGTCGAGTGCCAGACTCATGATGGTGGCATCAGCTACTGTCGTGTTTTACAACGCCATTAATTGTTTTATGGTCGTTGTTAAATAGACTGTAAAGATAACTGCGGTTCTGGGGGATGTTTAGAAGACTTTTGCTCGGTGGCGACGGAGGACTTTTACTACCCACGTGTGTTGCTCTTATAAGTTTACATATATACATATATAAGAAAACAAATAAAAAACAAACAAAATAAAAATAATAATAATAAAGGTTGAGGTTTTGCAATAGTATGATAGTATACAAGAATTGATACATATTTTAAATAGATTAACACTATGTAATAGCTAAAGGTAACATACATTTATAAGCATTTTATGTTTTAACGAAATAAATTTGATAACAAACGGTAATTGTAATAAGCACACCTGAAGTCAAGTCGTAGTATATCTTGTAGTGCTTTATTTATATTTTATATGTCGGTAAAGCTAGGGGGCAGTGCCGAAGCGTTAGGAGCAGAAATAGCGTGGGCGGGCTCGTCACAGATGACAGCTATCTACATTCTGCACTGTTTATGACTTCCTCAGCCATTGGCCTCCGTAATCGTGAACAACTTGAGTTCGTGATTGCGCCAATTCACGTCAGCTCGCCTATAGTAAAAAAAATATATTTAAATATTATGTTCAGAAAGTTAAGTTTGTTGTTTAATATAATTATGTGTATAGAACATATTTTGAACTAGATTAGTGTGGTGTGTAAAGAGTATCGTTTAAGGGTTTTGTTAGAATTTATACTTTTCGTGTTATTAACTATAACATAAAACTATAAATTCATACATTTACTTTACCTTTTCACATTATTAAACACAACTTTGACACAATATTACAAGTTCGACATTCAGTTTAGCAATACAACACATAAAATTAAACCACGGTCACTAACCAAACTTATAACTATCAATCAATCGAAATTAACTTTTCTAAGCGCAAAGCATCGACAGGTTGACAAAACAAAGTCTCAAATTTTACAGTGGCAACACTCTACCGTTGTGAATGTGACACGTGTAAAATTTTGTTCACAAATTTGCTTACATTAATTATACATGTATAATATTTACGATTTGAAATTTGAAGACTGTTTATAACTAACTAGTTCGTAAACGTTCTGTTATTACTACTCTAGGTGGGTCATATTTTGTTTTGCTAGAGTTACCGGCCACGATCGGAACTACTACAATTTTAAGTATTCGTAAATCGTACGTTGTAGCCCGCACAGCAGAGTAGGCAGAGGGAACCTAGTGTTATCCGTTCACTCCGTCCCCCACTTTCCACCGAGTTCTGGAGGTATTGCGTGTGAAATAGCGGAACTCAGCGCCGCGCTTTGCCTCGATACCAGAAATAACATTTCATATCCTCCCATGGGGAACTCGAACCTACAACCAGTCGATTTTACAGCCACACTTTGTGCCCCTGCACCACGACTGGCCTCAATTAAGTGTTTAAAACGGCAAATTGTTGTGTAGTATGTTATTATATGAATTATTGTATAATTTATATAATAACATACTCCAACATCTAAACCTGTGTAATAAAATTATTATTTTTTATTTTCAGTAATTCTAACATATCAAACCTATATCCAGATATATTTACGATCCAGCGTCATATACATAATATATCTATCTTATAATACTTAGTTAAATTATAATAAACACGTGCCCCGGACCACATTAAGTCACATGTACCTACAAATGTACATGACATTATTCATGTACTGTTCCTATAAACACAGATGTACTGCGTAGAGTCCAAAATCTGTAGTAAATCATTGTAGAGCTATAAAACTTTTTGTCGCGTCGCGGACACGTTCGTTAATGAATTTTAAGCATTTCAAATTAACGCACTCTACATTAAAAAAACTAATTTCTTCTTTTTAAATGCTTTGCATGTTTTATTGTCAGGAATAACATATTTTACACGTTCCGAATTTGAAATTTAAGGGGTTTATTTGACACTAATATTTTAAAAAAAGAATGCTCTATTTATTTTGGTTTTCCTGTTACGAAGTGGCAAATGTTAGGGAGTGAAAAGAGATATGTATCTAAGACATTTTATGTTTGTCTCGTCAAATATATTGACATTATTATTTTTCGTATTTCTCTAGATAACAATTTAAATTAGCACTGTTGTTGTTGCAAACAAATAGTTTATATCAAATAAATAATAAGCTAAACTAAAATATCAAGCAAAATTGACTTATATATAATCATATCTTTTAAGTAACATTAATAAATTAATTTGCCAAAATTTATGATTTTATAAAGTTACAAATAACCAAGAGCAACAGTTCAAAATGATTTAATAAAAACATATATAACAGAGTAGGCCACAAGTATCTGTGATTGTCAGAAGATGTTACTAACCAGATGGCGACGCGCGGTAGGTCTCGTTACATCCCTACAAAAACTAATCGAATGTTCCTTGATTGTCTCTGACACAATCAGTGTACGTACTTTTAAAATTTTACATAATAGAATTTTACTCATATACACAACAATTCAAAAACATTCTTTGTTGACGTAAAAGTAATAAAAATTTAACTAAAAGTTATAACGTTGCCAGAACTCGTTCCTACTAATAAACAAGGAAACTGCTGGTAGTTCGTCGAACCAGTAATTATTTCGTTTCATATTGGTTGCCGAGAGTGATCCGTTAGAAATCGATCGACTTTTAGTGGCGTGTCAGTGTTTGAAAAAAGCATAATTTATCGTCAGCATTGAGATCGCGAGGAAACCCAAACGCGGTATTAGAAAATAAAAAAAACGTAATAAAATAAGAGATGTTTACGACCGTAAAATGACGTGAGGGTCCGCCACTTGAGCCGTTTGGAAGTTTTCTTGCGCCGGCGCACAAAGCTGAAAGGCTAAGAGTAAAAAGTTAACATAAACAGCCATAAAGAGTATAAGTAATTTATTTTAACTCGTTGCGTTATTGTTTAGTCGACTATTACGTGTTATCGGTCGCGAGCCTAAAGTAGACATTTTTAAGTGGTATCGAATGTTGTATTGCTTTCAATATTCGGTGTCACTTTGCATTTTGAACATTTAATGAAATCTTATCGAGCAATTTTGACTTTAAATATTAATAAAAACCGGTCAAGTGTGAGTTGGAATCGCTCACCGAGGGTTCAAGATTTTAGGTCAACGTTGAGTGCAACTTATAGAAATTGAGCCGAAGCCGTATGCACTCAATTTGTATAAAATTAATTACTATATAATAGTACTATATAATAGTTAATTATAATTGTTTTCTTTGATTTTTTTTCCTTTATTAATTCTTTCCTCGCTTAACTGTAAGTTCTCTTTGTGCCAAATTTCATAAAGGTAAGTTAGCGATAAACACACTATAGTTTTTAATACACGGCGAAAACAAATGCAGCAAATACTATTTTCACAAATGCTCGTATATTCGATTGTGTTGACTTGGAACCTTGGTTTTTTGTCTGTACTCCAAAGGATAGTCCGTAGTCCTGGATATTTAATATTAATTTCAACTTGATATCTCTACGAGATCTTGAAATAAATAGCCTTGAAAGACGGACAAACAGACAAAAAAATGATCGTATAAGCGTTAAATTTTTTTCGTTTGGGTACGTAACCCTAAATATTAAGATATAAAATAAATCTCTCATGATAGATAAAAAAAAATGTTATGTATGCATTTTCTATTTTTATGTTAATTTTTTTTTTAACTATGTTATAATTGTAACAGGGGTGGAGGATGTATGCGGCGTGCACACGTGAAGCGTCCTATGAATGCTTTTATGGTGTTCGCACAAGCAATGCGCCGTCGACTATCTGAAGAGAGACCTTCTCTGCACAACGCTGAACTTAGCAAATCCTTAGGTTCTATGTGGAAGTAAGTATATACCTACGAATTCTACTTCTAAATAGTAGATAAATAAATTAGATAAATCAGCTTTAAGCTGTATCCCGCACACAGCACTCTGCTGTGTACAGAGGCAGTGGGACGTTTCCCATTTTCTGCTGAATTGCCTCCAGATATTGTGTTTTGAGCGGCGGAACTAAACTCAGCGCTTTACCTTGACACCATGCGAAGAAATGAAAATATACATTTTAATAAATATTACATTTCCTCGAGGCATCGAACTCACAACCAGCCGCATTTACTTCACTTGTGCCCTGCGCCGCGATTGGCTTGAATTACTCATTTTGTATAGTAACTTAAGTAGGTATATATAGTAACTTAAGTAGGTAGGTATGTTAAAAGTTGCATTAATTAATTAATCAATTCATTATAAACATTTTTTTTTATAAAATCTCGGTCTGGGTGCTTCAGGGTCACGCTGACACACGCGAAGTCGATCATATCAAAGCAATCAACATCTTTTATCCGACTGTTTTCTTTGATGCTTCGAGAGTTTGCTCTGAATAGGCACGTCATTCTTGTACCATGACAATAAATACCTCGCGGGTGGTCTAAGATCAATAATTTACAAATTTTTAACCTGCAATATTTTAAAAAGAAAAAGAATAGATGACGGTCGGATGGTAAATATTAAAAGTGCCTATATGTATGTAGTAAAAAGTATACAAATATGCTTCTTTACGACAACGTGCCGTAAATAATAATGTAAAATAAATATACATACGTAATAAACTTTGAAATAATTTATCTATTTAGCTATGGTTCCTCGTCTTTTTTGTTTTCGACCAAAACTCTTCAGTGGAAAGCTTCAAGACAGTTAGAGATGTTATCGTATCACTTAGCGGCGATAGCATTTTAATGAGTAAACAATCGATGCACGCCGCTCCGCTGGGCGCCGCACGCGCTCCTCGCTCCTCCTCACCAACAATATAAACATCTAAGAAATCGTTTCATACAAAAATATCTTTTATTAAAATGCAATAAAAATCATATTCGCGTAATTTGTATGTTGTCTAGTACATCGTTCTATGTCCGTCCACTTTCTCAGCCCCGGTCTCAGTACTCGACGTTACTCATCTCGTCCGCCGCAACGTGCTCATTAAGATACCGTACAATGGGTTGACGTTAAAACCGCACAGCTATTTTTAACTTGTCGAATAAAATGTTGATATGATTTTATATTAATAATTGATCGAAGACGAAGAATTATGTTAATAATTTGCGTATTCAAATATATGCCATATCTTATTTCAAATTCCTCAAAAATTGAGGCGGTTGTGGCCCAAGGCGAAGTATGTGACTATAACACAACGGTGTAGATTCGATCCTCATTGGAGGGAATAAAATTATTTATTTATATTTTTATTTCATCACTAAGGCAAGCCCCCTGTTGTTGAAACCCGCATTCGCCGCTATTCTACACGCAATGTCTCGAAAAATTCGGCGTAAAGTCGGGAACAGAGCATTATTACACTAGGTTCTTTCTGCCTACTCTGCTGTGTACTGGATTTGATTTCATTTTATATTTTAACTTCCACGTGTTCAGGGTTGTAATAGCTGGGTATATCAATATTAAAACATATGTACCTACCTACTTAGTATAAAAATATAAGACTTTAGTTATTTAATTTGCCACATCGATACGTATACTTATATTATTAAACACATCGTGTAGTTGACTGTTACAACTATTATTCGTTTAATTTTTTTAAAAACAAATAAAGTTATATTATTCCAGAAATACATTTTGAAAATATTTATCGATTACAATAATATATCAATTTATAATATTTTTATCATATATATTTGCCATTATTGATTATTGTTACATAAATAAGTAAGTAGATATTCTGTAGAACTCACGGTACATTTACAAAGCGGCTGCTGTGTCGCTTTGGCGCCCTGGCATCTGGAAATTAAAGTCGACTGATCCTATCACAAGTCTTAGTTAATAAGTTCTAACCGATGTAATTATTTTTACAATAATATAAAATATCAAAAATTACATTTATCATTGTAAAGTTTTTTACACTGATTAAGTAAAAAGTGGAAGTAACGTAAAGTAAAAGTGTTTCAAAAGGGTACATATCTATCTAAAAGAGAAAAATAAACAATAACATAGAAGTTCGAAGAATATTTCAATTTTTAATTTATGTACCTACTAGATATATTTACAAAATACAATATAAAAAATATTTACAGGAGCCTGAGTGAAGAGGAAAAACTACCTTTTGTAAAGAAGGCAGAGAAATTACGAACACAACACAAAAGAGAATACCCCGACTACAAATACCAGCCGCGACGACGCAAACCGCCACCGACGGCTACAGCAAGATTGAAACGGGAATCTACGCCTGAAAGGTCGCAAATCGATTTCTCTCGTATTGAGGTGGACGGTGCTCTCTTAGCTGACGGTCCCCCCGACGGCGCCGAGCTGGATCAGTACCTGAAACCCGTGCCTATACCCGATTATCATGAAATGCAGCCACGTTTTACGCACACCTTGCCACATCACCCTTCCGGTTTATACACTCCCGTGCCTCCCCATCTTCATCCGCCTTGCGACTGGCAACAGTACACAGGTCATCCTTAATATTGTAAAACTTTAAATTATGTTTGCACTTTAAAAATATTCACGATCTGTTTTATAAACATACGTAAAGAGTGTAACAGAGGGTTTTCGAAATTTGTAGAATACATTCTAATAATAGCATCGACTTTCGATTCCGCCTGGGTGCTTTCGCTTTGTTATATGTAATTAGTCATCTGAGGCCAGTCGTGGTGCAGCGGCACGAAGTGTGACTGTAAAACCGACTGGTTGTAGGTTCGATCCCCACTCGAGGAGATGAAATATTTTCTTAAATTTATATTTCCGTTTCTTCGCTCTGGTGTCGAGGCTCAGCGTGGCGTTGAGTTGTGCCACTCAACACGCAATGCCTCCAGAATTCGGCAGAAAGTGGGGAACGGAGCGTCTAAAAACACTAGGTTCCCTCTGCCTACCCTGCTGTGTGTGGGATACAGCGTGAAGCTGATTCTGTATCTAGTGATGTGACTGAAGTTAATACTGTAAAATTGTCTAATCTGAATTTGAAGTCCGCTTAATAAATACTTTGTTTATGATGATTAATGTGGGATACAGACTTTCTAAGTGAGGCTCGTCGATCATACAGCACTACCAGTATCAAAAGTAAGATTATAAGTAAATAAAATTGTAAGTAGGTCACAAATGTCTCGGTAAGTATTGTAAATATCATATCGCCACATGGGCTCAAACGCTTCGATCGCACGTGCGTTTAATCACAACGGAAAGCAAACATTCATTGGAATAACATGATATTATCCTAGATTTAATATGTTTGATGTAAATTATAGAACTGCTTAAAATTGGCAAAAAATCAGTAAAAATGTGAGGGTAAGTTATAGATTTATCCTTTGTGTAACACTTATATAGCTACACTTTAATTAATTAGGGTTGTAAATTTATTGTAATGTCTATGACATCTTGATTCTGTTGTCAATAATTTTGTTTATAAAGAAAACGTAGAAATAATTTGTTAAATTTTCCCGAAAATTTTTCATGTGGGTAAAATTGTATAAGAATAAATTATGTAGGTATTATGTTTACAATATAATTTATCATTTAACAAAAGCCTCAGTTCCAAAGCTTATTTTTTATTCCATAATGTATAATAAATAGTTTTAATTATACTAGAGGTTAAAAATAATATTTTAATTTATAAGTTATTCTTGTGATTAATTAGTAGTTATTAGATATAATGTTAAAATGTTATTTTTTAAATAAAAATTAAGGATAAAATTAGCTTTTTAATGTGTTAATAACACTACAGACTTTATAATGTAATATAGACCCCACTGTATTATTATATATTGAGACCAGTCGTGGTGCAGCGGCATGAAGTGTGACTGTAAAACCGACTGGTTGTAGGTTCGATCCCCACTCGAGGAGATGAAATATTTACTTAAATTTATATTTCCATTTCTTCGCTCTGGTGTCGAGGCTAAGCGCGGCGTTGAGTTCTGCCACTCATCTCCAGAACTTGGCAGAAAGTGGGGAACAGATATCTTAATACTAGGTTCCCTCTGCCTACCCTGCTGTGTGCGTGATACAGCGTGAAGCTGATTGATTGAATTGTATTATTATATTTCATTATCGGATATTCCACATCTGTAACTGTTGTTAATGCCTATCACGCTGAACATCTTTAAATTTTTTTGGCTTTACACTATAATCCCTAATATGCCTACTCCAGGCAGAGAGAATCTTGGAACCTAGTGTTAAGACACTCTGTTCACATTATAAGACATTTCTTTTCTGTACCTCCGAATTTTGGAAGCATTACGTGTTAAGTGGGGAAACTCAAAGCAGCGCGTTGCCTCGTTACCTTTATTAAAAATTTCATTTCCTCGAGTCGGAATTGAACCCACAATTTGTTGCACGCTTGTGCCACTGCGCTGCGATTGGCCTTAAACATATTTTACACAGGAGACATTACATCTTATAATTTAGCTGGACTGTCTAGTAATTTATCAGATGTCCTAGACTTTTCATTTTTACACATCAATGGAAACAGTTTAATAAGCTGTATAACTTTTACCAACACGACATTTTGTTTTTTCCTATAGGTAAGCTGAACTGTTATAGTAGTCCATCAAATGTTTCAGATCTTCAAATTTTTATATATCAATGGAAAATGTTCAATACGCTCAATTTTTTTTTGTGAAAGGCGCATCGAATAAAATGTAAATAATTAAACAGTATATATTTAAGTTCAGCTGGACTGTAATCAAATATAGTCGAGCCCAGGATCTCTACTACCTGTACAACAAATAAGATTATTAATCGAATAAGATGTTTAAATAAAAGACATAAAATACACCTACAGAGTGGAAGCGTCAGCGCTCCTTTTACGGGAACAGCATATAGAGTAAAAGATTTTAAGCCCATACCTAAAGAAATAAATCAAGATATCTCAACAGTTTAGTCGAAGAATTTTTTTTCATTTCACGATCCATACTGTTTTTCATGTGATGCAGTTACGTATAGATACCAATAGCATCCACCTATATTATTTACTGTAAAAAATAAGGAATACAATACATACGTTTACAATATGCTGTAATTACCGTACACTGCATATGATCTTCCTCTCGATTCTCAGAACGTAGCGTCTCTCACATCAACTCATCGTGCGATACGAGCGACCCCTAACCGTCCCGCTTCCGGCGGGTCGCACTCGCTACAAAGCCTCCTTGTTCCTATATCTTATCACTCTCACATTTTTGCGACCGACTAATGAGATCAATTTATAAGCAAATTACGTAATTGAACGTCCTTAGAGAATTTCTGAAATGTTATTATAATTTTCCATAACTGTATCGTTATGTTAAGCTCAAATGATTTGCCTTTTATATAATACCTACTAGATATCTCACATTGTATATTCAGGTCAGTCATACATTTTAATTTCGACAGTTTGCAAATAAAATGTACACAGTATTGATTTGGTTTTTGAGATTTTTAGGAAAATAAAAAAAATGTAGGTGAAATGAAAATGTTGATAGGCTTTGATTTTTTCTTAAAATTATTGAATTGTTGTTAAACAATTGTTGCTTTAGTCATAGAGGAAAAATCGAAAAAAAAATGTCTTAAAATGACATGAAACTTATTCTATGCTTCACTTTTGTAGAGCTATTTGCCTATAGATAAGTATGTAATAGTATGAATTGTTACTTTCACAGTCGATATACCATGCAAACTAGGTATGTATAGCGTCGTGGTCTGTAAGTTTTTAGCTTCTTAAAGTAAGCAGAAGGAATCTGGTAATCTAGTGCTAAGACAATCCACTCCTCATTAAGACACTTCCGTTCTCCGCTTTTCGCCGAGTTCTTGAGGCATGGCGTGTTGTGCGACGGAATGCCGCGCGTATTCAAGATATATTTTTTTTGGTTATATCAAACACCATAATTAGCAAGTATCTAAAAAAATCAATTACATGAAAATACAATCACATTAAAAGAAAATATAATACAATATAAATTTATGTGATTTTGTCCATTTATAACTTGCACGCACACCTTTTGTAGAAGTAGACCGACTTAAATTCAACTTAGCTATTAGGTCTGGACAAGATCTAGGTTGTATTTTATTTTGAAGGTTTCCACACCTGATGCAGTTTCCACTACATATGATACCTGATGTAGAAATGTCCCGCTAAATTATAAGAATTAATAAAATGTCACCTTAGCAAAAGATGTCAGAACCGTGGGCAATTTTATTCTACATCTACTTACACATAAATAACTTGCTTTTACTAAAATTTAGAAGGAATTATGGAGGGAAATATATTAGGTTATTTTTTATTATGCTGCTTAAATAGACATGAAACAAAATAAACATTATTGCATAAATTATTGCAAATAAATTAAAGATGATTTTTCTTGTATGTTTTCCTTCTTGTATTAAATTTTTATTTAAAAGAAACGAGCGTAGCCGCGTGGGTGCCACTAATGTGAAATACAACTACGTCTATAATAGTGAATGTTATGTTAGATGTTTCATAGTTTTGAGAATGAAAAAAACCAATTATAATATAAGTATTTATTATAATTTCGCAAAAAAATAATTAGCACTTCCTTATTTATTATACTTATTTTTTTTTCAAACGTAAAATTGTTGGCTTAAACTCTCAAAATCAGACGTAAAGACACAAAAACAAAACAAGGACCGATTATGAATTCTTAATGGTGCATCTTAGAATATTAAGATTGAGTGCAAATGAGCCGCGAGTGAGGCGCGTGCGCCGGCTCGCGTTTCACACGCATATGCCGCTAGATCTCCTATCCGGTGGCCGGTGGCTCAGCTAGCTAACGTTTTTTACCCTTACAACATGGGATATCAATTATGTGGGCGGAGGGTAGCACGCTCAATTTTACGCTTTAAAGGAGATATAGATATATGGAGAGCGTATTGAAATAAGGGAAAATTAATACCGACGTCAACCAGAATGTACTACATAGGTTTTGTTATATCTAAAAGTATATTTAGACGTATGATTGAATAATAATTGAATATTTAATTGTAAATAATTATTTACTTTTTGCAATGCAATTATTATCTTTAATTCCTTTACATTAATAACATAAATAAATGGATCAAATTTGTGTAAAAATTTGACTAAAATTTGAATTTGTATAAAATATCATATTAAAAAATTACGAAAACCCGACTGAATTGACTGATTATTATTTCTATTGCGCAAATACCTAATTATGTACTAGGTTGTTATATATTAATTTGAATGCCACAGTACTCCTAACCCATATTAAATATTTATCGGAAATTATGACTTTCGCTTGTCGCTGACCCTATTCAAGTGGTTCATTGAAACGACAGTTCGTGTGAAATTGGTCTCCAGATACCAGATACTTGTAAGACGATACCTCGACGTCTGGTGAACATCGCTTAGAAATCAAATCCAACAATGTAAGAGTACCGAGCCAAGTGCCAACATGTGTACAATAAGGCTGGAATCATTATGCAGAGTTACATCAGAATTATTTAGAGGGCATTAACACTATTTGCACATATTATTTGCATTGAATTCTTTTATAAAACATAATATATACAATTTTTTTTTTTTATTTCCTTCTTTTTTCTGTATTAAAATTGAATATCACAAATTAAATATTTTTTATCACAAATAACTGTGTGCAAAAGATACCTTTAAACAAGGTAAAACAAAAAAAAACATGAAGAAAAATACACATTTCAGCTGTTTAAAAATTGAAAATACCTGCTGACTTGATAGAGTAAGTATTTTTAGAAGTATTTTGTAGTAGTCGTAGGAAGTTCCTTCCACGCGATACTGTGGAATGCCCTACCTGCCTGCGGCAGTGTGTTGTGTTGGGTACCTCCAAAAAGCGCGTCTATCTCCACCTTAAAGACCGGCAACGCACCTGTAGCTGATCACTTACTAACAGGTGACCCGAACACTCGCTTCTATTTTTATGAACGTCTCGAGCTTTTTCTGAAATTCAAGTTTAGTTTAGCTAGAGCCCTTTAATCTGATACCTCAGATACTTGAACTAGCGGCTTTAAAACTAAATTTTGTCCTCCTTTTAAGGGTATTATTTTGTGAGATTTAACCATAAATGTATAGTTTTCAGATTTTTTCCTAAACTAGTCTGTACGCTTTTTCCTAATTGTTGATGCTAGCTGCCAAATTTTATAATTCTACGTCAACACATATTCTATTAATTTTGATTCCATAAATTAAATCAAAATTAATAGAAAAGCGTTAAATACGCCTTTTTAACTATAAAACGGCCATATATATGTATATTTTTTCAGTAAATATAGAAATTCTTTAGGAAATTAACTGTAAATCGGAGTACATGGTTTAAATTTTACTATCTAATCAAATATGCATTAAGTTTTACTTTTACTTTGCTAAAGTATCGTTAGCGATGTCTTCTTTGATTGTTTTTCTTCCAAATCAATTTGAGTGAAGGAAATATTGAAAAAACAACATAGTGGGCCTTTCTCAAAATTGGAAAGTTATTTTGCATTTTTTAACACCGCATAACGTACCGTTAGTATCTTTTACAAAACTGTGAGATATCAAGTCACATTGATTTAGTCACGCCCAAGTAATTAGTGGAAACGTGTTTCATTTCATTGTCATTTCGTCTCCAGAAGACTCTCCATGATAAACGCACAGCGAGGAAGAAACGTCTCTACGCAAAGGTAGTGTCAAGTCTTTCACAGATTGTAAGGTCGGTAGTTCTTCGATATACACAAATTTTAAGTTCCTTATGTTTACTCGTTATTGGTAAATTATTTTAATTAGATTAAAATATATTTTAAGAAAAATTCTAAATATTTAATATTTTACAAACATCGCTATAAAAGTTTATAAAAATAATATCATTGATCGCTCGAGGTTTTGATTTAAAAATTGCAACGATATGACGTTAAATTATGCTGCTTATTTTGAGTTATAATAATGTTATCATGCAGACCTTTATTCTTAAAAGGAAAATAATCCTTTTATTGCCCTACGTTCCTGAATTTGATACATGTCCATTCTTGACATTAAAAATGTGTTCGTTCCTCTAACGCCGATGCTTCTCATTTTTGACCAATGTATGTTAAACCACAGGTACTATCAAGTTTGTATAAGTCTACACACTGTAAGAGAATACTACGTTTCACTGGTCTAAAGAATTGGTTCACTTTCTTGTTAGACTTAAATTTAAATTTAATGGAAACTTTTCTTAAGATCTGAAGCAAAAGATCTGAAGTAGAAATATCGGTTGTCTTTCTACTGTCTGGTGTTTTCTGACAACGCCGGAGCACTCATTTTGTTCTGGTGAAGGGCATTCTTCACCTTTCAAAACTTGTTCCCTAGGTGTTGTATTTTGGTGCTAGGTATGTCATTGTATGAAGATTGTAAGTTAAAAGGTTCGTTTACCATGATAGAAAAAAAGTCAATAGTATATTTAAATATTTTCATTAATATTTTACGTGAAATAATTTCACAGATAAAAAATATATTTGTATAGAATACTTTTTTAAAAGTAGTCATGAAATTCTGTCACTTGAAACGTCAAATTCATTAAATGTCAATGAATTGTCAAACACTAATAAATGTCAATTAAATTTTCAATCTTGAGTATTTCATAGGGTTCAGTGTTTTACATTAATAATTTAAAAGAAATGCGATACCTACGTTACTTGAAATGATAACAAGATTATACGCGATGAGTGTTTAAATGTTACTATTAATGGCCAGATTACCGAATGGCTGGATTTAGCTGGTAAGTATTTGTTTTGATATGATTATTAGACTTTTAATTAATTAATTCAATTTTATTGTTTGTATTCTCATTTCCTTCCCTAGTCTTTAATTAAATAAATGATGTTAACGTTTGCACTAGCGGTAGTACAATTTCAATACTATGTTAAAATGTATATTAAACAATTATTTTGTTTACGTTCTTACATTACTTATACAGTTATATGAATGTTTATTTTTTAATAGGTATCTTTCTGAAGGCTTCCAAGTAATAATTGAGAAGTCAAAAGAAGCAAAATGTTCTCTAAAGGATGTACAGCTGCGTTTCTTGTGCCCTGATGATTTGGAAGAAGTAATATTTATATTTGTATATAAATTAATCAATCCATGAAACAAGTACATGTTTTTTTACATTTTTTATACAATATAATTGGTATTTTATTTCAGGTTCGATCTCTTTGTAGAGATTGGTTTCCTATAGAGTATCCACAATCATGGTATGAAGATATAACATCTTCGGAAAGATTTTTTGCACTTGCAGCTGTTTATAAGAGCCAAATTATAGGTCTAATAGTTGCTGAAATTAAGCCATATCTTAAACTCAATGCAGAAGACAGAGGTATACTGTCCAGATGGTTTGCCTCAAAAGATACATTAGTTGCATACATATTGTCATTAGGTAAATAAAATAATTGTTTGTAAGTTTTATTTAACAAAGCTAACAGTATTGTCCAATAGATATGACCACAATATTGATGGATTATTGTCTAATAGGATCTTTGATGGTCTAGTTATAGGTCAATAATTATTTCAAAAGTTATGTGAAATGTTTATTTAATTTTCAAATATAAATATGATGCAATCGTATTTCTTTGTTGGTTCCAAATGACTCATATGTTATTATATATTGAATAAGCAGGACATAAATAATAAGTTGACTAGTATTTTCTCCACTTATAATTTCAGGAATTTCCTCTCATAAGAATTAAGCGTTCAAATATACATGTTTTGTACATTTTGATATATATTTACAATTATATGAGAATTTTTTTAAAGTGCTTAGAAAGTAATAACTAAACTTATTTCTTTCATGCTTGTTATTCACTTTTAAACTTAAATATTGATAGTATAATAAAGTGTCCACTGTGGCATAGTTTGACAGAGCCAAAATTTCTTCATTATCTCTGTAACTCAACATAAAACATCAAGAAAATTGATTAGTGTTTGGGGAACAGAGTGTTAGATTACACTTGATTTCTTCAACCCACCATGCTATATAATGTGGGATATAGATTGTAAAAAAAATGTATATGCTAAGAAAATATTAATATATTAAGTGTTAATTTTCAGGTGTAGCACGCTCATACAGACGTTCTGGAGTAGCATCATTATTATTAGATGTGCTGATTAATCATTTAGCCGGTCCGATTCCACAGCCTCCACATGAACACAGAGTTAAAGCTATATTTCTACATGTTTTAACAACAAATAATGAAGCTATTTTGTTTTATGAAAAAAGAAGGTACTCATTTAAAGCACATTAGTAAAATATATATTCTACATTTTATTTACATCTTCTAAAAGAAATGCTGAAAATTTTGACTCGGTTCACTTATGGTTTTATATGCATTTTTAGAGAAATTTGCGTAAAGGTTTTTTAAATCCAGCAAAATGGTGTGTCTTAACACTTGATTCCCAGGTTAGCTATGCATACCCTGCTTAATGCAGGATACACAAGAAGTTTAAAAAATATTATAACTTAAAAGCCATACAAATGTAGCTTGAAATTACTAATGAATCATTAGAGGAAAGGCTACTTCACTTTATTTGTATTCTTTGATAATTGTTTCTCTATAGGCTTTGTTTAGTCATAACATGAACTAATTAAATAATTCATAATAATTTAAAACCATTAAATTTAAATAAATATTCAATTTCCTGAAGTGGGGATCAAATCCACCAGTCGCGTTTCCAGTATATACACATTATGCCCGTACCGCACGGCTGACCTTACTTAAAAGTATAATTATATAACAATAGTGTTATTAAGAAATGGTTTTTTTTTCATGTTTAATTAACAATGAAAAGCTATATTATTTCGCACATCTCTTTTATTTTATGTACTAAGGTTTTATAATAGGCCAGAAAAACAACCTGCACAACTTTTTAATTTAAAACTGTAATTGAATAAAAATATTATTTTGTATATTACATTGACTTTATCTCCATTGAATAATAAAATTATGCACAGCATTAAGTTCTGCCACTTAACACGTTATGTCTCAAAAAAATGTGGGAATGGAGTGTTTTAACAAAAGATTTCCTCTGCCTATCTTCCAAATACCGTTTACAACATATAATAAAAAAAAATATTAAAATAAAATTTTATTAATAAGTACCATTAATATTCAATTTCAGGTTTAAGCTCCACTCATTTCTACCGTACTACTATTCAATAAAGGGGCGCTGTAAAGACGGTTTCACGTACGTGTACTACGTGAACGGGGGCCACGCCCCTTGGGGCCTCTACGATTACGTGAAGTGCGTCGCGCGCGCGGCGTGGCGCGGCGGCGGTCTCTACCCGTGGCTCTGGGGCAAGCTACGAACCGCCCTCACTATAGCGTGGCATAGGTAGTGTATAACATAGTTAAAAATATATATTAGGGCGTTCGTTGTATTCGTACATTCCTATATTAAGTCCAAAGTTTTGTGTAGTTGTATGCTTGGTTTTAATAATTTGTGAGCGAAACGTGATTCAAAAGTGTTAAGTAAAATGATTGGAACTATTAATAAATAAAAACCGAACAAGCGCGAGTCGGACTTGCCCACAGAGGGTTCCCTACAAAAATTGGAGGTCTCGAGTTTTTTCTGGAATTCAAGCTTAGCCAGACCATCTTCATTTGATACCTCACTTGAACGAGCGACTAATACCATTTTTTTTTTCCTTTTCTTAAGACTATAATGTTTTAGGATTTAACCACAAATGGATAGTTTTAATTTTTTTTCTAAACTAGTACTACATGCAGGTGCTATCTGCCAAATTTAACAATTCTAGGTCAACCCTATAAATTTTGATTTTGACGTGGGTTTCGATATAAGCGACCATATCTTTTTTTTAAGTATAAATACATTTAATTGAAAGAATCAAGGGGCCGTAGATCTGAGTATATTTCAACTCGATATCCAAGCTATTCCTGAGATAGCTTTTGACAGAAAGAATGGACAACAAAGTGTTCCTTAATATAAGGGGCCTTTTTTACTTACCCTAAAAAATTGTGCGAAATTGAAATAGGACAAATTATTTTTTTACAAAAACAACAAATCATTCATATTTTCATGTTTTTGCATAAAAAAACGACAAAAATATTTTTATTTATTTTAAGATTATTTATTTTTAAATTAATACTCAACTCATACTACTCTTATATCCAATAATTATGAAACGTAATATGTTATTATACATTTTTATAAATTGCGAATTGAGTATGAAATGAAACTAACTTCTACTTCTATTATGTTTAAAAAGACAAAAATCACTCTTTTATAATAATCTAGAATTACTAATACTTTATAATACTCTTTTATATAATATATATAATTATATAAGACATATGGAATTGATAATGGAGATTATATTTTAAGTCCACTATCGCCCAACATTAATAATCTATCTCTACGTTAATCTTCGATTGTTCCATATCTCTCCATTCTCTAGATTGAATAGATATATGGAACAATAGAAGATTGACGTCGGAGATAGATTATTAATATTGGGCGTATATCTATAATAATGGAAAGGTTGAGACATAATAATATAACAAACATTTTATGCTATCGTTATATATAAATCAACTATTATTTGTAGTATATATTTTATTATTATTATTATTTAAAACCAGATAACTCTACAGACCTTCGGTCCGTACCCTTTTTCTGCATTTTTTTTTCATGTTCACGCTGTATCCCGCACATAGCAGAGTAGGTAGTAGTTCTCCACTATCTTTCGAATTGTTGAGGCATTGTTTGTTGAGTAGAGGAACTCAACGCCGCGCTTTGCTTCGTTACTAGGGCGAGAAAATAAAAATATTAAATATTTCATTCCTATAGTGGAATTTGAACCCGGGCTTGGGCTTCCGTGCCACGTGACTCATTTCTTTTCTATATTATTATCGTTTAATTTTGTTAAATTTTAAAATTTTAAGTATTTATTCTAAACCCTTTTAAATTATTATTCTTTTTATTATATTAAAATTAACAGTATAGTTGATATATTTATAAAATGGCTTTGAAAACTGATATTGTCAATCCAATAAAAGATACTAAAAGCATAGACGTGCAATTTTTACTGCAGCCAATTTTGTCGCAATAAACAACAGTTTGTATGTCTCGGATGACAAATATTTATATTTAAAAAAATGTTCGAGTAACGATTATTAATATATACATAGTATAATTAATGTATTTTATTATTAATGTAATATTTACATTTCACGTTATTGTTATTTAAAGTTTGGTGAGTGATAGGTTTAACGAAATTTAACTTAATGACTTTACAACCATTTTATATTCATTCATTATGACGAAAAAGTGTGTGACTTGATTTCTTAATATAAAATTTTACACGATGATGGGTTTTTATGATGATATACGATACGATTCATTTATATTTTTTGAAATATTCAAGCACACCGACAATAATTTCAATTTTCCACCAGAGAATCTATCTTACTTATAAAATTGATCTGATAATTAGGATTAAAAAGGTTAAGCCTAACTATATTTAAACAACACCGTTTCAGCGGATTTGATCGGCACAGTACGGTCGACGAGTCTTGGACGCCCTGATGCTTACTTAAGCTTTCTGAACTTTTATTTTGCACTCGGGAAGTAAATAATCGACAGTAAGAAAAAATCTAATGCGGCTGCGACTCGTTGACCGTACTGTAACATTACATTTGTTATGATAGCACTAAATGTTTTGTTAATACACTTAAACACACATTCAAGTTTAAAATTAATGTCTTCCTTCACAAAAATAAATTTATTATTTATTACACTGCTTTCATACGTTTTGCTATCTTAATGTGATTATTATTTTTAATATATATATATATATATATATATATATATATATATATATATATATATATATATATATTTAAAGATATATTTTTAAATCGCTTTGTGGTTATAAATTGTACGCTTGTCGTTCCTTCACTCAGATTGTCCATTGAATAAATTCGAATTTACTACGACAGTATACATATATTATACTAAATAAGAAAATTAAAATTAAGGAGAATTTTGACGTAATCTCATTTATAGTAAAATAAATAGATGTAACCTAAATAAGCATTTTCAAAATTAATATACCTTGAAAATTTTAATTAATGTTTTATAGTTATTCCACATGAATAAGATATAAGTAAGAGAAACTATGAGAGTGAAAAACGGTCTGGCGAAATAACTCAGTAAATAGATCATGCTACATTATTATTAAAACCTCATTATCACTTAAATTATAAGTGAAGATAAATATATGGTCATTTCTAATTCTTTCAAATTGTCGAAAATATTTGATGTGTACTATATAAAACAATAACATTAAAGTACCTATAAGAAGCTTACGTTTATTACGTAGGCCAAGTTGGTTACAAGTACGATAGTATTTTTTTGATGCTTATCAATAACTTATCAATTTACTTGCTGGAATCATTTTTAAATAATATTTCTTAATATTACTCATTTTAATCAGTATCTTTCAAAATATCAATACAAATGACAGTTTTAATGTAATTATTGATAATTTTAGTAACTTGTTGATTTTAAATCACTGGAATAATCTAATGATTCATCGAGTAATTCAATTGTGATACGCAGAAATACCCTCTTTACTCTTCCATTAACTTTTAAAACCTATATTTCAGATCTAAGGTGCAAAAATGGCCTTACCTTTGACAACTGCAATGGGGGGTAAGAAAAGTATTTACATTTTGGTAAATATGTTTTACACGTCGAAATTTGATGTAAAATAAGACAAAAATATTATGAAATATTACTATAACAGAATATAAATTAAGATATATATCGAAGTAAATATGGGTCGGGCCAGTTTTGCGCTTGACGCCTTATTTACTGCTTCCTTTTTACTTTTTTTTTGTTTTAGACGCTTTTAAATTAATTTTCCATATTCTTTTTTTATCGTATACAAACTTTATATTGTTATTTTTTTGAGACGTATATTTTTTTTAGAAAACCTATAAGAATTTAAACATAGCAGGTTTTGAACCTGCGCCTCATGGAAACTGACAATTTAAAAGCAAATTAATACGTTGGTCAGTTAAAAAGAGGCGCGGTTACAAAACCTAAAAAACTATTTTTCTTTTCTACGTGTGGAATAACACTATGACAATGTAAAAATATATATATATAAAAGACATCTATGATCCTTTCCCTACGACAAATTTTCTGTTCACTAGAATGTCGCACTCAAAGTTCTACACTGTTTTATTCTTTTTAATGTAAACCTTTACAGATTAAAAAAAAATGTGATATTGTCCTACCATCAATATTGCATTGTTCATAACAGTACAGTATCGGCTTATTTAAAAAAAATGTGTAGTAAAATTATGAAGGCATCGAGTGCTAATAAATGTACATAATAGTGCCATGATCTAAGCCAGGATTCGAAAGTAAGGTGCCTGTGTGTTCATATGAAAAATAATTTATAAGGTAATATAGAAAAAAAATGTATCCCTAAATCCATTTATGTAAATACGCATTAAAAATTGATTATATTTTTTGTGAACCAAAGAAATGACAGCTAACTGCGCACCAGATGGTTAGTGACTTTACTTTGAAATAAAAAAAAATTAAACAAACGTTTTGTTTATGCGTTGACTCAATTTACAATTTACATCCAACTGGTGGCAGTACATTGGCTCTCATTTTGTCGATTTATTTTAGATAATTTTTAAGTATTATTATTTTTAGCTTAATGACAGTTAGTATTATTTTATGGACTATTAAATTATATTATTTAATTTTGTGATAGTTTGCGGTTCTATTGGAGATATATTGCGAGGCTTTTAACGTTCACAAATAATTAACTTGCACGTTCATGTTATTGAACAGTGAAATATTATTATATGTTAAATTTATACACTTTATAATTTAAAAATGAAGATTGCTTTAAAAATAAATATCATTGTTGACTACTATACATCTGTTTATTATTTCAAGTATATATGTACATATCTACCAAACGCAGTGGAAAACATATTACTAGTATTCTACCTACCCTAGTTAATGTACGATGCGTTATTTTTTTTAGTTTCATCCTGTAGACTATTTTAAAATATTAAAAAAATATATAACAAAAACAAAATAATCAGAAAACAACATTACACTTTAAAAAAAAGATTTTTAATAAAAACAATAAAAGTAACAACGGAATCACAGCAGTGTCTTGTCAACAGATGGTAAAAATGGCGGATATATTGTGACCGATGACAAAACATCACATTTTAATGTTAAATGTCCACAGTACAAAGTATTAAAATGAATAAATATAGTATTAAAATGAATCTCAACTTTGAGAATAAGTTGGCTTTTGGGTGTTTTTGTCAAGTATATAAACATTACTATGTTAATAACAAAATAAGCTACGGTATTTATGATACAGTAAAATGGGGTGAATAGAAACCTTTTATGATTTGAAATTTCATTTTTAATGCTCCTTCCTCATACAATGCTTTAAATGTGAAAACAATCATATTTTTTTTGTTTCTTTTTACTTCAAATTTTATAAAACTGCACATTTGCAATGGGCATTTTTAAAAAATATAATATAATTATAAAAATCATTTCATCATAGATGGAATCGATACATTTAAATCATAATTATTATTAAAATTAAAAAATTAAATTAGCTTCACGCTATATCACGCACACAGCAGGGTAGGCAGAGGAAACCTAGTGTTAAGAAACTCCGTTCCCCACTTTCTGCCGAATTTTGGAGGCATTGCGTGTTGAGTGGCAGAACTCGACGCCGCGCTTTGCCTCGAAACCAGAGCGAAGAAATGAAAATATAAATTTAAGTAAATATTTCATCTCCTCGAGTTGGGATCGAACCCACAACCAGTCGGTTTTACAGTCACACTTTGTACCACTGCGCCACGACTGGCCTCATAATTATTATTATTAACTAATAAATAATTATTATTAACTAATAAATTCTATAGACATGGTTAAATAATATTATTTACATCCGTATATTAAGCTCCATCAAATGTGATCTTGTGATAAGATAAAACTATGACCTATAATAACGTAAAAAAAATAAAACAAACATGAACAATTTCAGAAAATCTTTTAATTTTAATAATTGCTTCTTTTTTCTTCAACTATGCTGTACAAACTATATTCGCTTAAATTAGAATTAGCAATTAATAATTGCACGTAAAAAAACTTAACAAATAGGTACTTTCAACTTTTCGATTGGAATGAACGATTAATTACATTAAGTAATATTTATTATATTTTTACAATATTTATAATATCTCTACAAATGAAAATTATCTATCAACAAGCAGTCACAATCGCCCAATGATATGTTAAAATTATTATTATGTACTTTTATTGCATTCTAAGTATGAAAGTATATTTTGTTAACTATCCACTATTCGTGAAGCGCGGCGCGGACGCGTCTACGGACTAACGCCTACGAAACGATGCTCCGGTCGGACGAACTACCTTTGTGATTTTGGCCTTTGAAGTCTTTTAGACGAATAGGTGATGACTCGCTTCCCGAGTCGCCCTGCAACAGTTCAAATTATGATTAGAAAGAAGAAGAAAGTTCACATTTACTGCTAATGATGGAATTATTAATGATAGATATAGATGGAGTTATTAAAAATAAATGAATAGATTAATTCTAAAGCTTCAAAATTAGTGTTAAGGCACTCTGTTCCTCATTTGTTGACTTTTAGGAGTTATATTTGAGAAATGACAGGCATGTACGTACATTAGCACCAAGTGATGTAGTTTCCTGAAGGAGCAGCTCGCTGTCGGTGCCTCGGGACTCTTTGTTCTTTAGTATAGATCGGGATCGCGAATCGCTCTCGAGAGGCCAGCCACCACCACTCCGCTTACTGCCGTTCTTACCTGTAAATATAAATAATGGTTTTAATATATTCATCTATAAATCTCTTCTGGAGGTAATACGTGTTGTGTGGTGGAATTTAATGCCACGATATGCGAGAGAACAATTGGAAGTATTCAATATTTGATCGCCTCGAGTAGAAATCGAACCTACAAACTGTGACGTTTACAGTCACGCTTGTGCCCCTGTGCCACGACGGACGGGATGTTTTTAAATATAAAGGAAAACTTACCAAACAATATATGATGATTAATTATTCTTGTCGCTATGCCTCTCGGTGGCCTCTTCTCCTCCTCTGACCACTCCTGTATAGAAATTATATATGTCATGTAAATATATAGTCAGTTACTTAAAAGATGTAAAAGCTTTTACGTCTTTTAAGTAACTGACTATAGTACTAATATAGTTAGTTACTTAAAAGACGCATATAACAATGTTGTTGAGTTTCACGTCATGCAGACAACATGGAGTGAAAATTATAAAATGGGTGTTACATTAAAGTAAGGTAATCTCAATATTCACACTGTTGCAATGGTTCAGGGACGGATCCATATAAAACATGCAAATTCTTCTTCAAATTTCCAATACTTACCTAGTATTTCCACAGTCAGCATACACTATTATAAATCCGAACGTTCTATAATTTTTTCCATTTATACAAATTAAGAAAGATTCCCGGATCCGCCCTAGTGCGAGTCAGTACGAACCAGCCTATGCCGTGTGCGCTAAACGCAGACTGACCTGTTGGAAGCGCGCCTTTCTGTGTTTGGGCTTGGCGTCGTCGGCGGCGGCGGGAGAGTCGTCTATCTGTTGCGGGAGGCTCGAGCGGGAAGCATCAAGCTTGGTTAACTCGACATTAGCGCAAGCGGTCGCCGCGACACCCGACAGGCTGCCTCGAGAGCCGCGCGGCGAACCCTCACCCTGCGAACTTTTCGCACATAAAATGTTCCCATCCCCCGAGGCGCTCTTGCGCACACCGCTACCGCTAAAATCCGTTGTGCTGCCCCCTCCTCCTGCCCCCGCCTGACCCGCCCCTGCCCCAGTCCCCGTCCCTGCCCCGCCACCGCCGCTACCGTCCAACGGATTCACATACAAGTTTGACGAGTCGTTCTCGCACGTGATGTCGCCCTCTGAAGGAAAAGGGTGCGTAAGGCATGATGCAAATGTATCTGCAACGTAAGACATACACGCATATGGAACCACGCACGCCCAGATCTAAGATCGCATGGGTCGCATCAGCAGAACTAAAATTCAAGTGCGACAGGCTTTTGTGTACGGATTGTGGATGTGAGTAAACATTGTCTAAATATTATTTTACAGACACCAGGGTTTTAACGAGAACACTTTCATGGAATGCACTTTTTACAAATTTTGCATTGCAATAAATTATATTTGTGATAATAAATAATATAAGGTTACACTAAAACTTAGTCAAATGTGCCAGTAGTTACAGTGCCATTTGAAGGCGTTTTAGGTTATATACAGATTCGTGCTAATCAGACTTTTTAAAATGACTACTAATATTTTTTTATTATTATTAAATAAAAACATTCCTAAATACAAAAAAAAATAATCTAAGGAAATAAATAATTTATTAAATAATGAAGAATGTAGAAAGGAACCATCAGTAACTAGCATTTTAAAAACGAGTCATTATAAAAAGCCCGAATGTCATTATATAGATGTATGTAGGTATATATTTATTTTATACCGGGGCTGTCGAGACTGTTAGGCGTCGCTTCGGGCAGAGCGCGCGGAGCCGGGTGCCGCTGTAGACACGCTAACTCCACGCACACCGGCTGCCGTAGATCCGACGTCGACATTGGCATCAGCTGCTCGGCGTCTATGAATTCTTTGTAACCCTATATGTAAAATTGAAGCAAAAAATCTGTTACAAAATACCAAAAACCAATGTGAAAAATAAATATTTAAGATACAATTATAAATACTATTAGAAATGATTACCATTATTATAATTCACATTAAACTTAAAGTACTAATTAAAAATAAAAATTTGTAAAATTATATCTTCACGACATATTAAGGTTTTTTTTAAGGTATACTGTAATAGGCTATGGTAATATTCAAAGTTATAAAAATATTAAAATAAATGTATTTAAAGCACGTGTTCAGGTACTTACTGGTTAAGGCTAATGGAAAAATAAATATTAATTAAATAAAACCATTAACACGCTCACTTCAATATCAAAAAAATATTAGTAACAACTCATACGATTAACTCTGTTAAGGTTTAGTACCTTGAACGTGCAAAAACAACATTCAAACTCAGAAGGCAGCTGATCCAAGTCAAGCTGTTTTTCAGCCATCTTCTTTTCCTAGAAAAGAAAATTATTAGTTGATGTAAGAAATCGATAATTGATATCTGAGATAATTTTAGTAGTTTATTTAAAACAAAATTCACAACGACACCATCTATAATGTACTTACTAACACTGAAAAATATACATACATACCGTTCTTATACTGAAGTCTAATTAATAATCATAACAAAAGTCAGTAAATAATATAACCCAATTTAAATATATAGTAAATGTTAACTTTTAAGTAAAAGTTTAATTATAACGTTAAAAATATTATATGTTTTTATTGCAATTGTAAGTAAATTATTATTATATAATACATAACTTATGAAAGTACGTGTAAATTAAAAAGCGTAGCCACGATGGTGGATTTGATGAAACAATATCTTACTGGTGTCGAATCAGGATTAATGAGCAAGCGTTTCTCCGGCGTGCCCAAGCCCTCACTCGAGAAGAGTTGATCCTTTTTAGGACTGCTCTGAAACTACGTCCTGGCGTGTTAATTACAAGCGCTTATTTACTTATAATGTTGTATGACTTATTTTAATGTAAAATAATACTAAAGGATGCGCCCAAAAAGAAAAAATATAATAAAAAATAAAGAAAGAATATGATGAAGTACATGTGAGCGTTAATGATATAAATACTTATATGAAAATAATAATATAAAATAAACTTTTTGCATTATTAATAATTGTGATACTGCAAATCATGTAATCAACAAGCGTTTACCTAAAATTTAATTTACATAAGGTGTATATATATATATATATATATATATTATAATACGGTGTTCTGTGGGTTTTGAGATGTTTGGCGATCGTACAAAAAGCAAACGTTACGGACGCATCGGATTTAACATTATTTCTATTACCTGAATATTGTCGCCAGCCTGCGGTATCTTATTGCCGAGCGCGTGTTCATATTGTTTGTAGCAGCCAGTAGTGGCCGGCGCTTCGCCCTCCAGACTAGTGGCGTCCGCTTGTGACAGGTTGTGTCCTGGAGACACATACCATCTTAAGTAGCAACGCTTTCAATTCGAATTCCTTTTCCACAAAGCGCTGTCAATACCGTACACTAAGTAGGTTTACACTCTTATCATATAAATTTACGAGTATATAAGTTAGACAACATTTAGAACAATAAATGAAGCGGCGTGAACTACGAGACACACATTCCACACGAACAGTCTAATAGATCCATTGTTGTCCGGATGCACACAACGTACAGTCCACAGAAGAAATGAGTGTTAGTTTTATGAAGCGTTAGGCTTACGCTGACAATGTAATCGACCTTATAAAAGTGTCTTCGTCGCACATCGCAAGCTACACGCGACGCGGACCCGACCCCGAGCTAAGAACATAATAATAAGGGGTCGAGCATGACGACTGTGCGATAGTAGCGAGTAGCTCATCTGGGGTCGTCTCTCGCCTCAATGAGGACGCATTTGTCACCTGAAGACAAGGAATAAAATACTCTGATACACCTCTTTGGAACGAACGAGTGAATATAGCTGTAGCTGCGATGTAACGTGAACTGTTCTGATATTGGGTATGCCTGCGAGTCCGGAGAGCTAAACGATGTGACGTGCACTCAACCAGCATCCTTCGCATTCAACACTGATGCAAAATCGAGCACTCAAGACACAAAGCATGCGTGCAAACAGTGAGACAAGGTACAATAACGAGCAAAGGAAACATGACATGGACAAGCTATAGGCACAGGAGTAGGTGTGATATTCACTGACCTGTGTCAACTATGACGTCAATGAGGTCCATGCTCTTGGCGAACGCGTCGCGCAGGTTTATATGGTGGAAGGAGACGATGGAGCCCTCCCGCTTGGCGCGCTCAAGTGCCTCGCGGCGCTTGAGAGCTTTCTCGCGCCGCATCTGATTCTTGTAAAACTCGGCGAAATTGTTGACGATAATGGGGATGGGTAACGCAATTACCAACACGCCGCAAATACAGCAAACTGAGCCGATGACCTTGCCCAACGGGGTCGTGGGGTAAATGTCACCGTATCCGACTGTGGTCATGGTGATGCCGGCCCACCAGAACGTTTCCGGAATAGAAATAAATTTAGTCCCTGGTTCTTCCTTTTCGGCAAAATAAGCCAGTGAAGAGAATATAAGCACTCCCATTGCAAGGAACAACATGAGCAGTCCGAGCTCTTTATAAGAATTTCGGAGTGTGAAGCCGAGCGACTGCAGCCCGGTCGAGTGTCTAGCTAGTTTTAAAATACGTAATATTCGCATTATACGAAAGATTTGCACAACACGACGCACATCTTGAAACTGATCTGTCGCATTTTTGTTTGTTTCGAGTAGGAAAAGGGACACGAAATAGGGCAATATAGCCAATAAATCGATAACGTTCAGTCCACCTTTGAAGAACTTCCACTTATCCGGCGAGGCACTGAATCGCAGCACGTACTCAAGCGTAAACCACGTGATGCACACGGCTTCCACCATGGCCAGCTGTGGATTGTCGATGAGTGTGCCATTCTCGTATACTTGCATTTGCGGAATGGTGTTGAGAGTGAGCCCTATTGTGGACAGCACGATGAAGAGGATCGAAATAACTGCGATCACCTGCAAAGAGGCAACGTTTGAGCGACACACGCTCCCCACCACCGTACTGCCACACGTTAAAGATTTAATCATGTAAGTATCGGTATGAGAAAAGTAAAGTAAGTTATGTAAGTGTCTATACAGTAAAAATAATGTACTATTCATATTGTTACAGACGATTTAGTTAATAGTAAAATAAACATGTATTTACAATTTTAGCATATGTTGATTATAATCAAGAATGTAGCGTTGCTTATCAATAATTTTGGTGTTAAAATAACATCTATTAGTGTAGTATATAGGTATGTTAGTAGTGTTGTGTGGTCGGTGTAGTAAACAGGTAAGAAAATAACATGTACAGAAATGGACGGACATGCGTTTAGTGAAAGCATAGACAAACATGTTTTTATATAGTGATGTTCAACGCTCGTTCGTCCATTGGTCGTGGTCCGTTAGTTGGATCAGTACGACGAAGCGGAAGCGCTGGTGGGTTTGGAAGGACGGACGGGAGCGAGGAGCGGTACGGGTGCGAGGCGCCGGTGGACGTCGCTCAGCCGTGGTGGGAGGCAGCGCGGGCGCGGTGCGCGCACTGGGGACAGCAGTCCGCAGGGCGTGCCCTCCGTCCCGTGCGGCCCCGCACGCGGGCCTCGAAGCGACGCCGGCAGCGGCTGGTCACATCGCGTAAGCCCATCCCATTTTGCAACTTTTACGACAACAATTAAGCTTTGTTTTATTGAACGAGCTCTCTAATTGAGAGCTATCCACGCGGCTGTGAACATTAAAAATTATTTGTAACAGCAATATCAAATGGCACATAGCCTCACTACATACATATTTGTAGTGATTTGATAACAATCTATTTACAATATTGAAAAAAGAACTTAAAAAAATTACTTTTAAAAGTATAAAATAATAGAGTAGCTTTCATAGAGAGCAAATCTAAGTTTTAAATATAACTATTACCTTATTTGTTTCGTCAAAAATAAATCTCCACTAAAATCTATCATTCTATATCAATCAATTTCTTTAGCCAAAACTACTTCATATTTGAATATCAGCGATCAGTTAGATAATATTATATATTTTAGAAAATTTAAATTATTTAAAGTAATAAAAAAGTGAAAAGTTATTGAAACAGACGCGCACTGGTAATACTTAAACTTTGATATAAAATAATATGTTAAATAAGAAATATAAGATTGTGACATAAAAAAATCTACATCATAAAAATAATCTAATGTGGTAATCAAATCTACTTACAATGTTCCCTATTACATTTATATTGATTAATATTTATTTATTACCTTCTCGCAAAACTGTACTATTTTCAAGTAAGATTTAATTTAATTTATTAAAAGTTAAGATTTAATCACACTGGCCTTGCGCGTCTTTTTATTTTTTTTTTATTTTACTTTTACCTTTATTTTATTTTAGTTTTATAAAGAAAATCGTTTTTAAATTAACACTTAAATCTAATTACTGAAATTATTCAAATTAACATACCTATTGGAATAATATGATAAAACATTTTATATACTTACAGATGAAGCTTTTACGTCTCTGTTGTCGAAAACAAAATTATTAAATATACAAATTTTCTTGTGCAGTTCTCGTTCATATAGAAAGGACAAACGGGCAAATATCGACAAAAGCGACAAAACACAAATACAACATCGGAACACAACACCACATATTAAATAAATGAAAAAATGTGATAGATGTTATTCATGCACCACGAGTACAACATTGAGAGCTCAATACAATTCCTTCAGTCATGCTTAGTTCTATACCTAATTATATAAAGAAGTAACAGAATTATATGTGTTTCTTTTTTTCTGATAAATAATCATTAAAGATAAGAAGAAAAAAACATTAATCACGTTATATGATGTACAATGTGCTGTGCATTATTTACATAAGGTTTTTCTCCATTTGATTAATTAACATAATGTATTTATTGCATATAATAAACATATAGTATAAAATTATTAACAACTGTGCAATAGTGTATAGTGTACCTGCTTATATGTAAAAGAACTGTAAAAATGTAAAAGTATCTATTAATACGTTAACAAGGTCTGTGCTAAAACTTAGGACAGTCACATTGTAAACAAGCTTCTCTATAGCTATAATAGATTCTAATATAACAAAAACAATTTTCGGTGTTTAATGAATTTAGTACTTAATACCTTTCTTGGTTAAATTTATTTCCTTGGCAGCTTGCTAGAATTATATTAGTTCAAAATATATATTGCAATTTTTAAATGTGCATCGTACAATACATTACCCTGGCTGCGATGCTAGTGGTGGGTTTCTCTAGTAAATCCCACAGCCATTTTTGATATTGAGCACAGGTCCCCTGACCAAATTCTTCTTCTTCCCGTTGCCGCAAGCTCTCTGCTTCTTTCCGCATTTCTTCATGCACATGTTCCTTCCGTTGATGGTATTTATGTTGACAACACGACTCTAAGTATAGTTCATCCACACCCCAATACTCTAGATCATCACTAAACGCCAAAACGCACATCTCATCCACCAAATGTAATTTGCCAGTCCGATAAAAGTTTAATATTGAACTGAAACTTTTCGGATGTCTGAAAATATGAAAATAAGATTCTAATTCAACAAAGACATATTTGTTATAGTTATGTAAAAAAAAAGGAATAGGCTAGCCGTCGCACAGGGGTAAGTGTGCGACTGTGAAAGCAACAGAGAAAATGAGAAAATTCCCCTCGAGAAAATGAAATATTTAATATTTTCATTTCTTCGCTCTGGTGTCAAGAACAGCGCGGCGTTGAATTTCACCACTAAGCACGCAATGCATCCAGAAATCGACGGAAAATTAAGAACGGATTGTCTTTATTGCCTTTCCCTACGCCCACCTCGCCGTGTGAAGCTTGAATCTAAAAAATATATAAAAATATATAAATATAAATAGATATACATAGGTATCACCTATCAAAAAAATATTCGTTATCCTGCAACGAGTAATCGTCACACAGCTCTGTGATGGCCTCGTGGGTGTTGCAGTCGCGCAACCTGCCGAGGCGCGTGTGCGGGAGGCGCTCGAGCGTCCGCCACAGCACCTCGTGCCGCACGCCGCCCACGTTGATTATCACGCGCTTGCTGAGAGCCTTCGCCCTCAGCATCATAAAAGGCTCGGGCGGTAATGACGACATCGATCTGTTACATACGAAAAATACATGTATTTATTAAGTATTTAACATTACTATCAAATTAACGAAGTTATTATTGATTTCATAATAAAGTGCGGACAGTAAACTGTTGTTTCTGTAACTGGTGGTCTCACTGTAAAATGATGGTTGTGAGTTTTATTACCGGGACAGTATTTACTTATATTAATTTCCCCTCTAGTACCTAAGACAAAGTACTGTTGATAAATACACAATAACTTGAAAATTAAGCGGAGAGTAAGAAACTATTTGTTTTAAATACCAGGTCAGAGACAGACTAAAAATACAGAAAGAAAGCGTAAATCTGAAAAAAACTACAAAGGAGAAAAGAAAGTCATTTAAATATATTTATTAAGCTTTAAAAGAGATGGTTATATCCATAATAACAGAAAGATTAGCCAATCATTATTTACATGAATATTAAACCATTAATTGTACCACTCACTTTTACCATACACTTTTTGTTTACATGAAAGTTGCTAATGTTTTTATCATTAAAAATGTGTTCATGATGTTTTTATTTTTAAATATAATCTGGTAAAATAGGAAACTTTACCAGATTATATTTTCGTGAATATAATACACAACACAGATTGTCTATATTATAGAGTCTATACTCATCTTAATTCATGTATGAGTTATTAAATAAAAAGACGTCTCTCATTATAATAATACCTAGAGTGTGCTCGCTGCAGCGCCGCCGTCGCCGCCGACTGCGCGGGCGCAGGTGCCGGCGCGAGTCCGCGGTCGAGCGGCGCATCGTGCGCCGGCGCCGCGAAGCCCATGGGCGCGCGCGGGGGCGAGTCGCCCACGTTCCAGCGCGCGGCGCCGCGGCCCGCCCCCTCGCCCCCCATGCCGCTAGCTCATCCTGTCACCCCCGGCCACCCCATGCGGTGTCGCGATACGCAGCTCTCTGTAATATAAATAAAATATTTTTGAATTAAATATCGAATAAACTAAAACTAATACATAAAGAAGGGTTTATTTTTTGTCTTCATAATATGGATATTGATCATTCTTTCCTTTTTTTACCATCGTCCCTTCCTAGTAAATGTGTAGAAAAACTCACTTACTTCAGCCTACTTACCTATTCATAGTAGGAATAATCTATTTTATAGATAGACATTCGGGAAGTATTAATATTTTAATATGTCCCATTATATTCTTGTCCAGTGGCAGTCCTGGCGTAAAGGCACAAGGGTGCGACTGTAAAAGCGACGGTTGTGGCCCCAACTCCCACTCGGGGGAATGAAATATTTAATATTTTACACGGCGTTGAGGTCCGCTACACTACACGCAATGTGTGAATAGTGTTGAGCTAAAAAATATAAATATACTCGTGGCTTTCGTTTTTACGGAACTGAACAAAATGCATCTTCCGTTTGTTATAATTAGGTAAGACACAAAAGACATATACATATCTATGTAAAAAAGAAAGAAGACATTTAGGTTAAATGCATTAAATTGGCAGCTTTTGTCAACTGAATAATTGATTGACGGCAGAGCCAGTTCTTTTATTTATTCACACGCCTTTGTGTGCCCTACTAACATATTAACCCCTCGGCCCGAGCAAAGAGACAAAGATTATATAACGGATAGCTCAAAAGTCGATACCACTTAAACGCAATTTTAAATATTATATACATATTATAAGAAATTGTAAAGCCAACTATTTTATATAAAAAAATCTATATAATGTAGTAAGTAGTTAGATATATTCCTTTTTCAAATTCAATCCATATTCATATGCTCAAACATAATATTGAAAAGCTTAAAGCTTATGTAAAAAAAAATGCGGTCACAAATCAATCTCAAAGTAAATAAAGTGGCAGAATATGTTTGTTGGGACAAGATCGAGAGAGGTGGGCGGAGGCAATCGATTGTCAGATCGCGTGGCGCGCCCTGCCGCTATCAAGCCTTCGGATCGACCCTAATCTAATAATAGCATTCATTGCACTTGCCCAACACAAACAGCGAGCTCTTTCAATACACGAACTAAATCAGGAAGATTTACACACAGTCCAAAAACAATATACTATCTTTAGCTTCATAACAACTGAGTAATGACAATCGAACAAACATCGATGTCTTACCAAAATGTATGTTATTATTACAATATGTTGTTTATATTTTAGATCGTAAATGTAATTACATATTTACAACGTAATAAATTATTTTAATTTTCGTTCTATTTTGAGAAATAAACATAGAACTTCTTTTTTAGGTTTATTTTGATGCCAATATGCCATGGCATATTAGTAGTATATGATAAATTTTGCTAAGGTTTGTAAGCATCATCACGTTTAGTAAAAATTCTTGATGTGATTGATGTGACATAATTGACATGACCTACTTTTTCTTCCTTTAACGTGAAATGGACATAGTCTTGAACTGTTTTTAAAAGAGTTTCCAAGACGCCATGTCAAAGATTCAATTCAAAAGACTTTAGTGAAAAACAGTATTCAGTTTATAAAATATCATAATATTATATCAGAATTCAATTTAGCTACAAAATTATGTAAGTTTAGCATGATCGATTTACTTTAAATCTTTATTACAGTAGAAGCTTCGACCTAGTTATGGGTTTGAAGAATAAATACATTTTGCATGTCTACGTTGTCGAAAGCAACTTTCTACACAAGAGAAAGAATTTATTAATTAATAGCTTTATTGTTTCCTAATCCCAGGCCAGTCGTGGCGCAGGGGCACAAAGTGTTGTGGGTTCAATCCCCACTCGAGGAAAAGAAATATTTATTTACATTTATACTTTCATTTCCTCGCTCTGGTGTCAGGGCAAAGCGCGACGTTGAGTTCCGCAATTCAACACGCCATTCAATGCCTCCAGAACTCGGTAGAAAGTGGGAAAGCGTCTTAACACTAGGATCCCCTCTGCTTACCCTGCTGTGTGCGGAATACAGCGTGAAGCTGACTTAGATTTTAATTAATATATTGAAAAGTGCCTAATTTACACAGACGACGTCGAAATTGTTATATCAATATAAATATTGAAGTTTATTATGTTTGTAACGTTAAGATTGAACACGTATAAGTCTTTTTTTAAAGTGCTCTAAGCAGCTTATCGAGAAGCTCTAAAGACTCTTGTAGAGTCATCGACATAAGATCACTCGACATTTTTTGAGTAGAAATTGCACAAACAATGTCTATATCTATTTTAAAATATATATCCGTCTCAGTATAAAATCATAATAGAGTAGTATCTGTAATATAAATATAAAATATAGGTACCTATTTATAATAATATACCTATATATTCAGTCACTAATATTTTTACTTTGGTAATAAGTTATAAACAAATATGAAATAAGTTGCCTAGACATAACTACCACGAACATTGATAGAATGGTTTTATTTATCTTATACATTTAGATTTGAACATGTACTGGAACCCAACAAACAAATCACTACGTTTTTTATTGTATAGCGCCAATTTTGTAAATATCATTCAAATAATAAACTGATATGAATACATTCAGAACTTCTATTCATATCGGTAAAGGTAACAAAATCAAAAATCAAGATTAAGCTTTTACCATTAAACGTAAAGTAAGATTAACAGTTGACAGTTTTATAATAATACCATTAATAATAACAATAGCTGGAATCGTTTTTATAAAACCGACAATAAGAGAAATCAAAAGGCAGTATAAAATATTTGGAGGAAAAGAACGTACTCTTATCATCTTACCTTACAATATAAAAAATCTATGTTATCTTATAAATTAAAAATTAAAAAATTAAATTAGCTTCACGCTATATCCCGCACACAGCAGGGTAGGCAGAGGGAACCTAGTGTTAAGACACTTCGTTCCCCACTTTCTGCCGAATTTTTGGAGGCATTGCGTGTTGAGTGGCAGAACTCAACGCCGCGCTTTGCCTCGACACCAGAGCGAAGAAATGAAAATATAAATTTAAGTAAATATTTCATCTCCTCGAGTGGGGATCGAACCCACAACCAGTCGATTTTACAGTCACACTTTGTACCACTGCGCCACGACTGGCCTCATCTCATCATGTTATCTTATCTTGTCTTATAATATAAAATATATTTACCACAAACATAAGTACATATACTACCGTAATTTTCAGCTTTACAATGCCAACTTGATAGAAATAAAATGAGCTGTCCGTAACAGAGTTGAGAAAATTTTAATTTATTTAAGTGTTATTTTAAGGTCTTTACGTATTTTTTTCTTTATTGTCGCTACTACGTTTCCTAATTGCTTAAAAATTATATGAATAAGCTATAATGTATTGGTCATAATGTTATCACAAAAGCTATAAGCTATAGATATTTTGCATGTTGTTTGTTGTAATTGACTAAAGTAATTAAAAAGCAATTAACATGATTAATTATATTTAAATAACTGTTTTATATGTAACTTTTGTTTGGTATTATATAGAATAATATTTAGTAAAGTCAATGCATATTATTATATAAAAATATAAAAAAAAAAACAAATTAGATTACAGATTTATCTAGCGAGTGTCGCCAGCATATCTTAAACGAGTCTGCATCGTCTCATATATTATTAATATAGTACGTATTTCATGTATAGCTAAAAGAAAAGGAGGAAACCAAGCGCTTAATCGAGAGGCTAGAATTGGGGTGGAGACAGCCTCCGTATTGATCTCGAGCTGTGGACGGGACAGGCGTGGAGGCGCCGCCGGTAGTAAATAATCTGATAGCAGCCTTCCAACTCTGATAACTGCCACTCCGACTTGTACAAATATCGCTACGTAATATTCACGGGGTTACGTAAAACTTGGTCTTTAAATAGATTGAAAGCTACAAATATTTAAGCACGTTAAAATATTATATCAACCTTCAAAGTTATATAATCATGAATTTTAAAAAATCCGTTTCTTATATAAATTAATAATTATGAATTTATGCAATATCAACGACGTTAAGACCCTTAGAAATCTACATATACGAACAGATTTTAAATGTAATTCGATAGCCATAGCTATAAAAATAAAAATAAAAAATATAATTATTTGTATAGATATTTTTACAAGCTTCACTAGGCCATTCAAAACATCGTTATTACTATGTTAATTCATGTTCTAGAGAAATACACTTGTTTAACTTTGCCCGTTATGTTGGCAGACAGCATGACGTCTGAGATCCATCGAGCCCTAATCTATATCATCTTGATATATACGTCACTAAACCTTGACCTTACATAAATACGTTAACAATTCAAATTAAAATGCAAGATAATAAAAAATATTATTATTGTTATCAAATTAAACTTTAAAATACTATGAATATCTCGATCTGTATATAAACATACATGTTTCTACTGATAAAAATAAATGTCTTTCCTTGAATAATAAATAAAGAGGAAAAGCCTGAACAGTTTTTTTAAGTTATATGCAATAAATTTACTTTTTTTAGTTTTGTGCAAGTATACATCACCCAAATTCATCTCACATTTTAAGAATAAATGTGAGATGAATTGGTTGGTTTGTACTTGTTTGCACTTTAAAAATTTTAATAAATGAATCTTCTTACCTGGAATGTCTCTTTGAATCGTTAAATATATCATGTTTTGAGGCGTTTTTTTTTAAATTCCTTACTCAAGAATGTCTGTAAGTTTAAGAGAAAAGTAATTATTTTTTTTATGCTACATAGGATTATACAATAGAACTGATATTTGTATTTGTGTGTATAGAATATGATATTTAAACAGAAACAAGAGAAAAAATAATATTTAAACATAAACAACAATGTTATATTACCACAATAGACACGTCATGGACCTGAATGCACTGAGGCACCTGGAATGTAATTAGGTGCTACGAACCGTAGGCGCGCGTAGCTGCTACCTGTGACCTTTCGCGTGTTCCACTTATTGTGTCCATACAGTTCACAATTCAATTCAATAAATGTATATAAATATAATATAATAAACTAATATTATCTATTCAATGTAAGGTAAATTAAGCTTTTCGATAAAGTTGCTGACTCAGTTCAATGTTATGCTGCGTCAGCATTGTCGACTTTAGCTATTAGTTAGTGAAAGCCATTTTAGAAGTGAATAAATTAGCATTTATTATAGTCATATAGTACAGACTTTTTTCCATTTTATATTATGTGTCTTTTATATATGTATCCTTTGTATTTTTCGGGCCAGAATCGCTGCGTTTACCACTTTCGTTCGATGAAGAGACAACGTTCTATTACGAGACAAACACTGGCCTTTATACACCATGAGTTAAAGAAATAGAAAAAAAAATAATAGATTGTTCTTAATGATAAAATATTTAATCAATATTTAAAAAAAGCAGTTTTTCATAACATACCTATAACTTGAGCACAAGGTAACCTATGATTATCGGGCGACGATAAATTAATAATATAGTTGGCAGTAACTAGTTATTAACATGAACGCAGTTATTTCTTTGTAATGGAAAGCTATCGAACGTCAATTATGAAACCATATTTCAGCGGGCAAATCAAGCTGACATTTAAAGAGCTGGTCCCGAGGGCACATAACCCATTCAATTTAACCCTTCATTAATTTACGCGCGGGACGTCTATGTTATACGCACATAAACACCTACGTATACCATATTTAGTAAACATTACTAGTTAGTTATAATAGTATAGTCGGTAAATATGTTATTATATATAATCATTTAATTATTATTATTATACGGACATACATATGCACTCGTACTCGTGTTCTTTAGGAAATAGTGTAAAATAGTTCAGAGGCACCACCGATATTTTCACATATTGATATACTCTATACATAATTATTAGGATATTCGTCCAATACCATATTTATTAGGGAGGGTATTTGGCGACAGTGAAGTTACTCCAGATCTGGTTAGACTTCGATTGTGACGTCAAGAATTTTATAAATCGATCATCAATCAATTGATTGTTTTAACTCTTTTAAAGCTACTAAAGCAATAGAATACATTTTCTGTGCCATTAAGTGAAGAAAATTAAGTATCTAATGACAGCAATTACGGCGCAGTTATCTTTCCCTTTATTACGGCATGTGAAATGAATTAGGTATACGATTATTTTATATAGGGACAACAACAAAACACAATACTATAACATATTATTTGTATTATGTAGAGGCCGTCGTGGCGTAAGGGCATGTGACTGTAACGCAACGGTTGTTAGTTCGAACCCCACTGAAAGAAATTTAGTATTATTTATTAATATTTTCATTTCTTCGCTCTGCCACCGAGGCCCGGCGTTGAGTGAACTCACAATGCCTCGAAAAATTCGGCGGATAGTGGAGAAGGGTGTGTCTTAACACTAGGTTCCCTCTACCTACCCTGCTGTGTGCAGGAGACAGCGTGAAGCTTTTATGTAGAGTATATGACCTAGCTTCTGTTATCATAAACATTTTTAAACTAAAAAGAACTAAAGAACTGGTTGAATAAGACATAAAATGTTTTATGTGGCTGTTGATCAGTTTATTTAGTTTAAAGTCGCATAAAAAGATCAGCCATTTTCCTTGTCATTATTGCTTGTTTGCTTTCTTATGTGCAGAACGTAAACATCTATTTATAGTGTCGTACTCAATTTAGTATCTACTTTATTATAATTAACACTGATTCATAATTTTGGTTTCGAACATCTTCATTCTATGTATTAAACGTTCATCTAACACCCAATAGGATGACTATAAAATTAAATAATATACTAGTATAAATACATACAATATATATAAAATAATGCAAGAAAAAAGAAACATACAATTATATACATAAATATAACTAGCCTATTGCATGTAAAAAACAACAATTAGTTACTTAAAAACAGTTATGGAACTGTACAACAACTATAAAATAATAAACTAACTAACGAGTCTAAAATGGGACAGTGCATAAAAACTGTAAACGTTGACGTTAACTGTTAGCGACGTTAAAAATACAAAAAAAAAAACAAACGAGAGCATTTAGAACGGCGAGGGCTCGTAGTGGTGCCTACTGCCTCGTCGTCGTACGTATCTGCGACAGGTCGCGAGTAACTGACGTGTCCGGACGGATTTAGCAAAGTGTTTTTGGCATGCCTCCCGGGGCTCTTCCCAATTTCACTCGCACCACAATATCCCAATTTTCTTCGACACGTATGTTTCTATGTATGTATATGGCGGACGGTCATTCCCTCGTAAATTTTTCATGATTATAAATCTCTCACTACCATATTTTTATGTTTGTATTCTTATGATGGACGTCACTGACCTAAGTGACCTTTTTATTAAATAATTATATCGATCTTATATACCTATACACTTTATTTTTATTTATATAACCATCATAAAGATATTTTTATATTTCACATTTTCATATTTTAACTTAGTTAACATATGCCGTACGTTGTAAATATATTAAAAAAAAAATCAGCTTCACGCTGTATCCCACACAAAGCAGGGTAGGCTATTGTTAGGATGGTAGTGTTAAAACATTCCGCTCCCCACTTCCACCAAAATTATGAAGGCATTGCGTGTTGAGTAACAGAACACAACACCGTAAATAAATATATTAGATCTGTTCTTATTCACGAAGAGGAAGCGCTCATTCCTAATTCTGAAGAAAACAACTTCACGGACAATACAAGACGTAATCGATTGCAAGGACGCTGTTCCGACCGCCACTTGAATAATAATTTATTTATTGTATTTGTAAATCACGTTGCCATGAAAACACGAACGACATGTGAAATTCGGAGCGCAAACTTTTCATAAAAGATATGTCGAAAAACGCTTTTAGCCGTATCCGCCAGTGTACAAGTGTAATGGGAATTATTTGCGCGTTCGCTAATTACACAATGTTTAGACAAAAAAAAATATTAAATCTATGCCAAGAAACACTTGCGAGATTGAATTAAGATTCGAATTGTCTTTTTGTAAATCGGTGCAAATTTCTACACTAAGTAAGTACTTTTACTAGTATCTACTAGTATGTTCCAAATACTTACTATTCTCTGACCATAATTTAACTTAATTATTTTGACGATGGAGGCCAGTCGTGGCGCAGTGTCACGAGGTGTCACTGTAAAACCGACTGATTGTGAGTTCGATCCCCACTCGAGGAGATGAAATATTTACTTAAATTTATAGTTCCATTTCTTCGCTCTGGTGTCGAGGCATAGCGCGGCGTTGAGTTCTGCCAGTCAACACGCAATGCCTCCAGAATTCGGCAGAAAGTGGGGAATAGTGTCTTAACACTAGGTTCCCTCTGCCTACCCTGCTGTGTGCGGCATACAGCGTGAAGCTGATTATAAATTCAGTTATCTGTTATTTAAGTTTAGTGGTATAACACAATGCACACAATTTAAAATTTCACGAACCGCAGCTAATATCCAATTCGATTGACTACATTTTAGCATATATAAAATTAGCTGTATCGAGAAATGCAATTCCTATTTATTACAGAAAATCGATTATCTATCAACCTATTTCTAGATCGTTGTACATAAAAGCTTTATACTATTACCATTGAACAACACAATAATATTTGCATTCTCTTAACGCCAATTGAGCTGTAGGTAAATGCTCTAAATATAACTATTTATCAGAATAGATTTAAAATATCAATATATACATATTATACGTATATTATTATCGTAATAGGTTTATTAATAAAACCTACTAGAAGCTTTAAGTAAACCATTATTTAATGTTTCTACTTTAACTTTATTATAGGCATATTGTTATATTTTACTTTATAAGTAGGTTTATAAGATAGTACCAAAAGCCTACAATGTTGCTAGTAGTAACTCATTTATACAATTAAATTATTTAAAATAATAATATCATATATTTTAAATATCACATATTGTAAAAAAATATTTAACTAATGAGATTCGGCTCTCAGAGGATCAATATTATTTATATTATAGTACAAGCAACGGCTATGAAGAGTTTTCCAGTTTATACACAGCAGGGTAGACGGTGGGAACCTAGTGTTAAGACACTCTGTTCCCCACTTTCTGCCAAATTCTGGAGGCATTGCGTGCATTGGCATTGAGTGGCAGAATTCAACGCCGCGGTTTGCCTCGACACCAGAGCGAAGAAATGGTAATATAAATTTAAGTTAATACTTCGTGTTGATCGAATCCAGAAGCAGTTGGTTTTACAGCTACACTTTGTGCCCCTGCGCCACGACTGGCCTCAAATATTATAAACTATAATATTTAAGCTTAATGTGAAGTTTATAAGTAAAAGTATTAAACGTTTCTGTTTCACGCTGTATTCCTATATCTCCTTACCGTGGATAAAACCTTAAGTCCAGATACTCTGTTGTACAATTTCCGCCAGAATTCGAGACATCATGTGTTATGTGGTAAATGACATAGTTAGGATTGAATCCACATCCATCCGATAGCTACAATATGGACTCAATAGATAGTACTGTAGAGCACATCTATTTGTTTTAAGCTTCACGCCGCTTTCGAGCTTCAGAAAACCTCTCGCACTAACACAATATATTATATTCTAGCATAATATACTATATTCTTAAATAAATAAAAGAATGTCATAATTTAAACATAGCAAGGGAATGTAAAGTCTAACAGCTGTGCGCCCAATATTTCCGAGCCGTCGACCCACAGGACGGTGACAAGGAAGCAACTGTTTCCTATCTTCGAAATAACATAGAGACGTCAGCGTAGGTCAAGACGAGTATTTTTATATTCTCCTTGATACAGGGCCGCCGCATTTCATATGAGTTAGTTTAATATTAACTATATCGTCAGCCCCCGCGAATGTCGATCCCGTTCACAGTGATCTGGCGACTCTAGCGAAATAGACAACATGGCCAACATTATATTATAACAGTTACAAGAACACATCAGTTTTGCCGCCAGATGTTACCAAAATATGTATGTACTGTAATTATGTTATGTCTGTATGTAGGTATATTGCACATCTATATGCTCTACGTTAACTATTAGAACTATATATTTTTTCTTTTAGATGTAAATAAATGCTAATTTATTTGTTATGTATATAATTCTTTTAAAAAAAAACTATGAAAATCAATGATTATCGTGTGATAATAATTAACGTTTAATGTATGAAAAAATATTGTACAGAACTGTTGCTGCTCCTGTCGTAGTGAAATTCAGAACTTACGTCACGGCGCTTACAAGAGTAATAAGAGATCGTGCCCGATCTAGTCCGAGACATTGACCTATCTATTTGTCCGACCAGCGCCGCAGGCCGCCACACGCGCTGCTCCGAATAGAAGTACCCAAATATATACCGAGTGAAGATATTTTTGCCAATGCAGCTGCCTGTCTCATGCACGCATGGGTCACGGCCCAATTACACCTGCGAAAATTTTATATATCTTGTGTAAAAATAAATAAATAAATCAGCTTTACGCTGTATACCGCACACAGCAGGGTAGGTAAAGGGAACCTAGTGTTAAGAAAGACACTCCGTCCCCCATTTTCTGCCGAATTCTGCAGGCATTGCGTCTTTAGTGGCAGAACTAAACGCCGCGCTTTGTCTGGACACCAGAGCGAAAAAATCGAAATAACAATTTTAGTAAATATTTCATATCCTTGAGTGGGGGATCGAACCCGCAACCGGTCGACTTTAGAGTCACACTGTGCCCCTGCGTCACGACTGGCCTTTTTTATATCTTATGTAATTGTATGAAATTTAACAAATTATTACGCGGAGATACAGCGTCAAGGTGATGGTTGTCGGTTCATTTCCCTCTCGTGAAATGATTATACTAAAATTATTTTCATTTTCTTGCTTATATAACAAATACATATAGAGCTATAATGCTTAGTTAGCTTTTATGTCATCCGGTCATAAATAGTTTTATTTGAATCTGACCAGAAATTGAGTTCTTAGGATGCTATATCCAGCTAATTTTATGTCGCTAGTCGGTTTTGTTGTGTTTTTAATAGTCTCTGTTGTTTTGTTAACAAACTTGGGAACTTGGTTTTTGTTTTAAGACTTTATTCAAATATATTATTTTTAGAATAACTCCTATTTTATAAATAAAAAAAACATAAGTCAAAAATTAGACGTGTACCACGGAGGACACCGCGTTTACTACGCGACCTATAAAGTGTCTAATTTAATGACTATCAATAATGGTCGATTTTACTATCCATTGTAACATTTTACGATACGTTGGCAAGCAGCCGATCGGATACCGAGCTAACGTGATTCTGTAACGATGTATCCCGTGAAAAGTTGCCATACGGGACACAAATACCCTGATGGCTGATATGAATTATAGTTATGTATAGACAAATAATGGGTTGTCTCCTTTATAATGGATACATTTAAAAACTGTTAACGTCTGTTGTGTCATTTACAAAACCTATTTTTAACATTTTTAAAGTGTTATTCAACACTTGATTCGCGGGTTCGACTCCCGTTACGTTCAAATTCTTATACGTTTTCTAAATAATTATATTTTTAACACATAAAGCAATAGAAAATAATTATAGTCAATTTTATTAAGCTTTCTTTCTCTCTCTCGCTCTCTTTAAGGCTCTCTGTCTTTGAGTCAAATCAAATTAGTCCTTCGTAGATAAGCTCAAACTATCAACTACCAACTACTAACCTACACAAAGCAAGCTATTTTGCTAAGATTTGATTTACAATTCAAAACAAACAATCATATTTTTCATTGCCACACACACACACACACACACTACATTGTTTACAGATATTAATCACATTAACCACACATTCAATTAAAAGCGTCCGTAACCCTGCGCTGTGAACGTCTCCTTGCAATTTATAAATGTAAGCAAATAAATTTACCTGCAAGTTGCTAAATTGGTACCGGGATGTGGCAATCGTAAATATACACAGACTTCACGTGGGGCTAATCTTAACTTCAATACAGTGAGCTTTGAAACTTACCAGTTCTATTGAGCTATTCTCTTATCCGGTCGTAAAACAAACGATACTCTTCTAAGATTTGATCTTACTCTACATTAGCGGAAATGTAATAGACTATAATGAATTTAAAACGCTTTTAGTAATCTATGCTAAATAACAAAGCGATGAAAATATGTAAATTGAACATTTTTACCAATAGGTACTTTATAATGATAAACAATAATAGAATTTGGATAAATAATAATAATATATATATATAGTTAATATTGTATCAGACACAAAATTTCTTTTAGGCATAGGTTTTGAAGACTAAGACTAGACTGTAGAACCAAACCAGAAGGAATAAAAACAGCGCCCTAGTAAATTCTGCTCATTATGAGAGCTATTTCACATGTAATAATAGTGGATATAAAATTAACGCGAACGAAGTTGCGGGAACCACGTATTACAAAATATTTCTCAAAACTGGTGATGCCTCATAGCAATAGCAAGTTTATATTATGAACCTCTCGTCAACCGCATTGATTATTTAAACGATCCAGTTTGTGTTATAAATGTATATTTAATCATCATAAATAGTGACCTTGACAAACAGATTCGCCACGTGGTATTAAATACGTCAGAATTTATACAAACATTATAGGTTTTATTACATAAATCTCTATGAAATTAAGACTGTCTTAAAACAATATCAAGAGTCTCTTCTACTATGTTTATCGCTAGCATTTTTGGCTATATATGCATTTATAAACTCTTTGCCAGATATAAAAAATGCAATATATTCGACGTTTATATGAAAACAAAATCGAAATAGACAAAACAATGATTTATAAGTTTTTTGTCTGTTTTCTTGTGCGTTTGTTCACGCTCTCAGAAACTGCTTACTCGATTTGAATGCAGTTTTTACTTATTTTGTTTGTTTTTGTTTATTTTATTTCAATCTTTTCACAAATAAAAAGTTGTAGAGTTGCATACGACAATATTAATACAAAATAAATATTTTATTGAATTGGCTAAAACTTTAGCTATCGAAATACCAATATTATCTTTAGAATGTTATTAGATAATAAATAATTATTTTAATCAAGTGTGCGAAGTCACGCGGGGATCACTAGTCATCTTATAAAATTACAGCTCCTTTGAAAACTTCCCAGACATGCAGTAGGTATGTAATGTAAATATTTTTAATACTACGTAAATAATTTTCCGCTGTAAAATCTACATATCTAATTTTATCTCAAATGTGAACCATTCTATGATTTCACAAGCAATAAATCGAAGAGCGACCACTAGCCATGAAAGAAATGCGTAGCGGTTGATGTGTATAAATATAGAACTGAAAAGACACTTGTAAACACCAAAGGTAACAATGTTTACCGCCATCGTATATGTCGTCTATGTCACATATTAACTCATCATAACTATCGGAAGTACCTTTATAAAATCAGTATCACGCTATATCCCGCCCACAGCGAGGTAGACAAAGGGAACCTAGTGTTGAGACACTCCGTTCCTAACTTTCAGCCGAATTCTGGAAGCACTGCGTGTTGAGTGGCAGAACTCAGCGCCGGGTTTTGCCTCGACACCAGAGCGAAGAAATGGAAATATAAATTTAAGTAAATATTTCACATCTCCTCGAGTGGTGATCGAACCCACAACCAGTCGTTTTTACAGTCACAATTTGTGCCCCTGCGCCACAACTGGCCTCAACCTAAGTAAGAAGTACTTTCACTCTTATTTTAAAGACTTAGATTATGTAGGTATCTATCAATTTGATTTTTCAATATCAATAAGTTGAAAATATGGTCAAACGTCATAAAATTAAATAGAACCGTTTCCCCAAACCGAGCAGTTATAGGTAAGGATGATGACTTGTACCGTTTGTAACCAGTAGATACGAGTAGGTACTTTCTATTACCTCGTATTAACATAAGTCAATTTATAGAAGTGGATTAAAAAGATAAACCTACTATGTAAATTTTATTTCGAATCGAATCTGTGATTTGTTTGTTCATCTTCGATCTGAATTAATGTTTTGTATTTTTAAGTATACCTAAATTATTGTTATCAAATATTTGTGGCACGAAGTGTGACTATAAAACCGACTGGTTGTGGGTTCTATCCCCACTCGAGGAGATGAAATATTTACTTAAACGTATATTTCGCTCTGGTGTCGAGGCTAAGCGCGGCGTTGAGTTTTGCCACTCAACACTCAATGCTTCCAGAATTCGGCAGAAAATGGAGAACGGAGTGTCTTAACACTAGGTTCCCTCTGCCTACCCTGCTGTGTGCAGGACACAGCGTGAAGCTGAAATATTTGTACATTATTTAAATTTTTGTAAAGGATCTATATAAAAAATATATTTAATCATCCTAATATTTGTCCTAGATATAGAGATTTTTTTTTTCACTTTATATACTACACTATCGCTTACTACACATTTAATATTATTAGTAAAAATATTATAAGGTGAGTAAATACCTTAGGAAGTAAGCTTCCCAGGTTTCTGGCACTATGCCAGGCATCGCTGTCACACTATGATAGTTAACGGAATGTTTGTTATAATTGTACTGATGGACTCGGCTGTATTTAATTACAGCGTAAATATAAAATTTTTCATTACATTGTAATATATTATATTAAAAATAAATTACAAACTCATATAATAAGCAAATTCTAAACACTGAGGTATCTGCACATTATAGAGATCTTGAACAGATCATCATACTATATGGCAAGTATTCACAAAAGAAATGTATTATGTACCCTCCTACTATCGTGTCGATCGTAAGTAAGAGATAAAAAAATATATAATCAAAACTTACGGCGATTGGAATCAAGACTCAAATATAATATTAACTCGCATCTCTCGTGTAATATATTAAAGTTCATTAAAGCGAATTAATACCGCGAGCTAGGCGATAACAGCCCGAGGTCCTAACACCATGCAAACATAGTTTTTTAAAAAAAAAGATAAAAAATTATAAGAAAATTATCAACTAAGCAATTCTAAATGTCCGAATGGCTGATAAAAGAAATGATTTTGAAATAATATTTTCTAGATTTAATTATTTCAATTAAAAAATTAAATAATATTAAAATAAATAAAAAATTTATCAAATTTATATTCTCCTTCAGTTAGGGTAAATATATGCAATAGAATTATGTTTTTACTTCCAATTAAAAATAGTTTGATTAGGTACCTATCATACAATGATATTAATGATTTTAACTCGAATGTGTTATTAAATAAAAAGAACACTTTTATTTAGCACTAATTTATTTAATTTTAGCTCGTAATTACAATATTATATTGTATTATAAACAATACAGTACTGTAAAATAAAATAATTGGTTTTAGTTAGATAAAATTAAGAAACCATCAGGTAACATAGTCACGGACTATATGTTTATTTAATATTACACGGATTAAAATTTCAAAAAATCTGCTTTTGTTCGTCAATAAAATTACTCTCCATTATATTTTTTTATTTTTTACAGATTTACGCTGCATACAACGGAGTAGTCATAGGAAACCATAAGTGATTATGAAAAGTGTTGTGGCGTTCCCCATTTTCCGCGCAGTGCGTGTTGAGTGGCGGAATTCAACGCTGCGCTTTGTTTAGATTTTTTATTCATTTATATAAATTAAGTATCTTCTGATGACGGATTGAATCAAGTAATATTGGGTATCGAATAACTTAACCGACTTATAAACTAACTTAACTATAGGTTCTCAATTTGGGTATATTTTTTTATAACTGGGTATTACAAAAAAATACCGTTTTTTATTATAAACTTTATTATGAATATTTGCCAATGAAAAAAAATGTTATAATAACAATAACGGATCGGTTACTCGTTTATGCGTTCTAATAATATAAATATTAACAACAAGATTTGATCAATTAAAAATATAAACACTCGTATATATCACCTGAACGTAATAAAGGGTAGAAATTGACATTGTGTTGTAACATACGCTTAAATTTGCTCTATCAGCGTCTTGACTGTAAAATTAAACAGTTATATAATTTTATTTTGAAGGTAAGTAGACCGGGTCCAAATTGCTTTTTTTAATTGGAAACTATCTTCTAAAAAAGAAAAGCCTTCGATGCGTTTCCGTGAATTATCTTTATTATCTTTATCAATTATCGTAATTATTTAATTGTCGTTTTAATATATGTTTGTAGTCGACATTTTAATTAACTATATCGTGTTCGTTTAACGTATTTTATGAGAAACATATATGGTGTTGATATTTACTCAGATCTGAAAAGGAGATCTGATCTGATTAATATATGAGGAGTATGCCCGTATATTTAATTTTGGCAAGATTTATAAATTATCATGCTCTTACTTCTCGTTGACTTAAAATCATTAAATTGATGCAGTACCCTCGGTAAGTGAAACGTCCGACTCACACTGAACTGTTTTGAAGGGTTTCTTAATTAAATACCTTATAATTTTATTTTATTTATATATATTTTATTATTTTGCTTTATTTAAATCAATCATTTTTAATATAGATAAAAGCTAATAATTTTTAAATTTTTGTCAATTATTATAAGTTATACATCTCGATACCTGATCCCATCCCTGAAATTGGTAAAGAGCCTTCAGTAGGCGACCGACTCGCTTCATCTCTTGACCATTTTTTCTTACTAGAACTAATCTCGTTCTTTTAAAAGATTTGAGTAAAGGAGAATTTCGTAGAGAACATGTAGATTCAATTACATATAAATACTGCGTTTGCAAACTTGTATAACTTCTGCACATAAAAAAGATGATTATTTTGTTTCTTATTATCCCCACACGAATAATTAAATATTTATTTAAATGTATATGTCCATTTCTTCCGTCTGGTGTCGAGGCAAGCCGCGACGTTGAATTCTGCGACTCAACACGCAATACCTCAAGAATTCAGCGGAAAATGTGGAACAGAGTGTCTAAACACTAGGTTCACTCTGCCTACCCTGCCACGTACATGGCGTGAAGCTTATCTAATCAGTTTATTATACGATGTCATCGATTTCATAGTTATTTGCACTTCATGCACACTGGGTGTTTATAGTGCTAAATGTAGTTAATTCACAACGACAGGTATAATATATTTTAACACAAAATATACTGAAACATTCCATATACTTCATCAAATAATTCAGACCACATTTGTTTGTTGCAAGGTGAATTGGTAAGTATTACTTTATAAACACTTATATTTTAATCAATGCCATATATATTCTCGTTGTATTATATGATTATAAAACTAGAATATTTAATAAAACATATTTAAATACAATGTTCGTAAAGTAACGTTATTAACAAAGAGACGCTTAATAAATTTAACTGAACTTCCGAATGCCAACTAAAATAGAAAGTTTAATTAGCGGCGACAGTCACTGCTGTTGCAATACCGCGCACGGGGAGCCAAGAGTACGCATCTGCATCACCGTTATAGCTCGGAGCAGGTGACGCCACAGAAATATACAGGGGGCACGGACGTGGGCGCCTGGGGGGCTGCCAACCCCGTATGCCAAATAGGTGAATCGGAATACACGCCACATCAGCGGAAATGCCCTGAACGTTTAAATGTATCTGATATACATAGCCCTCTATGTATATCTCTTTCGATCTCTATGGTCTCTTTATATACATTATTTGGATAAAAATATTAGAATTATTATTGATCAATATTTATTAAAGGTCAGATAATAAAAATATAAATTATTATAGAATGTAAATACATTATTATATTGAAACAAAATGTATTACTCCATACAATGTTGCATTTCATTAAATAAACCATTTAATTTGCTATATCTACGCTTGTATCAAACTAAAAGGTTACCATAAAATCGTCGCTAATTATGGTTGTTTGTAATTCTCTCAGTAAATAATGAAACTAATTAGGACTGTTTACAACGATGCAGTACTCGTAAAGGCAAAAAATATTTTAAAGACGCTACGAAAGGACTAGCGTCAAGTAGAAATAGGCATAGAGACCTATATAGACTTTGAATGAAGTAGAGATAAAAACATTAAAATTACTTGGGTGTACTGTCCTTACATTACGATGGATGTCAAGTATATGACTTTTCAAAGAATATTTATAATTTATACTTCAAACCAGCTTCACGCTGTATCCCGCACACAGCAGGGTAGGCAGAAGGAACTTGTGTTGAGACACTCCGTTCCCCCCTTTCCGCCGAATTCTGGAGGCATTGCGTACTGAGTGGCGAAACTAAACGCCGCGCGCTCGATACTAAATAAATATCTCGATAATGTAAATAAATATTTCACTTCCTCGAGTGGGGATCGTGGGGACCCACAACCAGTCGATTTTACAGTCACACTTGTGCTTCTGCGCCACGACTGGCCTTTAATTTAATTTATACTTAAATGTACTAAAAATGTGTAAATGTAACGTACATATATTCAAATGTTTAGATTTATAATATTAATCTTCTTATTTATTAATCAATTTACTTGTAATTTTTTGTAAAATAAGAAATACATAAATAAATAAAGTAATGGTAAAAATTACATATTCCTTGCAATAACCTGCGTTTATTGTATGTGAAATAGGTAATAAAGCCTTTTTTTTATCTTTTATACCATAGGCTTACAAATAAATACGTTCAATCGTTTGCTTGACATCATTAGCACAATTATATATATAAACTAAAATTTATATGCACTCAATTTTGTAAACATGACTAAGCCGAGTAAAACGCGCATGCTCTGTTTGTTGAATATTTTATTGGCCTTCGTCCCGGAGTCAACTTTATGTATATCTTATTGTTATTCTTACATATACTTTGCTGCCTAAATCATTTACTAACTTATAGGAAACACAACATTAACTTTTTTAAATATCTTTAAAAAATAAAAAAAATACCGGTCATATTAGGGTCGGACTCGCCCGTCGAGGATTCCTAACCAATATTGACTAGGTTAACGGGAAGTACAGCCTATTAAAGTTGACAAACTTCAGTTAAGTAAGTTGCACGGGCGTATCATTTTGCACGACATTAACTATAAATTCATTTTTTTTTATTTTTAATAATTTTCCTTTATTTGTAGTGCAAGTTCTTGCCAAATAATTTATTTTTGACATACTAATTATTTTGTTGTTACACATTTTATGAGAAAAATAAATAAATATTTTCTTTTTTTTTACTTTGTTCGCAATTTTTTTATTTAGTTTCTTTTACAAAGTGGCGAAGACAGGCTATATATTTGTTATAAAGAACATATAAAATATTACATTTCTTCGTACCTACGTAAATACAAGATTAAAAGATTGAAAGAAAAGATATAATTTGTGACAGGGCTTTGGCCATATCCGAGGCAACTGGGCTTTATACATATGGGTCACGGCTGACACATGAAAAATATCAAATGCAGAGGGAGGTATTGCCAATATTGTGTCCTTGAAATATTATGCTCGTATACATATATTCTATTCCATTTCCATATATGTATACCTATCTCTTTATCACCAGGTCAGTTGTGGCGCAGGGGCACAAAGTGTGACTGTAAAATCGACTGGTTATGGGTTCGTTCCCACTCGAGAGCCTGAAATATTTATTTAAATTTATATTTTCATTTCCTTGCTCTGGTATCAAGGCAAAGCGCAGCGTTGAGTTCCGCCACTTAATACACAATGCCTCCAGAACTCGGCGCAAAGTGGAGAACGGTGTGTCTTAACACTAGGTTCCCTTTGCCTACCCTGCTGTGCACGGGATACAGCGTGAAGCTGATTTAATTAAATTTGTTTATCTCTTCATCATCTCTAGCAGATATTATTTTTAAAATTTAAAATATACTAATGACTATGCGTCGCAGTGCATTAAATACACAGTGACACGGAGCATTAGCTTACTAATAGACTTGGCTCATTGTGATTTAGCTGAATTGAAGCTCACCATCTGTCATTTCACTTACATGATTCACGCTATGCAAGCAATACGAACAAAAGTGATGATCACTTAAATAGTTATGTTATTAAAAAAAAATTGCATAAAATCTATACCAGTTAATGTATACTATGCTTTTAATAATAATATATTTTTTACTAATACGTAAAACTGAAAAGTTCCATTTAGTTGAAGGCATGAATCTAAGCGACTATTGATTCGAATTGAAGAATTGAAAATGTGCTCGACATTCTATTTATATTAGAAACAGGCAAAACTAGCATCATAATATAATAATAAACAAACTAATATAGTCGATTTGTGTGATGAACATAAAATTTGTATAGATACTTACTATTTAAATTTCTACGATAAAACAACTTTAATAACTTAAGCCAATTTTCTAGTAAAAAGTCAAACAATTCAATATAGAACTTTTGTACGCAGAAAGGTGAAAATCGTAAACATGTTATATAATTTTATATAATTAATTTATTATATAGTGCTAATAAGAAATCCTCAGACAGATACTTGAAAACATGTTAAAAGGGTACAAATGCATCTATTACATTTAATAACTGATTAGGGCTTTAACATTATACAGTGATTGTTCCTTTGTCAAGTTTAATCAGCTGATAACTGATATCTCTTATCTACTTACTATAACCTACAATTCTTTGTTATCAACATCTCTAACGATACTTTTAATGTGAAAAATATCACAACTGCGTCATTACTCGATAAGTGGCAACATTTATTGCTTAATAAACTAATTTCAAAAGTAGCGAGCGTTCTACTACAATTTATTTGATCTTACAGTAACATTTATACCACCATTTTGATATCGAGTACAAGAAATATTTTTTCTTTTGAATTTATATGTATCAGTTTGTTTCTCAAGCAATATATAAATATTCAATCTAAATTCTCAATATGAGAAATGTTATGTAATTTTTCGCCATGGTTAGATTAGGTCATACCTATAACACATACCTATAGCTTAAAAATGGCCTTTGGACAGCGTCCTAGAATCGGAGGTTAATTTAGTTTTTTTTTTGTTTTTTTTTTGTATTTATAACTGCAGCCAACCGCACATTCACACTTTTGTTGATGTAGATTTTGACATATTATAATAATATTTAATAATGGAATTCACCTTAAATATTGCAATTAATAGTTATTCAATTTACGAGGAACGGCGAATAGGGAGGTAGGTTTTTTTACTGTGCTTCGTGGGGACATGGACTTAAATATTTGATATAAATTCCAGCTTGATACTTTAACACGATCTCGAAATAAATAGTCTTGACAGACGGACAACAAGGTGATCCTATAAAGGTTCCGTTTTTACGTTTTGAAGCACAGAACTCTAAAAAGTGAGAAATAATATTTAGTTGATAAAATTATCTAGAAACGTCGTCTTTATTGGCCTTGTTTAATATTTTTATATCTCTATGTAAAATAAAGCTACTTCGAGTTACCCTAACGTTGACATTACAAAAAAAAAACATTTTATAATAGTTATATGTATAAATATAAAATCAAAGATAACATCATAAATAGGAAGCGACAAGTGTGCTGTTTTTAGCCATTCGCTTAAAAATAAACGAGCAGTATTGCCCCGCGTTGAGTGATTAAAAATCCAGCCTTGATATTAAGCGCGATGTAAACAACGCGAAGTTGGCAAACTGTCTCGGTGTGGAATGCTAACGAGATTGGCCCATTCCGTGTACTGCAGGGGCTCGTTCCCGCGCTGATGGAACCAATATGGCGGTTACGGCTGTAATTGTAATTAGATATTTTGTAATTAGGCTTCATTTTTCTACGTAACAACTAAAAAACAATAACTTTTCTTAATAATCATTTATTAGAATAAATGTTTTGATAATATGTGTTCATAAATCAAGAGACGAAGTCGGATGTGACACTTAATTAGGTACTTGATTAATAACATATTAGAAACTTATTTAATACGATATAATTTAGTAATATATTATTTATATTTGTAGTGTTAGTATGGAGGTAGTGTATTTAAAAGTTTTATCATGTTGGACAAATTGTATCTCCAAGTGGTGTTAATATAAAATAAAATTCAATCATCATCAATCGTAGTTTAGGTTTAAACATTATAATTATGTTCTTAAATCGTAAACCTAATTGTGAAAATAATCCTTTCGTATCCAAAGAAGATAAACGTAAAGATATTGTCTATATATTGGTCGTAGAGTTAAATTAGTACTATAAAAAGCATCTTTTATGATAGCTTCATGGTTCATTGTTAGGTAATAAAGAATAAGAAAAATATACACATGTACGAAGTGTATAAACATGGCGCTAAGTGGAAGAAGGACGGCCGCGATGAATGGTGATCGCGTTGAAAGAGCATAAACCTCACTGACTACGTTTGACTATGTTTTTATTACATACATCATATTCACGAACATAAATAATACTTGACAATTTAATTATATGAATGTTTAAAAAAAACTATTTTAAATTCTATTAACGCTGCTCTATGGCAATAACTAAGTTGAACAAAATATTATAAAAGTGTTATATAAACCACTAAATAAAATCTTAATAACATTATTATTTTTTAAGTATTTACAACACAATTAAAACAATGTCGACCGAACCGTGGCTTTTCGCCCTAAAATGGTAGCTACTATACCTGTTACAAAACCTGTTGCCCAAACACCTACTGCGCCCTAGAATCAACCAACGGCAAACCGAAAGCTCCCTTTGTTCTCGCCGTCTAGCGATCAATATCCGCTTTACAAATACCTTATCCACGCTGCCACCTATCATTGAAACGGTCGCGATAGTCGTCACATACCCATTAAACTGTGCTCTACTGGTGACGTTTTAAAACTTTGTTTCATTTATTTGAGTAATAAATAATAAAGACAAATAGGGTAACTTGTAGTTTAAAACAATATAAATATAAGCTATATAGTTAATTTAATTATAAGTTACAAATAAAAATGGTATGGTAACTTAAAATATGTTAAAATTGGTTTAAATTAGTATTAACAAAATGTTGACTTAGAGCTTTTTTGTTTGCTCTAAGGGTCCATCATAGATCTGAAGATTTGATATTAAGTTCAGCTTTGCAACAAATGGTCTTGACAGACGAACAGACGGACAACAAAGTGATACTATAAGAGTTCCGTTTTTTCTTTTTTCAGTTTAAGATACTTAACCCTAGAAACACCATCACGCTTTTTGCCGCATAGCTTCAAATATAAAGAGAGAAACTGGTGTTAAGACACTCTGTTCTTTACTTTCCTCAATATAAGATGTTGTGTGGTGAGTGGAACTCCCCATAGTGATGTACCTTACCAGGGGTCTTGAAAATAATAAATTTCCACAAGCCATTATCGACCCATTGCGTGAATAGTCAGACGCTGTACCTACCACTGCGCTCGCTCGATGGCCACTTTTTCGTCCGTAATATTAACGTTTTCAAAGAGGGACAAAGCTCAAATTTGTTCCAATAAAGAGATAAAATATAGAAATAGCTAAATTATATGTATGTTATATATATAAAGAAAAGTAAAAGAAACCATAAAAAAGAGCACACAGCTGAGTAGGCAGAGGGAACCTAGTGTTAAGACATTCCATAAGAAAATAAATAATAATTATTATTATTGATGTACATAACCATTCTTTACCACCTCACTTAATAAATGTACAAACTAAACCACCAGATGATCCAAACCAATATCATTGTATTGACTCTAATTGAAATAATACCTTTTGCTCAACTCAAACGATGTTGCTAAGCTATTACAATTTTGGTAGTATCAGGTTAAGATCTAGAGTTCACTTTAAGTCATCACCAGATATACAATACTTAAGTTTTCGAATTCCATTTAGTGATAAAGTGAATAACTTGGGTTTAATGATGGATTGTAACATGTCATGGGTAGCTCACATCAACAAAGTTTGTAAACGTATGCATTTCTCCTACCATTCTCCCAAGCACCTAGATTTTTTTTCTTCCCTTCAAAACCAAAATTATGCTTGCACAATCTCTTCTATCCGCTTCGGCCCAACCTTGAGCTGATGTATGCTATTTGGACTAGGAACTGAGGAGCTACTTATTAAATTAGAGCGTCTACAAAATAAAGCAATACGTTTCAATTTTAATTTGCGGAAATACGATCGCATCTTAAATTTTCGTGCTCAACTTAACTGGCTTCCAATCCGACTTCGTCCACTTCCACCACCCGACCTAGACGTACGTACCTAAAGCACACACTTGATATTCCAATCCAGAGATCATCCTGGTACTGGTGGTGTCGTAAGAGGCGACTAAAGTACCTGTGGTAGAGTCACGTTACCAGCAATGGCAACACGCATGGGCAGACTCGACCGGATCACTACCACCCCCGGCATTTAAAACCGGCGTGAAGTTGTGGCTTTATGCTACTGCGTTTCGCATCAGGTAATACCGGGCCCCGGCACCCAACCCACCTTATGTAAACACTTACCATCAGGTGACCCGAACTCTCGTTTGCCGTGTCTTTTCCATAAAAAAAAATGCAAGGAGGGGGTTGGTTTGGTTATCTGGTCGAGTCTGCCCATGCGTGTTGCCATTGCTAGCGACGTGACTCTACCACACGTACTTTAGTCGCCTCTTACGACACCATCAGTATCAGGATGATCCTATTCTAAGCTGGGATTACACGGCACTAAATATATATATATATATATATATATATATATATATATATATATATATATATATATATATATATATATATATATGTTAATAATAATACATAATAAATAATTTTCTTTAAAAAATAATTATTTAATAGGCATAGAACAAAGTTCGTCGGAACGATTCATTCGGGGAAATCCGATAAATAAGCACAATGAAAAACACTATGTACGTTGTTACAATGTCACGCAAAGAAAAAATTTAAAACATTTTCCCCCGGTCACCGATGAATTTTGTTATTTCGTTAGTTTGTTAGGTTTTAATAGTTTTGGATAAAAAATTATGTTCTATTAAACGTGGGTATTTTTTGTATTTAGTTAATTAAACATATCCATTACATTCCTAAAAAAACACGGTGTATTGTTCATTGTGTATAGCATTTATCTAAAGTTTAAGTTGAGTTATGAAATTTGGCACAAAGAACGTACAAAATAAAAGAAAAGATCCGTAAAGTGAAAATTTATAGGTATATCTCATAGAAAAAAATTATTACAAACTTATATTTGTGATTAATTTCATACAAAATGAGTGCATATACCTGCAGTCTTAAGTTTGACAACTTTTATATTTAATTAGATACTTTTCATTGACCTAAAATCCTGAAATTGGTACAGAAGCCTCAGTGGGTAAGTCCGTCTCACACTTGATCGTTGTTTTCTTGTATTAACTCAGAAAATCGCAGACATTTATTAGTACATTATAATACTAGCGACCTAAACGCGGCTTCGCTCGCTTAAGTTACTTGTTATACATTATAGCCAAATTATATAAAATATTTAGAAAAATTGTAATAATCATTAAACTTTACAGCAATAAAGCTTTAACATCTATACGCAAATTCGTTACTATACGCAAAAATTACGTAATTAATTATTCGTTACGCAGTTTTTGGGTAAAAATGGAAGAAACATCCATCCTTACAAACTTTCACATTTAAAATACTAGTAGACTGTAGGACTAGTAGGACTAGCACGATAGGACAATCTTCTAGATAATGAAATTACCGTTGTTTGATGAATTAAAGCATTATTATGTTTGCACAGTAGTTACAAACGGTTTAATTAAAATTATAGTTGTTATAATAATTAATAATTATTTTGTTGGTCGGGTACCGTTTAACATGACATTAGGCTCTCTCAGCTTATCTCGCAAATGCAAATCAAATGTAGGAGATGCAATAAGATATAATGCGATTAATTATTTATTTTTATTTATTAACAAATCATCTAGTTAGTGTTATTTTAATAATATCAACATCTTATACAACATTTTTTACTTTATTAAAAAATAATCTCTATTATTTTAATTTCTATGATAAAAACAAAAAAGGAACAAAGTGCCAAAGCAATGATTATGTAGTTTTTTCGATGCATTAAATTCACTTTCAGTATCATGTAACTATTGCCAAACGTTGAGCTTTCAAGTATCTTAGCTACGAAAATGGGTCACTACACTTGCTGCTGTGCACTTACATTAATCGATGCAAATTCGTGCACAGGACGAGCGAACTGCACTTCAAGTGCAAATAAAGGTTTTTTAATTAATATCGTATTTGTCGTCAAAAATTTCGTCACCTAAATTCACTAAAAAAAAATCACTAAAATATCTATTTTGGTACAGAGGTGATAGATATAAATGCGTATGTTCAGTTTATTTTAAAATAACTACATAATGACTTAATAAAATTATGAAGAAATAAAAATATAGATATAATATTTACCTCCTTATGCGACCTTGAGAAGGACGATCAACTGATTGGTTACCTAAGTCCAGTATGATTTCCGAGCGTCTTTGGTTTCGGTGACAGTTTAAATGAAAAAGTTGAATTAAAATTTGTCAAACTCTACATTCACACTACACAATCACAGCGAATTCGAAGCACACACCGTCTAGGGTTCCGATTGTATCGAGCGAGCGTCGAGCGGGTAGCTGGTGTGGTCGAGTGTGTACGGCACGCGATATAAGGTCCTCGTAGAGTGCGCTACACCCGCCCAGAGCACGCCAGGGAGCACCGACAGCGTGCGGGTGCGGACTGGCCGAGAGCTCGTCGACTGCGCGCTGCCGCTATTTGCGCTCGCCAGCCGCCCGCCCCGCGAGCCGCCCTGAGCTTTCGCTGCGCGGCGCAACATGAACGCTTTTCGAGTTTTCAAAAGCCTTTACAGAACTTACTTATCTATTTAAAATTACGTTAAAGTCATTATTTGAATTTCGTTAAACTGTGCTAGTCGCCCTCAAGTTTAACTTTTACAAGTTCAATTAGTATCTAACATTTTATATTTATTATATTTTTACTTTTACAGCATAGAACTAAACTAAATTCTTAAAAATATTTTTAAAACAAAACGTACGAACGCAGGCGTGTCACTGTAAAAACAAATAAGAAACGAACGTTTGAAAATGTTACATTTACATTATTAAATATGTTTTTAAGGAATCTTAAGCTTATTAGAAAAAGTTCATTAATTGGAATACTTTGTCAGTGATCACAGAATAATCTGTGATAAGTGAGTAAGTAAGTAGTTATAAGACTACTGATGGAGCATGTGTAGACAAGATTAATCATCTAAAATAGTTTCATTTAAACTGCGTAAAAATCGCGATAATCAATAATCTCATTGCAGGCAAGACTATGCCTTCAAAAATATAACAGGAAGCGGTACCCTTCAACATTGAAAAATATAAGTAAAAATTTTATTAAATTTTGAAGTTTTTAAGTGAATATAGAAATGTATTTTATTGTCTGGAAATTATGGGGCCGCAGATTAGAGTATATGGTTTGAATTTCAACTCGATATCTCCAAGCGTTCCTGAGATAAAGACTTTTGACAGACAGACAGACAGACAGACGGACGGACAACAAAGTGATTTTATAGGGGATCCTTTTTGTACCTTGTACGGAACCCTAAAAATTTACGTTGCACTGTCATACAGCTTATCTAATTCAATAAAAACTTTGGCGATGCTTAAGTGATATTTGAATTCTGTTATTTAATTATGACGTTCAGCGTACCTCTAGAACACTAATTACTTCGCCAACGTCACATTGTATGGACGCTTAAGTAACAAAATAGGTTAAAATGAATTAACTAATTCATTCATTTTACCCTATTTTTATGTTGTAGCATAACTAGATATTTACTTTATCCCCACTGCGTTTCGCATTAGGTAATGCCGAGTTCTGGTGCTCAGTCGCAACGCCTTCTTGAAATTTGAGAGTAGCATTGAAAGGCATTACATACCAGAGCCTCCGGTGCTGGAAATCAATGGAATCCTTCCCTGCGTACATAAACTCATTGGCCGCCCACTGAATTCTGTAAAGTGTTTTTCAATTAGGTTTATTGAAAATATAGGTAATATAACATTAAAATATTAGTTAACATTAGTGGGCTTATTTCTAAAAGAAATCTTTTCCAGCCGACCAATGGAATTGGATATGGTTGTCAGAGATTAGAGTGCAGTTTTCAATCAGAGAAAGATACAAATAAAAAAAAAATAAAGACGGCACATAATATCCAAATAGATAAATAGCTACATATACAATTAAACATATGTATATATCCTATATACCAATGGCCTAAATAAGGTCCGCGAACGATTTTAAGCTCAGCGGGCGCTGAAAGTCATCGTGCAGTAGAGGCTTACAATCAGATTGTTTCCTCAATCAAAAGAAATATATATAATGGATGGCTAACTTTCTCACTGGTCGCAGCATCAAGGTTGACGAAACAATTCAACTCTAAGAAAACACAAGTTTGCGCGTTAACCATAAAAAACCCATTTGTCGTGTCGCCAGCCTTCTAAAACGCTTCTGTTTTAGCCGCTCCCTGTTTCAGCACATTGGACCTTAGCCTTTCGTGCGACTGCCAGTATCACGATCACCTAAAAAGCAAGGCCAAGTTGGCGTCAAAGAAACATTAAGCATGGCCATGTAAAGGGAGGAGTCCCGACGCCGGCTATAGACCAACCCCAGAGACATCACGTCCAGGTTCCACGGCACGACTCGAGCCAGCACGCACGCTGCCGCACCGGAGATGGTCCGATACTCCCGTATTGCCCGGAGGGCCATCACTCTCTGCGCACGTCGCAGCAGGGTGACATTATGCCGATGCCCAGATGGTGGGCCCATTCGAGGAGCATGAAAATATAAAGCCTCGGACTTGTTTAGGGCGAGCACCAAAAACATTCGGCTGTAACTTACTTAACTTGCCAAGGGAACTAGCTACTAGATTTCACGCATGCTGAGCGAAGTGCGACGCAAACGACCATAGTCCATCCTGGGTTAGACCCAGATATTTATTATTATATATTACCTAAGTCCGTACCTTCTCTCCCTGGATGTGCAGAGTAGTCCTATGGGAGGGACTACGCCGGTTATGAAATAAGAGGACCTCAGTCTTGGGCATTGAGATCCTCAGTACCAGCGCTACGATGCGGTCAATGACGTGGCGGATCCCGATTTCGGCTAGCTGGACCACCACGGTTCTGCATCAAGCGTGGAAGTTTTCACATAACAAAAAAACATTCATGTCGTTCAGTAGTTCCGAAGATGTGACGGGTACAAACGGACAAACAACCGTAGATTCATGTTGTATTAGTTATTTTAAACCTCTCTACATTGTTTTTTTGCAAATATATTCAATATACAGACACAATTTTTTTACTGTTTTATATACTTAAGAATAGTACATATAATATTGTACTTGTGTGCGGCGCTGTTTAAATGCATAAAATTTTTGTCTCGTCTTTATAGTTTAATCTGTGCCAAGTAACTTTATGGTTGAATGTTATGTCAAACAATATTTATGTCAATGTCATTAGCCATAAGAGTTTAGTGTTGTTGCGATCTATGGCAGTTATTTAAATCATTTTACTTACTTAATGTGATATTCGAATTCCTAACATTTTTGATATATAATTAGGATAAGAATAAAGACACACGCACTAACATGATAAGACTATATATAAGATAGGTAATTTTATTGAATTACACCGCTATACTTAAACTAATGTTTTTAGCCTTTTAGTTTATAACGAAGAAGAAATTTATATTATTACTCTCTGTATTCACTTCCCAATTGTGTTTTTATTACTTAGCCGTTAGCTTTAAAAGAGAGAACACTTTATTTCGCCAATGTTTGATTTTGGTATACTTTTTTAATTTAAAACAAGTGGTATTTAGGTATACTTTTTCAATTTATAACGTCGGCTAAAAAAAATTTCGGCTACTGCTTTTTATCAGTTTTGACGATAAGAAAATGATACTTTAGTTTCCTAAAAACAGAATAGATAATAAGAATACTATTTTTGTTTTACAATAATATCATTTTTTATACCACACACAGCAGGGTAGGCAGATAGAACCTGATGTTAAAACACTCTGTTGTCCACTTACGCCGAATTTTGGAGGCGTTGAGTGTTGAGTGGTGGAACCTTGTCTGGATATGAGAGCAAAAACATAGAAATATAAATAAATATTTCATTTCCTCGAGTGGGGATGGAAGCCACAACCAGTCAATTTTACAGTCACACTTTGTGCCCCTGCACCACAACTGTCCTCTGGTTTTAAAAATGTACTTATCTTGCGATGTTTCCTAAAATTATAGATGTAAAATCTTAAAAAATATATATTGCCTTTCTGTTTCAAATTACTTTTAAATAATAATTATAAATATATTACAGTGTACCACTAATCAAAAATGAGTAAATGGAAATTGTGTCGCCAAACATTTGGAAATGAAGAATTTGAACTTTCTGAAGGTGATGAAGTTACAATAGGTCGAGGACTAGACAATACAATAACACTTTCTAGCTTAGTTATATCTAGAAATCACTGTTTACTTAATGTAAAAGAAGATGAAATAATAATTACAGATTTAAAGGTATGTTTAATAATTTTTATATATAAATATGATAATAGATAAATATTTTTGGTGTAAAATTTTAAGATGTTGTGGTGCAGTGGGACAGTGACTGTGTGTTCTAATGTCATCCAACCCAATTATATTTAAAGTATATATATACATTTTAATTTTCTCCTCTGGTAGGTGAAATATTTGGTTAATTTCTGCCACTCCACATTCCCTAATGTTTCTAATCTTTGCTTTCTCCAATTACTATTACTGTATTACTGTATCAAATATATAATGTGAGCTACAAATAAAATTATGAATATATTTTCACAGAGTTCAAATGGTATTTATGTTGGATTAAAAAGGATACCACCAAACAGCCCTTACTCTGTAAGTGATGCCGATGTTATTGGCTTTGGCTGGACCATTGGGGCTCCACTAACAGAAATATTAGATAATGAAAAATATGTGTTTAAACTCATAAAATGTGTGACACCTTTAAAAAACAGAATTTTATTTCAAAGTTACATTGACTTAGAAGATGAAATAACTGATATTAACATAAATGAAACCAATGTTCCTAAACTAGAAAGAACATCACCTGTACTTGAAACAAAATCTAATTTGAAACGTAAATTGCAAGTTGAATTAAAGCCTTTACAATTGTTAAAAATTGATGACATCATCAATGTATCAGATAGTGATAATGATTTAGTTTCAAAAAATATAAAGAAAAAGAAATTAGATGAACCAAATGTTTTATTAACAGAGGCTCAAATAAAAAGTGAGGCAGATGAAATTCAATACGAAGCATTCAGTGTCAAACAAGAATATTTAGGTTATGATGAAGCAATAGAAATCAGTAGTGATAATGACAGTGACTCTGAACTTTTTGTTAGGCTATCTCAAAGCTCGCCTCGTAAAACTTATGTACAAATGGACAGGAGTAATATCAACGGAGATAAAGCACAAGAAAATAGCTCCTACAGTCAATTAGATGATGATGTTATATTCGTAAATAACATGGGGCATGCTTTTGATGAGGATGATTTTATTGACGACATAATAACAATTCCAAGAGATCCTCCGCAGAATGAACCTCCAGTTGAAATAAACTTATATAGTGTAACTGAAGAGCCTAAAGATTTAGTTGATGGTACCAGTACCAATGTACTTACAGACCTAAAAGAAAAACCCATTGTAAATTCCAGCTCTAATCAGCACACTGCCACAGAGATTGTAAAAAAAGCTGTAATGATAGAGCCTCTTGTAAAACCAGCCAGAAGAAAGTCTCATTATGCTCAAAAAGATAGTAAGAGAAGACAATACCATTAATATTTACATTTTTTAAATTGCTTTTAACTTTTATAATTCTGCTATTCTTACAAGTACACAATTAAAATCACAAAGTTTTTTTATTTTACTTTAATTATGTTATGTTTTTACAGGTAAAAAGCCCTCCACAAAAGAAACTAAGACAAAAAATAAGTCATCATCCTCTAAAAAAAGTATTACAAATTCTCAAAAAGAAGAGCGAAAAAAGAAGCTTAAAGAAATTGCTTCTAAAACTAAAGATGCTGATAACGATAATTCTGACACGAAAATAGCATTAAATTTGACTAAATCAGTCATTAATGTTAAAATTACGACATCAAATCGTGGTGCTTTCCTCACTGATAATGCTACAGTAATAGACAAATCAACAAGTACCAAAGAAAAAGAACATACTAGGAAAGACAGTAAGAAATCTAGCTCAAGTACAAAACAAAAATCATCAAAATCAACAAGAACAGATGTGAAAATTCATATAGATAAAGATAATACCGAAAATATAAAAAAACACAAAATTGATGATAAAGAATGTGGCTTAAATTTAAAAAATTCACACAATGATAGGGATAAAGAAATTCAAAAAGGAAAAAATTGTAATAAACTGCCATCAAACTTAAGTAAATCATCAAAAAGTTTACCTGCACCTATTCCTCTTAAAAATGTAAAGCCCTTAACTGACAGTACAGAATCACAACCAAACAAACCATTCTCCAAAGTACAACCTTTAGCCACTCCCATAAAATCGAAAAAACAAGTTCGTTTTTCAAAGGCTCCAGATGAAGTGATTGTATTTGAGATTGAACCTGGTAATATAATGAGAAAGACCAGCTCAGTCAAAACTAGATTAGTAGATGCAAGAAAAATGCCAATTTTCTCATTGGAAAAAATAACACTTATGAAAATTCTGCGTTGGAACCCACAGTGGTTAGATGAACAAAAGTCTAATGTGGATCCTCCTCCAATTTTAGGTCATGACAATCCACCCATGGCTATTTTTCACAATTTTAATAGCCACAGTCAATATGTTGGGTATGTCTTGCCACACTATAATATATCTGACATTCTTTTCTCAGCTTTACACTTTAAAGGAACCTAATGTTTACTGTGGACATTCTGCTTCCTACTTTCATTTTCTCGTTTTTGTTAAAGGGCGGTGTTAAGTTCCGTTGCTCAATACGCAATATTTCAAAAATTAGGCAGTGAGTAGAGAACAGAGTGTCTTAACACTAGGTTCCCTCTGTCGTGATATATAGGGAATGCAGTGTAAAAAAAATAATAATAGTTGATGTAGCACACTGTGTACAATTATATAATATGTATTTATATGACTTACAGGCTTGTAGGAGATCTACTTTTAATGGAAATTTGGGAATGTTTAACGCAAGCATATACAAGAAATCACAATCAAAATAACATTTTTCAAATGAGAGTTGAATCATTACCGCCAGTGCCGCCTCAAGAAAAATATTTTGACTTATGTAACCTTAGTGTAAACAGTAAGTGAATAATACTAATATAATAAATTAAAATAATCTTGTTTGTGGGGTAATGTGGAACATTTTCACAAAACACAATGTTTATTTGTGTATCTCATTAAAAAATATCTTGCCTGCTCATAGTAAAATTCTCTGTAAGAAAATATACTGTGATCTTTCCATTATATATTTCAGTTTCATTACTAAAATCAGAAGAGAAAAGCCTACCGAGAGTAGGTGAAGTTATGATACTCGAATTTGGATCTGAAGATGGCAGAAATAGAAGATTTTTTTTCGTCCACAACGTACGCTGCATTCCGTCGCCACCGAGTAAGGACTTTTTCCTACGTCAAATAACATTTTGTTATATTTTTTTTTCAGCTTTATGCTGTATCTTGCATATAGCAGGGTAGGCAGTGGGGACCTGGTGTTAGTACATTCCGTATCGCACTTTTTACCGTAATTTCATGAGAAGAGCATGAACCGACCCCACAACCGTCGTGTCACGTTTGAATGCTTGCCCTCAGGACAGCTTCAAGCAACAAGGACAAGGACAGACCTTTACAAATCTTATACAATCAATTTAAGTTTTTACACCAATGGATGTAAGTCCGTATCATCACCAATATATAAATTACACTGAATATTAAAAAGTAATTTCGTATTTTCTTAATAATCTATTTTATTATAGTTCTTATTGTATAAATTAGTTTGTAACCTTAATCTTAATGTATATGTAAAAAAAAAACTGGATAAACCAATTTTATTAAGGCGCTATATTCATAACTAACTAATCTCTCAGAGTTTCACCCTGATCTTCGATTTATGTCATTCTGTCTTTCCTGATCTTCGATTTATGTCATTGGAATATATAAGGCTTTTTTTAAAAGTAGTTTCTTATTACAGTACACAACAACTGCATCTACTAAGTGCTATTGGCTGTACATATACACAAAACATACACACAGACATTACAATATACACACAAAAATTATTGAAATTATACATATATATTTTAATTTTTCTTTTCAGATAACAAAAATTCATTTTTTAGTTTATCATTGTATGCCACTTTTACTGATAGAATAAAACTTTTAAGACCCGGTGAAGTTATGATTGGACGAACATTGGCTTACATAAATAAGGAGTTGACGCTCTTCGATGCAATGGAATATTTGGCAGGGTCACCTTTACGGAATGCCATTTTAAGACCTAGTCAACATGATTTTGCGTGCTCCAACACTACAAGTGCTGAGGATATGAAGACACAAGTATGTATAGTTTTAATTAGAATTAACTCTTCTCTAAAGGAAAGGAAATATTTTTTATTATCTTCATGCGGTATGTAGCAGGACTGGCACCGCGCACATAGTGATAAGACAATCTGTTCCACACTTTCCACCTTTAATTAATTTGTTTTTAAATATAATCTTGCATAAAATAAACTCTAAGAGATAATATTATCAAAACAACAAATGAGTTAAAGAAAAGAAACACTTAAATTTATGTAACAAATTACAATGTTTGATGTCATAATAGATATTACTAAATTTTCTTCAATTTACAGTGGACATTAACTTTGAACCCAAGTCAAAAGCAAGCGGTTGCAAATTCAGTGAATGCAGCACTTGGAGACAGACCTAGCATACAAATGGTCCAAGGGCCTCCAGGAACTGGTATATAAAGCTTTATTATACAAAATAAATTTTAAAATACCTTTTAAAAAATTTTACATAATAATATTTTTTTTAGGAAAATCAAGTGTAATATGTGCTATAGTTATGACATATTTTTATAACGCTCTAAGCAAAAGACAGCAAAACAGGGGAAAAATTTTAATCTGTGCAACAAGCAACGCCGCGGTAGATGAACTAGTCATTAGATTGTTAAACATAAGGCAAAGCTTACCCAAAGGTAATTATATGGACTTAAAAAAACACCGTTATGTTGATATCACAGACAGATTTTTTTAATTTTTTTTAGATGTATAGTGTATTAATATGTAGGTAAAGAATAATTAAAGTTTTATTTTTCAGCATTACACTATATATAACATCTCGCATATAGCAGTATATGTAGAGGGAATCTAGCGTTAAGATACTGCTTTGCCAACTTTCCGCACAATTTTCGAGATATCGTGTATTGAGTAATGGAACTCAACGCCACTATTTACCTTGTTACCAAAGCGAAGAAATGAAAATATGAATAAATTATAATTCCCGGAGTGGGAACTGAACACTCCGTCGTGTTTAAAGTCACGTTTGTGCCACTGCGAAAGAACGGCCTCATTAAGTTATTTAAAAAAGATGTATTTAAAAAAATTAAGTAACTATACGGTATATTGGTAGATGGTAAGTGCGCGTGCACGGCAAGCGCAGTTTCTCCCGTGTAAACTCTGATCCCGACCCCGATCTTAAGATCAGGATCGGATTTAAATCTTGAAATCTCGGTGTTTTTATTATCATACAATCTCGAGTTTTTTCTATTATTATACAAATTGAAAGCTAAAGATTCAATCACTTCAGTAAAACAGTTGAATAAAATAAATATACCAATTAGCAAATTTATTGAGCTAAGTACTTTAGCTTGCCAGAATCTAATAGTGAAAACTATTTAAATCCTTTAAGCCGGTTCTGAGATTAGCGCTAACAAACGCACAGATAAACAGAGAAAAAATTTAAAACCATTTTTTGTGCTCTATCTAGTAATTTTAACAAAGGTCCCCCCCCCCCCCCCCACTAAGATTTTTACTTAAATATCTTCCAAGTAAGTTTGTACTTGTAGCGATCAGTTACGATTTTAATATAAGAACAGAGTATTTTAGTAGTAGAGGCCAGTAGTGGCGCAGGGGCACAAAGTGTGACTGTAAAATCGACTGGTTGTGGTTTTGATGCCCACTAGAGGAAATTAAATATTTATTTACATTTATATCTTCACATTTTCGCTCAACACGCAATCCCTCCCGAACTCGGCGAAAAGTGGGGAACGGACACTCCGTTCCCTTCCTTAACATTAGGTTCCCTCCTTCCCACTGATTTAATTTTAATTTTAAATTATTTTAGTATCATGTAACTTAATTAACTAAAAGATGTGAATTTGCATGATAAGTCACTGAAAAAGATAAGTATTTTTGTGTCAACAAAGTTCTTAACTTCTCTTATCAGTAAGATTAGCCACTACTACTGGTTACATTAACACACCTCGTGTAAATTCAATGATATAATCTGGAGACCACGGAAGGATTAGAAAGGATTTTTAATTTTCTTTTTATGACACCATATTATCATATAAATATATAATTATATATATAATTAAGAGCGTTCAAAATATTATGAAATTTGTGTGACTTGATTTATGGACAATCCTATTATCGAGGGGTCGCTAACATTGCCCAAAACAAAGACGTTTTTTACTAAACGTCGATGTTCTTCAAACATGGCTGAGTATCGATGACCTCGTGGTTTTCCGACAGAGGAGCGTTTCCGCATGGTGCGCGTGGGGCGGCTGGAGGCGATGCACGCGCGCGCGCGCGACGTCAGCTCGCAGCAGCTGGCGCAGCGCGACGCCGTGCGCACCCTCGACCACCACCCCGGGCTCGATGAGGAGGTGATTTTCGGCTATTTTAGCTTCATGCTTTACCCCTAGCAGAGTAGCAAAGGGAACAGCGTGCCGACGGTCACAGGAACAGATGTTGTAAAAACTAATTACTTTTAAATATGTTAAACAAATATAATTGTGTCATAACGACGATACGAGGCACAACTAGGAAAATCTAAAAAGTTGCTGAAAAAACAGGCATAATTTACACACACGAATAAATATTTACATTTTTATTTTATCAACAGATATCGCACTTAGAAGCAAAAATAAACATGTGGAAAACTGCAGAGAGTGAAGCAAAAGATCCTGTTCGAGTTGCCTACTGCCGGGGACGGATTGCACAACTCGTCTCGAGGAAAGCTATGGTATGTTCAATACATTTTTATACAACTCCGTTTCTCATCCAAGACAAGACTCTTCGGGCTACTGGAATGGTAATGGGTTTTTTATTTGATAACAGGAGTTATATTATAAGGGAATTCTTTTGGCATAACGTGCCGTAACTCAACGCCGCAAAAACTTTGGGATTGAAGATAGAACGTTTGATAGGAATGACGTTTAATTTAACTGACCTGACAGCTGCGTCCCGGGGCCGGCGGGGGCGCGGACGAGGTGCGGCCGGAGCGCCTGCTGCAGGCGGAGCGCCGCATCGTGGAGTGCGCGGACATCATCGTGACCACGCTCGCCAGCGCGCACAACCACAAGATGAGAGCGTAACTATGTTCATTCATTTATTCAATTTGTTTTTTATTAGTCTCTCCTAAATTCGTAATGAGAATTCAAGACCGTGTGATGTCTTATCATGGCGTCTGCTTGTACTATTTTGTTTGCTTATCACCTAAACTATCTCAATTGTATATTTAGTTTGAAATTAAGATGTTACAAAGCAATACTTCTATATGCAACAGTCTCAAAGGGCGCATAGCGCTGTGCATCGTGGACGAGGCGGGACAGGCGATAGAGCCCGAGGCGCTGATCCCGCTCACGCTGGACGTCACGCGCCTCACGCTTATCGGTGACCCGCAGCAGCTGCCCGGATTCATATGTTCACAGGTGAAAACATATTCAAAATTACATAAAGACCGCTATGACCACTAGGTTCTCTCCGCCGACTGTGCTACATACAGATTTTATATAAAATTAGTAATTATTGTAAAGAGGAGTGAGAAAAATTAAAAATTCTGCAAATATTCAGCAAATATTCAGCAATATTTAATACAATGAGTAAATAAATTTCAGCGCGCAAAGAAGCACGGTCTGGGCGAAAGCCTATTCGCGCGCCTGAGCTCGTGCTCGGAGCAGTGGGGCGGCGCGGCCGTGCTGCTGCAGCAGCAGTACCGCATGCAGGCCGCCATCGCCGACTACCCCAACCGCGCCTTCTACGGCGGCCGCGTGCGCTCGGCGCCGCCCGCGCCGCCGCCGCGCCTCGCGCTGCCGCCCTACCTGCTGCTCGCCGTCGCCAGCGGGGACAAGGGGCAGGGTGAGACACTTAGAGACTTGCAAATCGTTAATTGTTAATACTATTCCTTAATATCATCCTTTCCATTCCATTTTCAAATGATACTTATATGTAGCAAAATATTTGGCTTTAATTTAAATACAACAAACAATATTAACATACAGGATATAACGCAATTGACGGATCAACGGTTGTCTATGAGTAGAGGGCCTTAGTACACTCCCATGCTCCTTCCATTTAGCGATTTTTTATGGTTCAACATAGTTTTGAGTTTTTTGAGAGAGCGATTTTTTGAAGAAAAAAATTCTTGAAGAAAATTGTCAAATACAGCCCAACTGTTGAGGCTACATTCGTGTTTTTTTTTTCTTAATATAGGCCAATAGTAGGCCTTTTGTATAAAGTAAAATTTCGAAATTATCGACTTATAAATATTGGAAACCACATAGAACAAAAAAGAAAAAATATTAATAATTTAAATAGGCAAAATTTTATCAAAAATTTCAAGGGTTGTAGCGGATTTTTTTTTTAAATAATCAATTCCCTGTACTGTGGTCTTCCACTCGTCAACAACCGTTGATCAGTCGATCGCGTTACCCCTTAATATATTCATAGTTTGTCCAAAACAAACCGCTAAAACATATTTTTAAAATTTTTGCCGGTACTCTTTATCCAAATGTGTGTTGCGCAGGGCCCACGCTCGCCAACGAGACGGAGGCGTGGGGCGTGGCGCGCGTGGCGGCGGCGCTGGCGGGGCGCGCGCGCGCGGCCGGCGCCTCGCTCGCCGTCATCACGCCCTACAGCGCGCACCGCGACCTGCTGCGCGCCTGCCTGCGCCGCCTGGGCCAGTGCCACAGGGAGGAGGCCGCCGTGGAGGTGAACACGGTGGACAGCTTCCAGGGCCAGGAGCGCGACGTGGTGGTGGTGTCGCTGGCGCGCTCGCACGGCGTGGGCTTCCTCACGGACGCGGGCCGCATGAACGTGATGTTGACGCGCGCGCGCCACGCGCTCGTCGTGTGCCTCAACCCGCTCGCGCTCGTGGTGAGACACGCTTACACGCTTATAACGCTCGCAGATTTATATAAGCTCTCGAATGTATCGGTATACATGTGTACGTTACACATATACTTACAAAAAAATTGCAACTTACACATCCTTAAAAAGTTACGGAAGCTATTTTGCGATCGACTGTACTTTTTAACAACCACGTGCGTTTTAAAATATTATTAACAAATCTTCTTCGTGGAAATGCAATTTCAAAATGTTTAAATTATAAACGCCGGTCGTGGCGCAGGAAAATAAACGTGAGACTGAAAACGTAGCAACTTACGTAGGGTTTAATTAATTCCCATTCGAAGAAATGAAATATTTCCTCGCTCTGGTAACGAGACAAAGCTCGGCCTTGGGTTTCGTCATTTAACACACAATGCCTCCAGAGTTTAGCGGAAAGTGGAAAAGATAAGTATAACTTAATGGCATGGAATTTGTTAACACTAGGTTCCCATATTCCCTCTGCCTACCAAAAAAAATATAAAAATGATTTGTAGCATGAAAACATTTACAGTTCATAAATAATAATATTTTTATTTGTTATAATATTTAGATGTATATAATTTATTACAGAAAAACAATCAATGGCAAACGCTAATCGACGATGCCCAAAAACGAAACGTCTACGCAACTCTACCTACTAAAATGTGTCAACCGGCAACGTCGCACACAAATGCAATTTCTCATGAGAATGTACTCAAGCATATAATTAAGTGACAGTGTAATTTTTTTTTCGATTTTGATTAAGTGTATCTATTGATTCGTTTCTTTACATTAGTTTACCATTATTACGTCGCACGCCACGTGCGCCGTCGTGGTGCAACTACACAGCGTCTGACTGTTAAAGCGACGGTTGTGGGTACGAAGAAATTCTTCTCGTCGTATATTATTTTCATTTCCACAAGGCGAAGTTGTGCTCCGCTACTCCACACGCTATATTTCGAAACTTTGGCTGTTCAGGGAAATGGAGTGTATTAACTTTGAGATCCCTCTGAGTACTCTGCTATAAGCGGGATACAGCGTGAAGCTAAAAAAAATGTCCACTTAAGTAAAAACATATTTTGATTCAATTAATATCATTGTATATTATGTTATAAGTTCATCAATTTGTTATTTACCTAAGTGAAATACGTTACAGTTATATAAAAATAAAAATGTGATATACAAGTATATATATTTTATTTAATTGCCTAATGTATTTAGTAAAATACATTAGACAAAATGTATTTGTGCTTAATACTGTTAAGATTTTCTATTTAAAAACTTAATATCTTGTTTTCACACAGAGTTAATAATATTTAAATGGATGACTTGTGTTTCAATTTCATTATATATATATTACTTATGTTATATATAAAATAAAATAAATCAAAACGTATTAAGTTCAATGAAATAAAAAAAGATGTGGCCTATTGCAAATAGATTTTTCGAATAAACACATAATTCAAAAATTACAAGACTTTAGAGGCTTCATTTTAATAACATTTGTATTGTTTTAATTTCTACAATCTATTTAGACAACGTGGCATTGGGTTGCGCCACTCAAAACGCAATGTCTTTTATTTGAGATGAAACGTTGGGAATTGTGCTAGCAATAGCATCGTTCTTCTTACAAAAAAGAAGTAGATGTGTGAAATAAGTATATTAATGCATTCCAAGCTTTTCTTGATCAAGGACCGCTACATACGTAGATATAATAAAAATTAATTATCGTATTCAAATTGAAACTTTAATTAATAATTCAATAGAAATTTACTTAAAATGAAATAGAAATATTTTAGTAACAACGTTCTCTAATTTTGTATTAATGTAATTTCTAAGTAAATATTAAAAAATCTATTAATTAACGTATTTTAAATTTCTAAACAATTTATTTTTGACTGAGGAAACAATCCAACTGTAGGCAGACATATCATTTATACCGAGCCGGTAGCTCCACTAGCCGCGCTCTTCTCACTCACTGCACGGCTAAATTTAAAATCATCGCGGAACATATTTTGGCTGATGCGGACCGCTGGTTGGGAACCGTTGCTTTAAAAGAATTCTGTGCAACTGTGATCCATTTACCTAATATTTCTTGTAGGATCTTTTTGTTATATTACTTTTGGGACTCATGGGAATATGGAGCTCAACTGGATATATTATCAATTGTAGTATATAGTATAGTATAAAATAATTTGTAAATTGGTATTGTTCAATTGGTCACCATGTTATGATTAGGGTCCCAAGTATGGTAAAGATATAATATTTTTATATATCATAAACGACACTATTACCATATAACCGACTAATGGATTTTTAAAATATCTTGTTTAATGAATTTGAGAATATTTTACAAAGTAATAGACAATAACATAAACAGTTCATTTAGTTTATAAAAATATTACATTTTATGTGAAATATGATTATGTAACTAATAATTTTGTGATTTATATATTGAACACCACATAAGTGCTGCTTATTAACAAAACTAAAGATTTCATATTTATTTGGAATGAATTAAAAAGTAAAGAAATATAAGAGCTTTTTTGTTAAGACCATAACTTTAAGTACACCAGTGTTTTATCTTTTATCTTCTATAACCTTAAGAGTAATATCCGTTTAAGTGGGATCAAAAAGTGATTATTTCACGAAAAGAACATATTTATATTCTTTTTTTTGCATAAGTATCTTGTTAATTAATTAAAACAACTAAATCATTCGCTACTATTATCGAGTAGTTTCTATACATAACTTATGAAAGCTATTAATTCTCACTGTGTCACGAAGCAGGGTAGGCAGAAGAAATCTAGAAACATGGTGTTACGACACTCCGTTTCCATTAAGACTATTCAGTTTCAATTCTGGATGTTTTGAGTGGCGGAATTTAACGAAACGCTCTGCCGTTACCAAAGCATAAAAATAAATTATTAAATATTTCATATCCTCTCGTGGGAATCGAACCCACAATCTGTGGCGTTTACGGTCGCACACTAGTGCCCCTGCGCCAAGACAGGTCTCAATTCATATTAAAAACACTACAGTAATAAAAACTTTGGCAGTATATACTATTTTATCATGAATGGACCAACGAGGAATTAAATAAAAGGCAGACATTACAAATAAGATGGTTTTGTTTTAGCAAAATACTAAATTTAGCAATTATATCCATCCAGTAGGATGTATAACATAAAATGTCCGTCTGTACACCACACATTTATCAAAATACTGAAGTGTATAAATTTAATACATATGAAGAGTATATTGTTAAATGTACAGAGTTGAATAATGTGGGACGTCCTTACACGCCCGCTAACTAAAGCGACAACCTCTTGTTATAACAAAAATAACAGCTTACAAATAACAAACTAAGACACTAAACTTAGTAATCATAATTATAACTTAAGTAAAAGAAATGGTATCTATTGAATCTAGTGTAATATTTATAGTAAATAAATATTATAAATGCTTACGTAATTAAAGAATACAATTAATAGCGTTACTTCTAACCATTTTATAATTGTAGCAGTAAATTTTTTTGGGAAATATTTTCAAAGTATACAATTTTAAGCAGAAATAGAGTTGTATAAATAAAATTAGATGTTTTTTTTACCTCTATATTTAAGTATGAAAACATTAAAACAACTGGTTATATATTATTGTTAATGTTTGTAAATTAACGATATTAATATCAGGCTTGTATAACTTCAACATGTTGAATAAATATAATATGTATCTTACAAAAACGTCGTTGACCCTTATTTATGAAATGAAGTAAGGCAAGCGGATGACTTTATTATTATCTGTTGTATTTTTATTACTATTATTTAACGGCAAGTGACAGTTCCCATTTGATATTGTTTTTTTTTTTGAATACGACATACTGCGCATCAACTTATTTTAAAAGACAACTTTAATGACTGTCGTCAAAATGACCACCAATCACTTACAATGCGCATTCAATTCAATTTAACAGACAAAACGTCGCTAAAGAGACGTATTAAGGCAAACATATACAAAATTGAACTGAACTGAAGTCTGTATATTTTTTGAAAATTTCCTACCTATTATATTTGAACTTTAACACCTAAGCATATTTTCTTACAATTTTACTATGTTACGTTATAATTATGCTTCTGAGTTCATAAGTATTTATTTTACAAAAATATAAGCACATGTCGGTATTTACAAGATAACTGAGGTTACTATATTTACATAATGTTTATAATGACATCCAACTAAGCTAGTTAAGAGCTCACTTAAGATTACATACGCACAATGCATGTGGCTTGTTTAAAACAATATTGATATATTAAATTACTTGTCACAGTTGAGCTATTTCAAATCACATTGGTTATAAAATATCATTTAATTGTATTTAAAAAAATATTGTTATTATTCGACATCATCATTTCTGTGATTAAAGCTACAAAATGTTTGCTACTTAGCTTATGTAATTCAGTGAGCATACTTAATTTTGTGATAAACAATCAAATAATTAGTTAAGATAATAATCAAGTGTATCAACGTGATCATTTCATATGAACCTGAATACTCGGTACCACATAGTGAACAAATGTAAAATGATTTTGCAGCACAGCAGTATATTTAACTTACATAATTTATAACAGTATGCCTTCCAATAATGGTGGCGTTTTCTATAATTACAAGTATATGTTTATATCTGTAGTTTAAAAGAAAACGCAAATTAATCACTTTACTATATTCATAAAAAACTTGAGTCTTGCATATATAACACTAGAAATCACTTCCCTATATTAATTGATGGCTGTGGTGGAATTGTATGTAACTCACAACTACTATTTTATTACTTAGATTTACCTTAATCTGCTATATTATTTAGCTAATTGTTTTAAGTCCATTCATCTATATACAAGGATAACAGGGGCCAGGGTCAACGATGCCGCGGGTAGTGGTGACCGTTGGTTGCCGTGTACCTGCAGATGACAGAATTATTTATTAAACAAATTTAGTTTATGAATTGATATTTTTTTTAGTTAATACTTAATAAATTAATAATTGATCAACTAATAAATCTGTAAACACAACGGTTAATCGGTCGGTATTCCATCACTGAACACGCAATATCACGAAAATTGGGCAAAAAGTAAGAATTTGAATCATAACAAACTCCTGTGCGGGTTTCTCCTTCGTGGGAATGGGAGTGAAAGCTAAATACATTATTTTTACAAATAAAATATAGAAAATAACACATAGAACATTTACTACAGTTTACAAAAAAATCACATTTTATTAGCTTATCTTAAGCTCTCATCTCTTTTTTAATTATTATATTTATAGTCCGACACAATCGCTATTGCATATGAGAAGTACGCGCGGTAGAATTGCGCTGAATGAGTATTTTGATATATGCACCTATGTGCATACCCCCCGCCACCCCGCTCACGCCGCACCGAATCGGTGCGCAAATTGCAGCGCTCAAACAAATTGAAAAATTAAATAAAAACTGAATAGAAATTATTATAATTAGAAATTATTTTCATAAATCCTAGTAAATACTGGCTATAAAACATAATAATACGTTACCTGTTGGATCTTTTGTATTTGTTGCTATGATGCTTATTGAAATGATGTGCCGGGCGACGGTCGCCGCGATATTTGAAGTTATTATTACCCCAATGCAATTTATTTTGTTTTTCCTGAAAAAAATATAGTAATTACTTTTCGTATAAATCATAGTAGAAGAAAAGCTATAACATAAACTAAATTCTACAATACCTGGAAAGGATTATATCCGTTCCTATTATTATTAAACCGATTATAATGATGGAATTTTTTAATTTTTTTGCTTCGGCCGCGATCCATTTCGTCTGAGGCATCGTGAGCTCGTTTTCGTTCCTCGCGTCTCTCCTCAAAGACCTGTAAATTAAATTATTCTTAGATCCACTAAAAATATATAACCGCCTAACATTATAATAAGTTCATTATGGACAGTAGACCGTGACTGATTTGACTGTAAATAGGCTAGGGTCGTTGATTCAATCTAAATTCCAAAGTAATTGACATCTTTATTCATTATAATAAAATTATTCTCATTTCTGAGTTTTCTTAAGATTTTCGTACAATATATTTAATTGAGAGATAAAGTTAGTAACCAAATAAATATCTTTAGACCAGTTTATTTCTGAAAATAAAGATTCAATAATTTGGAATTCGTTTGTCAGTACCTGTCGCGACATTGCACTATGCGTTCCGTTCCAAGAAGAGACGGGCGCACCGTAGCCGCGATGAGAGAGGCCGTGTAAATGACGCGCTGTCTCTATAGTGTTGGCGGGTGTGCCGCTCGAGGCAGCGGTGGTGGCAGGGACAGCAGAGGCTGGAGAGGCCGCTGATGCGAGGGCGGAGGCGGGAGCGCACGCGGATGCTTCACAGGGAAGTCCCACATTAGATGAAATAATTGCTGGTGGTACAGTCGCAGACGCAGCCTCACTACGGTCGCTAACAGGAGACATACTACTAACACTTGTGTTAGGACTCTCTTCATCTGTACGGCGGTCATCTTTATCTTTTATTCTGAAAACATATTGTGTATATAATGAATATCATGTTGTGTGTGTGTATCATGTGTTATGGATATTATGCAATACATTATTCAAAAAAAAAAAAAAAAAAAATCAGCTTCACGCTGTATCCCGATTATTATTTATCAAAAATTACTAGCAATACATTATTATTTATCAAAAATTACTAGTTGAAAGTAGAAGTAGTAGAAGTTTCATAGTTTAAGACAACTTACTTTTTATTAGTATCACCATTAAGACTAGGGCTCAGCAGAGGGCCACTCTTTTCCTTGGAGACAGTCCAGGCGTGGTGCATTGCTTTGGTAGTGACTATAAGGCCTTGTGATGATTCACACCGACTTGGCTTTGGCTTACGAGAAGGCTCATCACCCAGTCTCTCGCTGCGCTCATCACTGCTGGACTCTGAATCATATGGCACCAATTTAGAATTACCATTCCTTTGAACGTGATTTACAACATCACCTTTATTCATTTGTTCCTCCAACTTTTCCAGTGGTGATTTTAATGGTTTAACTAATTTGCTTATTGTTACTGACTTTTCTATGGTTTTAGAACTTGTACAGCTTATAGCTTTGTTGTCTAAATCAGGTTTAGAAATCTTCGGTTTATTGTGACATTCTTCAGTACCCTGTTTCTTTATGGTAAAGCTAACTTTTCTTTCGTCATCTAATTTATAGGAAGTTCTGTCACCACTGCCATTTGCAACCTTGGGGCCTATCATTACCTTTTCTACTTCACCATTTTGTTTTACAACCCAAGGTTCAGATATGGAATTATTTGACTCCATAGATTTACTTAATGTTGAATTTAAAATTATAGGTTTCATTTCAGATTTTGAAGAATCAGAACTATTTGTGTTCAAAATAATAGGTCTTCTTTCATCATTTCTATAAAATGTCAATTTAAGAGGACTCTTTTCTCTATTAAGAATGCTATCAGAGAGCTGTGGTCCATATACAACATTAGAGGTAGATGCAGTTGGTGCAGTTGAATCTTCTATAGTATTATCCTTCTCAAAGAACATAATATAAGCATTAGTGCCTAGTACAGCTGATAGTGGCAATGGTCTAACAGAGCTGTCATCAAATTGGTAATAATTGCTATTAGGTGCTTGGCCTATTGCAGTGTAATGTCCACAATTTTGGGAAGGCCCAAGATGAGTCACCAAACTTACCAATTTATATGACTGTAAAAGACAAAATAAATAAATAAGTCTTCTAATTATATGTATTTACGAAATATTTGTATAATGATATGACAATTTTTTTACAGTACTTACTAGCTGGTGTTGACCAATTTTATTATACATATATTTGCCAAGATTAATTTTCTTTCGAAACTGAACATGTTTTGAGAGCTTTCCGCCAACCAGAGAAAATCGTTTAAGAGCAATACAAAGTACCATTGGTGCTCTTTCTACAAAAAACTGTTTCGTTGCTGACACCTATAACACAAAATAAAATATATATCATGATTGTTAATTTTCTTTTATTTAATCCATAAATTATGAAGTCAATTATACCTTTTTGTTACATGCTTCACATTTGTATCCTAGATCTTCTAGTCGCTCCCTTGAAAAAAATGAGTCCAGTGCTTCATCTAATGTAGAGTGTTTTCTGATATCTAGTAATAAGTCCTAAAAATTATGTTTATTAATAGTAAAATATGTAACAAATATAAGTGTATATTTTTTTTATATGTACAATATATACCAGGTAGGCAGGGGGATCTGGTGTTGACACACTCCATACCCCAGGAGAATATACAAATTGGGTGGTGGAACTCAACACCAAGCCATGTCTTCGCTGTGTCTTATTACTAGAGATGAAATTAAAGTTCCCTATGGGAGAATATGGGAATTGCTCCCCAATCTTAGTGTTTACAGTAAGATGCTGTGCTGCCGCACCACCTGTATGTATTTAAATATATATTTACCTGGAAATGCTGATAGGTAGTAGATAAATGTTGACAAGCAAGACAGCGTACAGTTGATCTCAAATAACCTCCAAGTATTTGGTTTAATGGAGTTGTTTCTTTGCTATATTGATCCAATTTATCAGAATTTACAACTCGAGATAGGTAGCACTTCTCCATTGCTTCCACAAGATACCTGAAAAATGTATATTAGGTGTTAGAATTAATTAGAAACATTTTTTGAGATAAGAGTTTAAATTATTAAATTTATAATAATATATTCAATAAAAAAAAATCGAAGATCTAAAAGTAATAAATATACAGAATTTGATTAATATTTTAAACATGCATTCTAGAGGTTTTTAATTAAACATAGTGTCTGCTGACCCCCCAGGATATATGTTTTGCTTTGAGCATATTTGTTACAGTGCTATCTCTGGTCAAGGAGATGGGTGAAAATAAAAAAATATACTTTAATATTCACCTTAAAAATTCATGGGCATCTTCTTGATGTCCTGGAGTTAAATGTCTACAAATAAGACGCAGTTTAGAGTAGACTTGCCAAGGTTTGATGGGTGCACTACCATTTTTTTGTGTAGCCATAATAGTAGTCCTCATACCACAAATGACACAAGCTTCTAAAATAAAAAATATATATATTAAATATGATACATCTGCAACATATTCATATGTCATTCATTTAGCATATTTCTAACCTTGCTGGCTACATTTGTCTGCATGAACTGCTTCAGATACAAGCCAGTTGGCAAATGCAGGTACATGAAACAAAGCTTGTAGAGTTGAGTTGAGATAACAAGTATTGCCAACATTTTGCATGCCTGCGCCGGCTGCCCAAGCATTCTGCCATCCTAGTTGCACTTTCTCAACAGGAAAAAACACTCTTTTTGGTTTAGGTAAACCTTCATCCTCAATTTTTGTGCCCTCTGAAAAATCAAGTAGGTATATTAAATTTTATTAAAAAGTTTTTTCAATAAGAACATAAATATACAATTATTTAAGTAAACGCAATTGTCATGTACCATTGCTTATTACTTATACATCGAACAACGTTACAATTATAATTTTACTAAAATAATGACATTTTCAGTGCTATAGTAAATATTAACATCACAAAAAGATAACCTCACGTACTTTCGTAAATATCATATGAAAACTATATAAAATAGGTTAAATTGGTAACAAGAACTTACCAACAGACTGACTGCTTGAATTGATTTCTTTTTTAAGAAGTTTACCATATAGCACTGGTTTCTTTGGTCGTATAACCACATATTTTGATCTTAACCCATCTAGGACAGTGCTTTGATAGTCACCAGATTCTTCAAATTCAATCTTGGACAGTATTAAACTTTTTGCCGATGAGTAAATTCTACTATCTAATAATGACGAGTTTTGAGATTCATCAGCATTAAGAGATAAACGCAATGCGTTTGATACTGGGTCACAAATTGTAGTGGGCATTTTACCTCCAAAACTGCACTATCACGTCACAATATTTATCAAATTACAATGTTACACATGATAATTAATAAAATCGAACGTTGTGATTGTAACGAAAAAGCGATTTAAATGATGTTTTTTAAAAAACCATGTGTATATCTCAAAATAATGAGTCCAAAGCACGGAAAAGGGAAAACGCACACAATCCAACCATACGCGGTGGCGGTGGTAAAAACCATAAACTATAGACTATTAGTCTATAGCTTATAGTTTATGTCTATAGTCTATTTGACTAATATAATATTATCTATTGCTATGCTGCCGGTAACAGAATTAACGGTGCCTTAGATGCATTAATGAGACCGTCAAATAACAGAATAGTTGCAATGCTGACGACCGAAGCTGATATATGGCAGCAAAACGTAGGTGTTGCAGAAAAAGAATTAAAGAAACGTAAGATATGTAAAATTAAATCCCTCGTAACTAGCTGTGTAAAATGTCCTAAATTGTATGGGTGGCCGAAAATACACAACAAGACTAAACTGACTGTATCTTCAATAGTTAACTAAGTCGGTGCGCCGAAGTATAAAGTGGCCCAACATGTTAAGGACTCTGTTCTCTTAAGTTCGTCCGTAACTAAGCTCTTGCTTACTAACGTATGTGAGTAAGCTCTTAAGTTAGCTAACAAAGAAACCATACTTCCAAGTTTAGTGATTCTTACCACCATCCTACACATTTTTCTAACATTGGCAAGTCTTTACTTCAAAGAGCCCACCAACTCTGCGACGCTGAACCTGACCTAGGAAACGAGTTTTGATAGGCGGAGAATGCCTTTCATCAGAGCAAAATCCATACTTCCCTCCAGCGTTTTCAGAAGACTCCCAATAGAAAGACAACCAGGACTTGTACCATATGTAAAACACCTTTTGAAACACACAGGATTGCAACATTTTAAGAAAAGTTTAATATAAAACTATATTTAAGTCTAACAAGAAAGTAAATCCAGGGAAACGTAATTTTCCTCTTTAGTATGTAGACCTATAAAAACTAGATAGTAACAGAGATTTAACAAACATTGTTCAAAAAAGGGGACGCATCGGTATTGGGGGAACGAACACATCTCCGATGTCAAGAATGGACTTATATCAAAATCAGCTGCGTATGGGCAAAGAGCGGATAAATCTTACCATAACATCAGGTCCTATAAATCACAAACCACGTTGGAATTTTATCAAAAACTCGTTCCAAGTACATGAAATGTTCTGGTTATTGATTTTGTTCAAAATGTCAATATAAGTATATATTAACGATTGCTGAAACATTTTTAATCTAAAAGTAGTAAATAGAGATATCAATGATCATTGATGTGCTAAAATTAGAAGAATCCAATTTAAGACTTATTTCTAAATTGTTAAAACATCCGTGGCGGCAGTTGCACCGTCGGAAATTAAAGCTCTACATGCTAACATTATTATAACCCAAAATAAACAGTACGTCACATAAAGTATTTTCGTGGCAATATTTAAAACAAAAGCTCGCTCGATCAATGACCTTATTTTTATAAACTTAGCTTGCGTAGTTACCTCAAAATATAAGCACGCTTTATTATTAAAAACTTTAAGTATGTATTTATTTCATTAAAAATAGCAAAAAAATATATAGTTTAATTACTAATATTTTTGAAAAGAAATTAGCTAAGAATACACCAAATCTCTACGTAAAATATTAAATTTTTTTAAGGTTTTTTTCTTAAAATATATTTTTGTATACACTAAATCATTAAGCTTGTCTAGACTACTTGTTTATTATTTAGTTAATTAAGTTTAATATGATATTCATCTTAAAATAATTTACTATTAATGAGTAAGCACAAGGAAATTGAAATTTGTACGTTTCAGAGAACTGCCACGTAGAGTTATGCTTAAGACTATATTGTCTATGATAAAGTTTAGACTTCGGCCTCCGAAGTGTGAGTTCGGCTTGTAATTAATAGCTGGCCATAAATTTAATTTACAATTTATAGCCAGCCGAATATATAATTTTTAAATTATTATAATTATCGAACATTAAGGACGGTATATAAAATCCTTTATAATGTAGGCTTTATCAGTGCGGGTTATGCATTAGTTAAGTATTACTATAAATTTGGAATTTTAAATAATTTTAAAATCAATATTTTTAAATGGTAATTACTAATTGCTTATAAATTATATTTTAAAAGAAATTACAGCTTGCAAATAATATTTACTTAGATTTTCATTATCCATTTAAGGTAATCTGATTAAATTATGGAATAAGCCAAACAATTAAATAAAAAAATATATTGAATTCAAATTTTAATTTTATTTTTATGCACTGAAATAATATAGATACCATATTGGGTCACATAGTAATGACGCGAAAACAAATCTCTTGGTTCATGGTTGCTCTTGCTAACTAGGTAGGTGCCTACTAACTCTGTTGCTACTTGGCAGTTGGCACTTGCACACTGACATTTGTCAAAGTCAGCATAAAAATTATTAACCTGCTCTTTGAGCAGTTTGATTGAAGGTTTTTAGATTTAATGAAAATATACATAATCATTGCAAATACATGATATTAATATTTTAAACATCATATGAAAAGTGTTTACGCTTCAAGTACCAATTACTATTTGTAACAAGCTTATTTTTGGGTAGGTAGTGAGCGCCGGTGAAATTGTGATCATGGCGAATCCGTCATCAGGCGTTGGTAAGTTTTTCGTTTTGTATACCATAGGTATTTTTTTACGACAACCACCTAAATATGGTATATTATTAATAGATTTTTTTGCTTACCCTTGTTATATTTATTTCAGTGGTTCCTAGAAATTTTCGACTTCTAGAAGAACTTGAGCAAGGTCAGAAGGGAGTGGGCGATGGAACAATTTCTTGGGGACTCGAAAGCGATGATGATATGACCCTGACTCACTGGACTGGCATGATAATTGGTCCTCCTAGGGTAACTGTTTTTTTACTGTATTATTACAAAGATGTTTCATTTTTATATATACATATATTTTGTTGCATTTATACAATAATCTTTTTGTTTTTAATTTAAAAAAACGCTTGTTTTTAAACATTGCCTTCTGTAAGAGTCAGTCAACAATGCTACTAAGCAAATTAGATTATGTTAAGAATACATTATTATTGATTACTCTTTGTTAGGCATCAGTAAAAGTGCTTTTGTTTGACATTTATTTTACTATAAGTTATTTAAAATGAGTAATAATATCTGTTCCTTTTAGACTCCTTATGAAAATAGGATGTATTCACTGAAAATTGAATGTGGAACACGGTACCCTGATGAGCCCCCAACTGCTAGATTTATTTCTAGAATCAACATGAACTGTGTCAACAGCCAAACTGGACTTGTAAGTGTATTTAATATATTTTGTAAGACAAATAAAAACAATTTTTAATGACTTGTTAATTTTTTTAGGTTGACAACAGACAAGTTCCGATTCTGGCCAGATGGCAACGTGATTATACTATCAAAACAGTTTTGCAGGAATTGAGACGTCTAATGACTCTTAAGGAAAATATGAAACTTTCTCAGCCACCAGAGGGTAGCACTTTTTAAATATTGTCTCAATAACCTAATCTGCTCCTACTTTGCTAAATTATAAGAAGTTATATTATTTTTTTTTTCTAAATCCAATCTAATAAATTTGTAGTTATTAATATTTGGCATAATTTCAAGAACTGCTATATCAGTAACATAAATATGTTAGCATAAATAAAGATGGTCTTTATGCATTTACTGTAGGTAGTCTTCACAATACACTTACTCAAAAATGTTTAGTAAATTATATGATAACTTACAGTTTGACAATGTTCTATTTGAATTAAATTCTAATAACCTACTTATAGGGTAACATCAATTTATTTATCACTACCTAAATGATTGTGGCAATTCAAAATCCAACTTGCTTTTTGTATAATTTTGGCCACATTTAATCTTTTATTTTTTGGGTGACTGGTATTGTGTGTGCTTATGAACAATCTATTAATTTGCACTACAGACAGAGTATTTGTTTGTTTTTGAATATAGGCATGATTCCAAAGCAAACTGAAAACATTAAATTTAAGGTTAAAGTTACTGCTATACAAATGTAACCCATAACACATAAATAATTTGAAGAAATGCATATTTTTCTTAGTTTGTCAAGTGTAAAATATTTTAGGAATTTATTTCTTAGAGACTTAAGATGAAGTACTACTGTTTTATTGTAAGGCTTTGCATTGTTTGTTTCATATAACAATTACACCATTTTATATACTATATGTCTACAAAGTGGCTTGTCTACATATTAATTTAAAAGTAGATCCCTTTAAGCCATATATTCCACTTTGCGTGATTTTGTTGTTACAAACCAAAATGCTAAGTCAAATTCTTTCATAGCATTAATATTTTTACCAATGTATAACTAGCAAAAGGTAAATAAATCAAATAATACTGTCAAAGCTGTTATTATTTCTTTGTCTACGTTTACATTAACACATTTAGGCTGCAAGAGGTTTTTTGAAAATGGTAAAAAAAATCCACCGACAATTTTCATTTTTATTAAGAGAAAACATTTAAGCAAAACATTTAAACAAATAGATAAATTATATTATACACTACATTTAAAATTAAATATTACACATAAAATACTGTAAATAATCATTAAAATTATTTCTATTGGCAAGGTAATATAAAATCTTAAATCAATTTAATTTTAATGGATACATTCATATAAAGTTCAGAATGATTTATATTTTATATACCTACTATATGATTTACGGCAACTTTAAAAGCCTACTTTGTGCCAGTACAGATGGCTACCAGGTACACATTAATTAGAATATCAGTTACTACTAAAGCTACTTACTACGAGATAGATTGAGATGTTTGATATTTTTTTTATTTTAGACCTACTAATATTGAAACCAATAAGTTTGTCATCTTAGTGCACCTTTCTTAAATAATCATGTATAACATATTGCACATATTTAATAAACCATGATAAACAAATTCTTTTAAAGGAATGATTATCACAGCAACCTGCCAAATATTATTTAAACTATACAAGTAATTGCTAATTGTAATCAAATGTAGAAGTATCATTAATGATTTGATTAGAAAACGGACCTAGCCTTAATTAAAATACACAGATATTTCAATATTTATTATTTGTTATTGCTTACATTAAAGTAGTTACGTAACTAGACACAGTAAGAAAATATACAAAAATAATTAATGGGATGCGATTGATAAACTAATACAAATTTACAATCACATATAATTTATATATAATTTTTACATATTCTATTATGGCGGAGGGAAGAGAGTATTAATATGTGCTTCGAACATTTCCAAGCTCGTCGACCTGAAATTCATACGCTATAAGCTATACTAACTTTATATGTACCTACAATACTATTTGCGTCATACAAAAGAACAAACTAACTAATAATTGATTTCCGTCTGCCGGCGTCTTACCTGAATCATAACGCTAAAAAAACTAAATTTTAATTGTTCCATTACTTTAGATACTATATGTAAAGATTTTTTTATTGCACGTTTTTATTGTAAACAAACACAACATGCACATAAAACTTTTGATATGAACAAAAATTATCATTAGGTAATTGCAATAATTCAGTAAGTATATTTTTATTGTACTTGATAATCTACAAATAATTTTAAATTGATTAGTCAGTCCTATATCAAAATAAAACGTTTATTAAGCAGTGTAGGGATTTTATAAAATTTAATATTTATTGAATATCTGAACATAGGTAAGTGTTGTTAGTATCTTGTGGAATAGTCGGTCCAAGAAACCTCATCAAATATTATTTATTAAAATTATTTAAAAAAAAAACTAGATTTAAATAGGTACTATATTAAGCACAATGAAAATAACGTTTTATAGAACAAACAATGAAAACTCAATACATAGTAATTATACTAAATAATAGTCAAACTAAAAACAGGACGGAAATTTTTTGAAACTATTTTGGGAAAATCAATTTTAGTACAAATCAATCTTCAGATTAGACATGTTGATAAAGTTATACAGGATATTTCAGAATAAAGATATTCAAAAAATGAATAAAAGGGAAAATGAAATATTTAATACTTTCACTTTTCGCACTGATGTAGAGGCGTCGTCAAGTTCCGCTCACAAGCAATGCCCCCACAGTTCGGCGGAAAATGATATATGTCGACTAAATAATAGCGTAAATTATATTTACTTAAAATAAAAAAAAAAAATTGCATACAAACGTCTTCTCTTATTCATCATAAAACATTCAACAGGTTTGTTAACTATTTTTCGGCATTGTGAAGTAAAAATTTTACGTCAAGTCATATTTTTATTTCTGAGGTTGGCACATGTTAATAAATACGGATTAATATGAGTCTAATCTTTGGTCTATTTAAAATACCATAAAATTAGATCCAAAATCTTAAAGTTGTTTAAAAGTACTGTTATGAATGAAATAAGCACAACTTATAATTTCGAATTGAACTTAATTTCTATAAAATAAACTATTTATTTACAATAATTTAAATAGTTATGTACATAAATATTTCAATATACAACATTTAATTTGTTCAACAATAATTTTATTATATGCACTATTACTACAAATGAAAAAAAAAAAACAATTGAAATGAAGTGTTCTCAGCCAAAACGACTAAAGCCTACTCGCAACGCAGCTTATTACGCATGATGAATCACTACATTACGTCTATGAAGCACACTACACAAGGTTATCTTCTCTGTACCTTATAATATTATATGCAGTTATATTTTGTTATGCCTTTATAATAATAGCCGTTCGCGTAGCTCCTATGTTGTTATAAAAGCTTTTTTATCATGCAGCTTTGATGACAAACGAGTTTTACCACGCAAACTTACAAATAAATGTTATAGCACCAAAACAGCACAACGATATTCACCAGTGAAGTCTGAAGAACAGTATGAAGATTCTATTTTAAGAGAATGCATTCCTTCATGTCAATATGTTGTTGATTCTAAATTAGTAAACAAAAGATGTGTTGTTGCAATATGTTGTTTTAAAACATACATAAATTTATAATACAGTAATAAAGTAAGATTTGTTTTAGGTCTCAATTAACATTCTCATAAAATATAAAATAAATACGTTGCGTGTCAAGATAGAAGTTTTTATAAATTATTTTATAATTGAAACATAAAAAAATATCGTCATAACAACTATAATTTATAATTTGCAATAATTGCACGTCATCACAAAATTTTAAGACTTTTTGTATATAAGAACGAATCCTCATTAAGGTATTCTATAATGGGATAAAGAAATATCAATTTGTTAAGTTATCTTGTACAAGGGATCGTTAAGTAAGGAAGCTTTAATTAAGAAGATTAAGGCACAGCAAAGTTATCCAGAGTCAAAACAGCAAATTTCTACGATTGCACAACAGACTGGCCGTGCTGACTAACTTGCAAGAATAAGGACATATTTATGCCTATTTTTTTTAAGATACAAAATATTATAACGTCGATGCACAGTTGAAATTATTTTTTTATGTTGAATGCAACTTCCATAGTAAGTATTTTTTCTTGGTATATCCAGCAAAATTTACTATAAAATTCAGTTCCCAATCCTTTTTCACTAGTTTTAAGTATTCAAAAAATGAGTGTAATGCTCACAAAACGAATCGCTTTAACCCTGTTGACCTAATGTTCATTTATAAATATTATAAATGCGTCGGCGAGAAAAGTATCAAACATAGAATGGCCCCACACAAATACTTAGTTCAAAATCTTACGAAGCTTCTGAAACGTTTAAACACCTTATTAGGTATTAGGAAAATATTTCTAAAAACTTACCAGTAAAAATATTTGGCCACACAAGGGGCAATATTATTTTGACGCCTATCTGTATCGTTGAAAGATTATAATCGAAATCACGATGAAGATATTTACATTTATGTATAGATAGAGACTATAGGTTATATTTATAAGTTACGCGCTGTCGATTCTCGGTTACACATGAGTAATGACAATAAGAATTATAATATTTTTGGTGTGGATATTAATTCAATACTTAATTATATATGTTGTTGTATTTTAAAATGCGTTCTGTATTAGTCCTTGCTCAATGGAGCTATTTACATTAAGTTACCATAAATTCTTTTTTCTTTTTGTGTATAGATACTTTGTATATATCACGCGTTCTTTTAAAATAAATTATTGCTTTTATCATAGAAAGGTTAACCTCGTCTAATGTTCGTATTAGAATGTTATCTTTTGGTGATAATATAAGATAGGACGGTGATGCGAATATATTGCTTCTGTTGCTGTATCGTTTTAGATGATTATTTTTAAAGCTTATATTAAAGAATGTTTTGCAGTCAGAAAAGAATTCTTAGAGCACTCGTTAACGCATTAATTAGGTGATACATTACTAACGTCTAGAAAGATTATGTTATATAAAGATTTTACATAGATGCGCGAAAAAAGATCAGGGAATCGTTTGAAATCTTTAAGTAGATTAGGTTATACTAAAATTAGGAAATATATATGGAGAGAGGGCTTTCCCTTTAAGCTCTCTATTTGTTTTTATTAAGGTTTAATCAATTTAGTTTTGATTGTTCAATAAAGTATAAAATCTCCATTGCAATTTATAAATACAAATAATGTTAAAATTTTTGTCATCTACAAAATTTAAATATTTTGAAAATTCTGATTTTGTTTTTGTATTTGCTACATTGAAAATATTTTCAATGAAGTGAAAGTGAAGTGATGAATATGTTACGTTTACAAAAAAATACAAATATTTTTAAACAAAATAAACATTATAAATGCTTATAAACACGTCAGCTTTTCAAGTGGTATAATATTTTTTACCTAAGCATTTCCAACAATAAAATTGATATATTAAATCTAAAAGTTATGATAAAATGTAGTTGCATACAATGTTCTCAGTGCCCACGTCATATAGTGTAAAATGTTCAACTACGTCTTTACAATACTCGAATTAATTTATTATTATTGATCTCCACGTGTGCCCCAAATGCCCAAGAGCCGGAACTAGGGTTACATTCACCCTTAAATGGGCATAACACCAAATCAGTTTTATTTATATGATTTATGTAGGGTTTATTTTTTTTATATCCTACTAGATATAGATATAGTAGATAATACTATTTATAAAAATAATTAAGTAATATATTAATGTAAATGATTATTTTTTACCGTTGACAAATAATTATAGATATAATTTCCCACCTAGGGCCTCCACTGGTTTATATAGAGTACGATCCACGAAGACGCGCCCCACTCTTTCCCTTAATCGCTTACATTCCAAGTGTTGTAAACTAATTATGACGCGAGTAGTTTAAATTTCATGTAATTATTAGTATTATCAGATTAAAGAAATCTTGTGAATATTTAGTGGCAACCACATTTTATATAACTCGCCACATGCAAATACATCATATATAACGCGGTAATTATCAACTTTTTGCTTTTAAATATTTTAAATATTCTAAGATTTTCTAGACATATTGTAAAAAAAAATGTAAGTTGAAAAGAAGTTGCCCTTCTTGACAAAACTAACGCCGGCGTCAATTTAAAAAAAAAAATTAAACGCGTCTTCGTGGTACCATATCTATCTATACGTGATTTAATGACAATGTGACACGAACATAAATATTGCATGTTTACAGTTTCGTGTTAATTTACACATTTAATTACTTTTTCAAATTAAAAATAGGAAAATGCAATTTGGATGAAAAATGCTATACATTGTTGACTTTAGCTTTGAATTGATCTTTTCGTATAAAGGTATTTAATTTGTCAGACTTAATTTTTTGTTAGTAAACATAGAGCGGGCACGGCTAGCACAGGCCGTGCAGGCGGCGCGCGGACGGCGCGGGGCGCGCGGCCGCCAGCAGGCGCAGCAGCGGGCGCCCGCACAGCGCCACCAGCCCGCCGCCGCCCCAGCGCGCCGCGCTCGCACTCGCCTCCTCCACCTGCCAACCGGTAGGGGCTGTATTTTAGAAACTACTTAGGTACACAATTGATATACATACTAAAGATTGTACATATTCTACTCTAGACTTTAATATAACTATTATTATCTAAAAAGTTACCATTTTAGAATAATAACCCAAAAATCAATAACAGATATATAACGACTCAGATGTCAATTCATTAATTTAAGCTAAAAACTATATAATAGATGAAGGATCAGCTAAGTTTGGTTATATAGACGCATTTTACATATATTTATAACTAAATTTATAAATTCGATAAAACAAATGTTTTTCTTTTCATAACAAAAAAAAACATAAAAATAATGGTTTTCAACTCTATAATTACATTTGTAAAAGAAAGCGTCTGAACTCTCCAATGAATGACGAGATCTGTCGACACAAAATAGATGGTGGTTTACCTCAGCAATGCGATTAAGTGAGCGAGACTCTCTCAGACGACTCTCCTTGCGCGCGGCGCGCCGGCGCCGGCCGCCCGCGCCGCCGCCCGCGCCGCCGCCGCCGCCGCCCCGCGCGTCCCCGCCGCCGCCGCCTCCGCCGCTGTTCGACGAGGTGCCTCCTACTAAACAATACACCGCTGTAAAATCTTTTTTTCAATCTTGTGCGACAAATCAGAGATCAGAATAAATTTATTCTTAAATAAAGGAAATTAAACTTTAAATAAATGGTGCAGTGTTTATATACGTATTTTGTACTTATATAATAAATTCTTCTGTACATGTGTCTTTCATCTGTCCACTTTTCCGTCTGTGAAAGGAGACCGTACCGTGCGTGTGTGCGGAGGCGGCGGGCGCGGGCGCGGGCGGCGCCGGGTTGGCGGGGCGGCGCTCCTGGCTGTCGCTGGAGTCGTCGTGCGAGTCGCGGCGCGCGCGCTCGTGCGGCGCCGCGCCCGCCTCCGCCGCGCGCTTCTTCTTCTCCGAGTCGTCGTCCGACAGGTCCGAGGACGAGCACGAGCCGGCGCGCGCGCGCCGCCGCCGGCACTCCACGCGCTGGCGGCGCGCGGGCGCGGGCGCGGCCGGCGGCGCGGGCGGTGGCACCTCGTCGAGATTCACCTGAGCATTAACAAGTCTAAGTGAAATCATTTTAAAATTAACACTAGTCTTTTAGTGTCTTAACACTAGGTTATCTTTATCTATCCTGATATATACAGAATGCACTATGAAACTTATAAACCGATCAAGCGCGACTCGGTTTCACCCACCAATGGTTCCGTACCAAATTCATGATTTTGGTCAACGGGAACATGATTTATAAAAGCTAACGTAATAAAAAAGATAGTTGTTAATAATTTTAGTCGATGCCTCCACGTTATCTTCCGATAAATAGTTTTAACAGACGGATAACAGAGTTAGAACCACTCTGTAGGTACAGAACCTTAAAAAGTATTATTATTTGAGGAATATAATGTTACTACAAAATGTATGCAAATAACATACTACTTTAGTGAGATTATCTGTTCGCTGCGAAGAGCGCGCGAGGTGCAGGCGGCCCTCGGAGCGAGAGCCGCGGCGCGCGTCCGCACTGCACGCCGCCACTGCGCCTTCCTCGTCATCCTCTTCTTCACGTACGATGCTGCACTTGCGCGATCTCTGTGTATAAATATTTATTTTTATTTCAATATAATAACTTAATTTTTCCGGTAAGTGTTATACCGGACAGGCATGCCGCATGCCTAGTGTTTTAAGCGAAAATATATACGGATGGGACCCTCAAGGAGTACCAGAACTGGATTATCATAGGCTCGACTGGTAGACGAAACGAATAAATTCTTATCTATTGGGAGAAATGCGAAGAGGCCTTTGCCCAACAATGAGACCTTACAAGTTAGATGTAATTTTTATAGACTTTTTAGGTATATAGCCTTATCTGTATATAACAGATTAGACAGAGAAACCTAATACTAAGAAAGTCTTCTTCAACAGACTGATGTTCTCTATTTTCCCTCACGAATTCCAAATACATATTATTGTGATTCAAGTGTCAAAGTTCAACGATTATTCTGACTAAAGAATTAACCACAACCGTCGCGTTTAGTTACTCTGAAGTTCACGCTGCTGAGCTGCTTAAGCCGATGGATGATACGTAACGTACTTTCATAGGGGGCAATAATACGTTACACGTCACGCTAAGGGTGAGGGAGGTTCGACGTACTGTGACATTATGTGACAAGGAGTGGGGAAGGATTTTTAATTTCGAGATATCACATTTGAAAATATAACAACTTAGTTTTAAAACAGGAAACGTGTGTAAGCAAAAATAATGTCCAAACAGGTGAGGTGTAAAACATTATGAGGTCACACGTAGTTACATACCGGCGGCACGTCCTGCGGCGTGCGGGGCGCGGCGGGCGGCGGCGGCGCCAGCAGGCCGCGCGGCGCGCGCGCCACGCTCAGCGCCTCCGGCCGACGCGCACTCTGTCGCGCCTCTTGTCTGATCAAATAAAATAAACATGTATTTTCAGTCATTTTAACAGAGGCCATCGCGACGCTGCGGCACAGCGTTTAATGGTAAACGCGACGGTATAAGATTTTATTCCCACTGTGGGAATTAGTTATTTTTATTTGCTCGCTTTACTAGGAAGACAAAGTACGGCGTTGAGTTCCGCCACTGAACACGCAATATTTCGAACATTGAACGAAAACTAGGGAAAGCGTCTAGCTAAATGTGATTTCTTTAATAACACTTAACCTAATACATAACAATTGTAGCTGATTTTTAAAAAAATACAATACATCTATAACAACAGTATATATATTATTAAAATTGCACAAAAACAGTATTTATTTTTGAAATGTTGAATATCATTAGAAATGACTTTAAAACAAAAGAGATTTCAAATAGTTTTCGTCAATATGTAATAAAGGTTATATTCGGTCGCTCATTTATCGAGTGCCTGTGGAGCATTAATATTAACAATTTGAAAAAAAGAGATCTTAGATCTCCTTCCTTCTCTAAGAAAATTAAATATTGTGTAAAAAAATCGCAGTGAATATACATACAACCATATTGGTTGACCATAGACCAAAAGACGGAACAATTAAAGGAATGGTTAAAGAATTCGAAATCGTAATTAAGTTCGTAAATGAAAAACAATCGATACTTAAGTAGGATATGTAACTTAAAATCAAAGATAGATTTAGTTCAATCGACGTCAGGAAGTAAAGTGGTCCCGATGATATTTCTGCCGAAGAGGAGTGCTTTCGAGTTAACCTCGGTGCTAACACGCCTATTCTCTCTCTCTCTCTCTCTCTTGGACAACAGGAATTGTCCCATCCTCGTGGAAAGTAATTTCGGTTCACTTTATCCCCAAGAAAGTGGACAGCTCTGACCCATCAAAAAACTGACTTATAGCGATTACCTCTTTACTATATAAGGGCGTGATAATCACGCAGCTTTTTGTTTATCGTAAACAAGGTTATTAGCGATTGATTGTACGGCTTTCATAACGATCGAAGATGAACTCTTGGCGTACCTAAATACACAGAGACATTGGTTTTCTATTGCTATTCTACCATCTTAACTATAGTGAATGTTACCGGAAAATATTTTATTTGATACCACTATCCCCTTTATACCATCGGTGGTACGGATGATATTTACTCTCCTCGAGAGTTACGGCGTTCAACGTGCGTACATAAAGATCATTCTTTCTGCGTATGTGTAAGGTGTTTCCTAAGCGCTATGATTCGTGGATTTCTAGCGTCGGGCATGCAAACACTTTCTCTCTCATTCTGACGCGTGCCAAAGAACCACTATATGTGTTGGCGACAGAATATAAATATACTAGTTGTGGCTCTGCCTCCATGGTTAAATAGAACAACTAAAATTTATATGACACATTATATGTGTCTGAGGTAACCCAGTCTGTATGTACAATAAGTTACATTAAAACAATTATTGTGATATACAGCCTATATGTAAAATAATTCAAACCAGTAGTTCCTGAGATTAACCCATTAAACCAAACCACTTTCCAGCTTTATAACATTAATATATATATATATATATATATATATATATATATATATATATATAGATCCTTTGAAACAATGAATGCAAAAGTTTTTAAAGAATTTTCACTATTTTTTTTACCTTGATGGGGTTCCCTGAGATGGTTATCAGAGCAACGAAATGAAAATAAATATTTTGTTAACAAAAATTATATCAATTTTAATATACATATTTTAGTATACCTCTTAGATCTCAATTTCCTTTCAGCCAATAAATAGTATGTTGCTGTAATATGGTTATATTCATTCTTTTCCAACTCTTCCAGTATATGTTCTGTGCTAGCTATGGCGCCATTCACCATTTTCTGCAAGATGGCAGCTCGATCGTCCTCTGTTAATTCTTGTTTAGTCACTAACGGAGTGTCACAGTCTTCTACAGTGATCCCCTCTCCTGCTGTGACCCATGGATCAGTTGCAATTTCAGACAAAGTTGCACGTTTTTCTGGTTCTCTCACTAGCATTCTTCCTATAAGCCTAAAAAAGAGATAGTTTATATTATCTAAAATTTGTAAAAATATAATATTTTTTATGATAACTTGACTCTTCCTTTACAAAAGGTATGGACTGATTTTAAGAAAAATATAACAATCTTTAAGGAATTTAGCTGCCTTTTAAAACTATTTACTTTACTTCATATAAGTAATAAAACAAATTCAAAATATTATCAAAACTGATATACATACAGCATATTAAATAAAATTCCGAATTTTTATTCAAGCTAATAATAATTTCCTTTCAATTTCAACTATGAAATATTAATTTAAAAAGCAGATGTTTAAGTGTGATGTGTTTAAGACCATTGTCATGGATGGGCACAAAAGCTGTGACTGCAACACACCGGTTGTTGGTTCGATCCCCACTCGAAGGAATAAATTACTATTTCTTGATATTTTCTTCACTCGAAGGAATAAATTACTATTTCTTGATATTTTCTTCGCTCTCGCACCAAGGCAAAAACCCAGGGTTTGGTTCCACTACTCAACACAAAATGCCTCGTAAAACTCGGCAAAAAGTGGAAAATGGAATGTATAAACACAAGGTTCCCTCTGCCTCATGGGCAGAGGCTTAGGCAACCTAGGCAACTGCCTAGGGCCCGTAATTTTTGGGGCCCGAAAAATAGCTTTTTAATTTTATAATTTATTCTTATTACTATTTAACAGAAAAACGTAAAATTCGCAATTATAGCTGAAACATATCCTAATTATGCTGAATCGTTGATTGATAAATAAGTGCAAGTGTGGACATGCTTTTCCGGAACCACTCTGTCTCTTTATGATATTGCATTATTGACAGAAAAATTTATTAGACGCTATGTGACGCTATATTTTTTATACTTATACCTTGCAGTTATCAAACCATTACCCAATATACATTACAAAAAATAATTAACAATTTACTGCTATATCAGTTGTCATTCTACCAGCATTGACATGTTAAGAAAATACCATATTATTAATATAATAGTAAAGAAATGTCAAAATTACCTTTTGCATGAATTTGATACATGAACAGGCATAGTGTATTTGCAATCCATTATCATTGTCAGAGTTTCACTGTCATTTGCTTCTTGGAAAGGAGCTTGTCCACACACCAACATATACAAAATAACTCCTAATGACCATACATCAACAGCTGGTGCATCATAAGAATCTCCTAAAAGGATCTCTGGTGCTGAATATGCTAAGGAACCACATGATGTTTCTAGTTTTTGTCCTGGACAAAATTTATTACTGAAACCAAAGTCAGTTAATTTCACTACTCCCAATTTTTCAAAAAAAACCACATTTTCTGGTTTCAGGTCACGATGTACAACATGTAATCTGAAACAAATATTATTACAATATATATAAGTATACATTAAGACAACTAAGATTCTACTGAAGTTTTTTTATAGGTAGTAAAGATGTACAAAATTTAAAGCTTACCTATGACAATAAGATATTGCACGAACAATTTGACGAAAGTAATCACGAGCATGAGATTCTGAGAGACCAGTTTCATGTCTCATAATATAATCATATAAGTCACCACCATCTCCTAATTCTAATATTAAGTACAACTTAGTTTGAGTGTCAATAACATCATAAAGTCGTACTACATTTGGATGTTGAACCAGCTTCATGCACCGAACCTTAAATAATATATATAAATTTATAAGTTGTATGCTGAGTGCTCTATTTGGTTATTGAAAAAAAAACACTAAGAACATTTAGTTTTAACACAACAATTTTCATACTACTATATTTTAATTTTCATACTAACTACTAGTTTTGTGTTTATTTTAACTTATCTTCTATTTTTTTTGTATATTTCAAAATATTTTCTAATTTCAAATTAACAACAAAGAATTGATTTACCTCTTGAAACAAATGAGATTTGGATACTTCATCTAATTTACTCTTGTCAATTACTTTAACTGCCACTTTTTCTCCAGTGAAAACATGCCTGGCTAACTTTACAACTGCAAAATGACCAGAGCCCAGAGTGTCAAGTAAATCGTATAATCCGGCAATTTTAGCATCGTAGGCCCCACTCCCTGTTCCTACACCGCCACCCATTCCACCTCCACAATTGTTCATTTTCTAATATGTATCTAAAGAAGAAAAATAAATATTAATTAAATTCATAAGCAAAGACAACAGTATATGTATATATAAAGTTTTATTATATTGAATCGTATTTTGTAATATTAATGTTGTAACAAAAAAACAAATTGCAGCTTGCAATACAAATATATACAAATGGTTTTAGTGATTTGTTGGTGACCTATATGATAATTCTGAATTAACGTTTACATAAAAAAATGTTTGGGTATTATAAGTAATCAAGAAAATATAGTTTTATAACCATAGTACTTTTAATATTAATATTTTTACTTACGTGGATAGATTTATAAATTGAAAACTGTTGATAGAAATCCAACACTGAACATTAATGCTGTCAACTAGTTTCATTGATGTTAATATTATTTTACTATATTAGGTGCAACAAACGTATATAAAAACCAAAAACCAATTGTCAATAACGCATTTCTTTAGTTACAAAATTGCAAAAATTGATTATAAAATATGTGTGTAGCAAGATCTCGCTATTTCGCCATTTCTTAAAAAACGGTTCAGAAATTCCCAACCATATAAGTACATTATGTTGTCGTAATTACATATTTAAGTTCTATAAGGTCTATTCTTGAGTAAATTTTTTATTAATAGTAAATTTAATGATATTATTGTATAACACTATCGATATTCTATTCTTTTTGTTGAATAATTGTGATTTCTAAACGAGACCATTGATGAAATCAAGTGAGCCTTGCCACACACGTACAATAATATTCAATGTCAATAAAGTACGTATTGTCAATAATATTGCGTATACCGCGTGCGATTATTATTGTGGATTTCTAGAGATTCTGTTTTTGCCACTACAATATTGAGGGGATGCAAGGTTATTCTCAATTAATATTTTAGTGAAAAAAAACTTCAGAAGGGGCGGACGGCTATGCTTCTTACTCAAGATGGACGATGAAAACAGTGTAAATAGCGAAAAAAATAAAGATATTACTACTCCTACGGAAAAGTAATATTTAATATAGTTTATTAAAACTAGAAAAAACTTATCCAGAGCAATGGAACACATCTATTGAAGCTTTGAAATTAGCTTAGTAATGTATGCTGCATGCAATAGAGTAGCCAGAGAGAACCTAAAGATATCATTTAATTAATTACTCTAATAAAGACACTAACATTTTTCACCATGGTATGCTAGAATTCCGCAGACAATGGGGAACGGACTGTATTAACACTAGGTTCCCTCTGCCTACCCTGCTGTGTGTGGGATACAGCGTTAAGCTGATTTATTTTTTTTAATATCATCAATATGATTGATGTTATGTATTCAATTATTTACAAATTATTTTTAAAATAGCTTTTTAAATAATAATTGAACCTCTTGTTATTTACCTCCAGTAGTAATTGACGAAATAATAATAATAATATCACTTTTATTTAAAAATAATGGAAATACAGATTAGTTTTTTATTTTTTTACAATACCATACTAATTTGAAGATTTTAAAATTTCTGGTACATGGTAAATGTCACCTGGTAACACTAACAACTAGATGACTGAATGTCATATCACATATGTCATAACTCACAATCACAACTGTCATAACAAATAAACCGGCAGACGGCAAGTAGCTAATCGGTAATCTGTAATCGTCAAGTACCTATTAGGATATCAGGTAGGTAATTATTATATTCAGTACTGAATTATATTTCAGTAATGAAAGTAATTGCACATATTTAAAATTTACCATAAATTTTTAATTTTAGCCTTTGCTCAAAAAGAGCATTGAATATGGTGCTAGCTCATAATGTTAATGAGGTTAAGCGGACGAAAGATATACAAATAACGCAAGATGTAACGTTTGAAACAATGCTTCTTTCTTCACATACATTAAATGGTTTAAAAGTTTCTGGTTTCTACAAACCTTCTCCAATTCAGTTACATGGCATTCCCTTAGGAAAATGTGGATTTGGTAATAAAAGTATAAAAAAATATATTTTTGACCTTTTACTTTATATAGTTTCATACATAAGCAAACTCTTTCAGACTTATTACTGGAGGCTAAATCTGGCACAGGGAAAACAGCTGTTTTTACAGTTATCGCACTAGAAAATTTAGACTTACATAAAGGACTACAGGTGATTATACTAGCACCAACTCGTGAAATAGCTGCTCAAATTTGTGATGTTTTAAAACAAATAGGACAAAAATTTGATGGTAATAAATAATAAATTTCTATAAATGTGTATTTGGCATTACTTTGTATTTGTGCCTAATTTGTATTCTTGTGGTTACAGGATTATGTGTAGAAGTTGTAATGGGTGGTCTACCTATTCAGGATGATATCAATAAATTTAAAAGTAATAATATTCACATAGTTGTTGGCAGCCCTGGACGCTTAAAGCATCTTATATTAGAAAAACATATTAATGTGAAATCAGTAAGGCTTTTTGTTCTTGATGAAGCTGACAAATTAATGGAGAAAAGTTTTTTAGCAGATATAAAATTTATAAATTCTACTTTGCCAAAACAAAAACAGGTTATTATGAGCAGTGCTACCTATCCTGAAAGCTCAAAAGAGTTTATAAAGCAATTTGTTCATGATGCACAACATATTTGCCCTAATAGCAATTGTATCTTACTAGGTGTTACTCAAAAAATAACAAATGTTAAGTACAACAGTAACATCGTAAAACAAACAGAAAACAGATTTAAAGAATTATTACAAATTTTAACTAAAATACAATTTAAGCAATGTCTAATTTTCTGTAATTACCAAGCCAGAGTGGGAGAATTACATAAAATGCTAACAAAAGAGAAATGGCCAGTTCAACAGTTATATGGTCAACAAGAACAGATTGATCGTTTAGATGCGCTTAAAACTTTACAACAGTATAAATGTAGGATATTAGTGTCTACAGATTTAGCTGCGCGTGGAATAGACGCATCAAATGTAGATTTGGTGATAAATTTTGAGCCTCCATATGATTGGCCGACTTATTTACATAGAATAGGAAGAGCAGGAAGATTTGGGTCCTTTGGATTAGCGGTTACTATACTTAGTGAAGGCATAGAAAAAAATAAATTTAGTACTTTACTGCAGTCCATAAATGCTTCTGTCTGCCTGACTTCTTTATGGTCTGAAGATAATTCCGAGGACAATTACACTGATGAAAAATCGAAAAATTATATTCCAACATGTAATTCTATTACAAATCATTGTAGTGAAAATAAATTAGAGAAATTGTGGAAAATCATTTCTGATGATCCAGAACCAAAGAAATCAAATCAAAATATAACTACATTTGATGACTTATTAAATTCATATAAAGAAGCAAAAAAAGATATTGAATCAGTTTCAGATTTGGTTACTTCTTACAAAATGAGTCAAGTATCTGATCACACTGATTCTAATGTAGATTTTTATAAGAATATTAAGATGCCTAATAAATCAGATATAATATATTTAAATGAAAATCTTAATTCTATAAAAACTAATATTGAAAAAAAAGGAGACGACTCTAGAGAATCAATTCATGATAATGATTACAATTCTATAACACATGATGCCTCATTAATTAGTCCTAATCTTGATGATACACACCATAAAAAATGTGCCAAATATAATGAAAATATGAAATGTGATATCAATGATAATAAAATAAACACGGATTTTGATAATGAGAATGAATTAAAATATAAATTAGAAAATAAAGTTGAAGATAGTCTCAATTTAGAAGATAAAAATTTTGGCTTATTAAAATTAGGTCTGCCAACATGTTTTTCTAGCACCTATAATAGGCAAAAAAATAATGCAAAAGTAACTCAACAAAATAAAAATCCTAATACAAAAGTAACAAATTATTCTGAACAAAATGCAAGTGAAAGTAAGGATACAATTTCTAATTATAATTTAATTAAAAGAAATCATGCCAAAAGTAAAAAAACAAAAGAAAATCAGATCCTGAAGAAAAATACAAGCAATTTTCAATATAATTCCTATGCTTCAGTTTCTCCTTTTTCTCAAAATTGTGTTGAAAATCGAAAAAACGATTATGCTAATTGGTACACAAAACTGAAATTGCAAGTAAAACAAATTGAACATTTTATTTATATTGAAGAACTTAATAAGTTATATAAGTAGGTTAGTTAGTTTAATTTATATCTTTGTGATTTCAAAACTATTTATTTTTATTATAATTTTATGGAAGGTAAAAAATAAAAAACGAGATTATCAAAATGAATTTTATTTGTATTTAAATATAATAGGAAAGGACTAGATTATACCTAACAATAACATTTAATACAATATATTTTTTGTACATTTAAAAGTGCATCTATGTACTAAAGAATATTATATTATATCGGTTTTAGGAAAATGGTGTCAAGTTTAATTTTTTTAGTATGTATTTAAATAAATGTTTGCAAAAATTATAGATGTCCCTTTAATATAAATGTAGACAGAAACTAAAAATTAAATTACCTGAGTTTATTACAAAATATTGATACAGTAGAGCTTCAAATATCTGGCTTTCCATTTATGTTGATTTCAGATGATCATCTGGACTAGCAACTAGACACATGTATATGTAGATGTGTAACATTGAATTGAAAGATATATTTTGATAAGCAAGAAACATTGATAATATTAGTACTAAATATTTTTAATATATATACAAAGTGTAATTCAATCGACTGATTATGGTTGTACTGTATTATGTTGTTAGAAAATTGCTAATACTCATGAAAAATATAGTAGTAGTAAGTAGTATGATGAGCACAGACACAACAGTTGGGCTGTTTTTACCAATGTTGTTCAAGAATCTGTTTTTTTTTTTTTTCAAAAAAATCACAAGTTCCCCAATATTAGTTGAACCACTTAAAATCGCTGAATGTATATGGGGACGAAATGGATAGGCACTGAGGTCCGCTACTTACAGGTAACCATTGATCTGCCGATCGAGTTACTCTCTGTATATACAAATAAAGTTATATTTTGTTTTGATTTAACTCCAGTAACTCTTAAAATCACTTCTTCCTACATTTGAATCTGGCTATTTATTTATCAAGACACTTAAGCATTATTATTAATCTGGTTAATTACACTTCTACTATATTGAAATAATATCTAATGTAATGATTAATTACATCACATAAAAAGGGGGAGATGGAGTTGGTCGATAATGTGTGACAAGTGGGTACAGATGGGTCCTACAATTTTAACGTCACTAGGAGCAGGATGTGTGTCACAAATGAGACCAGCTGTAACGGACGAAGGGAGGGAGGGAAATTAGTGTGACATAATTAATAGATGATCCCTTACATATTGTTGATTATTTACTATATCTATATTGCACTTTTTCAAGTATATTATGGCTTATTTTACTACAATATATTTAATATAGTATTAAAAAAAATAATAATATTGTAAAATAAAAGAAAACCTTTTATCTATTTTTAAAAGCAATGATTTTTAAGAAATTGTAAATTATCTTAGATCTTAGATTACTTGTAAAAATTCATATTTTCTATTTTTTTACTAAAATCATATGATTTATTTCAATGATTAAAACATTTACTAGATTTATCATATTCATATAAAATCAGTCATATTTTATGAACTGAACTATAACAATATATTACATATTAATTAGTGACGATTTCAAAAAATCTTATAGTGTTATTTATTAACTAACAAAAAATATATTGGAAGGCTTATGCTAGCTCAGTTACTTTATCAAAACATTAAAATTTGCGTGGAATTATTATTGTTGTATTAATTATTACCAAATGAAGACATTTTTTAACATTTCATTAGGAAATAAGTTAGTAATGAATGATGATATATTGACCTGGAAACACTATCACAGGTAGACCATTTCGCAGTAGTGTGGCGCGAGGAAGGAAGTTTGCAGTCACAGACGGGAAGAGTGCCACATATACCCAGAACATTCCTCATGATAAATGTGTGTAGAAAACGCAAATGTAAAGCCTTTCACAGATTATTGGTTCCCTGATGATTCGAACGGCTCTATGCTGAATGCGATCAAGAGTTATATAAGTTTTAAGTATATGCTACCAAACTGAATGAAAAGATTTTAGAACATCCTTTATGATTCTTTAAAAACTGTAAATTAACCAAACAAGAATACTGAAATAAATAGATATAATCGTAAAATATACATGGACTTATTTTTTTTTAATATTATTTAAGTATTAAGATAACATTTTCATGTCATTTCTTTGACCTTGTATGACAAATTGAAGTCGTCATTAATAATTACAGACATTTGACACTACAGCTAGCTTACAACAATATGGTATACCATTTTTGTAAATCAGCGTGCTTCCGAATAATTACTTACAGAAAAATAGTTTTCCATTTCTACATGTCAATTAAATAACAAATAATAGTGAACATGATCTTACTAAGTAAAATTTGTATTGTTACATGTCTCTTTGTGAACACTGTATCAGAAATGTGATCTGTGACCAGTAAAAACACACTTACATTAAATAAATAACGTAAGTGTAAGGAATAGACTTCAGAGAATTGTATATAAATAAAAAAATATTAAAATAAATGGTAGACAAAAAAATATGATTTACTATCAATAGTACATGTGTACTAATTAATATAATGCCAAATTTACAAAATCTATGCTATAAGTATAAACATTTATTTATTCTATGCATTTACTACTAAAAGGAGGAAACAGATAAAATGCAATTTTTACAATCCCCTCAAATTATATATAACTCATACTGAACCATAACCAACCATAACCATGTTGTATCCCTTTTAATTTTGCACTTGAATTACATTATTTTTGGCAAATAGATAAGGAGAACCCAGTAAAGTCAGATCTCTGACTATATTAGATACATAGAATGATAAGTGTCGCAAAATTGATAACTTTTTCCATAAATACGGAAGAGATAATAATATAGATTTAATAATACTTTAATTACAAGCACTCCTGAGAGTGATGTTTGAATCCACAATTTATGGAATTATTTTCCGTCAAAGAAGTGCCTTCTTTGACGGAATGAATTGAGCCCATGCAAAACAAATGTTTGACTTGTTGTGGATGAGCTAAAGTAAATAATCATTATACAGGTAAATGGATAAGATAAATATTTGTAAGTGGACACTAAGTTAAGTTGACTTAGATGACACAATATCATTGTTTTTACAAATTTCCTTGTGTATTTTTTTTCCTTAATTGGTTTTACAGTGATGGTTCTATCAAAATTTCTTTCTACATCATATTTGAATGTCAATTCAAAGTCAAACTTTTGATGCTTACCTTATTATGTAGTATGTAGTCACAAAATAACAAATTTATGATATATAATGAAAAGAATAAAATGTATAGCCTCCACTTTATTTGGCAAGTATTTGCCAGGAACATAATGATGATTGCTTCATAGTCCTTAATCTTTCTTTTCATGGCTTTCTGAAATAGTATCATAAAATAATTAAGGAGTTAGTATACTCGATTCATTATGGCATGACAAAAAATGTAAACAAAAAAATCTGTTTCTCAAACTTCATTGTATTTTTTTATTTTTATTTAATTTATTTAACGTGGAGTTTTCTATACATAGCATTATTGCTTGTTGTGCTCGAATGTTTAATATAAAATAAAAATTGTATAAAATATAAGGATAATAGGATGCTATTTGTATATATCCTTTATATAAAGTAAGTATAGCAAAAAAAATGTACTAGTTTTACTAAAAGTTACTTAACTATTAGGTTAATAAAACTTAATAACCAGGTCCATACCAACATTTTTAATTTTAAGTTAAAATATCTATTGGCTTTAAATATGAAAATAATCTTTATTTTTTATTATTTTTCTTTTTACTTACTACTTTTATATAAATATATAAAAATTTTATATAAATATAAAAAATATTTCATTGGTATCCCCTAATTTAAATTCTAATTTTATTAAATAATAATTATAACCTAATTCTAATAAATCACAGAATACTAAGTGTTTTTTTTTTTTGTTACTGAATATTATGTTTATATTATAAAAAAATATAACTTTTCTATACTACAAATTAATACAACTTAACCGACGACAATCAAATGTGACATACGTTTTACATTTATTTTACCTTTCCTTAACCGTTCAGAATTTACTAACGAAAATAATTAAATATTATAGGATAGAAAAAAATTGTGAATTTTGTAAAAAAAAAATCTTCCCGCTTTACTGCTATTCTATTTCAATTATAACATAATATTATAATATTTTTTATGGCTATTTACAGTGTTTTCAGCGTACTACTTCTAAAATATATATATTTTAATTAATATAATAACTCCATCAAACCTGTAATGTAAAAGAACCTTTTTTTGACATGTTTACCTTTTATGTCATGCCTTCATGAATCGAGTATAGACATAAATTTCATAAACATTTTTAGTTGTTGTTTACATTGCTTTATAGATTTCTAAAATGTTTTAATCTTAATATGATACTTTGCTATTATATATTTTTAATAAAACATATGCATGTGGTTTTTTACCTGTAACTTCTTCTTCATCAGCATCAAGTATGTCTGCACAGCAAATAGAATAACAAATGAGTGAAAGGAAACCAAGTGGGAGACCAAACACTAGTGCTGTAAGTACTGGATTTCCACGCCACATGCTTACAAGAGTTGTTCTTGCTTCATAAAAACCTCTATACATACGAACCAGCCAGTTATTTCCACCATAAGCCTGAAAAAATTAACGACAGAAACGTAAAAAAAATTGCGTTAAATTCATTTGCTGCTAAATAATAGAAATCAACATGCAGGTTACTTTATAAGACCATTGAATATTCATATAAAAAGTAGTTAAAACACAACAAGCAACATCAGATTATAAATAATTTTATATGATAATAAAAAAATACAATAAAAATATTTACAGGGGCCATTTGGTTATGTATTTGCTCAAGGAACATAGCCACAGCCTCAGGTGTCATTAATACTGGATCATCATCAGGAATATGATGGTGGCTTGTAGTAGAGTTAAGAACTATCAAATGTGGCACTGTTAGTTCTGACATAGCTATTGTATTTGCTAATTCAGGATTTCCCATCCAACCAAATTGGAATCTATCATGGAGATTATGCTTTTTATTTCTGGAAATAATTATATTGATCAATACATGTAACAAAATCGTCAAGATGGTTGTGATGCAGTATAACAGCGCTTGACTGTAAATGCGGGTGTGATTCCCTCACAGAGGAATAATTTATGTTAATTTCTTGCTATGATAAAACAAATCAGAATGTCTCAAAAAATTATTTATTTAATGCATAGTGGGGAATAGAGTATCTTAACACTAGGTTCCTTCTGTATATCCTGATGTGTGCGGAATAGTGTAAAAGTTCAAAAAATTAAATAATAATAATTGTCAAGTACTACTTGAGTAGTGACCCAGGGACACAGGGGTGTAACTTTAACGCGACAATTGTGGGTTCAATTCCCACTCAAGGGAATTAATTATTATTTCTTTATATGTATTATTATTTCTTCACTCTGGCACCAAGGCAAAACCACGGTGTTGAGTTCCACCACTCAGCACACAACGCCACGAAAAAATTTGTGGAAAGTGGGGAATGGAGTGTCTTATCATTATGTTCCTGCTGCCTTGCAGTGTGTGGGATTTACTAATTTATTTATCAAGTACAACTAGGGAACATGAAGCGATGAAGTTTTTTAAAGCAAATTGTTATTGAAAATGATTTATTGAAAGCAATACATTGTATGTGTCTAAGGTATCTAGATGTGCGATAAAATGTACAGCCAAGTTAAAAAAGTTGAATAGCAATGCATTATGTGTGATATAAAACAAACTTACTAGATGGTATGAAGGTAACATAATGATATATGTAAAATAAAATATTATTGATAAAAACTTATATTAAGCCAAACAACAACAAACCTTATAATGCCTTCAACCATATCCTTGAAGTCTTGTTCTGTTTGCGTTATTTCATTTAGTTTGTTTTCTGATACTACAGCTATTACAATATACTTCTCTGTATCCATTAAGTCATTAATATTAGATCTTGTTATTTTTGGAAAGAAACCAAATCTCTCTGAATTCACCCATTTATTTAAAGTATAATTTAATGAATCTTTATCCAAAAGTAATTCTGGTGTTGCTGAAATAAAACAGTATTTGTAAGTAGGATATGGTAAATGTCAAAATATTTATTATTATATACTTTTTACATTGTCTTTTTATACCTTTAAAGTAGAAAATTTCTTCCTCTTTGTATACAAAAACAGTTGTTTCATTTGGAGGCTTCAAGTGCTTTATAGCAATTTCATGAGGTACAGCATAAAACCAGCTGAAAGCTTGATATTTCTCAGCATGATTTGAGAATGTGTCCTGTAAATGTAACAAGTAACAAAATTAAAAACATGTAAACAAAACAATGGCATTTTTCTCATAATATTTTTTTTAACATTGAGATTTAATTAGCAGTGTTTTTAAATCCGTACACAGTAAAATTTTCTTACTCGTATTTATGTACAGATCATATTCCACCACACACAATTCACAACATAGTGAATGAGGTCTTTCCTCATTATGTTTTGTATATTATTAAAAAAGATACATTCAAAGGTACAGGAAAGAATAAATAAAAAGTAATTTAATTTTACTTTTTCTATCAATGCTATTACTAGTAACTTAATTTAAATAGATCAATTCCCATGAAGTCATACAGTTCTTACGTTATCAATTAAAATTGTGTAACTTTTTGCATTAAAAAGTCTTCTTTACAGTGCTTGTTAATGGTTACTTTTCTGTAGATAATGGATTTTACATTTCCTTTACATTAACACTTAATTATAATTTAAACTTTCTCATAGTGAAGTAAAGCTTGTATTGTGAATTAAACTTTTAGGGCCAGTTTCACCACCACCACTGGCTAATAAAGTCCAGGACAGCCTTATCTGCCAAACAAGCTATAATTTTTGGTTTCACAGGTTTTGAATAGCAATATTTAGTGACACATTTGACACATGCATTTCATTTTTACATACTTATTTGTAATTTAAAATTGTAAGGAATCAGATGAATTGTTACCTACTATAATCATTCAAAATTAATTCTTGAAAATAAAACAAAACACCTATTTTATATTTTTATCCTCTATCTGTAAGATAACATTAATTATTAAGTAACTATGTAAAACCTCATTCGTGACTGGTGTAACTGACCCTTACTGTAGAGAAATTTTTACCCATAACAGTCCCTGCTGCTTTCCAATGTAACCAAAAAACACATTATGAGTCTCTTTTAAATATCCAAAACTGTCAGCATGAGATAATCTCTGTACAGCTGGTTGTGCCATTCGCATTGCATAATTAACCATATCTTCTTTAACTCTTTCACCTGAATACTGATGCCAATATTCTCCTTTAATACTGAAATATTAAATAAATATAAGAAAGATAATATTGAGACAATTAATATATGAATAATATTATAATAGAAAAGAAAACTTACAACATTATAGTTGGGTAAGCTCTAACTTTAAAATGAGTTGCCACAGCTGGAAAACGTGTGCAATCTACCTTCGCTACTCTAATTTCAGAGTTATACAGAGCTTGAGCAACATGCCCCCATATAGGCTCAATTCTTCGGCAGTGAGCACACCATGGTGCATAAAATTTGACAAACCAGACACCATCCTTGCTAATATCAATGAATTTGTCACTTAATTCTAAAACTCTGGACGAAGACACACCGCAAGATCCTACAGGGAAATATATATAGTATTTATGAAACCAATGTTTTTAAAAATGTTTTCATCCACATTGTTTTAAATTTATTCTTTTATTAATAAAAAATATAAATAAGGTAAAATAAAAACACGTTAATAGAACATGTAATTGAACATCTTAATTAGATTTACGTTAACTTATATTGTCCCAGAGAATATTTTATTTACTTACCTAAAATTAGGAATAAAACTGAACCCAACAGTAAGTTCATTATTGTTAATTATTAAAGCTCGTGTCATTGATTTACAAACATATGATCCAAACGTTAAGATCATTCAATAAAATTGTTAAAAAATTTACTATACATATCAACTTGCACAGTGCACACTAAGCTAAAATATATAATTTACATTCACAGAGTAATTTAGTTAACAGGCAACTTGTCATAATTTTTCTGTAAGTACTGCCAGAAATTAAAATCACCATAAGCTACATATGTACAACAAAATATCATAATTTTTCTTTTTCAATTAATTTCAAAATTATTATTAATTATCTTATTACTTTTCAAATAATTAATAATGTATTCTGTTCTGATCTCATTCTTCGTTTATGGCTTTCCGAGACCCGACAGTAATTTCTATCTAGAAATAGGGTCAATATCAATAGTATTGTCTCTTTACATTTTATTGCGTGTCTATTCGCCCCATTAAATAAATTATTTATTATTATTTCATTTTATTCCCCTGTTTCCCCGATAAGTTTGACATGACTATATTTTTATTTATCTCTTCGTGATGCTAACAATTTGGCTTGTGAGGACTTTAAGACCCTTGGCGTCTTACTTATCTGCCACTAATTACATCAAATATTTGTTTAGATCTTATACAACTTTAAATAAGATTAAAACAAATTTATATTTCTGTAGTTAGCCTGATCATTTCATTATTAAAAAGTAACAGATATAATTCCACAAGAAACATCTAGTTTCTTAAAATCTTGTTTCATATGTCAACGAAAAAAGCTCATGATGGATGCCAGAGATTTGTATGTTGTTCGTATGACTAAGACCAGGCGAAAGGGCAATGACACCACTGATTTGCTGGGCAGCCGGGTCGCTATCAGGGTCAGCGTATCAGAGCGCGAGCAGAGCTGAGAAAGGATAGGATGTTATTGTGTCTTTCCACTGGTTAGTGCTGCGGTAGAATATAAGGTGGTCTACTCGAGACTGCTTTGGATTTGTTTCAAGGTAGAGATAACAAGTATTCTTGTTAGCGGCATATACGCCAGTATCCTCAGCTCTAGAAAGTGTTAGAGGGAATGAAAAATTAATAATAAGTGGTGATTTGTACGGATTGGTCGGAACTACGCGAAGCGGTTACGAGGGAGCGCTATGTCAATATGGCAAGAGAATTAAGTAATTATATAAAACTAGAGTAATGTTGGCACAGGTACACGAGGTGTCCAAACTTAGGGTAAAATTATTGCATAAGAAGCTGGAAGATTCAAGATCTACCCATTATAATATACAAAATTACATACATATATACATACTACATATACATATATATGAATATACATATACTATACCAAAATACATATATAAAGGTTCAAAAACAAAAAGGTAAAAGTAAACTGTGAAATAGCAAAAAAAAAAAGAGTGAGAAGAAAAAAAAAGTGTAACTTTAAGCGACGTTTGAATGTTACAAATGTTTTGGAATTTCTGACCTCTAAAGGAAGTAAGGCGTCTTTCATCGCAAAATCAGATCATTAAAAAAAAAAGAAAATCTATTTTCAAAATTAGCTTAGCAATACCAATTAAATCAGTTGAGTTTTTGTTTTGAGTTAAGTGCATCTTACCAACACACACCAAATGACTTAATCAAAGAAGATATACTCTCCAAACTTTTGTTCATGTCCTTAACTGCAGTAGGCAAGTCAGAAACTTTTGCTTGCTTGTGAATCTACAAATCATCTGCGTATAAATGATAGAGAGAAGAAATAACACCAGAAATGGTATTTATAAGTAAAGAAAATAATAAAGGAGACAGCACGCCACCCTGCGGAACCCAGCAACGACAGGAGACCAATCAGAGTACGAATCTTGTATTCGTAAACGTTGCCGGTATCCAAACGTGAATCCACGAAATCAGTTAATTACATTAGGATATATGTTAAGATACGTTAAAGTAGCCAGCATGACATCAAAGTCAACGGAGCCAAAGCCATTGAAGTCCAGTAACGCTAAAGAATACAGCGTGAAGCTAAGTTATATTAAATGTATTTATTTTTCATTCAAATCCGTCAAGTAGAGCCTCATCGTCTCTAACATTGCCTTTTCAAATTGTCAAAGGAAACGAAGTACGTGTGGAGCTGACCGTCAATTTGGGCCAACTTTTTGTGGATTCTAAATGTTAACGCCCTGTATATTTTCCAGGTATCGTGGGTGTGGACAGTGTTCAATGTTAATACCTCACTAATATATTTGAAGTGGTCTGTTCGCGTCACAGTTCTTAAGGTGGAATCCGCAGGACTAAATGCGCACCACTAAGGTCGAATGAGTTTTAGCTGGGTTTGGTTAACGAGTTAGCATCGTAGTACAAATAGAGTGTGTTTAGAGCTATCTACAGCTATTTTTCTACCTCCTCAAAGCTTTGCGCCTAAACATGGAGAGTGTTATTGGCTGATCATTGATATCAATTACCCTACCTATTTTTTTAACACCGCAACCTGTTCTTACTGCCGCTGAAGTCGCGGCGGACTTGAAAGCTTCTGTTGTTTAGCATTTCTCTCAAGATTTGGACGAATGCTTGGGCGTTCATCATGTTTTGTACTAATAAATAAATAACGAACGTTAATATCACTCGTAAACTGCTAACCAAGGCTGGTTAGCAATCTACTAAAACCCAACTACCAAAAAAATGCTCTAAAAATCACGAAACCAGAAAATACTCTCAGCTGAAATTTGTATGTACAAATTTAACTACTATTAAATACTGATAGAGATATAACTTTATCAGTGTGACGTATAAAAATACATTAAAATATAAAACGTGTAAGTCAGTTGTTTATTTAATAATCGGTAAATTATGAACAGTTTGTACATAACAATTTCAACGGAGACTATTTTCTTGTTTCGTACTTTTTAAAGCGTGTTTTAGTAGTTGGGTTATCATTTTTAACCTTCCTTTCTATTATTTAACTTATTTTCGAGTTATGTGTATTCGTGTTATTTGTCCAATTACGATACCTTACTAGTTCAGAAGTGATTTTGAAAATTTCTGCAATTATCAAATGATTGTAGCAAGGCCGTGAGCAACAGATAAAAATGTTTGAAATGTGCTAAGAAAGCTCTTTCATTTGATACCCCCCATAACACCGTAAAGATATATTTTTTAGTTCTTTACTTTAAGTCCCTTAAAGGAAGCTGTAATCAATTTAATGTAGTTTAGAACCAGCGGACAATCAAGAGGCTTCAACTTCATCTCATTTGCCTAATTATGATAAGTAATGTAGGTTATGAGGGAACAGATGACCATGTCCACATACATACATACATAAATACATACATACATACAGTTCGAATCCATAATCATAATCCGCCGACGTCGGGTAAAAATTAATATACTTAAATGTCCGTAACGCATTCATACTTTTTTTAGATACCTATACCTATATAGGAACTATTCAAGTCATCCAAGCAATTTTTCACAAAAAATAAAAAATTATGTCAAAGTTAATTATAATCATAATAACAGCTAACTAAATATTTCAGGCATCTTATAGCGTAAGTATTTATTAGTTTTTTACTTCATACCTAAATATGAAAGTGTTTCACAGATAATTTATGTTATGAATACTGACGTGTAAATATGAATGAAAGATTAAAAAATATCAAGCATGTTAAAATCGTGCACTACTATATAGTTCTAATATAATTGTATATTTTGCTATATAGATAATCAAACTTTCACTTAAAACGTCACTTAATCACGTTCCATGACGCTGCAACAGCTACGTGTTGTGCATAATTCATTTGCATTTCGTTTTCAAAATTATAGTAGTCATCGTAATCTAAGCCGCCATTACAAGTTATTACGTAGCGAATACCGTTATCCGGAGTGGGGGTACGGACGAGTGAGGGGGGTTCGCTACAGCGGTGCGGGTGCGGTTGCAACGCGAGTTTACTCTGTCAGTCGGTCATTACGGTATTTCTCTGTAGTGCGTCCCACATTCACGATCTTGAAAGAAAAAGTGACAATGCCAGAAAACAAACCGTTTCAACGTCTTCCAAAAAATGTGGTACCTGAGCATTATGAACTACATTTGGTACCCAATCTTGAAAAGTTTACATTTACTGGAAAGACTAGGGTGAAAGTATCGGTAAGTGGAAATTTCAACACAATGTCGTTATTGCAAACATTTCGTTTCCATGTGACGTTGTCTAACAGCGTACATTATTTCAGATTGTTAATTCTACCAAAGAAATTGTACTAAACAGTTTAGATTTGGATTTAACAAGTGTTAAATTGCAATATGATGACGGTGGTTCAGTTACTACCCTTGATCCAAAAGAAGTACGCTTGGAGCCGGTGGACGAAACTGCAGTTATTTTATTTGAAAAGCCACTTCCTGAGGGAATCGCTACACTCTTTTGCGAATTTACTGGTGAATTAAATGATAAAATGAAGGGTCTATATCGTAGCAAGTACCTGACACCAGGAGGTGAAGAACGTTACGCTGCTGTTACCCAATTTGAGGCTACAGATGCACGACGGTGCTTCCCCTGCTGGGATGAACCTGCTATCAAAGCTACATTTGATATAACTTTAGAAGTACCTGCAGATCGAGTGGCACTCTCAAATATGCCTGTGAAAAAAGAAACAATCAATGAAGACACTAAAATATTACACTTTGATACAACACCTATAATGTCAACATATCTTGTTGCTGTCGTAGTTGGAGAATATGATTATGTGGAAAAGACTTCTCGTGATGGTGTTTTGGTTAGAGTTTACACACCTGTAGGTAAAAGTAAGCAAGGTTTGTTTGCACTGGAAGTGGCTGCAAAAGTTTTGCCTTACTATAAAGAATACTTTGACATAGCATATCCACTTCCTAAAATAGACCTAATAGCTATAGCAGATTTTTCTGCTGGTGCAATGGAGAACTGGGGTCTTGTAACTTACAGGGAAACATGTCTTCTTGTTGATGAAGAACATACATCGGCTGTTCGAAGACAATGGATTGCATTAGTGGTAGGCCATGAACTTGCACATCAGTGGTTTGGCAATCTTGTTACTATGGAATGGTGGACACATTTGTGGCTCAATGAAGGTTATGCATCATTTGTTGAATTCTTATGTGTGAACCATCTTTTCCCTGAATATGATATATGGACTCAATTTGTGACAGAAACATACATAAGGTAGATTTTAATTAATTCCTATTGATAATATTTGATATTTTTACAAATTATATTTAATAGCTCTGTCTTTTTTTGTTTTAAATTTGTGGACAGAAACTAGTGACTTGTTTGAACACCTTTGAATAAATAACAATTTATACTAAACAATTAACAAAATTATATGTTTTATTATAAATGAAAACTATTAAATATGTTTTTTTTTAAAGATAACAAATAATTGCTATATTTCTATTCCCAACACTACATTTCCTAAATTATGCTTAATTGCTGTGTTCATTGTTATGCCTATTTATTAATTCTTTCACCCACTGCTGGATATTTTGAAATTATTGCACAGTCATTTATATAGCACCATAACATAGATATATTATGGCGCTATATAAATTACTGCGAGTATGTTTAGATAAACATACAAATGATTGTGCAAAATACTAAAATAGAATTTAACCATTTGTTGTTTTTCAAAAGTCATTCACCTTATACATATCTGGCAACTTTTCAATTAATTCATATCATGTATAACAATTGTAAACATAACATAAACTGTAAAAGGAATCCATTATAATATATTTACTAAATTGTTGTAGAGCACTGGAATTAGATTGTCTAAAAAATTCTCATCCAATTGAGGTGCCTGTGGGACATCCATCTGAAATAGATGAAATCTTTGATGACATATCATACAACAAAGGTGCCTCAGTTATTCGTATGTTACACCGATACATAGGGGATGATGATTTTCGCAAGGGTATGAATATTTACTTGACAAGACATCAGGTAAGCAAATTTTAAAAAGTTTATTCAGTTTTTCTTATTAAATTTCATACTAAATATGTTATATTTTACAGTATAAAAATACATTTACTGAAGATTTATGGGCTGCGTTGGAGGAAGCTTCTAATAAGCCAGTTGGAGCTGTAATGTCAACTTGGACTAAGCAAATGGGATTCCCTGTAGTTGAGGTAAGTGGACACCAAATTTTTACATATAGACTGTTTTTGTCATCACCACTTTAAATGAAAGCCGTATTAACTACTCTTTTAAAACTTTTACAATTGAAACAATGAAGATTTTGCTAAAAATTAAAAAGTGGTTTTGTGATTTAACAAAATAATCGAATTATCATTGAAAAATAAAACGCCATGTATAAAAAATGACACACGCAGACACTAACCCTCATCTCGTCTCACTCCTCTTTCGCAAAGAGGCGGAGATAAAATCTCATTGAAGTAGAACAAATGCATTTGCAATACGTTCACACGGCAGCGATTTTAAAGCGCGGCCGATTTTCCTCGCGCCCTGGACCACTTCTAGCGCCGGGTGACGGAAATGGAACATATAAAGCCCTATGGACTACCGCTGTTCTGACGAGCTTAACGCAGACGTTAAGTACGCCGCGAGTATCCATAGTAGTTTCTCCCGTAATTATGACAACAGAACGTGAATACTATGTCGTCGCACATAGATCCCGAATTGCTGATTATAGAAATGGAATCTCGACCACTTGCTTATTCAAAATCATTACCGCATTATTCTAATAAGATTTTAAAGAATGGTGCCTTTTTCCCGTCTTTTTTCTTTTTTTCCCAATATGTAATAATATCTAAATATAATTAAATAATAAAAAAATACCTGATTTACATCGGACAAATCGTAAAAAAAATCGGACCTCAGTCATTCGAACACTATTGATTAAACGTAAAGAAGATAATGTAAGGCACTTATAATATTTATAATATAAAATCTTTATTTCCAGAATAAAATTCCAATTACAATAAATTTACAATTAATAATAAATATAACTGAGCGGCTACTCCTCACCATCAAGATCAGACATCATTCCTATAAGATGTGGGTGGGAACTAAAGAACCACCCAGTTCACAATCAAGTTATTTAATTGCACAAAATATCACTAAAATACATTCACTGCCAATTTAAGGAATTACTTAATAAATCACTTTTAATCACTTCTTAATTATAATGCACAAGATTATTCGGAACAACAGCGATTCGTCGCAAACGTGGTACGCAACCGTTGACATTCAAATCCAAAAGTGACGTTCAACATGGCCGCGCTGACCATCGACACGACGCTCCGCCAGCTTGATAGTTATCAAGCTCGTTCCGACAGAAGGCGCTAGCAATGCGCCGTCACGGCCGGACTGACTTTCGACCGTCCCCGGGCGCATCTGGTTGCAGTCCTGTAACAATGACACAATAAAACGGACGGATGGTCAGTAAATCTACCCGCTCGTCCAACCTGACAATCTATGACTAGTGTCTACTAGTCATGGATTGTTACGTAATGGTACTGTCATACAACTGCATTAACTGTCTCAGAATAAAATAAAAAGCGTGTGTCCTTTCGACCACTCATGGACCGGACGGCACCTTTTTTTTTAATCACGGCATGACCTACCCTTAGGTTAAATTTTTCGCACAGTATCAATTTGGACCGGACGGGTGTGTCCTTTCGACCAGCTACACTTGCATGGCCCGGACAACACTGTCCCTTCGACCAATGAACACTTAAGGTTGGACCGGATGAATGTGTCCCTTCGACCAGCCGCTATCAGCTGCATGGCCCGGACGACATTATCCTTTCGACCACCTTCCACACACCACGTTACTCAATAACTCTTCTAACTCAACGTGCCAACATAGTTAAGTAAGCTACATGCAAACAATCCTTACAGATTACACATACCTATAAGTTACGAACTGTCTTGCTCTGCGTGAATTTGGACCTCATGCTCAATGATTTCGCGATCTGAGATATTACTTAGGGTATCAGACTCCGCTGTAAGTGTGTCTGATCCTGCGGACAGTGTATCGGACACTGCACTCATTGTTTCACAGCTATTCGGTCTGTCGAGGTGACTATTATCAAGTTCAACGTCTTCCGGCGCCGTCATGGCCTCTTCTTCAGTCATCAAACTAGTAGATATTTCAACTAACCCGTCATGACCGCGAGGTACTGGACGCAAGTTCTCGTGCGCGTATTTAAAGGTACGATGTGAACCGACAATGTTTTTTAACTCGTAACGGTCATTATCTAATACTGCTACTATTACATACGGACCCCTAAACTTCCTATCTAACTTGGTTTGGTTGCGTTCGCAATTTTTGATAAATACAAAATCGCCTTTAGCAAATGGCTTGACAGTAGCTCGACCTTGGTTAAATCGTAAAGTGTCAGATGCGGCTGCCCTTTGTATGTTAAGAGACGCATCTTGCCTGGCTGACTCTACGTCAATTCGCTGTTCTTGTTCTGAATCTGGACTTGAAGACCTAATTCTCGACATACCTAGAGATTGAGAACGGATACCGAACATGAGTTCTGTTGGCGTAAATTTAGTGACTGTAGACCTAGTACTATTAAGCGCTAATTGCACATTACCTAACTCGTCACGCCACGCTTTATTGGGATCGTTTTCGATAATCGTTAGCAAACTTTTCAAAGTGCGCATCACACGCTCTACTTGCCCGTTTGCCCTGCTGGCGCCAGTTGCTATAAAATGCAGCTTAATGTTATGTTCAGAACAAAAGTTCTTGAAAACCTGGCTAATGTAACACCTGCCTTGATCAGCTATTATACGCTTAGGTGCTCCAAAAAGGCAAACGGCATTTTTAACAGCTTGAACTGCACTGGCTGCATCTAATGAAGAGGTATGCTCTAATAATACGTATTTAGTGAATGCGTCAATAATTACTGAACAATATTCCTTACGGTCACTTTTTCCACTTAGTTTGCCGGTGAAGTCTATATGAATCGTGTGCCACGGTACAGGAGCTTTTGGAATAGAGTGGAGCTGCACAGGCTGAGCACCCGAGGGACCTTTTGATGCCTTACAGACAATGCAGGAGTCAATAAATTTTCTAACGCACTTGGACATCTGAGGGAACCAGTACTGTTCGTACAGTTTGTCCAGTGTTTTGTCACTACCCAGATGTTGTAACTCATTATGAACGTGATTGATCAAAGTCCATATTAGGGAACGAGGGACGACTGGCAACCATGATATAATTTTGTTTCTTACGACCTTCCTATAAAGAATACCATCCCTAACGTCATATGTCTGACCAACCGTTTCGGGAAAATCGTTATTATTATACTTGTTGATCAAGTCTTGGACCTCCACGTCACGTTTCTGTTCAACAGAAAGCCAGCCCTGATGTAATTCTACAAAATTTATTTTCTGAGTTATAGGTTTTGAAGAAACTTGTGATTCAGAAACTAAGCTATTGGGGTCTGGCAGGGGATTTCTAGAAAGATAATCCGCATGTTCCATGCCACGACCTTCGCGATATATGATATCAAAATCGTAGGCTTGTAAAAATGCCCACCAGCGATGAACACGTGGGGTTAGGTCAGTTTTAGATTTCGAAGCTTTTAATGAGTTACAGTCCGTGAAAACTTTGAAACGACGACCTTATAAATAATGCCGGAAGTGCTCTACCGCTCGTACAACTGCCAGCGTTTCCAGTTCGTACGAGTGGTAACGGGACTCTACTTCAGATGTTCGTCGGCTAAAGTATTCTACAACATGGGGTAGGTCCTTCTTTTTCTGAATTAAGATCGCCCCATAACCCTCCGAGCTAGCATCGCAATGCAATTCAACGGATAAGTTCGGGTCAAAGATCATCAGAACTGGTTCGGAGGTAAGTATCTTTATAATGGTATTACGGATACGTTCATGTTTTTCTTCCCACTTTATAGGGCCTTTCAACTTTGTTAAGGGATACAACGGGCCAACAATGTTTGTAAATCCTGGGATAAATTTTCGGAAATACGAGGCAAGGCCTAGAAATTGACGGACTTGTGTCGCAGTTTTAGGCTGGGGAGAATCTATTAAAGCCTGTATCTTGCGTAAGTTTGGTCCCACCTCTCCGCACTGAATAGAATAACCCAAGAAATCAATTTTCTTTTTCATAAATTTACATTTTTTAAGGTTTAAAGAGAAACCAGCGGTACAAAGAGCAGACAAGACCTCATCCAGCCGTTTAAGACCCTCAGATATATCACCAGAATAGCATAATACGTCATCCATGTAAATCAGAGGTTTTTTTTTTAGTTGATGGACAGCTTATGTGATACAGCGTTGATATACCGAAGGAGCATTGCGTAACCCGAAGGGCATGGCTAGATACTCATACTGCCCTTCTGGCGTCACAAACGCTGTCTTTTCTATTGAGTCATGGTGAATAGGGATCTGGTGAAACCCTGATGCCATATCCAGGGAAGAGAAATAATGAGCACCACCGAGCTGATCTATTTGTTCCTCAATACGAGGTAGTGGATAGTGTTCGGGTCGTGTATTAGAGTTAAGCTCCCGGTAATCGACACACATTCTCTCGGTGTTATCTTTTTTTTTTACCAAAAGAATTGGACTCGCAAATGGGGATGAGCTTTCTCGAATTACACCCGCATCGAGGAGCTCTTGAACCTTTTCTCTAACTATTTGCTTTTCAATTGGCGTTAATCTATATGGGCGTCGTTGAACGGTTTTATATGGATCTACTAAATCAATTTCTAGCTCTCCTGTGTTCACGCGTCTACGGGAAACACCATCGACGAAACTGCTAGCATATTTGGTCAATAGTCTAATAAGGGTATCTCTATCATGAGCTGTCAAATCCGTATCTATCCGAGTAAAGTCCGGCTGGGTAGCAATCGACTCACAAACTTGTACTTGTTCCTCAAAATAAAAAATCAAATTATCATTATTAATTTTGACGCTCACACCGTTATCTAAAATGTCCCTACCTATTATAACAGGGTCCGTAAGGCATGAGTCTGGTACTACATGAAATGTCAAGAGTTTCATAAAATGTCCAAGATTAACCTCACTAGAAATTTGTGACGTAGATTTTATTTCATCGCCTCCGATGCCTGTAAGATACACGAGGTCATTGCGCACAGTACCTGGGAACTTACTAGAATAGCTCTCTTTAATCAACGAGCAAGACGATCCGCTATCAAACAAAAAGAGTACTGACTCACCGGATGACGTCGTCAAGGTGCCCCTCGACAGCCGTTGTTCGCAAATATTGACCTCTTTCTTTGCAGTAGATCCACCGCCTTTTTCCTTTTCTCTACAGTTTGTTGATACATGTCCAGCTTGACCACATATGTAGCAGGTTACGGTAGAAGTTTTCTCGGAGGCACGTGTTGCATTTGACAGATCTTGCTGCTTAGTCATCCCAGAAGAATCTTCTCGAAAACGCTTTTTACAGTCGGCTTGCCGGTGTCCCGGAATTCCACAAAAATGACATTTACCAGGAAATCTTGCATCCGCAATTCTAGGTCGCTTGAAATCAGGTTCTTGGATTTCAGTAACCTCCGATCTTCGCTTAAAAGAAATGCCTCTTAAGATTCTAAACAGCTGAGGCTTGGTAGTGACAGTATATGCGTTTAGCTCACGGCGTACCAAACCATCCTTCTGACATAAGACCGATACGACGAATCCAGTTATAACATCTTCTGGCATTCGCGTTTTAGGTATAGTTTCGATCATATTCCATAAGCGCAGGCCAGCTTCTGCTGCAGTCTCTTTTATTCCAATTTGAAAACGCAGTATTTCATCAAAGTAGTCTTGAAATAATTTTGGTTTACAAAATCTGGCCATTAAACTCTGTTTTACAGTCTCCCATGTCAGCTCATTCAAATTTAACTTGGTCAAGCAAGAGGCTGCGCGTCCTTTTAGTGCACTGGTAAGAGCCACAAGTAAATCTACACCCTCTAAATGTTTACTCAGTACTATAAGCTCTGTAATCTTACACCAATTTTCTATATCCGCGTCTGCATCTTCCGGATTAAACTCTAAGAGTTTCACTGCAGTAGACTGTTCGCTAGCAGTTGCCACCGGTGGTTGCGTCGTCGCTAACATTCGAGTAAGTAAGATTTCCATATTACTTAACAACTTCAACGCGCTATTTTCGTCAGGTGGTTGTTTTTCCTCAGTCGATAGCGCATGGGATCCCACTTCTGAACTGAGCGGCTACTCCTCACCATCAAGATCAGACATCATTCCTATAAGATGTGGGTGGGAACTAAAGAACCACCCAGTTCACAATCAAGTTATTTAATTGCACAAAATATCACTAAAATACATTCACTGCCAATTTAAGGAATTACTTAATAAATCACTTTTAATCACTTCTTAATTATAATGCACAAGATTATTCGGAACAACAGCGATTCGTCGCAAACGTGGTACGCAACCGTTGACATTCAAATCCAAAAGTGACGTTCAACATGGCCGCGCTGACCATCGACACGACGCTCCGCCAGCTTGATAGTTATCAAGCTCGTTCCGACAGAAGGCGCTAGCAATGCGCCGTCATATATATTATTATTTATTATCAATAAAATACTGACATCACTAAGTTGTACAATACAAAAATTTGTTACTAACAAATTAACTATTAATTACTAGGAATTATAAATATAAGGTTAAAATTGTAATCAATGTATTAAAGAATCGATACTGCTATGAATTTTGCTTAAAAAATGATTACTAAAACGCTCGTATGAACAGGCAAATTATACGCGATATTAAACTGCTTACGCTGGGCTTTTCACGACGCTTTTTTATCTCCCTTGCGAACGAGGGGTCATTCACGAAATCGAGTCGTTCGGTATTGGCGGTGAAATTGAACGTCGTTCAACTAACTATTATAGAGAATAGATAATTGCGTAAAATAGAACGAGAGGGGGTATCCCTTTCCCGTTCTGGTACGTTTATTGAGAATGAAAAGTGGCAGATGGGCGGCGATTAGTAGTATTTTTGTAGTAGGTAGGTTTAGGTAGGTTTTTACATTATTGGTATCTATTCATAACTGCGTAATTGTAATTGATAAATTTTTTATGGGTTTAAAATATTTTATTTGAAAGAGACGAAGAAAGGACGAACGAACGAATGAGTGATGAAAGAATGGCAAAAAAGGTTTATGATTGAAAAATGAGTGGTAAGAGAGATAGGGATAGAACTCGGTTGACCAACGAAAACACAGTATTAAAAATACTGGTGGAGGGTCACGTAAAGAGCATGAGGATCCCCCTGGGCATATATAAAGTGGTTGATGACAGTGGACGAGGCGAAAGAGGTATGTAGAGACCTTAGCGTTTGGAGCTCCTTTCTCTCTGTCTACCCCGCTAGGGATGAAAAGTGAAACTAAGTTAAGTTAAAATATTTTACCCTATTTGCTGCTCCTGTGCTTCCACTGGTATATGTATTTTATTAACTATATAAACATAAAATTATTAATTTTAAGAACTGCATCAGTAAAGAGTGGAATGTAAATATTTTTTTATCATAGTATTAAAAGCTTAATGTTTTAAATCATTGTATTTGTTTAATTTTATAGGTTGATAAGAAATTTTATATGATATGATTACTCGAAAATATACGAACAGACGAAAATAATTAAAATATTTTATAATTTTCAGGTAAATTCTGAACAAAGAGGATCAGATCGCATTTTAAAGTTGACTCAACAAAAGTTTTGTGCTGATGGCAGCCAAGGTAATGACATCCTTTGGATGGTGCCCATTAATATATCTACTCAAGAACAACCTTCTAAGGTATTTGTTTTAATTATTTGTATTATTATTTATTTGTTAAATTATATTTATTTTATTATATATAAAGAAAATAATTGCTCTTGTTGCATGTATTTTTATCTTTTTTTCTATGATATGGCATTGTTGTTAATTACAATATTTTGTATTTTATTTATAAAAAATATACATTGTTATAATATACATACAATACACGTCTATCATAGAGACAGTCGTGTGGCACAAAGTGTGACTGTAAGATCAACTGGTTGTGAGTTCGACCCTCACTCGAGGCAATGAAACATTTATTTAAATGTATATTTTCATTTCTTCGCTCTTAGAGTCAAGGCAAAGCGCGGCGTTGAGTTCCACTAATTAACTCGAAATACCTCCAGAAATCGGCGAAAAGTAGGGATCTGAGTGTCTTAACGCTAGGTTCCCTCTGCCTACTCTACTATAGCAATTCAAAGTGACTAATAACAATTTTAATTACCAGTCCTGAATATTCAAGGATTAAAAAAGCTTGGAAATATTTTTGTTTCTTCATTTTTCCATTCTGATGGAAAAAGTGCAGTGTTAACTTCAACTCACCAAACATTGCTTTTAATATTGGGTAGAATATGGATAATGAAGTGGCTTAATACTTGGTTCCCTTTGTCTACCTTCCCATACATGGGTAAAAGCATAAAGCTGAAGAAATATATTGTTAATAATTATTACTATTAAAAAAATGTAATAACTCTAGAGACATATGGTCCGTACCGTCTTTTCCCATTACATTTTTTTTAAATTTTAAATATATACTCTAAACATTAGTTAATTTTTTTTTTTGTCTTAATTTAATTTTATTTTTTCATATACATATTTGTTAATTATAATACGTCTAGTCTCATAGGAACTTGTTAATAGCTCAAAATGTTTACATGTTTTGCATATCACTAGATGGGCTATCTCAAAAATGTATTTATCAATACTCGTATATTGTGATAAATATATCAACATTGACCTACATTTTACTTCCTATTTTTATAGTGATAAATATCAAATTATCTGATTATATCATTTTTATATTGGCATTCAGAGTATCAATTCAATGATAAAGTAATTCTTAAAGAGCAATACATGCCCAGATTTATTTTACATTTTTTAAGCTAGCACAAATTACATGCTAGAAGTAGAAATCACACCATATATTGTAAGTTGTTTACATCTATAAATAAAGATAAGGATAGGAGTGCTTAAACTGTATGTACTGTACTGTATGTACATAGTGATTTAAATTATGCTCTGTATTGAAAATTATTAACAACAATTTATATATTAAAATGTAAATCAAAAACTTTTTACGAAAATTAGATAAGTGCAGAAAGTTAATATTTTTTTATAATAATCATTAAATCAATGAATAAAACATTACACACACTACCAATACATTTGACAATATGTGCAACATTTTTGTATTTACAAATTGGCATACACATTGCTATGGCAATTTGTATTATATTAAAATTAAATGTATGAAGCATGTTTATTTTGTTTAGAGTAATTGAATGTATACAATAATTTAATTAAATTATTAAGATTTACTCGTACAAAAATTGTTGATAACTACCAATGTCATTAACACTTTAACCATACTAGAGATAAGATATATTTGTAAAAATATATTAATGCAAATATTCCTCTCTACAAATATAACTAGGAAATTATTTTTGTTAAATATTTTTGTTTGCAGGTTGCATTGTCAACAGTCCTGGAAAAAAAATCCCAAGAGGTTGTTTTGGAAAATGTTGCTGAGGATTCGTGGGTGAAATTGAATCCGGGCACGGTAAATCATATTTATATCTTTTAAATTGAATTTGCTAAAAACAATAATCGCAAAACAAAATACCATATAGTTTTTATTATTATACAACTATTTAAGGATAGTTATATTACAATAATAGTTTATCATTACAGTATAAGTATATACAATAGACAGGATTTATTGATAACCAAAGTCAACATATAATTTATTTCTCATAATACATACTAGTGATAAAGGAAAAATATGAATCTTACAAAACATAGAATTAAAAAAAATGTTTACTATACTAAGATTACTATAATTATATTTGTGCTTGGAATTATGTTTCGTTATTGTTAACTCAGGTAGCATTTTTTTATACATTTACTGTAAAATAAAAATAAAAAAAAGCAACTGCAAAAGCAAAGTTTCTCGCTAGTTCTTCTAAGCATAACTAACTGCCTTAGTCGCCAGTGGTATCTTTCTATAAGACTGATACTACAGATGTTTTTATCTAACTTGACACTCCAACATTATAAGCATATAATGACATAATTGAATTAAGAATACTTAGATTTTATAAAAAAATAACCTTTCCAGGTGGGCTACTACCGCACACGGTACCCGGCGGCCATGCTGGAGCAGCTGGTGCGCGCGGTACGCGACGGCTCCTTGCCGCCGCTCGACCGCCTTGGCTTGCTCGACGACTGCTTCGCGCTCGTTCAAGCCGGACATACGCCCACCTCGGAGGTATGAGTTTTAGCTGATACTTATTACTTACTAGTTTTTGAAACCGTTTCCGCTGATTATAATCGCGGTGGTTGTTGTTTCGATTCTAGTTCGGGAGAATGAATGATTTCCTATCTCTGGTAATAAGATAAATGCACTGCGTTCACCACCCAATTCACTTCTCGAAAATTTGGCGATGCTTTGGAGAGGATTATCTTAACACTAGGTTCTTTCATGAAAGCGGTCTCGCATGACTTTGCCCACATGGACAAACGGCAACTTAGTAATATTTATATAAACCCAATTTATATAGTCCGATCGGACTATATAAATTGGGTTTCATAGTCACTCTGAAAATGATTATATTTGAATTGTTTTTATTTCTCAATTACAAAGGGATTGTTCCTTTGCTTAATAGTCAGTGTGTTGAATTTGTGACGGGAATATGAATAAAGTTTAATTTACTCGGTAATAAAAACATATTTACTATTGCAACTTATATAGCATAGCTAATTTATCAGTACTTTTATGCTATATGTGAACATAACAAATTAAATTATCTAAATTAATTCCACATTATTATTATAATATTAAAAATATTAAATTCAAATATTTTACATTGTAGTCATTGAAACTGATGGAGGCATTTACAAATGAAACTAATTTCACGGTGTGGTCATCAATATCGAACTGTCTATCCAAGCTGAGCGCACTATTCTCACACACTGATTTGGACAAACCACTAAAGAATTATGGTCGAAAATTATTTTCTAATATCACAAAGAAATTGGGTTGGGATGCTGAGGAAAAGGAGAGTCATCTTAACACTTTATTAAGAAGCTTAGTACTAAACAAAATGATAAGTTTCGAAGATCCAGAAACCATTAAGGAAGCCAAGTTAAGGTAAGTTTTTTGTATATATTGTAAGCATTTGTTATTATGTCAATATTCATAGTCATATTAACGATTAGTTTAATTAAGTGTATTTAAGGACCGATCAAGCGCGAGTCGGACTCGCCCACAGAGGATTCTGTACCAATTTCCGAATTGTGATTGTACTTTGTATATGTAGTTTTGATACGTAGTTTTAATGATGCGGCGTAGAAAGCTTTTGTAGAATTTCATGCAAAATGAGTATGAAGCAAAAACTATACGTAAATGCTTAATTATTTTGACAGCGTTGTACTAGAAGCTCAATTTCTGTGCTCCAAGGAACTGTATACCTGAATATCTGATATTAATTTCAGATTGATACCTCAACGCAATCTTTAGTAATACGGACAGATGAACAAAAAAGTGGTCCTATAAGGATTCCTTTTTTTCTTTTTGAGATACAACACAAATTCTAAATCTTGAAATCTGTCTTTTTTTATAGTCATACAATCTCTAGGTTTTTTTGTCATCTTACAAATAATTAAATCATTTTAAAACAATATTAAACATCAAAACATTAAAAACTAAAAGATTTGGTGAGTTCAACATAACATTTTTATTGTATCATTATTTAGCTCCACAACGTTTATGATACTGTGGTGTGGAGTATTCAAAGAGTAGGTTTCTAGGTTCTAGGTTGAATAGACTTGTCTATCTTATGTAGGAGTTGTTTAATTTTTTTTTCATTTAGTGAAATTATAACGACCTAAAGTTTCGAATGCTACAGCTGGTGGTGATACATATGTGTGTATGTTACCGTACGTAGGTTCGAGCGCCACAGCTCGGGCGCGCGCGCGCTGCCGGCGGACCTGCGCTCGGCGTGCTACCGCGCGGCGCTGGCGGACGCGGACGCGGCCGGCTTCGAGCGCTTCCTGCAGCTGTACCGCGCCGCCGACCTGCACGAGGAGAAGGACCGCATCTCGCGCGCGCTCGGCGCCGTCACCGACCCCGCGCTGCTCCGCCGCGTGCTCGACTTCGCCATTTCCGTGAGTCGCCGGGCCATTTTGTTGTTTTCAAACGTTTCATGTTCACGACAATTTTCAACGTAACATTTTACATATTTTTTAAACATTTGCTGTTGAGCTTGTGCATTACCCAAATTAGTTAGTTATATGTCGAATTGACTTATTTAGTTAATTACAAAAAAACTTACTGCTCGATACAGAATTTATAAAAACGCTTTAATTTTTGTGATATATTACTTTCAGAATGAAGTTCGGTCACAAGACACAGTATTCGTAATAGTGTCGGTGGCGGTCAGCAAGCACGGGCGGGACCTGGCGTGGCAATTCCTGAAAGAACACTGGGAAGAATTCATGGATCGTTATCAGGTAAATTAAAATGATGAATTTCAATTCGATTTGAACCTTTTGAACATTTTTTAATTAGTTACTCAGTTGGTTGATACTGTGAATATCAAGTCGTATAATACTGGCCGACATTCAGGCATTATTATGTAACTTAATATGCACAAAAGAAATAAAATCTTAAAGAAACAGATAGTACTTTTGATTCCCACTCGGGGAAACGATTTTTTTAATATTTTCATACTTTCCCAGCTCTAGAGAAGTCAAAGCGCGGCGTCTCATTAGTTACAAAGTGAAGATTGAAAGTCTTAAGACTCGGTTTCCAGGTTTCCTCTGCTTACTCTGCTATATTTGGAATACAATGTGAAACTAAAAAAAATGATTAAATAATTTCTAATAACAAATCATTTTCAATTGTAAATTATAAATTGGGTAGATGTTATATATATTTATAAAAAAAAATTTAAACACACCGGGACTCAAACCTGCGCCTCTTCTAAACTGTCGAATATTTTGTTATTTATTGTTTACTTAAGATGCTTTCCAGACCCAAGAGCTAACCCATACTCGTTAGTAGTGTAGAGTTAACTAAAACACTGCCACAGGGCGGGTTCCTGCTGGCGCGGCTCGTGAAGCTGACGACGGAGAACTTCGCGTCGGAGGCGGCGGCGGCGGACATCGCGGAGTTCTTCCGCACGCACGCGTCGCCCGGCACCGAGCGCTCCGTGCAGCAGGCGCTCGAGACCGTGCGCCTCAACGCCGCCTGGCTGCGCCGCGACCGCGCCTGCGTCGACGCCTACCTGCGCGTCTACCACTGACCGGTTCGATCTAGTTCAATATTTACTCTTTGGTGTGGAGGCAAAGTAGGTATAAAAAACGTGAAATTAGAAATAAATTTATGATTCCCTTTTTACCCTTTCTTTTTTATTTTTTTCAGGGACAATAATATAAGACTGACTCCTACGAAAATTATCGCACGCTTGTCTCGATTTCCGACGGTTGGTAAGGTATGGAAACATAGCTTTATTTATTTTCTGTTCGACATACCGTGAGAGTTTAACCAGTATGTTTCTTTATTATTTGGTTTATTACATCTATGTACAATCTCATCGCTATCAGTGGTAATATTTAAACAAAAATATGCAGATAAATTATAAATATTACTATATTCTTAATGGATACTGTTTTCTTTATGTAAAATTATTAGTTTTTAATATTAATACAGAATATGATTTACATGTAACATACATATATCGCTTGGAGATACATTATCTCATTGGTTCATTCTTTTACAAAGCTGTACCAAATAGGCATATCATGTAAATGTGTAAAAATATTATTTATGGTTAGAATTATGTTAATTTCATTGGTGCTCATCGCATTTCAGTTTTGTTTCTTGATCCAAATAATATATACACATACGATTTGATAATCTTATAGTTAGTTGGCTTTATTAATTTCATGCTGAATTTTATGTATAGAGATAGATATATGGTAACTAACTATACTTTATTATCTCAATATATTTTAGCATAGTTCGGTATAGAAGTGTTTAATATGTAATGTATTAATTATATCTGAAGTTACCATCATTTGTCATTTGTTATCAAGGTTTGTTCGTAAGATTGTGTTATTGCAATAAATCGTACAAAAGTACCTGGAATTGACTTTTTATTTAAATCACCTACAACCCTCCAAATTAAAAGATAGAATGGTATTGTCATCACCACTGTAAATGAGACCACAATTTTCAGTACTCTATATAAACCTAATAAAATTAAAGCAAAATATATTTTTTAATAAAATTATCGTTGTGAAACATAACGCCATTTGCCAAGAATGACGCAACAGACACTAAACTATAACGCCGCACGCGTCTCATTCACTAAATCGAGTCGTAGGTAATGGCGACGATATGGGGACGGCCTAAAAAAAACGGTAATGGCGACGATGTTGAATTGCGTAAACTAGAACGGGAGATATCTCGTTCTAGTATGTTTTTTAAGAATGAAAACAGGTAGATCGGCAACGCTTAGTTATATTTTTGTAGTAGTAGGTGTTTCCGTTATTGATATTTATACGTAACTGCGTCACAAGAAATAAAGTATGGATAAGCAACGTGAAATGAAAAAATAGCTATCTTACGCCTAAACTGTTGAGGTATATTGATTAATTTTTTTAGGTATGGGTTTGAAATATTTTATCCTATTTACTGTTCCCTTAAAAGGAGTGCACACACTTCCATCCTGTATATAAAGTTTTTGGGCTTCACAATAATATTTATGTTAAAAAATGAAATATTAAAGAAATAATATCATTGGTTTGATTGGGGATCTAACCGTCGTGTTGCAGCCATCTGCTTTTGCACCTGCGCCACGACGGCTTCAACAGCGTTTTATATAAGATATATAAAATTTTTAATGTGCCTATTTATTTTAACATTGACTCGCGGCTGATATAACTAGGCGTTGAGAGCGAAAGAAAACCAAAATTAGTTTTTTGGCTTGTAACCTACATGTTTTTATTACGAGAAAAGGTCTTCTGGAAATTCTTTTGAGAACGGATTTCATATTGGACAGAGGAGATTATACGTCTTAGAGCTGACTATGAAAGATACAAATAGAAATAATAACATTTCTTTTTTTATCTATATTCGGCAGAGGATTTTGGTTTCTGGGACTCGCGCTTGGCCGGTTTTTTGCATATATACTTACATAAACGTTCCTATATTTCAGCAGGCGCTAGTCTATAAATAAAAACATACTAATTAACGGTAAAATAATACGAATAAAACACTTTCAAAACAGTACATCTATATTGCACTATAACATCTCACTTAGTATTGTACAATTAAGTTAATTTGAGGGAAAAAATATATATGCACTATAATTCAAACATCACACAACGACACTATTTAAAAGTGCATTTATGTACTACAAAAAATAATAATAAATATTTGTCTCAAAAAAAAAAACCTGTACCAACAAATGAAAAAGTATTTATGCCATACAATTTTTTCACACTGGTAAATGTATAAAAATAGAACTATCTAAACTCCACCGAAATGGTGAAAGATTTTCCGTAAGCGCTTTGTCTTTCAAAGTTAAAGAAAATATGCATATAATTAGCTTTTACTTAAAGTTCGAATCAGAAGTTAAATTACATTGCTTTATTGTTTTCATTACAACCATTTTAGGTATAAGTATGGGTAAGTCACAACATTTTAACAATATTATAACTATTATTTATTAAATATTAGATTTGTAAGTAACAAATCTTTAGAATTACAAGAGTATATACAAATTGAATTTTATATAGTTCTTTGTTTCAGTAAATAATATTGATATAACGTTTAAAACCATACACGCGAAAACAATACCTATTTTAAATATACAAATAACGTGACTAGTGAGATCAACACAAACTACATACGAGTACATAAAGCAGTTGATAAAAACTCAAAAAAACTCCCTAGATTTGGAGGCACATCTAGAATATTTGCTGTCTTCTAAGTCTCTCAATGAATAATCACATTTTATCAATACAAATTTGTATTACATTTAAAACGTGCTTCTAATTTTGTTTCTAGTTATTTTTTATTACTACGATTCATTAATATCTAAATCTATGTCAATGCAACAATTTAAATAATATGTATAAGTGTAAACGTAGTACATTAAGTCTAAGGCTGCTGATCTTTAGAACTATATTTGTATTTTATTTTATAAGAGTTATGTATATAAGAAAAATGTTTCTATAAATCTCTTAGTGTCCAGTGACAGCCTCATCTTTAATTATTCACTTATAACATTTCAACCGCATATCCATTACTAATAAAACATAAAAGTATGAAGTCATAACATTTGATGATTTACTTACTGTTTCAAGTTAATAATAAAATTCAATCATACATGTAAATAATACATCATTATAAAAGAAAATAACAAAAAAAAATTAGCACATCAAAATTGTCTTTACATGTATTTACCTTCTAGAAACATTATTTTGACTTAAAGAAACTAATAACATGATATAGAAATAATTATAATTAAGATATCTACAATATTATGATATAACTAATTATATCAACTAATAAAAAAACACGTAATTTAATCACACACACGCACATGCAGACAAATCGGACGGTATAGTAATGAGAAAATATTAACAGATTTTCAAAATGATCTCAATACAATTACTAAGACGATTTTAATTTGAAATTTTACCACAAACCGCCCTGAATCAATAACATTATAGAAATGTTTAAAATCAAAATAAGTTATGCAAAATATGACTAGAATAAAAATATATATAGAATAAAAATATATACATGAAAAAGAAAGTAATATAAAAAGCTTGATTTTCTTAAAGCGAGAGATAGGGTTATGTGTAGTATTAACGAAGCAAATTCTCTAGCTATGTTACATGTTATAAAGAGATCTATATTAAAGCCAGTCAATTAGGATTACATGTTTCAAATGTAGCTTCTAAATATTCAACTGTGTAAAAGCATTTCTTTTTTTAAACATATGCCCGAATAAATTGACTAGAAAAACATACCATTATTGACAAAAGAAATATTTACTAATTGAATACTGATAAGAAAAACAAATGTCAATAATATAAAATAAATAAAATGACTACAAAAAGACTTAAATTAATCTAAAGCTAATTCACACATTTCATTTATTATTATATTTAATATACATATTATATATATCATGTCTTTCATATCTACAGCATATGACGAGGTTAGAATTCAAGATACTGATGAACTCCTTAAAATTGCTTAAAACTGTCCTCACTGTTTTTTTAATTAATATCAATTAATGTATGTTTAAGGTCCCAAGAAGAAATACTTGTTTCATGTATTTATAACACCAATAATAATTTCATAAATAAATCCTTAGAATAATAACATCATATTATATACATAATATTATCATGATTTTTAAAAAACACAAATCTTTTTAAAAATAAAACAATTAATATAAAATTGATTATTAAATTTATAATTTTTTACAAATAGACATATTTACAGTTAATATTTAAAAATATTTTTTATTTTATGGAAGAAATTGAGCAAGTGTGAGGGATTTTGATAATTTAAATACATCATATGGTTTTGTGTGGAATCATTTTCAACATGAATATTAAAAAATAAAATTGATATAGCCATATATACATAAATAATACGAAAATAACAAAATTGAACTTTATATTAAGTTTTTCCAAATGTCAAATATATAATAATAATTTGGTCTAAAAGAGGGGCAGAGACAAAACGATATATATAATTAAATGGGAAATATTAGTATACAACTATACTTACAAAAGTATATAGTTCTACTGGTATATTTTATATCGGTAAGATTTCATATAAATTTGTAGAAAGCGTTTGAAAGGTAACATAACATTAGCTGCGAATTGCGCAAACTTTATAAATTGACTCCGATCACCTAAAGATATTATATACAAAATGGCTTTGTTGTGTTAATCATGGGCGTATAAATGAGAGGAAGGTCTGGAGGTATCTTCCCTAGTAGTCTCGTATCCACTCTAGACGTTTTGGTAATAAAAAGTTTAAGACAACAATTAGAAAACCTTTACAGAAAAAGTTTAGTTTGATTTAAAAATAGATTGGCGTTTTTTAACTAAATTGCATTTTCCTATTTTATTTTTTTTGTTATAATTAATTCTGTAAATAAACACTACTATATACATATAACATGTAAATTTTGTGTCACATTGCCATCAAGTCTACATGGCTTAATGCCAGAGGCTCTTGAAAATGTCTGGTTACGCCCATGATGTTATCTTACTGCAAGTTTGTTTTATTATTGGCATTTTGCTCATCGGGTAAATGGCGTCACGCGGACTGTATGCAAAATAAAAAAATGCAGTGGACGAATATTATCTTAATAGATGCATATGCATTAAAGCATGTCACATGCATATACATATATGTATATGTTATTATTGCGCACAATTTACTCGATGACCAAGGCCTTACTTAAATATTGATTCATTGCAACAAACAAAACAAATATTTAATTACTATAATTTTTAAATATATTTAAATCTGATTTAAATTTTTATATGTTCTTGAAAGTTTTGTTCTCATATTGTTGTAGAGAAAAAAAAATTGTAGATCTTCATCAAATGCTTGTAGCATTGAATCAATAATTTATATTTCTTTAACTTTTGCTTTGTAAACTTTGAAGAGTATTTGGTTCACAAATCGTAGGACCCAACAAGCTATCTTAATATCAATTTCGAGATACACAAAAACTTTTACGTGGGTACTCAAACATATCTAATGCAAATATTATCTTTTCATACAATAACATCCAAGGTAACTTACATTACATTAGAAGCTCATACCATTATAATTTGAAGATAAATTCAATAATTGCTTCGAAATGCTAAACTCATTTGTACTGTCGTCGAGTGGACATGTTGTGCAATGTTAGAAGGAAATTAGTAGTTATTCGACAATGAGGCATCTTGGTAAGTGTTCATGTAGGTAGTCGAATAGTTCAGGCGAAGCGCCAGGACAGTTGGTCAGCTCTAACTCTCGAAGTTGCCGCAACTGGATGAGACTTGATAACCCACCAGACGTTAATAGTGGGCAACCTGTAAACATGGGAGAACATAACTAAATTAAAGTACTGTACAATGAATATAAAAGTTTCTTACACAATTACAAAGCTATAATTAAATGGGCAGGGTATCTTATTAGAAATGAAACTAACACATGGGTAAAATGGGTAGAGCAGTACCCTTGAGAGAGAGAAAGACAAAGAGAGGACCACCTGAAAGGATGGGATATGGACCTAACGATGGGAACTTTTAAGAAATGTTTATGGGAGGCCTATGCTAAGTTTTCTTTTTGTTATTTACTACATATATTTACTACAGTAAGTTTATTATGTAAACTGTGTGTGAGAGAGGTGAAAAGTGTCTTAGACACTAAATTGTCGACGTTGTTATGGTGACTCGTCAAGGTAAGCAAAATGTTAGTAGTGTCAGTCCTACAGGAAGCTATAGTCTTGCTTGATGGTAAGCCAATTCTGCTGAAAAGAAACACAATGGTAAGAGAAATTAAGAAACTCAATAGTTCTCATGTATAATATGTGTGAGAGAGGTGAAAAGTGTCTTAGACACTAAATTGTCGACGTTGTTATGGTGACTCGTCAAGGTAAGCAAAATGTTAGTAGTGTCAGTCCTACAGGAAGCTATAGTCTTGCTTGATGGTAAGCCAATTCTGCTGAAAAGAAACACAATGGTAAGAGAAATTAAGAAACTCAATAGTTCTCATGTATAATATGCTATGCTTCCCAAGTTTGTAAAAACAGCATTTAATTCCACGCGTGTGTGAGAGAGGTGAAAAGTGTCTTAGACACTAAATTGTCGACGTTGTTATGGTGACTCGTCAAGGTAAGCAAAATGTTAGTAGTGTCAGTCCTACAGGAAGCTATAGTCTTGCTTGATGGTAAGCCAATTCTGCTGAAAAGAAACACAATGGTAAGAGAAATTAAGAAACTCAATAGTTCTCATGTATAATATGCTATGCTTCCCAAGTTTGTAAAAACAGCATTTAATTCCACGCATTATTATCATTATAGTAATCTTGAACATACTTAATTGTAAGATTTGTCTATTTTTTTTACTTTTTACTAACAACTGTTTAAATGGTGAACACTCGTTATGATGGAATTCTATTATACAAACGTCTACCTCGTGCCAAAAAAGATTTATTAATTTCCCAAAAATGCAAAACCAAGATCAGTTATCATTGTGATAATCTCGTTTTTATTTCTAGTATTTATACCATTCTTGCCTTTGACACTCCAGCTCTCTCTGTCCACAGGCAGTGACAGCGTAGATCTAAAAAAGCACCATAAAAACAAATAGTCTTAAGTAGTAACCAGCTAGAGACAGGAGCTGCAGGGAGCGCATGCCGCACAGGTGCTGCACGCCGAAGTCGCGCACCTGCGAGCACCAGCGCAGGTACAGCGCCACCAGCGACTGCATCGTGCTGATGTAGCCCACGCCGATGTCCGTAATGTGCACGCACCTACCACATACCATTTACTTATTTATGTATCAAGTACTATCAAAATTAAATTACCTTAAGGCAAAAAATCACAATTTGTGGAAAATCGATCTAAGAATAGACTATAATAGTTAATACAAAAATGTTGAATAGGGTATAGTAAGCGATATGAAGAAAAATGTAAACAACTGCAATTTCAATAGCTTACGTAGGCAAAGAACTGAACTGATTGTTTGCAGCATGCCGTATGCAATAAATTTATAAACGGCGATTTTTCAGGAAATCAAAGCACCGGCACAGTAAATGGTTGAACTTCAATCCGATATTTCAACCGTGCCTAGGATAAAGGCTCTTGATAAGGGTTCCTTTTTCCTTAAAATGTACGGAACCCTAAAATTATATAAATGCATTAGATAATTTCATTATACTTATAAAGGTACCTGTCCAGCGTGAGCTCCTCCAGGTGGTTGAGGTCGCAGGCAATGTACTCGAGCGCGTTGTCGGTGACGCGCGGACACCAGCTGAGGTCGAGGCTGCGCAGGCGCGGCAGGTTCTCGGCCAGCAGCTCCACGCCCTCGTCCGTCACCTTGCTGCAGCCGCTCAGGGATAGCACCGTCAAGTTGGGCAGAGAGTGCACTGTGGATACACTCCAAGTTACGTCACTAGACTAATAATGATCACTCCACTGTGGCTGATTTAGCTTGTTTTTCACACAGGGATTATATCTATATTGCAGCGCCTCCCATTATCAACACGTTATAATTAATAATAAAATATAGTAAGTGCTGCAGCTGTGTACATTCTTTTTGTGTTATTTTGTTGCTATATTATCTACATAATATAGATTTTTCTAGTTTGCATTACATAAAAACTCTCAACAATACCACAAAATTCGCAGTCACTTCGGTATTTTTTTCGAACATGAGTTAATGTTGTTATTGACTTTTACAGCGATACTGGTTGAATAGGCAAGAGCGTCACGTCAGTCAAGTTATAAGGATTTTTCATGTATATGTCTAATTTGATGTATTTTTTACCAAAATGTATAATTTTAATTATGTATAATAATTTTAAAGCAATGATACCTAATACAACATTATTAGAATGTATTAAGATTATAAAATTACTCATAAACACGTTTTCTTACTAATAAGTACCAGTACTGCAAATTCCTGTAGCCTGTAAGTAGAGAGATATACATATGTACATATTTGCCGATATTGTTTATTTATAGCCAACCTGCATTTTGAGTGATATCTAATATAATTTATAGATGTGACTACGTAAGGCTGCTTAATTATATAAAGAGATTACATAATAATACAGTCTACGCGATGCCCATATTGTTTGTTCTTGAGCCATTGTCGTAGGTAGCAAATATTTGAATTTTATTTCAGTGTTTAAAGATAGATAAGGCAAAAGATTTCAAAATTGGCCAAACAATTTTAATTATGAGATGTGTAGCTCCACTTCTACCTCGTTTCGTCAGGACTCGAGCACATCCTGAATGGAACACAATATCATTCGAAAATAAGTACCTAACCTACTAGTAGGTGCCTAATCGTAATATATTCTAATTAAAACTCGCAATAATAACAAATATTCATGACCATTATTAATATTTATTTGAAGAAATAATTATTTACAGATGATTATTATGAAGACATATTATTTATTAGTAAAGCACAATATATTTGTTTATAAAAGCTATCTTATAGTAAATTAACTTGGAAAACAAATATAGATCTATATTAATCCTATGATTATATGATATGATTTCTTGCAACTTTTTGTAATATATATATTTTTAAATATTTTTACATCTCTACTCTGTTCTGGTAGATATGGGTATGGGTAGCGGCAAACTGATTACCTACTTAAAACTAGTTTAGAAAACATTACAAATTTAAAATACGACTAATCAAATTAAAAGCCGTTCTTAGGTTCGGTTGCATTCGTTGTACGCGCGTAACATTTACTTACCAATATTGACAACCCCATGATTGGTTAGCTCCCAGCAACTATGCAAGCGGAGTATGCTCAGCGAGGCACTCTGCTTAGGAGAGAAGTAGCCGAGCGCGGCGTCCGTCACGTGGTACGCCTGGAGGGAGAACTCGTACAGCGATGGCAGCAGCTGAGCTACTGCACCCACCTATAAATTAACATGACTCGTAAACGCTGTCAAATAAGCCTGTTGTTGATACTTAAAAATGTAGAATTGCGTTAATATTAAAATTATTATTTTTGGATTTTTACATGTATTGTTTAGCAATATTTAAGAATATTGTTTATTTATTATTAATAATAAATATTTATAATTTTATAAAAATTCAAAAATTAGTAGCAGTTGTTATAAATGAACTTACAGCCTCATCAGCAATGTTAATACAGTCAGTAAGCGTGAGAGAGACTATGCGCGGAGTTAGACATGCCCACAAACCAGCCTCCGTTATCTCATTGCAGCCCGTTAGTTCTAGTTCAAAGAGAACCTAAAAACATTGAAATTTAAATGAAAAGTTTAAGCTGTACTTAATTAATGAGCAAAACACAACTTTGACTGACCTGTAAGTGATCTAGTATAGCTTCTAATCCTCTATCTGTTATTGTACAGCCTTTTAATCCGATAGCGTGTACATGATGAGCTGATACAGGAAATTGTTTTATGAACTCATTTATATCGTCATCTGTAGCAGATATCAAAATGACACCGCGTATGCCTCTTCTCACTATAGAATTATAGAACCTCTGTGTACAACAACCGGATTCCGATCTGAGCTCGCGACAGTCGAGCACCGCCACGAGGCCCGACCACCAGCGAGGCGACGAGTAGAGTACGTCGCGCCATTTCGTGCACACTTGAGACAGTGATCTCCTGTCGTTTGCATTGAAATAAAGAAAAAACTTCTCCAGAAATCTCTCTTCCATGATGAATTGGCTCCAAACTAGAGGCCTGGGCGAGGGTCTGCGCCGGCGAGGTATGCGGGGGGCGGCGTTGGTGGCGGGGCCGCAGAGGGCGTTGGCGACGCGCTCCACCACGCCGGGGGAGCGCTTGCGGCCGCGCAGGCCCAGGCCCGTGATGCGGCGCGACAGCTCGGCGGAGGCGCGCTCCACAACGCCCTGCGCGGACACCGACGACATCTTCACCTTGACGCGGCGAATGGTGTCGCCGGGCCGGCCGCCGCCCGAGCTCGCCCCGCCCGCACCGTGCTCGCAACCCGCCACCGCGCTGTGTCAAACAACAAAACTTGGAACGTCTATACTTGAAAAAAAAAATTGTTTCACACTATTTTTTTCAAGTATAGCACGCACGCGCATATATACACACGCGCATATATACGCACGCGCACACAGCAAAGTAGGCAAGGGAACTTTGTGTTAAGACACTCCATTTTCCCACTTTCCTCTGAATTTTGGAGGCATTGCTGAGTCGCAGAGGTTTTGATAACAGAGCAAAGAAATGAAAATATAAATTTAAATATATATTTCATTTCTTTGAGTGGGGATTGACCCACAAATAGTTGATTTTACAGTCACATCTTAAACCCCTGCACCACTACTGGCAACAATATATGTATATATAATAAGACATTATTTTTTCCTAGTTATATATTTAATTGTTTTTTTTTTATTTCAGTACCTACTTAATATACTTAAAAAAAAATAAAGTAGTAAAAATCTGTAGTGATTAATTCTACAATAAATTATAAATTATTTTAGTAAATAAAATTATTTGATTGGGTAATCATATAACAAATGAATAATAATCTACTTATCGGCCCAAGTACTAAGTTAAATAAATGAATGTCATTAATATTCATATACATATTATTTATAAGATAATAATATTTTAAAAAAGAGTTACAGTGGCTCATATATGATACAATTTTAGTGTTACATTTGTTTTTGTATTTTGTAACTTGTTGTTACATATAAGTATATTATACTTACACAAAATATTTTTCTTATTTGTGGATATCAACTTTTTAAATAAATATTACAAAAGCCTCTATATTATTTATAGTAATAAATTTGTGTATGTAAAAAGGAGAAACACAAAGTATTTATTTACAAGAATACTATGTAATAAAAAGGTAATTTTACACAATTGAATGTGTGACCCGCACACATAAATTGTATTTAGATATATTTTATTATATTTGATTTTGTGTTACACATCTCACATATAGGGCATTTGAGTAGTAGTTTTCTTTCTTAAGTGTGTAATAAGAGTTTGTAAAAAACTAGGTTACTCCAAAAATAGTATATACCAAGTATACCACGGCAATATTTCATGTTTGAGATATTTTCATGGTAATACAATGTATGTAATGGCAATAATTAGAAATTAGGTTTTCGGAGAGAAATATACCTTGAATTTGGGTCATTCAGAAAATCTAAAAATATGTATAAATATTTCTATATTTGTGGTGTATTTATAAACCGTAATGAATAACAGTAGTTTTATATAAATTAATATTTACTTATATTTTTAACTATATTTACATAATCTAGTAGACTACAAGTTAAAATAGTAGACATTTAAAAATGGGAATATGCAAATTATTTGACAAAAAAATTGTAGGTATATTACCAAACACAAAATTAATTGAATTTCAATTACATGGAAAAAATATTGTAAATGAAATGTTTTAAAAAATAAAAAGTATAATGGGTAATTTTAAGTTACAAAATATAGTTAACAAAGAATATAAGCTAAATACTATATGGGCTTACGTAAAACAATAAGTGTTAATTAAAGAAATGTGTATAGTTTCAAAATAAGAGTAAAATAACTAAAATCATTTAAATCATTTTTACTGTTTTAGTAGGTGAAAGAGCGTGAAATAAACACAAAATCGATGACATTTTATACAAACCTATAAATTTATGACTGGGAATAAAGTCACCATATTTTTTTGTCACTTAGATAATTCTTTTAATAACAAACACATGAAATAACACACTTAAATATATCTTGTTTTAATTCATCTAAACTGAAAAATGAAAACCTCGAACGAAAATGAAGAAAACTGAGGAAAATGACGCTGTCATTTAAAGCTCGCAACTATCTCTGTCAAGCATAGAAATTGAAGACTGTTTATCTCTGTCTATTTGTGTCCTTTATTTTACGTATATGACGTCACTAACTTAGTTATGGCGGATGTTTATTATTTAGGGCGCAGGATGTGTAGATTCTATTACAACTTATACAGAAGTAATTTTTTTAATCATGGAAACGTATGGTAGGTATTTAAGAATAATTAAAATTTTAAAATATTATAACATAATTATAATATTATAACGTATAAAATACAACTGTAGAAAAATATTTTGATACAGTGAGTAGGTAGATAGGTAATATATTTAAAGGCAAAAAGGTGTTTCTTTTTACTATTGTGTGTGCGTGTGTGTGTATAATAAAAATCAAAAGAAATAGAACATATGATAAACAAGTAAAGCAGCTATGAAGTAGATACGGTTCCTAAAACATTTTCCTAGTTGTATATAAAATTAAAATTTTATTAAGTATGCTTTATGCCTGACACACACCACTTGCAATAATATTGTCAATAAAGCACGTATTGTGAATAATATTGTGCTCATACGACTGTTTTTTCGATATTGAACAATATTATTGTACATTTCTAGAAATTTTGTATTTAACACGGCAATATTGGAAATAACCAGAGTTAATGAATAATATTACTAAAAAACGTTGAAATACATGTTGCAATTTTCAATATTTTTTTATCTCACAACTACTTATTGTGATTTATTTATACACTATCCCGAACTTTTTTTAGAACTAATAGAATAGAATATTTTTTCCATACATTGTACTGACATATATTTTACTATGTTTGCAGTGCTCGCGCTTAAAGCAATTCGATGGTTTCCATTGTTATATCTTTAAGGCGAACTAAGATTTACCTCGTAATATTATTTGCCTATAGCACCTGAATACATAATTTGAAGCAAGTGGCGATAAAAATACGAAAAATATTTACAAAAGAATCTAAAAAATCACAGTTATTATTTTAAAAAATTGCTATCAGAGATAGCAACCTAATCCTCATGTAATTTTTAAATTGTTTTTTTTTAGTAAACTTTACTACACGCTATATGCAGTACACAGGTAACCTAATATTATGACACTCCATTCTCCATTTTCCACCGAATTCTGGAGGCATTGCAGGTTGAGTGGCAGAACTCAACGCCACGCTTTGCCTCGACACCAGAACGGAGAAATAAAAATATAGAACGGAAATCAAAGCCACTATCTGTCGCGTTTACAGTCACACTTTTTGCACCTGGGCCATAGATGACCTCTGTGAGTTGTATTTTGTTAATAATATTGAAATGACTAAACTCAGTTTTTTTTTCTCATTCAGTCTTTGATTTGATTTTTTTTTATTGTTGTTGATCAATATTATTGTCAATATTATTGTGTGTGTTTGGCTAGCCTATAGGACTGATTTCTGAATGATTATTTTGATAAGCTGTATTCAAAAAGTAAAATTCTTATTTAACTGTCAACGTCAATTTTAAAGTATTCTATTTAATTTCAGAAAGTAACTAACCAATGTGGCGCGAGATTTTATTGTTAATGTTAATGTCTTATTTTTGTAATTCTATAAATTTTGTCATAGAAAAGAATATAGACAATTTCACAAAATTGTAGTGAATTAAAGCACAAATTGGATTGTCAGATCGCGTTTGAAGTAGTCAATACACGATTTGGAAGCTCTGTGTTTATATTCTTTTTTTCATTGTTATCAATTGTATTTCATGTAAATTTTTGTTTCATAATCAATAGTAATAGTTTTTAGTGTATTGTAAATAATAGTTGAGGTAAGTTGTTAATTATATTCTAATATTAAATTTTTTCCCTTATGTGTCATATTTGACAGGAGGAATGGATATTAGGCCAGAACCGGATCCGCCTGATCCGGGCGAAATTTTTTACACTGCCGATACTGATATTTCATCTCCGAACTCAAATTCTAGAAAACGCCACAGTGTCAACCAAAATTCAGGTTCACTCAAAATGACAATTATTGATCCTTCTGCTGCGATCCCTTCGATCCAAACTGTTCATGTCAATCCTTCCTTTGATGATCTCCTTAATTTTTATCACGACTCTGATTCTGGCCCTTATATTGTTCACGTCTCTCGTCTTGAAACAGAGCCTTTAGCAGGTCTATCTATAAAGGCTCTAAAATTTGGTGAGTTTCTTTATAAAAATAAAATTGAAAACATAAATAAAGAAGGTGTTAAAAGCATCGGTCGTAATAAAATAAGTATTGAATTTTTATCTGCTGATGCGGCCAATAATTTTATGCTAAATCCTCTCTTAACCACGCACAAATACAAAGCTTTTATCCCTACTTTTGGTATTACACGTATGGGCTTGGTGCGGGATGTGCCGATAGAATGGTCTATGCAAGCTTTCTCTGAAAGTTTGGAGCTTCCGTCAGGATGTGGTCCTGTTTTAAAAGCAAGAAGATTAAATCGCAAACAGGTTGTTGATGGGACTACTAGTTGGGTTCCTACCCAATCTGTAGTTTTAACTTTTAGAGGTCAAATTTTGCCTAAAAAAATTTTCATGTTTTATAATGCTCTGAATGTTGAACTTTATAATTTACCAACTATTCAGTGTCATAACTGTTGTAGGTTTGGTCACACTAAAAACATCTGCCGTTCTAAACCAAGATGTTTTAAATGTTCCCAACCTCACTCTGGTGATTCTTGCTCAATCTCTGGTCATAATATTTCTTGTCTCAATTGCTCTGGCAACCATTCCGCAATTGACCAATCCTGTCCAGAACATGCAAGACAGCGTTTAATTAAAGGTGCAATGTCGCAAGAAAATATTTCTTTTTCCCAGGCCTCTGCTCAGTTTCCTCATTCGCGTAAGCCTTATGCTGAGGTAGTAAAACATCTAGCCCCACACAGCTCTCCTCCACCTATTCAGTCTCCTGTTGAAAGCTCATCTACCTCCAACAATTCTCATACCACTTCCTCATATAAAAAAACAGTCATCAAATCTGTTCGTCCTCATTCTCCAAGTCCACTTGGCTATGACAAAGCAGCTCATCAAAATATCATCTCTTTGGTTTCATCTGCTCTTGGTAATGGTTGTGCCATTAATGCTTCCTCATCTCATTCTCCATCTACTGAGCAACTCTTGCATGCTCTTTTGCTCATTTTGACTAATCATTTGTCTCCCATTCATAGTATTGATAATCAACTGAACAACGCTGCTCCTATCACATTTAACGCTCCTTCATCCTCCATTTCTCTTGCTCATGGACCCAGTGAAAATAATTCAGTGGAACTGTAAAAGTCTCTTTCAGAGGAAACCTGAAGTAATTCACTTGATTCAAGAACATAGTCCTGTTTTACTTGCCATCTCTGAAACTTGGTTGAAACCTGGTGTACGTTTTCGTGTGCCAGGTTTTTCTTGTTTGAGGGATGACAGAAACGATGGTTATGCAGGCACTGCATTTTTAATTAATCGCTTGTTTCCCTTTTCGCGTGTATCTCTACCTTCTCATAGTCCCAATTTTAATGTTGTTGCAGTTAAAGCCTTTGATATAACATTTGTTTCGTTTTATATTCCTCATCCTGACTCTTCTCTAGGTGCAGATATTCAGTCTATTTTATCAAGTCTACCCCGGCCACTCATCGTCCTGGGCGACTTTAATTCCCACCACACGGCGTGGGGCTCCCATCATTGTGACAGTTTTGCGTTACAGTTATTGGACATTTTTGATGATGCAAATGTCTGTTTTATTAACGACGGTACGCCTACTCGCAGAGTTTACCCTCATCAAAATCCTAAGAGTGCAGTCGATTTGACCCTTTGTTCTCCTTGTTTGGCTCCTTCCCTTAATTGGGAAGTTCTCGAGTCATCCTACGGCAGCGATCATTTCCCTATTATTGTTTCTTTGCGCCCTTCCAAATCTTCTCCTCCTCCCGCTCCAACCTCTCTGTTGCCTTATCGGTTAAATAGAGCTAATTGGTTGGAGTTTTCTTTACTTGTTGATTCCAATCTCCGCAGTTTTCCCATTGTTAATGTATTTAATTCTTTGACTTGTTATGATCTTTTTATTAAAATTTTATGCTCTGCAGCTGATTCTAATATTCCTCGTAAGCAGAATGGGCGTAAATTATTATCATCTCCTCCTTGGTGGGACGAAGAATGCACTGCTGCTATTAAAATACGTAAAGCTGCTGAACGGAAATATATCCAGTGTATGACCCCCTTAAATTTTATACTTTACAAGAAAATAGCAGCCCAAACTAGAAGACTATTTAAAACCAAAAAGAAAAAGGGTTGGCTTCGGTTTTGTCAGTCCTTGCACCCTCGCACTCCATCCTCTATAGTTTGGAAATATATCAAAATTTTTCGTTCCTCTATTACTGATTTTCTGTGTAACATATCGTCCAATGATTCTTCTTGGCTTAAAAATTTTACGTGTAGTCTTGCTCCTCCTTTTGTACCTAACTTTGATTGCTTTAACTCTTCCCTCCCATCGGAGGTTAATGTATTGGATATTCCCTTTTCTTTTAATGAACTTCAATGTGCTTTGAATGGCTTATCTGACTCTTCCCCTGGTGTAGATGGTATCCCTTATTCGTTTCTTATAAATATTAGTATTGCTGCAAAAAATATTTATCTTTCTATTGTTAATTCTTTTTTAGAATCCGGTTATGTACCTTCTTCCTGGAAAACTCAAATTATTATTCCTATCTTAAAACCTGGGAAAGATCCCAAAGAGTCCTCTTCATACCGTCCCATTGCTTTGTCTTCTACGGTGTGCAAAGTAATGGAGCGTTTAATTAAAAATAGACTTGACTGGATACTGGAAAGTAGGGGTTTACTTTCTAAGTCCCAATTTGGTTTTAGAAAAGGTCTTGGCACAATTGATAGCCTTAGTGTTCTCACCTCAGAAATCCGCCTAAGCTTTGCTAAGGGCGAATATCTGATAGGTGTTTTTTTGGATATTAGCTCCGCATACGATAGCGTCAGTCTCTCTTTTCTCAAAATTAAAATGTTAAGACTTGGTCTCCCTCCTAAATTATCTCGTTTCATTTTTAATCTTTTTACTGACAGATCCATTCGAATCAGGCATCAAGGCAACCTTCTTCCTCCTAGAACTCTTTGGAATGGCCTTCCTCAGGGCTCTGTGCTGAGCCCCCTTTTATACAGTTTTTATACGCATGATCTAGATAAGTCGGTTGATAGTTTTTGCAATATTTTGCAATATGCAGATGATATTGTTTTGTATTTTAATTCAAAAAACATCGACGAAATTGTATCTAGACTCAATTCTGCTTTATATTATTTAGGTGAATGGCTATCTATGCATGGATTGTCATTGTCGGTCCCTAAAAGTAGTGTAGTTATTTTTACTCGTAAAAGACATATCCCTGTTGTCAATATTGTTTATAACAATCAAAGTATTCCGGTTCTGAATTGCGTCAAGTTCTTGGGTGTACTTTTAGATTCTAAACTGTCTGGTTCTCCACATATGGAATATGTGTCCAATAAGTGTGAGAAAAATCTCCAAATTTTACGTGCAGTATCAGGGGTTTGGTGGGGTTCCCATCAATTTACGTTAAAATTGTTATATAACGCGATTATTCGTAGCCATTTTGATTATGCTATATTCTTGTTAGATCCTTGCTACAGGTCTGCTTTAAACAAATTAGATAAAATTCATTATAAGGCCTTAAGAATCATCTTGGGAGCTATGAAGTCATCCCCTACAAACGCCATGCAAGTGGAATGTGTTGATCCTCCGCTCCACCTTCGTCGTCAATATCTTTCCGATCGCTTTATGTCTAAAGTGCTGCAGTCTTCTTCTCATCCTTTGATTAATTGTCTCCATCGTCTGTCCCGTGCCATTAAATCCCCACGCCATTCTTCTTGTATTTTAAAAAGTTTCCATAAATTTTCTTCCCTTTCATCTCGTATTTTCTCTTCTCCTATTCGCTCTTTATATTCTATTTCGTTTAGTGCGCTTACATATAATCCTTCTGTGCTTACGAGCCTGGGTATTGTCAAGAACGATCCAGGCGCTAATATTAAATTTCAAATAAATTTCGCTAAAAATTGGCCAGACTATATTGGCATTTTTACAGATGCTTCTAAGTCATCACATAATTCTAATGTTGGGGCTTCCTGTTGGATCCCGAAATATAAAATTATTTTAAGCTTTAAGTGTCCCCCTGAAACCTCTACTTTTTCCGGCGAATGTATTGCTTTGCTTGAAGGCATATTGTTTGCAGAGTCGCACAATCTTAAAAAAGTTGTTATTTTTTCAGATTGCTTAAGTGCTTTACAATCTTTGTTGCAAAATCCTTTCCGTAGTAAATCTAACTCTCACCTTATTCTTAAAATTAGGGAAGCTTTGTATCGTTGCCACCTACAAGGGGTACTCTTGTCGTTGGCATGGATCCCGAGCCACTCTGGTATTTCAGATAATGACATTGTTGATTCCCTTGCCAAATCTGCAGTGTCCTCTGGACCCGTAACTCATAATTTTATTTATTCCCAAGACCTATTGTCTTTGTCAAAATCTGATTTAAAATCTTCATGGAATTTCTTTTGGAAAAAATCTGTTTTATTAAAAGGTAGATATTATGCTTCTATCCAACCGGAAGTTCCAACCTTGCCGTGGTTCTCTCGATATAGGCGCGCCAATAGATCTGTAACATCTACTATTTGTAGACTTCGCCTAGGCCACGCGTGTACGCCTCTACATCTAGCTAAATTAAGGATTAAAGATAATTCTATTTGTGAGTGTGGTTTGGAGGAAGGTTCTACGGATCACATTGTATTTAATTGCCCAAAACTTAACTATTCTCTTCATGATATCCTTCCTCTTAATGTTCAGCGTCCTGTTAATGTAAAATGTATATTAGCTCTAGTTTTTAGTCCTTTTATTAAAATGTTGGTAAAGTTTATTGTAGATAATGACATTAAATTATAGTTGTTTTCAATGTGTGTGTGTGTTTTTTTTTTACTATTTTCATTTGTACATTTCTAATATAGTGTTTGTTTGTTTGTTTTAGTGTTTGTTCCAGTTCATCCACTTCCATATATATAACTCATATCTCTCAAAATTTATTGCTTCATATCATTCGTGTCTTTTCTACTATACGTGACACTGGCAGATTATTTTGCGCCTGTCATCGCAAAATCAGGCCATTAAATTAAAAAAAAAAAAAAAAAAAAAAAAAGAATATAATAGATAGAATTCTTTAAAACTTATAATTGTCAGTTGAACTTTATTTTGTTTGTTTATCAGTTAATAGAGGCACTATTGTATATCGATGGAGTTCGTTGAGGCAATCCCGGTTACTTTTAAAGAAATTTCTCCAAATCATAATATACCAGAGAAATGGAAGGAAATTATTTTGAACACAGGTAATACTTAATTAACAGCAACATTAATAAGTGCTAATTATAACAGTTTATAATAATTTAATAAATATTTTTCCACAGGTGGTACACATAGTACATTGCAAGATATAAAATTGCCTCATAAAGCAGGTGGATATTGGTACAGAGACTCTAAAAAAGCTAATACAAGGAATAGATTTGTTTATTGGTACTCATACATTTTTATTACTGTTTTTCATTATTATGTAAATAATTGTATTAAATTTAGAGTCCTTTTAATTATTACAGGCAAACAACATCTGATGCTATAGAGTTATCAGAGGCATCATTGGATATAAACTTATCTAACAATAATTTAAGATGCAAAGTTGCTCCTGGAACTCCACCTTTAAATTTTCTTGAATTCTATGAAAGAACTTCATCTCAGCAAGTGATCATTTTAGCTGCTACAGTATCATCAGTACATAGATTAATATTTTCTCATCCAGATGTTCTAGACAGGAGGGTAGGAAAGCTTAATATTTTTTTTAATATAACAGACTTATTACCTTCAGATATAAAAATATTTTAAATTTATTTTTCAGTCTACTTTTGGATCACTGTGTAGTGTTTCACCTTCAATTTTCCAAGACACATCTGCAATTAACAATCCAAATAATTATTTCATCTTGAATCAATATTCTAATACAAGTAAGTTCTAACTTAATTTATATAGTTAAGTAGTGTGAGTTTGTTTTTTTAATTATTATTTTATAAGGACTTTTCTTATATTACGTGTGTTATAACATAATTATGCCAAAGTATTTATATGTTATTTTAAATAATTAATTTTATAAATGTAAAAAAAGTTCTTGCTTTTTCCAGATACTGGAGTTGCACACTCATGTGCATCATTACTAAGAGACAATGGTGAAGCTGTTTTTGCTTTAGCATTTGGTTATGGAGGTGAAGGTGGACTATTGTTAGTTAAATTACCAGTTGCTGGATCAGCTGTTACAATGATGCTCAAAAGAGAATCAACTGTACCTAGATTCTTGTCTGGAATCACTGGAGCTTTAAGGTATTTTATTATTATTTTTGATGTGAATATGTCTATTAATTTACTACCATACAGGGTCAATTCAAACCACCGCATGATACAAAATCGAGGCATACAGTTTAGCCTTGTAGTTCCCAAATTATCTATATGTGTGTGATTCTCTAAGATTTCTGTGCCAACCACATATAAACACTTACCACCGCATAGAAATGCTTTTCCAGAAGAGCCAGTAGAGACCTTAAAACTGTGTGGTACATATAAAATAAGTCACCTAAATAAAATTTTAATAAAAGTCTAATACAATTTTTCCAAATTCCATTTCCAAAAATGAAATAGTGATTTTTTCAAACAAAATAAATAATTAAAATAATTGTCCTTGTAAAATATAATGCCATTTGTCAAGAACGATGCATGCAGATATAAACCTATTAAAGAGAAACAGCCGCATACACCTTAGTCCAAAATCAAGTTGTAGGGATTGGTGGCAAAGTTCAAAGTTGTTTAACCTTTAGTAGTATTTTTATTTTGGTTGTATTAAATATATATAATTTTTAATGTACAATGTAATTTAAGGGGTAAAGGTGGGGATGGAGTGGATACATATGGTGTAATTCTAACAAATAGTCTAGCTGTGGCCATTAGTGGAGACACTTGTCTTCGTGCCTGGCTTTTGGATGAAGGTGGAGCTCCTACTGCAGTTTCAACACCACTATCACAAACTTTGACAAGGCCTAAAGCTCCTCGTAAGTCATATTCTTCACAAAAATTGTTAACATCATAGCATATTTTTAGTTATTAAAAAGGAATTGCAATATTTTCAAAGTGAAAGTGTAAACCAAAATAATTATGCGTAATTAAATTAGGAATCTTATTTAGTAGTTCTAGTATATTTATCATAAGGCAAGAAAGGGGCTGCTTAAGTATTACGTAAGCAGTTTTTTTGCAATTATTGACCCCCCCTCCCCTATGTCATCAAAAATAAGCAATCCTCTAAGAAATATTTAATTGAAAATGTCAAACATAAGCAAAGCCAAGACCCCTCCGCCCCCCTACAGTGCTTACGTAATACTTGAACGGCCCCAAATAAAAAAAAACAGTATTTCATATATATAGAGTATTAAACATGACTTGAAACTGGAATTCCAATTTTTTCAAGTACCACTTAAGTTGTTCTTATTTTTATTTACAATCTCAAAATGTATATGAAATTAATTTTAATAATAAAAAAAAATATTTCAAAAACATATTTATTTGTTAATTACATAATATATATTTTGCTAAATTTTCTTGATTAAAACTATACTATAAATCACACTATTTATTTCTAAAATATTGTTTCACAGCCCATGGTCACATGTTACAGTATACAACTGCATCAGATGGGGGTATCATACTGGTAGCTTATTTATCATTTCCAACTGAGTGTGAATTTGTAGTATTAAGAATGCATGATGGTGGAGCAGGAGCTGTTAAATTCTCACAAATCTGTCATATTTTTGGACCTCAGGTATGAACAAAGTAAATTTATTAGTAAATATTATAACAGACATATGATAAGGGGAGCCAGGTGGGCCATGCCCACCCTTGTCCAATAGTTGTATCCACCTCAGAATTAAATAAAAAAATAGAATTGAATAAAAAATAGGGACAAAATATTTATGTTGAAAAATTTAAACCCTTTGCACAAATAGATATGTTTAAGGTGAAGTCACAATATTTTTATACTAAATAAGGAATCTTATTTAATCTTGATCTCACTTCAAAATTGAAAAATGATTATCTGTTAAATTCTACATTTTAGCTACTCTAGTACACTAAACATTAAAAAAACATATGACGATTTTAATTTATATGTCAAACATTAATTTAATTTAACCTCAATGATCCCATTAAAGATCATCACTTGGTAATTATTAAATTAATATAAAATAAAATTTTTGTAATGATTCCAGCTAGATCTATTAGATTATGCAATTGGTTATGGTGATGGTAGTCATGTCATTTGGGCTCTATGGACTCAACCAGATGGTGATGCAGTTGTAACAAGTAAGTTAAATTCAAAATTTTTTCTTGTTTAATATAAATAACAAATATTTCCAAAAGTTATATATTAAACAAAAAATACAACAGTAGTTTTAGCATTTTATTTAATATAATTATATTTTTAAACTACATCCATTAATCTTTATCCATTGACTATTAGGTAATATAGTGTCTGTTCACAAGCCAAATGATATAGTTGAGTTCTGCTACTTGATAAGCAATGTCTCGAAAATGGGTGGTGCATGAAAATCTTAGTCTCTAAATACTAGGTAGTTAATGATAATTCAAAAATATTTAATTTCCTCGAGTTGGGATCAAACCCACAACCAGTCGTGTTAGAGTCACACACTTGTGCCAGAGGCCAGCTGTGGCGCAGGAGCTATTGCTTCAATTGATTGGCATAATTCTCGTGTACAATTAGGTAATTATATCTAACTTATCTAATAAATAAATAAGATATAATAATTAGATAAAAAAGAGTTATGGACCTAGTCTTTTGTAGGATAAAATAGGAAAACATGAGCTTACATCTACCTACACAGCGAAAGCGAAGCAGACTTTGTTTCTAATAGTAAATCATTGTGACCGCCAGGCAGCGTTCTCGGCGCGGAGGCGAGCTGGCGGGCGGTGGCGGCGCGCGAGGCGGCGCCGGCGCTGCCGCAGCTGTCCACTCACCAGCAGTACCGAGACCGCTTGCTCGCGCCCGGCCTCTTTCCACCTGCTGTTATTAATAAGGCACTTGTGGTATGTCATTTATTTCTTTTTTTCTAATGTTCATCTGTATTGTATTTATATGTTTAATTATATTTTGGGTATATATTTTGTAATAATATATTCAGATCTACCGACGCACGTGGGGCGGCGGCGAGGCGGGTGAGGCGGAGCTGGGTGACGCGTGCGTGGCGGCGGTGACGGCGCGCGTGCGGGCACTCAGCGCTCGTGCCTCACACGACGCCTCACATCTTATGCATAAGTAAATATGATTTGTGAAAACGTCTAAAAATTCGAACATAACAGGACCTGAATCCGCGGCTCTTGCATAGCGTCCACTAAGCTGTTAAAAATTGTCCTAGTCAAGCATACGTCTAAATTCTTATATGTTAGTTACAATATATTTATATGTAACTAACAAATAGATTAACTAACAAGTCATGAGTAAAAATGGAGCTACCGGTTTAAGTTCAATAATATATACATAGAGTCCATTATAGCTTTTGTAGATGATCTTGATGAAACCAATGTAAAATTCTAATAAAGGAAGAAGAGGAATTCTGTATGTAGATAAAAGGAATTACGAGTAAACAATTGGTGAAAGTTTTAAGTAAATTATTATTTTTTTGTTTCTATTATTCTCTTAAGTGTCCCTTAAGTTCCCTCTATTCATTTTGGTCATAATTACTAAATGTACAGAGAAAAACAATTTTGGGCTGTTGTTGAACTTGTAGAATGAGGTTGAGCTTTAATGTGCATTTAAAGGAGCTCGATAAACATCCACTTATTGCAAGGTGGGGCAGGGCCGGCAGCCGCACAATAAATGCTAAGTAGTTTCTTTAGGTATTATAAATGTTTTTTCCCTGTGGAATAACACTTTTTATTCATTTGAATATGTGTGTCCGTAATAAAATTCTGCAATGCATTTTTTATTTGGTACCTCCAAAATTTAAAGTAACAATAAAAAAAAAGTAAATTAGCAAAGCTTATTAGTCTCCCAAGTATATTTTAATAATATAAATTTGTGGAATTAAGATCATTTAAATGTCATACAGGAAATGGTGGTTTACTCCGTTAGCTCATTCTTAATATTGAAGCAAAGCTGTCAAGAATTATTTGCTATATTATTTAATTTCAGATGCTGGTCTGACTTGTATAGCTGGTGTTTGCAATATATGGAAGGACTACAAAAACCTCTAGGCCTTATGGTTTCTAAACATGTAAGTAAAAATATAAGGTACAATATAGCTGAAAAGATAGATACAGATTCTTTATTTATACAGAAAAAAACATTTTCCTAGTAAGCAGTAATATGTTAAAACTTTAGTTATCTATGTTGTGAGCGACGGTGATGGATATTTTGACGTCTTCTATGTATGTGTATACACAGCCTTTTTTTATAAGTTTCAACTTTCAATTAAAAAATAATCTAATATATGAATATATGAATAATTAATTCTAAAACATTTTTGCGCATTTGGCATATCGTCTTATTGTAAACGCGACTGTTTGTTGGATTTTATTTCCACTCGGGGAAAAATAATTATTTTCATATGTAAAAAAATAGGCGGAAAGTGAGGAACCAAAAGTTAGCATTATGTTTTGAAATTAAAGGATACAAAAAATATATATATCAGTTAAAAAAAATCTGTTCTATAAGGGCGCACAATGGACCGCGGGCGAGGGTGACGCTGGGTGGTGGTGCGCGGTGTTGCGGCGCTGCGGGGTCTCGCTGGTGCGCCAGCTGGAGCCTCTTGAACGTGTTATGCTGTCTCCTGAGGACTCCCTGCCTGACATTATGGGTTAGCTATAAATAGTTATGGTTATATACTTTGTTTACTCATCTAATCACTACTTGTACTAATAACGTTGTAAGCTCTCAAGGGACAGTAGCACAGCGTGTGAATATAAAGGCCACGGGTGTGGGTTCAATTCTCTATCAATAAATTGTTTAAAATTTTTGTTGCTTTGGTAACAAAACAAAGTGCGGTGTTGGGTTCAGTCACTCAATATACCATGTCTCAATAATTTGCGGAAAATTATCAACTGAGATCTTAACAATAAGTTTTCTCTGCTTACTCCGCTATATGTCTGAAACAGAGTGAAGTTAACAGAAAATGACAATATTTTTTACACAATAAAGCATTAAAAAAAAAGAAGAATCCGAAGCTGAAGTTATTGGAGGAAACATATGTTCAGGAATAACATGATCAAATAACTGACGGCTAACATTTTTTTTTGAATGCTTTATTTTATTTCATAATAGTTCCGCAAAAATACTGTGTTAAGGCTGACTTATGAATTAAGGTGTTTAAGTATAACATATGAGAGGGGTTACAACGTGATTTGTGTTCAGGCGAGGCGGGCGAGCTGTCGGCGGACGCGGTGCGCGTGGTGGTGGCGGGCGCGCGCTGGGAGCGCGGCGGGGGCGCGGCGGCGGCGGCCGAGCTGGAGCGCCGCCTGTTCGCCGCCGCCGCGCCGCAGCACCGCCTGCTGCCGCGCCTGCTGCACCTGCTCACCGACCCCGCGCCCGCGCACGCGCACGACCGCGCGCCCGTCAGTACTACACGACATACAATCATTCTTAGACAATTGACGGAAGGCGTAGAAGCCATGTAAAGTAAAATTAATGTTTTTTGTTATTTCAGACATTAACGCCAGAGCAAATAGATGAAATAACGTCGATTTTAGAGCCTATCAAAGATTTACAAAATGCTGTGTTGGAGTTGAATGATGCATTAAGGTTGGATGTACCTGAAATAGATACTTGTAAAAGTAAATATACTTTTCCTATTATTTTTACCGTGCTAAAATAACGTAATAATGAGAGTTACAAACCTGTTTTCTTTTGTAGGTGATGAGGAAGAAACTAGTGAATATGACAATTTGTTTGCAAGTGATTTAGGTGTAGCGATTGTCACTGAAGCTATTCGACAAATGGCAGAAATGAGGTTATTATTTTTTAACTATTTAATTTTTATTTTATTTTGATATTAAGGAAAAGAAACTTATACATATATATAGTTTATAGGCATTTTTTTGCCTTCTGTTTGTTTGTGCCTGTTTTAACCAAAACAAATAATTTAAAGAAAACATTTAATATCCAACCAGGGCTCGGGTAGTCCGCGGTGCTTTAGCGGCGTTGGGCGCCGCTCGAGGTGCAGGCGGAGTACCAGGGGCAGGGCACTGTGCTGTACACTGGCAGGCGTACCGCGCGCTGCTGTGGTTGCGTGCTGCTACATTACAACGACCGTTAGTATTTTTTTTTTACAAAAATATTAAAAGCCGCCGTGACGCAGCTTGACGGTTGTGGTTTCGATTTCCTCAAACTATGTCTCTACCTTATCAACGAAGCAGAAAACGGCATAAGAAAAAAAATACAGAAAGAGTACAAAACTTTGAATGTAGGGGGACTTAACTCCGGACCGTCGGAGGGATTTTGTCTAAAGCTAATCGCTCTGAGGGACGATTGGGGGAAGGACGTGACTAACAGGAGCACAGCTGATGTGACGCAATATGAATGCTTGACGAGGAAAAAGGACAAATAAAAAATTTACTATTCGAAAAGGACTAAGTTATTTGTTTTATTTGTATCGAAAGAGTTTTGCTATTAAGTAATAGAGTTATAGTTGATAATGTTTAATGGTAATGCTTAGTAGCTCTGGATTCTAAACTATAATAACAGCAGTCCAGCAGGATCGTCGGAGGCGTTCCGCCTGAAGCTGACGGCGCTGGGCGGCGAGAGCGCGGAGGCGTGCGGCGGCGGGGGCGTGGCGGCGGCGTACGCGGCGGCGGCGGGCGGGCGGCGCGCGCGCACGCACCTGGCCGCGGCGCGCGCGCCCACGCACTGGCACCAGGCGCTGCCGCTAATGGCATATCATTTGGCACATCAGTTGTATCCTTTTGCTGATTTGTTTTTACACTAAATACCTACTACTACTTTATGGTGAAGTAAAATAAATATAACGCATTTAAAACCTATTTGCATAAAGATTTAAGCAGCATACATTAAAAGTCAGACTGATCTATTTTATTACGTTTAATAAAATCAGCTTCACGCTGTGTCCCGCACAAACTAGGGTAGGCAAAGGGAACATAGTGTTAGGACACTTTCCTCCAAATTCTGAAGGCTTGACGGGTTGAGCGGCGGAACTTAACGCCGCGCTGTGCACTGGTTGATATTTTATTATATTAGGCCTTAACTTTACAAGGTTTGACTCATCTTGTCTACAATACAATAAGCAATTGATAACTTTGAAATTTTATGAACAAAAATTATGTTTTCTTTATTATAACGATCATATTAATAGCCAACTTCATCGATGTATAGATGTATCAAGTAGCAAACGATACTTTTACCTTATGCTTTTACTACTTACTAGAAAAAACTATAAAAACATCTAAAAATAAAAAGGAAAACAATAATTTTACTACAAATATATCAGATGGGCCGTGAGTGGTGGCTTTGAATTTGGCTGGTGGTTGGCATCCATCAACCAACCTCGACTAGTACAGAATTATGTGGCACTGTTAGAGCCCTGGTGCGAATGGAACGCTTGCTCACGTTAGTACAAAAATATTTGAAATTTTTATAATATTTTTTTCAGTTTCACACTGTCGAACAGAATCGAATCATTGCGTGTTGAGTGGCGGAGCTGAATGCCGCAGTTTGCCAGAGGGGAAAGGGATCAGGATGTTTAACTCTTTTTGCTCTGATTAGGATCGAACCGACAGCCATCGCATTTACACTGTCCCACTGGGGAATGATAGCCACATCTTTTTTCCCGTATTTAAAATATATAATAATTATAGGACATCAAGTAAATCGCCATGTCACATTTTATGTTATTTAAGTAATACAAGATGAAACGATATTTCAAAAATTATTCAAAACATAGCTATGGAATGATTAAAAATGTCGGATTACAGGACTTACAGGCAAGAATAGATATAGCAAGGCAGTTAATTAATATATACTACCTAATCACATGATACATGTAAATTTATTTTCATATTTATGAGGTAAATTCACGCGGTATCCCTTACACAGCAGGGTAGGCAGAGGGAACCTACTGTTAAGATACTCCTTTCCCCACTTTCCGCCAAGTTTTGGAGGCATTGCATATTGAGTGTCGGAATTCAACGCCGCGCTTCGCCTCGACACCAGAGCGAATAAATGAAAATACATTTTAAGTAAATATTTTATTTTCTCGGGTGGGAATCGAACCAACAACCAGTCGCGTTTACAGTCACACTCTGTCCCTCTTCGCCATGACTACCCTCAAAAAATTGTGACGTAATTATCATCACCTCTGTTTATCAGACATGTATATCAAAGCCGCGCTCTATTTATTTGATAGGAAATTCAATAAAATTATATTACTATAGTATAATCACGTCTCTGTCTGTTATCTTGCTTATTATTTATTGATATTAATAAAAAAACAATTATGAGATAATACTAGTTAATCTTATGTTATTTTATAATATGTTGTGAATTTAGATAATTTATCTTTCACCTTCACTTACCTAATTGATATGTTCGGTTTTGTTTATATAAAATTATAGATCGTTAATTTACAGTTGCGTCGATATGCTATCGATTATTATTTGTATATTGCTATATACAAATAATATTTCGTTATTGCTAAGATGTAATGTAAAATCTGTACATACAATAAAATTGTAACTGATCATTGTTCTTACATGGAACATATTTGAGACAATCAATTATTGAGGGCATCTATCAATAATAGAACCCAATACAATGGTTTTTCTCTGTTTGGTTTGTCTGTGCGCTAATCTCAGAAAATATTTAACTGAACTAAATCCAGTTTTCACTATTGTTTTTAAAATTGTATTTGTTTTAATTTTTATTTAAATGGGTTTTTATAAATAAAAATAATATGTAAATATAAAGTTTTCTGTTCGATATAATATTTATAAAATAAATGTTTTACTGAATTAGCTGAAATTTTACTTGCCAAACGCAAACAAAAAAAATCTAGCTTGCATCTAGTCTAAGATACTCTGTTCCCCAATTTTCAAGATCACAACCGCAGCATTTACAACCAGACGCTGTTCCACTACGCCACGACGGCCTCAACTTCCTGTTTACTTCAATGTAACTTGTTAACAGTTATATTTATTTAAGAATTAGTATCCCCACGACTGATTATTTCTCAGGTCAATTTATTCTGGGCCTGGCGCTCCTTGACGTAGACGACGCGGAGGGCGCGTACACGGCGTTCTGCCGCGCCGCTAAAGGCGTCAGTACGGAGCCCTTCCTGCGCCACCTCGTGGCGGCACCTGATGCGCGTTTAACTCAGCATCAGGCACTCGTGCTTTATTATATGAAGGTAAAAAAACTAAACAATGATCGCTGGTAATAATAAGTAACTCAAATTGCGCACATCCAACTTTACTAATTAATGTTGTCAAGTTTCATACATATATTTTTTATATACAGGTAATAAAACTATTTGAGATACACGACGCTGGGGCTTGTGTGGTGCGACTAGCCGAGACCGCAATAAGCATTGCCGATAAAGATGATCCGAATTTGGTAATTATGTAACAATATTCAAGTACTATTGTATACTTTATATAATCAAATGATTTGAATCATATAATTTATGGATATAATAATTGTTACATTTTCAATCAATTCCTTTCTATCAGTGAAGTAAAATATCAATTTGGTTATATATTTTTGTATTATTTAATTATCTTTTTTTGTGTTTTATCAATATGGCGGTTATATTTATACAGTTAAGTAGGTAGATACTTTTTACTTTACAATTAATTTACTTATTACTTAGATACTGTAGCAGAATCTGTTTATTCTTATAAAACTTTCTCGTATTAGAGTATTTCTGGAAGAGTTATCTTGCACATATGTGCAAGATTAGGCTGATTTCGGACACAAATTCTTTATTAATTATACGTGAAATAAAAACTTTGGACTCCTTTTAACGAAAGTTACGCAGACGGAGGAGTCTGAAATTTGGCAAACTTATAGTGTATATGTAGGAGAAGTACATATCGCTAATATTTTTCAATAAAAAAAGTTTAACATATTGAACTGTAAACGGGTCCTCCAGTATAAATAATAATGCATGCTCTGTTACGTGGCGCAGGCGATGTTCCAGTGGGTGGTGTTCAAGTGGCACCTGTCGGGCGGGCGCGTGGCGCGCGCGCTGGGCGCCGCCGCCGCCAACCCGGCGCCGCACGCGCGCGCCGCCGCCGCCGCGCACCTGCTCACCACGCTGGCGGAGCGCCGCCAGCTGGGCGCGCTGGTGGCGTGCGGCGCGCTGGCGGGCGAGGCGGAGCGCGCGGCGGCGGCGCGCGCCAAGCTGCACGACGCGCACCCGCACAACCCCTACTACGACTTCCTCTACGCGCTGCACCTGTCCAGACATCACTACAGGAAAGGTACTGTATTTATTATATTACACATTACTGTGGCCGTCTTCCCACTAGGAAATCATATACTCCCTTGCTTTGGCAAGAACTCGTTGATTGGTCTGCCCCGGTTCCCTCAGATAGATTTGTGGTAGTATCGTGCCAAGAAACGGTTGGCAGCATTTCACAGTAGTCTGTATATTAGCGGGAAACGGATTGAGTTTGAATATGGCATTATGATAATGTTAGTTACTACATGGAATGTATTGGCCCCGGATTATTGTAAAGTCATTTAAATAAATAGTAAATCGATTGTATGTTGTGTACATTCAAATAGTATACAAGAATTAAAGTATTTGTAATAAGTATTAATTGAAAGTTAAACAAACTTTTACTACTGTCGGGTACTTAAGCTGATTTATAGTTTGAGCTGTGACTCCTTCTTCTCGCCCGAAATACCCACAGCGTGGAGCCGTTTCTGATGCGAATCTATAAGAGGATTTTCGATATATAGGTTAATTGAAAATATATTTACAATTACAGAAATAAAGTTAAAAAAATATATATATATTCTTTATTGCAATAAACTTTTTCAATCACGTTTAATGATTATAAAGTTATTATCATATTAAAAGATTATTCAGCTAGGGAGAGTAGACAAGAATGAAATGATTCGATTTGGTCTGAATTGTGACACTTGTCAACGTTGCACAGCGGCCGCGGTGATGTACGAGCGCGCGGCGCGCTGCGCGTCGGAGCGCGGCGGGGGCGGCGGCGCGGCGGGCGCGGGCGCGGCGCGGCGGCGCTGGCTGGCGGCCGCGCTCACGTGCCTGCGGCTGGCGAGCCCCGACCACGCTTTCTTGGCCCGGCCCGGAGCTGACGCTCTGCAGGTACCGTACCAGATGAAACACCTACAACGACACAGTAATTGCAGGCTTGTCCGTAGTCGTGGTAATGATAGCACTGAAGAGCGTTAAAGTAAGCAAAAATAATGGATGAATGGTGAAACAAATAAAAGTTCAACCTACTGGCTTATTAGGAGAAATAATTAAATATTTGAACGAATCCAAAAATCTTTGACTAAAATATTTTTTATACTTAAAGGTTATAGGACCAGAAGAGTTAGCTGCAGAATTACGGGAGGAAGTTCCTGAATTTTTAGACCCAGTTCAACGAGCCTTACGCAGTGAGTACTCATGAATTAACATTTAAATATTTTTACGTAGGTTACCTGTCTATCATATATAATGCGATTTTTTTGTGTAATATGCACTTGTGTGAATTAATCGTAATACATTTTTTTTAAGCTAATTTCCATGCCACGACAATCGATATAACAAATTTTCTATAATTTTTTTAAAGTAAATTTATTATTAGTAAATTAATTCAAGTTAAAGTAAATTTATAATTAGTATTAGTCAGTAATTAAATAAATAAGACAGAAATATGTATTATTATATAAACGTTTATATTTGCGTCACAACATTATTAGGAATAATTATTGCGCTAATATTGTAAACGTTAAATTATTTATTTATAATATCCATGACCTTGTGATCCGATCAAGTAGTGTAATAATTGTGTAGTCACTTTATATATATATATATATATATATATATATATATATATATATAATATATATATATATAACTTTGTTATATATTGGTTGAGGCCAGTCGTAGCGCAGCGTCACGAAGTGTGACTGTAAAACCGACTGGTAGTGGGTTCGATCCCCACTCGAGGAGATGAAATATTTACTTAAATTTATATTTTCATTTCTTCGCTCTGGTGTCGAGGCAAAAGTGCGGCGTTGAGTTCTGCCACTTAACACGCAATGCCTCCAAAATTCGGCAGAAAATGGGGAACGGAGTGTCTTAACACTAAGTTCCCTCTGCCTACCCTGCTGTGTGCGGGATATAGCGTGAAGCTATTTTTTTTTTTTTTTTTATAACTTTGTTTTCAAATAAGGTATAATAAAACTAAAAAAGAAATAATCTTGGTCATTTATACTTTGAATTTTAAATTTTTCATTTAAAATTCAAAGTATGTTTATTAATTCGTCTGTATTTTTTATCCAGTCCAGTCGTGGCGCAGGGGCACAAAATGTGACTGGAAAATCGACTGGTTGTGGGTTCGATCCCCACTCGAGGAGATTAAATATTTATTTACATTGCTTCGCTCTGTTGAAGAGGTAAAGCGCGGCGTTGAGTTCCGCCACTCAACACGCTATGCCTCCTGAACTCGGCGGAAAGTATGGAACGGAGTGTATTAAGACTGTCTACACTGTTGTGTGTAGATTTCTTTTTGATGATTTTTTTAAATGTTTTTTACCCAAAAAAAAGATTTGTTTGTGAACCGATTTTGATGTATTTTTTATTTAAATCAAGCTACTGCTACAACAACTTTACTACAATATCGAATTACTAAGCCTGTTAGTTTTACTGACACCAACCTCAAAATAATAAATTCTTTTCAATTATTTTTGTTTAATAAAATCAAAGTACATTTACTTTATGTAAAATTATATTTTACTTTCATATTTAAAAAAAATATATTTATTCTTTGTAAATAGCATAACTAGTCACGCTGTTCTTCAAATTAAAACATGACAAAAGTACTTTCTTAAAATAGAAAACACCCCTCATTATTAACTTTTTATAGTATTTGAAATGAATGCCGCGTTATGAAAAATATTTATAAAGGTTAATCCAATATTTTTTTTCAGGAAGTCAAAATATAGATTTCGATGATTTATATCAAAATTTGAAAGAAGCTAATGTGGAAACATTACTAGCAGTAACAAAAAGGGCTGTTAGCACCGGTCAATTCTTGCCACATTGGTTTTTGCAAAGATTTATGGTAATTATAAGTATAGTATTGTTTGTCAATTACTTTTTCATATTTATTAGTGTATGTATGTAGCTCTATAGTTGTAATTTTTTGATATTTTTTCACTATCTTACAGTAATATAGCAAAACAATGCCCATCAAATTATTTAAATTACTATTTTAGTAGCGAGCGATTTCAGTATTTATATATAATACTTCACATGAGCAATTAACTTCGTTCATCGTTTTGCGTAGTTTTAATTGTGAAAATATCACTTCTCGTCTCTGTTAGAATCAGAGATAATGTTTTATTCGTCCCTTACGTAGGAGGTGGAGAGCGCGACGTGTATCCGCGCGCTGCTGAGCGGCGGGCGCGCGCTGGAGGCGGCGGAGCGCTGCTGCGAGGCGCTGCGGCGCGACGCGGTGCGCCTGTGCCCGCCCGCGCCCGCGCCGCGCGCCGCGCCCCTCGCGCTCGCCGACCTGCTGCTGCTCGAGCTCGCGCCGCACCGCCGCCACCCGCACGTCGACCAGGTCAGGCACACGCGCTTATATCTTAACCGAATCGTATCGTGGTAAACGCGATGGTTGTGAATTTCATCCCCACTGAAGAGTTTAGCGTTTACGCTACTCAACACACATCTCAGCATGTCTCGAAAATTGTGCTGAAAGCGGGGAGCAGAATGTCTTGATATGGTTTGCCTTTTTTTCCCATCAACAAATTAAATCTTCAATTAATTATATACCAACATAATTAAAGAATTTTATTTAAATTTCTTAAAGTATTGAGGCTTGTTATTTTAATTTATTATCTTGTCCTAGATATAGCAAAATTATCTTCAGTGTATTGCAGTTACTACCAGTACTAATTAATAAACGAGTAACTACATACTAGAAAACTAATGCTTTTTTATATTTATATGTATTTTTGTTTTAGGTATACAATGAGTTAACGTCTCTTATTGAAGAATACACGAAAGTGGTAATCCGCACATCAGAAGACATGAAATTAGCTCATATTAAATATGCTGTCAAAAATTGATTTGTAGAATTAAAACAACATGTATTTTATAACCATTTTTTATTAAATAAATAGCAATTACCAGTCCAATACCAGAGTTATCACTCAACATGCTTAACTACCTCCACTATTCTAATACTTAACTATGAATCCAAATAATACTTAATCATTGTCATTTTCGTTTTTGGTTTTGAAATCACAGCTGTGTCATTTTACTAAATTAATATATAAAACAAAATAAATACTCGCAAGTATGTATACGAAAGCAACAATTTGAAACATTTATAAATTCCCAAAATCCCAGCGTTATACAATAAACATCTAGCAAGCATAGTCTATTCATTTTGCCATGAGACAAAATGCAAACGAAGAAATACTCTTTCTAAAACTTAAATACTATTATATTTAATTTGGTCCAAGTTTAAAATAATCGGGTTGATCAATAGTAAAAAATAAAAATCGCGGATATAACTTGACTGCTGACAAAACATTCCATTTTAAAGGTTGGAAACCAGTTGGCTTTTGGGTATTTCTACACGTCAAGTATTTAAACATTATTATTATTATTAAGGAAACAATTTTTGATACTATAATATGTAAATGGAAACATTTTTAGATTTAAAATTTGATTCAAAATTTGTTCTGGCTTTAAATATGAACACATTTTTTAGTTTTAACCGACTTTCGTAATTTGATAGTTTTGTTTTGTTTGTTACATCAGAAGTTTTGACTGGGTGAACCGATTTTGATGATTGTTTTTATTTGAAAGGCGCTAATGCTTCCCGCGTGGCATTAAGTATATGCACTACAAATTGACGAATATTTTGTAATTCATAAATCAATATCACGGCAACCAATTTCGAAGATTCTCTTTTTATTGGAAAAGTATACACTTCACTTCAGTTTTATGAGGTCTTGGTTCTGATTATGAGATCTGGTGGAAGTTGGTTTTTTTATTTTTAAATTGTGATTATTGATTATTATATTTCATGTCCTTTCAATTACGATTATATAAAATTGCACATTGTTCTTGAGTAATTTTATAAAAAGTGAAAATAAATCTATCAATATTTTTTACTTAATATATAGTTAATATATTATATCCATCAATCATGACATAAAAACAATCTTTTATGATTTGTTTACCTTTTATCTCATGACTTCATGAATAGGGTATAGATTATTATGTTTTACTTAGATAATTAGTATTTTAGTACATTCACTGTGTGGGTGTATATTTATATATATGTATTCACATATAGAAACATTTATAATTAACCTGTTCCCATGAAGACAGTTATAATAAAAAGTCATCAAACATCATTACCTTTAATTCTAAGCTTTCCTTAATCTTATTCTCATAATTGTTAAGACTAAGCGTACAACTTTTTCATAAATTAAGAACATTAATGCAGCAGTCATCACAGTCTGTAATAATTTGGCTTCCAGCCCCCGAAACATAGTCAGGGGTTTTGATTTAATATCTCTGAACAAGGGTTTAAGACTTGTTCCAGCTCTTAGCCGTGATTGAACTAATTGCAAAGGGTATGTAAGAGTTGTAGCAACAGCTTTAGCTGTTGCTCCAATTAAAAATGCAGTAAATGAATCAAAATGTCTGTTGGATATCAATTTTCTTTTTAAAGATTCATAGACCATAAACTGGATGGCAGGGTTTGAGACTAGCAATAAGGAAGGAATAGTGCCTGACCACAATCCCTTTACACCTTCTTTTTTAAATATATCAACAAGTCCATCAAAAAGACTTGAATATATATTTTTCTCAAGTTTTATTCTAGTATTAACAACCCATAGTGGTGAAGTCAGAAGAACATTAATACTACCAGCTAACATTCCAAATGTCAGGTCTTTCATAGCTGAAGAACTTGTTGTAGAAGCTTTTCTTAATGCATGAAATGTATAAAAATAAACGAAATTTGACACGGAAAGAGACTGTAAAACAGGACATAAACCTCTGTATAGGGATTCAATACCTTCTTCATTAGCTAACTTGATTAGTAATTGTAGTGAAGTTCCATGTAGTTTTAAGGAATCTTCAACTGCAAAATATAAGAAAATTAGATTTCTAAAAATTATATATTAATTTACATTATTAATATAGTGAAGTTACTTATCATAAAGGAAAAAATATGTTGTACCTTGTATTCTCGATCGTAAAGTGTCTAGAGGATAAAACGCAGCCATTCCAATAACACTGCCCTAAAAAAATAATTGATATATTATAATATTTTTTATCGAAGTAAAAACAAAATTTGAAATATAAAACCAATATTTTATACCGTCGCTCCGGCAACAGCGTGAACCAAAGTCTCATAACTTAATAATGATGAAGTCATTATTCCACAATTATAAATAATAATATGAGACAATATAATATTCTCAACTAAAATGTTTAGTTTACTATTATTTTCTTAAACCATTAATCATTCAAATCAAATTTATATAGGTGAAAAAATTACAGAACCCAAACTGGACATAACTAACACTGCGACGACCAAAGAGCACTTGCGCAAATGTATCTAACCGCAAAGATAAAAGAACAAACTGGAACCAACCGCGAGTGCGAGCCCGCAGCCAGGCTCTACAATCTTAGTACAACGAAGCTGGAAACTTTTGACGTATAATATTATTAAATTAAGAAGTATCTAGTGCTTCGAGGCTTTAGACCATTATAGATAACTTTTTATTTTGAAGCGTTATATTTGCATTAGTTGAGACTCAGAATACTAGAGGTCGCTTTAGAATTGAATATTTCAATTAACGTCAACAGATGTCACTGCAAATTGAATACGAAAAATAATAATAATAATTTAATTTATTAACTTTGTATATTTATAATGATTAATATAAAACTATTTTTACCACAAATATGTTCTTGTATACCTCATTAAATAATTATATATTTTTCGCAATACTTTCTTCACTATCTGTGGTACTCTGAATAACTCTCTACTCTATGGTACTCTATAGTCTATTTATCTAATAATTATAAAATTTAAATTTAAAAATATCTGTTGATGCTGGTGTTGTCGTCGATTTCGGTATTCAAATAGGATTTTGTAATAGTTTACTGGTTTATATGTACGATTTTCGAGTTTGAGTACGAGTAAGAGTTGAGTTTAAGGTCTGCGGGTAGTATATAGAATGTACTCTGTGCCCGCAGCCCAAGCTGATTATATCAATTTGTGATCACAGAACACATATACCCAAAGGGTGTTTGTGATGTACCAAACAGAGTATGACATTGACAGTTAGCATTAACAGATTATCAAAGAAATATGAGTCCCTACAGGTTATAGAGTATGATGTTCCTTGTCACCGGTCTGCCTTAGGCTTGGAATTGGATTTTTTTTAAATAGAGCGAATCACACTTATGAGTACCGTACTTATTCAATAATTTACATGTAACCAGTACAACCAGTGATTTAATTTTCGTAAAATTTTAAGTCTGTGATAAACCTGTTTTTCTGTCAAGTGTCAAATGTGTTTCTGTTTATAAATAAATGGACTTGGTAATTAAAGATAGTTAGTTATGTAAAAATATTGTCAATTTGACAAGATTTTAATTAAAATAAAAGTTAATTTTCATAATTATTTAACTTTCCATATATGTGACAAAGAAATCAATTAAAATCAAGTACCTTTGTACCGTCTCTTCTGATAAGTTCCTTTCAATGAATGCAACTCTATATAGTATTATGTTCCTTGTATATGAGTATACTGTATGCTGTTTCGTGCTGTATACCGCCTGAACTGATAAATTGAATTTTATTAAAATTTATCATTTAAAATAAACAAAATGCGAGTATTTCTAGCTGAAGATAACCTTTGCGCTCAAACGTTGTTAAAACTGGTGTCTCATGGAAATGCTATATTAGCTGAAATATTGCGACTCAAAGACCACATCCCAAAAATCTTTCTGTAAGTTTCGAAACTTTGCTCTGACCAACTAAGCCATATGTTCTTATTGGGCTACATTGAAAGTCTTATGTGCTTGTTACTTGTTGCTGAAACTTATTCTTGTTGAAATGAAAGTCAAAATCAAATTCAAACATTCATATTAGGTTTCTAAATAAGTATTATATGCAATTAATCCAATTAAAGACTTTCATTTAAAAAGTGTGTACTTATTCTAAAAAAAATAATAATAAAATAACATATTCTTTTAAGTAAAAGATATTCAGTACCATTGTCTAGTTTAAATACAGTTTTTATTGTTTTCATTTATTTTGTATATAATTGCAGGTTAGATAGTAGAGAAGTACAAAATCAGTATAGTGATGTTATAATGGATTTCAGCTATTTCAAAATGTCAGATACCCATGAAAAGAAAATTAACATGAATAATGTAGGTATACATTAGTGTATCTAGATATATTTTTTGGTAAGACCTTTAGCATTAAATCTTTAGATTTGTTTGTACAGATATGTTTGTGTAAATGTTGTATTTATTTATTTTTGGAGCAAAATAAATTTCTGAGGTATTTTCACAGGACTATTCTAGAGTGGGCACAGTTCAGCCCTGTACCCCTCCTACGCCCATGGATATACAGATAAAATATAATTTTTCCAAAGCTTAATATATGAAGCAGTGAAGCAAAATTTAAGCCCATACTTCTTGGAAACTGTCAAAGTTTTCTAAATATTTTTTATTTCTTTCAATTTCAGAAACTACAAGACTTAGATGATGATGTTAAAGAGAAATACTTAGAATTGATAACAAGATTTTATTTGTTATTTGAAAATATCTACCAATATATTATAGAACTCAATATGTTTGTAGAACAATTACATGATGGAGCATTTATCCAACAAACTATTGAAACAGTTATGAAGGATGTAGAAGGAAAACAGTTACTAGTGTGTATTGTAATATATTTAGATCGGTATTGAAATAGTAAATATATTCAAAATGCTAACCATATAAAAAATCCCTTAACTTTTTGTTATTATTTTATAACAAATCATTTCCTTAATTTCAGTGTGAATCTCTGTATTTATATGGTTCTATGCTACTTCTCTGTGATCTGTACATTCCTGGTCGGGTGAGAGAAAGGCTACTAGTTGCATTTTATAGATATAGTACAACTCAGTCTCAGTCTAATGTTGATGATGTGTGCAAATTGCTGAGGGACACTAGTTATGACCAACAGCAATGTCGACGGCCTTCAGATTATCCTGTAGAATTTTTTAGGTTAGTGTTTTTCTGACCAACTCTTTATTTTTTATACTTACTATATTTACTGTTACCATTTTGTTAGTTTTACACTTTATATTGCATATAGTTCTCCATGCACTCTTTAACTTTCGAGCCGGGGTACGTCTTGTTATTAGAACAAGGAAATAAAAATAGTTCATACCCCAAGTGACTCGAGAATCGAATCAACTCTCCACCATTCATCACAACAATCTTTAAGGAGTATTTACTTAAATTCATGCTGTATCCATAGGGTAGTCAGAGAGAACGAAGCGCCAAACAGTCTCTATATACCTCTATCGTATCGTCGATTGTTATCAACATCTTCTTTTACATGACCTTCCTCTAGTATTTTTGATACTATGATTTCAAAGGTCACCCGAAGTCTCCGCATCTCCACAGCATTCATCTTTCTTTCATTCTTCTGTAATACCCACGTTTCGCTGTCGTATAACAGCGTCGGTACGGCCTTACGTACGGTTGTGTACGGCCAAACGTGCAGCTGTGCTGACGTTTCACCGTCTCATAATGCGAATGCAGTTAAGGTTCCGTTAACCCTATAATATGCCTTTCCACATCCAAATTCAAATACCAGAAACTATGTTTTATGCGCATGCAATTCACATTTGAATCATATATTTTCACTCCCATGTCACTTTATTTCACTCCTTGGAGACAGCTATCCAAACACAAATTGAACAACCAAGCTGATAAACCAGCTCCTACTCGCACACAGGCTGATTGATCTCCGTAAAGGACTTGCAGCCCACAGCGCGGGGTCCGCTCACATTGTACCAGGGTAGTATCTCCCATAATTTCTTTCTCAAACACCTTTTCCAAGTCCACAAAAGCACTGAATTATTTTTAGTTAAGGGCTAAGGATTTTTCCTTGATCATACAGAGAGAAAAGATCTGATCGATATACCTTCTTCCAGGTCTAAACCATACTTGGGCTTCTTTTATACTGATTACGCCATCAACTACATCATTACTCAGCGTTTCGCTGTTACTCTACTAAGACGCTGCTGACTGAGTAAAACGTGTGGTTGTTATTAAAATCTTACCGTCTTTCGAAAGCATTTTTTTCATTCTACAAGTTAGCGAGCAACCTCTTGAAACACTAACTTCTCGCCAGAAAAATGTCGTGTTTCCCCTAAAGTTTTTCGTTAATTTTTCATCTCTTTCCTTTAAGTATAAAGTATTTATAATATAACTTTAATATTTCCATTCGTTAAAGTAAGAAACATTATTTTTTTGCAGCCGTGTTCCAGTCAACTATGATTTCATAGAAAAAGTAGTGGGTAAGTTGAGGTCCGAAGATATCTACAACCAACTTGCTGTGTACACTATTCCAGAACATCAGGCTACAGCTCTAGCAACACAATCGAGCATGCTTGTAGTATGTTTATTTTTTGCACCTCAATATTTACTTAGTGATAATACCAAAATGAGAGAAATTGTTGATAAATTTTTCCCGTGCAATTGGATCGTACCAATTTATATGGGAGTTACAATAAATATCATTGATTACTGGGATAATTTTAAAGCTGCAAAAAACTCTTTGAGCAACACATGTAATCCTAAAATGGTAAAAGAAATATATGGTAAAAGAGGAAATTCTGTCCAGTTACTAATAAATAAAACTCAACAGTTACTAAAAGAGGGAACATTGACTGAAGACTTTGTTCTAGACAATATCAACAAAATAATCAATGTAATACTAAATTCTAATCATGTACTACGATGGTTGCTTTTACACAACAGTGACGTTATATTTTTTGATAACAATAAAAAAAGTAAACAGTTAAAAGATCTTGTTATTAAGGAATCTTGTTACGATCCTTTAAAAATACTTGAGTTGCTAATAAGTACAGCTGAGTTAGAATTAAAAGTAAGGGAAGTTCTAAAGAAATTACTTGACTCAAGAAGTGAAAATTGGAACAAAAATAAAGAGCTTGCTTTTGAAGCAATTACAAATTTGTCTCAACTGTTTTCTGGAGCTAACCCTTATACTAAAATAACTGAAAATGAACAATTGAAACTGTGGTTTGAAAATATTGCAAAACAAATATGTTCACTTAGTGAACCCATCACTCCGAAGACTGTTAAAAAAGTAACTCAACTGCTGCAAGTGTTGGACAACGTTGAAGAATTTCATGGTATTAAAACTACTTCAACTGTCGTTCAATTTCTTAATGAAAGTAAGAGTGCGTTAAAAAATGTCCTAAGAACTGCATCTCTGAAAGAAGATTTTTTAGTAACTTTAGAAGCTGTGGCAGATTTTAGTTACGCCTGGTGTACGATCGATTTATATACTATGTATATGCAGGATAGTATCAAAGAAAACCCGGCCGTTACTAGCCGCCTTCGAGCACTGTTTCTTAAATTGACAAGTGCTATGGAAATACCACTATTGCGGATAAATCAGGCTCAAAGCGATGATTTAGTATCTGTATCGCAGTACTACAGTAATGAGCTTATTCAGTACATTCAAAAGGTTCTACAGATAATTCCGGAGATGGTTTTTAGTTTAGTAGAAAAGATAATAGAGCTGCAAACTTGGACAATTAAAGAGGTGCCGACGAGAATAGAGAAGGAAAAGTTAAGAGAATACGCCCAGTTAGAACATAGGATGGAAGTGGCTAAGCTTACCCATTCAGCGTCGACATTTACAACAGGTAAGCTCTGTGTGTATTCTTTTTGTGTAGGAAGTAATATAAAAGAAAACTATTTTCTCTGATTGCTGGTTTTGGCTAAGCCAGAAACTGTGCAGGAAATCCATGATCGTAAATAATCGTAAATAATCGTAAATAATAATAGCTGAATCGATTATTAATACAAATTGTTTTAACAGGGATATTGGACATGCGATCAACTTTAGTTGGCGTCATCAGGGTAGACCCTGCAGAGCTCCTCGAAGAAGGTTTACTAAAAGAGTTAGATGGACACATAAGTAAGAAATTCTTTGAATTTATCGAGCCACAAGTGAAAAAACCTAATAGTTTATTGATACGGCTCGAAAAACTAGCAGAAAGCATGGATGGATACAAAAGGTCGTTAGAATATATTCAGGATTACATCAACATACATGGACTGAGAATTTGGCAAAAACAAGTAAAAATTACCTTTTTTTTATTAAGCTTAAAATTCAAACCGTACAATTTTTGTAGATTTATTATATATTTTTATAAATGAATTTACTTTAGGTATCTGCCATAATAAACCAAAGTGTAACTAAGGAAATAAGTATTCGCAAAGGCGTCAGCCTGTATGGACCCTCTGCGGGATTCATGGGCAGCCTAGCGCGCCAGATAGCGCAACTAACAGACGCCAGGTATTACTTATATATATATTTATTACTGTGTTGTAATCTGTTTAATACACACACTGTCTGATTTTTACGTCAGCTGTGTTCGATTCCCAAACGGGGAAATTAATTATTTTCATTTCACATACGGGATACAACGTGAAACGTGAAAATATAATCAGTAAAGCATACATTAGATAGTAAATTTAAAAAAGAAAAATTTTACTTACAGATGTTATTGCAGTAATCCAACATTCATCGTAACTAAGCGATTATAACTTTTAACTTTAGAAATTATCCAACATATAAGTGATTTATATATGTATAACAATATGAGATATTTTTCATTGTAGATCTTGTGTTTACATAAATATATGTGCGGCGTGGATCGATATAAAGACCCATAATGAAGTAGTAAACACGAAAACTTTTGGTAAATTAAACAACGCGATTGGTGTGGTGGGATTGCATGGACTTGACACGTTATTTGGATATATGATAAAGAACCAACTGCAACAAATCCAAAGTATATATAGAAGTGCACCAGAAAAAACTACTGTAACCAACATAGAAATTAAAGATGTCGAACAAATGATAACAAAAGGACAAAAAATATATCAACAATTAGCTGATATTATTATAGCTATAGGTACACTACAGCTACTAAGAAAACATATTGCATATCAATTAAACACAACATGTAAATTCGATTCTGCACATTTGGAATCATCTTTGAGAACTATGAATGAGTTAGTATAGACTTCTTCGATTATTGATTAATTACAATTAAAATGCCAAAAATGTATACATATTTCTTTCTAAAGAAATATTCATTTGCAGTATATTGTAAAGCTTTTTTATTTTACTATAAATTAAATAATATGTATATAAAAAATCCTGTCTACATTACACAACATCTGATACGTTATTTGTATTTCAGGTCTTTATTAAACGAAATAAAGAAAAATAACAAAACAGAGTCAAAAACGATGCCGGTGACATTAATAAAAGACCTCGAAGAGTATCTGGTGCGTTGTGGCATAAATGAGCCCTTTGAGAAAATATATGTGAAAAACGCACTTGAGTTGGTCAATGCGGATATGGGGCGAGTAATGGCAATAGTACTCATTTCACAGTTGAATAAGCTACAGATTTGTTTAAGCACTGGTAAGACATTATTACAGACCCTCAGAATTAAAATGACAAAAATAAAAATATTTAATACAAATTTGTGATTACAAATACAAATAGCCAACAGAAACTAACCAACGTAATTTTTAAACATTTTTTTAAAATGTTATTCCACACGTTTTCTAAATAAGTATTTAACCAAAGTAACTTCCTGGTCCAACACCAAAATAACTCTTTTTGCATTAATAACAAATAAACATTATTTTGATAACATATATGAAAAAATTGCAGGTGATTTAATAACGAAAAAACCTGGAGAGAATACTGATGGCTACCCTCTTCTCATAGGAATCTATACATTATTAAAACAATCAAAGACAGAAAGTGTGGAAGATTTTATAAATTACCTATGTAAATACGCTAAGATTGTGATATTGTCAAAGTTAGTAAATATTATATTTCTTATCCTAGCATTCGTATATGCATACATATTTTATTACATAAATTAAACATTTAAACATATTTTTTTTCAGATTAAAGACTGCAGAGTCAACTAGTGAAGGCTGTCTAATTATACGGGTTTTGCAATTATTTTGCGAAACATTCAATTATTCCTTTAACAAATTGGAAGATAAATTACCTTTAGCACTTTTTTCGCAAGCAGTACAAAAATAAATGCACATACACATAATTTCAAAGTCATCATTGAACCATTTATTTTAAAATATATCTTAAGCTACATAAACATATATTAGTTATTTGTCATATTTTCTTTTAATGATTATAGTAAATATTTATAGTATAAACTTGTTTAAGACGATTTTACAAGGACCAAAAACGCACGTTAAGCGGAAAAAAATCTACGTATACAAAATTACAACGTATGCTAGCAAGCATACGTTTACTTACTTTAATATTGCAAAATGATTTTTTGTTATTAATATAAAAAAAGTAGGTATCTAGAGGAAGAATCTGTTTTTTTCTATCTTCAAAAATGACAGATATTAAGCGTTAATGTAAGCCCTCCGCGGTAAAATCCGGTTAAGCGACCTCGCTAACGTGTGACGTCACGCCGATCTGCGTGTAGGCGCTTGCGTACACCTACATACCTTAGCTCGGTGGTTTAGGTTGGTGAAAAAATGATTAAGAAATATTGTATTGTCCCTATACAAATATATCAACTCCAGTATACAGCGAAAAGCACTCCATTTTTTTTTCGTACATTACAATTACTTAAATTTCAAAGTTTTGTAAGTTTAATGGAATTTAAATGTCCAGAGTTCTTATCTGGATTTATCAAGCGATATTCCAATCCAGCATTATATCACTATGTTAAAAGTAATTATAATTCGATTAATTCCAATAAAGAACCTGCAATATGATGGATTTACATACTTTATCTGGTAATTACACTTTGTTATCCGTCTGTCTGTCTGTCAAGAGCATTTTCTCGGAAACGCTTGGAGTTATCGAGTTCAAAATCAAAGTATATATTCAGATCTATGGTTGATTTCCTAAAAAAAAATCGGCCTTAAAAGGATAAAAAAAGGATAAATATAGCCTTAAAATTCCTTCAAGTAAGGTATCAAATGAAAGAACTATGGCTAAGCTAAGCTTGAATTTCATAAAAAGCTCGAGACCTTAAATTTTCGACGGAGCCGTCGGTAGGCGAGTCCGACTCGCGCTTGTTCGGTTTTTTTTACTTCTATATCTTATCTTATATAGGCCATTTCAGGTTCTATTGTTGTGCATGGGACTTTGTATTGGATGTTTACAACAGGGTAGTAACCTATATTGGATGTAACGGTCAGTCTGTGGTTTCCAAATAACTGTGTTCTCTTACACGATACTTCACGATGTATCCCGCACACAGCAAAACTCAACACTGTTTGCATTACTGCCTACCAGATCTTTTAATATATTTTATATTATTATTTTTTTTATATTTTATTTTGCCACTTTTTACTATGTAATATTTAATTAAAAATGTTGAAATTAATTTGTTCATTTTATTTTATTTTATATATATAGAGATAATATTTTCCTTTACATTTTTTTAATAAAAAGGACTGTTTGCCCATATTAATATTATAATCATAGGCATTTCATCTCCAAGAAAGAAAACAATATATTTAACATATGGTTTTTATTTTCTTATGGCTTAAAAGTAAATATTTCTTTAAGATTTTAGCGCATTATAATAAACAAAAAATATATCTCCTCTACATCCTATACCATCATATCCTACACACATACTGTAAAAATAATAAATATTTACTCTTAATATTTTTTTTAAAAGCTATCTCCATTGCCTGTTGAGGACAGTTGGAAGTAAAGAATTGACTTACAGTTTTTATTAGCTTCACACTGTATTCTGCAGATATCAGGCTAAGCATAGGGAATAGTGCCTCGATACTCTGTTCCCCATTTTCTTTCCTGGTTGTGGGTTCGATCCCCACTTGAGGAGATGAAACATTTACTTAAATTTATATTTCCATTTCTTCGTTCTGGTGTCGAGGCTAAGCGCGGCGTTGAGTTCTGCCACTTAACACGCAATGCCTCCAGAGTTCGGCAGAAAGTGGGGAATGGAGTGTCTTAACACAAGGTTCCCTCTGCCTACCCTGCTGTGTGCGGGATACAGCGTGAAGCTGATTTATTTATTTTATACTTATTCATTGATAGTTTTGCCTTGCCAACTCAGGATTAAACTGTGAATTATATTTAGGCCTTATTGTTTTTTGCTTATTAGAATCTTCATTTACAGGTTTTTCACCACTTAAGTTTGAATGGAACATTTCCGTTTTGTATTTTTCTTGTTGCTCACGCTTTAGTCTAGCTTCCCTTAACTTTTGTAATTTTGCTAGAGTATTATCTTTTGAGTTCTTGTGTGATTTTTTATTTTTCTTTTTTTCCTTCTTATGAAGATGCTGAACTATTGGTACAACATTTATTTTATCTGTAACATCACATTTGTGAATTTTGCCTTTTTCCTTACCACAATACTCTTTGAAAGAATTCAAAGGGTCAATCTTTTGTTTTGATTTCCAACCTATTTCCCCATCTTTTTCGTCTATATTTCTTTTCTTTGGTTTGCCTGATTCATCTTTAAGTACAAGTTTGTCATAAGTATCTTTTACTTGTGAAGAGCGTGAGAATCGTGTTGATTCTGGAGGTAGATCATACCAATTTTTTTTACCAAGTGCTTCATTAGTATCTTGACCTAAATAAGTGAGGTAACCTATCTTTTTTTCATATTCTTCTTTTTTTTCTTTAATTTCTATATCGTGACTTTTATTTGTAGTTTGTACAGCATGTTCAATATCTGAAAATAAATTTATATGATCTTGTGATTTTTGCAATGACTGGCAAGGTTGAGTCTCAATGTCAAGATGCAATAATTTCTGTTTGCTCTTTTGTTTTAATATTTGAAGACGAGCTTCCCGTTCTGCTTTTTCAATTCTTAAATTTTCCTGTTTGTCCTTTTCTGCAGCTTCTGCTTCGTCCTTCCTAACTCTTGCAATATTTTCTTTAGTTCTAACATGCCACCTAAAATAATATACATTTTATTATTATTACATCAGTGTCAAATACGCCAAATACTTAATAACCATTATGAATTAAAAAGTAAACAAAGTATATATATCTATAGATATATAGATAAAAGACAGAATACACAATATGGTAAAAAGTTTTTAAAACATTAAGGTATGATGGCATTGTGACACATTATTTATTATTGAAAACTAAACACAAAATAATGTAATTTTATTACTAACTTACCTTTTTTTTGGAAGAATATTCATATTTAATAGAAATTGTACTCTTGTGTTATTTTATGACCAATAATGTAATTTATTAATAAAGAATGGCCATTCTTATTAATCTGATCAAATTTTAAGTTCTTAGCCCGATTTTAGATCTGTACAATAAACAGTTTGTGAATTACGACAACAAACACTTGGTTAATTTTTATTTTTCAAAATATCATTTTCATTTCTAATTTATAAACAAGGAACATTTACTATATAGATATATAGCTGTGATACATAGAGTTACTCTGTTTATAAATGTCAACGTTAATTACGGTGACAGACTGAAAGATTGTTAGTGTTACCATTACAATACACTTTACAGCATATATGTTACTTTACTCTTTTTTTTATAGTGTATCATAATTTAAAATATAATTTATGTTCAAGACAAAAACATTAACAATAAGTACAAGAGTAATATGCCTTACTGTACACCACAATAATACAAAAAAAAATAAAGAAACATAAAGAAGTAAGAGATAAAATGTATAAAGAAGTATAAAAAAATGTACAGCAGGCGGCCTTATCGCTATAAGAGGTCTCTTCCAGGCAACCTTAGTGTAGGAGTAGATAGAACGGTAGGCGGTGTACATGAGTTACTTAATACTTTAAAAAAATATACATAAATACATTTATACATACATACGTACATTTATATATACATACATACTAATACATACGATGTAATATAAAATAAATGAATAGCATAACGTAAAGAAATGAGAAGGAACGCAGAAGAGTAATTTATAGAGATACTGACACTACTGAGATACTACCTTTAGCAGGGATTAAAATCGATTAAGACTCTGAGCCTGTCTTACAGTAACGGGAAGGGAATTCCATAGTCGAGCAGCTTTGACTGAGAAGGAGCAAGCAAAAAAGGAAGAGGAATGGGAGGGAATTCTGAGGACAAGGTTTTAATTGGATCGGAGAGAACGATCATGCGAATTACTTAAAAACTCAAATCGTTCCTTTAGGTAAAAAGATTTTGAAAGATTAAACATAGCACATAGTAAAGAAGATGTAATAAATGAGAAGAATTTTGTATTCTACTTTCTTCTTATAGGAAGCCACTTGAGCTTTTTACGAAAGTCAGAATGGTGGTCATATTTGCGAAGACTAAACAAAGATTTTGGAAATTAACCGTATACAAAGATTTTGAAGTCACTCAAGCCTATTTAAATACTCATCGCTAATATCGAGAAGTATCAGCAAAATCAAGAATTGATAGTAATAAGGTGTTTGCCAGCACAATTTTTGTTGGTATCGGTAGAAAATTGCGCAGTCTACGAAGCGAAACAACTGCTCTATAAAGTTTCCGGCTGAGTTCATTAATTTGTGGCTCCCATGACAAATGTTGATCAATTATTAATTGCTTGCTACTAAATCATTTCTTTCACTTAAGCTTATATTTGTTTAAAATTTAACTAAAAGATATAAATCATTTAATTTGTTTTCTCGGGAGAAGAAATTAGATAAGCGCCAAACATGGTTTTAATAAGATAGTGGTAATATTGATGGTTTGGTACATTTTATTAGATAGAATATATCAATTCATATCAGTATTATATATTTTTCATTTTATTTTAAAGCTTTACGTTGTGTCTGGTGCTTTGTAACATTGGTGGGTAGAGGATATTGATGTTAAGAAACTCTTTTCCCCCCGCATTGCCTATTTTTTCAATTAAATGTATATGATTAACTCTTTTATTAATAAATTATCAAAATTATGAGTAAAAACCGTTTTATACTATTAAATATTATGAGTTTACGCAATTGTGGTGAATTATTTTCGGAACTTATATTCTGTGCAAATTTATTTACCGACGTTAATGACGCCTAAAACAAATAATGTTGCCTTTTCCATGTACATAGTAAAAATTACTATTTAAAAAGTTATCGAGGTCTATGTACCTACAATTTATAAAATATTCCCTAATTTATAGATTGAAAATAACAGTATAAATTATAGTGAAAATAAACATTATTCTCATAACATAGTTAACAGTGGGCAACATTTATAACATTTCTTGAATAGTTAATCTTTATTAGTGCATTATTTCCACGTATATATGGCGACCCCTTTAGCTCGCTTGGAAATTAAATGGACCGACGCTTGATAAATAGAAAAGAAGATTATAGTCTAAAATTAACCTTATAATTATATTTAAACCGCTAAAGTGTGTAAAAATTATAATTTTTTACAAGTTTTTTACTATGTGCTTAATAATTATGTAAAAAGACGAGTGTCAAGTGTAATTGCGTTTATTTGATTTATTTATCAACATTAGGTTATATTATAACTAAGTATAGACAAATTTATTTCGTAATATATATGATGGAAGCACTTGAGGAACATCCCGTCCTCAATATAAATATTGAAAATGTAAAATCAAATGTTATAGAAGACATAATTGAAGATGGTATAGAATCCTCTGAGTGTCACAAATCTAATGGTGTCGATTGTGACAAAAATACAAGTAGTGAGCAATCTGAAGTTATTGATGCGGTCTCTGAAATTGAAAATTGTAAAAATGTAAGCAGTGCTCCTGAAATCAATGACAAACCCCTCGAAAGTCTTGAAATTGTAGACGATCAAGAACTTGTAAAAGATCAAGAACCCGCTATTGCTTTGGATTCTGAAGTAACAATTGTTGGAAACACAGTAGAAGAAAGCAAAAACGACACAAAACAAGAGATTAATGCTAGTGAGTGTATTGAAAATTCTACTAATGCAATAGATACTGAGAAAGAAATTTGTGGTGAGCATGAAATTATAACAGAAACTATTGAAATTGACCATGTCGAGAATATGGAATCTGCATTGTCCATTGAACAAGTCACATTTAGAACTGAAATATTAGTAGAGAAAAGTGATAATGATACACATGATAATATAGTAATTGAAGAGGAAATAAATGATTCTAATATTATTTTGAGTGAGCTAGGACCAAATATTGAACTTAGTGATGTACTTCGTGCATCAGATGTTTCAGAGAACAATAATAGTACTGTTAAGCATGAAGTTTTTAATAAAGAAGAATTGTTAGATATATTAGAAGGTAATGATGACAATGAGCATGTAGTAGAACAAGAAGTTGTAATATCTGAAGTCAAACAGATTAAGTTATCAGAGGCCGAAATGGCCTTGCAGCAATTGTCGAGGTTGAAGTACAGAAAAAAGCCTCATACATCTAAAGGAAAAAAGAAGGAAAAAAGATTAAATGCAGATGTATCTAATAGTGTTTCTGAAAGCAAGCTAGATGCCAAAAAGCAAGATAATGTTTCTGAAAATAATGAAGAATGTGTTTTGGATAATACACTAGAAACTGTTTCTGATAGTACTCAAGAGCCTGTTGATGATGCTCAGCAACAAAGGCAACGGTCCGATAGCATAGTGAATAAACTTGTCATGGATTGGGAGGATGATGAACCTGCTGAAAATACATGTAATAAAAATATTGAAGCTCAGGAAACAAACAATTCCGAACATTCTAAAGAAGGACAAGAAAATTCATTAAATGTAGAAGAGGGAGAATGTACATCTGTGGATACTACAATAGGTGAAGAACAGTCTCAGAAAGCAAGCAAAAGTGGAGATGAAGGTGCTCCACGTCGATTGAGCAGAGTTATTAAAAAGAAGGTAATATTCGATCCCGATAACCCAGATACATTTACAAAAGGTAAAACAACTAATAAAATAAAAGATTCTTCACTTGGCAAAGAACAAACACCATCAAAAAAGATTAAACTTGAACAGATAACACAAAGATCAAAATCTAAATCGCCACTGTCAAAATTACAATGGAAGAAGCCTACTCCCAAACATAACAAACAAAATAAAAGATTAACAGAAGTTGATAAACTTTTAATGGATGAAGGTGCAGTAAATATGATATATCAACTCACTCCTGAAGCCCAAAAGGGTAAAAAAAATATAAAAACCAAAGCTGAATTTATAAAAAAATTACAAAGCTCTACTCCTGAGGGGAAAGAAATGAAGTTTAGAGAAAGAAAGAAAGAATCATCAAAATATGAAGATGGAGAAGCTAAACGAATTCTTATTGGTAAACAGAGAACATCTCTGAGCAGTTCTGTAAAATCTCCATCTGTTTGTGAAGATTTTGAAACTCACAGTGCTGATGATTCTATTATTTATAGACGACACTCATCAAGTTCATATTCAAGTAGTTGCATGAGCCCTAGGCGTCTAAGTGATGTAGAATCAGGCCCCATGCAAAATGTAAACAAATCATCTAACCAGCCTCATTCTTCACATAATCAAAATGATTCTAAATCAGCTGTCAAAGGTGAGACTAGTGAACACTCTGCAAAAGATGTATTTAAGAATGAACAAGCAAATACTTCCATCAATAATGATATTATAAATAAAGATGATTGTTTGTCCATAAAGGAGAAATTAAATTTAAAGTTATCTCTTGCATTAAATAAAAGAAAACGAGAAATATATAAACCTGAGAAGCCAGTAAAACAAAAGAAACTTTCAAAGACAGACGAAATTGATTCTCCATCCATAAAAGTTGAAAAATTTAGGTTTATATCAGTCAATATTGATAAAAAATTAGCTATAATACACATACAAAAAACAGGCTTGAAAATATGTGTAGAGGTAAGAAATTTAAGTTCACCAATTGTCTCTTTAATCTATATATTTAAATTTATGATTAATGAAGATTAATTTATATTTTAGGTTTTGAAGGAATTAGAAGAAGCCCTTAATTATATAGATGGCAGACATGACATATCAATAACACTTTTTACATCACAATGTGGAACATTATGTTCAAGTCTGGACCTAAGTTTATTGTTAGATGAAAACAAGGAAATAAGGACCAATCATGCTTATGAACTTGCTGAATCAGTCAGGTAAATATTTTTATTCCAATTGAATATGCTATAATTTTGTAAATAGATTCAGATAAAACCAAGGGTAATATGTAAGGGTTTAGGGGCATGAAGTGCATAAATAAGATTGTCGTGGCGCTGGCGCTTTTTCGAGGTTTTATTCATTTTGCCACAGTGATAACAAGATAAAGAGCTCATACGGCGTTGATTGCCATCAGTCACACGCAATGTCTCGAAATTTAGGCGTCACGCGGCTCCTGCGTAACCTGCTAAGTGCGTTAGCTAAAAATCATTCTACATGTGTTCCAGATTGTTACTAAGCGCCATAGTCCGGCACACGAAGCTGGTGTGCTCGGGCGCGTGGGGCGCGTGCGCGGGCGTGGCGCTGGCGCTGGTGGCGCTGAGCGACGTGGCGCTGGCGTGCGAGGGCGCCACGTTCTCGCTGGCCGCGGCCGCCGCGCCTCCGCTGCCCGGCGCCGCCGCCCTCACTGCACGATGCACGCTGCCTCAAGCTTTGGTATACTATTTAGTTTTTTTTGCGTTATAAAATTCCAAATGAAGAAAAAGAAAATCCTGATGTTATTAAAATGGAAAATAAATAAAAAAAAACAACTTTACGCTGTATCCCGCACATAGCAGGGTAGGCAGAGGGAACCTAGTGTTAAGACACTCCATTCCCCACTTTCTGCCAAATTTTGGAAGCATTGCGTGTCGAGTGGCAAAATTCAAAGCCGCACTTTGCCTCAATATTTGGCGAAGGAATGGAAATATAAATTTAAGTAAATATTTAATCTCCTTGAGTCGAACCGAACCCCCAACCAGTCGGTTTTACAGTCACACTTTGTGCCACTACGCCACGACTAGCCTCAATCGAAATAAATGGGAAATCAAAAACCTCCTATTATGAAAATTATGAGTTACCGTTCTAGTTGGCTTATTTTCGGTAGTGTCGAAAGCCAAAACAAAAATTTAAAAAATTAAGACATTAGTAATTTAAACATGTTCAGTTTATTCAATTTATTGTCTTTCTAAAAGATACATAAAACGTTACTTATAATTTTAAAGGTGCTTTGTCAATTTTAGGTTGGTATATATATATATTGTGAGTGTTTAACTACATAAAAGAAGAGACATCATGTCATGCATACACCAATGCATATGTCGTATTGCTATATTATGGTACAATACAAAAAAATATAAAGAATATTTGTCATCTCTAAAAAAAAATTATATGTAACATAACTTTTGTTTTTCTATCCGAACATACTTTGAGAGATGACGATTTTCTTGAAAACCATTTATTTTATTACCAAGAACTACTTAAACTACAGTCAACTATAAAATTTTTAACAGCACCTTATATAATAATGTGGATCAAAGACTCGTTTGGGGTAATAATAAATAAATAGGGGTAATATTATTATTTTCAAAATCATATATTTTTTATTATTTACTTATAAGAGATAACAACGAAGAAAAAATAATTGAGAAATAATTAGAATAATGGAGGGCAGTTGAGAGAATATAAAAGAGAATTATTCACACAAAATATGAGTATACTTAATTTTAAAAAGTAGCTACTTTCTAAGTTAGACGGAGCATAGTGTTAATACACTCCATTCTCCACTTTCCGCCAAATTCTGGAAGCATTGCGTGTTGAGTAGCGGAACTCAACGATGCGCTTTACCTTGTTATCAGAGCGACGAGTTGAAAATATTAAACAATTCATTGCCCCTAGTGAGATTCGAACCCACCAACGTCAACTTTATAGTCACACTTGTGCCCCTGCGTCGCAACGGCCTATTAGTAATATACTAAATGTACTTCAGGTGAATGATCTAGTAGTGTTCGGTCGACGGCTTTCCGCGGCGGAGGCGCTGAGTGGCGGCCTCGTGAGCCGCGTGCTGTGGCCCGACCGCTTCGACGACCAAGTCATCAATATAGCCAAGGACATCGCTTCACAGCCGCCACATGTGAGTATTTACTTACTACTCACATAAGATTAAACAATTATTTTAGACATGTTAAACAAAAATGTAAAATTAAAATGTTATTTTAACTTACTCCCCGATTTTTTCTACATCATTTAGGTTTTTACCACCGTAAAATTTTGAAGTAAAACAGCAGGATTATTTCGGCAAAAAAAAAAATAAGTAATAAAAATTTTACTATCGACGTATTTGAGATTTAAATAAAGCTTTCAGTGGTGATTGATATCAATATAAAATATTTTTAACAATTTTAAACTGTTCCACACTCAGAAAAGAAAAACACTTTTTAGAAAACGTATACAAATTTGAACGAAGCGGGATTTGAGCGCGTGTCTTCTTGTAAGAGGTTTGTGTTTAGGTGTTAATAGTCGTCGTCGTAATGGTCGTCAAGTGGTTGGCAGTACGCCCTCCAGCCACTGCCGCGGTACAGCAGTTCGTCGACGTACACGCGCGGCACGCCGCCGCCGTGCGTGCAGACATGGCGGCGCGGGCACAGACAGTTCTGGCGCAACGCTAGTAACTCCCCGTCCACGTGGCCGCAATGTTCCCCGGTCTTGCATGGCGGCGGCGACGTACATTTGTAAACGCGTTGGACCACCCCCTCAGTATTTAGCTTCCAGTAGTTTGGCTCTTTACAACGACAAACTATAGTTATATTAGGAGGATATAAATGTTTTCCCTGATGATGCATTTCCTCTAACTCGTCAGGGTCCATTCGTTCGTATGTTGTCTCGATGCTGAGTGGCGCTTCGTTGATTGAACACTCTGGCCATTCAGTTACAGGTTCACAAAACTGTAGACCAAATTGTCGTAAGGGTTAAAATAACTACTGTAGATAAAACATGAATAGGACGCTATCTTGTTATTTTTTTGATGAAAAGAAATCTTTTTACAAAAATAGAATAAAGTAAAATAAAATAGAATCAAACTGTTCCGTCCCGTGAACTACGTACTTGCAAGTAGGCTCGGTTGTTGAGCTCCACGCGGCGGGCGGGGGGGGCGCGCGCGTCGCAGCGCCGCCGCCGCCCGCAGCGGCACAGGCGCACGAGCGCGGGCGCGCGCCAGTAGCGCCGCAGCAGCGCGGAGCAGGCCTGGCGCGCGCCGCACGCTGGCAGGCTGCGCTCGCTTTCTTCCTGCGTTGAATTACGTTTGCATTTAGCATCACGTGGAGTGTTGCAATGAAACCCACAACCGTCTCGTTTGCAGTCAGACCCGTTACGTCACAACTGCCACATGTGGCATCCATCCAGTTGTGGCGCATGGGCACATTTTATTATTTAGTTTGTTTGAAAAAATCACTTTTTCATTTTTGGAAAAAAAAAATAATAATAATTGTATTGGTATAAGGCTTTTCAAGAGTAGTTAAAACTGTGATTTCATTCAAAGCGGTGCTGACAAAAACTATATGTACGAAAAAATAAATTATCTTTATTCTCGCCTTGTCCATATCATGCAGCGCCATGTCATTCGTTAATTCGTATCTTCCACATCAAAGATTTTTTCCTCTCAACGTGCGTCACTTAATACATTCAGATGTAGTTCATTTTATAGTGTATTCATTTCAGCATGAGACAAAATGTAAGCAAAGAAATACTGTTTCTAAAATTTTTATGTAACATCTTAGTATCTATTTAATTTTGTCCAGGTAATATAAATTAATGTTTTAAAAGATGAAAAATCCAATAAAACATAAACAAAATAATCAGAAAACAACTTTTCACTTAACAAAACAAAAAAGTAACGACGGAATCACAAAAAATGTATTAAATGTTAATATCTGGAAACAAGTTGACCTATACTAATAATCTCGAATATAATCTGGCCAAATTTTAATGTAAAATATTCGCAGTACCTGTGCTCAATAATTTATAATAGTACTTTTTTTTTATAATACTTAAGGCTAACTTGTTCTCAAATTTGAGACGCACTCAAGTTAGTTATCAAGTTGGCTTTTGGGTGTTTTTAAAAATTATTACAAAAAAATTTAAAAACGATTTATGATATTAGTACCATAGAGTAATAGAAACAATTTTAGATTTTATGTTAAATTTTTATAATGTTTTTGGCTTTAAATATGAAAACTATATTCATTAGTGATTATTGTGTTCTTTTCTTTTCACTTCAAATTTCATTGTCAAAGCAATCTAATTGGTACGTGTGAGATACTTTGAGAAGTATTCAGTGTCAACTTTCCGCCGTTATTCCAATATAAGCATTATTTATCACAAAAATAAAAACCTTATTTTTTATATGGAAGCTATAAATATACTTACAAGACCATAGTAGTAAAGAACGGGTTCTTCATTTTCTAAGTTTGAATTAACTTGAGTAAACAGAACAATAATAAATGTTACACGAAATGTATCCATTTGTAAAGATAAAACGTACACATTAGTGTTCAATGATCATTTAAAGATGCCTTTTAATGGGTCGTAACCTATTTAGATAAGATTACACCAAACAGTAATGGATAGAGAAATTTATACTTGAATATTTTATTATTTATTAAAATAATATATGTATATTTCATTTTGCTATAAAGAGGAGGAAATAAAAAAAAACATTAACCCCTATGAGAATAGAACCCACAACATTAGAAATACAGTCAGGAGCTGTCTCACTGCGCCGCCCCTATTATAATGTTATATTATAAAATAAATTGTTATATTTTCAGATAATACTACTAAAAAAGAAGCTACTCAGCTTAAAACAGAACGGTCAAGCTGAACTAACATTCCTGTCGTGCCTGGAGGCGGAGCGTGACCTGCTCGTGCAGTACTGGACCTCCGTGGAGGGACAGGAGCTCCTTAGGGCCACCCTCGACGCTGCCTGAGGCCACTATTAAATAAAATAATAATTATTTGTATCTACTATTTTCTTATAATCTCTTTTTCTACCATTTAACACAAATCTAAACGAAAGTGTACGTTTTGGTAAATGTTTTTAGTTGTTAATTATAACTATTGTAAATAATGAAATTATATGGCAGATTGCAATATTGAATGTTAGATATTGACTTATGAATTTACATGTTATGTAAGTGTTTTGATGTAAGGCGGGGTGTAGGGTATGTGTGGTGTGTCGCCGTTATGTAGGTCACATGCAGTAGTGGTCGGCGAGAGTGGACGCAACGAGTTATCATATAACTTTGTTAAAACGTTACATGCATTTCGCAATTCTTAAACATTTCATTTCAATTTCGTTTATGTCGTTTTAAATTAATTTTATATGAACTTTCACAGTAATAACATTGTGATTGAGAATAAATGTATGGGAAAAGATTTATCTATCATTGTAATCTACATTCACTATTTTATATTTGTTTATGTTTTATATTTTTTTTTCGTTTTCCTTTCTTGCTATCTCAACAAGTGTATCTATTACAATTTTTCTTATTTTTTTTTATTTATGCAAAGAAATGTACAAATGTATATTTCAAATGATAAGCAATGCAAAAAGAAAAATATAAAATACATATATATATATTTTTTATTCTGATATTTACATTCATGTATAATTGTTTTTATATTGTAAACATCAAGTGATTTCTTTAATGTTTAAGATAATTTGACATGTTCGTTTTACATTTGAAAGACTGCTATATTTTGATTTATAATTTACAGGTGATTAAATTCGAATGTTTAAAGCAGTTTTAATTAGAAAAATTCTTTGTTAGACTTAAGTAGAGACTATCGAGTTATGTTGTAGTTTTAAATTGTTTATATTGTTGTTTTAGAGGTTTGAGTTTATCATATAATTTATGTCGTCCACCAAAGTTCAAAACCGATTTTTAACGCTCTAAAGTTTGGATGCAATGATGGATTAGTTAATTTGCATTATTTGTTTGCACATTGCCGTGTGCAATCCATTCAAATGTACTTTTGTGTCTAACACCGAACAGGACTGTTTCCTGTTCAAGTTAAATTTAGATTTTATTTAGTGTTTAGTTAGGATAAGTTATACCCATAAGTATAGCAATAACTTATTTTCTGTTTATTGAGAAAAATAAAGTGCCTTTCATAGTACTTACTGGTTTTATTTTGATTATCTTTTTAATATATATATAATTAATGGTATAGGTTACAAAACTATTTCAAAAGGCAACACTTACCAGAGTGGCCTTTTGAAATAGTTTTGTATTTAGTCATTGTATTATTTACTAACACGTCGGTAGATTTTTATATGGTTTTAGCAGCTAGAAATATTGTCTAAACTTTTCAGCTGTATCGATTTTAATTGGACTTTAATTTAAGGATAGGTGAGGTTGTGGAGAAACGTAAAGGCTACTTTTTTATCCTGGAGTTCCTGTGGGATCGGGATTTACGCGTGGAAATGCATTTGTCGTGAGTGCGTATCTAACTTCTGCTTAGAAGGATATGAAATAAGTAAACATTTTTTATTAACTATGTTTTTATTTGCGAGAAAAACCAAACCAAATAAAATATCAACAGATTAAAATTTTCATAGTTAGACGAAACTGAAACTTTGCATTTTGTCTGAGTTTCGGCCGACACTGAAACTTTTTAATATGAAGGATAATTAACGGCTAACTGAAACAGTCGACAAAGGTGGCCATTACCAACTTTTACTCCATTGCATGCGACGAAGTTTTACCGTTTTCGAGATATAAACTATACAAAGATTTTTCCCTAAATATCACACTTAGGCAATCAAACGGTTAGGATTTATTTTGCTGGTTTTTTGTATTTTGATAGGTACATACCTAATTACAGATAATTTTTAATAAGGTTGCAAAGTTTGAAATCGTTAAAATTTTGTCTCGAGTTGCAACTTTCAATTGATTGTTTATATTTAAAATTTATATATAATGAAAATTAGACAAGCATTTCAAAATATGCCTTTTTCACTTAGTCCTTTTTCATTTGACCAGTAAGTATTATTTCAGCTATTAATATAAAGATTTACATAATTAATAAGTTTAATGAAATTCTATCACTTATTTGTCTATTTAGCATTGGCGAAGGGTGAAATAAATATATAAAATTATTTTTTATAATCGTATAAAAATATTTAGACGTTACAGTATTTGAACCCCTGATACTAACGTGTATGGCTTAGCGGAAAACGATTTGGCAGTTTCTCAAAGGCGCGGGTTCGAGTTCCGCTACGTTTAAATTTTTGTAAAAATATTTTTCTACCTTTAGTTTTAAATAACTCTTTAAAAACGTTTAAAATAAAAGCATTCACTTAAAATGAAGTTAAACTATGCTCTTACTCCTGTCATTTTCGAAATTATATATATGTACATAGAAAAGCTTATAAAAAAAAAATTGTTATCGTTACTACAAATATTACTTCAAAAATTGATGAAGTTAAAGATAATATATTGCTATCTTAATTTATATTAAAATTACACAATTCACAAATATACATAGTCCAGTGAAAAGTACAAGTTTCTAGTTACTAATAATTTAATTAAATTTGTAAAAAATTTTTTTTTACATAAAATGTTATTTATTACATACATAAAATAATTTCTTTCAAATAGACAATAGTGATGTAAATTTTGGTTTTGCACTCATATTAAAACAGAAATCTTCAGGTAAAATCAGCTTCACGTTGTATCCCGCACACAGCAACCAAATATAACCAAATTTCAACAAATATAAACTAACTAAACACATTTTCCAGATCTCTTATTAATTTAACTGATTCTATTCTTATAGTGGTATGGTTTTTATAGTTAAGCTAGACTGATGAACTTCTGATGATTCTTTTATCATCAGATCTTAATTTTTTATATGTCAATAGAAATATCTATCATGCTTTATTCTTTTGCCAAGGCGGCATTTCATTATTTATTGAAGATTACCTGGACCGTTATAATTATGCATCAGATGTTCCAAACTTTAAAATTTTAAATGTCAATAGAAAATGCTAATCACGCATATAACTTTTGAGTCAGCTTTACGCTGTATACAGAATGTAGCAAGATAGAAAGAAGCTCAAGAACTTTAAAAAGTCGGCATTTCATTATTTCTTATAGTTCAGCAGGGCTGTCACGATTGTTGATCAGATGTTCTAGACCTCAATTGTTTATTAAAATTATATATATTAGTGGAAAATAACCATCACAAACAAAAACTTTTGTTATGGACGCATTCAATTATTTCTCATAACTGAGCTGACTAGTGATGTTCTAGATCTTTAATATTCACATTTCATTGGAAAATGCTCATCACACACAACAACTGTTGTTATGGGCGCATTTAAGCATTACTTGAAGTTTAGCTGAATCGCTACGGTTTTGTATCGGTTGTGAAAGTACACAAAATCAAATATAGCCAAGATCCTACACAAAGCCTTCCTACAATTACCTTCACAACAAAGAAAACATTCAAATAGGTCCAGTAGTTCAGCAGATGTGCATGTATAGACAGATAAAATTTTGAAATGTTATTTTTCTATTAGTTATTTTAAGCCTTGTATTATTATTTATTGGACTGGCGGATTTTATTAGTTGACCACATAAACAAGTAGATTGACGTCTGGTACTAAGTCTTGGTACTCGGTTAGGCATGTCTTCACAAATTTTCATGAATATAAAAAGAATGTATCACAGCATTACTAAGAATCATGTAAAAGTATATTAACATAAGGTAAGTTTTGAAATAAACACTTGTATTACAAAAACTTTTTTATTTTATTCATACTCTTTCGTTTACATTAGATATAATAGGTTTGGGTCTCGACTTAAATAGAAGTTTCTTTTTAACTAAAGCTTTTACTTTATACGCGATATTTTCACCATCCGTGATTTTCTCCATGACCGCCATTGGTTGTTCTAGTTTAACTTCTTTGCCGTTTAGTACGTGGTGACCTAGTACAAGTACAGGGTGTTTGTTTCTATTAAAATAGTGAAGATCTCCAACGACTGTTGGACCACTTTGCTTTTCTTTTTTCATTTGTATTAGACCTTGTAGTTCTACTAGAGCCCATTCTGGTACGCCATCGTCGTTTTCTGTTTTGCTGCAACAAAGTGAATTGTGTGAATCATATTTTATTTCAATTTTTATTTATTTCTCTATTGAACTAATGAGAGTAGGATATTAAGAAATAAAACAATATTATTTGCGTTTATATATTTATTACAATTAATCACTACTAATTTTGAATATTTTTTATTGATATTGTTGATCTGATGGACTTATAATTTTTCTATCATAATATCATACAGTTAGTTGTTTACAGTTGGTAGCTGAAAAAAATGCAAAATAACTGATTCATTCATTTTTTTTTATTAAACATATAGTATATAATCAGGCATATTTATTGCGTCTCAGTTTTGGCTTTAATTGATATTTCAGATTTATGTTTGTCCGAGACATTTGTAATTAGATTATTTTTGCGACGGATCACTAATTTCTTTTTTTAACTTCATGCCGCACCACGCACATAGCAGGGTAGGTAGAGCCACAGTGTCAACACTGCCCACTCCCCGCGCACCGCTCACTGTGCGCCGCGTGGCGGAACTCATTCAGTATCTGAACTTCTTGAAGAGCGGGTGTTTGTTTTGGTGCGCGTTGCGGCGGTGCTCCAGGTACAGCGCGTCGTCGGCGCCCGCCAGCGACGCCAGCGAGGAGCCGGCGCGCCGCGCGCCGCCGCCGCCCGGCGCGCCCTCGCGCTCCTCCTCACAGTCCGTTTCGGACGCCGCCAGCACCTGCTTGTTACATTATGTTCGTAAGTTCATAATGTATTTTCCAACTACCACAGTTTTGAACACTGCCCCCCTTCACAATGATTGAAATCGACAAATTCTTAAAAGATTGTTAGAGAAAAAAGAAACAATGTCATCTTATAATCTAATCTAATAAAACGTGATTTTGATATTATTATTGTGATTAAGAAATACGTTAAATCACTACTCACTACTAATGATGATCACGATCACGAATAACTTTTGTATTAACCGACTTCTTTAGTATACAAATATATTTACTTACTAATTTAAAGTATAATTATGCAGATATAAAAACTTACACTCTGTAAAAGCATTCCCTGTTCTTCTCTGGTGCCATATAAGAGATCTGGCTCCTGGTCCATCCCCTTGAGTTCTGTAATAACCTATGAAGTATTTAAATACAATGAATTAGTATAAATTATAGGCATTCTTTAATGTCGGGACACAGCTGGGTCTGACTGTATTCGCAACGGTTGGGTGTTCGATTCCCACTCAGGGGACAAATTATTGTTTAGCTTTATATTTAAAATTTATCCCACCAAGTGGGAATTGAATTTTGTTTTATATAGAATGTTGAATTCCACTACTGAATACGCAATATCGTGAAAATTGGGTCGACAGTATGCTCCATTAAAATCATTATTTACCTTATAGCTATAACCTTGGTTAACAAGAAACCGTTGTCTCTTCCGACTGTAGGCCATTTCCAATGTGTCTTGCGAAACGAGTGTATAAAAGAAAGCGTTATACTCCTCTGCCAATGCACCTTTTTTTGCTCGTAAAATTCGACCTTGTGAACAAATAATAATAAATTATAAATATTATGGTAATTATAAAATAATAATAATACGAATAATTTGGTGCAGCGGAATAACAACAAAAATGTGACATTAGTAGGTTCAATTTCAACTGGGGGAGTTACTTATAATTCTTCGCTCTGGTAAGATATGATAGCGTGGCGTTGAGGTCCGCCATTAAACAAGCAGTGTCGCGAAAGTTGGTAGGAAAGTAAATAAAAGAGTGTCTTAACACTAGTTTCTATTTGTATATCTTGCTACATATTGGATACAGCGTGAAATTAAAAAAAAATGTATATGTTAACAGTGTATGTTATTGAAATGATTATAATTGAATCATACAAAATAACCAATATAGGTTATTTATGAATAAATATATTATAAATATATATGATGTAATGGTGTAATAGTATATAAATTATATTACACATACCCAGTCGTTGCGCCTCTTGTCGCCTCGACCCGCCGTGCGAAGAAATCTGGATCAATACATTAGCTTCAGGCAAATCGAAGCTCGTATCGGCAACTTTACTGACGAATATTGTATTGACTTTGGGATTAAATTTAAAATTTTGCAATATTTGTATCCTCTCGTTCTGCGACGTCGGTCCGTAAATGTATGGCTTGTTCATTTTGACGGCGTAATGTCGTAAGGCGTACACGTTATCAGAAAACACTATAGTTTTGTCCCCGCGACGCTCGTGGTAGCGAACTAGGAACTGGCACGCGCGGAACTTTGACGGATTCATTACGTATAGGAGCATTTTCTTGTTGATTCTGAAATATGAATATTGGTTTAACGGTTGGTTGGAGTTTATGTATTATTTTGGGAGAATGTTTAATGAACCGCTGGATGTTCTCCTGTTCTTCTCTCTCTCTCTCTCTGTTCCTGTGCGGTCATAGGTCAGCTCGTCAAATAAATGTAAGGTCTTAAGGAATATGTCAGAAATAATAATGTTAATATCTAATTATTAAATTATGGTATTAATTATTATTCATCCATCTGGTCATATCCTTATTTACCATTAGACTAAGTAGTTCATGGTTATGGCAAAATACAAAAACGTCCGTCCAATAGCTTTTGCGTGAAAGACACTACATGGCAACAACAGCAACAACAAACAACAAGGCGTCGCCCAACGTACTTCTCAACGAGGTACTCCCTGTAGAACTCGGGTGTCATGGGGCACCACACCTCGGCGCACTGCACGCGCGCGATGTACCCGTGCGCCTGCAGCTCCAGCCAGTTGGCCTCGTACAGCTTGGGCCCGATCAGGAAGTTCAGGTCCGCGATCTTGTCGTCCTCGCGGAGGAGGGTTGCCGTCAGACCTGGGTTCAAATGTATGAACATTAAAGAGACCGTTGTGTTGCAGCAACTTAGCCTTTGAATCTACAACCGATAGATTTAGGTGTATGAGTTAATTACATTTCCTCGCTTTGGTAACAAGACGAACTACTGTGTGTCAAAAATTGAGCGGAAGTTGTGGAACGTAAAATAAAAGTGATATTTGAAATCTTGTATGATTATTAGCTTCCGTATTTTTTGAGTATAATTAGTCGGTTACAGTGCATTAATCTATCTATTATATTTTCAATACATTGATATTTCAAAGGTATCAATTGATAGGTCAAAATTTTATCAAAATATATCCAGTCGATAAGTAAAGTATACTGAGCAGATTTTATTTTAAGATTTTTCTCTCTTTAAATCATTGTTTCCCACATAAACAATGCGTAAAAGTTCGGGGCGACTAAGTTTAGGGCCAAGACTCGTCGACTATACTGTATGCACTCACCGAGCTTTGCGTGCGAGTGCACTATGGTGAGCACTCTGCGGAACATCTTTGCGGGTATGGTGTGCACCTCATCGAGCACCACCAGCCCCCACTCCTGCGCCTGCAGCCACTTCATGGTCTGCTCCGCCTCCCACGACCGCCGCTGGCCGTGCGTGATCATCGAGTACGTGGTGATGAGGATGCCGGCGCCCATCGGCTTATCTTTTGCTTCCGATGTGAATCTTTCGGTTAAAGTGAATCACTTAGTTATGTAAGTATTGAATTGTAGATAGTTTTTTATTTATTTGAATTGTTTGCTTCTCGTATATACCCACCGGCATATCATGCTGTCGTCGGCCGTGGACCAGCACTTGAACTGCTGCTTCCACTGCTCCACGGACACGCCGGAGTTGCAGAGCACGAGCGCGCGCTTGCGCACCGTGCACACCGCCGTCACGCCCACCAGCGACTTGCCCGCGCCGCACGGCAGCACTATCACGCCCGATCTGGTGCAAGTATATATATATTTCATTAGGATATTACATTTATATCCTATTTTTTTTATAATTCTTTTATAATATGCAAACCCTCATTATCCCCATCAACGATAGAATCTAGATGCAAGGAAATTTAATAGTGAAAAGATTTTTTTTTTTAATAAAAAAAAAATAAATCAATTTTTTTTTTTAATATTAAATATATTTGAAATTACTGCAGGAAATTTAAATATATTTGATTTCCCAAGTCAGAATGGAATCCACAACCGTCGCACGCTTCTGCTCCTGCGTAACGCCCCCCTCAAAAAATTAAGTTAAATAAACAGTTAATTTTAATTTTTAAGGTTCCGTTTCAGCTTTTTTATTATAAGTATTAATCTTACCTGGCTCTTCCGTTACCAAACATTTTACGCAGACTCTTCTCCTGGTACGGACGCAGAACAGCAGTCGGTTTTAGGTCAATATTGATATCGGGATTCACGGTGTCGTTGCGGAAGTCGTACTCCGCCAGTAAAGGATATTCCAGCTCGATGCAGCGCTTTTGTATTACCTAATAATAATAAATTATTATTTTAGAAAGCAATTATGCGTATTTGTCTGCCTTATAAGTATCCATTAACTTTTTATCGCATTTAGCACAGTAGGCAAGGAGAACTAAAAACGTTGTGTCAAAACACTCCATTTCCACTGCTTGAGGAGTGGCGTAATTAAACGCCCCGCTTTGCTTACCGGAGCGGAGAAATTAAGATTGTTGAAACATAATTGTAATAATGCGTCATGCATTAATTTTTTTGTCAATGAAATTTGATTTGGCAATGAACAGAAAAAAATCAAGTTTATTATTAAATATTAATAAAAAAAAGAACATAAAAAAATATATTCTTCTACACCACATATTGCACACTCATCACCATAACTCTAGTCTGATGTGTCGTTGGAGTAAATAATTAATCATTCGTTAGATCATCAAGAGTGGTGTTGTTTTAACGATTTAAGTTTATTTTACTTTGTCACATACGGTTTTTTATCCCTTTACACTGATATTGGTAACTTTATCTTTCGCTATTAATAAATCAACCATTAAAATGGAATAATAATAAATAAAATAAAAATTAAATATGGCTGCTATAAGTACAAGAATGCCGATAGTCGAAAAACAGTATAAACCGGTTTCGCGTAGCAAGGGATGCGCCACGCTTGACGTCCGACGTCACATTCAATCAATCAATGCAAAGCTCTGTACTTTTACCTCTATCTTATCAGGGTCCACTTCAAAGGCGACAGCCGAATTCTTAGCAGTAATATCAGTGGTCTCGTCGTCATCATCATCTTTATCTAATTGTTGGTAAAACTGACTTATATCTTCTGGAACAGCCCCATTTGCAGCAGGTTTGTCTTCACCTAAAAAAAAAATCAAACAATATTAAGTTATTATAATTTCGTTAAGTATATAAGAATAAGTTATTTTAATTTCATTGAGAATTCGGCGGAAAGTAGGGAAATGAAGTGATTTAACGGGTAGGGAGTGTCTTAACACTGCATGTGTGTCAAAGCACGTGCATTTGCGATACAAACAAGAAAGACATATTGACTCGTCAACAGCAAAACCACATAGTAATAAATATTTAAAATTAATTGTAATGAAAATAAATGCTTATATTAATTTTAAGAACTAATAAATATTAAAACACATACAAACAAAATATTAAAAAATATATGTAAATAATGTATATCCTGGAGTGGGTATCCAACCCATAACCCATAACCATAGTGATTTCAGTCAGGCCTTGTCACCAATCAAGGAAATATATATTAAATATTTTATGCATGCTTGCTTGAGCTCCTGCGCCATGATGGCGTCGATCTACATCACAGATTGCTTGGAACATACCAGGTTTAGCAGAAGTAGTTGCTGGCTTGTTCGGTAAAGCGGAGGCAAGCAGTTCCTCGTCACCATCTCGTCGCAATCTACATTGTTGGATCACTGGATCTTTCAATAGCTTTTGTAGTACATCTACATGCTTGCTTTCAACTAAATACCTAAACAATGTTAATTTAATAATATAAAGTTTAATTTGTAATATTTTAATAACCCTTTTTTTATTTTATTTATTTTTGTGATTTATTTGCAATTGTATTAAATAATCGTGACACTGAGAATGTATACAATGCTTAATATGTATGATTATGAGCGCTAGATGAGTTCATTAAGTATCAAATAATATAACCGTAAATATTTTATGATTTAGAGGTTTAGACCATTGTAGTGCAGTGGAACGGTGTATGACTGTCAACGCCATATTTGTCAGTGCATTCCCTTAAATTATACACAAATTAACATAACAACTAATTAACTAACCAAACCCAACCAAATCAATAAAACGAGCATTGTTGAAATTATAGTAAATATAAAATTTCTCACCTATTGTGTTTAAGAACAAGTTTGACTTTTCCATATGATAAAGTACAAAGTTGAATGAATTCTATGATCCCAGCTGGTACAGCACACTTGCTTAGTCTTTGCAGATACTCAACAATGTCGTTAGTTTGCAAACCCACCGACACTGCCGCGTATAAACTGTAGGCTGTTAATTTATATTCATGTATATGTTGTGGTCTGAAAAAAAGGGGGGTATAAAAGAATTTCTTATACTTTAATATACACACACTAGACAACCGATTGACGCGTATATACGCGTGGGCGTTGTCATAGCAACGTAAATGTCACTTTATAAGCGTAAGAGTGTAAATATTGTCATATGCATGGTAGTGTGTATAATGTTTTATTTATTTTAATGTACTTTATAAGCATTATTATTATAAAATATTAGTAGTCTGCACTTCTTCTACACATAAACTATAAGTGTGCCAAATTATATACTCCTCCGTCGGCGCAATTTTCGTTTGTTCCCGCCCAAGTATTTTTTTATTTTGTTGTTATAAGCTCTCATGACACATAACATGTAGGAGCTCTAGCTCTTATACGTTAAAAAGTATTCAGTTGTCTATTACAATACAATACATACAAAATATTACAATATTCATAAAAACAACAAAAATAGCTTACCTAGAAACTGGTTCAGCAATTGCTATGAGGAAGTCATGAGCATGTTTATAAACTGGTGAAAACGCTTCTAAAAATATATGGCCATTTGGTGCTACCCACAGCGGTCGACTTGCACTATCTGGCTTAAGCTCCATTTGAATCCTAAAATTATATGATATTTATAAGGTCTTTTTACTTTATTTAAAATTTGAGGGTATTATGGAGACCGACCAGGCCCTTTCACCACTAAGCCATACGATTTCATCACGCACCAACAATTCTGTTTATACTTGTGCCTATAGATGTTTCACATCGTGAAAAATTAAGTACCTGTAATCTTTGGCACCAAACTCATCTTCTGGTACTTGATCATTTTTTTCGGCATCTTGCAAAGCAGCTCCCGGAACACCAGCATTTTCTATATTATCATCATCTACAAGATCTATTGTAATATCTTCTTCAATTTTCTTTTTCTTGCCTACATAATATATTTAAAGTGTTTAGAAACCAAAGATAATGAAGCTCCAAAGGCTTGATCAATATTATAATGGTTTCCTTTCATATATTGCACCCTTAAGAGAGAGATTTCTAAGTCATCGACACAGGGGCACAGTAAGTTTAAGACATCTGATAACACTATGACTTGTAATGAATGCAATTGCATATTTGTGTACTAAATATATATCCTAGATCCAGAAGTTACATTTGGTGGTAAATGCAGATCTACAATCTCTGAGATATGGCATATTTTAAATTTCTTAATAGAAAAAAATCATTTTAAGACTGCAATATAACTTTACATATACTGGAAAACAGCTTTTTAAATCATTTTTTCATATACTCAAGGAGCAAATATTCCTATAAATTATAAATTTAAAGTAATTTCAAACTTTCCATTGAACTTACAAGGAATATATTTAAAGTTAGTTTATATGTTAGAAGTAGGAGCGAGAGATTTTTACATTGAAACCCAGGCCTTGGAAATTATTGTTTAGTAACTTTTTACAGTAAGGGTGTCTGTCAGTAAAATTAGTAAAACCATTTTTTAAGAGTTTTTTTATTAATACCTGATCGGTCAGCTCCTCCTTTGGAATCATATTTTTTAAATTTTTTAGGTGGACCCATAATTATCAATAATTTTCAGACTTTCTGTTGTTCCTGAAAAAAATTAAATAGTATGGCTAGAATCTTCTGGTGGTGGAATTATACAATGAGTTACTGCTATTATTATAAAATAGTAAATTTACTTACCCTATTTCTCCCAAATGTGTAAGTAGCATTTATTTTGTTTTAGTTCTTACTGTAATACATACAAAACAAAAACGTTCCAATGACGCAAAATGTGACAATTGTCAAACAACATCTGACACATGATAACTTGATAAGACATCAGAAGGCTGAAATAGTATTGCTAGCCTCGCACATAAAATAATATTATCAATCAAGTAAGGTACATATTGTTAATAATATTGTTTGTGAGGCCGGTATTTCGATATTGTTCATTATTATTAAAGAATTCTAGAAATTCTGGTTCAGTCACGGCAATATTGGAGGAAGGCAGGGTTATTGTCAGTAATATTAACAATAATACATATTAATATATATATATTATTCAATAGATGGCCACGAATACTATAATTTCATCGTAAAATCTGACGCAGTCGCGTAGTATCTTTATTTGTATGCATATTTGTACGTGTTAAGTTTAAAATGGATAGAGAGAAACAATCCGTTGCTTTATTTATTGTATTTAGCTTAGAAAAAAATGGAAATAAAAATAAAATACCAAAAACGGGATGTCAAAAAAAGTTTCATCATTTCAATATTATTAATGAACTACAACTACCAGAGGTCATTCGTGGCCCAGGGGCCCAAAGTGTGACTGTAAACGCGACAGGTTGTAAGTTCTTTTCCCGCTCGAGGAGATGGAATATTTAATATAGAACGACATAGAAGGGTAGGCAGCGAAAACCTAAGGATATTATCTCAACAATTACCATAATAAAGTGACTAACATTCTTCACCATGATATTAGCAGTGGTTCGTTGGTAATAATATCTTTGCCACGTTCCCCATTTTCCACCGAATTCTGGTGGCATTGCTTATTGAGTGGCGAAACTTTATGTCACACTTTATCTAGCCAAAGCGAGGCAATGAAAATATTTTATATTTTCTTGGGTGGGAATCAAACCCCTCTCGCGTTTAGTCACACTCACACGCTTGTGCCCGCGCGCCACGAATATCTTCAATTTTACCTGTATTGTAGTAAGAGGGATTCACGATATAATTTAAAATATTTTACATTGTTAAATTAATTTAGTTATGCACATTTTTTTAAATTTTATCATAAAATTAGCGCCTCACTATTAGAATCAAATAAAATATAAAATAAATTAATTAAATTAAACTTAATAAAATAATAAAAATCGATAATAACGAAAAAATCGATCATACGAATTGAAACTTACAATATATTGTAATAAGTTATGTTAACGGACAAGTCAACGCATTCGTCGTTATAAAATACAATAGAGTTAGACTACTCTATTGAATAGAATAGACATATGCTTGTCAAATAAGCTATCAAAATTCATCAAAATAAGGCGGGATAAGGATTTAATTTCCGAAATTATATATATTCTTTAAACAATTAATGATTTTATAGACTTACCATTGAACTATTATCTGCATTGTTCTTTAATAGAATATTTCACTAAAACAGATGTCCCTCCTAATAAATTAACTGTTGAACGCACTGGAACCAAAACAAGAGTTTGGTTACAAACGTGTTCCATTCTACGTAATGTGTATTTACTTTATATAATTTAATGTTTGTTTTTTTTATTTAAGTGTAAAATATTAAACTTTGTAGAAATTTTAATTTAGTGTTAAATATATTATTAATAAGAAAAATGTAATGAATATTAAAAAAAACAATATTTCTACAAATTTACTACTGCAAAAGACAATTATCTCCCATACTATATGAAAAATATGTGTTTAGCATCAGATAATGTTTGCTTATTTCTATAATTGGACGTTTTTTAGCAGGTTAAATATAGGGCCGGGATTTCGGGAGGGATAGGGATTCCTTTGTCGCACGTAACCCTATCCAGTAGTAAATAATATTAAAACCTGTGCTCTACCGTGAGGTTTAATACTCACTTAATACAAAAAAAAATTATGATGATGCCTGGTGATAGTCTATGTCCCGTGTTAATAAACCACTATTCAGTATGAGACAGATCTTGAGATACCTTCTTCATTAACAAGTTTTGTATATATGAATGAAAACGGTCATAGTCATGTAATTGATAAAAGAAAATTTATCTCTAATACTACTACAACATTCGCTCTGTTTTCGAGATACTACATGATAAAATATATCTTTCACCCAAGTGGGAGTTGAACCCACAACCATCACGCTTGCAAGACACTTCCAATGCACTGTTTTTTTTGTTTTAAGCAGGGGTCAACATAAGACAATATACAGATGTCCATTAAATTATTTAAAGGAATTCATTAAATAAAAGCACATATATTCATTATTGGTAGGTCATATTTAATGTTTTTTTTTATTATTAAAATTTGCTTTTGCCTTTGCTTATTAATATGACAAATGGAATATTGTTTGATATCTAGATTAAATATCTATTCTGTGAAACTATTTTAAACAACTTTTATATTTTACCAGCATTTTGTACAAGGACAGCTTCACTACCACCACTAAAAATTTAAATCTATTACAATAGTAAGGTACAACAAATTGGAGACACACACTTTAAAAATAATAGTTTAGTTATCATGAAAATATTTTTTATTTATAAGCATTTCTAAGTCTATTATTATTGCATGTATGTAGTATAGGAATTTGATTTTATTAATTACTAGATCTTTTATTATTAAAATTCGATTATAAAGACTTGTTGTCTTAATGTTGGTTTTATTTTTATGTATTTAACATTTTCTTTTTAACTACAATAAAATCAGTTTCTTACACAACATGCAATAGATTACAGTATTTTCTATTTTAAAATGGCATCAGTCATAAAAATAGACAACAAAATTGACGTAAACAATTTTAATTGCTTAATTAACTAATGAAATAAATAACAAATTACTTATATCATTATCACTTGTGTGAATTTGTGAGTTTGACATTTCAAATTTTGTCCCTAATTTTTTACAAATATTGTTTGTTAATAATATTTATATTACAATGTGAAATTAAAATAACTAGTTTGAGGGAAAATATTTTCTATGTATTAAATAAAGATATATATAAATATATATATATATATATATATATATTAAAAATAATTAGTATATTTAGTTATTTGGATACCTAGTCTGACATATTGGTGTCAACCAAATTTTTAAAGGCAATCAGTCTAGTATATATAGTTATGAAGTTTTTTTAATTGCCTAGATTTACTTGAAATTTAAAAACCAAAATATCTTTTGTGATGCTCATACATTTTGTCAGACTATTTAAAAAATAATCATTGCAGTATTTTTAAGGAAGGAAGGCAAGAGGCTATTTCAATTTTGTAAGCGGGAATCGTACTATTGTTTTATATTTTTCTGTGAGGATACTTAGTGACTACTTCTAGAAGCGTACACGAAAGTTCATTATGGACTACATTTATCAATAATAGGTAAAATAGTATTTTCACAAAAATAAAGCAAATTCACATATAAGTGTACATTTCAATAAGCACCAGATTTTTTTCAGATACAGGCCAATTTCTATTATCTAGTTATGTTTACAAACTTTTACAAGTTATGGACTAAATTACAGGCCTATTGCAGAAAAATGCGAGCCTTTAACAAATTTCAGCTATATAACTTTTATAAATGACTACAACGGAAAGTTGGGGATCATTTCCGATATGAATACAACTATATCTCAAAATATAATGTGCCCGTGATAGGCTTATAATACCTGACCTTATGATATAAGTAATAAATACATACTTAATTTAAAACTAATTCAACCAATTTTATTATTCAACGACTATTCTCTAATGAGATTTATCTGCATCGATAACATTACTCACTATTTAATTATTGTCAGTGTGACAGAATCATTGATCATTTATATTTCATAAGACATGTATAAATTTGAATGCCGGACTCAAGTCCAAGTTGTAGCAGGCTCAGTCGTCGAGAGTCCCATTATGTTCAAATTTTTATATGTTTTCTAAAATATTTTTCTATCCTTAGTGTGGAATAATACTTTTAAAAATGTTAAAAATATCATAAATCATTATTCATGTAAGTGTAGACCGTGTGGTGTTACATTTTAACTAAGAGATGTGAGCGGGTTTACAGCAGAGAAGAAAGCAAGTACAGTAATTATTGAAATATTTCAACATAAATATGGAATGTAGCAAACACTCAACCGAATGAACGTCGTATTTTGGCGTCTTGTCATTACATAATCTAACATTAAATTAGAGACAATATTTACAATAAAATAGTAACTATGCTTTGTAAATTAATATTCTTGTGATTACTGTACTGATATGCATTACTTTATACATTATATTTAAATAAATATAAAAGTTGTTTAAACACAGATTTAGCTGCTGGATAGAAATTAAATTTAAAGTAGGTTATTTAAATGTGAACTGTACACTGCAAGACATTAATAGCATATTATTGACTGACCTCTTTCATAATATACAATATCATTCAAGGTTACAATCGAAAGATTCTTTAAATATTTTATATTTTAATTGTTTCTATTTGAATTAATTTTATCTAAGACAACATATTCAATGTATACTTTATAGTGTTATTTTTTTATTTATTTCAGTCTTAGTTTTCAAAAACTCAAAGACAGTGCGAGGAACACGGACGCACACTCTATGCAACGCCATACACACCTATAACACAAATAGCGGGCAGTGAAACCTCGTCTAGTTTCATAAAATTTCAATAGAAACAATTACTAGGCGCAAACCGATTAAAGTATCAAGACTAGTCGCTCGCCTCACTCCACTGTCACAACACGACCCTGTCGCACGTATCACATGGCGGCCGGCGCGTCCCCAATAAATAAATTAGCAAGTGTACAGTAGTCCGGGACGCGCGCGCACTCCGGCGACCCGGTAATGGAATGTAAGCGTGGTGTGGGGGGTCCGGTCACGCGTCGGGCGGCGCGGGCGCAGGCGCGGGCGGCGCGGGCGCGGCGCGGCGCGGCACCATCACGCAGGGCGGCGGCGCGCTGGCGGGCAGGAAGGGCGGCGGCGGGCGCGCGCCCATGCGCACCCACCAGCGCGTGGCCTTCTGCAGCAGCCCGTCCTTCTTGCCACCGCCGCCGCCCGCGCCCCCGCCCGCCGCGCGGCGCCCCGGCACCGCCTCCGCGCCCGCCCACTCGGGCACGTCGCTCACGCATTTGTTCGGTGGAGGTTGGAAGCTGCTTCTCGTCAGCTCGGCTTGCTGCAAAATTACAAAACACATTCATAATCATCATTCTTTTAATTATGAGCACTAAATGTGATGTGTTTGGTTTGTAGGAATGGATTATTTTCATTTCATACAAAGCATGGGGTTGAATCTCACCACACAACTGCTCTGCCTGCAAGCAGAGCCCTGCTTAATGCGGGATGTGGCGTGAAGCTAAAAACGCAAGACCATCTTAAAAGATGCATATAGTCTAAAGTGTTATATTGGTTTCATTTTTCTTTTTAACTACCTTATGGAATTGATGATAACATTAGACAGTAAAAAATTGCAAATAAATATAATAAAAACAATCTTCATTTCCAAAATTAGGTAACTTTACAAACAGAATACTTACGGACCTGATAAGGGACTCGTAACTGTAGATGCGCGTCCTGGCCGTACTCGCCGTCTGGCAGCTGTATGCTTGGCGGCAGGCCGAGGCGCTCCGCCGCGGCAGCAGAGCGTGCGCGTGTCTCTTGCTCCACCATTTCTTGGAGGCGGCCAACCATAGCCTGCAACCTTTGTTGTTTTTCCCATTCCCTGGAATCGAAAGTATGTTGTAATTAAGCTTTTTGTTGCAATAAAATATAAATCTGTTACAACTATGTGTGAATATTATTTTTATTGAAAAATGTTTAACAGATTCTGTAGCTAGAAGTATGTTCTTTAAACTTCACGCCGTATCTCCCTCAGTTGCCTATGCCTACCCTACTATGTGTGGGGACACATAGTAGGTAGGCAACTTAGTGTTAAAACACACTCCCTCCCCATTAAGACACTTCTCTTCCCCTCTTTCTATAATAATCTTTGATGCATCGCGTGTTAGACAGCAGATTTAAACGCTGCGCATTGCCTAGTTAAAAAAAAAAAATATTAAATATTTGGAATCGAACCAACAACGGTTGCGTTTATAGTCGCGCGCTCGTGCCCTGCGACTGGCCTCAGTAAACAAATTGCTGTCAAATTATCTTGCCTCGTGTAATTATTTATTAATAGTAATTATTAAAATTATATTTTTTTATTTATATTACCATAGATGCTATTAAGCAATTACTAACATTTGCAATACTGAAATTCTCATAATTTACATTGTATTTATACAAAATTGTATGTATATTTTACATGAATCCATTTTATAAATGTCATATTACTAGTAATTTGCATCACTGTTACACTAAAGAGAAGTAAAGATACTAAAGAATGTTAACACTCTACTTATGGGACAGAAAAACTCATACATCATTTTGTAAACAATAGACTTAAGAGCATCATTCATTTTTTTGTCTCGATACATAAACAGCATCATATTTCTGTGAGGTCAGAGATGTACGTAATAAATGATATCTTGTGACATGATACCACAAGATCATAGGTTACACATTCAGTAGATTTAAAATAGACTAGAATTATAATATATTTAATATAATTTAAACAAATACATATTGCATCATAATGAAAATATATATTATTTAAAAAATGATGTTTTTATTTTTAAATATTTGGCTTGTTGGCTTTAGTTTACATAAAATTTACTTCTACTAGCTAGCTATCTTTTTCATTATTTGAAAATTTATTACAACACATTTAGTAGGAAGTCCTTTACTCTGAGTTTTGATGTAAATATATAAAAAATAATTAAAAAAATTATAGCTTGTCTTTATTTTGTATGTGTACATTTACATACTGTTGTTACTTACAATGTGGAATGATGGTGCCTGTGGTCGTGCCGCAGGCGCGGTCCCCCCGGCGCGCCCAGCCGCTCCATGCCCGCGCACCCCGGCACTTGTACCGAGAGCATCTGTAAATCACAACACACTGCTCTCACTTATGTGGTCCTCCATACAGATAGCACTATATTCAAACTCTATACAAAATAAGCCTTTGTTGTATACACCTTTATGATAAATATATGTACTTTTGAGCTTCATACTTTGCATTTGACATTATTATTATCCTAACTACCCCTGGGATACAACACCAAATGTTAATGCTTGTATAGTGATGGTCCTTATGTATAAAAAGACAGGTAAATAGAGAAGGTTTACAGGAAAACAGAATAAAAGTTCATCTTGATTTTAAAAATTCAAATAAAATTTAAAGTATACATATATAATATGTAATTATACTTTTTTGTAAGAGGAAGGCAAATCTTTATTTTGTTCTCTCATAAACTTTATATTTTAAGATGTCCGTTTATACACAGGGACTATTAACATGCAAAAAAAATGTCTTACAATTTAATAGAATATTAATCAATCTTCATTATTTCTTTTATAATGGAAGAATTTGTGCTATGATAGCTATAAGTCCAGTTTATATATTATTGTTCACATTTCGGATAGGAATAAAATTTTAACAATGCAGCAGTTACGAAGTCCCATTTCAAAAATAAGCTTGTCAATGACACTGAAGTTAAATCAAATTATAAAAAAGTGGCTACATATTTGTCTGAGACTTAGTAATTTATAAGGCAAATTTTACAAGATTCTCTATTATACTTTTCTTTTATATTAATGTATTATTTTTTTTGTACATTTAAATTTTTATCTTAATAATGGCCACTTGTGGTGCCAGGGCACAAAGTGTGCCGTTGAAACCTACTGGTTGAAGGTTTGATCCCCACTCGAGAAGATAAAATATTTATTTAAACTTATATTGCCATTTCTTCTGGTGTTAAAGTAAAGTTAGGCATTGAGTTCTGCCACTCAACATGCAATGCCTCCAGAATTGGGCAGAAATTGGGGAAATGAGTGTCTTAGCACTAGGTAGCCTCTGCCTCTCCTGCTGAGTGTGGAATACAGCATGCAAAATACCTATTTCTACAATTATTTAAATTTGGTATAAAAGATTAATAATTATTACATAATGATTAAAAAAAAAATTGTAAATTGATATAAATTATGCATTGTAAACCAGTTTGTTCAGTATATATTTATTTCATATTTTCATTGCATTAAATAATGTCTAATATTTGAAGTGGTAATGATTAACTATAGTCAACATAAAGTTTTGTGAAAAATCTATTTTTTTAATCTAAATTGTGCTTTACATACATTGTGCTATATTGATGATAAAAGAATTGCATAATATAAATATGTAAGCATACATATATGTATATTGCATATAATATTGTCTGCATTACATATGGCAGTAGACACTATTAATTGTATATTATGTTTATTTCTACACTGAAATATTTCCACAAATAAATCATTAATAAATAAAAAAATACATTTATTGCCATAAAAACAAATGAATGTATAATACAGAAGATACTTTCTATAACAGGAAACAATATTTGAAGTTTATAGAAATTATTAGTAAACAAGTGAAGTAACAATAATGCACTAAAAATATCATCTTCACCATTTGCATAAAATATTAAACTTTAAAAAATATATTTAATATTATTATTTTTTTATTATATTCTCATGTTTTGTTAATGAAGATGTTATACCACTATTATTTTTAGAAAATTATGCAGTGCTGTTTGTATTTATTTATTAAAGTCAGTTCTGTTTTTCTTATTTTTATCATCTGAATTATTTTATTTTATAGATTAACTGTTATAGGGACTAAGTTTAGAAGCGTAATAAAAAAAATATTTATCATTAATAAACCTTTAAATGTCTAGAATGAGTATTCTGGTTTCGATTCGTAATTATCTCATACTATGGAAGAAAATATTTAGAAGAGTTTTGCAGATATCGAGTTGGCATGTCACGACTATCGAGAGAGGTGATTACGGAACTGTCTGTCATGAAAATTTATTTAAATTCACACAAACAACGTCTGGGCGTGACGTCGCTATCGGCGCGGCTCTTATCACTTGGCACGCTCCCGCCGTCTCGCGGCCGTCCGACTCCCAGCCACGGCCTGACTCGCGTCTCGCATTCGCTTATAGTGCAAACATACTCAACCTCACTCATATTTAAATCACTACGTTTTTACTAATAAATAAGGTTTTATTCTATAATTTGCATCTAAATAACAACAATATATACATTGAGACTGATGCTAGTGCATTATTTATTTATTAATTTGTTTAAACGTCAGTCGCACGACATGAAATGAATGTAAACAATATGTAGGTATACTTAAACTTACTATTTGAATAATTGGTGTTGGCCACAATTGTGTACGTTTCCAAAGAATTCAAGAATGTGTTTGTATCAACTCCGATGACACGCCGTTGGTTTCACTTGTAGCCGAATCGATCACACTATCATGATTACAACGAGCTCATTTTTTTCTACACTACCACTCATTTTTTCATATATGCTTATGGAAGCTTTAAATATTTTAAATAAAACAATCACAGGGCAATACACGGAGATTACAACACCAGTAAAGCGCTTTTATAATAATTAACTATCATTCACTAATAAATAAAATATGGTTTTCAATGTATTAACACTATAAAAATAAATAATTTATAAAACAAAGATAACATATAAATTCCACTATCGCGAATTTAGTAACAGAGTTACTTAGCAGTCTTTTTTTCATATTGGCAGGAGGACGCCTGCCATCGAGCGAGTCTTGTTGTTCAATGACGCGGGCGGCGCGGCGGGCGCGGAGCTGGCGGCGCGGGGCGGCGGCGGGCGGCGGGCGCGGGCGGCGGGGCGCGGTGCACCGGCTGCCCCGATGCCGCGTCTGTCTAGTTGCGCGGTGCGCCGGTGTGCGCGCGGCGGCGTACGTGTACGCGAGGGGCGCACACATGCAAGCGGGACCCGATCGCCGCCGCCTCGTTTATGTATGCGCACCTATAATTGTAATAGTAAGCGATGACGCGTTTGTCGGCTCGTGAGACGAGACGGTTGGCATTGCTCAATGATTGAGCTGTACTCGACAGTCGTACGTAACAGTCACTAACATAACACGAAAAAAATATTAACATTGTTCCAACACTAAATTGTGATCAATTATTGTTCGTTACACCTACTTTCATTTTATGTGCTAAATAAATTTGAAGTTTTTAGCAAACAACGTACAAATTACCAACGCAACATAACTTAACGTAAGAAAATAACGCACGCTTACCGACTTGCCTTAATCTGTACATCACTACACAACATTTATTCTTAACATTATCGAAACTGACTAATAAAATAATAATTTGGGCTAAGATAAATACATAAGATAAAACCAATTAAAATAAAATATGGTCACATAATGTTACATTAGCCCACCTTATAAATTTTAACAGTTCTTTCAATCTTCATTTACTTTCAGGGCCCGATACTATAATATATTCATTAAATATATAATATATTCATTAAATCTGGTATAATGCTGACAAGTAATAGTCGAAACAAAATAATGCAGATGATTGCTAGTAGCCTCAAAAGGTGTTTCCTGTCATAGTTTACAACAAAAATAAGCACAAAGTTAAAAACTATATTGTATCTAAGTACATAAGTATTTTAAAATACTTTTACAATAAAACAGAATTGATGTACTATTGTCATTTTATATCATACGGAATTAGGGAGCAATGCTCAGCCTAACAATACCTAAATAATTAATAAGCGTATTATTTTAAATAAGAACTAAATAACTAATAAGACTATAATCACTATTATCAAGAATCACATTACATTCTATATGTTAATATTAAAAAAAAAACTCACACTTATGTGTAACATAAGGAATATATATATATATATAAGGTTCAAAGAAAAAGTAATTCTCCAGCGACAACTTACGGGGTTGGCAGCAGCGGCTGCGGCGGCGCGGCGGCGTAAGTGCGGGCGAGCGAGCGCGCCCGCGGCGCACAGTAGTGCTGCGCCGCCCACACATGCGCCTGCCCACCACCACCCTGTAACAAGAATTACCATTACTTTCATAATTCAGTTCTATTTAGCTACCATTTATGTTAATGGCATCAGGCTTGAAAAATATTGCTGACCAGGATAAAGAGGTTGCACTTTTGAGTTTGTTTTTTTTTTACATTTATTAATTGTAATGATAATTAAAAACAAAATACTTATAACGAAAAATAATTTTTCTTGTTGTTATTGATTTCTTTGTTAAGCCGGTACGAACTGAACAGTAGCATAATAATTAATAATTATTATTGTACATATCGCACCCGCATCTATCTTAGCAGTAGAGATACGAAAAAAAATGTAAGTATTGAGTGTGCATCTTGTGACATATCAAATCAGAGTTAGCTGACGGTCTCTCAGCTATTAATTTGTTCAAGATATGTTTTTATTTACTACAAACAATTCAGATTCATCAAAAATTTAAAATTAACAAATAATTGAATACAATGAACACGTAGGTAAGTATTGATCTTAAAATATAATTTAATCCGAAATCGAATTTTCGTAATCGGCCGAAGATTCAATTGAAGCTGTGCTTCAATTATAACATAACCCCAGGAAAAACTAAAACTATTATAACTAATATTAATCATAATTTTATTTCGATCTACATATGAGTATTTCGTAAAATTATGTTATATTTGTCCAACAACCTCATTAGAATAGTAACGGTTTATAAAAAACATTTTTTGAGGGGTATTCAATATCAATGCTTTATATTCAGTTTACCAGGATTGTATTCTTTTCTAACTGGCCAGTCTTTTTTTTTATAATGATCTTGTTTGGCTCCCGAATCCCACAAGCACATAAAAACTTTTTTTTTGTATAGCCACCTTGTAAGCCCAAAAGTAAATCCACTTTTAAATCACCGCAGTCAATTCTAATATAACCTTTGTATTTAATAAGTTCAATTAGTGTTGACATCGTTTCATATTATGTTTCTTTGGTATTTACTGTGTGATCTATCGGATAAGAGTCGTTCTTGTTGCAGTTATGTATGTTAGTAACTGGTCTTCGATAAATCAATAAATAACCTCCATTCTTATGGCTTATAAGATTTTTCTTTTTAAAAATTTAAAAAAGTTTAACTATAGTTCTAATACTCTATAATCTAACTATTTACAGTAATAAAAATAGTTTTCTTTCTTGAAATATGTTATAAAACATTTATTTCACTTACAATACATAGTACTTTTGTGTTGGGAGCAAGTAACCTCCATGGCTGCAGACGTGAAACTAGTTATTCAGCTTTGGATTTAGATAAGTTTAAATCTGTTACTAAATAATTTATTTCAGACGAAGTTGTCATATGTGATTCTTCATGAACCAATTCATCTGAATCAGTGTCACTTTGAAATTTGAATTTGATTTTCTTTGGATCCCGTGCTAGTCATAGTGCTAGAAATAACAAAAAATATGCCTCTTTCTTTTGTTAGGTACATCTAAAAATAAGTTAACCACAAACGTAACAAAAACTTTCCAGATGTACTTTACACAACCTTTTGACATTTAAAAAACCAGTATATATTTATTTATCTGAACAATACAATGCAGCAACATTTTTTAATGGATTAAGAACCAAGTTGTGGGTATTTTTAAAATAAAATGTGTTGATAATTTGATTCTATGATGTAATCAAAAATAAAATGATACAAATTGTTTTTGTATTTATACATATATATTTATGTGTCGATGCTGACTTATAATAAACGTTATGTATAAAAATTATATGAACTATTTCCTAGTCACCTTTACCTTTGACGGTTATGTAGAGGTGAAATGTAAAACACAACGAATAACAATTGATATAATTACATAAGGTGATTTTATATATTATTAGATTAAATTAAGAGATCAATAAAACGAAATGGGTATAAAAAAATATCTAACAGGTGAATAACGTTCTAAAGAATTGCAAAATGAACTCTACAAAATACACCTGAAGTCTAAACACGTAGAACTTATTCAGTATCTGAACACTGTAATTTAGACAAGTGTATTCACCTTCAATTGTATTTTTATTTAGATGAGATGCATACTTCATGTTAATCGGGATTCAAGGAAAATATTACTACACGTGTCCATACTCTATGTCATTCAACTCTATTATATTATCTATTTATCAATACGAGAGAATAGAAATATAAATAAGTTTGTGCAAATATGATTTTAAAGATCGAAATATACATTTTACTTTTAGTTTTGGTTAATTAATATACTTATTATAGTATTTTAACATATTAAAAATATTTATAGTATATAAATAATATAAAGGACTATAGATAATGTTTTTAGAAGCGTTACAATTTAAAATCTTTCTGAATTGAGTTGCTTAAATGGCTTATTCATACGATTTTATATTTGCTTAAGTATATAACATCTACAAAAGAAGTACTTCTTTTATAATGGATTGCAGTATATATAACGCATGGCTGTGTTCGAAACACGACAAATCTTACGAAATTAGCGAAAACAAGATTCACGTGAACCGGATGTTAAATGTAGCGACAGTAGCTAAAGTCCCGCGGTCGAAGGTTGCGGCCGGTCTTCTGGGCCAAAACAAACGGCATGTGGACGCGCGTACTCGACAAAAATTCGACATCGTTCGCCCAAGAATGCACAGTGCGACTATTTTTAGAGGTTGGAGGTGCGCGGGGGCGGCGGCGATGTCTGGTGTCGGTCTGCCGGGGCCTGCCACTGATCACCAAAATAGCTTCTCCAGCTGGCAATACCTGGCCACGTGGTTAACCGCCGTGCTGCTTACCTGTCCCAGTACCCCTCGACATCTATGTTTCAATAATGTTCTTACATAAAATATTAAATGATTAAACATTCTTACATCAAAGCTATAACGAACGTAAATAGATGTGTTGTAAATGATTTACGTTAAAATATTTTTAAAAATAAGACATCTTTTTTTATATACTCTTCATTTGGTCGATTCTTAGCAATATTGCACTTATTATATTTTTATATTTTTAGTTCATATTTTAGGATATAACGCATTCAGCACATATACATTATATATGTATATATCTTCTTAAGCAGGATGCATATCTCAGAAATTGTAACTATTACTAAAAATAAATAATAATAGAAAGTTTTATAATCTACAACGTTTCCGTACCTATTTTCAGGGTTCCGTACATCAAGACTAAAACGTAACTCATATAGGATCATTTTGTAGCCCGTATGTCCATCTGTTTACCTCACCGTTTACCTCAAAATTATGTAGATGTAATAAGCTAAAATTAATATCAAATAAACATTTCTATAGTCTCCAAGGCAGAGAAAAAATCAAATTAATCTAAGACCATAATAGGGAACCCGTAGACCTACAGTTATGAAATTGGGCACTAAGTGAGAACTAAAGTATACAAATTAAGGAAATATCAGAAAAGTGCAAATTTAAACGTATTTCATATAATAAAATATTACAAGCTCATATAATCAGCTTCACGCTGTATCCCGCACACAGCAGGGTAGGCAGAGGGAACCTAGTGTTAAGACACTACATTCCCCACTTTCTGCCGAATTCCGGAGGCATTGCGTGTTGAGTGGCAGAACTCAACGCCGCGCTTAGCCTCGACACCAGAGCGAAGAAATGGAAATATAAATTTAAGTAAATATTTCATCTCTTCGAGTGGGAATCGAACCCACGACCAATCGGTTTTGCAGTCACACTTTGTGCCGCTGCGCCACGACTGGCCTCACAAGCTCATATTTCTAGTTCATTTCATATTAGGCCATTTTGACGTTGAAGCTTACAATACAAATACAGAAAAAAAATTGACAAGTTAAAATTTATCGAAAATTTTATGAAAAAAAGCATGACAAAATTATATTTGTAGTTAATTTCATACAAAATGAGTGGACTCATCACACACGACGTTCGATCCTGAAATTGGCACGGAACCCTCGGTGGGCGAGTCCGATTCGCCCTTGATTGGTTGTTAGAGTTCTGTACTTCGAAAGGAAAAAATGGAACTCTTATAGGATCACTTTATTGTCCGCCCGTTTGTCCTTTTGTCAAGACCCTTTTTATCAGGAATGTGTAGAGGTATCAAGATGACATTTATATCAAATACTCAGGTAGGTCAGATAGAGCTGTCTATGCCGCGAATTTTCGAAACTCGCAAGGAATTAAAACCTACCTATAATGGTATATCATTTCATACAATAATTTGCATTCAGCATACGTCCGCACACTTAAGTTTGTCAAGTTTAAATTGTTCTACTCGTTTAATCTAGAAATTGATACGGAGCCCTCAGTTTGAGAGTCCGACTCGCATTTGACCGGTTTTTTTTGACATAAGCGGTTTTTTTTGACATAAAAAAAATGTTGACCTTCGACCTTAAGTAAAGTTTTTTTAGCACATTTTCTAGGATTTTGTATTTATAATATTTTAGTTTTGCATTTGAGTTTGAGTTCTGTGTGATTTTTTATCATTTGACCAATACCCGAATAGTCGTCCTCCCTAGCTTTGTTTGTGTTTGCGTGAACTTTAAATCGTAAAATGGAAAATTTCGCTTTTTTCCCGTTCCTACAGGAATATCAATCCTGTCCTATCGACGTGCAATAATTCTAGATGCATTGCTTTTCGAGTGACGGAACTTCAGAGGCCAGTCGTGGCGCAGTGGTACAAAGTGTGACTGTAAAACCGACTGGTTGTGGGTTCGATCCCCACTCGAGGAGATGAAATATTTACTTAAATTTATATTTCCATTTCTTCGCTCTGGTGTCGAGGCTAAGCGCGGCGTTGAGTTCTGCCACTCAACACGCAATGCCTCCAGAATTCGGCAGAAAGTGGGGAACGGAGTGTCTAAAAAAAAAAAAAAAACACTAGGTTCCCTCTGCCTACCCTGCTGTGTGCGGGATACAGCGTGAAGCTGATTTATTTGATTTATTTTTTTAGGAATCAAATCCACAACTTGCCGCGTTTACACTCACACGCTTGTACACTTGCGCCACTGGACTCCATAATTTACACATATATAGGTACCTAACCATTCCCCCGAGTGGTAATCAAACCTTTGCATTTACAGCCAGACGCTAACCCACTGCGCCACGACAGCCTTGTGATGTCCCCATGTAACTTTCGACGTGTATTATACGCACGTGGCAATTCGTTTATCAAATGATATGGGGTGGTCAGAGGGGTAGGAGGTGCCAGACGGGACGCTGCGACGTCTGTCTAGACGGAGTGTAATTAGGAAGGTGAGCGTAGGCAGCGGCGGCCGGCTAAGCGCCTCACTTGCGTCATATTCTAATTAATTCTATAACAGGTAAATTGTTCGCACTTTGTCTCTGTTAATGCAAACAAGTAACCACGCTACGACTTAAGAAAAGAATCGTATAACAAATTTACTTAAGATTAAATATTGTTATTATCGAGGCCAGTCGTGGCGCGAAGTGTGACTGTAAAGTCGACTGGTTGCGGGTTCGATCCTCGCACGAGGAAACGAAATATTAATCTACATTTATATTTTCACATCTTCACTCTGGTGTTGAGTTATAATGATTTCGTCACTCAATACGCAATGCCCCCAGAACTCGATGGAAAGTGGGAAACGGAGTGTCTTAACGCTAGAATCCCTCAGCCTACCCAGCTTTATGCGGGATACAGCGTGAAGCAGATTTCATGATCAATTAAACTTTAAATTGATTCAAATTAGATATTTATTAAAAAACGAAATATGTATACGTAATATGTAAATAGCCTTTCTATTTTTAGGCATCTTTAACCAATGGCCTTAAATATAATATAGGATGATAATAACATTATGATACAGATTTACATTGTTTATTTAGCTTCACGTTTCTTTACCTACTGTTAAAACGATTCTTGCTGCGCTACAACTCAAATTCGATATATATTTATAATGTTAAATCGGATCTACATTTATTCACAAATAAATGTTATTATCAAATCTACAAACATCCCATGTACCGTCACAGATTAACAGAACAGGACAGGACATCGTCGACTGAAATATCACGTACCTACCTGAGTAGAAAAATAAAAATTAAATTAAATTAGCTTCACGCTGTATCCCGCACACAGCCGCGTCGCGCTGAGTAGAATTTTTTTGTTGTACATATATTTAGTTATATTATTTAGAGGTTTCCATATATTTTCCAAATGTGTAATACATTGTCGGTTATAATAACATAATTAGTTATCGTTTAATGATATGAACGTAGCGTTTGGCGCTTCGTTCTCTCTGACTACCTCGCTAAGGATAGCCCGTGAAGCTAGTTAGTTTAGCTTACTTTTTAGTTTAACGATAGGCGTGTGTTACGGGCGCAACGAGAGTGGTGAAAGTTGATGTTAAACTCAGGGTTGTTTGTCAACGTCGGTTGGTGCTGATGTACGCTGTTACTCGCCATCTATAAATAAATAACATGAAGTCGGCCCGCGTCAGCCCGCGATACAGTCGCCTGCCGCAGCTGCGCGAACAATTGTTTACGATCAATGCACCGGCACTTACTCCTTATTCAATAATGTCAATACGTTTATTGATTGGGTCGTATCGAATCATTCACAAACATAGACAAAGTTTTTATTTGTTTAGACGTTTTATTAAGAATTGTCCATGTGGATTTAAAAAAAAGTGCTAGTCGATTTCGCTCATCGCGGGTTTCGTACCAATTTCAGGATCAACGAGCATTCAGGAGTATAACGGGAAGTCATAAAAGGAAGAAGGTGTAATAGATTTTGTTTCTTAGAAAACAATATGTTTTCCCATTTAACGTACGGCTATACAATTGTTATACATTCATAGTGAAATAGAGAAGCCATAAACACGAAGTATTTGGATATGAATAGGTATATTGGGCATCTTCTCTACGTATGCAACGAAGCGCGAAAGTAGTAATTAAAATTATGTAAATTCTCGTAAAATAGGTTAATTTTACTACTTTGCTAGCAATAAAATGAAACAGTAAATTATAAATATATATAGTTATAAAAAATAGCATTGTCGCTATTTTGAATTTTTCAAAGTTCTTTTGTATATGCCATTTTTTTTTCGTTTCACGCTGTATCCCGCACACAGCAGAGTAGGCAAAACGAACCTAGTGTTAAGACAATCCATGCCCCACTTCCCGCTCAATTCTGGAGGCATTGTGTGTTGAATGGCGGAACTCAACACCGCCTTTTACACCGATACCAGAGCGAATAAAGGTAGATATTAAATATTTCATTTCCTCGAGTTGGAATCGAATCCACAACCTGTCGCATTAACAGTCACACGCGTGTGCCCCTGTGCCACAAAAAAAAAATGCTTTAATATATATTCATTGTATTAAACGTATTGATCTTATTGAATTCCAACATAGTTCATTGCAAGCAGTAGAGCATCGTAATAGGGGGAGCGTCTGTAAGAATAACTTTGGTTATTTCCATCAGACGCGTCCGTCCAAGAAAATACTCTTTACGTACGACAACATTGTTGTGAGTACACAGCGCCTATCACTAAGTTAAAACCAATAAAATTACAGTTATGTATTATGTTTCATAATTTGGAAGGAAGTTATGAGGTTATTATAAATTATATCTATAGGTATCTGGTACGAGTCATGTGTTGTTTATGAAATACATATTAAAATGGTCTAACAAACTACGTATATCCTTGTACTATTGTGTATTATGCATTTATAAAAGTAAATTAATTTGGGCCCTTTGTGGCACACGAGCATAAGGGTGTGACTGTGACGCGACGGTTGTAGGTTCGATCTAAACTCGGGGGAATGACCGATTATTTATTAATATTTTCGTATCTCGTGTGCCAACAAATTTTTCTCATTTTAATAAGTAAAAAAAATGCAGGATAGAAGATAACTATAACATACTTGACTACAATTGAAAATTATAATACGTAATTATTGAATTATTGAATTATTCACGAAACAACAAATTATAAAATATATCATTATATGGAGTACAGAAAAATTATTTATGTTGCATTTAATACCATAAAACACAATTTGCATTCTCATTTTCAATTCAATATTTAACACAGTATCTCGATGGGAAATGAATTAAAAAATAAATTAAACAACTTCAACGCTGTATTCCGCACACAGCAGGGCAGGCAGAGGTATCTTAGTGTTAATTTAAATTATAATGCAAACAAAATAGATAGAAATAACGATCTATAATAAAAATATTTAATAGATATTACCGACCAATCCAAATAAAACCACGAAAGAAACCTATGCCCCCGTCTATACTAATACATATAAGTACTACATTCACTTTGCTTTAATTATATGCTGTATGTAGGCCACATAGTAGTATTAGTAGTTAACATGGAATTTAAGTATATCTTTATAATTAAACCAAAGTGATAGTGACTAAAGTCTCTTCTTATACACTAGGTTTTCAAAATCGAGGCAACCATCCTACTGAGGCAACTATTCGGGTTTTATTCTAATTAAAAATGTTTAAGCAAGTATAAATAAAATAATTGTAATATTATATTAAAGGCATAATTAAAAAGAACACAAAACAGTACTCGCCCACCGAGGCTTCCATACCAATTTAAGGATTGTATGTAGCAACGGGAAGTATAAGTTATAAAAATTGACAAACTTAAGCTAGCGGGCATATTTTTTTTTCAATTATATACCTAAAATTTTTCACTTTTCACATTTTTTTTTACTTGTATTGTATAAGTTCTCACTTCGTGCCAAATTATATAACTGTAGATCCACGGGAATTAGGTCCCCTTTAGTTTTTAATTACGTGGCGAATTTAATACAAAATCGTTGTGTTAATAAATGTTCATATCTTTTGATTGCGTTAACTAAGAAACTTTTCTGTGCTTCAAGGCACTATTTATCTGGGTATTTGATATCAATTTCAGCTCGATACTTTATCGCAATCTCGAGATAAATGTCTGAATATCATGATTATGCAGGACAACGGAAAAGTGATTTATAAATTAAAAAAAAAAACTTAAATTTGCGTCCGTGTCCACTTATTTTGTATGAAATGAACTACAAATATAAGTTTGTAGTAATTTTTGTCGGTGATATGCCTAAAAGTTATATTATTTATGAGACTTTTTCCTTTGTTTGTTTTGTAAGTCCTCACTTCTTGTCAACCTAAATAATTGTAGGTCAAAGGGCTATAGCTTTTGATTACGTGACGATTTTCATACAACATTTATATCTACTGATTACTTTGACTTAGAAGCTCAATTTTTGTTGTGGGAGCACAAAAATTCTAATTCAATTCAATTCATTAATTTCAGTTGATACCTCCACGTTATCTTGAGAAAAATGGTCTTGACCGACGACATACAGACAGAGACAAGACAAGAAAGTGATCCTTGTAGGTTCCGTTTTATTTTGAGATACGGAGCCCTAAAATGCAATTTAAAATATATCAAAAAGCACCTAATACATATATATATTTATTTATTTTAGAATTGAAATATATTATTGTAATAATACTTCGGTGTAAGAATCGACACTGTGATGCTAGACGGTAATGTTTAGCCTACAGCGTAATGTGAAGATACATTTGCAAACATAGTTTGTGATCTATTTTGAAGAATTCTTTACTTAGCTTACCACGAAGCGTGCATACCGAACATTCATTGAACGAACGCGTGTTTACGAACTGTTTACGGTGCGGTGTTAGCGGCTTAGTTAGAATAGGTGGATATTAATATAATTAATTTCATTAGGCTTGGATCTGGCATATAAAAATGTAGATGATAACGCTATCACAATATTAATAACGTATCGGTTATTTAACATGTTCGACATTCGTATTAACACAGCACAGATTCTCTGACTACTAAATGTAACAGTTGTGGGTTTGATTCCTACTCGGGGAAATGAATGAATATCATGTTTTCTCAATGCAATATGTCTTAACACTAGGTTATACCTTTGAAAAGCTGCACAGCATGAAACAACTTACTTAATAATTATGATTTTTATTTATTATCCAAAATAAAATATAAGCATATTTTAGAACAATATATACCTAATATATTACAATATTTTACTATAATATTTAACTGAAAATATAATAGTATTACTAATTTCAGCAATGTTAAAACTCTTCAAATGCTGAGAACCTGGTATTACTCGTACTAAAATACCTTGCGTTCAACAGCTTGTAGGGTACATTAATAGCTCCCACCACGCCGCTAGGGAGTATAAATAAGAAGTTGTAAACAAATATTAACGAGCGCTTACCGTGTAAATTATAATTTGATATGAATTAGAAATGTTTTTGGCGTTTACCTCTTGCAACGTCGCGCCATCAACCGGATTGATTTACAGGATTGAGATCGAAAATGATCTATAGTCAAATTTGTACCTCCATTTACATAGTGGTATTGGTACTTTCATTACCCTCACGTCGGTGGACTGGCACTTTGTGCATATTTCCCTGTCATTTTTGCGCCCGCGTGAGGGCTCAAGCGCGATCTCAATTGTTTTCGTCGTGTTTCGCGGGTTATTTCGGGCGCGTGCGGCGACGCGGCGGTGCAAGCCATTCGCGTACGTCCCACTGTCCGCAACGCGTTACCACTACACCTTGATATTCGATCATCACTGTACGACACACGATACGATATACATATGGACAGAACTCTATAATTAATTATACCAATATCTTATGTTTTGTAGTAAAAATGCAAATATATATATTATTTTATACTATTAATATTTTACGTAACCGTACATGAAAGTTTTTCGTATACTTCTGAAAATTCTTCAGCTCTGACTTCTCTTTAATGTTAATTAAAGACAGTCTGCTTATCTCATAAATTACAATTAAATAGATTTTTTTTAATATTTATAATATTTAAAATATAAAAAAAAATCTATTTAAATTAAGCAAAACTTCCGAATCAAAGAATAAGATTTATAAATTAAATTAAATTAAATAAATAAAGGCCAGTCGAGGCGCAGTGGCACAAAATGTGACCGTAAAACCGACTGGTTGTGGGTTCGATCCCCACTCAAAGAGATGGAATATTTACTTAAATTTATATTTCCATTTCTTCGCTCTGGTGTCGAGGCAAAGCGCGGCATTGAGCTCTGCCACTCAACACGCAATGCCTCCAAAATTCGGCAGAAAGTGGGGAACGGACTGTCTTAACACTAGGTTCCCTCTGCCTACCCTGCTGTGTGCGGGATATAGCGTGAAGCTAATAAGATTTATAATGTATGTAATTTATAATACCTGTGTGTGTGTGTTAACCTGTGGTTGTTGTTAACAAAATGTAATATTAGAAATAACAAAACTTTATTTAATGACTTAGAAATCTAAAAATTCTCTTTTTTATCTTCTCTTCTTAATTTTGTAAATAATTTGGAGCGTCAAAAAATTATAATACAACTATAATTAATTTTGAACATGTAATGTAGAATCAAAGTAGATCAGTTAAAATTAAATTAGAAGAGATCAACGCAATAAGAAAATAGTATCTTCTAAAATTGTTAATTGTAGTGGGTATTTTTCGTCCACGCACAAAAACCAAAGATCTATCGTTACTCTTTAATGATAGATTATATATAGATTTATTAAGTTTTTTTTCTGATCAGCAACTCTAAGATGGTATCTAAAAAAATAAATAACGCAAAGCAACCAAAGATCTCTAGCGTCTAACGTGTAACTAGGAGATCAGCTACAGTATAATATATGTTTATGACAATGGCCGCTTAGTGAAAGTTGTTCCACGTGATGGACATTCAAATGTAAATAGAAATACAATAGTATGGAAAGGGTGTAAGCCCACTCATACTTTGCGAGCGACAACTATTCGATAGCGTATATTCACACACAATTTATTGAGCATACGAATTTATATTTTACCGTAACATCAACGATAGTGACAAATTTATTATATATATACTTAAGTGATAATGATCAGGTGATAATTTTTCTCCCATTTTGTAAATAATTTCAATTCCGGTACCTTAAAAGGTAGCTTTTAATGATAAGACCGCTTTTGCTTATTTTATCTATACAATATTTTAAACTAAAGAAAGAAAAATTTAACGCGCTAACCTGGGACCTACAGGCTCGACTAAGAAATGTCTTTTTATGTAAGTGATAGTTTGTCATAGGCTATCATAGGATAAGGCTGTATTATATTACGTTTATCCATTTGTTGTAACCCGATGTACCTTCCGTCAGAGTCACCTTTGTGAACCTTTTTCACAACTCTTAGTCATTTCTAATTGACTACGAAGTCGCAGGTAAAAGCAGTTATTATATATTGAGGAATCTGCTCAATATATTTTTTGCGTGCAATAAAACTTTGTCATTGGAATTCAACGCCGCGCTTTTCTTACCACGGCGGGGAGATGATAATAGGTTTAAGTATATTAAATATTACTGTTCCTCGTGTAGGAATTGAACCCACAATAGACGTGTTTGAGTTTATCTATACTACATGCAATGTATACATGTCGAAGCCACAGAGGACGAAGAGTCTTAACATGGAACTACAAAAAAATAGTAACAAATGTACCATACATTATGGAAAATATGGAAGAAGCGAACCAATTAGCTTTCTAAGGACTTCTTTGTACTGAAAAAGTCTACTTTACCTGGATGTTAAATTTTATGTAAGAAGAAAATAATAGGCCTTACTTTTATACTCTACATAAGGTATTCGATTATATATGTATAAGAATAAGATTGTAACATGGAATTGGCGCAGGGGTAGCCGAGCGGCTCAGTCGGGCCGAGCTCGGGCGATGGCCTCACGACCTATTTCCCCCTCCCTCGTAGGCTTGCCCTCCCTCATCCTTTATCAGCCTGATAATAACAAGTTTTTGTATGACTACCTATGCATCATTTCTTTTTGTCTAACTATAGTTCATCTAAATTATCTATATCTAATTTTACTATTAACTCGAGTATATTGTATATACATAGGTAATTCCTTTTATTATAAATCTAAATACGAAATAATGTCGAAAATGTCAGCTTCTATTCGTTAAGAAAAAATTTACACGCTCTATGTGACACTAATATAGTTATCCAAAATCGCGAGGAATTCGTTAAGCATGATGTCATTTTGAATAGTGCATTGTTGCGATGACCCCGATGCTATGTTTATGTGACTCGTCCATTTACGCACATATGTATGAATATGTATATAATAATACTATAAATTGTTAATATTTATCACAATTTTAATTACAAAAAATAGTTAAGTAAAATTTCTAGCGCTCTTAATTCTTAGAATCTTGAAACGAGAGAAGAGTACAATAGGATGTGTTTAAACATCGGATCACTGACAAGGAGTTATACTATAAAATAATAGATTATTATCAATGTACGCATGAACTATGAGTAGTTCGCAGTAGGTGCCGATGGTGAGGCTATGGTGTGGCAGGTCTGTCTCTAGGGCGTCGCTCGGCGGCGGGCGGCGGCGGGCGGCGGCTGCGTCTGCCGGCAGCGGCGCGCCGCGTTCGACGACCTGCCGTCTCAAGGCCGCTCTTACACGTGCCACCGGCCGCTTCCTGCCGCCGCCACAACAAACCTCTCCCCCTCTCTCCTCTCCACCACCCCGTTTTATTTCACCCGGGGACGTGAAATGTTCTAATCCCTGACTCTGGGAATCGCTTTTAAGGCTTTGCCGAGGTTAATTTACATGTAATAGACGAGATAAAATTTAATTTTCTTGAAGCAACATTTTTTAAACTTCGCTAATAAGGTTTTATGTTATAGTGTATTTTAAAAATATACGATATAAAATAGATAATTTGATGTAGAAATCTCTAGGTCACGGACTACATTTGAAAATATAATAAAAAGATATTAAAAAAACTGGTTTGATTTAAATAATTTATATTGCATCAGTATGGATGGCTTTATTTTATTTTTGTTATCTCTATATATATTAAAATAATAGAAAAGTCAATTTTGTACGTAAAAAATATACAAAATATAAGTCGGTTATCATATCTATTAAAGAAACTAAAAAACCATTGAGCAGAATTTTTATCTGTCTATTTGTTTATTCGCTAATGACGCAAAAACTACCAGACAGAGTTAGATGATTTTTCATTGTGGTGATAGCCTAGGGTCTGGAGATACATCTTTTTTTTTACTAACTTAGAAAATTTATATAAACTTTAACTTAGCGGGATTTGAACTTGTGACACTTTCATAGAGCAACATCGAAATTCTTATACGCTTGTTACTAACTTACAACTAACTTATTTATGTTGTTAACATCTCTGTAGGGAGATTTTTACAAATTTCCGCTGCCCAAAGGTAACAATTATTATTTGGCAAGAGAGAATGCTATTTATTAAATATGTTTTATGTATTTAAAGTGTTATCCCACAATTAGGAAAGAAAAATACTTATTGAGTAAACGTTTAAAAACTTCAAATTTTTAATTGGATTGGATTGCAGGATTTGAACTAGCGCCTCTTGCAAATCGGTCAAGCGCTCTGACCACTAAGCCACACCATATGTTTCCTTAATACGCATTTTTCTTTCCTAAGTGTTTTCATCACATATAAATACTGGATGGTACATGAATTTTGTCATGGTTATATAGTAAAGCCTAAAGCAACTTATATGACAGTTTTAATCGTGGAGTTTTGTAAGAAAATAAAAATCTCATATAATTAAATTGCGTCGATTGTTCGCAAGTGAACCTAAATTATATAATAATTTTAATTAAATTCGCTAATACAGTTGAATGAATCGCCTTTTTTATTTTATTTAACCACTATTTAAAAGAAGAAAGTTAAATTAATAGTTTTTTAGTCTAACATAAATATTATCGATCTATACAATAAAAAGTGAGTGTGTGTGTATTTGGAAAGTAAATTCTAATTATAAGTTGATAGTTAATAGAAGTTAATATTAAAATTGTTATAGTAATAATTGGTATCTGCGTTACTTTAATTTGTAGTAGAAAGATTACTTAAGATTGTTTAACAAACATACATAAAAGAATCATATTAAGGAAGTACTAAATATATTTTATGAATCAAACTTAATTTTACTCAAAAATATTTTTTTTTCCAATTTTAGTAATATGTTTTTATGGCACAGTTAAGATATCAAAGACCAAATATGCGGGAACAGAGTCACCACTGTAATACAGAGTAACCACTAAAGAATATATGTATCTACATTGTTAAGGAATATAAATAATTTGCAATTCCTATAAAGAATATATTATTTTATAAGCGACAGCTTTAAGCAATGCATATAAAGGTATTAATCATATCGTGAAAAACATAGATTATTTTTTAATTTGCTAAAATAATGTATTATAAGACTATTGGTCGTTTTTCCAATAGTTTAAGAATTAAAAAACTGCTTTAAAAATCGTTCCTTCGCATGCTTTGTAATAACTATTTGTAAATCAAAAGAAAAAGCTAAAGAATACTATAATTACGTGTGTGTCAACAACAAGTCAACGGCGAAGTCACATAACATTTTACTATATTAATAAAAAAATCACCTTAGAATTGACTTTATCTAGAAATTTCATGTTTTTTTTATAGAGAAACCAATAGCTTCATCGAGACTTGGCAGGAGAATGTTTTTGGTGGGATTTCACTTTTTTTTACAAAAAGAAGGTTTTTACTTAATTATCTTACCAGAACTCTTAGTTCCATAAGTCAGAGTGACAACTGCAAGTGAGAGTGACAACACACAAATTAGACATGACGTGGGATAATATTAGGCTTTCTTATTAGGCTTGTTTTTGTCGTATTCATCAATAGAAGAGGCTCATCACACTAAAAACCTCTGTTAAGGCAACATTTCCGTTTGACCCATAGTTTAGCTGGGCTCTTGGGGTTCTTCATCAGATACTCCAGACCTTTAATTTTTTCACCCACACTGAATAAATTTTGCAATCAATATCTATAACAGCTTGGTCCGTATGAGAATCTGCAAGAGACCAGCTCTTACAGATTCTCATCGGAGTAACCAGGTGCTCCAGAACTTCGATGTTCCTACTTTTAATTCCTTTTATGTGGCCATTAAACTCTACTTCTGTACAAAAATTCAGTTCTATAGGTCTACGGAAAGTACCAGTTCTATTTTGATGATCAGTAGGTGAATACGTGAGTGAGTCAGTTTCGAAATAGTGAAACTTTGTTTTCGCATAACTTCAGAAATATACGACCTATAAGTTTGAAATTTGGAGGTTCTGGTGTATGCTTTTAACTTACTAGAAGACGGTAATTTAAAAGCTCTAAGTCTATCCACGCCAAAATGGCTCCAGAAAAGGATGGTATGGCAGTGCTTTACTTCGCGCTCGACATGACGTACTCGGGTGTACTGCCGTGCCGCCAGATAAATGTTTAATATTGACAATTATATGAATGTTAAAGTTCACGTCTTCACGATATAATATGTGATTGTCATTTGTCAGTGTAAAGTAATATTTTAATGATTTAATAATATAAACAAAACCTGAATTTTACTTACAAAACCTGTAGCCTGTATCAAATCTCAGTATTTATGGGAGTAAAAAATTCTATCTCATACAGAAAAAATATAAAAATGAATTAATAAACATAGCTTTATATTAATTTACTAGCGGCCCCCATGCTGCTACGCCCGCTTGAAATGAACTAATGTTTATTTAAGTGTATTTAATAAAAACGGACCAAGCGCGAGTCGGACTCGCCCACCTAGAATTCTGTACCAATTTCGGGATTGTGATTGGGAAAATACATTACCTACCTAGGTTTTTATGATGTGGCGAGTAAAGTTAACAAACTTAAAACATACAACAGTTCATATGTGGGCATGTGCACTTTTTTAACATGAAATGAGCTAATAAATTTAAACTTTTTGGATTTTTTTTCTTTATTTGTATTCTTACTTCGTCGTAAATTTCATAATTATAGGTACACTATAGGTTTTGATTACGCGGTAAATTTCATACAAAATGAAGTTGAACCTCGAATCTCTCGAATCTCTATCTATATTATAATCATATAATCTCGATTTATTCTATAATCGTACAAATAATAGTAATTTATTTTTAATTTTGTTTAGCTATAAATTTATGTACGGTATATTTAGCTAAACGGTATTCAGGTAGGTACGCGTGCACGGCAAGCGCAGTTTTTCCCGCGCATCTTAAATCTTGAAATGTCGAAGTAATTTTACCATTATACAAATTAAAAGCTAAAGATTCAGCCAATTCAGTAAAACAGTTGTATAAAATAACGGTTATAGCAATTAGTAAATTTGTCGAACTAAGTACTTTAAATTGACATAACGTTCTTGTTTAAGAACCGATTGCTATAAAACAATAAACGCTATATGTGAACAAAGGCTTGCCAAAATTTAATAGTGAAAACTGCATATAAATCGGTTGAGCCAATTCTGAGAATACCGACAACAAACGCACACACAAACGGACAAAAAAATTAAAAATCATTGTTTTGGGTTCCACTACTACATTAATAAATATCACCAATACAATTTTTTTTACATATGTTCTGTGTACAGACACCAATCCATTACAACTTTATTATAAATCTGTACTTATAATTATATATATTGTTCTGCGTAACTAAAAAAAAACATAATAAATATTACATAACAAAAAGAAATCTATCTACTACAAAATATGTTATTAAATTAAAAGATAAACGAAAAATATTTTCAACTGAATGCTGACAGAACTAATTATGATTTTATGTTTTTGGTTTCGTCATTTTGTCAGCACTCAAATGTTTGCGAAACATAACGGTACGATATACATATAAATGTTTATCTAAAGTGACGTCTGCCAATCTACTGCGTATCTTATAGGCAATATAGCCATCAACAGAAAAGGCTCTTTCGTCTTCTCCACTAAATAATCAGTATATCCGTCAACTCGAATGTATGTATGTAATGTATGTATTAAATTTTTTATAATTTTTACGTTTCATATAAATCACAGCAAATATAGGTAGAATTCATTGTATTGTTTCACGGTCATTGAAAATTTTAATTATAAAGCATTTTGCTATATTATTATGTAGTTAATATAAAAATCAACGACAACAGATATATTAAAAAAGAAAAATATTAGTTTACATTTTATAAGGGGAACTATGGAGAAAAAAATCAAATTCGAGGGTCGTCGATGGAAATATAAAATACACACATAAACACTAATTGTTTATTTGGTAAAATCGAAGCATAAACATGTAAATAACTTAATAATGAAAAGTATACACAAGTGCTTAATATATTTATATTGTTCGCGCTTATCGGTACAGTGGAACGGAGTTATTATCATATCGTAATTGTCATTGTGACCTGTCTACGCGATAATGAAAGGCACATTGAATTCCAAGTAGTATTCCCTGGCAATTTTATACGCTTAGGTATCAAAACCGAGCGTCGAACTCTCCTTGAGACATCGTTATCTGTGCGTCGTGACGCAAATTTCGCAAAGGGAAGAGTAGGGGTTCCTGGGGTGAGGGCTGTCTGCGTGCGGCGGAACCTTCGCTCTAATAACCCACATCCGTGCGCCCTCCGGCGGGCCACACTCCCTTAACTTACGCTGTCTCCATTATAATAATATACCTTTAGGATAGCTCTCGTTTGTCATATCGGCATTATGTTTTCAAGTTGTTTTGTCTACGGATAAATGTTATCAGTGGATAGTTTTTATTATTATGTGCAATGTCGGTCTCGATAATTCATTTATTTTTTAATTAAGTGTAGGCGGCGTCTGAGACTTAGTTGTATTGATCTTGTAGAGTTGTATTACAATGTTGGTCTAAAGCAAATATTCAGCAGGCAATATACGGTTTGATTTTTGTAAATTTAAATTGCTACCAAATATAACAATGATTATATTTGGTAGTAATATAATATTATAAAATTATACAGTGTAATTTATAGAGTATTGTGCGAAAACAGACCATGAGTTTTTCAAACGCTACGTTAATAATTATGTTAAATATTATATTTAAGTAAGTTACATTTGTGAAGTGGCGCATAGTATACAAAAGTAAGGGATGTTTATGTACTTATATATTAAATATATAACGATAATGGGATTAGATAGCGTAGCATGGATCTGGATCTGCTAGTAGTTGCACAACAACTGAAACGAGGATCATTACTGACCGGTGTGAGAGGGCTGGTCGACCGCTGGCGGCGTTGGCGGCGTTGGCAGCAGTTGCTCGGTAGCGTTCGGGGGCGCACCTGCGCAAGCCGCGCGAGCCGACGCCGAGGGCGCATCTTCCGCGGCGCGGGCGACGCCGCCGGACGGGCCGGGGGGAGCGCACAGCGCGACCAGCCGCAGCAGCGCCACGCACCACCACCAGAGCACGGCGGCCAGCGCGCGGGCAACGCGCCCGACGCGGCCCGGGGCCTCCTTGCGACCGAAATACGCGCACCGTGGGGCCCTCCTCGCTCCGGGACGCGGCAGGTGGCGGGTCTACGCGACGCGGGTGCGCGCGCGCAGCCACACGGCGACTGCGGCGCCGCTTCCGACGGCGCACGACCGCGCCCGAACACTATTTCGGGAGCGACGCTCCGCGCCGCGCTGCCCGCCCGCCGCGCGCTGCCAATTTTACGCGAAATTGCGGGCGGGCGGTGATGCGATATGTACTGCTGTCTCTCGCATCGACGACCAAGTCGCGGCCGTCGATGAGCTTCTGTGGAGAAATCCTCCTTGCATTGAATGGACCAGTTGCGCCAGGAGCCGGTCACGTCGCCGATGGACTTGCAGCGCGTCACTACTCTTCTTCACGACACGTTCGCCGCTCCTCCACTTAAAATAGTCGTCGGCGAACGTGGTGCGGTCCGTGTCAATAGATACAATGTCGCAGCAATTGGCAAGGAAACAGAGACTCGCACTATCTCACTGTCTCGCGCACTGTGTTGTGAATTCTTATGCATGGTTTATATTTAGACATAAAATTATTTCTGATATAGATAGGTGTTTGACATTACGTTGAACTCTCATACGTCGGGAACATCCACCTGTATAATAATTCTTTACTAATACCATAAATACAAATTTTGATAGTGCTGGTTCCTAATATAGCCTGTTTTTATTTTAAGAGGGTATCATTGCTTGAACGAGAGCGATGATTTGAAATAATTCATTGAAGTAATTCATTTTAGGCTAGATATAAATACATAATTTAGTTTTAAAGATTGAGATTATGATGCATGTACGAGTAGAGACTTAATACTTAATCTACCACGATTTATGTGTAAAAAGATTTCCTCAAGAATATTTTTTAGAATCGAGAAATGTTTATTTCCCACATTCAAATAATGTATACAGTTAAATTAAAGTAAATTGTTAGTTTCACGGTAGTTGCCTGTCAAGACATACATTTGAGAACGTCAAATGTCACTAAAGAAATTATTGTGTTTAACATTTTTTCACAATAATATAATGTGCCCTGAGCACACGCTAGCTCGCTAAACCTGGTTCAAGCCATTTGTAGCAAAATATTTTAAAATTTAAATCAATTAAGAAATCACAGAAAATAAATAAAAAACGGTAAAAGATCCAAGTAATTAAATAGTATTCTAGACTGATTTAAATAAATGTTAATTTTAATGAAAAAGACTTCCATTGGATGTGGAACTATTTAAAGTGGGGGTTTTAATCTATTTTCCGTTATATGCTAAGTTAGACCAAAACCGATATGTGAGTAAAACCGGGACACACCCGAATACAGTGTTTCAAATTCTCATGTTTATTTGATGGCTATAAACATCGTTTGTATAAAAGTTTTGGCGTTTTCAACAAGTGTATTATTAGATTCATATTTTATCGAAATAAGAATATATAATTTTAATTAAAGATTAATTTACGAGGATGATACGAGATGGATGCGTAAAGGCGTATTGCTGCCGGTATCAGGGCTAATGGTGCAATGGCTGCTTTGATGAGACGGCAAAACGTCAGCCCAGTTGCAGATACAGCTAAGGTAAGAATTGAACAAGACATGGGACAAGACAAAAAGAAACTCTGAGGTCACCAAGGAAAGACGTCGCGATTTGGGGAACCCCTTTGACCTGGTACCTACATCCATATTTTCTAATCGTACAGTACGTCACAAGGTCATATCATTCTCACTACTCGGATATACAGCACTACACTACTGTACGGTTTCGTAGGAACTTCCACGTATCACACAAATGAAATGGCCAACCTTGACGGCAATTTTGTCGGGACAATACGATATAGGACATTTTTGAGAAGCGCGTCTATTTCCACCTTAAAAGGCAGCAACACACCTGTAGTTTCTCTAGTGTTACACGGGGTCGTGGTTGGCGATAGTAACTTACATTCATTTAACCCGTACGCTCGTTTGACTACTTCTATAAAAAAATCTTTTCTATAAAAAAAAAAAAGTACTTATTAAATTCTAGTCACCGATTTTTCCACTACATTTTTTGTCTTAGCGTTCCAGTTTCACTTGACGTATATATGTATATCTTTGTGGTTTTTTGAAGTGTGGAGGCCAGTCGTGGCGCAGTGGCACGAAGTGTGACTGTAAAACCGACTGGTTGTGGGTTCGATCCCCGCTCGAGGAGATGAAATATTTACTTAACTTTATATTTTCATTTCTTCGCTCTGGTGTCGAGGCTAAGCGCGGCGTTGAGTTCTGCCACTCAACACGCAATGCCTCCAGAATTCGGCAGAAAGTGGGGAACGGAGTGTCTTAACACTAGGTTCCCTCTGCCTACCCTGCTGTGTGCGGGATACAGCGTGAAGCTGATTTATTTTTTTGTGGTTTTTTTTTTATTTTTTTTCAATAACGCGCTCAAATATTGAGTCGATGCGAGTTGAGTAGTGGAACTCAACGTCGCGCTTTATTTTACCAGACCGTAGAAATGGAAATAATTGAAATATGAAGAATTACTACTTAAAGTATAATTTAAGCATGTATATTTTGAAAGTGATACTCGATCCCACTACCATTAAGTTGTACTCAAAAATTGTTCCGCTGCGCCGCGATACGTATATCGCTGTATCCCACACAGAGCAAGGAACCTAGTGTTAAGACGCTCGGTTCCCTACTTTCCGCCTGGTGGCATCGTGTACATGAATAAATGCATATATAATATATAAATTTAAATAAAGATTTAATTTTTCTATCGGAAATCGCACCCACAAGAAGTCGCGTCTGCGCCACGACTGGCCTCAACGCGTCAATATTCCTTAAGTGTATGCCATCCTGATGGATGATGGATCCTTTCAAAGTCCACTGCTGGGCATAGGCTTCCTACTGCTCGCCACTCTGTTCGGTCCTGTGCCCATTGAATCCAGCTGATTCCCGATGTCTTCCTTAGGTCGTTGGTCCACCTGGTAATTGACTGTATTAAGTTTTAATTTCCAGTAGGGGCATATAAGCAAACAAAAACCGTACAAATTTTACGTAACTTTTTCCAATATTCTACCAAAATTGCAAATTCATAGATGTGACATTCAAATATTATTATTCTATTCTGATTAGATTAAGATTAGTATACCATATTATTATATTAGACTGATATTGGATTATAGTGTGGGATTAAATGCTGCCTATGCTCAGCCGAGTTGCTAATGATGATTAAACATTTTTTGTAAAATTATCATATTAACTCCTGTTAAAGAGGTAGAGAGGTAGGGGGACACCTCGGTTGACCTTCGAAAACACAGTATCAAAGATACTGGAGGAAGGTCACGTAAAAAGCATGAAGACCCCCCGGAGGGCATGTATGAAGAGGTTGATGATAGTGGACGAGGCGAAAGAGGTATGTAGAGACCGTAGCGTTTGGCGCTCCGTTCTCTTTGACTACCCCGCTAGGGATATAGCGTGAAGTTAGTTTAGTTTAGTTTTATCATATTTAAAAAAGCAACTGCTGAATTTATCGCCAGCTCTTCTCAGTAACATACATTTATTAATAATTGTTTTATTATACTGCATTTGCCACAAGATTAATTAAATATTTTATACATTCAATAATATAATTTCATAATTTTGAGAAAATCCAAACACTACGTGGCTGCTTGCAAAGATCACATCGGAGGCTCGCGCCCTCCACAGGTCTTGAGCCTATGCATGCGGCCGTAAACGGAACGCTGAATTATTTTAATTTTTAATTTTTCTCGAAAAGTATATGTCTAAATTACATTATATAAAAGCCAAAGCTTATCCTCATAAAAAAATCTTGTTAAAATATAAATAAGGTAAAATGTTTCAATGTCTTTGTCAAATAATAATTTAAATATCACAATTTTCAATTATTTTTTGTCACAAAATGACTTATTGTGACTTATTTATGGGAGAAAGATATTGATTGGGTGTCGCGGATTTTATTTAAGACCTAATGAAACCGAATGTTTTGTGGTACAATGTAATTAAATCTATGATTTAACTATTTCTGTACCGCACGCGCTTAAAGTAATACGATGGCGTTCCTAAATATTATTATTTAATTATTTAAGGATAACTAAGAATATAACCGTAATGTTATATAGCCTATAAGATCCCCGGGGAATGTAGCTTTTATATAAAACAAAAAAAAAAGTAAATCGGACCAGTAATTCCAGAGTTCTTAGCGTTTAAACAAACAAATTCCGCTTTATTATATTAATATAGTTTGAAGTGGCCTAATTAAATGGATAATATTTTGATTTACATTTTGCAACACCGACATAAGACAAAGGGAAACTACTAGAACCTGTCATACCGCTTAAATTGTTTTGTATGGATGAGACATCTCAATTTGTGCGTGAGCTTCGGCGCCCACTCCTGGTTTGGTTTCGCCATTTATATCAATAATAAGTTCCGGTTAATTCCAAGGCACGCATAGAGATAGATAGATAAATACGTTTAAAGACTCTTAAATATCAACGCCAGGGGTTTAAACATTTTGCAGTTTCTGAATAATGGTGCGTACCTACTTGAGATAAATAAAACAATATCGCTTAAATTGTTTGTCTATACCATATACAATATATATAAACGATTATATTAAAATATATAAATATATATACACATTATAATACTAAAAAAAATACCAATTATTGGATTTTTTTTTCTATAGTAAGTTCTTATTTTTTAAATTCTACATCCTTAAAGAGACAGTAGTACTTAATTATTTGTTATTTAATTTTATCAATACCTTCACGAGTTCTTGAGAAAAAAAGAGGTTTATATAACGGCTTAATTTGAAACAACTTTAAACTACCAAATTTTCCTACTTGTGTTATAAAATGGTATGCCTGTACTTTTCCTGTTAGTATACTTGTATATTCCAATCATGTGCTCTAATTACACGATATTAGAAACAGTGATTGTCTGCTGTTACACTGTTCACCACGAAATAAAGGACACTCAAAGTTAATAAATCGTGCCAAAACAATGTGAAGTAAAAAAAAAACCAGTTATGTGCGAATCAGACTCGCCCCACGAGGCTTCCGTACCGATGTCAGGATTTTAGGTCAACGGGAAGTACAACTTATAAAAATTTACCATCTTAAGTTTGCGAGCGTATGAACTAATTTTGTAAGAAATGAACTACAAATATAAGTTTGTTAAATATTTTTTTCAATGTAAAAGTCAAAACCTATTAACTTTTACTTTTCGGAATTTGTCCTTTATTTGTCTTGTAAGTTCTCACTTTTTGTCCAATTTCATAATTGTACGTCCACGGTAAAAGAAACCTTTTAGGTTTTGATTCCTCAGCGAATTTCATACAAAGTACAACAAAATCGGTGAATGTCCAATCAAATGCTCGTATCTTTTGTGCGTTGACTTAAAACTTTTGTGCCAACATTTCCAGCTTAAAACCCCTACGCGATGTCGAGATATATAGTCTTGACAAACGTACGGACGGACAACCATGTGATCTTATAAGGTTTCAGATTTTTCCTTTGGAGGTGTGAAACTCTAAAAAATGTATTAAAAAACAAAAAAATCCGACTGCATAAAACTAGAATGAAAAAACAGAAGCGCGATATTTCATTAGGATTAGTAGTAGGGACCTATTCTTTAACCAATAAAATATTCATAACAAGAAAAAATGTAAAATTTTAAAGATTCAATTGGTATTGTAAATTATAAAACACTAATGTCGATAATTTAGTTCAAATCAAAAACTTGAACAGGTAAACGTAGGTTACCTAACTTCTTTCGTCTTCCAAGCTCTTTATGGGTGGGTATTGGCTTTAGCCATACACACAAACATACACATATTTCAATGGTAAAAGTTGAAGACTGATTTATATATAAAGCCAAAGTTTTTATTTTTTTTTCTATTATAGTTGTACATAAATCTGTTTATTTACACATACACAAGATATATTCTGCGTTTAAAAAAACATAACACTATAATAAATATAAATAAGTCAAGGTCGTCGTAAATGCGACGGTCGTGGATTCGATTCCCATTCGAGAAAATAAAATATTTTATATTTTCTCTTCCTTGCTCCGGTAACAAGACAAAGTTGCTGCGTTGAGTTCCGCCACTCAACACAGAATGGTTCGGAAAATTCTGTGAATAGTGGGGAACCGAGTGTCTAAACATTGTAACCCTATTTTTTAAGGAATACAACATGGAGCTATAATAAAGGGTATACTATTGTCAAAAGCTAAAAGTAGGTATCTACTATAATGATTCAAAGATCGTTTTGGATGTCTTAAATTTCTTTTCAAAAACACTATACACATGAAAGCGGTAATACAGACACACGTTATGTAAGTATTTTTTAAATAATGTGCATACGTATCAGCATCAATATATTAAATAAATAAAAATAAATTAGCTTCACGCTGTATCACGCACACAGCAGGGTAGGCAGAGGAAACCTAGTCTTAAGACACTGCGTTCCACACTTTCTGCTAAATTCTGGAGAACTCAACGCCGCGCTTGTCCTCGACATCAGAGCGAAAAAATGGAAATATAAATTTAAGTAAATATTTCATCTCGAGTGGAGATTGAACCCACAACCAGTCGGTTTTACAGACACGCTTTATGCCGCTGTGCCACGACCAGCCTCAATATATTATATAATTATATAAATATAAATAAAATAGATAAGTAATCTTGTTTTTAACAATATAGTTTGTTAAGTAATCCTTTTCTTTCTATTACATCATTGTAATTTTCAGCAATGTTATTCAGCGTTACCTAAAAGTGTATTATAAAAATAAGCAATACAACTAAAATGAACTCTGTACTGTCTGCGAGGATACGTAAATGTAGCATGCGGGCTGTCACATAGGCTGCAAGCTGCACGAGGGTCAGTGCACCGAGGTCGCGATGCACCGCACCGGAGCATGTGGCCACTGCCCCCGCCCTCGCTGCCGCACACCCTTCCCAAGCGTAGCCGCAAGTCATGAGAAACGATTACTTTTAACGTATATTAAACTGATATAAATAGTTCGTAATTTTAATATAATATACATATATATAATGGCAACAAATCGGCTCAAAGCTTAGGAGAAAACTAAAGAAAAAAATCATTAACAGTAACTATATTTGATTTAAGTAAATTGTATATGCATTATCTCATATCCAAGCTTTATAAAACTAAAAACCGTTTTATAATATGTCAAAATATAAAATTGATATATAAAACGTTATTTTCCTATAGCTTGAGTCCGTGTAAAAACCCGCACCGGTTACTTTAAATTTTCATTAGCACGGGTGCTCGCCGCGCCGCCGCCGCTCGCCGCCAGCGCCTGCAATTACATTTTGCAATTTACGGATTGTCTTTTTGTTTACGACGCTTTTACGGACACTCGCATTATAAATGATACTCTGCATTCACTAAATATTTAGTAAGGCTATTACTGGAAAATAGAAATTAAAAACGCCCAATCTAAACCACGAGATGTAATTTGTCTAGACATATACACAAAGCATTAAAATAGTTGAATAATGTAAATTTTTCTTTATTATTAAAAGAAAATGTTTATAGTAAAATATACTTAAAAAAATATTTATTTTATTTTTCCATTGTTTCTAAACTATTTTTCTAATTGTAACTGAAAACAGCTAGTTACAGTTTTCTATTATTTGGTAAATCAACTCGTTGATGTCTTTTATACGAAACTGGTTTTAAATGCCTTTTTAATTTTAAATTAAAACTTTTTAAAATATAACCATGTATACAAAAGAGAGAAAGAATTAATCTTTGTATTAAAGTTCTGATATAAAAAAAATACCAAGCGTAAAAACCTTGAGCCACGTTGACAAGGAGATAAGATAAATACGAGTTCTTATAATCAAAAAGTAAGATAACCAAGGACTGCTAGCGGCAGCAGAGGCTGAAGACAAATCTTAATGCACGTAATAATAATATTATAGGACAAAAGAGCACCACTAACGATCTGTTGTCAAACTGCTATAAGAAATGAAAAGTGTATTAAACAAAAAAAACATTTTTAAATTATTTATAGTGTTATACAGGGGTGGTATTGCTACGTATAATTTCATTTATCTCTTCATTTCATTTCATTTATTTCTTTTTTGACCCCAGTAAAAGGAATCTTTATTTTAGACAGACTTTATTATTTCAATAAAATAATATATAAATTTCATTTAAAATATTTCTATAATATACACAATCTACAAAATAAAAATATATTCCAACTGTGGCACTGTATGTGTGTCTGGTATTCTTGAAAATTATTATTATATTACGTTTATGTAATACAATTTGAAAATATGTAAACTAAAAAGAAATGCAAAAAGGTTTAGTATTATTATAAGGTATATATATCATTAAATAGATTTCGTTTAAAACGGCTACGGCCACATATAGGACTTTTATCGTCTGCACAGCAGCGTAGCTCTTTACGTAACCCGATGCTACAGAACATAAAATGAAAGTCTTTGTCAATGCGTCTCATACAAAAGTTGAGAGGATCCTGTCACGACTACGTATTATCGTGTTCCATTCGTAGTCTAGACAAATCATAAACAATATATCACAAGTTATATGACATAATTTATAAAAAATATAGTTACAAAATGGTGTTTAAAGTGATTTTTTGAAAATATATTATATGAACTACATAATGTAATGATTTTGTAATTATTTTTTTCTATGAAATACCTATAAAGTTTCACTTGGATTTTTTCCTTTGTTTGAATCGTAAGCTCTGATTTTGTGCCAGATTTCATAGCTGTAGGGACATGGGTAGTATTCGTTTTGGTTACTCGGCGATTTTCATACAAAATTCAGCAAAATCGATTAATAAATGCTCGTATCATTTTATTACGTTCGCTCAGAAGCTAGATTTTTTCTGTGTTTTAGGGGACTATAGACCTAAATATTTGATATTAATTTAAGCTTCATATCTCCACGCGATCTCGAGATAAATGGCCTTTCAGACGGACAAACAACAAAGTGATCCTATAAGGGTGCCATTTTTACCATTTGAAACACGAAATCCAATAAATTGTAAAGCAAATTAAATAATAAATAATTTAAAGGAAACAAGTTACACATCGTAATATGGAATGTTTTTTTTTTGTCCTTCGATTGTTTTTTATCATAATTAATATATAAAGGAAACATTTAAAAATGTATTTTAATTAGCAGCGTCTTTTTTGTCCCAACCATACTCTGAAATTCGGTATACAAAAAATATACTGTTTGATATACAATATAAACATCATATTTTATCACCTTAAAATAATTTTATACGCTACATGATTTTAATGAGAATTTTATTTATTTTACACAAAAATTATGAATACTTAGAAGTATACCTAAACTTATTGTTGGTTGTGTATCTTAATTCTTTCTAAGATATTAAATTAAATATAAAAAAGACTTTTGTAATGAAAGCATTAAAGCAATTAACCCTAGAATAAACAATAATGTTTTTTGTGTGGTATTGTAACAGGGTCAATTATTCTACCCAGGTAATGCAAATTACGACACGACGTATGAAAATATCATTTTATGGTGATTCTTGATCTAATAAATCTAAACTGCTATAACAATGCAACTAAAATTGGATGAATTACATTTGATTACAAAAATTCATACTTTCTGCTAATAACGTTCTTTCATGTGAAGAAAAGGGAGCATTCATTGTAAAATAACATTTATTTTGATTTTGAAACGTCTCTTATTTCTCAGTTTTGTATCTATTGATAGTTTTCATTTTGTTCGGAGTTAATAGACAAGTAACGCATTACATACGTACAGTGATTAACATAAATATAATTGCAGTATGTTGAATAGTGTAATTAATATGCTTATGGTACCGTATGTGCCAATGACCTTTTTGGCCTCGCTGTCTGTTATCTGGTATCTGAGAGTACATCAATGCTGGTAGTTCTCCTTTGTTTAATAAACATTTCTATAAAATACTTAACAATTTAACAAAATACAAAAATATTAACAAATAATACAAAACGACAACTTTAGTAACAAGTATTAAATTTTTAGTATTTATTTTAGTTATTTTTTAGTTTTTAGTTTTGTAAACCAAAAGGTTATAAGTTGCACAATGCATAATAATAAAGTTGAAGACGCTCATAAATTATTTATCGGTTTAATGATTTTATGAATTATTCAATTTGTAACTTCAACTATTAAAGTACGTTATCGGTTTTTGTTATGTTTTACTGTCAAATTTATACGTAATTTAACTAAATTATTTGTGAAACGCTGATAAAATTGTACAATAACAATGGGTTACTTGCTTTAGGCTACACGATATTCATGTTTTGAATATTGATTCATCTAATTTGTTGAATTAAATTTTGGAAGCAAAAGAATAAATAAATTTAAATTAATGTAAACAGGACATGAAGTTCAATTCGAATTATATAATATATCGCTAGTCTCTTATTTTTTTTTTACTTTATTTAAAAAAAGAGCGATTTTTTTATTATATATAATCATAATCGATACACACACTACAACAAATGTATGGTAAGGCACTCCGTTATCTACGACACACAGTGCGTCGACCGTACGTCCGCGATGACGGCTTGCGCTACGCGTTATCGAGCGATTTCCGCTTTGTTGTTCATTATTTGTGCGTCTAAAGAATACGTTAATTAATGTTTGTTTATATTATATCATTATAACTACATTTAAAACATTACTTGTTACATTGATATTGTTTTTTTTTTTTAATCTTACACTCTTTTTAAAGACTCTTTGGTAGGTTAAACGCCAACCGATACAAGGGAAGAGGAGAAGAGAGTCTACGTCTTATTTGGTATAATGCGTTGTTGTTATACTTATGTTTACTGTAAAATAAGCAAAAAAAGAAATAATTGCTATCTGCTTGCTGCATTCCAATCGCAAGGCGCTACTGAGCAGACGCGATAATGAAAAAAATATAACAGCAGACTTCCTGCTCGACAGAGCCTGTTTTGCTTGCTTTGGATACATCTAGTTAAGGATACAATTCAGAAATATCGGTGTGTAAGTTTTGTACTTGAGTAAATCGCTGTTCATGTTTTTTGAGTTTTTTTTTATAAATTTAATTTTTGAGATCTATAGAACTTTTTGTATTTAATGCAATAAGTATTTTATGTTAATATGTTTACCATAACAATATTTAGCAAACAAGATAAACATGAACGCTCTATCCGTGCAGTATATTATTAATTTTAATTAAAATTATAAAAAAGGTTAACTTTTTTAAATCCCACTTTGAGTTTATTTTTATAATACGTTAAAATTTGCCAATGGCTTCCTTAGCAGTGGTGAAAAGCAATTACTAAATTTAGGAAAGGTATTATTTTAGATCGTTATTTTGTGTTATTTTTCTTATTAAACAAATGAATATTTACACGCTTTCATAAAAAAAAGTGTAACTCTGGTTTGGCAAAAGGTGGATTCAGCCATTTTACATTAAATATCTCAAAAATAAGCGAAAAGTGAAAAAAGGTCTTAACGATAATCTTCTCTCTCTGCCTCTATTAAAGAAGTGGAAGAGATGTTAGTTACATCAGCTTTTTTAATGGACTATCCAACAAAAAATAATATTTCAATTGGACTGAACTAGTAGTTCCTGAGATTAACGCGTTCAACCAAACAAATTCTTCAGCTTTATATTATTAAATGAAGATAATTTAAATAATTTGTAGCAAAATGTAGTATTTTTATTTGTGTCCTTTCAATTCGACTTTGTAAACATGTCCAACAAAAAACATTGGTATGTTCGAATATAAAATAAGTTCGAGTAGTTTATAAAGATTTATTTATGACATAAAGATATACCTACTTTTTTGTCAGCTACATGTTTTGTTTTTATGGACAGGTTTAGGAAAGCTTTTTAGTAAAACGTTACTATCTGAAACACATAAATATATGATAATAAAAAATATAATTTATTTATTTATTAAAGTTTGAATAGTTAAACGTATACTCTTTTTAAATTCATTAAAAAGCAGCTAGTATTTTTCCACTTTGTTATTTATAATCAATTCTAGATGCAGCGTACCTTGAGTGGTAGAGGTCACTGCATCGGGCATGTGTGCAGCGTGCAGCGTGATCAGGCGATGCATTTCGTGTATGTGTGCGTGCACGGCCGCGGCGCAGCCTCCGTGCGTCTGCGGCCTGTCTAGACGACCCCCGCGCCGCCCCGCGCCCCGCACGCCGCCCCGCGCACCCCGCACCCCGCACGCCGTAACCCGCGCGCCGCGCCGGTCGTGCCCCGCTCGCTAACCTTTCTCCCCTCTATTGCTCACCGCAAAGTCGCTTACACTTTGCACTTTGCAGTCACTTCTTTCACTGCACCACCCGGCCGCCGCTGAAGTTTCTCTTTAAACTATTTTAAAAAAATGAAAAAATTAAGGATAAAAATTCATTAAATTATCATTACGCTAATTGATAATAAGTGGTTGACTAATGTTATGTCGACATGACCTATAACATGCAATAAAAACTTAAGTTAGCTTAGGAGCAATCAATACAAGAGCACAGGTTGATAAAAAAAAATACAATTCAGGAGCTGCACGTTACTTAGCAACTTTGCGAGCAGTATCAGCGCGTTAAATAAAACAAGCTGATGCACCACTACATTGTATATGTGGTGAGGCTATAAATAAATAGTATATAGATGCGTGTGCGTATGCGTATGAGCGAAACCAGCCACCTGCTAAAGGTGCTTGGCACCTACACTGCACAGAGTAACCCTGTAACCACTCAATCAATATAAGTATACCTACTTTTTACATTTTTTATATGTCGATTACATCAGCTATATATGTAGATACAGACTACTGTGAGTTATTCACCCAGTGTCTTATGAAATATGAGTCGTTATCCAAAGTGTCTGTTTAGTCTGTTCTATATTCCATCCACAGACCATAATAATGGAGCGTTATACTTGATTCACCAATTCTTAGAAAAATGCATATGTACACGGTTTTGCGTCACGCGGTTTCTTTCGTCGTATAATAAAACTAACACACACACATAATTTATGACAAAGTAAACAGTACGATACATCGTTTGAACCTTACGTCACGTGGAATCGGACTGTTTTTGTACGATTTGAATGGAACACGTGAAAGCTGGCTCATGACCTCCAGGAACAGACGTCTAGACACGTAGTCATAGTCTAGAAACGCGGTTGGTAAATAGGCGGGCTTTCCCCCGCCATCCATAAAAAGCTAATCTACGTATGAGCTAGCGCAGATCGCCGCCGCAATTTCGACAATTGGCTGATTGCACACCTCGGTGCCTGTGGCCTTTGGTGTTGTCTCGTGACTGACATTACTGTATACTCGAACCAAATCGTATCATTTATATCACACTATTCTCTGTTGTATATGCCAAATTGTAATATGTGGAATATTTATGTATAATTTATAAATAGGTTTTGAAAATATATGATTTGGTATGTTTTAATTTTGTAAGTAATCATTTTTACAAAAAAGCTAAGATAAGCCGTTATGTCGGCGCTTAATTTTAAATTATACGCGAAAAATTTAGTCGATATTTCTATCTACTTATTATTTTAGAAATCCCTATTACCTATTATTTAGAAAAAAATATTTTTACTTTTTATAAATTATAAGTTATTGTTATCAGCTACACGCTGTATCCCGCACACAGCAGGGTAGGCAGAGGGAATCCAGGTAGTGTTAAGACACACCGTTCCCCACTTTCCTCTGAACTTTTCTCGACACCAGAACGAAGAAATGAAAATATAAATGTAAGTAAATATTTAATCGGGGATCGAACCGACAATCAATTTTACACTGTGCCCCTGCGACACGACTGGCATCTTATTATAAGTAAAAAAATAATATTTTCATTACAACTACTTTATTATTTTATTAGACATGATAAACATCATACAAAATATCATACATACCATAAGTGAAGGTACTAATATAATTAGGTTATATGTTATAAAACTAGGATTTGATAAAATAGTTTTTATTTAAATTGTAATTAAATAAAAGTATGTAAATAAATTAAACAGATAGAAAGGTGAACAATGTTACGGAGAGGGATAAATGTAAGCTTATAGATTATTAAAGATAAAAAAAAATTGAGCATTTATATAAATATCCATAAGTATACACCATAAGTTGACTCATCGTATATGTTAGTAGACAAGCTATTATAAATCTATATACATAAGTACTAATAAAATTAGAATATTTTAGATTTGTTTCTACAAGATAATACCTTGTGTCTCAAATAACGATAACGTTATTTAGATTATAAAATTATTTTTGTTAATTTGCTTTTTTTATTAAAATAATATCTCCATAATAAGATACATGCGTGGTATGTTTATAAATCTTAATATAAATTTACAAGAATACAGTATAAATATACAAATTATAACAGCGAGTACAAAAAAGGCTAACAATTTAAAACTATTAATTTTCTAGTATATTAACATGCACGTATTACGCAGTTACCTATCCGGAGACCGCGGTCGAGTCCGTATTAAAAATTCGTCTGTAGTCTGTCTAGACGCGCTTCGCTTACATTGTGACGCGACACCTTAAATACAATATTTAAATATGTATATATATATAGATAGGAAGATATACAAAGATTGTTATTGTCTTAATGTATATATACTTCTGTTTGGACAAGTGCTTATATTATTATTGTTATAAATTTTGATCCTAATGAATAAGGAAAATCGCTTTTTTGGGGCTCATTTGGTGAATAACAGCAATAAAAAACAGTAATTCCAAAAAAAAGACAACTTCACAACAAAGTAGGTAGAGGGAGGGAACCTTATATTAGGACACCGTTCCTCCTACAGTAAAATCTCACTATTTAGCTAACATAACACAAGAAAAACTCTCATCGTTAAAGCGAGGCTTATAAAGTAGCTATTATGATCAAAATAAATGTACTAGTTCAACAGCAGCTGTAGAATGCAGTTTTAATGAAATTTTCTTGTCGGCGCCGCTACTAGATGTGGCAGGTAATTTAAACTCTAGACGTCGCAGTCGTCGCTCGCACTGGCCCGCCATTGCTGGTGTAGAGTCAGGATAGCACTGCATTTTATCTTTCTACTATTATTTAAGTATTTGATGTTTGCTAGAGTGATATATAATTAAAAAGAACTGTAATTAAATATAGCATTATTTCACATTTTCTGTATCTGTAATTTTTACGAAATAGTTGTTTAATTAAAATAAAAAGCATGGTTATTTCACTACCTTTTTATTTCTTCGCTTATACTCTTTAATTTATATTAGTATTATAAAATATTAATATATTTTTGACTAGTTGCCTATAGTTATAATAATACAAAAAAGTTTCATTAAAATTCTTTCAGTAGTTTTTACGTGAAACGTAAACAACAATAGAAATATATAGAATGACAGACATTAAATACATACATTTTTTTTAAAGTCACATTCTCCCACACACAGCAGGATAGGTAGAGGGAACCTAGTGTTGAAACACTTCCTTCCCCATTTTCCGCAGAATTCTGGTGACATTAAATGTGGCGGAGCTAAACGCCGCGCTTTGCAAAAACACCAGAGTAAAAAAAATAATAATAATAAATATTTAATTTCGCAACGACACTTGACGTCGACACTTTGTGCTCCTGAGCCACATCTGACCTCGATGATATTTTTATTTACTTATAGAAAGACCCCAAGAAGTATTTTTTAGTTTATATTCAATATACAAAACTGAATTGAAAACTCTTAGGTGTAGTTTTAATAATTCTAAATGTTTTATTTGTTTTATAAAAAAAAAACAGTTAAATGCGAGTTGGACACGCTCATCGAGGATTCCGTATCAAATTTAGGCTGTAGTTCAACGGGAAGTACAACTTATAAAAGTTGACAACCTTAAGTTTGCAGATGCATATGCACTAATTTTGTATGAAATAACTATAATAAGTTTGTAATAATTTTTTGTATAAATATTTACTTTTCGGATTTTTTTTCTTTATTTGTATTGTAATTTCCTCACTTCGTGCCAAATTTCATAATCATAGATAGACGGAAAATCCCTATAGGTATTGATTACGCGGCGAATTTCACACAAAATGTATCGACATTTTGCTAATCGACGCTTAAATCTTATCTTTTGTATGTTTTGACTTATGTTTTTACCTTTTGAGGTACGGAACGCTTAAAATAGGGATAACCTTATTTTTATAAATATACAAATATTCTCTTGTAGTTGCACCATTCGTTTATTTATGGATTTCTATTGCTAATACTGTCTATCAAGCATTCAAAGGCGTCCCCTTTACGACAATAAAAATGTATGTCATTAAATTCATTATTCAAGGCACAATCGTTTTGAAGTAAGTGTGTAAACAAACATGGCACATTGTGCGTTAAGCCCTGACGAAGCGCACGTCTGCACGTCCGGGTCATTTCTGCTGTCTTCTCGGCACTATTTGTATATTTTGTATTATAAATAGGAATGTTTTCTGATTAATTATTTTTTTTTCCAAATATTTGTCTATGGTTAGAATCACTATAATATACACATATTTTTTAATGATGTATGTATAAGCGAAACAAATAGATAAGATTTGTTTTAACTTTACAAATCGATGGACCATATATATGTACATATAAACGCCAAAATGCAAAATGACAACTTTACAGGGGCTACTAAAGTTCAATTTTATGTATTTAAAATTAAGGTTTACGAAACTTTTTCTTTTATTAAGCCAACTTTCCTCCTTATATTTTATACCTCAGAGTTTTGTTTATTTAAATTTTTATTGCAATATTGCATTTAAGGGCGAATATTTTATACGTTAGTTTTTGTAATCTCCCAAACGGTCAATTTGTGACAATGAAAATAAAATACAATATATATTTTTTGTCATGTATGCACAATAATAATTCAACCACATAGTATTGTGATAATTATATCAAACAGACTTATACGTTTTACGAATTGGAAACATGATAGTGAATTTGATTCTGTGGTCAGTTAGATATAGCGTTTAAATAATAAAAAGACACTATTATTTTATTTATTTATTGTTGTGAAAAATTTATAAACTATTGTATTCAGAAGTATATAGTCCGTCACAACAAATAAAAAAATAACTGAAATTTTCCTGTTTGCTTAAGCTAATTACGTAATATTTGCTAATACGTATTTGTACAATAATAATAATAATTGTTCCGATTATTGTTTTTATATGATATTGGTACATGTTCGTGGCCCTAATGAGTAAGAAAAAAATCAGGTGTAGCTTAATTTTGCCTTAGTGCCAGGCCCAGCTGACCACACGGTCAACCACAGGTCAGTCATTAAAGTGAGATGTGATTTTATGAAAAAGTGAAAAATATGGTAATGAACGATTGTCGAAGCTCAATCAGCGAAGTCACTGAGGTTGTTGACATATTATTTTTATATGTATATATCAAAATTTTTTGATTGTTTTGATCATGAAACATGACGATAATATACACTTTATTCGTTGATCGTGAATATCGGCTAAAATAATACGGTTACGATACCACGATCATCATATTCGCCAGACATATGGCGTATCCGTGTCACTTTTTCCTATTTCCAGTAATAAAAAGAACCTTTAAGAGTGTCGTTTTACAAGCAAATACAATATTTAGTGAACGCTGAAAGAGCTAATGGCTATATCAATTATGGAGGAATTTAAGAAATGTTCCGAGGATTGAAAGAAGAACTAGCACAAGTGTATAATATCTAATATTGAAGAAGAATAAACTTCCGGGATTTTAACAACCTTGCCTTACAAAAATGAAAATATTTTACCCTGTACCTTGCCTTACAAAAATGAAAATATTTTTTTATTACAATTTTAAGAACATATACTTTTTTTAATTTATCTGTTAAATGTACCGTAACATATTATATGTATTATTTATCTGATCATCAGAATAAAAGTTTATAGGGTTTCTAAGGTCTGATGGTCATATATGAGTTCTTCAAGACAGTACATGGTACAGCATCTGTCTGTAACATTTTTTTTATTGGCTCAAGCTTAAGGCTTATCTATTTAATTTTATTAACGCCTTCATATAAATCTTCAACAATATTTACATGTAGCACAAAACAGGCTATTTCCTGGTTGAGTGGCAAGCCGGTGGTTTTATCATACATGCTATATTCACAAAGTGTCTGGCAGGTGGTAGGTATGTAGGGCTAGTGGCTGCGGGCGCTGCACCTTGTGTAGGAACTGGTCGCGAGGGATGGAGGGGGGCGTGCGGAGCTCCACTCGGGGCTCATCGACCTCGCGGCGCTCGCATTTCTACCGACCGCGGCGCCCGCGCAGCAAAAAACCACCTAACCCAAATTTCGGTAGCTGTCTGGCACGATCTCTCCCGTCGCAGGTCGCGAACGCATTCGCTTGTGTGTAGCCGGCACGCGCGTGCACATTCGACACCGCTAATGAAGGTTGACTAAGCATTCAGGTTTTATTTTGCTGTATCAACAGAAGATTTCAATCAATAAAAACTTTTGAAAAGCTGACGCTTTTATTTTTTGTATTACAATATTAATTCTACCGTTATTATTTTCTATTTCCTAAGTGTGGATTAACGCTAAATTATTTAATAAATAGCATTCTCTTGCCCAACGATAATTCTTAAGTAATTATCTTTGGGTAGCGGAAATTTGTAAAAATCTCCCTACAGAGATGCTAATAACATAAATAAGTTGTAACAAGGGTATAAAAATTTCGACGTAACTTGATCAGAACGTATGGCTTAGTGGTCAGAGCGCTTGGTCGGTTACCAGGAGGCGCGGATTCGAGTTCTGCTATATTCAAATTTTTACACGTTTTCTAAATAAAAATAAATTCTACCGGTTTTTTATTATATGTTGTAGTAATATGTTGTTTATAATATTTACTACAAAATTAAGATAAATTGTCTATTTTACATCAAATTTCATAACAGCGAATATGAAGTAACTATAAGATTGTAAATTGCACAATATAAGAGTGCGTTAAGTTTTGGCAACGGATAAACAATGTCTCTCAAATTTGCAGGAAGCACAGCATAGAGTGTTGGCATTTTTTGGTTACTATTGTCTCCTATCCCTAACCTGCCACAAAAGGGGTCCCTAAAGAAAAGAATACACAATATCGGTTTTTACAAGAAACGCGACATGGAACATATCATAATTATAAAAATTGGTCAAATTCGAGTCGGGCTCGTCCACCAAGAGTTCCGTACCAATTTCAGGATCATTGGTCAACGGAAAGTACCTCCTGTTAACCTACTAATAATTGTCAAACTTAAGTTTGTTCTATACACTCTCTTTGTATGAAATGAACTACAATTATTAATTTGTCTTTTAAAAATATTTTTGAATGTAATATAAAATATAAATTAAAATAAAATACTCATTCTTCATATTCATTTGCATATGTACGTAAATATTTGGAAACATATGGAGATAGACGGGCAAACGCAAATTATCTCTACGTGGCTCGGGTATCATCTCCAACCTTGAACCTGTATTGAACCGACGTTTGCTTTTGAACCTATAAGCGTAGGTATAATTTAGCATTGTCCATTGTATTACTGGCGGGTCGGCTAGACGCTAGACGGGCGCGTCAGCCTAGACGTCCGCGAGCATGGCCTTCGCTTAATCAGGTGACATCCATACTAACCAATACATAAATCTTCATTTAAACATTACTTACAACTGAAAAGCTTGGTTATATCCGTTATACTAATATAGGAAAGATAAATGTGTTTTTCTAGCTTTTAGTTAAACTGTTATTCACTGCAACTTAATGTAAATAATTAGGCTATTATTTTTTTTTCTATTAGAAGCCAGTCGAGGCGGCAGAGGCACAAAATGTGACTGGTTGTGGATTCAAACCCCATTCGAGGAAAGGAAATATTTATTTAAATTTATATTGCAATTTCTTCGTTTTGGTGTCGAGGACGGCGTTGAGTTCCACCGCAATTATAATCTGCAGTGTACTTCACGTAGATCTATAGTTATAAAATTTTAGACGAAGTAAAATCTTACAATACAAGTAAAGGAAAAAATGCGAAAAGTGTATTCTATTTAATATTTATAGATATTTAGTAGGGAAAAATTTAATCAATTATAAACCTATATTTGTTGTTTATTTCATATAAAATAAGTGCATATATCCGTAACCTTAAGTTTGTTAGCTTTTAAACCTATTTTACAATCATAATCCTAAAATTGGTACAGAACCCACGGTGGGCCAGTCAGATTTGGGATTGGCCAGTATTTTCTTAAATATACCAAAATAAACATTTGTACATTTCCAGCGAGCGTAGCCACAAGGGGGTCGCTGCTTTATAATAAATTTATTAAAGGATAAAATCATTGCAAATTGACGTTGGAGAATTGCTGTCAATAATTCATTTTGAATCTTGTTCTATGCAACGTTTATTCGCTGATTAGACAATTTTAATTAGTCTCGACATGTAAAATAGAGAGTTATTAATAAAATATATATTTAGTCAGACAGATAAATAAAATGTGATCTCATTAATTTATAAATGTAATCATCTATCCCCACTTCTATCAACTTCTTTTACTAATTATTTGGCTACTCTGCGAAACTTATAAACATGAGATAAATGCGTAATACAATAAATGCGTAGTACAAAATAATAAATAACAAACGTATACTTTGTCTTGCTCTGCTTTACAAATATTGTTACAAAGATAAATGACATTATTTTATTGTACGTAACATTTATTAGTATTACAATACGTTGTTTAATAAAATAAAGTAAGTACATTAATGTAAAACCATTAAAAATATTAAGCTTATTAGAAGTGGTCTTCATTGGCTGCAATAAAGTCCTCTAAAGTATGTTAATAGCAACACGCACTATTTCTATGGGATTCTTCAATTTTAATTTCTCCAAAGGTATCGATTTTTTTGGGGACATCAAATTAATTTGACGTTTAAATTAAATTTAACTCTCTAAAGCTGATTATAATTCATAATCTAGTGGATTAAGATCAGGACTAGATAGCGGCCAGTCTTTAGCTCTGATGATGTCCGAAAGGTTCGTCATGGTTAGAAACCATGATTGAACATGTTTTTCATAAAAGGCTCAACTTACTTCTCTAGAATGGTATCTTTATACACTTGTGCCGATGTTTTGATACATTTTTCACAAAAATATGGCTTTATATGTAACACCTCACCAAAACATCTAGGTGCTATCTTCATATCGAGAGGTAAAATCTTTAGCTTTCGGATAAGATTTCTTCGAAATTCTTGCTCTTAATGTGTTGATCGCCTTTTTCGACGCTGTACGAACGCTACGTATAAGCAGAGGAGGTTTTATTGTACCTATCAATAGCCCGATACACAAGCATTTGACTAATCCCAAGCGTATGGAGCTAAAAAGTGTATTTGGCTGCATACTTACTTTATCTAACGCAATCACAACAATTCACTTCTTCTCTTCTCTTTCCACCCCAGTTCTCACCCCACTCCATTTTATTATCACAAGATTTTTTAAAAATATATTGGCGCGAAGATACGAAATCAATCGTAAAAAAACGAATACGTAAAAATTCCAAATTCAAAAGTAATATTTTGTTTATTTTTAATTGTAACAGTATTAGTGGCCAGTCTAAGTATACATATATATTTGTACATATTTAACATAACGTTAAATTGCTTTGGTAGCTTCGAATGCGGATAGTTTAATTGTCTAGCACACAATTATGCCCCAGACAGACGTGATAACTAACTGTCTAGGTCATTTGTTTCTGTCTCGTGTTATGAATGAGAATAAAAATGGTGATTGCAACATCGTGAAGTTTATATTATATTTAGAAATTCGAGTACGATATCAAACGTCACTTAAAATAAAAATTAAAAACGTTCCATTTATAAAAGAGACAAATTTGATTAGGGATAGTGATGTAAGCATATCACATATCGTTTAAGTTTATACCGCGACATAAATTAACTTCAAATTTGATTAGTTAGCGGTTACAGTTCGAGATTATAATAAATGTTATAAGCCTTATTAAATCTCATTAGAGAAATCTCAATTGATCAACATTTCTAATGTTCCGTGAATTCTACTTACTTAATGAAGTGGTGCGAATCTGATGAAACAGCCGGTTATCTATGGTTCCAATTACAAGGAGCACACAATTTGTTATGTTCACATAAATACATTTGTAAATAAATATATAATGAAGTCGTGGCGCAGTGGCATCAGCGTGTAACTGTAAGCGCGACCGTCGTGGGTTCCATTCCCATTCGGGGGAATGAATCACCTAATATTTCCATTCTCTCGCTCTGGTAAGAAGACAGAGCGCGGTGTAGATTTACGTTCCACGAAGTGTTAAAAACGTTTCATCTGTCAACCCCGCTATATGCGAAAAACAGCGTGAAACATTAAATTTTATTATTTTAATAGGCTGTACCTTGCAGCAATAGATCTGGGAAGTCATGATATTAGCCGCGGTTGCGGTGTGTTTATTAAAAAGTAGACGATGCAGCTAACCGTAACGAGAGCTCAGATAAAAAGTTTTTCGTGTACTCAATAGCAGTTAATATATTCTAGCCAGTTAATTTTTAAGTTCAGTTTATTTATTTTAATTAAAAATATATAATAAGGCCAGTCGTGGCGCAGCGACACGAAGTGTGACTGTAAAACCGACGGTTGTGGGTTCAATTTCAGCTCGAAGAGATCAAATATTTACTTAAATTTATATTTCCATTTCTTCTCTCTGGTGTTGAGGCTAAGCGCGGCTGAGTTCTGCTACTCAACACTCAAAGTGGAGAACGGAGTGTCTTAACATTAGGTTTCTCTGCCTGCTGTGTGCGGGATACAGCGTGAAGCTGAAAAATATATAATAAAATAAAATTGCATAATATGCATGTAAATAATGTTATGTTAAAGCTAAACATAAAAGTTTATTGCAGTAAATATGAAATAGAATACACATATATGCAAGGATTTATCAATTTATTCTATTAAAAAAATGAAAAGTAATATCTATGGAAAAATTTAAGATCGCTGTAACTATAGCTGAGAAATGAGAATATATTCTTTTCATTCTTAATGCAATTTAAAATACGTTTTTCTTTTAAATATATTTATCAAGCTAGTTAATGCCAGTCGTGTCGTTTGTTTTAAATCGACACTGAACGTAGCTCTGTAACAAAGTGATATCGGGGCTTTAATATTTCGATACTTCCGTCGGTAACCCATTGGTGCCGGATATAGCCCCGCCATCAACGAGCCGGACCCCGATAACTTTTTCACATTTGCTTCCTAAATGTTCTTTTTACTAATTAAGTCGGCGATAATGTTATCTTTATTGAAACATGTATTAATAAGTATTAAGAAAAAAAGTCCTGTCAAGTACGATGGAGACATGCGCATGGTGGTTCACCTACCAATACCAATTTGTTTAGATTGTGTTAAAAAAAAGTACAACTTACAAAAGTTGTCAAACTTACGTTTGCGTATGTAATAGACTATAATTATTAGTATTATTAATAGTTATATACAATATATAATGTACAATTACAAGTGAGTAACAGTTACACATATATGTATGTATGTAGTTTTTATCGGTAATATAATATAAATATCTTTTTTTTTTAATATTTTCTTTTCTTCGTAGCAACTTCTCACTTCTAGTCAAATTACATAATTGTAGGTCTACGAGAAATCCCCTATAGGTTCTTATTACCCGGCCAGCAAAGTTGACAAACTTAAGTTTGCGGACATGTCTTTTTTTAATATAAATTTGTTTTGGTTTTTTTCCTTTATTAGTATAAGTTCTCACTTCGTGTAAAATTAACTACATAACTGTAGGTTCATGCACCAAAAACTTTCCTATACTTGTTTTTTTTCTTGGTTCAAGGGGACCGTAGATGTTGATGTATTTGACAATAATTTCAGGTTGATATCTCCACATGATCTCGAGATAAATGGTCTTTACAGATGGACTATAAAATGTAGTATTCTATAAGAGTTGAATACTTCCATTTTTTTTTCGAACTTGAGGTTAATGATGTTGGCCCTATTTGTTTCTACAGCGACACCGGGTGGGAAGGGAAAATGCTACTTTTTCCCTGATCAAATTGCAAGCACTACGTGGATGCTTGAGAGGATGACATCGGTGGCAAGGGCTTCCTTTGTGGGACTATACCTCGGCTTGCCGTCCCAATCCGTCTTAAAGATTATTATGAATTACACTTACAGTAAAAAACAGCTACTTTTACATACATGGGACATGGCAGACACTACTTCTTGTGCATTTCCTACCACCTTATTGTATCATTATATCGTCCTTTTTAATTTGTTTCTTTTCATAGCGATCATATAAATTTTCCGTTATATAGTTTAAATACGCAATATTTCAGCTTTGCCTATAATTTATAAAGTACTATAATAACTATAGGTATGCACTATAAATATTACAAATTGTGTCGAGACGATAGACATCCTGTCTAACTTGTTTTTGAAATGTATAAATAAATGTGAACCGAATGAACAATTGGTTTGTTTTCGACTCTACTTAGTAGAACGTCTTCCGTGAAAGCTGCAATAACGTTTTAAAGTTACTTTTGACGTAAAATTCGAAGATAATTATTTAACAAGGAAATCTGTGTGAGATATTTCTATTTATTTTATTCTTGAAATAAATATAGTTCCGATAAAATTTCAAAATGATAAAGCTTGTTAATTGTGAAATTGTTTAATGTTGTTTTTTCTTTACAGTTACACCTACATTACAAGGTCTGAAACAGTTATCTGAAGTTGTTGCTTTAATTTAACTATCAATATTAAAAATATCCGTCGTGCCACAGTGGCACATGCGTACGGCTGTAAACACTACGATTTTGGGTTCGATTGCCACTCGGGGAATTAAAATATTTAATATACTTTTATTTGTTTGCGCTGGTAATAGAAATGTCTTAGCACTAGGTTTATAGGTTTCCTCTGCCTACCCTATTAAGAGTAGGATGCTTACAGCATGAAGCTATACACAATTACATACACAATTGTATTAGTATGTGTTTTAATAAAAATATAAAAATAGATACTAATAATAATTATATATGTGTTTCTAAGTAATACATATGTGTGCATGTACAAATATGAAAGTACATACTAGTTATATTGTTTTTTTTATCTACAGATAAAAAATATAATTTTTAATTGATATTCAACATCACACACATCCACAGCCGGTGCTGGCTGGCTGTGTGTAGTGCGTCTGGTGAAACATTTAAAAGGCGACGCGATTACCTAATTCGTGTCTAGGCCGGCCGACGATGCATCCGAGGCTTTATGTTGCAGCATTACCGTTTGAAAAGATAAACCGGTGTTCGAGTGAGTGCATGGCGGCGGGTGGCGGGCGGCGGGGGCGGCGGGCGCGGCGGGGGCGGTCGCCGTCTAGACGCTACGTCACGCGGCCTCGCGATACCGCGTCGGTAAACAACAGTGTGCACTGACCGAATATGGCACCCGGCATCCGTCGATCGCGACCGCTGGTCACCCTGCGGCTTACATGCAGCATGTTGCACGCTGCACGCTGCACGCTGCACTCTACACGCACTATGGCCAGCTGCAGTCTGTCCCATCGCATGTACCCATAGATACATTTCATTTTTGCAAAACAGTACTATTGCATACTATCACTTTTGAGTTCCGAGTATTTGTAAAAAATGATAGAATTGTACAAGTCATTCTAAAGTTCTGTTGCTTAATAAACAGGAGCCTGTGCATTTGAATGTGTTTGTTAAATTACCTCAAATTTATCGCAAGGAAACACCCACCTATCGCACAGATGAAATATATAATACTTAGAGATTAGATTAAATAAAATAAATTAGGTTTATAATAATGTTACTAATAGCTAATTCTAGTCCTATTCAATTCTGTTACTCGATTACGCTTCACGACTTCACGGTAACTTTTCTTCTAGGCGTTGCATTGCTTTTACTTATTATCATTTTTGCTTTTTTAAAATGTTATAAATATGTACATGAATCTATCATCCACTGATCACTTATCAAAACACAGTCCCGATCACACCATTATCGTCGATATTAAAGTGAAATAACGATTATTTAAGCTGACAAGGAACATAAAAATGTGTCAATGTCAATTTTAAAATAATTCGGCTGCCTAATTTAAGCGCTGTTATTATCGTCTGTGGTGTGATTGACTTTATCGGTCCATTAAATCTGGTAGTTCAGTTATAATGAAGATAATATTTTGAGCTAAGTCATCATCTATGAATTGTCGTTTTACGTTTATCTATGTAATAGATTATGTAGAAAATTTATTATGTAAGAAAATTATTTTATTAACCTCACTTAACTGAAGCTTTGATGTCAAGTACTATAAACCATATACGTGGGCCACAGCGAGTTGTTATAAAATGAAATGTACTTATACAACTGGATTAGAACATCAAAGGGGAAAATTTACATCTCGAATGCGTGTGATTTCTCTCAATGAACACATTTGTAGCGGTTCAGTGAATGTGATCGCACAACGCGCTTCCGACGTAAATTCATTGAACATTTGCATGCTATGGATTTGGGCACCAAAACTTTGTGTAAAAGAACTAACACGAAAAATTTGGGTTTAGATATTTTAACGATATGCCAAATGAGGTAATTAGACATATCGACAGTATATATTTCCTTATCAAAGTTGCATATTGCCATAAACATTATATGAGACCACAAAACCATAAATTACTCTACAAAAAGATTCATCAAAATCAATTACAATCTGGTGGAGTTTTCGCGATACATACAAAAAATTTTTGACTCGAATTGAGAACGTTTTTAAAATCTATTATAAAATATTGTTTTGAATCAAAAGAAATGTCGTAAAAATATACTTGCCCTTGTTTTATCTGTCATTTATCGGTATCACCTGAATTTTTTTGTTAAATCCACAAATAATATTATCTATATATTTTAGAAATGAACAGATAAGAAATCAAATATTTTTATTTGATTGATTGAAATATATTGTTATGTGCAAAAGCATGCCTTTCCATATACAATATATTTATAAATGTAAAATGTATGAGGCCAGTCGTGGCGCAGCAGAACAAAGTGTGACTGTAAAACCGACTGGTTGTGGGTTCGCACTCGAGGAAATGACGTGTTTATTTAAATGTATATTTCCATTTCTTCGCTCTCATGTCGAGGCAAAGCGCGGCGTTAATTTCTGCCACTTAACACGCAAAGCCTCCAGAATCCGGCAGATAGTGGGGAACGGAGTGTCTTACACTAGGTTCTCTCTGCCTACTCTGCTGTGTGCGGGATACAGCTTGTAGCTGATTTTATTTTTACAAATGTAAAATATTATAAATGTAAATAAAACAATACATACCTATATAAATTTCAATGATTTCCAACGAGGAGGAAAATGTGTGATATTTACATGTACATTATTAAATTCAGGTCGCAGACAACTTTGTTGGTGTTGCGACATGGAAAGGCCTTATTAACTGTCTTACAACCTTATCACATAGTTAGCGTTACTTAATGATATACGCACCAAGGTTATACTTCTGTCTCGTCTGGCTCAGATAAGGCCCACATATTGAGGAATTACCGAGATCTATCATGTCAATATGTAGTTGGTTCATATTTAAATGAAAGAACTGAACACATTGTACCGGTTCGAGCTGCGTGTTTATTTTATGTACCTACTCTCTATATTAAGCACCGTAAATCATATTTCATATCCAATGATTAGCCTAAATAAAAAATATTTGTTTTTGCTAAAATGGACACAATTATTCTAATTATAATTTAATTAATTATATTGTATTTGAGGCCAGTCGTTGCGCAGTGGTACAAAGTGTGACTGTAAAACCGATTGGTTATGGGTTCGATCCCCACTCGAGGAGATGAAATATTTGCTTAAATTTATATTTTCATTTCTTCGCTCTGGTGTCGAGGCAAAGCGCGGCGTTGAGTTCTGCCACTCAACACGCAACGCCTCCAAAATTCGGCAGAAAGTGGGGAGTCTCTTAACACTAGGTTCCCTCTGCCTACCCTGCTGTGTGCGGGATTATAGCGTGAAGCTAATATTTATTTAATTATGTTGTAAGTTAAGAGACTCTAATAAAAGTGTTTAACTACAAAAAAGGTCACTCATGACCAGTCGATTTTGTACTTTGCCCAAGTACAAAATCGACTGGTTGTGTGTTCGATCTCAACGAAATGAAATATTTACTTACATTTTTATTTTTATTTCTTTGCTCTGGTGTCGAGGCATAAAGTGGCGTTAAATTTCGCCATTCTCAGATCACATCAGTTCTCGGTGGAAAGTGTGGTTTGAAGTATCTGAACACTAGGTTCACTCTGCCTACCCTGCTGTGATACAGCGTAAAGCTGATTTAATTTAATCTTTTGATTTTAACAACAAAAAACAATAGATTTCTAATTTTCATCATACGTTATTCTCATGTCACGTTTTAGCTAGTGATTCTGTATTTTCGTATTCATTCGAGCCATCTTCAACAGTGTCATGGCTAGACGACACGCTTCGTCGCCTGGGAAAAATGTATGTACCGCCGCGCAACACAATCAATACAACTAACATTAGAATTGCGGAAAATTGCCTGTTTTGTACCTCTTCGTACAAAAGAGGTCGTTCACTAGATAGATTTTAATATCCAAATATTTATGTACAACAAAATTTAAATTACAATTGACATACTAAAAACCCACATTTGGCGTTTTAATCCAAATCAAAACTATAAGATACATAAAAAAAAATTCAATTACTTGTCCTATTTGTCATTCATGATGAAAAGGTACATAGATATGAAATTATTAGCATTTTAATACTGTAAGCCTCTGTTATCTTTTGTTGTCTGTCAGTGTATAACATAATGGATAAATAATATAGAGTATAAAAACATAGAGCTAAATAAGATTTAAAATGAGTACCGGTAGAGACCGCATATTGAAATTTTACTTAAGAAGAAAAAATAAGTAAAATCATCTTCACGCTGTATCCCGCACACAGCAGGGTTGGCAGAGGGAACCTAGTGTTAAGACACTCCATTTCAGACTTTCTGCGAATTCTGGAGGCATTGCGTGTTGAGTGGCAGAACTTAACGCCGCGCTTAGCCTCGACACCAGAGCGAAGAAATGGAAATATAAATTTAAGTAAATATTTAATCCCCTCGAGTGGGGATCGAACCCACAACCAGTCGGTTTTACAGTCACACTTCGTGCCACTGCGCCACGAATGGCCTCACTTAAGAAGAAGACAATCTATATAAAATTTTTAAATTTCGTCGTCGCCGATCGTGGCGCAGAGGCACAAAATGTGACTGTCAACGCGATTGCATGTTTGATCCTCTTTCGAGGAAAGTATTCGAATATTCGAATATTATATAAATTTATATTACCATTTCTTCGCTCTGGTGTCAAAACCAAGCGTGGCGTGGAGTACCGCAACTCAACGCGCTATGCCTCCAGAATGCGGGATGCAGCGTGAAGACGATTTTTTTTATATAGCTCAACATTTTTAAATAAATATTTTTAAATATTACTATAGAAGATATATCGATCTGATTAAGTAAATAATGCTATCTACGCATTAGTACATGAACTTTGATTATATTTTTTGTTTTATATTATTCTTCTTTCTTGTAGATTTTACTATACGAATAAACTACTGCACTAGTGTATCTTGATACACTTAGTGTATACACGAGTGTCTCTAAATGCAAAATTTATAGTTACACGATAATTGATGTCGCATTAGACGTTGTGTCCAAGTGTCGAGTGTAACTGAAAAGTTTTCGAACAAATTTGGCATTTCAATACACTGCACTGCGCAATATAAAGACATTTCATTAACGCCAGTTTGATTGTGAACGGATTGGGCACTTTCAAATAGACAGTACTGACACAAAAATCCGTACAAGTTTAAACAGTGCATACATTAATGTCTGAGATTTATGTCGGAATTTCTGTCGTAGTCTATTCCTACTATTGGGAAACGTCGTTCGTCAACATGATGATCATTTTCTGTTGACATAAAAAACGAATTTACGAGGGCAGCTGGTAATGAATGGAACTGAGTAAAAATTTGGATTTAGGTTTTCTTTGACTACTCTAGAACATACAGAGTAAAATAATCGGGCTAATTAAATTGGGCTAGCATTTTAGTTAGTTATTCAGTTGCATGTTCATAGCATAAAAAAATCCTATCATATTATTTTGAGATCTAACAAAAGTAGAAATAATTGCACTTGAAAGTTGAAGGTACAGAAAGTCACCGCTTACGACTAGCGGGAGTGGCGGGCGTGGCGGGAGTGGCGGGCGTGCGGTCGGATTGCAGTGCGTGGTCGTGCGACATATGGTGGCCGCCAGACGTCTAGACGGTGGCTCCGGCTCGTCACCTGAAGGCTCTTCAGCCAGCACCCCGCCACTGTCACGATGCATTCACCAGATACACTTTCACTATCATTTTGACTGTCTTTGATTTCTCCGAATAATTCACAATTTGGTTTTGTTTTTTTATCATAATATAATTAATTGTATTTAGGAGTTCGTCTGATTTATTAAAATAAATGTTTATTTTTTTTATTTTATCTTCTATTGTACTATCTAACACTGTTGTATTAAGTGGAGAGAAAATGTCAAGACAATCAGTTTTTCACTTTTCATATAATTTCATCAATCAATCAATCAGAATTCAACGCCGTGTTTTGCTTTATTAGATTCACCGCCGAGCGCACAACTATCACGTTTAAAGTCAGACGTTGTGACGATGTCCTCTAATATCTATATAGTATATATGTTTTTAAGTTCTAATATTTTGTTATCCTTTTAAGGTTCAGTAAGTGTACTATTTTGTAAAGAAAAAACGAATAAAATATTCTATATTTTTATTATATTATGAGCTGCATGTAGTAAACATTTTTGTGGTAAATTAAACATAATTATATTCCAAAAAAAGAAGTCATTGACTTTGAGTAACTCAGTGAAGCTACAACAAACAACACATCGCGTTGTGTACTTTAATTATTGTATTTAACAAGTCAAGTTTTAATTATACTTCTTGTCTACGTCTAAATTATTAAAGATAAACCAAGCATTTTAAGATAAATAGTACTCAACAGATGTTTTATTTTTTATATCTAGTAGTTCTGTATATTGCCCGTATAACGTGTGTTTTCGGAGGAAAGTAGGAAACGGAATTTCATAATGGGAACTGAGTGTCTTAACACTAGATTCCCAGGTTCCTTCTGCCTACCCTTCTACATATACAGAAACAGTAAAGTATGATTTGAATAAACAAATCATTATGTTACACATATATGTATAGTATATACATAAAAACTACAACAGCTATACAAAAAGTTATACATACATATATAGATATTTCATATAAAATCGCAAATAAATCTATACAAGTCGAAGTAAGTATACAGAAAAAAAATACTGTTTATTTTTGCAAAAGGAAAAGCGTTCATACGATAATTGTTTCCGCAATGCATCCTGGCAGATGTAGACAGGTTTACCTCGGGGATCCTCCATTGTTATTACTCTGTAAAAGAAAATAACTAGTTCTTTATTCCTGGGGACGTATTGAGATCTACACGCACATGTATTTATGTATGACTATTTGAAAATATAAATATGTATATAAAATAATTGTTGCTTGTGGTATGTTCTTCCTGTTTTGCCTTCAGCTAGAGCCAATAAAGTATATACTATATCCATACATACTATATCTATACAACGCGGTTTGTACAAAGTGTGCCTGTAAACGCGACTGGTTTTGGGTTCTATCCCCATTCGAAAAAATGAAATATTTATTTAGGTTTAGGTGCCGAGGCAAAGTGGTGCGTTGAGTTTGTGAGAAAGTGGGGAACGGAGTGTCCTAACACAAGCTTCCCTCTGCCTACCCTGCTTTGTGCCTGTTGCAGCGTGAAGATGATATTTTATATAGCTTAACATTTTAAATAAATGGTATAAAAATATACATAGACATAAAATTTATAGAATATATTATATCAACCTCATTAAGCAAATAATGCTATATACGCATTAGTCCAGACACAGTGGAGCTGTCTGTAACCGCGCCGTATCAAGTGGTTAAACCACTGATAACACGGTATTGACGCTAGTGATAACGCTTATCACGACATACCTACCATAATACCCGCCTGCCATATGACACAGTCACATGTTTTGTCTTTCAAATTAATACGAGTGACGAGATTTTTATATGTCACTCTTTTCTTTAATTTCCCACGTAAATTGTTTATACCTATAATTATGAAGCAGAATTGTGACTATTTATAATTGTTTATTAACAATTATAAATAGTCACATATTATTGATAATATTATAAAAGTACAAAAATAATACTAATAGAGGTATAAAAAGGGTATTTCCATTTCATGAGTCACAAAGTTTATTTTTTAGTTAATATATATATATTTTAAATAGGTAATAATAATCTTTTTAAGCCTATGTGTGACTGTAATAACAATCTTATTTAGACTTCTACTATGTGGATCCAATTTTACCGGAAAAATTTATTAGATTAGACAATATGTAGTCCAGTCAATAAGTTTACCTACATTTTGAATAAGCCGTTTTCTTGTTTGTTGTCGTAACATTGTCATGGAAGTGGGCCAGCATGCAACAATGTCGCCAATGTCGGCAACCTGCTTAGCCATGTCACTGGTGATCCGCAGCATTCAATCTCTCTATCTCTATCTATCTATCTATCTATCTATCGATCTATCTATCTATCTATCTATCGATCTATCTATCTATCTATCTATGTCTATTCAAGCACCGTCTTGTGCTGCTGAAGAATCTCCACAACTCAATGTATTTAAGATGAAGTACTTCGGGAGAACAGTTTAATTAGGATCATTGAACACCAGTAGCCAACTTGATGTAAAATATTTAAAAGAAACATACTCAACTAATTAGTGTAGCCATATTGTGTAATATCATAAGCATGCCAAGTGAATAAATATAAAATACATGTGATTATTTTTAGGAGGTAAAATAATGAATATTTTATTATATATTCATTATTTACCACCTTTTTTAAATTAATTATTTTTATATCTAAAATGATTAAAAAATAAATAGAAAAAAATGTTTTTGTTTATTTACTTGTTTGGATTGAAATATTTTAGATTAAGCATTTTTAACAGTATTTAATCGATTAAATTCAATTGTCTCGTTTATTCTTCTAATTTTTTTACAAAGAAATAATTAAAAAGTATAAAATAGGAATGAAGCTTTTTACAAAATTTTATCTTAAAGACGCTTTTACTGGATAACAGTGAAGCAAGGAGAAGTTAGCGTTAAGACACTCCGTTCTACACTTTCCACCAGACAACCCCGCGCTTTGTCTACCAGAGCGGAGAAATGAAAATAATAAAAAAAATTATAATGAAAATTAATATTAATTGCCTGAGTAGGGATATTTGATTTATCTTAATATATCCTATATACTGGAAAAAATACACAATTTAGCTATATAACGTACATCACTTATATTAATATTTTTATCGTTTCATATAATTAAATAATGTAATAATAAGATATTTCAATAATAAAAAAGCTAATTATTGAGGCCAGTCGTGGCGCAGCGGCACGAGGTGTGACTGTAAAACCGACTGGTTGTGGGTTCGATCCCCACTCGAGGAGATGAAATATTTATTTAAATTTATATTTCAATTTCTTCGCTCTGGTGTCGAGGTTAAGGGCGGCGTTAAGTTCTGCCACTCAACACGCAATGCCTCCAGAATTCGGCAGAAAGTGGGGAACGAAGTGTCTTAACACTAGGTTCCCTCTGCCTACCCTGCTGTGTGCGGGATACAGCGTGAAGCTGATTTATTAATTTATTATAATTAATAAATATAATAGGTATACTGTATGTATTTGTAGAGTAGTTAGGAGACAGGTGAATACGGCGCATGGAGTCGAACGCGGTGCAGCGAGACGCGCTCGCTGACTCACGTCTGTCTGCCATTGTTTGGTGATACCAGCGCCGCGCCACTGTGTGATCAGGTGCTATTCACATTAGCTGGAGGAAAATTTGTTAAATTATTTAATGTTGAAGCCAGTCGTGGCGCAGAGGCTCAATCGTGTAGTTGTAAGCGCGACAGGTTTGGTGGTTTCGATTTCTACTCGCAAGAATGAAATGTACCAGTATTTTAGTATTTTTGATTTGTATACCTTTTGATTTTAATGTACTATGTTTTTATAGAGGTTGTATTAAATGTTATAAATAAAAATTTAAATAATGTGTCTTTTGAAATTACAACCAATATAACAGAGAGGTGTATAAAGTGAGTAAAAATATATGAATGTCTAGATCATGATAAAATTAACGTTTTGACGATATTGTTCGGCTATCTGTTCAAAGCTATAAGTAACGTAAATTACTTATAGTGAACAGTCAGTAACAGTCAGTGTGCAGTCGACGTGATCGCTACGCGAACTAGGCCCGCGCCCTCGCGCCGACCTTGTCTCGACACGGATTTATTCGTGCGTCACCATGAGCCGAGGTTCGCACACCGTCCGTTGCCGACCTGTGGATTACAATTCGAGTTTCGTGCGAGTTTACATACATTTTTGTTTTTAAATTTAAATAATGAATGTAAACGAATCGTAATGACAGTTGTTTTTTTTCTATTCAATGTAAGCCAACAAATCTTTATATTGTAATTACAAATCTTTCGAAAGGTAAACTTATAAAATAGGCAAGAAGAAACTAATAGTTTTTCATTAATTCATTGTATCTATTAAAAATATAATTATATACAGCATACTATAGAACCTATCTTAGATTGTAATCCTAAAAGTGACATTATTTGTATCAAAATAATTTGCATTTTTTTCAAAATAATTATAGATCTAAGTTCTTACGGACGAAGTAGTGAGCCGATTGCTAGTTTAAAAAAAAAACAATATTTGCACATGAAATATCAAATAATAAAATATAAAGTAAACAAAAAATATATTAGGCGCAAAGTCGTTCAAATGACATGAATTTTATAATGGGTGTTACGACACATGGTAGCTACCAGACGTCTAGACGGTCCGTCGCGTCAGCCTGAAGGCTCTTCAGGAAGGCCGAAATACCGCCTCACCCTACCTCCGCTCGCGCCCGGGCCGCTCCCCTACTACGATTACGCAATATCGACGCACTTATCTTGCACTAAATTTAGGGTAGAAGCTTATGAACGGACTAAATTCTGAACGTGAATTTTAATGGACACTATAATATATTAAAGAAATATTGTGTGTTTTTTTTATTATTCTGTTTTTTTTAGTTTCACTTTGTTTGTATCCTGCTCATATAAGGGCAGACCGAGGAAAAATGGGAATTTTGGGAGCGAGGGAATGAAAATATTTATTCCTCCGAGAGGGAATCGAATCCACAACCGTCGCACGTTCACTGTTTCAATTCAGTTTTCCAATTTAAAAACAATTTTTAATGAACTATGCAAATAAAAAAAATGTGTAAGTTGGGTTTTTTTACGTACTATCAATATATGTTAATTGATATAATTTCTTTCTAGTATAGGAAATGATACATTTGTTGATTACTAATCAAATAATTAGAAAACGCGTCTATCATCAATCGATCTTCGATAATATCAAACTCATAATTTTTATCTCAATTAAATAGAAATAATTAATATTTTTTTAAATACATATTATTTAGACAATATTTGAGTGCAATGCAATTATGTAGAAGCGGTTGTAAAAGAATTAAAAAATAAATTGAAATAGTGAAATGTAATATAATGCTTAAATTATTTTAAAATAAATTATCTAATTATAATTTAACAAGATAAAAGTTATAATCGTATGAATTGTAATTTTATTAGGGTAATAGTATCTTAAAAGTGCTTCTAAGATAATGCTACTGACAATATACATGCAAAATGCTTATGTACAATCGTCTAAGTACAAATACAATATGAAAAAGTGAACAAATGTAATGTATATGATATAAATAATATATTAGTAACAAGTTAGATAGGTGACAAATCTTGATGCTGCGGTCACAATATTGATAGATAATGATTATTGATAGATATAATAAAACCCATTGTATAGCATCGAAAATGAAATAGAATGGTAAGTAAAAAACATATAAAAACAAATTCGTAAATTACAAAAACATATGATCATTTAAAAATGTTATATATGTATGAAGATTACAAAAAAGGTATGTATTTTTACTGTATTTAATTTATACTAGTCGATTTATACGGGATGACTCCAAAATTCGGCACTATCTATACGGGAACAACAATAAAGAATACAAATAAAATAAATAACATTTAAAATGGTTGTACGTCCGCATAAGCGCACGTTGCAAATGAGAGCTGTCGGTGTTGGTGACGGCGACCAGCACGATTGCGACTGCATTCGCGATGTCAATGCACGGATTATTCGAGAAGAGTGCATCGATGTATTGGTGTGCTTTCATTTAATTTCATTTTTTTTACTAAAAAGTTTTTAAAAATTGTAACTTTATCTCACGATTTAGTAATTAATCACAAGAGTACACATGTATGCAAATTGCACGGAAGTTTCATTTTATTATTTTATACGAAAATCAAGTTAACATAACATATTAAATATTATATTTTGTTTCAAATAATAACAACAAGTGAACGTTCATAACTGTACTGAAAAATGTACATACTAGTATTTAGATAAATAAAAACTAATTTTTTTTATTTTAACGATATCAAATGATGACGTATGTTTACAAAAATGTGATAATATCAAAATATGACACATACACATTTGTATAATATACATGTATTGTATAGATATCGATGTGTGCAGGGGGGAGGGGAGGTGCATACGTTGCACCGTGCAGTGCACTGGTCGCCCCTACTGGCCATTGCCACCGATTTCGTTAACATTTGCAAAAATGTTTCCATGCACCCGAGCTGCATAACAAAGCGAATGTTATTACATTTTAAAACGTATTATTTTATGGCTTTGTAATATTTGTATGTTTTATATCATCTCTATTGTATAAAAACCCTTTTATATATTACTAAAATTAACGTAAATATAATTAATGTAAACATCAATAGAATTTTCAAATGTCAGTATTGGTATTTTTTATTGGGAGGGAACCTAGTGTTAAGACACTCTGTTCTCCATTTTGCGCTGAATTCTGGAGGCACTGCGTGTTGTGTGGTGAAACGCAACGACGCGCTTTGCCTCTAAATATTAAATGTTACATTACATCGAGTGAAAATCGAACCTACAACATGTCGCGTTTACAGTCACATGTCACACACGTTACATTTGTGCCCCTATGCCACGACTGGCCTCAATAATTAATTTTAAGTCCATAAATCCACACGTAAGCTACTTGGCGTAGAAAATATGCCATTTGTCATGGTGTATGGGTGTCACGCAATACGAGACGTGATGTATTTTTTATTTAGTCCACATGGCCTATGTAAAAATTTTTGACATTTTTCATTTCAAGTCAAAGCTGACCACACTTACTACTTACTCATATATATAATCTTAACAATTAAGAAAAATATAAAACAGCTTCACGCTGTTTTTTTCTTTACCCGGACACCACGGGGCAGACAGAGGTAACCTGGTCTTAAGACATCTCCATTGCCGACTTTCCACCAGGCATTGCGTGTTGGGTAGCAGAACTCAACGCCGCGCTTTGTCTCGTAACTAGAGAGGAGAAATGAAATTATATATTTTCTATTATTTTAGAGCAGCAATTTGTCATCATATTAATGTAAGTTGTAGTGTACTAAGAAAAATGCAAATTTTAATTGGCATTATAAATTTGCAAGTATGCTCTAACTCTGAAGAACATACTTCAATTTCGGGATCCAGGCTGTCGCTGCTGTCTGAATATATAAATACAATCGAAAGATTTATCATTGAAGCTGATTTGTTTTTCTTGATGGCCACAGAACTCTGGTTCGGGGCTAGTACATTTTTTTCTGTTATTTTCTTATTAGATTAAAAGTCAAGCCACTTTTTCAAAATCATTGTAAAATATACAAAATAAAACAAATTAAATATTTACTAAAAATTTATGTAACTTGTGTAGTGGCAATGCATTCTAGTAAAAGCAGCAGCGTGACGCTTCGGCATCAGAAGCGAGATTACTAGAAGTTGTTGCCGCTCACGATGCGATGTACTTATGTACTTATAGATTTTAAGAAATTAAAAGATAACAATATGAGAGGGCCGTTTCATAATAAAATTCTGCAAAATCCCCATCAGGTGCATGGGATGGTTCACATTCGACCCATAGACCTCAGCCACTAATCCGCGGCAATAGTTATAACAATAATAAAACTGAGGCCAGTCATGGCGCAGTGGTACAAAGTGTGACTGTAAAACCGACTGGTTGTGGGTTCGATCCCCACTCGAGGAGATAAAATATTTACTTAAATTTATATCTTCATTTCTTTGCTCTGGTGTCGAGGCAAAGCGCGGCGTTGAGTTCTGCCACTCAACACGCAATGCCTCCAAAATTCGGCAGAAAGTGGGGAACGGTGTGTCTTAACACTAGGTTCCCTCTGCCTACCCTGCTGTGTGCGGGATATAGCGTGAAGCTAATTTAATTATTTTTTTTTTAAAACTGAAGGGTTCACTACAATAGTGATGAACGTACAATATTTTAATAAATTAATATTTACTTCAGACTTTATCTTTGACTCATATCGTATTGCAATGTATGTATTTACTTATTCCTCCTTTCTCGTACATACTACAGACACAAATATTTTAGTATTTTTATTATATGTAGTAAATATGATTATTTTATATATCAGGTATATATAAAAATAATAAAAATTATACATATGAAATTGTCATTTTGTCGTACTGGCCGCTTTAATTACAAATTTTTCCTCTTTGGTTAGAAATTCCAAATTCAAATTTATACAGCTATTTACGCATGTACTTGTGTTTCGTTAAGCGTCATTAATTTTGTTTTTTCCTTCTTTTTTTTGGTTGTTGTAAAAGAAAACACAATGCGTTTTTAGTTCCAACGTTTTCGTTTTGTAAGTTTCGACCTGCAGAACAAGCCCCGTGGATGGCCAGAGACCAAAGTTGATAATGGAAAATTGAAGGCTATTGTAGAAGCGGATCCATCGCATACTCTGTCTGAGTTAACTGCAGGTTGCAGACTTGAAACGAATTGGGAAGATTCAAAAACTTTAAAAGGTGCTGCAAGTACCTCACGGATTGATTGAAACAAGCAAACGCACTGCTGCGTTGCGGTACATAACCAGCACAATAATAAATAGTTTTTTAATGGAATCATTACCTGAGGTGAAAAGTCTTTTCGAAAATTGGAAGCGCTCATCGCAATGGCTGGACATAGTAAACCATGATGGAAAAGCTAGTTGCTAATCAGGCTGGTCAACCGTTCTACGCCACTGTTGATCACGACAACGCTACACCACACACTGCACAACCGACGGCTACCAAATTAGAAGAGTTTCAATCGGAATGATAAAGACATCCACCGTACCCCCCGGACTTTATTCCAATTGATTACCATTTATTTTTGAAATTTGGATAACTTCTTGCAAGGGAAAAAAATTTATGGGGCATTCCAAACCGCCTTCAAAGATTTTATTGATTCCCGTCCGAATGGTTTTTTAGTAAAGGGATCAATGAACTGTGCAACCTGTGATAATAATGGTGCGTTCTTTGATGAAATAAATATATTACATTAAAAAATAGTCGACTTTTTATTGCTGCCGCAACAAACACCAATTTCATATCTTAGGACTTACCTATTAATTATAGAATTTATTCGAATTTACTCGAACACTTATACATGTTTTAAAAACGAACCAATTAAAATTTATTCCCATGATTTTTTACACGAAAATACAAAGTATATGATGGGGCATGAACTTTAACTGTAAAGCGAATGTATCTTCATTTCACAAATTGTATATTATTTATTGAGCAAAAAGCAGTTGTACGGCCTATGTAGCCATAAAAAATGATAAGGAAGTCCGTTAGTGGAGCGGTAAGATCGAAGTCCTGTTTGGGCAGTGTCGCGTGAAAATGTGGCGAAGCCGGATGGCGGCTAAAACTCGACCTGTGCTAACCGCAATTTATACGTCGGTGTCCACGTACATAGGTACATCTACATATTCACACGTTTAAATTTTATATTGATTGTATAACCGTAATTGACGTCAATATACATTTTTAAACAAAAACTACAGGTTTTTTTATATATTGGCAAAAGTTATTTAACACCTTTATTTTTATTTAAAAAATATATCCTTTACTTTAAAAATATATTATGCGCATCTCCTACTCGTATAAATCATCTTTTTTGTTATACAGGACTTTTAATACCAGTAAATAAAGATCCAAATATTTTTGCGATCTTGAAAACAATCATTTTTATCGGTAATTTTATATTTTAAAATTAACTAGTTTAACTAGTTTAGCTCTGTCTGATGTATTGAGAGATGCTTGAAACTAAAATAAAGTAATTTACATAAGGTAAATTACAATAGCGACAGCTCAGTCTTCTAACAGTGCCTACGCAAATAATTATACACATAAATATTGTTTTACCGGTGGTAAATTTAAATTTCTTCAGCAATTTTGAGGCCCGTACATTCTTTAATGTTTCGGATCCATGACGTTTTTCTTTGATCAGTTGATATAATATGTGCTATAAATAATAATAATATTATATACTAATAATAATATTACTATTTGTTTATTTAAAGTATGCAATAATATGATTTGAAAATGATGATGATGATGAAAAACTAATTTATTTGATATACCTAGTGGTTTGAGGTAATAATAATGTTTAATTATTGTTAGTATGTCTTAATTTCAGATAGACTACTATTTAAATACATAGTCGTCCGAATTATTTAACACGTCAACAAATGACCTCTTTTTAAAATCTTGGCACCGGCGCCGGTTCAAGTGTCTGACTCGCAGTCGAGACTTCATCGTATTTCATTGATACCGGCTCTTAACCAGCTATCTGTTCTCCAAGTGTAAGGCTAACCGCCCATCCGATATCTTCTATGTACGAAAAGATATCATTTTCCTAAGTCTAGACAAAATAATAAGATTTACTACTTTTTTTGCAGATTTGACAAACAAAATACAATTTTTAAATTTATATTATATTATACCTAATATATATAAGGCATTCAAAATTATATTTTTATTCAAAAATTGTCACTATTATCCTTCCAGTTAAATGCATTATATAATTAAGTTTTCAAACGTTCTACTGAAAAATATGTACTCGTTTTATCCATTGTTTTATTTATTTACTTTATTACCATGAATGTTGGTGGAGTATATTTATTGCATTACAGCCAGACAAGGGAAAATTGGCTCCTCGCCAACTTTCAGATTTCTCTCAAATATTTACATATTTAATTTTACGACCTTTACTGGCTAATTTTGTGGAATATGTTTATTTTAATTGCTTTACGTGTTCGAAGTACTTTTGTCAGTTTTTTCACAATATATGTACGTTTATATAGATTAAGATAATTTCATAATGTGAAGCTAAATAGAAAATAGTACATTATTTTCCTATTGAGTTATTTCTAATAAATAACGTTGCAAAGTGAATTATAACAATAACCCATACAGTATGACAGTACTCTTATTTTTTTTGTAATATATCACGACTGAGCCTGAATGAACTGAAACTCTCTATGCGGCAATGTCTACAACTGACTGAAATGACACTGAAACATGTCAGAGCTAAATCCTAAATAGAACTAATGACGGCCCCAAGCAAGTTCATGCGCTCTCTTGTATACTTTTCTATATTACCTTAGAAAAATATGTCCGGGACTCCAAGATCGAAACTGTGGCAATATATTTTACGAGTCAGTCCAAGTATTAGGGGACGCAAGTAAACTAGACCTTGATAGGAAAAGCTCTGCTTGCAGTGATCCAAAGAAACCACCCTTAATACTAATTAAATTAAATGCCACGGAAAAATAATGCTTCTAAGCCATCATAATCAAAAGATACAAATATTTATGCATCGTTTTACGGCATATTGTGTGAAATTCGTCACATAATTAAAACGTACCTATACGTACTTCCTTTAGACCTATAATTAAATAAATTTGGCGAAAAATTAAAACTTACAATACAAAGGCAAACTACTAACAAAGGAAAAAAAATTAAAAATGAAAATTATATCATAAAACAAAATGATCAATAACTTCAATTTATAGTTCACGTATGTATTTCCTATAAAATGAGTGCATACGTCCGCAAACGTAATTTTATTCACTTTTACAAGTTAAACCTCGGTTGACAAGGCCGACGTTTTTGTCAATTCACACCAGTAGTTCCCGATGTTAGAGTGTTTAACCAAACAAACTCTACAGTTCTACAGTAATAGTACAGATAATATTGGAAAAAAAAGTAATATCAATAGTAGATATTAAGTTAAATGCTTTAAAGCTATGCATCGAGAGCACAATTTCCAATGAACATTAAAAAATGATAGTTTTGTATACAAAAGTTCTGTGGTCGAGTGCGCATTAGTATGTCAGAGAATCTACCGCTGGTCTCGAAGTGTGACAAAAAAGGACGAGTTCGGTATAATGGCGAATGATATGATTGCGACGGTGACCTGACGTCCTTGCGCTGACACCGGTACCTACTGCCAATACCACGAGTTATCATTGTACATATTTTGATAATTGTTTGAAATTCTATTCCCGTTTATCTTATCGTTATGGATGATGTTTTTTGTGTGCATTGTATTTTAAGTGTCGATAACGAGACATTAAATAAGAATGTGCGTCCTCATTTCCGCTTTGCAGCTCATCAGGTAATATTTGAAACCTATATATTATCTTCCAGATAAATTTGTTTTTTTATTGTTACACAATACAAGGAGGCGTTGCGTGGCAGAACTCAGCGTCGCGCTTTGCCTCGGCACCAGAGCGAAGAAATGGAAATATAAACTTAAGTAAATATTTCATCTCCTCGAGTGGGGATCGAACCCACAACCATTCGGTTTTACAGTCACACTTTGTGCGCCACGATTGGCCTAATACGTATATATAATCATATCTACTTATATTTTGTCATTTAGAAGCAGAAATAACAATAACTCAATATCTGCTACTAACGACACAGGACAATAAATTTTACAATAAATAAATGCAAAAAAAAAACAATAGAAAAAAAAAGAAAACGAGAAAATCGATTGAAAAATAACGCATATATAATATATATGTAAAATGTGTTTCGGCAAAACACTTTATATTTCTATACAACAAGTATCATTGTTTTCTGCATTGCTACTGTTACGTAGACCACTTCAAATTCAGAAATGAGTTGTCCCGTCCGAACATACGGTCGGCGTAGAGGTCGCGCGGGCGTGGCGGGCGGCGCAAGGGCGCTGCAGGCGCCCCCGTGCCCTTGCCGGAGCCAGACGGTGCATGCACCCTGCACCGAGACCGACTTGGAGCTTAGGGCTGCTTCTTGCGATGCTCCAAAATTACTATTTTATGATTCATATCTATACCTATATATGTATATATATATAATAGAAACTATATGTATACTAATTGTACCCCTTATACACTGTAGTAGTGTATGGTATTTTTTATATTAACTTATTTTAGTAGACATCTATCTTGTTGTTTTATATAATAATTCTAAGAATAATCTGTTCTACAATATATAATGTTGTGAAATTATGATTATTTAATATATTTTATGTACGATCATGATTTACTGAAGTTGCCACTCACTGGGGGTAACCCTGAGTGTAATACTTTGAGGCTTGTTTTTATTCTATTTCATTTCCAACGGTAACATGGTAAATGAATTAAATTGAAGTTCGAAATGTTCTCAAAATGGTTCTAATAAAGGATGTTAGTGAAATGCAGTCGTAAAAATAAATATTAAATATTTTCAACATGTCGAAAGGTAATAAATAGTAATTATAGTACTAAATAGTAATTATAGTACACATCTTTGTCCAAAATTTTCTTGGAGTTCAACGTAATGGTTTTGTGTTTAATTTTAACTGAAATTAAATGTAATGGTCAGTAAAATATTTCCAAAGTGGATGAAAAAAAGAGAGTAGCTTAGTAACTTAGTATAATTCTTCTTAACTCTCAAAATGTACGAATCCAATAATAATAAATATATGGTTATTTTCGTCATTGTGAATGGCCACAGGTTGTGGGTGCATTGTACCATCTTTGTGCAACAATTGTCTGTATAACTAATGGTGCTGTGCTTTAAGACCTTCATAAAAGTTGAATTTTCAATTCATGTCTGACAGACCGGATGAATTTATCGTTTTGTACATTTTCGGTTGAATGCGATTCGTCATGTGTTATTCAAAAATTGGACATATAAGTATTTTTTTTTTACAATATTTACATAAAATTTCGTATGTAGGTATTTTTACATTATCATTATTTTAATCCTGCAATTCTATTTATTGCGAAGAAGCTCTACTACACTCGAAACAAAGTCAAAATTGACACTTTTGAATGTAGAGTTCAATAAAACACATAAAAGTTCAACGATATGTTATTTCATGGAACAAAACTAACCTACATAAAGTTACTAGGAGGTAACTTAAAATTTATAAAAATACAAAACCTTAAAATGTTGACAAATAATCACATTACATTCAGTGAGGACCCGCAATTGGTGGTTTTGATATTGAATAGTGCTCATGTGTGAAACATAACACGTCCTGCAAATTGATGTCAACGGCTCCTTGAACCTCTTCACAAATTTAATTCACTATAAGTAACAACACTTTTGTATGCGCCCGCGCACAATACCTATTCAGATTTATTGAGGAGCGCTGAATCGGTAATCGGCTATCCGCCCGGTCGCTCACCCTACATTATAAATGCTTTATAAGGACACCTCAAAGAAGACAAGTGATTTTTAAAATATTTTTTGTTTTCACCATACACGTCACGAAAAAAATCCATAAGCGGACATGAAATGGAAGAACTCTTATATAAATATACCAATTTACGTAAAATTAACGTATTATCTCCATCGTTTTCTTATAAGCTTTTAAAGTTCATATTTAAAAAAAAATAATTGTTGTACAACGTTTATTGTACGAGGATATTGTATTTAGTATCAAAAGCCAAGCCACAAGTTCTTCAAGCATTTTAGGAAAATGATACAAAGTAAAAAACAAGACAGAACTTTAATACAAATTAAATAATGCCATACAGATATAACAGTTAATTTGATGTGATGAAATTGTAATTGTCCTGTTGTTTGTTATATAGGAAACAGATGGTGGATTTCAGCAATTATTATCTTAATTATTTCAATCGCTCTATGTATCAATTTTATTATTTTATTTATGTCTATGTTTAAATTTATGCTTGTGTTTTCGCTAATAACCGTTGCGAGACCTTTGAAAACAATATTATCACCTTCCTTTTGAATGCTTAGAACAGTTTTATCGTCATTTTTACCGGAAAAGAAGGAATTGAAGTAATTTACAATTTCTTTTAAATAATCTTCTAGAAGAGAACCTGAAATATATTGATATATTTACAATTGTAACAGATTATTATATGTAGAAAATAGATACTAACAATAATAAGAATTTTGTCAATATAAGAGAACATCAATATAAACATTAAGGCCTTACCATTTTCATGATTAAAGAAAAGTTTATCTTCGGAACTACTTATGGGCGGATTATTATTTTGGCCGACGTCCTTGATCTTTGAAGCTCCTCCTCCTACGACGAGAGCCACCACGAAAAACAAAACAACAGCTACTTTATACAACATTGTGAAGTAATAAAGGAAAACAAATAAGTGCAACTTTTTATGTCTAATATTGGAATTTAGAAACGCTAATCATTTATTGTGTTATGAGAAATATGTAATAAACTTCTTTTAATATTTATATTTTTATTTTCATAATATATGTATAAGCATGAGGGTAATCGTGGCGCAGGGACACAAAGTTTGACTGTAAAATCGACTGGTTGTGGGTTCAATCCCCACTCGAAGAAATAAAATTTTTATTTACATTTATATTTTTTTTCTTCTGGTGTCGAGGCAAAGTGCGACATTAAGTTCCGCTAACACGCAATGCCGCCAGAATTCGATGGAAAGTGGGGAACGGAGTGTCTTAACACTAGGCTTCCTCTGCCTACCCTGCTGTGTGCACACACAAGTGTCTATCTTTCAAACGGTTGACTTTGGGATGAAATCTTTATAGGAATATTCTAATGTTCTATTTAAATAAATGTCTAGACACTCCACTTGTATTAGTTTCATGAAAAAAAAATGTTTCAGTTTCGTGATGAGGAGAAGCTTCCTGAGGAGCTAAAGGGGAATCTATTAATTCCTTAGTTACGGAGATGGGGTCAGCCACGGACGGCGCAGATGACGGGTTCGAGACCGTCATCACCAAAGCGGCTAAAAGGACAGCGAAAGTGGTCGGAAAGACCACTCCAAAAACTCAACCACTGCTACCGCACCTACTGCGAGTGTCTGCAGTGGCGATACCGTTTCTCTACTCCCCGCGGATAATGCAAACGTGGCCCCTCAGGCCCTGGTCGGCCATTACCGATGGCTCTTCAGGCTACGGCATCCGCACAACCAACGACGGTCCTTCAGGCTCCCGCGACCATGACACCACTCATCCGATTGCCTCCATCCGATATCGTCCAGGACAAGCAAGCCTGGGACAAGGTGTTAGCCTGTATGGTCCAGGATGGCAAGGGCCAGTGTCCCGCCACGTCGGATCACTGCCGCCTCACTGCACACCTTAAGGAAGTCAACATTGATTTTCATACGTACGCGCTAGAGGAGGACCTCCATTTAGGCGTTATTATAGGAATCCCTAAGGAAATCGAGTCCGAGCTCAAAATCCCGTCCCAAGGCTTCCAAATTCACAACTTTCATTCAACAAGCTCTCCATAGGTGCATAAAAAACATCCCTGATCTGCCTGAAGGGAGATTTGAGGTCACAGAGAAGCTCAGGAAGATTGTCCGACGTAAAAACTTAGCTATTAAAGCTGACGACGCGTGGCCAAATGTCGCAAGCCTAAAAACATTTAACGACTTTAGGAGACATGTCAAATTCCAATTCGCCATCGTACCAGATGTTATGGGCGCTCATGGGCGTTATGGGACTCAATTTATTTCTTTGTAGGTCCCAATCTTCAACGCTCTTCTAGCAGGATGCTGCCTTACCGAGTGAAAGAAAGGTAGTCATAGGTCTCTCGCGAATGCGAGTCTAAAAAACCCGCTAACCTAAAAAAACAACTACAGACCTATCAGTCTCATAAGCAGTTTAGGGAAAGTATACGAGAGAATCATTCTCAGTAGATTAGAATAAATAGTCGAGACAAAACAACTGCTCGCCAATGAGCAGTTTGGTTTTAGATCACACCACTCGTACAAATATCAAGTTCACTGGCTTACGAAACACATCGCAAAATACAACGTCCGTAGATCGATTAGCAGCGACACGGCTGCCATCTTTCAAGGTGCAAGGTTTCACAACAGCCTGCTCGTCAAGCTGCATCGTATGGCACTGCCAGACTCTCTTCTTTACATCATTCGGAAATACCGGATACAGATTAGAAGGAGCACTATCGTCCTTTAGAAAGGTTCGCGCCAAAGCCGTAAGGGTCTACAATCCAATTTTCTACGCTCTTTACATTAGCGACATTCCGCGTACAGATAAAGTCGAGCTTGCTATGTATGCCGATGACACCGTCCTTTACACTACGGATTGCTCCGCTTGGATCCTAGCATCGTCTGCTGCCGACGCCCTAGTTAAACGTTACGAGACCGTCTTCCTCGTAAGCTTTACGAGACCGTCTCGTCTATTTACCTACAAGGCAAACTGATGCCCTGGGAATCCCAGTTCAAATACCTAGGCGTCGTACTAGACTCGAAACCCTCTTTCCGGCCGCAACGAAACGAAACGAAACAAGTTAACATTGTACAAAATTTGCATCCGTCCCATTATGACCTATGCTTGTTTCGTGATCGCACACATCAGGATAGACTTTCTTCAGTCGAAATCATAAATTGAATAGCGCACTTATTAACTTGGTAACACTTTAATCGTCCATCAAAGCACGTATTTTTTCTTCATAAAAATGATCAAATATCTCTCTGTTCTGAATGAGTCAGGTTTTAATGGATTCTTAAAAAAATATTTAAATACGAGCGTTTGAACTTTAACGTAGGTGAGCGTGGATTTTATGTACCTTTAGTCAGCGCTACCTCTGAAAGGGCTCCACTTTTAAGTTAGTAAGTACATATACCGTTAATTATATATTAGACTTATAATCTTAAAAAAATCTTGGGATCTTAGGCTATTAGTATTATTGAAAAAAAAAACTAAAATACTCTGAGGATTAACTAGAATATCTTATTCTCTTAAAATATATGATCAAATAATTAAACTACTAATTGCTTTATTTAATATATATTTCATATTTTCTTTATTTAATGTATATTAAATTGCGTATTACATTTTATTTATAAATTGTTTTACAATATTTTGTTTATCTCATCAATTATTTCCTTAATAACTTGTATCAATTCGATGATCAGTTTAGCTAACTTTTCCATATCTTTAACCCCTGTTTCAGCAATGGTTAGGCTAAGATTTTGTAAAGCTTGTCTCCCGTGTAGAATCATTTTATTGACTTCTTCTTTTACTTTATTGAGGTCTTGTAAGTTCAAGTGCTTTTTTTTATTTTCATCAATGCTATCGAACAATTCATTGAATATATTGTCCCAGTCGTTTAGCACCTTTTCAGTGGTTTCGCTAAATATCATATCTAACAAATAATTTAGAAACGATTGTGAATGTTCATTTGAATTTTCGTTTCTGTTTTCTGAATTTGTTGCTACATGTCTGACGTGACGAAAATTAGGTTCTAAAAAATTAAATACATCGTCATAAAATAAATTCTAGAAAAAATATTATGGAAATCTCAAAGATTGAATGAATACAAAATAGGAAAATTAAATTAAATTAAATTAAATTAGCTTCACGCTGTATCCCGCACACAGCAGGGTAGGCAGAGGGAACCTAAAGTTAAGACACTCCGTTCCCCACTTTCTGCCGAATTTTGGAGGCATTGCGTGTTGAGTGGCAGAACTCAACGCCGCACTTTTGCCTCGACACCAGAGCGAAGAAATGAAAATATAAATTTAAGTATATATTTCATCTCCTCGAGTGGGGATCGAATCCACAACCAGTCAGTTTTACAGTCACACTTCGTGCCGCTGCGCTATGACTGGCCTCATAAAATTATATAAATTTAATTTTTCGCTTAAGTATTTTCTAAAATGTATTTTTCTTTTCTTTTTTTTTTTATTATTATTCTTATTGATTTGTTTGGTGCGAAATATTTTTATTTATTTGTTGAAACTGTAGTCCCAATTGGTTTTACTTATTGTTTAAATAATTGATAAGTGATTGCTTACTCGGCCAATTTTGGGTTCCATTTTGCTCGATTTCATTAATATTTGATACCACCACCAATTCACCAACAGAAAAAAAATGCGCTAAGGATATGACGAAAGCTACTTTGAACAGCATTTTGAAGTTGTACAAAAAATAGTACAGGAATCTTTTTATATGCTATTTTCTTAAGTTTTAAGAACGCCAACAATTTGCTACATCACTTCACAGAAAATATGTAAGTGACATTTATTATTTACCTACAACTAAAGTACCAATATAAGATAACAACATATCCAACAAATAACGTAGATATATTTTATAAAGGAAAATACTGTGAATATAACACATTAATACGCCGAACTGCAGCGAACCAATTTTATGGTATTTAATTCAATTTTTGCAATTTAATTAATAAATCAAAATCAGCTTCACGCTGTATCCCACACACAGCAGGGTAGGCAAAGGGAACCTAGTGTTAAGAAGCTCCGTTCCCCACTTTTTGCCGAACTCTGGAGGCATTGTGTGTTGAGTGGCCTCGACAACAGAGCGAAGAAATGGAAATATAAATTTAAGTAAATATTATCATCTCCTCGAGTGAGGATCGAACCCACAACCAATCGATTTTACAGTCACACTTTGTGCCGCTGCGCCACGACTGGCCTTCAATTTGCAATTTAATGGATATAATTGCTTTTATAGCAATTAGATTATTAAATAAATAAACAAACATCATATTAAAAATTATTTATCTAAACACCCAAAAGTTTCCCTTTTTGCAATCTCTTGGGAAATAACATGAGAGATTATTTACCAAATTCTGGTAAAATTTAAATATATATAAATACTCTGGCTGCCTAATCAATCAAATGGAAAACGTAGTACCTAAAGACTAGGTTAAGCCTCTGCCTACTCTGCTGTGTATGGGATACAGCGTCAAGCTGATTAAAAGAAATAGTTGTATAGGTAAGGGTGCCCCAAGTATAAATCTTATTTTAATTATTTTTCTTTAACAAATTCAAAGTAGGTATTATTGTGCATACTAACATTTTGGCATAATCACAAGAAAAAATATTCGGGCGGATTTGGAACCTCTCTCTTTTTAGAAGTTAAATTAAAAATACTGCATATTAAATTTAAATTACCTACTACTTTGAGTTTTTGTTGGAAAGATGTATGAATTTTCAGGCATATAGTTACGTAGTACTTAACGTGATTATGTGGCTCATTTAAGGGTGTTAGGTGTTTGGGTGGTGGCACAGGGGTGGGTGACGGGAGGCCGGGACAGCGGGGTCAGACGGCGGCGTTCAAGGTGAAGGCCATTCTGCTCGCCGGCACGCATATACATAATATCTAAATATGTACATACATAGTATACGCATCTCTCGGCTCACCTAAAATAAATATTTTGCGAGGCTATTCAAAGATCGATTATGCTATAACATAATTAATATAATTGTTATGTTTTAGTTTGATAATAGTCATTCTTCATGTAATTTATCAATTTACATATGTATGTAGAACGAAATTTAGGTATCACCCTAGAATATGAAAATTTTTTACGATTATACCACTTAGATATCTATTTATAGCAAATTTTTCCGACGATTGGTCTATACTGAAAGCACCATTACCACTTGCATTATGGTTAAAAACATTTTTTGCGTTAATGTACTTTATACGTGCTTAATTATAGCTTTCCATCCGTAGTTTGTAAAAATATGTTTAAAATGAATGAAAATTGAAAAACTGTTAAAATCATATCCTCAAATCGCTAAATATATATTTAAGACCTAAACGAATGCTCGTGACGGTCATTCCAACAACGGATTAAACGACCTAAGCGTGAAGGGCGACACTGACAAGCGTTCGCCTATCTGTTTCATAATTAACTGTTTATAACACAAAAAAACATAAAATCATAGTTTTGCATTTATCGTAGCTATTGAGTACAACTTACGTGTTTATTTGGTTAAACAAGAGTAAGATAAAGTAGAATAAAGACATATTTTCTTTGTAATATGTTAAAGCTTTTATATCTTTTTTTTTTATTTTGTTATATTTCAAATATAGCAAGGTAAACACGGGGCATCTAGTAGTAGTAGTAGTAGTAGTGATTCCATTTCCTACACCATTCACTTTTCGTGACATTGCGTGCTGAATAGTGGACCTTAACGTCGCGATTTACTATCAGAGATGTCGCTTTGTTAACCAGAGCCAGAAAATACATATTCCTTCATAGTGTCATTATCACAGAGGGAATAGAACCCGTAACCGTCCCGTACAGTCAGATTGTGACGATGCACCCTCGACAAAGGTGGCTTTTATTTTAATATAAGAAAGTTCTACAGAATTTTTGGTCTGCGACACGATCAGTGATTTTTATTTTGATTGTTACACTGAATCCTAGAGACAAGTATACTAGTTTCAATCTACCCAAGAACATCACAATATAATGTCTAAAATTGATTACAATTTTTAACCGACTTCTGTAAGAAAATGAGGTTATCAATTGGACTTTATTTTTTTATTACTTACGATAGTAAAACGAGATGTAATATCAAAATAATATTCAACAAAAAGAAAATAAAATATTAAATAAGATAAAACCAAAAAGGTGCTCTTTATTATCATAAAATTGTGTCATCTATCTAATTGCGTAGTACGTAACTACGTTTCTGTCTGAGTATTTGGGCGCTAAATGAAATGATGGTAATGCGTTGTAGACTGCGATTTACATACGTACCAAATGGGTAGACTAATTGAGCATTTATTTATTAAGGCTGATTCAATGATGTAAATAACAGCTAGCGTGCTATTTGTATACACGTACACTTATCTGATCTCGCATTTAAGCAGTGTTGGGACACTCTGTTCTTATAAGGACACTTCCGTTTTCTACTATCTAAGTTTCAGGAATAGTGGGAGTTGAGTAGCAGAAGTCAACGCCGCGCTTTGTCTCGTAAGCAGAGTGAAGTATATATATATATATATATATATATATATATATATATATATATATATATATTTCATTCTCCCAAATGGGATCGAATCCGTAACCGTCACGTTTACAGTCGCACACTTGTGTTCTCGCACCGCAACGGCCTTGATGAATGAAATAATATAAGAAATAAAAGTGAATAATTTCAAGAAAATTTGAACGCTAGAAATAATATTATTTTACAGTCTATATAAGTAAGTGCATACAATGTCAAGGGTACGTTTATTCGTACTTTATATACATCGAGACAGGTTTTGGGTTGGATTCCCAATCGAGGAAATGAAATATTTAATATTTTAATTTTTACACTCTGATATTGAGGCAAAAGTGCGGCGTTGAATTCCGTCACTCAACATGCAATGCCTCGAGAATTCGGCGGAAAGTGGGAAACGAAGTGCCATAATACAAGGTTCACTCTAGCTACCCTGCCGTGTGCGGGATACAGCGTGAAGCTGATTTATAATTACAATAAATCAAATGAGTGCAAATTCAATTTTAATATAATTGTAATGACATTGGTGCTATATGCATGTGTGCCATCAGCGCACCGCGGTGCGGAGTGGGCACGGAGCTGACAGACTGTACGTCGCGACTCGCGACTCGCGTACGAGCTATTAGGTGACGTCACGGGCGACGTCGCAACGTGGAGTCGAGTAGAGTCGACCCGTCCGTTATGTAAGCGCGTGTTCGATAACAATTAGATGCTCCGATTTCATCTTACCGTGATTTTCTTTGATATTTATTGTTTTGGTTATTATGTTCACAGATTACTGTATACACTTTTAAATATATTGTAAGTATTTATATATAAATAGTTTAGTTTTTAGTTACACGCTATATGCCATATGTAACAGGGTAGATAGAGGAAACCTCGTGTTAATGCACTCATTCCTCCATTTTTCAATAATGAAAATATTATATATGTATTTAATTTCCTCGAGTGGGAATACAACCCACTACCTGTCGCGTTTACAGTAACACGATTGTGCCATTGCGCCACAACTGGCCTCTGGGATTTATACAACCCTAATATAGAAAATAACTCTACAGTAATATTTATGCTCCAACAATAACAAATTTATCTGTAAAATATTTTATCTTTTACCCTAACAAATTGCAATGTAAAAGCAATATGAAAGCTCAATCTAAATGTAATTATAATCTTGATCTACAAAAATGATTAAACTGATTTCGTAACTGTCAACCAGTACTTTTTACAGATTGTATGGTTCTTATCGTAAAAAAATTCATTATATAATAAATACCTAATATAAAAAACTAAACATATAGAAAATATATTTAATAGTGCTTAAAAGAAATTCCCATGAACGTCACGGGGAATGCGGGGACGCGTGCAGTTTTTTTCCATCGTCCTGGGCGGTGTGAGTCAGTCATTGTCAGATGCGCCTTGCAGCCGACGGAAGTGACTCCTTCCTCCGCGCTATCGGCCGGCACTTTTGTTAAATTAAAATGGATGAGGTTTAAAGTGGAGCGGCCGTAACTAACGGTTGGCGCGCCGTCTGTCCGCGATTACGACAATCTGCCACACGGTAAAAAATAGGACGTCGAGCGACGCGTGGGGTCGCACTCCCTCTTCGCGCGTCCCCACTGCGACCTATTAAGGAATAAGAACGCGAAAATGAGAGAAAACGTTGAGGTGATTTACTTTTTATATATTATCTATAGAATATGATTTTTATTAAAATTGAGGAAATTAAGTATTTGTTAAAATTTATTTTTATTTTTTCGGTGGTGTCGAGGCAAAACGCGGCGTTGAGTACCGGCACTCAATGCATCCAGGACCCGGTGGAAAGTGTAGAACGAGGTGTCTTAACACTAGGTTCCCTCTGCCTACCCTGCTGTGTGCGAGATACAGCGTGAAGCTGATTTATATTAAAATTGTGTCTTTGATAAAATAATATTGTATTTTTTTTTATAAGAAAACAATTTACCAAAGTTACAAGTTAAACATTACATATAGGAATTTATAAGACACGTATATGAACGACAGTGATAAAATTTAAAATATTTTCACCAATAAATATAATTCCTCTGAAGACAGTATAATTTATTATCTAAATCATAAAATAAAATGCAAAAGTATGCATAAAATGCATCTATGACATCATGTCGCGAAAGTGCGGTCTTTTGAATAATGATGAGTCGTAAACTTGGTATATGGGCGATGGAATACTTTACGAGAGCCATTATGTTTCAAAGCCGTCCCATCTATCTACCAGCGAGGAATTACATACTATCATTTATATATATTTCGATGTTTTGTATATATAATTGTATTTTACTTCTTAATTACAATCACTGTCATGTTAGTCTCTTTTAATAAATATAAATCCTTATTCAAATGAGAAATTAAGCAAAATGATGATTACGAAGTGAAAAACATATAATATAAAAATAAATACAAACGTAGATATATTAACGCAGTAAGAATTGTGAATGTATTTTTGAAATTTGATTATGTACAAGTTTTAATATTATTTTTGTATCAAATCCAATATGTGTGTATTTATAATATAAGTTTCAGCCTTTGTCAATGAAAGAAATGGTTTAAGTAGAATATAAATTTCCATAATACAATTCGTCTAGACTCTAGACTAACCGAAGTGCTTGCGCCTAGAGAAGGCACCGTCTGGAGGTAAACCGAATTATACAGCCAAGTAGTTGCAGTACGCTGCACTTTATACGGCACGTTATGTAGGTTTCGTAATCGAAATATGATGGCACATATTTATAGTCAGTCGTCTGCCAATATCGTTTAGCGAAAATATTTTATAGCATCTGTCTGTAAATAAGTATGTATTTGGTTGTTTAGTAATATGCATGTGTATGCAAAATACTATCAGAATTTAAATAATAATAAATAAAAATCTAATGCAAAAGGATGGGCAGTTTTCAATTTATTTTCTTATTTTAAAAAGAAAATTCAATTTCTTAAAAAAGTGAATCAGTATATAATAGATGGCCAATTACAATAAGGTTGGGGGTTAAGATTAAAGAAAGAGATGTAACGAAAAATCGATAATGAAATTAGAGCCAAAATACGCCTATATTTATCTCAGTGTTATGTAAAATAAACAAAATGTATAGGTTTACTTTAAATTTAATATGAAAGTTTGGAGTTTATAAAAACCAATTGCATGTAACTATTTCAAATGTACAACTGACGTGAAGTTATTCAGTCTGTGTGCCTAGACTGCCTAGTCTAGACTTTACGAGCTGGAGGACAACAAGCGAGGCGTGGAAACCGTCTAGAGGTGAGACGAAGGCCTCAGTGCTGCCTTTTAAATGCATCGTCATTTTAACTGTTCTTTGTTACGACCAATGTGATTTAGAGGTGTACCTTCTTATTATATAGGTACGTCTACATTTAAATTACTGCTTAATGACATTCATATTTCAATTTTATGTGTCCATCTTACAGTTAGTGAATATTATTAAAATATTAATCTCATCGTGCTGCAGTTCGGATAACTGGCTGAATACACTGCGGTTTTGGGTTCGATTCACACTCGAATGAATATTTTTATATTTCGGTTGCGGTTTGGAATGATTTTGGAAGGACAAAGCACTATTTATTGTTTAGCCACTCAACGTCTTTTGTAATATTTTTTGTATAGGCAGGTACATCTTAATCTATATATTTACTTCCCTGAGACTCACAAAAGTTGGCACGAAGTGAATACTTACAATACCAAAAAAGTGAAAAAACTCTAAAATTAAAATTTAGAGGTATTTTATAGAAAATAAAACAATAGAGGAAATAAAACATTACAAACTTTCCCGTGATAATATACATAAATACGTAAATTTTATACAAAATGCGTGAATACACCCGCAAAGTCGTTTGTCAATTTTTACCTATAGGTTGTACTTCCCGTTGACCTACAATACAGAAATTTATATAGAACCCTCATTGGGTGAAAGCGACTCGCTCTTGACCGATTTTGTAAAATAACATCACAATCAGTCGTCTGTCATTATAATCGTTTCCAAAGCGCGTAAAAGCAGTCTGGCCTTAACGTTTTAAGTAAAATCTATGTAGGTATATTGTCTAGAGATCAACCCACGCTATATGTACGTCTGTACCACGCCTCTAAAAACGATTTTCTTTTAAATTTTTCCATTATATAAAAGATATTTGAGTGTCGATCATTGATAAATTGATTGTTATTGATGGCCATATTAGTTAACGGGAAACAGATAAAGGTGGCGTATGGCGGATGACGGATGTCGGGTAATAAAAAACAAATATTTCCAGGTGTTAAATTGACTTAATAAAAACTAAATGTCTACATATTGTCCGCGTACACGGTATTTTGAGATTTATAAGTAAAACAAACAGGCTTAGTAATTCGATATTATAGTAAGGTAGCATTAGCTTGACACCGACTTCAAAATAATACAATTAAATCAAATTAAATTAAATCAGCTTCACGCTGTATCCCGCACACAGCAGGGTAGGCAGAGGGAACCTAGTGTTTTAGACACTCCGTTCCCCACTTTCTGCCGAATTCTGGAGGCATTGCGTGTTGAGTGGCAGAACTCAACGCCGCGCTTAGCCTCGACACCAGAGCGAAGAAATGGAAATATACATTTAAGTAAATATTTCATCTCCTCGAGTGGGGATCGAACCCACAACCAGTCGATTTACAGTCACACTTTGTGCCGCTGCGCCACGACTGGCCTCAAATTAATTATTTTTGTTTAACAAAATCAAAGTTTGTTGTACTTTATCTAAAATTATTTTTAGTTCATTGTTTAAAGTCGGTTTTTTTTTGGTTAAAAAATAATGTATTTTATGATTTTATGGGTAAACATTAAAAGGATGCTTCTCAAGTTAGTGGTTGTCCTATGTAAAACTTCAAATTCAATTATGATCATATGAAGGCGGTCGGCACCCACTATTTTGAAGCTGGATCAAAACAAATGCAACGATAAGGAATTTCACTTCTAACACATCATTTTAATAATGTTTTGCTTTGTTAGTTACGACAGTATAATTATATTTTTTATAAAAAAAGGCAACTTATACTTATTTAGAAAGTGTGAATTAAAATTTTAAAAATGTTAAAAAGCAACTTGATCAATTCCAACCGGATCCCATAATCAGAATATAACCCAACTTTCACCAAACTATCCCTGAAGTGTATCCTCCAAATGAAAAGGAAGCATCGGAATCGGTTCACCCAGTCAAAAGTTTTGAGGTAACTAACATAAAAAAAATCATTCAAATCGATTATCAAAATAGATTCAAATTGATGAGAAAAATTAAGAAATATATCACCCCATCCTATCCCATCTCTGTAAAATACTTCAAATTTATCGTTTTTAACGTAGCAAGTAAAAAAAGCAGAAAACTAGGTCACGACGTTCTTTAGAAGGACCTCGCCTTACTCTACTTAAGACTCTAACATTTAATTTTTAATGACCTAGCACATAATTTAATCACAAACAATACATACATACTAATATCTTTCAATTTATTTTTATATATATCCTATATTCAAATTAAATTTGAGCTGCAATCAATATGTAAAATAGATAGATAGTTGGAAAAGTACAAAAATGTTTACCTTGGTATATGCTGTAAAGCCTATTACATGTAACTGACATAAAAAAAGAAATAATATAATGACAATATCAGTAAGTATGTCGAATGCGGTTGCGTATACATTGATAGGGTGTGTATTATAAGCGCCCAGTCTAGACGCGGGGGTGGGCGGAAAAGGTTACAGCACTTTGTGGGAACGCACCGACAATTCTGCGACCTTTTCACTTCAGCGCAGACTCCTGCAAAATTGGGTCACGTTTGTATAGTCTTGCTTATAGATTTATATTTAGGTGTAAGGTAAATTGTATATGTACGTCTAGAGTCGGTATATAAAAATATATGGCTTTTAAAGGATGGTTGTTTTATCATAATAACGAACAAAAATTATGGTTAGTTTAGAACCTCTATAAATGTAAAAATACGTTTTTACTGTACATAATAAACATTGCCTTAAAAGTGATGTGAATATTTGAAAAAGGTACTAAATTTTACTGTTTATCGACCCAGCGTGCTTACAAGCAAATTTATATTTGCACCACTAAATATAAGGACAATTCGAATGAGCATTTTATGTAAAAACATGTTTTCCAATAATTTTAGTAACTACGTCCTGCACTGACACCGACGTGACGTTATATAACGTATTGAATCGCTAACAACAATATTGTCTCAGAAATGAAAGTTTATTTGGCGTTTTTATGATGATACTGATTCATGTATTCCTAATGTATTCCTCTAAAACATATATAAAAATTGTCTATAAATAATTTAATTTTTTATTTGTTTTACATAAGCTTTCTTCTTTCTTGTGCAACTTAGATTTTCAAAATAATTCATAAAGATTCTCTTTAAAAATAGTAAATTAATTTACCTTTTATTTATTAATCTTTAACTTTTCTAGCTATAAAGTCTTTTATTATGAAAAAAATATTTTCTCTTATACGAAAAACTGTTTAATCATGATATACTTAATATGAAAATTGCAAGAATTCGTTTTCAAACAAAAATCAAGACGAAGTTTAGATATGTTTTAACAAAGTTTGAAAGACTTTCAGAGGACGATGTGGTCGAGGGAACACTCGATACTACGTCATTTCTATAGTTACTACAGAACCTGCGCAGTTAACGTCAGTAGGCTATACACTACGCCGTAGCATTAATCAAAGCATTTCTACAATAATATTTTTTAAGTTTAAATATAAACAGCGGAGTATTGAGATTTTTTTTTACTTGCTAAATATAAATTAATTACTAATAGATAACTAATTGTTGTTCCCTTTGTGTGGTGAGACACTGACATGTTTAGTGTTGTTCCGTTACCCTAACTACAAAATGTGTGGCGCCTTGGTTTTTTACTCAAAAGCATATTGAACGGAGAGTTATATCAACTAGGTATATGTCGGCGTCTTGGGCATGCGTGTATCTGTACATTTGGCAAATATCAGGGTCGAGGATCACTCACTGTGCTAATGAGGCCTGGACAAAGGTTCTCCTTCCCATGTCCTTTTTTCCTGTCCGAATTTAATTCGTCCCATATAAGATGTCCTTCCTCGTAAAGGTCCCTGTCCCCTTTGTGTGTTAATGTTTGTGTTAGTACCTACTCTTTGTATTTTTTTTTGGATATTACGGAAGGGTATATTAGGTATGAAATATTACGGAATTTAACTATAAACTAGCCTTAGTAATAAGTAAATTATACTAACCCCAGTGTTTATTTAATTTGTAAATGTATATATTTTGTGTTGTCCTTTACTTTACAATAACTAATAAGACTTTCTATTAAAAAAAAACCGTTAATCTAGTCTCTTAAGTTTTATTTCATCTATATTTAACTGACCGGTCTTCATCGAGCCTTTTTCATTCTATGTGATATTGGCGAATTTAACTATGCTCTATTGGCACTCGCATAAATGCCATAATTCAATTAAAACATCATTAGAGGGAGTGAGTTTATTAATATTTTCATTATCTCGCTCTGGTAACGAGGCAAGCTCTGCATTGATTTCGTCACTGGATACACAAAGGAAAATGGGGAACGGAGTGTCTTAACACTAGGTTATTGTTACGCTATATGCGAATCCAGCGTTAAGCTAAAAAATGTTACTTGTCTAATTGTGCCAAACAACGATAAATAAAATATATATTTTTAAGAACCATAAGTGGCAGTATTGACTATTGGCAATTATAATTCTCTTTGTTCATCAAAAAAATATTACAGCTCCTTTTACGTACCTCTCCCCTCTGTTTCTAAAGTCTATTTATCTGGAGATCGCGTTTAGATATCTAGTTCGAATTAATATTCATTCGAACTTGATATCTAGACGCATATACAGAGTGGAAGCGTCAGCGTTCCTATTATGCTACGGGAACAGCATATAGGGTAAAATATTTTAAACCCATACCTTAAGGAATTAATCAAGATACCTCAACAGTTTATACGTGAGTGTTTTTTCTTCATTTCGCGATGTTTATCGATACCTGTATTTCGTGAGGCGCAGTTACATGCCAATAACGTAAACACATACAACTACGAAATTACTACTAAAGGTAAAACAACCACTTTTGTTGCATTTTGTATGAAATTTTCCGCGTAATCAAAACCTATGTAGCATCTATTATCCGTAGACCGACAATTATGAAATTTAGCATGTTTACAGATGAGAAAACTATTACACATTTATAATTGTACCTAGTTAATTTCATAAAAATGAGTGTATTCTTTTGCAAATTTAAGTTTATCGTCTTTTATACACTGTATTTAGCGTTGGCTTGTAATCTTAAAATTTTTACGAAATCCGCGGAGGGTCAATCGAAAAGGTCCACTTAAAGAGATGTCTGGGTAAAAAAGCAATATTATGTACAGCATACTTTCAGTTCAAAATATACAATCGTATTTTTTTGTGACTATAGATTTTCATATTTTAATGCTAGAGATATAAACATCGTCGATAATAGATACAAACCAAACACTTATGGCAACCATTGTTTGATCGATTTTATTGGAAATAGGCTGTGTATCTAATAGGAAATTCCAACCAACAAGAACATACCTTTCTTATAATCTTTGTAGTTTCTTTTTCTATATTCCCTTTAACGGCCACCTTGTTAAAATATTAAATATTTTATATTTAATGGAAAATTCAAATCAGCCTCCTACAGCTGGTGTAGGTATTCGACGCGAACCGTCTACGGATCCTGTTAAAGCTCAAGGAATTTTGTACGATTTATTGTAACAATTGCCTACTATTGTTTTATATTATTAAATTATTTAAATATACAGTCAATCGGGCTGTAAATACAATTTTTTTTGGACTTTTTTTTATAAATAATTTATATCAGCTTAGACCTTTTAATTGATTGTGTTTGCTAATATTTATTTTTTCATTTAAATTTATATTTATTTTTAGGTCATCAGTTATAAAAAAAGAAAAACATGCAGCACGTCTGTGGCAACAACGCTGGGGCTTTCTTAGTCGAGTACGAGAGATACAAGAAGAAGAGGCACAAAGACTAGGTACCAATTATCTTTTAACAGAGTATTTTAAAAAATATAATGTTAAAGATGTCATTTAATTTGTCAAAAGATAAAATGTGTATCCATCATATGCTTCTCTGAAATTAAATGTAAATAGTTGTTTTCGTGCGTCTATTTATATAATATGTATTATCTTTTAAATATGTATAAAGAAAAATTGGCTGTCACAGACGAGAAAATTATCACAGACTATATGATATATTTGCAGATTTGTTCTTTAATTCTTAGTAGTTATTACAATTAACTGTGTACAACATGTATTAATAATGTATTATAACCAATAGGAATGTCACTGGATCAATATCGTGCCGCCGTCCGTTCAGTGAGCTGCAAACCCGAAAAAGAAATGGCAGTTGACATTGAACCTTCTTCAACACCACTGCCTTCTACGAGTTCTGGTTAATATAAAAATAAATTAGCTTCACGCTATATCCCGCACACAGCAGGGTAGGCAGAGGGAACCTAGTGTTAAGACACTCCGTTCCCCACTTTCTGCCGAATTTTGGAGGCATTGCGTGCTGAGTGGCAGAACTCAACGCCGCGCTTTGCCTCGACACCAGAGCGAGAAATGAAAATATAAATTTAAGTAAATATTTCATCTCCTCGAGTGGGGATCGAACCCACAACCAGTCGGTTTTACAGCCACACTTTGTACCACTGCGCCACGACTGGCCTCATTCATTCTGGTTAATATAAATTTTCTTTAGTAAATTCTTCTAGTATGGGGAAAGAGATTATTTATATACTTATATCGTACATTGGGGTATTGTACGTACTACATATGTACATCCTATGCAAAGTGTAATACTATCGATGTATCAACCGTGGTCTATAGGTAGGGCCTTAGTACCTATTCATTTCACTCCCATGAATATATGCTATTTTTCTTGATAAAAATTGGAAAATACGGAATAACTGTTGGGTTGTAGTTGTGATTTTTATCATCTATACTCTATTCAGTGTTAAAGTAGACATTCGTCAGCTTCACGCTGTATCCCGCACACAGCATGGTAGGCAAAAGGAACATAATGTTAAGACACTCCGTTCCCCACTTTCTGCCGAATTCTGGAGGCATTGCGTGTTGAGTGGCAGAACTCAACGCCGCGCTTAGCCTCGACACCAGAGCGAAGAAATGAAAATATAAATTTAAGTAAATATTTCATCTCCTCGAGTGGGGATCGAACCCACAACCGGTGTTACAGTCACACTTCGTGCCACTGCGCCACGACTGACTAGACATTCGTAGTAATATAATAATCAGCTTCACGCTGTATCCCGCACACAGCCTACCCTACCCTAAGCAGAGGTAATCTAATGTTAAGACACTCCGTTCCCCACTTTCTGCCGAGTTGGCACTCGGCAGAAAGCATAAGTAAATATTTCATCTCCTCGAGTGGGGATCGAACCCACAACCAGTCGGATTTACAGTCATACTTCGTGCCGCTGCGCCACGACTGGCCTCTAATAATATAATAGTAATAGTTTAAAACTATTGACCAAATCGTATCGTTTAAAGGTATTTTTTTCAGCTTCACGCTATATCCCGTACATATACCCATATTCTATGTGAGTAGGCAGAAGAACCTGTAAGACACTCCGTTCCCATTAAGACATTTTATCCACTTTCCGCCGGAGAGCATGCATGTTTAGAGATTATCAATATCTGGATATACATGTAGGTAAATATATTACGTTATTTTAGGAATTATCGGACGTCGTGCTCTGTATTCATTGGAAAAATTTGGGCCATCCGTGAAGACCGTTAAAGACTACCCAGTCAGACCACGTTTACCTTCTGGGCAAATTTATAATCCCTATAAGCAGACTCTTATGTTTCTTGGGTACGTTTAATTTCTGGAAAAACTGGAACTATTAAAAATATCCATAATATTCTGCAAATATAATGTAATAATTTATATGGTTGTAAAGTCTCAATCGAACTCATTGAACAGTTATGATTGTATAACATTTAAATCAACAAGACTCAAAAGTCTTTAAAATATGAAAATTTGTAACAAAATATTTTTTACATTTTTAAAATGCTATTAAGGATCTAAAAAGTATGTAACATAAATATTTCCTTTGACGATATGTATACATTATAGTGGCAGAACGCGTGACACAAGTTCTCATTGCTTTTGTTGTTCAAACATCACCGCTCTGTAAAACGACTAGTATTATAAAATAAAAAAGTAAATAAATCTGTGCTAGACGCTGTATTCCGCACACAACAGGGTAGGCAGAGTGATACCTGGGTTAAGGCACTCCGTTCCCCACTTTCCGGCAAATTCTCAAGGCATAGTGTGCTGAGTGGCGGAACTCAACGCCGCGCTTAGCCTCGACACCTCGACACTAGAGCGAAGAAATGGAAATATAAATTAAAATAAATATTTCATTTCCTCAAGTGCCTACGCCACGACTGGCCTGGATTATATAATACACGTCATTTAAATATATTATTTTATTACAGTAGCGTAGAAGGAGATCCAATATCCTATAAATTGGCGCCAGCGCGCTCGGAAGTCTCCGATGAGATGTGGGCGCATCCTCAACAACTGGACGTAGCACTATTCAACCTTGATAAGTTAATAGATTAACAACGATTTCAATCGATAAGTACCAAAAATATTAAATTGTTAAAATTACTGATAAGTTATATATAGCATTAAAAATATTGTCAAATCTACTATAGATTTAAATAAAACTATCGTCGTTAAAAATTATCGTTTTTTTCATTACATGAAAGTTTCAAATAGTCCTTCATAAATTGTACATCTAATTTCTGTATTTAGTTTTATTCATATCTATTTATAATTTTTAAGAGACTAGGAAACTTCGCTCCTTGCCTGTTTCGCTCGCTATAATAATAAAAAATAACACTTAGAAAGAATATTTTTTGTTTCTCCTTCATATAAGCAAACTGGAGAATTTTTTTATTATTTTTAATTTCTCCAGTCACTTCCACATTTTTTCCGCAATGTGTAATAAAAGACACTTTCTGTTCACGCTACACAATGCGGGAAATACATATAATTTAATTGCTGATAAAAAAAATGTGTAGATAACATCAAAAACATCGTCTCAAAGTGACAAAACCTTGAAATATGTAATATAAAATGTAGTATAAATAAGAATAAAAACCTTATAAAATAAAGACACTTGTTCTATTGTACATTTTTATTATAAAAAACAATATTTGATATCAATGTCTCTTACTAGCTATTATCGGTGGTAGCTGACTAACAATGTTTTCAGGTAATATTTCTAGCGAGACCGCCTCGTCGTCCGCGAGCCAGTGGAAACCCGCTAAGTACTGTAACAAACAATTATATTATAATTATATTATAATAATATACAGTCTTAATAGATATTGATTTATTACTCAATTTCCATTATAAAGAATTTTAATAATAATTTAAAAAAAATAATAATAATTTCAATCGCCAGTTAAGTTAAGTAGTATTTATTTGGATGATCAATTCTGACTAAAGTGGTCGAAATCAAAAAAATCAGGCCAGTTTGCTTTGAATTTTAAATTTGGTTTGGTCATCCATTTCTTTGTTATATTTTAATTTTTTTATAATTAACGTTATTCAAAATTTTAAAAAACCTACACTGTAACTGCTGCAAGTAACGATTGTGGGTACATTCCAACTCGAAGTAAGTTTATGTCTTACGTCAAATATTTTCGTTTCCCAATTGAGTTCATGACCTCAAAAGCTACTCAGTGCGATTAAAATAGGCGTAAAAGATAGAATGGAATTTACTCTCATAACACTACCAGTTTTGGTTCCCCGCTCTATTTACAAGCGGTTGTTGTAAATAGTGCGGGAACCATAGTAAACTTAAATTCCAAATAATTAACTATTTATTAGAAGGTACACAATTCACAGACAAAATTAGAGAGTATTATCATAAGATATATTATCCTATAATTTTCTCATTTTTACACGTACTTTTCCTCATACTTTCGGGAGAAAGTAGAATATCATACTTTTCTGTGGTTATTATATACCCTTTAATTAAAAAAATACATTGATGACGAAATCTAATGTCGTTTTTTGTAGGTAATTTTACCCACAGCTCTCAAATGCAACAAAATATGGCAAGTTGTACAAAAATAAATTTATGTCATTTATTTTATAAGACATGATTAAAGGCAACAAAACAAATATGATGTGTTGAAAGTAATCTAATCATATCAATATGTAATCATATCACTTTCATTCTTGTTGTCCGTATTTTTAATACCTAAACCGTGTTTTCATTGAAACAAACCTGTTTTTTTCCTTATTTAAGTATGTATCAAAATTGAAAGCCGAAGTAATTTTAAAAGCTTTTGATTAAAGTATGCCAATTTTAATAAGCATAATATATATTAAAATAGGAATACTTTAGATGTTACCTATATTTATTAATCACGTGTTAATTTCGTTATTGATTACGATTACCAACATTTTATGTTTTAATATTACAATCACAAATAACAATGTGACACTAAAGAATATTTTAAGTCAGAATTTACTAATTAAGTATATTTAGTGGAGTTTTGAGATAAAAATATCAATTATTTCTATATTTTTAGATAACAATTTAATATAGTGTCATATGCCTCTTATAGAATATTTTAAATGCTATTTCAAAAAATAAAAATAATCACTAATAATCTTGTACTTTATAAGAAAACGTATATATTTCTTTAAAAATTAACTTCTTAAAAATGAATACTCCTGTATTTAATTTTAAAAATTTGAAAAAGACCACAAGAACAGCTCTCTTTCTGTTGTATTATCTATCTATCTATCTATATATATATAAAAGGACATGTACTGACTGACTGAGGTAAGACGCACGCACAACCGTAACCGCTGATGGTAGAAACGTGAAATTTTGACAGATGTTCATTTTCATAATCTGGACATCCACTAAGAAGGGATTTAGAAAAATTTTAACCGTAAAGGGATGAAATTGAGGTTGAAAGTTTGTATGGAAAAAAATTTAAATCGGCACCGATTTTTATAAAATTTGAAATTCAGACTCTTAAAAACATTTCATTGAACACGTGTTTCATGGTTTTTTAGAATTCACCCCCTAAAGGTTCCAATAAGGGGTTGGAAGATTATACGGAAAAATCTTTAAATCGCTACCGATTTTTATAAAAATTTAAATTCATATTGTTAAAAATATTTTATTGAACACGTGTTTCGTGATTTTTTTCGAAGTCACCCCTAAGGGTGCAACGCGGGCGAAGCTGCGCGTGCCCACTAGTTAATAGTATAAAACCTAACAAGTTTATATCCCTAGACACAGACAACTAGTTATAGCTTAGAAATATTGTAAGGTAGTATAAGTGAAACTTAAAATCATACTACGAGAAGAGTATATTATTAAAGTGAAAGCATTTTACTTGACTTGACTGATATAAGACACAATTTGTTACTAATATCTCACTAAAACTGTAGTTTAATTTATATAATTCCTGTACATTAAAGTATTATTATTTTACAGAGAGTTCACTAACCTTTATTGGAATTATTCGAACACCATTCTTAGAGTTGCCATTTTTGAGTGCTAGTTGTTTTTTTTTAGGTTCTGGTTCTTCAATGTCAGTCTGAAAATAAAAATATAAATAGATTTAATTGACTTCTTTTTTCATCTCTAGATTGTAGAAGTGGTTTTACAATTTTAATTATTCAGAACTTTGTGAAAATATATTTATTTTAGTGCAATTTCAAAATTATGAATGTTTCTAATTGTATTTAGTTTAATATAGTGTACAGATAAAATATAAAAGAAGTAACCTTAATATTTTTATCCAATATCCACAAAGACGCGTCGTCCTGACACACGAGCGCGTCGCGCGTGGGGTGTACGCACAACGACGTAATGGCGGACGAGCGCGCTCTGTTCCCGCATAGCATATCACTCGACCATTTCGATACTTTCTTGTTTGGTAACTCGTATTCTATTATCTGTGGGAGAAATTAAATTAAAATGTATTAATGATGCCATCTAAGCCCGGTGGAACTAGGATTGTGGGTTCGATTCCCACTCGTGGAAATGAATATTTTATATTTTCATTTTCTCGTTCTGGTGACGAAGCCATGCATAAGTTCCAACAATCAACACACAATGCCTCAGAACTGGACGGAAAGTGGGATCTTGGTTCCCAAATACTCTCTGCCTACCCTGCATACAGCGTGAAGCTAAAAAATGTATGAAAAAATACTGATTCTGAGACCCTCGTGGCGAAGCGGCACACCTTCTGACTGTAAACGAGACGGTTGAGGGTTCGATTTCTATGCGGAAGGCTTTATTTCAGAAGGAATTACCTCTGCCACTATATACTGGATACAGTCTGAAGCTAAAAAATGTGTAAGATTAAGGTTTATACTGTGATTAAAATTTTACTTACCTTTTGATCAACATATGCAACTAAAACATTTTCCAATTTGTTATCAATTGCCAAAGCAGAGGGTACGCATTTGTATTTTGGTAAAGAGGCATAATATTTAAATTTCTTAGATTTTTTTATCCAAACTGCGATATTTCCTTGTGTGTCAGCTACTACCAGATATATATTTTTAGATGGAGTATCTTTAGATACCACCAGATGCAAAACTGACTTTGATTTAAGATCTGAAAATAACAAATTAAATAAAGTAAGAAATTTATTTAGTATTTAATATACAATTATGTCTATTATTAATAAGAGTACATGTAGGAAACTATTATATATTATATTATATTTTACTTTATAATAGATAAAGTACTAATAAATTGAATTTTTATACTTTATTACAAGTGTTTATATATAGTTTATTTATAAATGAAAATGGACCGGTACGGTGTATGGTACTGTTACAATACAATACAATACAATAAACTTTATTGCACACAACGAAATATTTACAAAAAAAATGAACAACACATAAACAAGAAAAAAATAGCACGTATGCAAAGGCGGTCTTATTGCTTTAAGCAATCTCTGCCAGACAACCTTTGGAACATTACAGAGAGGTTGTTAAGAGGAAAAGGGGGACAACGTCACGGTGCAAATTTTATATGGTGGAATTAAATATATAATATATAATAATATAAGTCAATAATATAGAATACACATACATATATACATATATTTAAAACAATATATACTTACATATATATACTTAAACGTGTGTAAAAAAATTTACATAATATTAAATAGATAAGGATAAACTACTATTCTATTTTAAATAAGTACTCTTTTAGACGCTTTTTAAAAGTGTACAGTGATTTGGAATGTCGAACTTCTGTAGGAAGTTCATTCCAAAGAATCGCAGCTTTCACAGTAAAAGACTTGGAATAAAATAGCGTATGGGAAGTTGGCAATTTAAGGAGATTATCACAACGGGATCTAAGGTGAAGGCGGAGAAGTGAATCGGAACCTAGGAAACAGAATCTATCTTTTAAATATGAGGGAGAGGTAGAGTTATATAGGATGGAATATAAGAGAGTCAGCATACGGAAATTTCGGCGATGTCGGATAGGAAGCCATCCAAGCTGACGACGATGATCAGAAACATGATCAAACTTACGTAAACCGAAGATAAATCTAATACATAGATTTTGTAAACGCTCTAGTTTATTTAATTGCTCCTCAGATAAGTCTGGGTAGCACGAGTCAGCGTAGTCTAAAATCGGTAACAGTAGTGAATGAGCTAGAGTAGTTTTGGTCTTTGTAGGTAAGAAATATTTCCATCGTTTGAGCGATCCGATCGTGGCAAATAATTTACGGCTAACCTCAGCTATTTGTACTGACCAAGATAGGGAATTGTCTATAATAATACCAAGGTTCTTAAGAGATGGACTCAGGCTCAAATCGACGCCGTCAAACTGGATAGTAGGGAGGCTATTCTGGTCAAGTTTTTTTAGTAGCTTAGAGCTACCAATTATACTGACCTGTGATTTGGCAGGATTGACTGTTAAGCCGAAAGATTTGCTCCACCTACTAACGTTCTGCAAATCTTTATTAAGCTTTTGAATAGCCTCACTAATACCATCCAACGGAGCGGCTAAGTAAATTTGAAGGTCGTCAGCATATAGATGAAAGGAAGAGGATATATTTTGGGAAATTGAATTAATAAAAATGGAGAAAAGGAGAGGAGAGAGGACACCACCTTGGGGAACACCAGCAGGAGGAGAGCAAAAGGAAGATGACTTGTCATTGGCTTGAACGTACTGTTGCCGATCATATAAATAGCTTCTGAACCACTCAATGGCTTCAGGAGAGATATTCAATGACCGCAGAACAGCAACCAAGAGATCCGTATCAACGGTATTAAAGGCGTTACTAAAGTCCAGCAGGGCAATGATAGTAAGATTTTGTTTGTCCATGTTGAATCTGATATCGTCACAAACTTTTATCAAAGTAGTGACTGTGCTATGCCCGTAACGAAACCCAGACTGGAACTCGGATAATATATGGTTATCTAACAGATATTCATTTAGCTGCTGAAAAACAATACGCTCCAAGACCTTTGACAAAAAAGGAAGTATAGAGATAGGACGGTAGTGAGAGAAGGATTTTGGGTCTTTGGTTTTGGGAATGGGGATAATGCGGGCAATACGCCACATACTGGGAAAAGTGCTATGGGAAATAGAAAAATTTAGAATATGGGTAATGACTGGTGCTAAAACATCCAAGGGCATAATTATCATTTTACGGTTTATGCCATCATAGCCAGAAGCATCCGATTTGATGGCTAGGATACTGTTTCTTACCTGGGATGGGGTTATAGGAGCAAAGTTAAAAGGAACGATTGTGGGAGACGGCAAGGAGTTGATATAATTCAATGTATTTGCCTTAATTCTGCTGTCCATAGGTGTTATCGAGGTAAAGTGTTTATTCAAGGCATCAACGTCTAGATTGCAATTCAAATCCTTATGTTGCCGACCAATACCTAGCGATTCCAGAAATTTCCACAACTTACGTGGGCTTAAGTTTTGTAAGCTCAGATCAATATAATTTCGTTGCGCATCCCTGCAAACTCTGCTACATCGGTTACGCAAGCTCTTATACCTTAAGAGATTCTGATCGGTGGGATTATGCTTATATTTGGATTTCACCACATTTCTTTTAGTCATCAATGACTTAATATCTGGCGTAAGCCATGGAGCGGGTAAGTGTTTTAATTTAATTGGCCGAAAAGGAGCGTGCTTGTCATAGAGCTCAGTTAAAATAGAATTAAATATCTCCAACTTGTCATCGATGGTTGTTGTGTTAAAGATGACGTTCCAGTCGATGTCATTGAGATCAACCAAGAACTCGTCACTATTAAATTTTTTAAAACTGCGTCGCATTACGACAGATGGCTTGAGCTTAGGGGGACGAACATTATACGACAAATACATTAAATCATGATAGGAAAAGGCGTCAGCAGGAAATTGACCATGAGTCACTACATGGTCAACGGAGGAAACAATCATAAGATCAAGTTGGGACGGGGCACAATTCGGAAAAAAATGTGTAGGATTCGTAGGAAGCAATTTTAGGTTTGAGCTATTAATGATGTTAAGGAGTTGTTTTGCACGTAAGTCATTTTTAATAATACAAGTATTAAAGTCTCCAAGAATTATAGTGTGATCTACGCTTGGCACATGTTTCTCCAATAAGGTCTCCAAAGCGTGGAAATAATTTATATGTAAAGAAGGGCTATAGAAGACCCCAAGTAATAACTTTAATCGACCAAGTAAAATTTCAATAAAGAGATGTTCAGCAGTTTCAGAGTATAGCGTTGGAGACTTACTAACAATTGTGAAAGGTATGTGATTGCGAATATAGATGGCCACACCACCACCACCCTTACCTGTACGGTCATTACGTACTGTTATATTATTGGTTGCATTTAAGAACAAAATAAAATATTTTTTTCAGTTCTATTACAATATTAATTATTCTATTAGGATTTTTAAAATATTTGTATTTTGTCAGTTTGTCTGTGCCTATTTCTCACACTGCTGCTGCTCTTATATGCGGGGTACGGTGTGAAGGTAAAAAAAATCCTTACATTCCTCACAACATATGGTTTGTATAACCACAGCTCCGGCTTCAGGGTCCACTTGCAGCACTTTTATTTCCCCCGCCGTATAAGCAAGCATTGTTCCAGAGTCGGCGGTGAACGCAACGCGGTCGCAGCTCACAACGCCCGTCACCAGGACTTTTGATATTGAAACGTTAGTTGTGTCTTCATCCTGTAATATAATAAGTTTTTTTTTTGATTAAGCCAGTCGTGGCGCATGGTCGCAAAGTGTGACTGTAAACGCGAATGCTTGTGGTATGAGAAAATGAAATATTTATTTAAATTTATATTTCCAATTCTTTGCTCTGATGTCGAGACAGAGCGCGGCGTTGAGTTCTCAACACGCAATGCCTCCAAAATTCGGCGGAAAATGGAGAACGGAGTGTCTTATCACTAGGTTAAGACACTCCGTTCATATCAATAAATATATCTTAATTCTTAGTGTTAAGATAGTCCGTTCTTCACTTTAAGGTTTTTTAATGTACAATACTTGAATTAACGTTCGATTCAAGTCGAGAATATTAAAGACTTTACGTTAGTAAGTGGTTTCGCTAGAAATTTGTCTTTGCGCGCTTAGTCACTAGAAAAATATAAGCACCTTTTTTCCCTCATATATAAATATATATACCAAGACGCTAACGATGAACACTAGTATAAATAAAAAAAAGTGTGGCATTCCTATCTATGAAGGGCAATGCAATTTTTTTATATAATATTTTTTTTACCTTTACATTTTTTAAGCATATAGCAGATTATGCAGAGGACGTACCTAGTGTTTTGGGAAAGCCTTCATTCATTGAAATATTACATATTGAGTGGTGGAATTCGATGCTGTACTTTGTAACAGAGCGAGGTACTAGTGCTAAAAAACGAAACGAAATAATTCTTTCTCCCGAGGAATCGAACCGTTGCGATAAAGTTGCGTTGACCGATGCTGCGTCACAACGGCCTTACTAATACTAACTAAAATATTTGTTTAGTCTAAAATTAGATTAATTAATAAAAAATACTTACATATTCCAATTTTAACATTCTCATATTGCTGTCGGTTGAATACACTATTATTTCACCACTAGGAGATATTTCACAGCATTTTATATGCTTTTTCCCTTTAGTTTCTAATGACACTAACTTAACAGGTTGTTCTGTGAGTTTGAGATTTTGTTTTTGTTTCTCAGATACATTACTAGTATTATATTCTATAGAATCTATTTCCGATTCTTGTTCTAATTGATTATTGATATCTTTATGTATATTTTGCTTCAGTTGAAAATTTGAAATAGTCACATCACCTTTATTGTTAACCGCATAGGTACCAAGTTTCCAAACCTCCAGATAATTAGTATATCTGTAATAAAAAAAAGAAAATAAATAAATTTAGGTTTCACCAATTTATTTTATATACAGAGAAAAGAATCATCACAATTTAAAAAAAACATGTGTTCATATGTCTAAATCAACTCTTATTATTTAATAAATATAAAAAAGGCGAATCTTAACCTCACTATTATTGTTAAAACATTGTCTTGTTTCTTTTAATATAATAATCATGTAAATCAAATACAGCAATCTCCACTGAATTCAATAATTGAAAGAAATAAAAATTTTTGTCATATTCTCCATTTTTGATTATTTGAGTATAACCAATATATTTTAACACATGTATAATATTAAAAAATAAAATAACCACTTAAGTATGCAGAAAATTTTACAAAATATTGAATATTAATGTTAACTTTGACTGCTGTATTTGCTTTTATTTGATTCATTTGTTTTAATAGATTACCTTAGAAGCAATAACTTTTTGTGGGCACAAATTGATGATCTAGAAGCTGGTATCATATGAGGAATCCTCATCACCCATTTTGGAGGATAGCTTGAAAGTGTTAAATAACCATCTATTCCCACTGACACTAGTTTATTTTCATTAAGTACAAGAGCTCTGTAATTAACAAAATAAAATTAAACATCTTAACAACTCAGCATCATCATCATCTTTAACCATTTATTTATTCATTTCATTTTAAAGCTTTACAAACAGAGTATATAGCAAGGTGGGTAGAGGAAAACTAGTGTTAAAACTCTCCATCCACCATTGTATGACTACTGTCCCACTAAACCATGAAAGCCATTAATCAACACTATAAAAAAAAACAAGCACAAATCGGCCTGCCCACCGATGGTTACGATCAAAACGTGGAGGTCTCAAGCTTCAGAAATTCAAGCTTAGCTTAGCCAGAGCCATTTCATCAGTTCCCTCACTTGAACTTTAATATCAAATTTTGGGCCCTTTTTAAGGCTATTATTTTTAGGAATTAACCAAAATGTAGTTTTCAGAATTTTTAGTGAACTAGCTCTTCCAGTAGATGCTAGCAGCTAAATTTCATAATTCTAGGTCAACTGAAAGCACTATTAACTCTGATTTCTTCTGTTACCCTATACCCTATTAATTTTGATTACTACTATAGTGTCAAAACGCGTGTTTTGTATTTTTGCGATATAAACGGTCATACATTTTTTTTAAAAAAAAAAGTAGAAATACGATTTTTGAGTTTGAATTTCAACTCAATATCTCCAAGAGTTTCTGAGATAAAGGATAGACACATAGACAGATGGACAACAAAGTGATCTCAAAAGGGTACTTATTGTTAGGGGAACAGTAATTACCTGACGTCATGTTCATGGATGTGTCTCTGAACATTTTTCACCCACTGTGAGCTTGCTTGCTTGCCTGAACTTGTATTATTAACTTTAACAAAGTTTACAATCACTGGATCTACGCCACTACAATATAACTTTTTTTCATCATCAGAAACTGCTATGGATAAAATATTGGATTTATGGGTCTTAAAAGATTCTATCTGAAAATAATAAAAATTATTATATTTAGGTATGTTTCAATAATATCAAAATTTCAATTATATATTTACTGAGACCAGCCATGGCACAGGAGCACAAAGGTTGACTGTAACGTGACTGGTTGTGAGTTTAGTCCTCACTCAATGAAATGAAATACTTGATTTTATAGTCCTTCAGAACTCGGTAGAAAAAGGGGAATGGAGTGGCTTAACAGAAGGTTCCCTCTAGCTACCCTGCTATGTGCAGGATACAGAATGAAGCTGATTATTATTTATATTTTTATTTCTTCTCTCTATTGACGAGGCAAAACATGGCTTTGCACTCAACAGGCAATGCTCTCAAAATTTTGGCGGAAAGTGGGGAATGGAGTGTCTTAACACTAGGTCCCTTCTACCTACTCAACTTTATGTGGGATACAATGTGGAGTTGATTGATATTGTAAAAAAAGTGATAAATATATATAGTAATAATACCTGATCGCCTAGGTTACTATCCCAGAAAGTAAGCCGTCCCATACTATCACCAGATACAACAACATTTTCTGATAAGACTGCAAGACACCATACAATAGTTTCTTTACCTCTGCGACTTACAGACATTCTGCAAGTGGCATGCCCAGTTTCCACATTCCATATCCTAATGGTATCCACAGAACCTAAAGAAAATATATAGCTTCACATCATAACCTGCACATTACAGTGCAGGTTGACGGAACATAGTATTAAGACAGACAGAAGCCAATGAGGCACAGGGACATAAAGATGTGACTGTAATACAAAAATTATGGGTTCAGTTCTCACTTGAGGGGAATGAATTATTATTTCTTAATATTATCATCTTTTCGTTCTCGCACCAAGGCAAAAGACTAGAGTTGAGTTCCGCCAGTCAACACACAATTCTTAGAGAAGTTTGGTGATAAGTGGGGAATAGTGTCTTAACATTAGGTTCCCTCTGCCTATCCTGCTGGATTCAGTGTGAAGTTGATTTAATTTGATTTTAATTTTAATAAGTGACCATTTTAACTATGGCTATTGCAAGTGTTTAAAGTATTGGTTTGCCAAATATGTATACTATTAAGTATATGAAAGTCTTAAACTATCAAGTATAAGACTTTCATGTGAAATATGTAGAAAACACTAAGATCAAGGCTATCAATATGTAAATAGTTACCTGTTACAAGCACAGCACCAGTATTATCAAATTTACAACACATAATACGACCTTCTTGCTTATCAAAAATTTTTTTATATATAATTTCTTCATTTTCAGTAGAATATAAATTCACATAGCCCTGCTCAGTTCCAACAGCAACCAATGTATTTGTGCTATTAACATCAAGGCACCATGCTGCATAACCAGTTAGCATTAAAGTTGATTTGATAGAAAGAGTTTCCAAGTTCCATTCTAGTAAAGTGCCACCCAGGCCTGTAGAAAGCAATCTTTGATTTACCCAACCTAGTGCCTCAACTGAGGCATTCTTTGCACCTGGTATACATTTTAAGAGGTATGGAGCATAATTTAAGTCCCATATTTCAATAGTGGCATCCTGTCTGTAAAAACAAAATAACCTCTTTACTGTACTTAATGATATATTTATATTATTTTTTCTTCTAAAATATATAAATGTTATACCTGGCTAACGATAGAAGTTTGTTATTTTTATTAAACGACGCACAATTTATTGTTTCTGGTTTGGGGTTATAATATCGCACTCGGTGAAGTTTACAAGCCATTATTTTTTATAAAAAGTTTAATGTACAAGAGAAAACTGGGACTTAATATTGAAATTGATTCTTATTATAAGCCTTAACATAAAAATATAATTTAATTTTTGAACCATAAGCGTATTATAAACACATGAAACTAAGATATAAGAGCATGAGTATGTTTTGATGTCTGACAAATGACAATGACAGCATTAAATAGGATAATATCACCATAACTTTTGATATAGCTATTATAATAATTAATAAGGATATTTTTATCTATCGCACAAACACAATTAAATATTTTATACAATTAATTAGTATAAATTTATTCCGGCGTTGCTGAATTGTTATTGACAAAATAAATATTTTTGATATCTATCTAGGAATATGAAGAAAACCAGATATATAACAGGAATTAGATACTAGTTTCCAAATAATTTAAATAAATAATAAATAAATAATTTAATATAGTAAAACTGATATTTAGTTGAGATTGATTCCGTACGGTATATATTTTATTTTTTAACGTTCCGTACATGGCAATAACATTGAATTGATGAATTAATTTAATCTATATCCTAAAATTATATTATAAACTTATGTAGGTATTCTGATTCGTCATTTAGTTATCTGTGAAGTAATTTTTCTGCGATGGTAGTAAAGCTGGTATGTTAATTTTCGTCAAAAGAATTCCAGATTTATATAAACTTATTTACATATTGTGCTGCTAAAAAAATAGTGTATAACAATGGGTGACGGACAAAGCGAAAGTCAACTACTTTTGAGGGATGGTAAGTAAATACTATTATATTGTTTTGACAGCTGATGATTCAACCAAAATTTATTTGTATTTTTTGTTGCTAAACAATGCACAATATAAAGATAACCCGATTTGCGCTTAGCTAACTAGTCGGTTTTACAGGATTATGTAAGTGTAAATGTTAAATGAAGTGTTACAGCTGTAACGTATTGTACTATTTTCACGCGAAGTTTTCGTTTTATTATTACAGAAGAAGAGAATGTCAGCACAATCTCGCCAATTGGGCCTGACGAACTTCCTCCACCATACCAGCAAGCAGGCATGCCTATGGTAACATGTCGTGTGTGCCAAGCTATGATAGATATATCGGGAAAAAGAGAACAACATGTTGTAAAATGTTCGGATTGCAATGAAGCCACGGTAAGTTGTACAGGCATTGTATTAAAACATTATATACATCAACATGGCCTGGCATTATTAGCAGCGTTATTATAGTTTTTGAAAATTAAAGAAATATTGGAAAATTCATAATTTCATTTTAATGTTGAGTATTAATTTTTTCTACATGTTTTTAAATATATAGATTAAATAACTGCTTATAATTTTAATCTACATATACATTTGAAAATATGTAGTTAAAAATGGTTCTTTTGGAAGTAAAACTTATTTAATCAAAAAGCTAAAATATTATCTGATTTCCTTTAGAATGTGTTGGGATTATTACAGTGGTGTAGGTAGGCTTATAAAAATAAAATTGTATTGGATAGCCCATTTATTGATGAAGGCTATATGTCATGTTAATCAATGTAACTTCTCATACCTGTGATCAGAGCTCCTCGGTCACTTCGAATGTGTCATGTATTTCCATTTGACCATAAGAATGAAGCTTGCTTTTAAAAGCTAGTTAAATATTGGATTAACAATAAACATAACTTTTAAGATATGATAATATTTATACACTAAACACATAATATCTCAAATTAAGGCCAAAAGCAGAGAGAGAATGGAATGTCTTGATAGTAGATTTTTTTGTCCATGTTGCCAGGTATAGCACAGAGATTAAAATATATGGCTTAAAGATTTGATATATATCAGTAACAACATATTTTTTTGGCTTGATGTTGTGACCCACATATAGAGATAGATATCTATGCAGAGAGAACATAGTGTTCTGACACTCCATCTTAATCAATTTCTACCCAGTGTTTGAGCTTTCATGTTTTAAGTGGTGGTATCCAAATGCACTCTTTGTTTGAAAGTAATAATTTAGTCTACCAAGCGAGGTTCAAACCCACATCCATTGTGATAATAGTTGACTCAATTATTGAAACAATTAATATATATTTGCAGCCAATTAGAAACGCACCACCTGGCAAGAAGTATGTGCGTTGTCCATGCAACTGTCTTTTGATATGCAAATCCTCGTCTCAGAGGATTGCATGCCCACGCGCCGACTGCAAGAGGATCATAAACCTGGCACCCACACCTGTCACACCGCCTGTACCCACTCTACCTGGCATGTGCAGGGTTATTTGTATACATTGTCAAGATACATTTTTAGTAAGTAGATTTTTACTATTTGTGTAAACTAATAAAGAGATAATACTTATAAAGAGAGAGAACCAATAGTAAGACAGTAGGGCTACCTAATCTACAAATCTAAAGTACTACAATATAACAAATTATTTATAAATTTTTTGATCCTAACATATTTGTAGGTGCATATAGCTTATAGGATTTGGGGGTATCTGGCAGGGAGTTATAACCTTGCTGAGTGTTCGGCAATAGATAACATCAGTTCTATTTTTTTGGCAAGATAATATGAAAAAATTGAGCTTTAAAATTTAACGAAAGCTTAGGTACTACTTTTTGCATCTTGGTTTCTAGTGCTTCTTTCAGTTTGGTTAGGCATCTTAGTGACTAAATAACTAACAAAAGTAATCACCACCCAAACTAGTGATGGTTACCAGTGTTGGGTGCGCACAGAAACTTCAAGGCGTTATAAAATAACGAAATTCTGGCTACTATCGGCATAGGACATCACTTTGCATTGTATTAATTGCAAATTTTGTAATATTTGTTTTAAACATTTTGTGTGCATTATTTCGCAGTTGCGAAATAAGAGATCAAAATATTGATTTCAATTTTGATTTCGATACTAACTAACGAAATGTACAAGAAAAACTGCATCCGTTATTTCTAACTTGTTCATGTTGTATAATTTGCCATGCCTATTACTCATTTTATAATGATTAAGAGTAATGTAACGCATGCTGTCAAGGTTAAGGGCAATGTCTAGGAACTATTTTATTGTTTTCATAATAAAATTGTAATAATAGAAAAATATAAAACGAAAATACTTGTGTTTTGATATAAAGCAAAACAGTAATGGCTAATAATGTTTAAAAGGATCTCTTTTATATATTAAACAATGTTTCTGAAGTTACGTAGTTCAATTATTTATACAAAGTGACCTATTTAAGTTATGTGGTAAGACGCTAGGACGGTAATTCGACTCCCGCTTGGTCACTTCCTTACTGATTTAATTAAAGTACAAAGTAAAAGTAATTAGGAAAGTCCATACTGGCCAGTCTTCTTGTCAGCCTATAATATTTCCTACAGCTTAGCGTAATTGACTTGGGTAGGTTTAAGTCCTTTCTTCAACCTGTCAGTATCAAATTTTACATTTCGTGCTTATGTATCCGTGACCTACAAAACACACTATAAAATAGTATTAAATTGTTGATATACATATATATTTTTGACCTACAAAACACGTGTATAAAATAGTAATCGTATATTGTTAAAAATAAATGTTTCTTTTAATATTTTTATTGCTGCTTGCTATTTAACTGCTCAACTGTCGACGTGAAATTCAACACTTATAGTTTGTAATAATAAAATTACTTTTGTTATTAAGTAGAAAACCGCTATAATACACTTCATCATATCAATATCGAGTTACTTTATCACTGGGAACAAAACCATTTACATAAGATGCCACTTCCTAGAGCTAGACGTTTGTAATACATTACGAAATGAAAGTGTTAAATACAATATAGTTTTATATTGATTTGTCCGACACATCGCCTTATTGGGTTTTAAGAAACCAAACCAATCACTATACTGGCCATTGGGAAAAAACTCCACTATTATACAGGTTTCAGTGTAATTCTATTGCTTCCCTATTCCTGGTAAGTTACAGAATATCTTAGGTGTTAATAGGTATTATAGCGACCATTATTGAAGGTTACGTCCATTTTTCATTGGAATTTTTACCTAGAACTTGATTTTCTTTAGAACCGACTTGAAAAACGGATTTTTATCAATATGTGCAGTGTTGGAATTGAGTAAAATTCGAGTGTGATGCTTATTTAGGCTTCTAAGCCCGTGTACTTAATTTGGTAAATGTATGTTTGTCTACGAATTTCTTTAAAATTAAAAGTCATATCGTGATTTAATTTAAGTTAGGTATATTTCAGCTTAAGGAACCGTACAAGCTTCATTAAAATCGCATATAGAGATGTTTTAACACAAAGAAACCTAAGTTATATATAAAAAATACTGTTAACAAGCGGAACAGTATTTAATATTGATGATTAGCCCACCGCAGCGCAGCGTTTTTGTAGTATATTTTTGTTGTAAATTAAAAAGTATTTTTATTCAATTGATGAATGCGTCATTGTGTTCTAGCTTTTCTTGTGTTTTCGGGACTGTGTGTAAAAATCTTGAATCTTGAAAACAGTGAGTCATTGCCGTCATCAGTGTCCTCTATCTGAAGGAAACTTGGAAGTTCTGTTGATATCTCACATGTCCTTTCGAACACTATTCCATGAAACACTTCATCGCGTTCTGATATTTAGTCAGAACCGGCTTTAGACCAGTCGCAGGAGTTCCTACGCGAAAGAAAAAGTGTTAACGAACATGTATATATTTTTTTATAAAAATGATTTTAATATTATTATAAAAAATATTTTAATATTATAAAAAAACGTTAGTTATAATCTTAACACGATCCAGATTATCTTTTACTAAGATTTTAATTTCCATTTTTTTTTGCGAGAAATAACACATAATAAAAATTATCACATTTTTTTTTATTTTGAAAAGATAAAATTTAAGTAAGATTTGCTTTTGCATTTCTTCATTTTAACTCACTTTTATATTTTTCTACGTTTTTGGTTTAATGAAATACCTTTTACTTCATTTATGTAATGCTATTCGTCACATATCATTGGGATTTGCTAAGAGTTATAAAAATCTATTAATATAATTTTCGTTTTCATAAAAATGCTTTAAAAATCTAGCTCTTCTAAGTTACATACAAATACCTTAATAACTTTATATCTGTATAGCATCGCTAATTAGTAATATTAGAGTTACATAAACATTAGTGAAGGGTAAAAGTTAATTATATATATTATTGGCTATGTTACTTATATCATATTCATCGTCAAATAGATGAAATGGATCTGAATGTACGACTACCATACATCCTTTTTTGTAACAAGCAACTATCATACATTGACATATAGTTGTACTTAGATACGCTCCTCAACTGCCATACGAATGCATCACTTTTATATATGAAATTTGTTCGTTTCAGTATCAATTATTGAAAAATGCGCCAGTGCGCTGCCCTCACTGCCGGAAGGTATCGTCCGTGGGGATCGGTATGAAGCGGATGAGAGGTACGCTGTTCTTTGTACTAGCTCTAATAGTGTTCGCCATCGCTCTAGGAGTCACCCTGGGAACGCTCTCTGTTGCCAAGGCTCATGGTGGAGGAATCTACGTAGCATACGTAGGTGCATTTTTACTGGCTTTCGTTCTCTTCAGCCGCGCCATATACTACTTCGCTATGAAAGTGAGCACGATCGAGGGCCCCATGTAAGCCTCCCGACTGAACAGCTTTCGGTTTTTGTGATAGTATGACTAGGTAATGTCTCGATTCCATATTGCATTATGTATACACATATTATATAGGATTTATTAGATAAATTGCCTAACCCGTTATATTGTACGACAGTGTTAGTTTTCAATTTGACATTGACGTAAGACCTGACACTGACACCGGTAGAGTTGCATGGAATTATATGAGTACAGATTATGTTTTACGTGTTGACTGTTACTGAAATATCGCATCGGTAAATACACAGTAGTACGCATTCCGAAATTAATGATGTAATTTAATACTACATACTATAGGGAGGATGCTTATAGTGTTTGATACGATTTGAAGTGATTTTTTCTTTTTAAAATATTGGCTATAGCTTTGCTGTATTCACTAGTTTATACATTATATACAAGATGAAGTTATTACAAATATTAGCTGACAGTTTATCACAGAAACCACTTTTGATGGTCAAAAAATGTATAATTTGTATAATTCAAACACTTTTTATGAATATTTGTAAAAAATAAATAAACGCGCCTTATCGACAGTGGTTTTATTTATTTTTTAAATTGTTTCTCCAATTTTCTAAAACTATATTAAGATTCTTTTGCGTGTAATGTTTTGTTTACACTCGAATAATACTTTCTCGAATTTTACAATATTTTTGTTCTTTTTAAAAAAAAAAAAACAATTTAATTCAAATTACTTTCCATAAAAACGACTTGACCTTTGATAAAAGTAGTGATTTATATTATATGATAAAAAAAGTATCATTTGAACTTCTTTGTGTAAGTTCATCAATTAAAGATTTATTACAAAAGTCTACTCAAGTTTTATTCGTTGTGTAAAGAAAAATGTAATTTCTTGTTCATCAATTTGTCATAAATTAATTTTAAGTGATTAGTTGCAACATTTAGCCATTATAGTTCTTTGTTTACATATGTCAAATTGTGTGCTTCATTTAATGATTATAATAAAAATGTCATAACTTTTTATACATTTTTACAATAATATAGTCTTCAGTATCATTGCATAATAGCGAAAAATATTTTTCTTAAATTCCGCCTAAAATCCTAAAATTCGATCTTCAATTAAGCGCCCTATTAATATATAAATCCTTTAATTAAAAAGTAGGTAATAACTTCCTTAAAAGTATGTCTCATTAAAAAATATGATCGTTTTGGGCACATTATTATATTGTATATACATAGAAAAGCAAAATGTTTATTGACAAAAAATATAATAAAAATCAACTGCTAATCTATTCGTATTCACTTCTTACTTCAGGATATGACACCTTAAATCTATTTTCATGATAAATGTGCCATCTTAAAATACGAAATTAAAAAAATTTACGTTTCTTCTCATAACAATACAAGCACTCATACTTTTTTGTATTTGTGTATGCTGGATACCTTTTTACTTTCTTAACAGATATTTGTCATCACGTTTATATAATAAAAATCTTCTATGCGTTTAAGCGTGTAAGAAAAAATGGACATGTAAATGTCTTTGATAAGTTCCAGATAAATTACTATACAGTAATTTATCTGGAACTTATCAAATCGTGATTAAATTTGTCCTCAATGTTATATGGTATTTTGTCAAATATTTAAGAACTTAAAAAGAAAATATGTTTTAAAAAAAAGAAATAATTAATATATGCATAAGAATGTATATAATTTATGTTGAAGATTACAGTTTGGCAATAAAATGTTAAGATAATACATTTTTTACTTCCTAGATTAGCTTAGAAGTGAATGCTCCTTTGAATTAATTAAATGAGATATTTTTAGGAGCTTTACTTTTCAGATAGCTTAATGCTTACAACTATTAAAAATACAAAATATTTTCTGTTTTATTCTCTGATTACGGCGTTCCGAACGTGCCAATTGAGCACTAAGCATTTCGCCAATGTCACGTTGTACGGAGGACACACGAAAGAGGTTGTACGGTAAAATACCCAATAGTAGAATGTATGTTAAAAATGATTTAATTAAAATCAGTATCTATTTTAAGTGCATCTTTCTCCTTCATCTATGATAAAACAGAAAATATTTTTATTCTATTACCAAACTGCTGGCTATATTGTCATTGCTTGCTCGCACTAGTTACTTTGTAAAATATTACATATTATTACAGTTATATCACAAACAGGTTATATTGAGTGTTTTTAAACGCAATATGAAAACCCGACAAAGTATAAAGATTTAAGTCGTTTATTTAATATCATATTTAGTAATAGCACTGTTTATTTTATATTTTTTACTTTGATATTTCTTGCATCCTGTATGTATTGTTGTTGCAGAAGACTGTATTATTGAGATTAATGACAAAATTGTAAAATGTTTTTTTATGTTTGTTATAGCCTACAGGGTACATAGCCATTGTTTCTGTAATTGGTTTATTTTTAAGAATTGTAAAAAGTTTAAACAACTAAAATAAAGTGTATATTACTATTTATTTTCTATGATTGAAGTATAATCTCAAAACATATTATGTGTAACGTACAAGGAATTAATAAAATATTACAAAACCTTCTTTAAAAATATTTTTTTATTTATATATTTACTGACTATTCAGTTCAATTCTGAAAAAAGTAGCATACCTATAAAGTAGTAAACCAAAGTAATGTAAAATATGAGCAAAATCTTAAATTTCTTGAAATTTTCACACTTAATACAGGATTATAGAAGGAATATTATTAAAAAACAAGAATCCAACTGTTAAAATTTTGAACTAAAAACCTACACGTATATCACATCCACGCACTAGATCTTACATCTTGTGATCTGATATCCGTACATGTGATCTCACAGTCATGTCGCCAGTCGTGGCGCAGTGGCACAAAATGTGACTGTAAAACCGACTGGTTGGTTCGATCCCCACTCGAGGAGATGAAATATTTACTTAAATTTATAATTAAATTCTGCCACTCAACACGCATTGCCTCCAAAATTCAGCAGAAAGTGGGGAACGGAGTGTCTTAACACTAGGTTCCCTGTGCATACCCTGATGTGTGCGGGATACAGCGTGAAGCAATTTTTTTAAGGTTTTACGGTTTCCCAAACTTGTTTATAATGGCCTATATAAGCACTTATTATTTGATTATTTATTATATATATAGATAGGTATCCTGTAAAAAGGATTAATAAAAAAAACACTATGTTATACATAATACATTTATTGCATTAAATTGAAATATCCTTTTAAAAATACATAATTTATGGAGACATTTTGATGTGATTTTGTTGCGATGAATATAATAAGATTTTACACAATTATTTAAATATAAAAATTGTTTTTTTTTACTTTACGTTAAATATTACATCTGTAAGTCTCTTCATTGTACTCTTATATAATTATACAACGAGTTTGCACTATGAGAATATTAAAACCACGGATATAGTTCTTCTACATAATTTGAAGAATAAATGTAATATTATTATTAAAAATGTATATAATTTTTATTTAAAATAATCTAAACTATTCACGACTAGATATTTACGTGAAGTAAAAATGTTATTGAATCTACATCTTGTTACTTAATATCTAGATATAAATAATAAAACATTTACGTCAAACGGAATGCTTACTCACAATAATATAGGCGTATAAATAAACGATTCAAAAATGGATTATAAACCCACAAACCTAAAAAGGCACGTAACAGATTCTCATCGACAAGTAGATATTTTGATTACAATCGACATCCTGTTCGTATAAAATTTGTTACTACAAAATATCCAATTATAAATATTAGGGCCTGATCATTTCAAATTCGTATACGACGATTCAATTTCGACGACGACGACGACGTTTTCAATTCAAGGGACGTTTCAATTTTACGTAAGCAGATATTTTTAGTGAGATAATATAATCAATTTTTTATTAACACGATAGTATTAAAAATATTTTGTTCATAGATGATAATAAAATATAAAAGTTCCTTTTTTTACCAATTGATTGCTTACGTAAACATGTTTACTTACAAATATTAGGTGATACTACATCTAATGTGCTTTATCGTAAGTGTCCTTATGTTGGTAGCCCGAGACGTAGCCGGAACTGTCAACTAGATCCTTCCTACCAGCTATGCCTTTCCCTTTTCCGGATTGATCAAAACGTTGTTTATGAGAGCCGGTGTATTTGGTGGTGTCAGTCAACCTGTCCACGGCCGCCGCTGCTGCTGGTGACTTGGGCAGCTAAATCACGTGGAAAATGAGTAAGTTAGTTAAAGGAGTAAGTTAGGTAAGATAAGTTCCTTATAGAACTTTTAAGTATAAAATGTAATAAAAAACTTCATCAAAATCTTTTAAATCTAAATTTGTATTTTTTAAATTAAGTAAACAATAGGCGTTATAATGATTGGCAATACTTAGTTATAATATTCTAAACTAATTGACATTTTTTAAAATTAGTTTAAAGTACTACGGATTTGAGATCAGTCATATCACAACTGGTTGTGGGTTCGATCCTCACTAGAGTAAAATGAAATGTTTATTAAAATTTATATTTCTATTTCTTTGCTCTGGTGTCCCGGTAGAGCGTGGCGTTGAGCTCCTCCACTCAACACGCAATGTCTAAAAATTCGGTGGAAAATGGAGAACGGAGTGTTTGAACACTAAGTTTCCTCTGATTTAAAATTTTAAAATTATCCTTTTTAATAATATAAGGTAGAAAGTGGGGAACGAAGTGTCTTTAGACTAGGTTCCCTCTGCCTACCCTGCTGTGTGCGGGATACAGCGTGAAGCTGATTTGATTTGATTATTATAATACTATATGTTATCTACTCGTAAATTTTTAATTGCGATCATAAACGAGTAAAGAATGCGAAAAATCCTAGATTCCTGATTTCTACTCCTACTACTCATCCACAGCACGCTATATCAACCCACGCAGCGTTGAAAAGCAATAAAAAACAATATTTTAATAAGTTTACTTTTAAAAATAATCTCTATTTATAATATTTTAAAAGCATATAATAAGCATCTACATAGGTATATATTTAGTTTCAACTTACGTGTGTTGAAAATCCAGGCTGACCGCATGTTGTAAGTTTCTTTTTAATTTCATCTAATTCAAATTTCTTACTTTTAGCCAAATCATCTAAGAATTTTTGATAATCGTCGATGCCGAGTTTTACAGATTTCAATTTTTTGAAATGAATAGCAGTATCTGTGGTGGTTATTTTCTTTCCGTCAATGACTTTTGCTTGTTTCATCCACTTGTCGCTTTGAGACAGTGTGATTTGTTTACCATCTGACTTGGGATCTCCAAATTTAGAGAACATTTTAAATGCATCCTGTAAAGAAGTAAACTAGTATCAATTTCTAAATAGCATTGTAAAAGTAGAGAACGTCGAGAGAATAAATTACGAAAGAAAAGTAAAATAGATTTGTAAAGCGGAAATCAGTGGTAAGAGGGTTACTCTGTTCTACAATCTGCCATTTTAGCCTTGTCAGCTAGGAGTTTAGGACTCTTGAACTGTTTTAAATCATAACGTTTCCTTTAGCTGTTAACTTTTATCTAAAAAACAAACTTTTTAATATAGGTAGGGTACAGTTCGCAATTCTTAAGATGAGCTTAACCTCGCACTCAGGTTAGACTGGACGCGCGGACTGTAGTAATTATATATTGATCTTCACTAAATGTAAAGTCATGTCGAAATCGAATGCACAACCAACCTGCAACAGGTTGGTTGGCCACATAAACGAATGCCTCCAGAATTCACCGGAAATTCGGCGGGAACGGAGTGTCTTAACACTGGGTTCTCGTCTGCCATCCCTGATGTATGCGGGATACACCGAGACGCTCAAAATAACAATAATTATGCAACAACTTCTATTGCATGCATTTTGAACCTACAGTTGCAGCTGTCTACATTCGCATGTCTAGAGTAAATAACTTCAAGTCCAAGGGCAACTTACAACGCGCAGCTTGAAATTGTGTACATTTGTTTATGGAAATGTACTTAAAGAAGTACCTACCGAAGAACCGAGGTCCATAAAAAATATTTAATATTTTTAATTTTCTTTATAATTTTCCTGTTCGTGACTATATATCCTAATGGATATATCGATTTTTTGCGGTACAACTAAGGATTTTCGCGCCAATTTTTAAAGACAACATGTTGAAATCTATTGGACTTTATCTTACCAGTCACAGATATAACCCTACTATACTACTGCGAGCGGTGCAGTCGCACCGGGCATCAAGAGGAAAGGGGCATCAAATACCCTAGCTTCACCACTGGTTTTAAATACTAAGTAGGCTCTTAAGCCTACTAAATCTTAATTTAGAAAGTTTTAATATATCAAATATTTTTTTAATGAGAAATTGACGAAGACGGGTGTCATTTTTGATTTACCATTAATTTTAAATAATTGTAAAGTAGATAACATAATTAAAAAAAAATACCTTAAATGGAATAGCGTTGTCATCATTTTTGTTCGGCGTTCCGTTGGCCGCGCCCGGAGCTGTCCCGTTTTCCAACTTGACGTCCTTCACTTCCTGCGTCACCTGCTCTACCGCTTGTTCCTCCGACATCCTTTTTGCTTATACTGAAAAAATAATTCAAATGGGATGCTTAAAAGTATGATGAAAAAAAATTAAAATTTTAATTAGAGAGATTATATTAAGCCAAATAAAAAATATTCCTCATCATTTATGTAGAGAGAAATCGACTGATTGTGGGTTCGATCTCCACTCAAGGAAATGACATATTTATTTATTTTTACATTTATATTTTTATTTCTTCGCTCTGGTGTTGAGGCAAAGCGCGGCGTTGAGTTTCGCCACTCAACACCACAGGGTGAAGCTGATTTATCATTTATGTAAAATGTCTAGTCTGTACATTACAGTAGACACATTTTATTGCTCAAAAAATAGTCAACTCTAGATTTTTTGTACTAAACTTAAATAAAATAACAATATTTTAAATAATTGTACGTCCTAAAAAAAAATTTAAACAGTGATTACTTATGGTTCTAACGTTCGTTTTATTATTAATTATTGTTATTTATTATCTACGTGCCTATCAAATATTTTAAGAAATATATATTTTTTTTTCACTATAAGAAATAAAGCAATCCATAATGTATTTTAAATGTGCTATTTACTACAGAAATTTAAAATAACTATAAAAACAATGCTAATAATATAAAATCTATTGCTCTGTTATAAATATAAAAATGTTTTAATGTGTATTTTATAATTAAAAGAGCAACTGTTAAGTTTCTTGCAAACTCTTTTCAGCCGCACTACTTTTTAAGCCGTAAGGAGGTTGATCATTCTAAAAAATTAAAAACGCTTTAAAAAATCTATTTGAATAAGGAACATTTTAAATTTACTATTATTTATTAATAATTTCAATGTAATTCGCATTTAATTATGTATAGTTAGGTACCTACTAGTATAATTTGATAAACCAATATACAAATATCCCAAATATGGCGACACAGGCAACACAATTTGCTTTTGTTTTCACTTCACGTTGCTTTCTCTGGGGTCTTAGTGCTAAAACACTCTGTTCCCCATTTTCCGCCTAATTCTGGGGGCATTACGTGTTGAGTGTTGAAACTCACCGCCTCGCTAGCAATTTTTAAGTTATAAAATATTGTAGAAAGTCAAGGTAAAAATCATCAGCAAAGTTCAACATTATGATGTCATAGTTAAAGCAAACTAGTTAGTTATACATACGTATCTCAATGCTATTGACAAGTTAGATACTATATGTTTTATGTTTTCGCGCTAAAAGCGGCAATTACATCAGCGACCTTGTCCAACGAACACTTTACTACACGTATCCGTAAATATCAGCTCAGATTTATCCTTGCTCCTACGTTTCGGCAGTAGAATATTTTCTTAAAATTAAAATAGAATCAAAGCAGCTTAACACGCACACAGTAAGTTCACGCGGTTGGCAAAGGGAACCTAGTCTTAAGACACTCCGTTGGCCACTTTGCCGCCAAATTCTGGAGGCATTGGGTTTTGAGTGGCGGAACTTAACGCCGCGCTTCACCTACCGAGGAAATGAAAATTTATTTATCGGATCCACAACCAGTCGCATTTAGAGTCACATACTTGTGCACCTGTGAGAATTAAAAAAAAAAGTTAAGTACCATCGTTTTAAGAAAAACTATCGTCAATCATTTGGTCATCAACCGCAAAGTTTCTAGGTTTGATTTCTATTCTAAAGTATCTCTATTAAAATGATATGTACATACGTTTTGTAATAGTACTCTTGAAAAATTGCATTTCATAGGAAACTGTTATTGATAAATTGAAAAAAAAAGTAATGGAAGGCTTAAGGAAGGAACAGCCTAACAAGCTGTAAAAGATAGATAGATATACTCGTCGTGTGACATAATCACATTTAGGCTATTTCAAACATAGAATAATGGCAACCACTTTTGACTGGAGAAGAGAAAAGAAAAAAATCTTCTTAGGACAGAAACAATGAGTACTTTTGAATGAGTAGGTATATAACTAGTGACTCTACGAAATACAGCATCTTGACAGACTGGTATTATGTATTTGCTATTTATTTACATATAGAACATATATGTATGTAGCGTTTACACTTTACAGTCACACCACGATTGGCGCAAGGGCACAAAGTATGACTGTAAACGCGACAGTATGTGGGTTCTCTTCCATCTAAAATTTGCTTATTAAAAATATTTGTACGCGCTAATGATGATGACGCGATGATTAGATCATTCCAGTATCTCCTCTTGGGTCATTACGTCTCTACTTAAAATAATGCAACGCAATTGTTGTAACCTTCACATTTAGTTAATTTTATCTGGAAATCGATCAGTTTCCAGGAGTTGGAGTACCAGGAGGCGCGGTTTCACGTTCGAATTTTTATACGTTTTTAAATAAGTAATATACAATTTATCAGTGCATTTTATTCATGAGTAGACATGTAGGAGTATCTAATACAGCTCTGCAACGACCGCGGTGGGTGCTGCAGGATATAAGCTATTAGACCTGGACTAGACCTAGACACGTATACTTGACTCTAAATAATATGTGATTAAACTGAACAAACAGAGGTCACGATTCTGTGCTTGATTTCAATTAGTTCAAGTACGTGTAGGTGTACCTTTATCGATGATAGGTGTGTGATGTAGCACAATGTATGTACCTATATAGCAAATATTTAAAAGGTTATTTATTGATTATTATAAAAAATTTTTAGTTAATAATGACGTCTTACCTATAAACGATAAATATAATATGAATTTTAGATACTATAGGTATCGATTTAAAATTATCGATATATATATATATATATATATATACGTTTTTTCTCTTAATGGCAATATATAAGTTTTCTCAATTTTAAATATTGCTTACCAATAAAAAAAAAGAAACAAAAATAGCAAATGCCCAAGAGGTAGGTAGATGTCAATATCACGATTTTCTGCTTCCACCCTAATTACGCTTTTACGTAACAGAGGGTGTGAACGAAACATGATGTCACCTCTTGACCCACTTTCTATTTATTATTAGTGCACGAACAAGTTACAAGTGCATTTCTTTGAATAAAATATGAATAGTTACCAAAATAACATACACCCGTAACTATCCATTAAATATATGATATGGACGCGCTTGGTTGTATTATATTTAGCTACTGTGGTTATTTTAATCTTTCGTAAATATTGCTTCATGGAGGATTATGGGATTCATATTATTTTGATTACAGCTGTTTTATTTTTTTTATGTTCGTTTTCAGATTATACACAATATTATATATATCTCAATATCACAGACAAATTCGAATGGTTGATTAGATAAAGAGAACATATAGGTAGTGTTTGTATTTATGCTATTTTCATTTTAATTCAGCTTCGTGCTGTATTCCGCGCTTAGCTGGGGAGGCAGAGGGAATCTAGTGTTAAGTTCTACGTCTAGTTCCCCACTTTGCACTGAATTTTTCGAGGCATTGCGTGTTGAGTAGCGAACATCAGCGTCGGACTTGGTTTATATCTTGGTGCTAGAGCGAAGAAATGAAATTATTTATAAATAATAATTCATTCCTTCGAGTGGGGGGTCGAACTCAGAACCGTCGCATTACAGTCACACCATTGTGGCCATGTGCCACTATGGACTCACTAATATATGTGTGCTCATCTACTTACATTATGTGAAACGAATAACGCGTACTTATATTATGAATATTATCGACATACGGCAGGACAATAGGTGTGGAAATAACATTGAATAATAATATACATACATATATTACACGACTACGTGTAAAGTAACAAATAATAAGAAGATACTTATGACAGTGATTCATTTATACATCTAGAAAAATATAGTCAATATGTCTCGTTCAAAGATGTCCATTAAGATTTATGTCCAGTTTGAATTGTTATAACGATAAAGTATAAATGGTAGTATTTTTGGTAAAAATTCTTGTTTTTTTTATACTTAATGTAAAACTGTTCATATATATATTAGGTATATAAGTGATAGTGCATGGTGAAAGTGAAACTCAGCAGTATGTTTCCAGAATAGAACTCTTGCAGACGAACAGCGCGAGCCGCGTGACCCACTCCGTAGATGACGTCAGCCGCGTACACGCGTACATCGGTCTATGTATATTTTGATAGAACATTGTAATATTGAGTCACCCCAGTAGGATTAAATGGTGTTTTCGCAATTTTTATAGTGTTGCCAATTAAATTTAATTATAAGTGGTCAGCTTATTTAATTTTTTTTTAATCGTTATGGATTTAATTACTTGGAAAAGTACAAATCTAATCTGGTTTCACGCTGTATCCCTAGCGGGGTAGTCAGAGAGAACGGAGCGCCAAACGCTACGGTTTATTGAAAATATTGAAAAAATATGCCCACAATATCCACATAATATGTAGGTAAGACATCCCTATTGTTTAAAAGTTAAGATAAAGATAATGATAAGATAATGTGTTGTCATTGATTAGTCGGGAAGCTGTAAAATATTTGTAATTTAAAAGATATTAATTTTAATCTCGTCTAATAATTATTAGCAGGCTGAGCACGTTTATATATCCAAATGGTACAATGCCATTACGTCACCTATAAACGTGACAGACTCATCGACATCGAGTACGCTTTTTATATTTAATAATATAAAAAATTAATACCATATGCCTTATTTTTAGTATGTTTAATCAGATTTTATGATATTTTATTATAAAATATTTTTATTCATAAAAAAATATATTTTTTTGTTAATGGATTAATATTATAAATATTGTACCTAATAAAAGGTAGGTGACTGTTTTTAGTTCGTTCATTTATGTTAAGAATCTACTATGCGTTACCTATAGGTTCGATTCCGACTCTGAGTGTAATTAAAATATAAATAATTTCTCTGTCGGAGCTCAACGCCGTGGTTAATGCAACAAAACACGAAGTTTATTTTCACCATCAAACATGCATAGTCGCTAAAACGGACGGAAATCAGAGAACAGCAACAGTAACTTATTACTACTACATCCCTAAAAGGCCTTCTTTGATGTAGGAAATGTGAGATTTTTTTTATTGTTCACAAATTTGATATTTCTGTGAAATTTCATTGTAGGTACATTCAGACACTACTAGACTAGGCCAAGATGGCTTCTACAAAATTCAACAACATAGGCTACCTACCTACATAATGCTTGAATTCACTATCTGGTATATTTTAAAAATTAAATCAAATTAAATCAGCTTCATGCTGCACCCCGAACACAGCAGGGTAGGCAGAGGAAACCTAGAGTTACGACACTCCGTTTTCCACTTTCCGCCGAGTTCTGGAGATATTGCGTGTTGAGTGGAGGAATTCACCGCCGCGCTTTGCGTCGACTCCTCGACCAAAGCGAAGAAATAAAAATAAAAATATAAATAATATTTTATTTGACATATACACTTACTAAATATTAGTTCATTTATTAAAAGCGAAATACTCGAAGAAGAAATAAAACATGACGGATGTAATTATGAACGTATAAAAAGATTTGCTATTGATACCACGGGAAACGTGAAAGTGAAATGGCATGTGTATCTAGTTGATGTTAATGGCCTCACGGTGGTAATGACTAAAAGTTGAAGGTGTTTAAGGAAACTCTCACAGACAATGGGCACCATAAAATAATTGGATATCTCATACTAATTAATGATTTCACTTTTTTTATATATCGTGTAAAAGGATTTAAGTAAATACTCAATTAATGTATGGTCGACAAGCCGTGGTCTCCCTCCTTTAATTACTAAAGAAAGTAATTAGAAGTTAGAAAAATCGCAGCAAATTTGCATTGTGATCTACAGCTACCTTTAGGGCGGCCACGACTCGTTGACCGTACTTTAAATGTCAATCTATTTATTAAATATCAATGTTTCTAATTAGAAGCGAACCGTCACGTATGTTATACCTGACCTGAAAATAGATAATATTCTATTTTTCGTATTAAGCATAATATTTTATCATCTCTAGTGACGCAAAATACCAAAACACGTATTAACGAATGAAGATAGATAAAGAACAGCCGTTATCTTATATTGTTTTGTTGTAGGCGAAGGTCAGTGCAACTAAGCCACTGTAACTGTTAGCTTATCGTCAAATTGCATGAAATTGTCCCTACTGATAAAACTATATCGCGAGGAAATTCAATGTTGTAAAAGTATTTAATTATCACTCGGTTAAGTTTATCTGATATACGATGAAGGTAGATTACTACTTCGATAGTGTTCATGCGTCCAAAATAGCTATGTCTATATATAATGTTTGTAGAATATTATACGTCCTTTTGAAAAAACACATTTGTGAAGGGTCGCCATGGAATAGACGCATGCAAAATTTACCTCTTATACCACTGTACTGTTACTGCTGCTGAAAATTGCACACAGATAATATATTTATATTATTATGCTAGATAAAAAACAAAATATAAAAGATAATTGAAAATTTTAAACATTTTAACCATAATAAATAACATAAAAACCGTTTGTGCGATTCAATATCAAGTAACATACGAAAAATCAATAATTATTTATTCTAATTAAGAAAAATAATTTAAAAAAAGCATAAAATCTTCTATAAGCCATCTCTTTCTCTCCATATTCGCATCAATTTATAATTATTGGAGACATGACAATATATATATATATATATATATATATATATTTATATAAAGCATAAAAATAGACAATACTTACACGAAACGAATTTGCAATTATTTGGATAAAAATATAGCGCACACTGCAAACAGTACGTAGCTGCTCGTAGCACGTTCGCCGCGACTGCACGGGGCACTGAAACTGGCGCGCCCAATGCGCTATGCCGGGCTGTAAGAGTGCCTCCACAGTCTACTAGTGTTTTCAATCTGGCAGATTGAGCGCTCCGTCGTAGTGACGCGCATGCGCACACGTCCCCTGCTCCTACTTGTGGGGTACCTCACTACCCATTGTAGAGTCTAGTATCTACTCGTGAAACATCACATCACTAGTCTATACAGTCGTCTATATGGTAGGTAGAACCATAAATTGATTTAAGCTGAAGTGAGGGAAAGGGAGCGTCAATGCAACTGATATCAAGTAAAAACAAAAATATTTAGGAAGAACTTGTTGTTTTGTATTAATTGGAAATTTGTATTAAAGTATGCAATAATTTTATGATTTATAAAAAAAAACATTTTTTTAAAATCACTTTACTTAATTATTATTTAAGATTCACACTATGCGAAATATAGCGTGGATTAGTATTTTGAAATTAGTAGCATTTAAATAGATTTGCTTATTGCTTAATATAATATAAGCCAGACGACTCTATTGCAAGTGGTAAATTTATCGCAGTCGGGAATTTTGACTGTAGATACACGCACGGTTGTGAATTATATTTGAGCAAAAGTCCAGTTTAAAATTCGCCCCACACGTAATGATATATTAATTATGTTACTGAATTTATTGTGTTCCCAATAACATTAAATTTTAGTAGCGGATGAACAAAATGTTTATTGTTCTTGCCTATCAATTTCCACGAGGAATAAGAGATGTGTGATATATAATTTTATTACATAGGGTACAGCTACATATTTTTTTTAACATGATATACAACTATACCCTTAAAAAATGACGTATATATAAGATGTTTCTTAAAGAAATATTCTTTAAGAAATATATAAAGAATATTAGGTGACTTGAACTCATTCATACTCGAATGCTATTGAGAAATGACCCAGTTTTATTATGCCACACTATACACGCTTCAGTTATCTTTGTATGTCCTGTCTTGTGTAATGTGTAAGAAAAATAAAGCAAGTTCAGAGCCTTCCATTAAAGCTTTAAAATATTTCTTTATTTTCTTATACTGGGCCGGAAATTCTATAATTCAAATGATATATTTTAAACTAACAAAGTTAACAAGTTTATATTTGCGTTCATATCACACCTGACACATTTAAAATTCGGAAATTAGCGATTCCCTGGATGTAATGATAAAATGCTTTCGCCGGGTAATGCTCCTTATGCCGCGGCAGTCGCCGAGAACCGGCAACTCGTCGCGTCGGGCACTACATTTCAGCGGCTTGATGGCCGATTTACTCCTGATAATCTTAGCAACTGTGCCGTTGCTGTTGCTGTTGCTGGTGGTGTGGTTCGGAGGTCGTAGCTCTGTAGTACTAATCGATGGCAAGTCACAACCTTGATTTGATATGTCTTGCAAACTCAGTTCAATGGTTCCAATCCAACTAATTATAGGCCTATTGCTATCACCCTCTCGTTCGCAGAAGTGATGGAGAGCATGATAAGTAGCCAGCTCCTGGTTTATCTGGGGGATCACCGATTGATCAATGGCTGTCAATATGTCGGCCATGCCGCTCAACGGATAATCTTCTAATTTATCTAGCTCAACGCTGGGCTGCGGCTACAAAAATTAAAAGTTATTTTGGACATGGCAAAGACCTTCGATCGAGTGTGGTATGGGGCGCTAATTGCAAAACTTCCATGTTATGATCCATCCGAAAATTTAATTAAGTGGATCGCTATGTTTCTCACTGGGCGCAGTATTAAAGGTGCTATTGTCCGTTTCCGAACACTTTTTCGACGATAAAACTTGGTAATTATCTTTGGGTAACGGAAATTTATAAAATATTCCTATAGATATGCTAACAACATAAATAAATTGTAACAAGCGTATAAAAAAATAGACGTAGCTTGAGCTTGAGAACGTATGGCATAGTGGCCAGAGCGTCAGGTTGGTTTTGAGGAGGCGCGGATTCGAGAGAGGTAAGTTTAAATTTTTGTACGTTTTCTAAATAAGTATTTGACCCAGTAGTTTCTCCCGCTTGAACTACATTATTATTTATTTACTAATTTGCATCAGGTACTTTCGTGATCTAATAAGATTAGATTATTAAAGACAATATCTATAGGTCAAGAATTAAAGTTTCAGCCAATTCAATAAAAAATTGTAGCAATTTTGTCGAATTAAGTAAATACTTTATATTGATATAGATTTTTTGTCTATTTGCTATTAAAATAAAACAAACACTGAATGTTAAGGGAAGCTTGTTAAGATACACTAGTGAAAACTACATTTAAATGTTTTTTTTATATTGTTTTAACTAAACACCACAGACACGTGGTCCGCACTTTTTTTTAACTTTTTCATTATTATCAGCTAATCAACAGTATATTTATCTGCCACTTAAACTAAGCTTATAACTAGAGCTAATTATATACATATTTAATTCCTAAAAAAAATCTGTTGAAGCAAAATGGTTATATAAGTTAAAGGTTAAATAGTGTATAATTTACCTTAGCAAATTTCTGTTAGTACCTATTATGTATTTTTAGTTCGTTTTAAGGGACTGACAATTTTGTATTCCATTAACTTAAAAAGTCCTTAAATATTGTTTATATTTATTTGATGATTAAAGAAAAAAACTTAATATCTATTACAAGTTTACAATTTTTATATAGTTTTGATTTTTAATAAAGTGCCTATCGGAGGATGGATTTAGGATGTGAAATGTATAACCGAAGTGGTCATAACCTCTACTAAAAAAGATATGACCACTTCGTTTCTATCTTTAATGGCCAATTTTTAAATTGTATTCCACAATGCCTTTCGTCGATGCCATTGTTGCACTGCGGATCAGCCTTTTGACTGCACCGTCTTCTCTGTCGCTGTAGTAGTAGCAGCTGTAAGTGTGTCGCGTTATTGTGACGAAATGTTTACGTTATTGGTATCTATGCGTAACAGCGTCATACGAAATACAAGTATGGATAAACATCGTAATATGAAAAAAAAATCCTGCGTATAAACTGTTGAGGTATTTTGATTAATTTCTATAGGTATGGGTTTAAAATACTTAACCCTACATGCTGTCCCATCCTGTATATATCGTCGATTTTCGTTTCTTTTGTAAAATAAAGTCGGACTATTTAAATATATATTTTTTTAATTAATTGCAACTAATGTTAACTTTACAAAACCTCATAGGCGACTGTAATTTTTTTGCACACATTTTCTTATTAAAAAGAAAAATCTAAGCATATGTGTATGCTGAACATTATCCAATACACATTTAATTTTATTTTATTTTTGTAATATTTGACATTAATGTATCAATCAAGATGCTTAAAAAAATAAAAAAATAAGTATTCTTATATTTCAACAATTTCAGCATCTACATATTATATACAAATAGAAGTACTATCAAGTGTATGAAGTGTACATAAATGTTATAAATATTCTACAAATTGTTACATATTAAAATAAACAACAATCATTTCAATACTGTCCTTTCATTGTACTATGTGTTTGTTCTTATATTTATATTAAGCTACCTAACTGTACTTTGTACATTATATTGCTAGTCATTTTTAACAAATGTATAGTTTTAATACATAAATGCTATTTATTGAATTAGATCAAAAATTTTGAAAAATAAGTTAAAATAAAAAGTTCCTGCATTATTTGTAAAGTATATATTTATGTTATATTTATATAAATATATATAAATATAACATAAATATATTTATTCTTGTGTAAATAAAGTAAAAATTACATGTAACATATACTAATATTGGTAAAAATAGTTAAGGGAGGAGAGGTCCTGTAAAATGTTATGATGCCTTTGTAAGAAACTAGGTAAATGAAATCTAAGTTTCTAGTTAAGCCTTATTTTGCTAAGAGGGAGAAAGTTTTCAAGTTGCTGTAAATGACTTTATAGTTTAATATAATAGAATACATTTTTACTGTATATGTATAAATATGTATAACTGTAGATATAATAACCGTTATATGCATCTTTCGATTGATTACTGTAGGTATATAATTTTACTTTATACAGTATAACCTTAATGTAACAACCCTCAATACAACAATAAAGACTACCCGAAAGATTTAATAAAAAATATACCTTTACAATACAAATATATTTGTTCAAAATCTTTTTATAACGAATTTTCAATCTAGCTAAATTATTATTTACCTCTATTTAACGAATTTCATTAAATTATTACCTTTACTTTACAAATCCTATCAGTTTACTACATTCAACTTCATATTAAATTCATGTCTAGTCTGGTTCAGACTTGTTAAATCTTCCGTTGTGTGGCGGTCAGTAACATAAACATTGCTGTATAAAACTGTTGTTTTAGAGTTTGCAATGGCTGATAAATGAAAAACTTGAGATGAATAATTTTTTAACGAATCATAGACCATCTTAATCTATGCATAACAAACCTCATTGTAACAAATTATCTGATTCCCTTCAGTATCATTAAATCTAGGTTGCACTGTATATTATATAATAAATATTATTAATTTATGACACAATCAATATGCCTACTGATAAATCTATAGCATGTTATAAAAATCTAGATACAAAAAGCCTAATAAATTATAATGAATTTTTATATAGAGCACATAAGCAGTCTGTATAAATAAGGTAACACAGTTATAAATATTTTTTTATCACAACATATTATATGTCAATTGATCTGTATATTACATTTATTATTTTTTATCACGTTCTATCTCACATATAGCAAGGTAGGCAGTTCCCCTAATGGAAATTGAATTAACAACTGTCGCGTCTACATCCACACCATGTCGCTGCATCACGACAGCCTCTATATTATTGTACTATGATGATAAATTCATTATGTCTCCTAGTTTAGGTAGCACAACATCAGGAAGAGGTGGTCGTCTATCATTTCTCATTTTCTCTAAATCCTTTTCGGAAGTCACTCCAGTCATAACAAGAAGCGTTTGAAATCCGCATCTAACTCCAAATTCAATGTCAGTATTACATCTGAAAAATATAATATATAACTAATATAAATAAAACTAACATTGAGTTCTGCCACTCAACACTCAATGCCTCCAGAAATCGGCAGAAAGTGGGGAATGGAGTGTCTAAAAAACACTAGGTTCCCTCTGCCTACCCTGCTGTGTGCGGGATACAGCGTGAAGCTGATTTATTTTATTTAAACATTGAGTAATTTACTTTGTGGTATTTTTGTAACCTCCCCTTTTTAAGTTATGTAAAAATAAATATGCATGTTTTTCTTATATATATGAATCTCTATTGTTACACCTGAAATGGTATGTATGTTAAAAAAAAATATTGCAAAATCTGAATATATAAATGAAACTACAAACTAAAATTTAGGTTACCTCTACCTACCCTGCTGTGTGCAGGATGTATCCTGTTTCAGATTCAGATTTTTAAAATTTTATATATCTAATAACTATAATATACCCAAATGTGTGCTTGCAATGTGCAAGTTTTTTTAAATTTACTTCTATTTTTGCTCCATGATAATGCATGTACATACATGTATAATATAAATATTATTAATGATATAGCAGATAATATTAACTTTTAATGTTAATAAATATATGATATCATATTTTTTTGAAAATCTCTAACATAAATAATTAATTAAGACAATGAGAATACCAAAATTAAAGAAAAAGCAAATCCACTCCACCCTAATAAATAGTTTAGTTTTATAATAGTTTTTTTTTTTATTTTTAGTCATACCTGTCACCAATCATTAAAGTTCTAGCAGGATCTAAGCCAAATGATTCAAGAAACTTTCTAACATAATCATTTGGTTTGCCTAGCACTAAGGCCTTCCTTTCTGAACATGTCTCTACAGCCCGTACTAGTGTTCCTGTTCCTGGTATAATAATGGAACTAGATTTTGGAAATCTTTCATCAGTGTTAGTTGCAATAAACAGGCATTCTTCATTGGCAAGATAAGATGCAGCTTTCATTAATTTAGGATAGCTGACGTGTTCATCAAATCCAACTACTACTGCTCCTACTTCTGGGTCCATGTCTGCTGGAGTCATTGACTTGAAATCTGCCTTGACGTGATCAGGCTGAAAACAATATATTGTATTTTATTGGCAATCTGTACAACAATAATCAAAGATGATAATAATCTTATTTGGTTTTTTTTGAGTGAGTGAAGGATATAGTAATTATATAAATAAATACATGTACATATAAATATAACTACTTAATGTAAAAGTAAATGTTTTTATATGAATAGATTATTAATAATTCTCATAATTTATAGTAGTTTTGTAACTCTTGATTAATTTATGTTTTAGGATTTTTGACATAAAACTAAAAGAGTTATAAATAATGGTAATTGTTAACTTTAGCCAAAAATTAATATTTTTACATTTAATGGAACATACTTACCCCAACTCCTATATGCCGAATTCCCACAGCTTTAAGTTCATCTCCGATTCCATTCGAGCCCAATAAATACACTTTTTTTCTAAATCCAATTCCTTTTAAGTAATGTGCTACTAAGTAAGCTGTAGAAAGTATCTCCTCCTGTAAATGGAATATTTTACAAATATTATAATACAAATATATGATAAATTATATTAAAAAAACAATTTTAAAGTGTACTACCGGCTCCGCAATAAAGCCAAGCTGCTGAGCTTTAATAGCGAAATCACTGCGTATTTTTGTAGAATTGTTGGTAACATAAAATATCCTTTTGCCTAATTTACGGAAATAATTCATAGCCTCTGCCGATCCCGGAATCGCATTATTATTAATCCATAGCACACCTGTAAAAATAAAAGAGACTATAGATGTGACCACTAACATAAAATTTAAATACCATAAAATTTATGACATGTAACTTACCATCACAATCACTTAAAACTGTATCAAAAGAATTTAAAAATTCCTGAACTTTGTCTGAAGACGCTTCTTGAAGGTTGAAAACTGATGATTTAAACATTTTTTTGTTGGTTGTTACTATGGATCTATTGGTTTTGTTGCAACTATGTCTCCTACTAATACAATACAAATTATTTCTTAAGTATGTTTGAAAATGTCTGATCATTTTTAAAATGATGATAAAGAGCGATTGATTGGTTATTTCATAATATTAAAAGCAATGGCCATGATAGTTTCAAATTAACCTACCTTGCCGATTAATTTGAAATCAAAAGGTCAAACTAATGTCAATTGTCACTTTGATTTTTCCCTATAGATTGCCAATGTCTAAGTTATAAGTTTTTGACATTGGCAACTGACGTTTTATCATAGGTTTATGTTTGCGCATGCAAATTATGAGCAAATATGCAAAAAAAAAAAAATAGATGTATACTTTTTTAATGTTCATTGTTTACATGTTCATACTCACATTTCGTTCGTAATAAATAACAAAAATAATCAATGATTTTACAAATTTGTTTACATTACTTTTCTAAATAAACCTCATCGACACATATATGGTATTTAAGAGAATGCGGGTTAGTGATATTTTCATTATGAAAGTAAGTAAATTTATATATAAATGGTTCTTGTTAAGATTCAATAATTAAAACTATTATCCTAAGTAAATTAAAATGTATAAAATTTTTACCCATTTAAACTGTACACACACGCAGTGTTACAAACTTAAATTCACCAAATGAAATGTTATCGCTAGCTTTAATTTTACTGTTATTAACTAATTTGAAACCTTACAAAACCTTTAAATTTAACTGTTTTTTTGTTATTGACTTATATTGATTTTATGTTTACCAAAATTGGTTTTATGATAAACTATTCTATAACAGAAGTAGGCTTTAATTTAAAAGTAGGATTTATAGAAAGTAAAGAAATGGAGCATATTTTGTGTATCAGAAACAGTCCATCCATTAGGGATATAATATAAACCAAAAAATTAAGGACGTGCTTCTGTAACACGAGTGTGATTTTTGAATTAAGCCCTATAAATTTAAACATAAGAATAAATACACTATACGTGATTAAAAATTTTTTGTGTAACAAAACTTTAAGCAGAATATTTCATAAGCGCATATATTTTTACCCACTGCGAATGCGTTTTGTCACCTGTAATATAAATGTATAAAAAAGTAGCGGTATCGCAAGAACCTGAACTGACGACGGACAAATATTTAATTAATGTAGACATAGATCATCTACTTGAAAACTGAATGCCCCCCCACTATACTTACAAACACAAAAATATCTTGGTGGTGGTGTGTGTGAGGTGTAGAGACAGAGTCGTTAATTTCTAAACGTAAACTAGGAACGTAAATAAGTTTGACATTTCGTTGTGCTCGCTAGACGCTAGTCGCTACTTCATTCATTTACGAGTTTATTGGTAAGATTATTTAGAAAATATTCGATTTTCTTTACCGTCGTATCATTCCATATGGGTAAAGTTGAATGAAATCGCCCTAGTTTATTGTAAACTTATTTTTTGCAGAGATGAATATTCTCATAACTATTTATTATTGACTTGATACTTTTATCAAAACTTGTTGGTGTAGACGATAACGTTTTGAGATTTATTTACTGTATACTATCAAAATTGATAAGACCTAACTTAATTTAAAAATAAACTTATTAAAAAAAATAACAACAATTTTTTGATTCATAATTTGTCTATAATTACATAAAATGATTTTATAATATTTACAAAATTACTTAATAAATTACACAATGTATAATTAGAATTGGGGCTAGTCGTGGCGCAGGAGTGCGACTGCAAACGTGTTAGGTTGTGGGTTCGATTCCTTGTCGAATTTTCTCGCTGGGTTTTTTTATTCAACACACAATGTCTCTAGATTCAGCGGAACGATTTTAATTTCTTCGTTCTAGCACCAAGGCCCGGCTTTCCAAAAATTCTAAATTCATTTTCCTTGAAAAATTCGGCGGAAAGTGTGAAACAGGGTGACTTACTTTTTAATGTCAAGAATTATTAGCACTTATCCGAAGAACGATAGCATTGAATTTATAAACTCTAACCTTTACGCATACAAAATATAATTACGTTTTAAAAAATACTTATGCTTTATTTAAATATTTTCCGACTGGCGTGACACGAAAACGTGCCAAAAATCTCCTGGTCTGCTTGGAAATCTCGAGAGTTGTTATTAAAATGTCAACTAGTTTCTTCTTTGGCTCTTTCATTAACATTCACCCAACGCGCAGAGACCTATCTGATATGCAATTCTTTCTCAAAGATTCTTTGAATATGTGATCCCTGTAGCACTCCTCTTGATGTATATATCCCGATCGGCCAATGCAATTTTTTTTTTTTTACCTTATCCCAGCTTTAACTTCTTGACCCACTACGCAACTGTGTAGTAAAGAGAAGAAAAAACCTTCAATGTTTTAGAGGTATTTGATGACAGTTCTGATTTCGTTTCTTTCTATTTTGATGTTTTCTATTTTTTTTTATATGCACGAGAACTACTACATTTCATAGCTATTTTGCGCATGGCACGTCCCAGCTAATGATATCGAAAAAGTAAAAATATTTAATGAATGATCTGATCTGAAAATTTATGATCCTTTATTAAAAACAATTTTGTATAATATTTTATAGAAAAATAAAACAAATTATGTATCATTATTTTTTTAGATTCAATAAATATTTGACACGCTCTAAGTGAAATGGATACAATTCTTGAGGAAACGAAAAATGATATAAAGATAGTGACATTTAATAATCCTCGAAAAAGAAATGCCATCGACGTCCGCATGTATGTTAGGTTAACAGAAATATTGAATGATGCAGCAGCTGATAAGGATATCGCAATGGTCGTACTAACGGGAGCAGGAGATATTTACAGTAGTGGAAATGACCTCACAGCTGTCGTAAATATTTCCGTAGACGAGGGTATTCATATTATGGTAAAATGTGTAGAGGCATTTATTACTTTTCCTAAGTTGTTAGTAGCCATAGTCAATGGGCCGGCTGTGGGCGTAGCAGCGACAACTTTAGCTTTATGCGACTTTGTATTCGCATCTGAAAATGTAAGTTTATTCGTTATTTGGTATCTGATAATATATTTATATTCATATACTAGCATACACGCAGCGGCACAAAGTGTGACTGTAAACCGACTGGTTGTGGGTTCGATCCACTCGAGGAGATGAAATATTTACTTAAATTTATATTTCCATTTCTTCGCTCTGGTGTCGAGGCTAAGCGCGGCGTTGAGTTCTGCCACTCAACACGCAATGCCTCCAGAAATCGGCAGAAAGTGGGGAACGGAGTGTCTAAAAACACTAGGTTCCCTCAGCCTACCCTGCTGTGTGCGGGATACAGCGTGAAGCTGATTTTATTTGATTTATATACTAGTACTGAACTTAGAATTACATTGATTGCCATTATTAAAAATCCTTTATGAGAGATCTAGCTTATATCTTGCTAGAAATTTTAATAACATTACAATTAAATTGCAAATGTGAGAATAATATATTATTTTAGTTATTATATTTTTTATTATGTCTATACTTTTTTACTGTTACTTCACTCTTTCAGGCTTTTTTTTACACTCCGTTTACCAAATTAGGCATTGTAGCTGAAGCATGTTCCACGTTAACATTTCCGAGGATAATGGGAGAAAGAAAGGTAATCTTTTTGATGTGTGTTTTGTAATTGTGATAGACTATCCATCTCAGTTTAATTATATGTAATGTGTTTAATAATAAATTAAAGGCAATGGAAATGTTGATGCTAAATTACAAGATGCCTGCAAAGGAAGCGTTCGAGTGTGGTTTTGTTAGTAACGTTTATAAGCCTGAAGAATTACAACAGAAAGCGTGGGAAAGAATTGCGGAAATTTTGAGCCAATCACAAAACTCCATGTTAACAACAAAGAAATTATTAAGAAGAGTTTACTTAGACGATCTATTAAGGACCAATAAAATTGAATTCCAAGAATTGAAGCGAATTGGATTATTTAATCGTAGTAAATTATAAAGTTATTGGAGTAAGTAGAAGGGAATTCTTTTCATTTACTGCTCTTACCTATCCTTGGATAATGTTTGTGCAAATATTTAATTTGGAAGTTCTAATAGACAGTACACTTACTTTTAAATATTACATAGAACAACTTGCAGAGAAAACTCGGTAACTAATTTATGTATTTAGGAATTTAAGAAACATTGCAAATCTTTCAGCCCTAAGTATATAATGTCCACTGTCAGCCAATACTTCCGTACTGCATTACATCATGGGGTGTCGTTTCTAAATTAACTCAAATGACAATTGAACGCGCCCAAAGATCTGTTTTGAAAACTGAAAACTCTCTTCCTTTTCAGTACCCCAACCCCACCTCTGCTTTATATAAACACTACAAAGTCTTAACTGTTCGTCAATTGTTTGTAGTATATATTATAGCTCTCTAACTGTCTATGATCCCATAATGAAAACCGGTTTCTAGAATAAAAAAAAATATTTGTCCTTTGAGCAATTTTAGGACAAGTTTTTCTCATAAAGTCGATCCGTTCCTTGGAAATTTATTATATTATAAAGTAAATCTGTACTTATCCATATACCCTGTACTTAAAAACCGTAAAATAAATGTTTGTATTGGAATGGCTTAAATCCCATTTATTCATCAGTCACTATGATAAAACTGAGAATTTATTATTAATTCTTAAATAATATGCAGACACATGCATAGATGCGCACACATATCACACACACATACACACTCGCATGCACAGACCCACACTTGGACACGTAAGTTTAAATTAATTATTAATAATATTAATATTTATTATTATTATATTGTTATATTATTATTTATTAATAATGTTAATTTAATATATACTAAATAGTAAAGATTAGTCTAGTCTATACTGTTAATATTTTCTCTATCTGAAACCACTCTTATTGTAGATTATAAAACGATGAATGCCTGCCTGGTGATCTATAAAACAGTTCTGCCTGATCTGTATACCCAGTATGGATACCAGTGTCTCACATTAGCTTTTTACTGTTCGCCACTGGTTTCTTTGTCAAATGTGCATTTATTAAGACCAAGCTTTGTGAGAAGAAAATAAAGATTTATTATTATTATTATTTAACTATGGGGACTGCTTATAACTTTTGTAGGTCTCTAAATGGGTGTAAATATCAAAGTTATAAAGTTCTCTTCCTCGCCCCAAAATATATAAAAAATGTGTATAGGTAAAAAATTGTAACTTTATAATAATTTCTACAATATTCTGGAATATTATTTTTATCTATATTTGCAAATGGTGTTGGTTTATTAATTTTGTGACTTAATTTTGTTAATAAATTACATTTTGTTAAATTCAAGCAATAAAAATGATCGTGTATGGGAGATTAAATTAATCAAAAAATAAACGAAATAAAACATTCAAACTATTTTATTTTCGTACTAGCGACCCGCTCGCGGCTTCGCCCGCTTAAACCACAGAACTATTTACTTAACACACTGAATTATGTTCGTGTCTTGATATACTTATAATGTATGTTTGCAATGTAATGAAGATTTTTTATAAGAAAGTTGTTAAAACTTTAGGTCGCATTTTCGTACCTCCCATAAGAATCTTCAATTGAATGTTTGAAATAAAAACACAACTTATCGATACTTACTATATGTGCGTTTCTTTACGATAATCTCAGAAACGGCTTAACCGATTTAAATACTTTTTTTGTTTGTATTCTGGCAAACTGCCCTTAAACATTAAGCATTAGTTTTATTTTAAGCAGCTTCATGCTAGTCAGAGGGAGGAACCTAGTATTATGACACTCCGTTCCCCACTTTCTACCGAATTCTGGACGCATTGCGTGTTGAGTGGCAGAACGCAACGCCGTGCTTAACCTTGACCCCAGAGCGAAGAAATGGAAATATAAATTTAAGTAAATATTTCATCTCCTCGTGTGGGGATCGAACTCAGAGAACCAGTCGGTTTTACAGTCACACTTGTGCCGCTGCGCCACGACTGGCCTCAACTGGACTGGACTTTATTTTAATCGGTTCACATAAAGTTAAAACCAGATCCACGCTTTATCCCGCCCTTAGTAGGGCAACTTAGTGTAAGATATTGGGTATAATGTTTGACTGATGTGCGAAATGAAAATATTATTAAATTATAACTCAATCCTGCATGTGTGGATCAGACCCACAACGTCACGTTACAGTTACAATTGGGCATATAGGGTAAAATAGTTTTTAAGATACATCAACAGTGAAGACGTAGGTTTTTTTTCTTATTTCACAATGTTTATTCATATCTATATTTCGTATGACGCGGTTACGCATAGGTACCAATAATGTAAACACATACTACTACAAAAATAGTACTAAAATGTTTAGAACTTTAAATTTTGCCGCCAATACCTACGACTCGATTTCGCAATGAGGCGTATGCGGCGGTTTCCCTTTGATAGGTTTTTATGTGCAAGCGTCGTTCTTGACAAATTGTATTTTATTTTACAACGATAATTTTATTATTTATTTTGTTTGAAAAAATAACTTTTTTATTTTCGGGTTTTTAATTTAATATGTAATAGGCTTTTATAGAGTAGTTAAACTGTGGTTTCATTTAAGGTGGTCCTAACAAAAAAACTCTGTATAATTGAGCATATTTAATATTTATAGTGATTTTTTGGAAAATAGATACCAATAGTTATTACAACCACTTGCGAAGAAGCATAGTTTAGGCAATTTTTTATTCTTATACCTTTTGAAAAACTACCAACGTTCTTATAGTTAATATATTATTTTTCCAAATTAAAAAAATTGTCTATGTCATCATAATGGCGGAAAAATTTGAAAATGTATTGTAATACCACATTAGTATCGACAATGTAGTGTTGATAGTAATTGAAAATAGTTATACTACAGGAGGACCTTCATATGCACAGTTTTAACCTGTTTTATGTATAATATAGAATAATATATTGTATAGAGGAATCACACATTCTTTTTATTCAGTTTAGTAAATACATTTTTTAGAGGTTACTCTGTACTAAAATGGCATGCAACTCTGTTCCCGCATTTACGTTCCTGATATATCGATAGAAATAATAGAAATACAAAATATAGGAAGGAAACACAAATGCAATTATATTGCATTTTTTCTTTTTTTCATACTTGAAACGTATTAATAAATTACATATTATGTATTACATACAATTCATTTCTTTTGAATATAACACTAAGTTTAATCAGCTTCACGCTATTTTAACAGATAACATAAGATGACATTAAAACGTATTGACATCACCACGTGATCCATCTAAACACAATATAAACTTTTATAAACTATGAACTCACAATCAGAATTTACTTTCCAAATACATATACTTTTTATTCTACACATCGCCATATGAGCTAATTCCGTAAAATATACCTACTTTATTATGTTTGTTAATATCACCAACGTTGACGTTTGAAATAATAATTATGGTAGACTGAACAAATATTGATTATACTTCTTTTTTTAGCTTCACGCTGTATCCCGCACACAGCAGGGTAGGCATAGGACCTCTAGTGTTAACAACAACACTCTGTTCCCTACTTTTCTCGGAATTCTGTAGGCATTGCGTGCTGAGTAGTGAAACTCAACGCCGCACTTTACCTCGACACTAGAGCGATGAAATGGAAATATAAATTTAAATAAATATTTCGTTTCCTTGCGTGGTCATCGAACCCACAACAGTTACACTTTGTGCCCCTGTGCAACGAACGGCCTCAATTTACTTTCTTCTTTTAAAATGTGGTTAAATGAAATAGTCGTAATTTAATTATGTCAGATTACTATTAACCGACTTCTTAAAAGGGGTCATCAATTGGGCTGTATTTTTTAGCCTTGTTACCTTAGAACTTTTGATTGTATGAACCGATTTTAATGATTCTTTTTTTATTTGAAAGCTAATGCCTCCCGTGTAGTCTTATTTTAATTTAGTTTATATCCAACAATGGTATCTATGAGAAAATCATATAAATCTCAAATTTACATTAAGTATATGCGCGACAAATGAACGTATAAGTCAATATCAATTCAACCGATTTTAATGATTCTTTTTTTATTAGAAAGGGTACATATAAGGGGTAGTTTGGTGAAAGTTTAGTTAAGTTCAGAGTGTGAAATCCGGTTGAATTTGAAGAAGTCGATTTTTTTTATTAAAAAATATAATTATGTAATTTTTTCTACAAAAAATTCTTTATACTCCATGATAAAAACTATCCTATAAGTAACATTAGGCTTTGAACTATTACCATGCCAAAATTAATTTAATTTCATACAGTAGTTATCGGTATTTTAGGTAATTTATATTTTTCAGTTTTTATTTTTTTTAAAGAATACTATCATGAAATTCGGAATGAAACCCAAAAAAAATGTACCTTGAGGCCCTAGGCTAACACCATGCAAAAATTCATCAATTTCTGTCAGGTAGTTTTTGCGTGATTGATGCACAAACAAACCGACAGACAGACAGACAGACAGACAGACAGACAGACAGACAGACAGACAGACAGACAGACAAGAATTCTGCTGAGTGGTTTTTTAGGTTCTATAATCGACATATTAACCGACCTAATTTTTATTTTTTTTATATCTTTCATATACAGAATTGACTTTTCTATCCTTTTATTATATATGGAGATTAATCACATTAATAAGATAATGAGTGCGATAAGGTCAGGCAAGACAAAACTAACATCATTTTTTTAATTCTTAAAATAAAAAATAGGTATAGATTGTTTTGTGAATTCATGTGATAAATTACATTTTATAACTCCTTTTAATTTTTGACTTTTCAGTTCGTTTCAATACAAATTTAAAATACCTTTCGTGACAAAGTGCATTTATACATCGCTCATTTATCGAAACAATGTGTCGGTAACCTTCTTTCGTCGTACCATCGTTTCTAATTCAGTAGCTTAGAGAAATAGCTGTCTCCATAGCTGACTTGGAGCCTGCGAATGAGGCTAAGGATGAAGGACCTTGTCGCAATAGGTCATCACTGACACACACACTGGTCCTCCTAGTTTTTCCATTTAACTACACTTCAGATAGGAGACAGCCTACATAAAAAATAAACTTTTTTAAATTATAAAACTTTTATTGAAGTTTATTCGTGTAGTAAAAAATTTTTTATGTGAATGTGTAGTCACATATATAGATCACATGTGTGAATATGTAGTCACATATGTGGACCACATGTGTGAATATGTGGTCACATATGTGGACCACATGTGTCAATATGTGCTCACGTATGTGGACCACATGTGCGAACATGTGGTCTTTCATGTGGACCACATGTGAGAATTTGTGGACACATATGTGGACCACATGTGTGAATATGTGGTCGCGTATGTGGATTACATGTGGGAAAATGTGGTCACATATGTGGACCACATGTGTGATATGTAGTCACATATGAAGATTACATAGGTGATCCTGTGGTCACATATGTGGACCACATGTGTGAATATGTGGTCGCGTATGTGGACCACATGTGGGAAAATGTGGTCACATATGTGGACCACATGTGTGATATGTAGTCACATATGAAGATTACATGGGTGATCATGTAGTCACATATGTGGACCACATGTGTGAATATGTGGTCACGTGTGTGGACCACATGTGTGTATATGTGCTCACATATGTGGACCACATATGTGAACATGTGGTCACATATGTGGACCACATGTGGCATCGTGTGGTCATATATGTGAACCACATGTGTGAGTAAGTATTCACATGTGCAGATCGCATGTGTGATATGTTGTCACATATGTAGACCACATGTGTGATATGTAGTCACATATGAAGATTACATGTGTGATCATGTGGTCACATATGTGGACCACATGTGTGAATATGTGGTCACGTGTGTGGACCACATGTGTGAATATGTGGTCACGTGTGTGGACCACATGTGTGTTTATGTGCTCACATATGTGGACCACATATGTGATCATGTGGTCACATATGTGGACCACATGTGGCATCGTGTGGTCATATATGTGTACCACATGTGTGAATAAGTATTCACATGGGCATATCACATGTGTGATATGTAGTCACATATGAAGATTACATGTGTGATCATGTGGTCACATATGTGGACCACATGTGTGAACATGTTATCACATATGTGAACCTTTTATAAAATATATTTAATTCACTAAATGTAATATGTATATAAATAAATAAACGTAAAGAAACGTTACGTACCATCATACATAATAACAATTAAAACGTAAACTGCAGGCTAATTGATCATCCGGTAGACATTTTAATTAAATTATCAGCTGAAGCAGAATGTCTTTCTATCATCAGAGTTGTAAGCCATTTGTTCGATAATTCACTTTAACAGTTATGAACATATACTATTGTTCAAAGACGTCACTATTACATTTCAATCCTATGAAAATTTATAATGGAGAGAAGAAAGAATTTCAAATAAGATAGTGGTGCACTTACTCAATTTTGCACTTTCCAATTTCTTTAGATAGTATAGCGGAACACAAGGCTTCGCTTCGTTTGTTTTTACGGGCAGAAAAATAAATATATTCTTCCACTTAGTGGGAATTTAACCTAATTAAAATATAACTAGTGCTACAACCAAAAATCTCAGTTCTCTCAACTGTACCGTCATAGCGTCAAGTTTTAGTCGACATATTAACTTTAAACATATTAATTTTTTATCGACATATTAACCGACCTAATTTTTATTTTTTTTTATATCTTTCATGTACAGAATTGACTTTTCTATCCTTTTATTATATATGGAGATTTTGTTTGAAAAAATAGCTTTTTTATTTTCGGGTTTTTAATTTAATATGTAATAGGCTTTTATAGAGTAGTTAAACTGTGGTTTCATTTAAAGTGGTCCTAACAAAAAAACTCTGTATAATTGACCATATTTAATATTTATAGTGATTTTTTGGAAAATTGATACCAATAGTTATTACAACCACTTGCGAAGAAGCATAGTTTAGGCAATTTTTTATTCTATAAGAATTCCTTTTAAAAAACTACCAAAGTTCTTATAGTTAATATATTATTTTTCCAAATTAAAAAAATTGTCTATGTCATCATAATGGCGGAAAAATTTCATTCATATTGTAATACCACATTAGTATCGACAATGTAGTGTTGATAGTAATTGAAAATAGTTATACTACAGGAGGACCTTCATATGCACTGTTTTAACCTGTTTTATGTATAATATAGAATAATATATTGTATAGAGGAATCACACATTCTTTTTATTCAGTTTAGTAAATACATTTTTTAGAGGTTACTCTGTACTAAAATGGCATGCAACTCTGTTCCCACATTTACGTTCCTGATATATCGATTTAAATAATAGAAATACAAAATATAGGAAGGAAACACAAATGCAATTATATTGCATTTTTTCTTTTTTTCATACTTGAAACGTATTAATAAATTACATATTATGTATTACATACAATTAATTTTGAGGCCAGTCGTGGCGCAGTGGCACAAGGTGTGACTGAAAAACCGACTGGTTGTGGGTTCGATCCCCACTCGAGGAGATGAAATATTTACTTAAATTTATATTTCCATTTCTTCGCTCTGGTGTCGAGGCAAAGCGCGGCGTTGAGTTCTGCCACTCAACACGCAATGCCTCCAAAATTCGGCAGAAAGTGGGGAACGGACTAGGTTCCCTCTGCCTACCCTGCTGTGTGCGGGATATAGCGTGAAGCTAATTTAATTTATTTTATTTTTTTTTTTTTTTTACAATTAATTTCTTTTGAATATAACACTAAGTTTAATCAGCTTCACGCTATTTTAACAGATAACATAAGATGACATTAAAACGTATTGACATCACCACGTGATCCATCTAAACACAATATAAACTTTTATAAACTACTAGCGACCCGCTCGCGGCTTCGCCCGCTTAAACCACAGAATTATTTACTTAACACACTGAATTATGTTCGTGTTTTGATATACTTATAATGTATGTTTGCAATGTAATAAAGATTTTTTATGAGAAAGTTGTTAAAACTTTAGGTCGCATTTTCGTACCTCCCATAACAATCTTCAATTGAATGTTTGAAATAAAAACACAACTTATCGATACTTACTATATGTGTGTTTCTTCACGATAATCTCAGAAACAGCTTAACCGATTTAAATACTTTTTTTGTTTGTATTCTGGCAAACTGCCCTTAAATATTAAGTATTAGTTTTATTTTAAGCAGCTTCATGCTAGTCAGAGGGAGGAACCTAGTATTAAGACACTCCGTTCCCCACTTTCTACCGAATTCTGGACGCATTGCGTATTGAGTGGCAGAACGCAACGCCGTGCTTAACCTCGACCCCAGAGCGAAGAAATGGAAATATAAATTTAAGTAAATATTTCATCTCCTCGTGTGGGGATCGAACTCAAAGAACCAGTCGGTTTTACAGTCACACTTTGTGCCGCTGCGCCACGACTGGCCTCAACTGGACTGGACTTTATTTTAATCGGTTCACATAAAGTTAAAACCAGATCCACGCTTTATCCCGCCCTTAGTTAGGGCAACTTAGTGTAAGATATTGGGTATAATGTGTGACTGATGTGCGAAATGAAAATATTATTAAATTATAATTCAATCCTGCATGTGTGGATCGGACCCACAACGTCGCGTTACAGTTACAATTGGGCATATAGGGTAAAATAGTTTAAACTCGTACCTAAAGAATTTAAGCAAGATACATCAACAGTGAAGACGTAGGTTTTTTTCTCATTTCACAATGTTTATTCATATATATATTTCGTATAACGCGGTTACGCATAGGTACCAATAATGTAAACACATACTACTACAAAAATAGTACTTAAATGTTTAGAACTTTAAACTTTGCCGCCAATACCTACGACTCGATTTCGCAATGAGGCGTATGCGGCGGTTTCCCTTTGATAGGTTTATGTGTGCGTGCGTCGTTCTTGACAAATTGTATTTTATTTTACAACGATAATTTTATTATTTATTTTGTTTGAAAAAATAACTTTTTTATTTTTGGGTTTTTAATTTAATATGTAATAGGCTTTTATAGAGTAGTTAAACTGTGGTTTCATTTAAAGTGGTCCTAACAAAAAAACTCTGTATAATTGAGCATATTTAATATTTATAATGATTTTTTGGAAAATAGATACCAATAGTTATTGCCTAAACTATGCTTCTTCGCAAGTGGTTACTTGCGAAGAAGCATAGTTTAGGCAATTTTTTATTCTTATACCTTTTGAAAAACTACCATCGTTCTTATAGTTAATATATTTATTTTTCAAATTAAAAAAATTGTCTATGTCATCCTAATGGCGGAAAAATATTCAAAATGTATTGTAATACCACATTAGTATCGACAATGTAGTGTTGATAGTAATTAAAAATAGTTATACTACAGGAGGATACCTTCATATGCACTGTTTTAACCTGTTTTATGTATAATATAGAATAATATATTCTATAGAGGAATCACACATTCTTTTTATTCAGTTTAGTAAATACATTTTTTAGAGGTTACTCTGTACTAAAATGGCATGCAACTCTGTTCCCGCATTTACGTTCCTGATATATCGATATAAATAATAGAAATACAAAATATAGGAAGGAAAAACAAATGCAATTATATTGCATTTTTTCTTTTTTTCATACTTGAAACGTATTAATAAATTACATATTATGTATTACATACAATTCATTTCTTTTGAATATAACACTAAGTTTAATCAGCTTCACGCTATTTTAACAGGTAACATAAGATGACTTTAAAATGTATTGACATCACCACGTGATCCATCTAAACACAATATAAACTTTTATAAACTATGAACTCACAATCAGAATTTACTTTCCAAATACATATACTTTTTATTCTACACATCGCCATATGAGCTAATCCCGTAAAATATACCAATTTATTATGTTTGTTAATATAGGTAATGCGTCCCGTGTAGTCTTATTTTAATTTAGTTTATATTCAACAATGGTATCTATGAGAAAATCATATAAATCTCAAATTTGCATTAAGTATATGCGCGACAAATGAACGTATAAGTCAATATCAATTCAACCGATTTTAATGATTCTTTTTTTATTAGAAAGGGTACATATAAAGGGTAGTTTGGTGAAAGTTTAGTTAACTTCAGAGTGTGAAATCCAGTTGAAATTGAAGAAGTCGATTTTTTTTATTAAAAAATATAATTATGTATTTTTCTCTACAAAAAATTCTTTATACTCCATGATAAAAACTATCCTATAAGTGACATTAGGCTTTCAACTATTACCATGCCAAAATTAATTTAATTTTATACAGTAGTTATCGGTATTTTAGGTGATTTATATTTTTCAGTTTTTGTTTTTTTTTAAAGAAAACTATCATGAAATTCGGAATGAAACCGAAAAAAAATGTACCTTGAGGCCCTAGGCTAACACCATGCAAAAATTCATCAATTTCTGTCAGGTAGTTTTTGCGTGATTGACGCACAAACAAACCGACAGACAGACAGACAGACAGACAGACAGACAGACAGACAGACAGACAGACAGACAGACAGACAGACAGACAAGAATTCTGCTGAGTGGTTTTTTAGGTTCTATAATCGACATATTAACCGACCTAATTTTTATTTTTTTTATATCTTTCATGTACAGAATTGACTTTTCTATCCTTTTATTATATATGGAGATATGGAGATTATATATGGAGATACATACACTCGTAATTTACCTACCTAAAAAACTTACAAATATGATAAAATATTTTTATAAATTATATTAAAATAATAATGTCTACCCTATAAATCCAAACTAACACTTGTTTCATAATTTTAAGTTATACTATAAAAAAAATCACTGTCTTCAGTGGCTCAATGTGGTTGAATGAATTCGGCTTGGCCGTCTAGATTTAACTTGTAAACAATTGCTATATTGCAAGATCATAAGCTGTCGTACTATACAATGGTTTCCAGGACTTCTAGTTTATCGTCTTTATCGGACCTGTTCCGACCAAATAATCCAAAAGGACTTCGATCAAGAGATTTAAGTTGTTCACGGCTCAGTGCTTTAAAAAGAGAGATACAAACCGACGTACATCTCATTCCTCTCAGTGAGTCCGACTATTTATGAAATTTCATCTTCATTTTTTTTAACGTAATCTTAATTAGGTTCAAAAAACACAAAACGTTGCTCCATGAAAAATTGTTGAAAGTACTTACAGTACAGTTGAAAGAAACTTGTTTTTAAATGTACGTACAAACGTAATATTTTATTAACAATTGATCATTATTATAATAGTAATTAACTTTTATATTTTTTTTTAACCCATGTGTACTTTACTCTTTTTTTACTAGGCTTCTTTGAATTTGACGCCATTCTTGGTGTGGATTGCATGATTTCCATTAGAGCGAGATTTTTTAAAATTGTATATACTTAGTACATTTTTAATAATTTTTGTTTGTACAAATGTTGGTAGGTAACCAAGCTGCTATATAACTGTTATGTTCTGTCCCGTTCTTCCGCTATGACATGTTCGTATAATTAATTTACGTATAATTAATATTGTTGTAGGAGAACTCTACATTTTGTTAAATACTGATCCAGTTAAGGGACTATCTAGTGAACAGGCAAATGAGTTATTAAGTTACTATGGATATAATACTCTTACCCCTACTACTCACTTCATGTGGCAACGATTATTGTTTAAATCATTATGTACAGGTATATTATAAAAAATATCAAGAGATTCTCTGATTAATATTCTCAAATCAAAACGGCTTCACGATGTATCCCGCACACAGCAGGGTAGGCAGAGGGAACCTAGTGTTAAGACACTCCGTTCCCCACTTTCCCCCGAATATTGGAGGCATTGCGTGTTGACTGGCGGAACTCAACGCCGCGGTTTTCATTAATATTCTCATACTTTATAATAGAAACAAAATATAAAGAGGTGAGCTAATGCAAATCTTCTTTAGTGTTTGGAAAACGTTAAATTACTCAAAGCTAAATAAATACACACAAACAAAATTTATGATAAATATACCTACTTAAAAATACATTGTATTTTTAAGTAACGTTAAACTACATTTGTATTTTGTATCAATGCACATTTAAACGTCAACCTTAGGCAATTTAGGCGCAAAATCGTTATACATGTATAACAAAATATAAAGAAGTACCTAATAAATAAATATGTCTATATTTTTAAGGGTTTTCTATTTTGATTTGGGTTGGTGCTATATTATGTCTAGCTGCATATTTAATAGAGTTGTCAACGAAACCAGATCCTAGTTTTGATAACCTTTATTTAGGATGCGTGTTGATTGGCGTGGATATAATCTGTGGACTTTTCAGTTTCTTTCAAAATTATAAAAGTACTAAGGTATATCACTTTTGTTTTATTACAATAAAAATTAAAATATATATAAATATATGTACCTTTTAAAGAAAAATATAATATTCATTTTATCATTTTTCATTTTACACACTAAAATATAATCTATCATGTTATTAGCAACCAAGAAAATAAAGGAATGTTATAAGTTTGACGTGTCAAAGTAGTATGTATTGAAGTGTGTATCTGTTCGCGACATCGTACCTCCTAAAAGATACCCGATTTGGATTTAGTTTCTTTTGTTAGAATGATGACTTAATCGAGAGTGCTATGATAAAAGAAAATAATGTTTAGCTGTTTGAAAATTATCTGTTTTTTTTCTACTTGTTTGTTTACTTTTTTTTAGGCCTTAGCGTCGGGGGTTTTTAATTATCAATTATTGTATGTATTTACCACACGATAGAGAAATCGTCTGGAACAATTATTTTTCGTTACAGATAATGAAAACATTTAATAATATGATACCATTGTATACGACTTGTTTAAGAAATGGTGTCTTAAATAGAAAAACTCAAGTGTGCGACTTAGTCAAGGGAGATATAGTATATGTTGAAGTTGGCGATGTTATACCAGCCGATATACGAATTATTGACAGTAAAGGATTCAAAGTTAGAACTTATTTATGAAAGTTTAGGTTTTAAATATTCAGATATTTATTTTTCACTTTGCAATTTTGAGGCCAGTCGTGGCGCAGTGGCACGAAGTGTGACTGTAAAACCGACTGGTTGTGGGTTCGATCCCCACTCGAGGAGATGAAATATTTACTTAAATTTATATTTCCATTTCTTCGCTCTGGTGTCGAGGCTAAGCGCGGCGTTGAGTTCTGCCACTGAGGGGAATGGAGTGTCTTAACACTAGGTTCCCTCAGCCTACCCTGCTGTGTGCGGGATACAGCGTGAAGCTGATTTATTTATTTCACTTTGCAATTTCTTTTTTAAAAATTGAAATAAAGTAGTGTTACAAAGTTTCCAATGCTTTCATGGCAACACAGTCTATCAAAGTAAAAAATATATATTTTTTTATTTAACTAGGTAAGTTTTTTTAAATTAATCATAGATAATGAATGCGTCTAATGTATGACGTGAACGTCTCGCTATTTGGTTTTAATAAACAAATATATAAAATACAAAACGTATGTACAAGGAAAATTTACAGCATTATAATAATCTTGACATGTACCATATAAAATTTTTATCACGTAAATTTCTTAGATCGACATCTATATCATATGCACACGTCCAAAATATATTTTTAAGTGAAATAAAATTAAAATATAAGTATGTGTGTGTTTTTTTTTTCTTTTTTAGGGTTACACTGTACCAGGCACCAAAACAGAGGGAACTAGGGAACCAAACACAAACGCAAAGTGTTAAGACATTCCGTCCCCATTAAAACATTTTCCACCGAATTCTTGAGGCATTGCGTGCTGAGTGGCGCGCTTTCCCTCGTTACCAGAAAGAGGAAATGAAAATATTAAATACCCCTACGCCACGGTTGTTAAGGTGTGAAAGTTAAATTAAAATAAATAACAAAAATAAAACTTTTGTCGCATGTATGTAGGTCGACAATTCATCGTTAACGGGAGAGAGTGTAGCGGTCTCGCGGGGAAACGCAGATGGAACAGCAAATATTTTGGAATCGCCTAATGTTGCTTTCTTTTCTGCGCTTTGTGTTGAAGGATGGGCTAAAGGTTTTTTATTTAATAAGTAAACATTTTAGGGTGTGCTTTTAAGAGTTCAAAGTCTCATAAATAGTCTTTGAGGATAACTTCATCGGACATAATAAACTTATATTGATAAAGTTATCATAGAAGAGTTCCGACTTTATTGTACAGACTAAGAATAATCATATTAATTTTTCCTGCTGTTCGGCCAATTGGGCAGCGTTTGGCTGTAAACACAAAAGTTATGAGTTCGATCCTCACTCACAAAAAACAAAAAGTAGAGGGTTGAAGCGGTGTATTAAATTTTATTCTTAAAGGGCAAACCAACAACTATAAAATCCGTTGTTGTTTTATATCTATTCGATATAAAAACTTTAATACATTATTGACACTAACTTAGACTGTAGAGTATTTACACAATTTATATTTAAAATGTTTTTTGATTACTTTTGGATCTCCAAAAGTCTCAGTCACACAAATGCAAAGCTTACGCTTCGCAGACTGTATGTTTTTTACAACACATACTTATATTTGAGTTTGTTATTTATAAAAAAACAAATGATGTTTTTAGGTGTTGTACTGTGTTGTGGAGATTTAACTGCCTTGGGCCGTGTGGCGGGTTTGGCAGCTCGTTTGGAGCCTGCCCCTTCTCCTCTGGCGCGTGAGATTCGCCGATTTATGCGTTATATGTCGATGTGGGCACTTTCATTGGGTTTATTTGTAGCCGGTGCCAGTCTTTTCCTAGGATATCCTTTGATACAAACCGTCATATTTGTAATTGGAATAATTGTTGCTAATATACCCGAAGGTATTATTTCTTACCGAAATCATTTCGTTTCCAAATATAGGGCAGAAAAAAAATTGGCGTTATATTATATTAAAATTTTTACAGGCTTACAGCCTACGGTAACGGCTTCCTTAACTTTAACAGCCAAGAGAATGGTAAGAAAAAAATGCCTAGTGAAAAATTTAGAGGCAATCGAAGCACTTGGAGCGTGTACTATAATTTGTTCAGATAAAACTGGCACATTAACGGAGAATAAAATGTGTGTCCAACACGTTTGGATATGGGACACGACGTACTCCGCTGCAAGCGTGGATTTTGAAAGTAAAGCTTTATATAAAAATAAAGGTACTTATACTCTATTCTTTTTGGCATGAGACAAAATGTAAACAAAAAAATACGGTTTCTAAAACTTATGTAACCTTTTTAATTTCTATTTAATTTGATCTAAGTTTACTCGTGTCTAAAAAAAAATATACAACAAAAACAAAATTTTATTACTTTTATTTATTTTTTTACCTTTTATCTCAAGCCTTTGTGAATAGGGTATAGATACTATAATGTACTTGTATGAAACTAAATATATTTAATCTACAATCTTTTTTTTCAGCTTTAAACAATTGCAAAGGTAAAAAATATAATATATTTATATATTCATTGAATACATTTAAATTTCAAGTACTTTGCTCAATTAAGTTATAAAGAATTTAATATTTTTTAGCTCTATATTCCTTAAAAATATGTGGAATTTTATGCAACAATGCTTCTATTTCTAAGAGTGGAGTCATTAGTGGTGATGCTTCAGAAAAGGCCATATTATTATTTTTGGATAAATATGAAGATCTTAGTGTTATCAGAGATTCGTATATAAAAGTCGCCGAAATCCCCTTTAACTCCGTTAATAAGTATCAAGTACGAATATTTTCCTTACTTCATTACGTAAAACGTAACTATTTATTTCAAGCACTTTATTTAGTAATTACATTTAACAAAATTGTAGTAAATATTTTATTGTGGTTCCTGCTCCTCTCCTCAAATAAAATAAGGATTTAAACGAAATCTCACAAAATGATATTTATCCACTTACAAGTATAATGCAAGTTATTTAACATTTAGTTGAAATGAATGGGAACAAAAATTATATCTTAAAATTGATGTTGGCCATAAAGTTTAATTTTTTAGTCCATAGGGTCAGGTAGGTTTCATTTAAATACGAGGTCGAGGAGTCAGATAATGGCTAAATGTAACTTTACATTTTATAGTCGGGTTAAGTCGCGATAATCTCTTGTAACCCACTTGAAATTAAATAATTTTAAAATAATACTCGCTATTTAATTTTGTTTTGGAAATCTTTACTTATAATAAGATCGTAACGGACGGACGGACGGTCAGATTTAACGTACTCGTTGCGAGTTCGTTTCTTACTGCTTCTTAGAAAATTTGTAAAGTGGGTCAAAAAGTGTAGCTTATTAAATACAGTCCAGTAGAATATTGTCTTGTAAATGTGATGCGCATATCACGATGTTGGTTGTACCTATATAATATTATTATGCTTATTATACATTATTATTTCATGTTGAGGCCAGCCGTGGCGCATTGGCACAAAGTGTGACTGTAAAACCGACTGGTTGTGGGTTCGATCCCCACTCGAGGAGATGAAATATTTACTTAAATTTTTATTTCCATTTCTTCGCTCTGGTGTCGAGGCAAAGCGCGGCGTTGAGTTCTGCCACTCAACACGCAATGCCTCCAAAATTCGGCAGAAAGTGGGGAACGGAGTGTCTTACACTAGGTTCCCTCTGCCTACCCTGCTGTGTGCGGGATATAGCGTGAAGCTAATTTAATTTAATTTTAATTTATTTCATGTTTTTATTATTTGAATTTTAAATTTGGTAATTTTTGGACTTTAAAATATTATATTATTTTAGTAAAACAAAAACAGATTAAATTAACGCCGTAAATTAAACTTTATTTAAATAATACAATACTTGTTAGTTTGTTTGTACCCACTTAACGTATACTATTAAGTGCTTATGGGTATAATATTTCCCTTACTATTGTCTCAGGAAAATGTGGGTTTTTAGGTCAGTATTCATCTAGATGAAACCTCTTCAAAGTATCTGTTAGTAATGAAAGGCGCGCCAGAGTACATACTCTCCCGGTGCAACACGGTTGCTTCAAGCGGAAACAACTTAAATATGACAACTGAAATTCAACAAACTGTTAACAAAGCCATAGAAAATTTAGCAAACACGGGTAAAAATGTCTTCTTAATTTTATTTACTCATTCATCATGTTTATGTAATTTTTTTGGATTAATGTTATTTTTAAGAACTGGAAAATAAATTATTTTCGATATTAATCGATATTTCAGGAGAACGCATACTAGCATTGGCTGACTGTGTATTGGACTCGGAACAGTATCCTTTGGGTTTCGAATTTGACACAGAAAATCTGAATTTTCCAATCGACAATTTGAGATTTCTTGGTCTTTTCGGTTTAAAAGATCCTCCAAGAGAAGAGGTTTAGTGTTTTCAATTCAATAAACTACTTACTTTTAAACAAAATATTTATTAAATAATAGAAGTAGTATACTACTAGTCCAATTTTTTTTCAGCTCCTACAACGTGGTGCCGCACTCAGTAGGGTAGGCAGAGAGAACCTAACTTTAGGAAACTCCCTTCCACATTTTCCGTCGAATTCTGGAGGCACTGTTTACTGAGTGGCAGATTACAACGCCGCGCATTGCCTTGACACCAGAGCGAAGAAATAAAATATTCAATATTTAATTTCTTCGAGTGAGAATCGAACCCACAACCAGTCAGTCACCTTTACAGTCACACACTTATGCCCTTGCGTCTATACTTAGTATGTTTTTGGTGTTATCTTTATACATTTTACATGTAACAAAATTATGCTATTAAAAATAATTATTTATGTACTTTAATTTATAAAATTGTCCCCATCATTATACTAACAGCTAACAATTACCAGTTAAACCATAGGTTCGTTCAGCAATTTGCCGCGTTCGGGAAGCTGGTGTTCGTGTAATGATGGTGACAGGAGATCATCCAGCTACCGCTCGTGCAGTAGCAATGGAGGTTGGCATTGGAACAACGGCGCACTGCCACGTTGTAACAGGCACCGAATTGCGCAATATGACCCCTGATTTACTGAACCTCATTTTGGAGAAACATTATGAAATCGGTTAATAGCCAAATAAAATTAAATAAGTAATTAAGTATATTAGTATCCTATAAAGCAAATCTGGATGATTAAGGTTAAAATTAAATTAGCTTCACGCTATATCCCGCACACAGCAGGGTAGGCAGAGGGAACCTAGTGTAAGACACTCCGTTCCCCACTTTCTGCCGAATTTTGGAGGCATTGCGTGTTGAGTGGCAGAGCTCAACGCCGCGCTTTGCCTCGACACCAGAGCGAAGAAATGGAAATATAAATTTAAGTAAATATTCCATCTCTTCGAGTGGGGATCGAACCCACAACCAGTCGGTTTTACAGTCACACTTTGTGCCACTGCGCCACGATCGGCCTCTATTAAGATTAAAGATTTTATTAATTAAGGTTAAAGATTTTATTAATAAGTAGATATTGATCTACTTAGGCCTACCTACTCGCTATACCTACGTTTTAGAAAATAACTAGTCCCATATCGTCGGCTTAGAGTGTAAACCTATCTAGTAAGCAAATTATCGTTACAGACTAAACACTATAAATAAGGATAAATAACGTAAAATAAATAATGATTTAGTAGGCTTTCACTCGAAGATCTCGTTTTTTTTTATATATAAAAATATCAAAATAGTAAATAATATAAAATTCAAAAAAGGGAATACTAAGTTGTATAATATCACGAACTTTATTCAAAAACTAATCAAAATATTAGAACAAAAATATCTAAGTGTAATATATGATTTTAAAGTATTCGCGCGAACATCTCCCACACAAAAGTTACAAATAGTTGAGGCATGTCAAAGACTAGGCGGCGTAGTCGCTGTCACGGGCGACGGCGTGAACGATGCGCCAGCTCTACGACGAGCTGACATCGGCATTTCTATGGGGATAACTGGATCACAAGTAATAATTTTAAAAAATGTATTTTAAAGAAAATTCCGGAATAAAGTTTAAACAATATAAATAAGAACATAAAATACCAGGTGTCGAAACAAACTGCTGATATGATACTGATGGATGATAATTTTTCAACAATTGTCATTGGAATAGAAGAAGGAAGAAAAATATTTGATAATTTAAAGAAATCTGTGTGCTACATTCTCATATCCAACGTGCCTGAAATTATACCGGTTATGGTATTTTTTCTGTTCTCTATACCATTACCCTTGGGTGAGTGCCCACTTCATTTTCATTTCTGCTTTTGTCAACCAGGTACAGGGACCACATTGTTAAGCTAAGTGAATTTTTATTTCCTTTCTACTCAGAAGTTGCCTAATGTTATTTATGTTATTATTTTTAAACAGACTTACAATGTGTGTATGTAGTGTTGTTTTTTTTCCAGCTTTTTGCTGTATCCCGCATATAGCAGGGTAGGCAGGGGGAAACGTAGTGTTAAGACACTTCATTCCCAACTTTCTGCCGAATTTTCAATGCATTGCGTGTTGAGTGACGGAATTAAATTCCGAGTCGGTATCGAATCCACAACCATCGCATTACAGTCACGCATATTTCTGCAATGAAATTTCCATGTCTGCCATAATGACGTGATGGTGATTAATTTTTATTTATGTGTATTAAGTATCAATAATAATACAAAAGCCATACTTATATATTTTACTATCGACCCACTCGCGGCTTCCCGCGCATTTAATTCTTTTTTTCGCCAAATGTTTCATCTGCCAAAAGATAGATTATAGAATTTATACATTCATATTTTTTTTTAAATTTTAAGATTTACATTTATTTACATATTCTCGAAAAGTATGCTATAAAAGACAAAGCTTATCTTTATTAAATTCCCTTGATGATGGAATAACTTTCGCTCGTGAGTTTCAATATCCATGTCAAATAAAAAACGTTAAATATCACATTGCAATTTTCAATTAATTTTTGTCACAAAATGCCTTATGGTCACTTACTTATAAAAGCTCTTTATTTCTAAAATACTAATTAAAATAAAATAAATAAATCAGCTTCACGCTGTATCCCGCACACAGCAGGGTAGGCAGAGGGAACCTAGTGTTAAGACACTCTATTCCCCACTTTCTGCCGAATTCTGGAGGCATTGCGTGTTGAGTGGCAGAACTCAACGCCGCGCTTAGCCTCGACACCATAGCGAAGAAATGAAAATATAAATTTAAGTAAATATTTCATCTCCTCGAGTGGGGATCGAACCCACAACCAGTCGGTTTTACAGTCACACTTCGTGCCACTGCGCCACGACTGGCCTCAATCAATACTAATTCTTTTTTTTATTACAATGTACTTACATATATTTAACTATTTGTGCAGTGCACACGGTTAAAGTAATACGATGGGTTCCTAATTGTTGAACAAACAAACAAACTCTTCCTTTCTATTATATTTCTATATTAGTATAGATAAGCAATATAGAATTTTCTTCGAAGAATTTCTTATTAGTTTTAAAATACGTACAATCTTATTGACAAAGAACCTCATAATTTGGTCAATAAATTGCAAAAACCCTTTTTAATCCCAAAATCTAGAAAAACGTCATAATTATCGATATAAATTATACAACAATATATACTCATAATTTTATTATATAATACTCTAACTACTAATACTAATTACACATACAGGTAGGTAATATACGTACATACTCGTATATATTACGCTATTACGTACGTAATAATCTCATCAAAAACATATATGTGAAATGAGAGCCAAGTTAAATGCTAAGTATTGATTAAGATTTTTTTTTAACTCAGAACCAAATCACGCTCTATAACAATCTACGTATAGCAGTCTACCTTGGTATAAAAATATAAATTTAGTATTCCACCTAGAAGTAGGTTACATTTTTAATAATGAGTGAGTCAGTCACAAAATCAACGATTTTTAAACGTTAATAAGTCAGCAACTGTTTCAGTTAAATATGTAAATCACAAGCATGGGGATTTTAACAAATCCGCAAAGTTTGATGCATGTAGACTAATTGGTTTACGAGTCCATTGTCTTGATTTAAGTCGTGTAAAATATACATTGCGCGTTTGCAGCTTGGCTGGACACGCTGGCGAGTGTCTTAACTCTTTACACAAATAGTAAAAAAATATCTACCTATTAAATATGCAATTAAATATAAAAAATAAAATATAAATATAGGAAAATATTAAGTAAATATAATAAAAAAATTGTAGGAGTCATGACAATTCTATGCGTGGACTTGGGCACAGATATGTGGCCAGCAGTGTCGTTGTCCCATGAGAATGCTGAGCAGGATGTCATGGCGAGACCTCCCCGCAGCTCGGACCCACTCGTGTCGTCACGCATGTTGCGTCTAGCTTATGGACATCTAGGTTTGGTCGAGTTTTCTGCCGGCATGTTCGCTTACTTCATTGTTATGGCTGAACATGGATTTTATCCATCTAAACTCTTTGGTGAGCAATATTTTACAACTAGTAGATATCTCTAACTAGTAGATTAATTAGGCCAGTCGTGGCGCAGGGGCACAAGTGTGCGACTGTAGACGTGATAGGTTGTGGGTTCGGTATCAATCGCTCTGGTAACAAGGCAAAGCGTCGCGTTGTATTCGGCCACTGAACACACAATGTCTCTAGAATTCGGCGGAAAATGAGTAACGAAAGTGTCTTAACACTAGGTTCCCAGGTTACTTCTGCCTACCCTGACATGCGCGTATAGCGTGGATTTTATCAATTTAGAAATAAGAAATTCTGTATGAATAAAATTTATTCTTTCATTTACTATAGACGTATGTATGTAATGTCGAGAACATGTAAACGCAGTTTCCTCATTACTATAACTATATATATAATAGTATATAATATGTTTCATAATTAACGTTTCTCATAAAGATAAAAACTTAAGGTTTAAGAGAACAATGGGATAACGAAGCGGTAAGCGATGTGGAAGATTCTCTAGGTCAAGAGTGGACGTATGCTGAAAGGAAAGAGCTCGAACGCGCCTGTCAAGCCACTTACTTTGCTGCTATAGTGGTCACACAGATGATGAATGGTGTAATTTGTAAAACAAGATTTAATTCCTTCTTTCATGTCGGTAAGGCTAATTCTGTATATAACTTCTTTCTGCCGAATTCTGGTAGCATTGCGTGTTGAGTGGCAGAACTCAACGCCGCACTTTGCCTCGACCCCAGAGCGAAGAAATGGAAATGTTAATTTAAGTAAATATTTCATCTCCTCGAGTGGGGATCGAACTCACAACCAGTTCGTCTTACAGACACACTTCGTCCCGCTGCGACACGGCTAGCCTTATAACTTTTTTCGTAACGTGATGAAATCGTGTAAATTAGTGCCTATGACGATTCTATTCAAACTCGATGTTTATGTGCTCAAAATTTGATTCGATATTGAAGCGTAATATAAATAATATGCAATAACGTATTGCAATTAATAAGGAATTAAGGATATGCGGTCAGTATCTAGTTCATCATAGAATACATCATACAAATATGAATGTGAATGTAAATTTGTTTGTTACGCTTTCACGCTCAAACTATTCAACCGATCATCACGAAACTTTGTAAATATGTTAGAGGTACCTAGAAAGGATATATATTTTTTAAATATTTTTTAAAAGTGTTATTTCACACTTAGGAAAAGAAAATACTTATTTAGAAAACGTATAAAAATTTGAACGCAGCGGGACTCGAACCCGCGCCTCCTGGAAACCGACCAGGCGCTCAGACCACTAAGCCATGCATACTCGCGAAGCTACGTCGAAATTTTTATACGCTTGTTACAACTTATTTATATTGTTAGCATCTCTGTAGGGAGATTTTTACAAATTTCCGCTACCCAAAGATAATTACTAAGAAAGAAACTATTTTTCAATATTTTTAAACATTTTTTAAAGGTGTTATTCCACACTTAGGAAAAAAAGGCGTTTTCTAAATAAGTAAGATATATTTTATTAAAAAAATTATCATATTTAAGGTATGAAGAATAATGTTTTAAATATGGGATTGATATTTGAAATAGCGCTGGCTTGTGTAGTGTGCTACACGCCGGGCATAAACACGTTCTTCAGAACATATCCTCTGCGGTTGAGATGGTAAATGTTTTTATGAAAACAATACTTTTTTTTATCAACATCACGCTGTTCCGTCTGCTGTGTACGAGAAGAAGGAAAGGAAGGAAGAAAGTCTCTGCCGATTTCCGAAGCCATTACGTGTTGAATGGCGGAACTCAACGCCGCTCTTTGCCTCGGAATCAGAGCAAAGAAATTAAAATATAAATTTAAATAAATACTTCAAACAGCGCCAAGACACTTCTTTCTCCATTTTCAGCCCGAACTCGAGATAGTAAGTAGGTATTGTTGCAAATAAAAATATGACATTAATAAGGTCGTGGTGCAGGCGCACATGAGGTTGTGGATTCGATTTCGGCTCAGTTGTTAGAAATATTTTTTTTAAAAACAAGATAAAAACACATACCGTCTTTTTGTTTATAATATTTATTCGGAAAGAAATTCTACGTAATTATAATAAGTAAGTTCACACGAGTTTTCTTCCGTAAGGGTCGTTGCTACAAAATTCGGCATAAAGCGGGGAACGGAAGTGTCTTAATGGGAAAGGAGTGATCTAATACTAGGTTTCAAGTTCCCTCTTCGTACCCTCTAATGTGTTGTGTGTGCGATACAAGGAGAAACTATAAAAATTTAAATCGACTTTTCATTTCAGGTGGTTCTTAGCAGTACCCTTTGCGCTGTTCATGTTCATATTTGATGAATTTAGAAAGTATTGTATCAGAAAAGAAATGTTTCACAGATGGTTTAATAAAATAACTCTTTACTGAACTTAACTAGTGTCCCCTATAATAAATTGACTCATGTATAAGTTCATAAAATAAAAACACAAAACTTTTTAAAATAGGAATATATTTTACATCTCATAAACTTGCTTTTTAATTATCAAAACATTAATAAAAATTATATTTTAAGACATTATGTATATATAACAATGTTTTAAGTAACGTAAATGAGCAAAACTTGTTTATTACGGTAAGTATCATGAATTCATGAATATTAAAAATAATTAAAAACATTTTTTACTATTACTACAAGATATGTAAGATTTATGTAGACTGTTAGTACAAAAGTTATGAGTATTTTGATTGAAGATAAAATATTCAATAAAAATGTACAAATTTGATTGAAATATTGTGTGATGTTATTAAGTACTTATACTACGTATAAATTACGTTCTAACAGCCTACATGGGTAAGGCACAGGTGAAAATAGTTATAAAGAAAATAACTTATAAATAATTCACAGGAACAAAACAAGCATTAAGTAGTAATTAAATTATTATATATATTTAATATTGTATTTCGTAAATTTATATATATATATATCATAGAAAAATTGTAACCATCGATTTTTTTATTTCGAAGACAAATAAAAAGATGTCAAAGTTTTATAGTCTTTTAAAAAGTAATATAATTTTATAAAAAAAAAAATATTTAACTATTTAGATAAAGCTCATAATTTTTGAAACTTTACAAAACTGTAATTAAGTAATTTGGCAACATTGTTTTACAAAGGTATAATAATTTTAATATTTTATTTTGCTCTTTTTAAGTACTAATATGATAAAACAATCCAAAAAAGCGCTGAAGCAATAAAAGTTTTTGGACAAATGACAAATACAATTGAACATAATTATTATTATCAATATGTTCCACAAAATTAAATATCTTACATTTAAAACACACCACATAAAATGACTTTTTCTAAACACAGCCCAAACTAAAATGTATCTATAATCTATACACAAAACACAATAAAACGATCTAACAACAACAAAATACTTGACTCTATACAAAATTTAAAATCACAACAAAACAAACAGAAATACAAACATTTAAATAGATTTAGGTAGATTTTAAAATATTCTATTAGTTGTTTCTAGTTAAAATTAGGTATTTCTTAATAGCAGGCCTAAATTCTTTTATTGATGATATCTTTAAAAAAGAACTGGCTATCTTTCCCATTTTTTCCAGAGATGAAGCTAAAATATTTTATGTTATTACAATTATATTTAAGAATCAAATCTTATCAATGTTTAATTTTTATTGCTAGTTAATATTGCAACAAATAATATTTATATTAAAACATTTTTTCAAAAAATATATATATCTGTAATAATTTCTATCAATCTCAATAATATAATAAGGAGAAATAATATGTTAACACAAGTTATAAGTAGGTATATAAACATTTAGGTCAAAAATTTAAAGTTTTACTTTAAGTGTGTATTGACTATAAAGTCAGTGTAAGTCTACTTTAAAATTGCTAAATTTACAAGAGAATAGAATTTTTAAAAGTCTACTATGACTTAAATTTACTAATTTAAAATAATGGTCTAGGACCATAGTCCATTTTATTTTAAAAATGTAAATGCTTGTTTGTTATATTTTTATTGATATGGTTTTTATAAGTCATATTTTTATTACTTTGTAATAATTTGCGAAAATGTAACAAACTTCACACATATCTATAAGTACTTACTTCCTAATCTAAATTTAAATATGGAACTACACGCCTAATATATTTTTAAAAATAAAAATAATATGAGTTAAGTATGTTTGTTTCCTCACAAGTACTCACGTATTAAAAATTGTCTGTAAGAATTTATTTGTTGTTTAACTATTTATTTTCAGCTCTGACTTTGATTTAAAAAAAAACTGATTTTGTAAAAAATCTATAATTATGTTTACTTAAAAATCTGAAATATTTTATTTTTATTGAAAAAGAAGAGAAAATAGTGTACCGGAACCCTAATGTTTTCTAAAGCGATACGGCAACATGGCGATTCATAGTATAATATGGATCAAAAAATAAAAGGAGGCTTACTCGTCACGAAATGAGACAAAAAAGATATTTTGGTCACACGTCTAAATAAAGACATTAATGAAGATGTAATAAAATCTAATAATTTAATAATAAACATATTATGTATATATTTATTATTTTTACTATTTAAATTTATGAATATGTAAAAACAAGAAGCATTGTCACCCCACTATAAAATTCATATCAAACAGTAGTTGACTAGTTGGTAGGTATAGTCCAGCAAGAAAATAACGTTGAAATAACAAACAAGTTAAATAGGAAATATCTTATTTCAACTAGATGGAAATATGATGTCAACGTTGTAGTTGCGTAACATTTATTTTTAGTAAACATTTGTTTGACTATTAATACGACGGCTGTGGTTACGATACCCATTCATAGGAATTAATTTTAATTTGCTTTGCGACACTCAGCACGCAAGGTTACTTGAGCGGAAAGTAGAGAATGGAGTGTCTTAACACTAGATTAAGTTTGCCTGTCCTTCTATATGTACGTGACAACGTGAAACTATTATGCATTACCGATTTTAATAGATCCTATTTTTACAAAAACAGAGAGAAGTATAAAAGTATAAATAATAGTAGGAATTAGAAAACAGATAGGACATGATAGAACACAGTTTTGATTTTAAACACTAGTAAAACTACTTAATAATGTAAATTCACCTAGTAGAACTATATAATAACTATAGGAAAGGTAAATATTTTTTATTTGATATGGTACTTTTATATATTAAATTGATAAGCCATTTATACCTGCTACAGAGACATGTTTTTATATTTAAGTTGAGTCTTTATCATGATTTAGTTATAATAGTTTAACATTAAAAAACATAAATGGTTCCAAGTAAAGTGTAATAATATGTAGGTATGTATAGGATAAGTTTTTGTTTTGTTTTCATAATTTATTGGACTTACTTATTAAATATTATGCTGATTAGATAATCATGCACTATAAAATGTACGTAAAAAAATTTAAGAAACTCAAAAATGTATAAAACGGCAAAGAGAATTCCAAAAATGTCATTTATATTTATCTCAGGCTTATAGAAATCGAATGATTCTTGAGCCATTACTTTTTTTGCATAAAATTATTATTATTTTTTAATTTGTTGCATATAACTAATTAAATATTTATACAGTTCTGGTCCACAGTTGAAAAAGGATTAAAAAAACCCATCTCATTCACATTTAAGCACTACTAGTTCCCTGAGCAATTTCGTATAAAAAACATTCCAAGTGCAAAAAAATTCAGTGAATTAAAAAAAAAAATCATTACAATAACGAAGCTCATAATTTAAACCTGAAACATTAACTATAACGAATTTCATATTCCAATCAAAACGGCCTGTCAGATAATATAACCTAAAAATACATAACATACTCTTTTTTAAATATTTTCATTAAGTACTTCTTAATCTTGAAGTGAGATGTGCGTGTATTGCTGCGGGACTGCGCATGTCCGCTATGGAATGACGGCTCTTCATCAACGCCTCCTCACGACACACGTCGTCCTGGAGGATACAGTCCATTATCTTAGCTACAATTGTCGACGGTGGAACATGAGGATTCCCTGCAATTGTTTTATTGTTGTTATCTTTTTGACTTCACGCTGCTTATAGCAGGGTAGATAGAGGGAAAGAAAATAATTATTTCTTCCGAGTGGGAATCGAACCGACACCGACGGTCACGTTTACAGTCAGACGCTGTGCCCCTGCCTCATACTTGTTGTTATTAATTATAAATACTTCAAGGCTAACAGATATTCGCTCATATTCATATCAAAACACATTAACTTGATATTTTATTTTGATGTGTTTTGGTTCTTTTTTACCAACTCTAACTCTAATAAATAATTCGTTCTGACTGTTAGACGTAATAATACATCTATTATACGTATTTATGTTAATACTTACGTAGAATATTAATATATATATTTGTTACATACACATAACTTATAAATTTGTATAATTTAAAATTCAAAATCTGTTTTCTTTTTATACACGGAGACTACCGAATTGGCTTGCATTTGTTACAAAAGGAACAAGTAAACTAGAGTTCAGAGTAAATCTGAAAAGCGAGACCCGTCCGTAGCGCAGGAGCACAAAGTGTGACTGGTTGCGGGCTCGATCCCCACTCGAGGAAACTATATATTTATTTACATTTATATTTCAATTTCTTTGCTTTGGTGTCGTCTGATAAGTAAATAGTATGACATGAATTTTAAACATTTTTACTCAATAAGCATTTTTAATGAAAAAAATTTCTGGTACTTACTGCACTGCAATTTCAGGCACTTGATATGATCTATAACAGCTTGATGGCAAAGGTTTCATGAAGCGGCATACAGGAGTACAGTGTTCTGTTGTTAGTCACCATGGTGTTAGTGAATTAGTATCCCAGGTTATATGAAGCAGAAGAAATACCTTAGTAATTTATCTATATCTATCTTTATATATATAAAACTGAATTGCTGAAATGTATGTATTTCGCGTAAGTTCTAAACAACTGCACTAAATTGGATAATTGGATTTGTTTTTTGTTATTTTCGGGAGTTGGGATTTATATAACATATTTAGGCAGAATCAAGATCAACTGAACCTTAAATGAACGAACGTAAAAACTAATAGACATACATAGGTCCTATGGGAGGCGAGATAGTTTTGGCAATATTAGTTAAAATTGACGCTGGCGAAACGAAGAAGAATTGACATATAAAAACAATATCTTTCTTATTGTTTGCTTGTTCTTAATGGATAATTTATTTGTTGTGTAAGTAAAATATTACGTTGTGGGAAATGCATAGTTAATTAAAACAAATATTGATAAGTAATGCGCATCAACTTTATAACCAATACAACATTTGGATCAATAACTAATAGAGAGAGAATAGCCAATAAGAGCCAATAGTAGAACAGTAGAGCCAGTCCTTCGGTATTTTATAAAGCCTAAAAATTTCTGTGTGAATACACCCGTACCGGTGAGTACTATTAGAGTATATTGGGTGGTGGTTACTTTGGCAGTTATTAGGTAACTAAGATGTAAAAATAGTACTAACTTTCGTTAAATTATAAAGCTCAATTTTTTCACACCTCCGAAATCTTAAAGCTATAGAGTCTATGAACAAACATGTTAGGATAAAATTATATTTTTTACACATAACTTAATTAAAATTACATGTTGTTCTTATCATAAATAGTTCTTATCAGTTATTACATGTAATTTTAGTATTTTAGATTTGTATTCGCTTGTAATTTATTACACTTGTTTGAAAAAAATAACTTTTTCATTTTTGGAAAAATCTCTTTTGTTTTAATTGTGACAAAAAAGCTTATTTTTATGACTGTTTTTGTTTGTTTTGAACAATAATTCATTGCATAATTGATATGCTTGATAGTGAATAAGGATATTTATAATGTAATAAATAATTCTGTGCTCTGAACTATGGCCTTGAAAACTTACAATAACAATAAATAAGTCATATATATTATATTAAACTCTCAAAGATATAAGTGTCTAAAGGGCATGTTACATGAATTCCATGATATTTTTATCCCTCTGACATAGTCAGGGGTGTCACAAATTTGACTTTCAATGTTGCCACAGTCTTACCCTCTGTCTACTGTAATATCATTTATTTATTTATAAATTTTTAAATGATAGGACACCTCACCATTTTTTTGTAAAATAATAGACAAGTGAGTCGATCCTCATTTATATGTGATATTATTTATGTTTAGCTTCATATTTGTAAGAAAAATTTATAGAAAATTGAAAGTTACTAGTGGTTGCTAAGTTATTAGTATAATGATGTTGTTAGTATTTATTAATAATTTATAATAGCATTTTGTGCTAAATTTTATGTATAAATTAAAATTACTTACCAGTAAGGCCTCTATAACCAAAAATTCCACAATCATGCATCCGCATTGAATGTTGTTCATCTTTAATAAATTGTTCTGTACTTATTCCTTTAAGCTATCAAAAAAAAAACAAATATATATATAGAAACTTTCTTTTTAATTGGATGCAATTAATAAGTAATTATTTGTTCTATTAAAAAGTAATATAACATTAAGTTGCACTCAATGCCCAGCATATGAGTGTAAACATGAAGATTGTAGGTTCAACTCTGAAATTAATTATATTAGATTATATTGGCTTTTTGGCGCCTTCATACCAATAAGAACATTGGTATGAAGGCGCCAAAAAGCGCCCCACTCTTTGCATCGAGTTCCAGCACTCACTAAGTAAAATCTCAAAAATCAGATGGAAAGGTGGGAAAACGAACACTGTTCCCTCTGTCTACTTTGCAATGTGCATGATATAGTGTAAACCTAATACAAAAAAAGGTAACACTCACTTTTGATGGCACTAAAAATCTATCTGGAATTCTTTGTAATTTTTGTTGCTTTTCACTTGGGCCAAATCCAAGAGCTAGTAGCACAGACTCAGCATCAACTTTCCTGGCGCCTAACACATTTAAAACAGAACTACCACTTGAACCACTTGCATCTGACTGTAAATAAAAAAACTTCAAAATATATATATACTTTAGTCACATATTGTATATATCAGAGATATTATAAGATATAGCAATTTGGATCTATATGCAGATTCATATATAAGAATTCCACCCATATTTGAAATGATGCTAAACTTTTATATTGAATTTGATAGTTTCATTATTGGAAAATATGCTTACCTGTAATGAATGGTCTCTAAATAAAGGATTTTTAAATCTTGGTACATTTCCTTCTGATTGGACTGAATGATCTCTTTGTAACTTCATTTTCACATTTCTTGAATGGGGAGTGCTTGTAAGTACACCACTCTCTAAAGATTTCCTCTTCCATGCTTCTCGTTGCGCTGGGACATCTAAGCTGTTATCATCATGAATTGTATCTTTATGTATTTCATTTTCTACTACAGTGTTTTCAGTTATAGATCCTTCGGCTTTATTTTCATCAGATTTAGACTCTGAGTTCTTACTTTGTTCACAGTTATTATGGTCATTATCAGAGGTTATTTCAGTTTCATTTTGGACATCTATATCAGAGTCAGCTGGCATTGAGTCAAGCCATTGCTGAACAGGACTACTCCTTCGCATGTCGTCAATAACTCCACTTAGCCAACCACGAACTTTACGCTCCAAAATAGATGAAACAGATTCGTTAAATGTGTCTGAAAAAGAATTACAATCATTATTATGATGAAATAAAATAATGCACAATCAATAACATATTTTGTAATATATTGACAAATATGACGTACACTGCATAAATGATAATACAAACAATGTCATAATATAAGGAGGTGATCTATAGTTGTTAAACTTATCCTAGGACAAAGATTTTATAAGACAAACCTGGTGTAGAATCCATCCTCTTTTCGAATTAAGGCTGCATGCAATAGAGGAAATATGAAATGGACGTGCAAAATGCTGATTTTGAGGAATTAACATAGGGACACAGTTTATTATTCATAAAAACTCACCTGAATAATGGACAGTAGTTAAAATATTGCACTTAAAACCTTAATAAGTGTATTAAAAAAATTAAAATTCATAAAACGTAAACTACAGAATATATAAACATGAAACTGATCTAATCAGAATCCGATTTCAGAAACAATAAATGAATTAAGAATTCACAAATGTCATTTTGATTTTGATTAGAGTTCAGACATAAATTGAAATGAGAATTTACCACAGATAATTATGTTCTGTTATCTATTGTCAAAATCAACTTGAGTCTACGTTTATGATATAAACATCGTTAAGTTCGATTATATAAATGATTAATATTTCATCCGTTTAGTAAAATTAACACTATTCATACATAATTGAAAAATTTTAATTTACTTAATCCTTGTTTTTTAAATAACATTTGAAATATTTTCTTAATCACTGAAAGGTCAATTAGAAATATTTTTTAATCCATTTTCGTGGATAGTATAGTCAATTATGATTAGGAAATAAACAACATAAGTTAGTAATATACATAAATATTTGAGTAACTGAAGCCTGAACCCCAATCAATGGTACTGGACTGCTAGGGGAACTCAATACTCATTAACCACTAAATATTTGTATGTGCGCGGATTTTTAGCAGTTTATAAATATATATGTGAATTTGTATTTTTTTAAATATTGGATTCTTTAAGAAAATTGGAAAATAAATTCAAATTGTAGAGTCGGACTATGTTTAAGAAGATAAAAAAAAAAATTTAAATGTATTCTCGAACTAATAACAAACAGCAATTGAAAAAAGTTTTAGAATAAGGTAGTTCTTGTTTTTTTTTAATATATATTTTAGCTAGACTATAACTTTTCCATAATGATCAGCTTTAATTTTATATTTTATCTGCTACGTAAACTAAGCTTAAAATTAATTAATAATTCATAATTATCTAGAGATTTAATTTTTAAGAGAGTCCAGATATTTTCAGTATGCCTGTTTCTAAAATTTTATATGTATTGCAATTTTACTATTTTACAATATTTATATACACTACTACTATTTACAATGTTTCATTTATAGTTTCTTTTTTGTTTCGATAATGGAATCTTAAGTGCCTGTCGGAGGATAGTGGTTTTGGAATGTGGAAGGTATAATCGAAGTGGTCATAACCTCTACTATAGAGGATATAGTCACTTCGTATCTATATTTAATGGCCATTTTTAAATTATATATCATAATGCCTCTAGTCGTTCCCATCGCTGTGTTGTGACCTTTTGCCCGCATCGCTTCTCTACCGCTACCGTTGTGGACTTGTGGTAAGAGCAGCTATTAGTGTGTCGCGTTACTGCGACCAACTCCAGTATTATGCGCCGCTACGTTGCCTGCACCTTTGATGTTGCCTGTAATGGTTTGGGCGGTATCGTTGATATATATGGCGGCTTCTGACTCTTTCAGCTTTACCTCCAGAATCGAGTGCCCTTGCTAAAAGGCTATCATTATGTCGTTGCAACTTAAAAGTGTGAATTCATCTATGGCCTCCTTCTCTATGGCAGCTCTTGTTAGTTAATTAGAATTAAAAAAAATACGCTACTTCTTAAATAAAGGGTATTTTGGGGTTCTATTACCCAAACGAAAAAATCGGACAAGCGCGAGTCTCACTCGCTGAAGGGGCCCGTAAAAAATTTAGAGCTTTTTTTGAAATTTAGGCTTAGCTTAGCTAGAGCTCTTTCATCTTCAATACCTCACTTTAACTAGCGGCTTTAATACCAAATGTTGCCCCTTTTTAAGGTTATTATTTTTTCAATCACAAATGTATAGTTTTTAGAACTAGTAATATCTGTAGATCCTTGCTGCTAAATTGCATAGTTCTAGGTCAACCGGAGTTACCCTATGAATTTTGATTCCTTTGAAAGTGTCAAAATACGCGTTTTTGCCATATAAACTACTAAATCTTTTTTTTAAAGTAAAAGTTGAATATTTTTTTTCCAGGAAATAATGAAGTTACAAATATGATTATGGTTAGGTTTGATATCTCCAACTGTTCCTGAGATAAAGACTCTTAACAGACGGACAGACAGACGGACAACAAAGTTATCTTATAAGGGTTCCTTTTTTCCTTAAAAAATACGGAAAGTTTCCGTTTGTCACTTTATCTGTTTTTACGTACGTTTGTTTGGCGCATATTTAAGGCGTAAACAAAACCTAGACGGTACTTGATACTTTCTCTTGACCTAGATTTGTGAACTTTGGCGAGATGTGAGAACATTATTTAAAAAAAAAAATTGTAAAGGTATGTCACAGAAAAAAAACAACCTACCAAACCTTTTCTATTTCATTGTTTACAAAACAAATATGAATAGAGTTTCGCTAGGAAGAGTTTCGCTCTTGACCAGTTCTTAATATGATGTCGTTATGCCATAGCCTCTAATTTTTTTACAGTTTGTAGGTATTATTATTTTAAGAATTTAGATTCTTATATTATTTTTGAAATATTTCATAAACCACTAAAAATCACTGATCTTACAAATATTTTATTTTTTTAAATAGTACTCCAAAACAATTTAAAGTTTTGAGTTTTCTTTTATATATTACTAGTGATCCGCTCGCGGCTTCGCCTGTTGAAACTACTGAATTATTAAAGTAAATATATTATATATACACTAAATTACGTTCGTGTTTTAATATACCTATAATGTATGTGTGCAGCGCACGATTTCTAATGTGAAAACTATTAAAACATCAACATTCAATGAAATGTTTGAAAAAAGAATAATGGCAACTTATCAGTATTATTTAGAGACATGGAAGATATATTAGAAAAATTGTTATTACTGGCATTTAACAATGTAATAGAGAATAGTTTGTCTGTGCGTTTGTTCACACTAATTTCAGAAACGGCTTAACTAATTTAAGTGCACTTTTTTTAAAGCCAACTTCTCGTAACATTTACTATTTGTTTTATTTTAATCGGTTCATAAATAAAAAAGTTACAACCAGATTCACGCTGCATCCCGCCAATAACATGGCAGACTGAGGGAATCTAGTGTTAAGACGTTCCTCACTTTATACTGATTTCCTCGAGACACGGCGTGTCGTTACAATTACACTACTAGTGTTGATAGTATCTGAAAATAGTACCTATAGTACTAACAGGAGGATACCTTTATATGCAATTTTAAAAAATGTTTTTATGACATAATGTACAATAATATATTCTACAGAGAAATCACGTATTCTTTTACTCTTTCAATTCTATTCTCGCCATCAGTTCATGATTTGCCCGAGTGGCCCCTAGTCTTAGTAAGTCTGTGCAACCATGCTTTAGAGGTTATTATGTACTATAGATGGCGGCCTTGTTCTCAGTGCCATAAAATTAAGCTTTATTTGATAGTATATCGATATAAGTAATAGAAATATAAATTGAAAAAAAAGGAAAAACGAGATTATATTGCATTTTTCTTTTTTTCCTACTTAAAACGTATTAATAAATTTGCATACAATTTATTTGTTTTCAATAAAACATTAAGTTTATTTCATAAAATATATTTGGTATTTCCTCAAAATTATTATTTCATATATATATATTTTTACACTCTTGAGAAAGTTAATAATGAACTATAAAAAGGTGTAAAGTAGGTGGATACATACCAATTATTAAAATATAATCTCATCACCACATCATTTAAACACAATATCAACTTCTACTTGAGAACTTTTGACTGGGTTAACCAATGACGATTGATAAGTCTTTTTAATTTGTTAGCTAGAACTTTCCGCGTGGTTACTTTTTAATTTGGTCCATTTATGAATGATAAAATTACATACGCCTAAAATTCAAATTAAGTATGTGCGCGATAAATGGACAAATAACTCAATATCAACCCAATCGATTTTCATTATTCTTTTTTTTTATTGGATCAAGGGTAGTTTTATGAAAGTTTGGTTAAGTTCTGATCCTGAGATCCGGTTGAAATTGAAGAAGTCGTTTTTTTTGTTAAACATTATATTTATGTTATTTTTCCTGCTAAAATTGCTTTATACTCCATAATGAAAACCATTCTATAGGTTACATTAGGCTCTGAACTATTACTATGCTATTCACTTCCATACAGTAGTTATCGGTATTTTATATTATTTTGTAATTTCGATTTTTAATATTGGATGAAACCCAATAAATATAACCATACTATCAAGTCATGAATTTCTGTCCAGTAGTTTTTGCGTGATTGGCGAACAAACAAACAGACCCACATATCGACATACAAGAATTCTGCTGAGTGATTTTTAACCTTCTAAAATCGATTTGTTAACTGACGTCATTTTTTGCTTTTTTTATATCTTTCACGTACAGAAATCACTTTTCTACCTTTTTATTTTATTTATATTTTACATAGAGATAGTAAAAATTAAATAAAACAATATGTTTTTATAAATAAAGAATATTTATTTTTCTATAAACACATTATTCTTTTTATAATTCCTTTTTTTAATCTTGGCTCACATTATATAAATCGCGGATCGTATTGGGCATTCGTCAACGAAGTCGTGTGCGTGGATGGAGAAGAGTTCAGCGGTCGAGCCGCGGGCCGACGTCGAGACGAAGCACCCAGCACGCGCGGCTCCTTAGCTAAACAATTTGTGCATCGAGGTCAGGTAAAGATTACTTTAATCTCTAAATCACATTTGGACACTAATATACATGTATAACTACGATCAACAAGTGTCAATATTGAGCAGTATGACGAGGGCCGCGGAAGCGCGCGGCACGCAGCCTACGTCACGCGGTCCCGTATACGCACTCGCCGTGGCGGGCTCCCGGAGTTTCCTCTCCAGGCAATACGGCGGCGCGTCGCCATTGATCTCGCACTCGCTCTACGTCTTGGAGAACGCGTACCACATTCATACCAGCTAACTTTCGCACATCTTCTTCACTCCACTCAGGGTCACGTAACAACTCTGCTAGTAAATGTGGATATCGCGATACATCTTCTAGACCCTCAGGCGGTGCATCTATGCCATCATATCCTGCTCCAAGCCCCACATGTTCGACACCTGCTACACTTCTCACATGATTAATATGTGTAATAACGTCTTCTACTGTTGCTCGCTCTCCGCAGGTAACAAGTTTTGCATAAAAATTTATCATGACTACTCCACCATTTGCAGCTACCATTCTTAAGAGGTCATCTGGTACATTCCTTGAAGAATTGCAAATTGCTGCGGCACCTGAATGAGAAAACACGACTGGCGCTTGTGAAGTTTCTAAAGCGTCACGCGCCGTCTCCTCACCTGCATGCGACAGATCTACTATCATGCCAAGGCGATTCATTTCCCGAATTACAGCGCGTCCGAACTCTGTGAGTCCACCTGAGGTGCCAGCGGCACGCGCCCATCGAGTATCACATGTATGAGTAACTGTTAAATATCGAGCACCTAGATGATAAAAAGCACGCAACACTGCTAATGAATCACCCAGAGCATGACCACCTTCCACTCCTATTAACGAAGCGATTCGACCTTCTCTGTGTGCTTCCAAAAGTTCTGCTGCATCAGTAACTAAAGCGAGATGTGCTCCATTCATTTCAACAATTCTTTTGATGACATCCATCTGTTCAAGCGCTAATTGCACAGCATCTTTGTCTCTTGCCCCACATGGAACATATGCTGACCAAAATTGAGCGCCGACTTGACCAAGTCTTAGCCGTGGAATATCCGTGTGCGACCAGCGCGATCTTGCCCACGGCTCCAAACCTTCTAAGCCAGCACTTAAATTAAAATCGCCAATTTTATTATGAAGAAACTTTCGGACGTTCCATGCGAGATCGTTGTGTCCGTCCACCAGTGGAGAGTCGCGTAACATGCGCCGGATTGTCGTTAACCGTTGTTCGGGTGTAGCGCGGCCACCCCCGCCAAGGGCTAGTGGCAGTGCAAGAGCTGCTCCGAGCGCGGCCAACACAACCAGCGCTGCTAAAGCTACGCGCCAGCGCGGCCTTCGAGGCGTTGGTTTCTCATCAGAGCTGCCGGATGCGGATGCGGATAGTGAATCTGGCGCCCAACGGCCACACCTCTCAGCCACGTCTGGTACAGATCCCGGAAATGTCATACCTTCCGGAACTGCAGCCTGAAAAAATAACAAATTGAATTAGATATATTACTTTAGGTACGTGTTGTATATACTTATATGATAAATATAAATTATGTATATGTATTGTTCTTTATTAATATATATATAGTATATACACTGCTTGAAGTACGTAGATTCGATCTGAAGTGCTACATAAAAAACCTGACAAAAATTTGCGGTCTCGAATTTTTGTCTGAAATTCAAGCTTAAGACTATATTTTTTTTAGAGTTTAACCACAGATTTTTTTTGAACTAGTACTACCTGTATTAATTTCAGATTTTTTTTGAACTAGTACTTGTAAATGCTAAGGTCAACAGGAAGTACATATTAATTTTGGTTCCCTATATTGTCGAAATACGATTTTTTCAGGAAACCATGAGGCCGTAGATCTGAGTACATAGTTTGAATTTTAATTTGATATCTCCAAGCGTTCCTGAGATGAAGGTTCTTTACAGACAGACAGACAGATAGACAGACAACAAAGTAATCTAAAAAGGGTTCCTTTTATCTTTAAAAGTAACGAACCTTAAAAATGATAAAGTTAGAAATTTCAACATATCGGTACAAACTGTCTAGTTCTTCTCTCATGCCTCATGTACCTACTATAGTTGTGGAATGTAAATATGTAAAAATATGTGTAGTGTATATAATTATATAAAAAAATTATACTTGCAAATGGTTTCTGGATAAATGTAAGCTCTCTAAAGCTGAGCGTTTAAATAACAATGGAGTTTAATGACTGAATACTATCCATGCTAGAAACATTCACGCAAAGCGTAAGCTGTTTTAATACTCTTGTTGGGTAAATTTTGTAACTGACATACAAATAAGGTTGATGCTAAATATTATTAATTTATATTTTCCAAAATATTGTTTGAATTATATATGTATGTAGTTATAATATTGTACAGTGTATCTACATACATAGATGATGAAATGACTTTATATAATATTTTTTAAATTATATTTTTTAGGAATGAATAGTATAATGTTTGTTTATTTTATTATTTATCACTAGTCATAAAGAACACATTATTTTATGATATCAAATAGGGTTTATGTTTTTAACTAAACTAGAAGACAAGCCGAAAGGATCCTAGAATGCGTCTATAAGCATCTGGAGACGTGACAATAATTTACCGTGTGTTCAATTATGCAAGGGGCACACATAATATAGGCAGAGGCTGGGATCTGAATAGCCTGTGACCCATTTACAGAGAACTGGCGCGAACGGCCCTCACTCGTCGGGATTTCATTTCAACAGAGTGGCCACTAAACAAATACTTTACTCTATTTACAATAACATAGATTATTCAATGTGTAATAGTTAATTAGTAAAATTAAGTAATTGTACATTACATTTTTTTTAAGTCCTTTATTTTAATATTCGCTAGTAATTTCCCTTAAAAATAATGTCAACGCTTCATTAATATTATGCTTAGGCAAAATGATTTGCAAACAAAAGCAATATCTATTTTCGAAAGTCGATAAAAAAAATTAAAATATTTAAATTTAAAATAATTATAATTATGTATCTTTTTCCAAGCGCATATGTCCGACCTAATATTAAACCTGAATAGCATGTGACCCATTTACCCCTGTCCTTTAGTCCCCACGTGTCAGGATTCCACTCGATAGGATGGATAAACAAATATAGCAACCTAAATATATTACCTGTTGTATCTAGATTAATAAAAATGCAAATATATGTAAGTTATATATTAATATATTTTATTCCAAAATTATACAAAATTAGTATAATTTTAATTTTCGAAAATAAATTGTATATCTAAACACCACCTCACTACTTCGTTTTTAGCGTGCAATTACTCTAAATAAGCGGAAGTTGGAGAACGCAGTTTTATTACAATGGTCTCCTTACTCCGTACAATGTTAAAATGCATGCATAATATATATGATCAAGCATGATTTTACGAGAGCATTTATAAAAAGTCCATGTGTTTTTCTTAACTGAAACATATAGTAACCATCACCTTTATTACCCAAAATTTATTTCACGTTCCCTTAATCGATAGGAACTATTTACCTGAATGCTTCTCTTAATAAATATATATATCTCTATAAACGAAAAGAACCCTCGACGCGGAGTTTTCCTTTGATCAGGAAAAATTCCCATCTGTTGTAATTGCTAACAATAATTTGCTCGGACTTAACGGATTGTGTTCCTGACATTATGTAACAACAAATATTTCCTTTTACGCTATTTAAGTAAAAAATGTTAAAATAAATAATACATATAAATACTAAAAACAATTATAAATGACATTTTAATTTGCTTTAAAAGTATTATACTGTAATACATTTCTTTATAATGGTATCTATTCATAAAGAAATGTATTCACTTTTTCGCATGTCATCTAATTTAAATTGAAAATTTGAAGTTATATTTAAAGTAGTTTATATACATTATATTTATATATATAAATAGGGGAAATATACCGATATGTTGAAATTTGTATACTAACTTTATCATTTTTAAGGTTCCGTACCTTTTAAGGATAAAAGGAACCCTTTTTAGATTACTTTGTTGTCCGTCTATCTGTCTCTCTGTCTGTAAAGAACCTTTATCTCAGGAACGCTTGGAGATATCAAGTTAAAATTCAAACTATATACTGAGATCTACGGCCTTATGATTCCCGAAAAAATCGTATTTCGACAATATATAGACAATCGAAATTAATAGGTACTTCCGGTTGACGTTAGCATTTACAGGATCAAAAAAATGTGTGGTTAAACTCTAAAAAAAATATAGTCTTAAAAGGGGGGGAAAATGGTATTGAATCCGCTAGTCCCAGTAAGGTATTAAATTAAAGGGCTCCGGTTAAGCTAAGCTAATATATATATACTTATATACATAATATATTTCACAGAAGTTTAGGACCGTCGCAGCGCAAAGGCACAAGTATGTAACTGTAACTTGGTTCAATTTCCAGTCGAGAAAATGAAATATTTAATATTATTTTTATTTCCTCTCACTAGTAACGAGGTCAAGAACGGCGTTGAGTTCTGCCACGCATAACGCTGCCAATAAAGAATTCGAGGGAAAGTGGTCTTAACACTAGGCTCCTAGGTTCCTTCTGCCTATCCTGCTAAGTGAGGGGTATAGTGTGAAGCTAAAATAAAAATATGTTATTTATATATATGACCTATTTAACGCAGGTCAACTTTCACTGTATACCATACAAAAAAATAATGTTTAAAAAGTTATAAACAAACTTTTTCAAACTTTTGCTTGTTGAATGATAGCGGAAAATATACCGCCTTGGAGAATTGAAGTAACTAAAATTTATGAGGAGGTAAATTCTCCACGCTGCTGGCAACCCAAAGCAAGGGATAAGTTGTGAAAACATGACGAGCAGCCGAACAGGCCAAGAGACCAGGCGCGCGAGCGGGGCGGGCGGAGCTGCATCGATTCACTGCAAGCCGGGCTCGGCTCAGCCTGCCCCAGCGGACGGCATAATGTTGCGTGAAATTTGCGCCCCCATTGTTACCTTACATCTAGGCAGCCGTCCGCACCGCTCCTTTATAGAACACGGGCCTGGTTGCCCCGTCGACCGAAACGTGTTTAATGAATGCTGTGCGTAGGGAAGTTAAAATTCATTTATGTATGCATTACTATAGCGATTAAAACCCTAATTATGATTCTGTTTGCTTTTATTAATAAACAGACATCAAAATATTTTATATGTAGTTTTTTTTTTACTTATAGTGATGTCGCATTTCGGATTGGCATTCTGTTACATGTAGATATCAATAACCACACGTTGAGATTTTAATATTGACTAGGCAGTAATTTTTGTGAGGATGTAGTTGAATTAAGAAGAAAAGATTATGTTTTACTCTTTCGTCTCGTGTTCAATCGTTATTTATCTCTGTTAAGCCCTACGGATTAGATACGATAAATATATATTAATAACAAGCCTTTTTTAGCTTATGATCGATTTTATAGGGAACATATATTTAAAATATCATTAGACAATATCGCATGGAAATATCGCAAAGGAATAATATATAGTGTATGAAACAGACGTGTGCGTAAGATTACATAATAGCATTTCAGCGCTTTAACAGACCCTTGTATAGTAAGTTAAATAAACGAAAGTAATATTTATAATTATTGTTAAGTACTTTATAATGTTTGTTTTAGAAATGTATATTAATAGAATATATAATGTAAAAAGGTAGGTAGGTAAGTAACTTATTAAAATACTTAATAGTGCTGTACCTGATTAGAATTTTAGTAGTCTTAGTATATTAGTAAACGGTAGCTGACGTCTGAATGACGGAATATACATAGCTTCACACTGTATCCCTAGCGGGGTAGTCAGACAGAACGGATCGCCAAACTGTCATCAATCCTTTTATACATGTCCCCCGGGGGGGTCCTCAAGATTTTTACGTTTGATCTTTAATACTGTTTTGAAGCTCAATCGAGGTTTCCTCTACTTCTCTTACCTCTCAATTTCCAACATAAATTTTCTTTGCCATTCTTTCATCACTCATTTGTTCGGTGTGCCCAAATCAGCTGAGCTCGTTCTTCTTCATTCTTACCCTGACATCCATGATATCCTGCGAAGAGATCACATCTCCACATCATTCTTCTTTTCTTCACCCTTTCTCTATAATATTCACATTTCGCTGCCGTATAACACTATTGGTAACTCTGTACCAACACTGCATTTTATTCAGCCAAACATCAGCAGCTTTGGCGATGTTTAGCCGTCTTATCAATTCAGATAAGGCATCGTTGTACACCATGTTTCCGGCAGCAGTACGCCTTTCCGCATCCTGCTTGTATCCATCTAATATCTTACCTTTTATTTGCATTGCGTCCTTTCTTCATCTCTTTCAATAAACAAATAAAAAAATAAAACAATAAATACCAGAACAGAATCTTTTTCTTACTCGCATTCAGGCTTACACCTTTATTTTCACACTCTTCTAATAGTAGTAACTAATGCCCGCAACTAGCATTGTGGTGAAGCAACAAGTACTGCATCATCTGCGTACAGCAGACAATTTACATTCCAGTCACCTTCTTTCACTGGCATGTCACTTAAAATAAAAATAAAACAACCAAGCTGATATAGCGCATTCTACTTTAATATCCTCCTACTAGCATGCAGACTGAGTGATCTCTGTAAGGAGACTTTACAGCCTGCAGCAAAGGTCCGCTCACATTATACCAGGATAGTCTCCCATAATTTCTTTCTCACATATCTGTCAAACGCCTTTTTACACACAAAAGTCCACAAAAGCACAAAACACTTATTAATTTAGACCCAAGATATTTTTCGTGTTCATGCAGATGGAAAAGTTCTGGTCCATACAGGGTGTATCCAGGTCTAAAGTCTCCTTGGGCCTTCCACAACATCCTTTTGGTTATCTTTTGCACGTATGATTTGTGATGTGTGAGATTAAGAAACTTAACAGTACTAGTCCACTTTATTTACAATATTTCGATTGTCATATACTTTTGAAAAGTAATTCAATCTCTTTTTTAATGTCATATATTATTACAAGGGACCGTTTCCTATAAGCGCTACATTCGCGTTGTATAAACCTTTTACGCATTATAAGATTTTAATAAGATCTTTGTAATTTTACACATTTGAAATGAAACTAAACCGAAAACCTATCTCTTCATACAAACTCTCATTGAGTTCCTAATCAATCATTCACATCTCTCACCATTTCTGTTCAGTTTTAACGAAGGCTCACATTCCTCGCTTCTTTTCTTACCTTTACCTTTATGTGAAATCACTCTTTCTTTACCTTTATGTGATATCACTCTTATATCATTTTTTTTTCTATACTTTCATGACTCATCATATTCATTCATAAAATTATACTTCTAAACATTAAAAATAACTTTTTATTATATATAAATTATATCCTTTTTTATATTCAGTTATATTCAGTAGTCAGCTGTGACTGCAAATACAACTAGTTTTAGGTTCTCCACTCGAGGAAATGATTTTTTAATTATTTTTTTATTTCTTTCCTCTGGTGTCAACACAAAGCGCGTTGAATTCCGCTAAAGAACGGTATTCTATTAATTAAAGCATCAATATTGTCTTTTAATTTACCTTGTAGTAGTAAAACACAAATTATCTGTGAGTTTCATGGTAAAACAGAAAAAAATTATCAACAGCCTTTGCCTGCTAGATTGCATTTAATATCAGATAACTATCCGAAACTTTATCTGTAACTGGCCCTAAATTATTTATGATACTGTACGTGAGTTATCTGAATATATTTATTATCATTTCATCATACATGACCACCACTGTTTCATATTAAATATTTTCCAAAATTAAAAAAAATGCTACATCCGTTTCACATATTATAATAAGTGAATGTTTCGTTTTAATGTCAGATAGGTCAGATAGTAATTTATAATACTTTTTCAATTGATTAGAATTTATAAAATTATTTTAACGATTTAATATGATATTTTAAGGACACTATAAATAAATTCCAGTCTCAATGTTTTTTTATTTAAAATTGTATATATATTCATGTACTACTTTTCTCCAAAGGCCATTAAAATGAACCGTCAAGTGCATATCAGACTTTTGAGCAGTCTACTACCACTCTATGTATAAGTTGATAAAATCTGAATGACTTGCATGTATTTTAGTAACATTTTCTCGGTTGGTTATATATAAACAAAAACTACTTTTTTTTCCACTGGCTTAACTTTCTTGTTCACTTCGAAGCCCGTGTTTGCACGGCATTCGTATTTATAAATCTTAAGATTTTCAGCAACCTATATCAAAATTACAATTTAAGAAGATTGAATATTACCAAGAGAGCTGGCTTATACTGTATTATTATGCCAAACCGCATAAACTTTATTTTCTGTAATGCTATGCCAATGAACTTTTTCGCAATCTATATCTATATTTATAATAAATCTGTAGAAAAGTCGTTTCTATACACTGAAAATATTAAAAAAAAATAGCCAGGGTAAAAATTAGCCATAACTAACAGAATCCATTTTCAGCATTATTTGAGTTTTTGTCTGTTTATCTGTTTATGTGATCACGTATTACGTAAAAGTACAATACAAATTTAAGCAACTTTAATACTTGAAAATTGTAAGTAACTCAGAGTACATTTTAGTTTTTATTTCATTGTAATCGCTTCACTCTATGAATTTATATTTGAGATACTAGAAATAGGTGTAACGCTATCTGTTGACAACAAATAGTAGGTACTAACGTATCTTGATAACGCACAAAACATACTGTTGAGTTAAACATGAATTTCGTCGTCGATTAATATATTTTTTGTTAGGTGAAATTTAACAAAAACAGTTTAACTTTAACAAACTTTTAACAGTTTAACTTTAAGCCCAATAGATGGCGCTGTGCGTTTAGGCATAATTTTTCTGAATCGCGTTAGTAAAATTCTTGGCCAAAAAATGACGTTGGAAACGTTTGATTATTTGACTGTCAATAAAAATGTTTATTTTTAAGTTGATACTTTTAAAACAAGTTTTGTAGTACAAACTAAAAAATAAATAAAATTGACAACATACAACTTTTTTATTATACACAAATTATATTCAGTTATATTAAGGTCAGTCAGTTATATTGCGGCTCTTCGTTAGTGCTTCGATCGTATGAACCTTTTTGTAGGAACACAACGTGGACTGCCAGATCTTTTTCTATCACAAGCAGAAAAGGTTTCATTGTACCTATCAAAAACCCGGTACACAAACGGTAATGCAATCACAGCGATTTGATTCTCCTTATCTCCCTACTCAATTTTAATATCACAAAATAATTTACAATATATTGGCGCGAAAATAAGAAAATACAATGTCAAATAATATAAAAATTACAGATTCTAAATTTAAAAGTAATATTTTGTTTATTTTTAATTGTAACAGTAATTATGGCCACAGTAAATATGTCTCTGTTTATGTGTGTTTTGGATAACTTTCTTATATTTTTGTTTAAAAAGGATTTGTTTTAAGTCATTTCTTTAAAGATTCTATTTGTAGTTTCATATAAATGAAGGCAAGATAATTATTGAGACTGATTATAAATGTATTTTGATAGGTTATAAAGAGACGTCGAGATGATGTTTATTTAAGGGTTAATCTTTGTAATTCTCTGGATAGTGAATCTTTATAGCCTAGCTTTCTACAAAATTCATAGCGAAATGAAAATAAAATAATGGATAAAAAGTATTTGAGCATCTCTACCTTGGTAGCAGATCAATGAATATTTGTAAAAGAGAAATAGATTTTTTATTATAAATGTCTTATCCCAAAATATTATTGAAAGCTATAAAAAGTAGAAACGCATGAATCGGTAAAAGTTAAGATGATTTAATTGATTTTATGTCACAGACAAAATCTAGAATTCCTAGTCTGGATCTTTTACATTTGAATAAAATATTTAAGTAGGTAAGATGTACATATATTTTAAACCTACTTGAAGGCTTACACTTGTACCGACATTTATGCTCCTCTATTTAAACTGCTGAATTCGCTTAACAAAAGAAAGACATCGCGATATTCCGATTCAAGAGGCCTAAGAATTGTAGCGTGAAATACAATACGAAAAAATAACATCTTGGCCTATATTTATTGAGCTCGAGATTAAAAGTCATAATAATGTTTTACAATGGATAAATTTAAAATGTTAGGCTTTTCATTGTTATATCAAAAGATTAGATTGTATAAAACAGGCAATGATCGTGACAATAAAGATAATACCTATTCCAGATACTATATAATAAATATGAGAGAAAAATAATTTTCACATTGCAAATTGTTTACAATAATTCTCAAATGTTTATTTTTACATTTTGATCTCAATAGGGGAGTGACAGCAATATTAGCTACATAGCGTAACATTGGCGTATCTAGAGATATTTTCTAGGGGGGACTTGATTTCAATTGAGAACTGATCTTTTTGTATACAGGTATTTTCTTAAATTTTCCAAGCTCAAATTTTTATGTGGTTACTGGTTACGTCATATAAATCAATGAATGCCGGCTACACACACGAAAAAGCATGACACATTGTCACGTTCCACCTGAGCCGAAAGTGAAAGCGAGAGGTCGGAACAAATGATAGAAACGCACCAATCGGCGTAAGCTTTCGGCTTGCGACTCATCTATTTATTTATTGTTACTTCTAATTAATTATATATTTTAAATTGTAAAATTAAAAACATATTTACATTAAGAAGTGCATGTAAATGTTAATTTATTAAAAATATAAATAATTTTCGAATTAGTCCTTTGTATTATACAAAATATATATATAATTTAATATTAATATATAATTCCATTAAATTCAAATGTATGCAATTTTTCATTAATGTTTACTTATAACACTATCACGTAAAATTATCGTCCGTAAAACAGACGCTGGGCACCAGACCGTACTGGAGTGGACACGGATCTAGCTCCCGCTCTACTAAAATAATGTCTAAGGTATTTACTACCTACTAAATTTAAAAGCAGTAAAATTATACATTATAAATGAATTCCAATAAACATGAAAATAACTTATAGAACAAAAAAATAATAATTAGAACAATGAATTGCAGTGTAAAAAAATATTGTTGATCTTACAATAAGTAAAAGTTTTTATCTGCATAAGTAACTTTGTTCATTCTATTGTAAAGAAGAAACTCGGTTAATTTAACTGTTATCCGTAAAAGTTGTTATCTTGCCTAGTATTCACCCTTAGTTTACCTTGTAGAAAAAAATAAAGTTGAAACTGAAATTAAAACTATTATTTTAAAATTTTAAAAACTTGTTTTTTTAAGGTAGCTACCGTCTTAATAAAGCTAAGGCGTTGAAGAACACCCGCTTTCCAACAATAAGATGAGCGTCATAAAACATTTCAAAAACATACTTTTCTAAGACTACTTTACTTCTGCTTGCATAAAATGAATCTTAGGGATTTCGGTCAAACGTGCCTTATGTCGTGTGTTTTATGGCGCTGTGATAACATTAGATACAAGTATACTTCAAGAAAGTAAAATGTATTGTATTTGCAGAGTACGTAAAATAAAAGCTTTTAGTATTTTTTTACTTAATTATTGTGACATAAAATATTATTTTATATTAAGAACAGCAATACGCAGTTTATACTTTGCTGTTTCAACTTTTGTCACATTACGTACATAAACGAAGCTGCCAGGGGCAGATGGTACCTAGATTCGACTCCATTTATTATTCATCCCCCTTTTTAGATTTTTCTGATTATTTAACAAGCATGTGTATGAGGTCCTGACTGGTTTTTTATGTGTTTTGATTATAACATTCATGTATGGTTTTATTATTTGTCATATGAAATTTTCGTAGTTTATTTAGTGTTATCTCTCTATTTCCAGTCAACTTTATCAAGACACTTTATCAAGCTAACCGATGTGATAAAATTCAAATATTTTAACGAGTGGAACCGAACCCACAAACATGAGCGTAGGTACTTCCTAACGCCTACAATATAAATAAAAAAAAAAAATCGTCGATTAAATGAAAATGTACAATTATTTTAATTATATACACATAATATTATTACTAACTTTTTTTATTTTTACTAATTTAAGAATATTAACAGTAATTATTATAATTTTTTTTTTAATTTCTTTACGATTTGCTATTTCATATTCCCAATTTAAATAGGTTTCTAATGAAAATCTGATAAACCTATGATGGTAATATGAATTACATGGATAATATACGAGTATATTCGATCTAATTTATTTTTCTATGAAAAATATTATATTTTTACGAAATTCAGTGGTTAGTTATTGCGCAAGCAAATAAGAGATGTCGAAACATGACTCATCCATCAGTCCTTAACCTACTGAGTAATTGGTACATATTCTTGTTGGCCGAAATTTATAACAAGCGTTAATCTTTACGATTTGTTACGTTTATTAATTATTTATAGAAAAACTATACGCTATTAACCGTATATAGGCAAAGTATAATTGTAAAATGAATTGCTATACAGCTAGCAGTTGTCCATTTTTACTCATTTCTTAAAATATTTAAAGTGGGGAAGTGTTTTAACACTGGGTTCCCTCTGCCTACTCTGCTGTGTGCATAAAGCTAATGAAAAAAACTATGCCAATAATAATAAAGTAAACAAAATTCTTCACTAAAGCTTGACAGTCACATGTAAATGACATGATAACAAACTAACTAATGATAACAAACAAAATAATGACACTAATATACTTTAAATCACCATATGAAATAAACTTTAGCATCGTTTACATAAAACACGTCAATCATATACACAATGGATGACATATGAGCATTACAAACAGACCAGCGTGGAGGCTGGAGGCATGCGTCATGCGGGGATGAGGGCGCGAACGTTGACACATACGTGGGCGTGCGGAGAGGTGATGGCGCGGCACAGGCACGCGTGAGCCGCCGGCGCCACCTGGTAGTCCATGTAGTTCCCGTAGCCCATGTGGTCGCAGGTGCAGGCGCAGTTCTCGATGTGCCTCCGTAGCTCGAGCTCGAGCTCCCAGGGAGGCTCCATGGGCGCTCGCAGGCGGGCGGCGTGCGGGCCCGGGCCGTGCGCGGGCCGCACCTGCGCGGAGCCACCTGCCGCCCCGCCCCCCGCGCGGCTCTCACCATGCAGGGTCGGGCTCGGCGCAGCGGGCGCGCGCGAGGCTGGCGGCGGGCGCAGCGGGCGCGGCTGACCACGCGAGGGCGCGCATAGCGGAGCGGCCGGCTGCCGGCAGGGGAATGCCGCGGCCGCGAGCCCGGCCGAGCGCCCGGGCGGCCCGGCCGCGCCGGCGCCCCGAGCTCCACGTGACAGCCCCCGCCCCCGCCCGCCCCCGCGCTCTGCATCGCTCCGACCGCCGGACAAATCTTTCCAATGCACAATCGCCAACTACAATTTACGCTTCACAGGTAGATTACTACCTACCTACCTGTAATTTCGTACCGCCGTGGATGTAAATTACTTTTTATATTAATAATAGTTTGTGCTTTATTTATAATAGTGACATTAGCGTATAAAAACTGTTAAATAATAACTGAATTATATGTAAAATTTTTTATCGTATTTATCTTGTTGTAAGTTGCACTGATTGATACAAAAATATCTAAATATAAGTAACGCGAGCCTGATTTTTTTTGATTTAATAAAACCCTACTGTCTTGTGCGATAAACTTCTACAAGGTACCCAGTTCCACATTCTACATAATTATATACATAGGTACTTCAAGTAGGTGGTAGTCGTGATATGTGTTATCTTTATCTTAGAAAAAGTACTACACTATGTAGAAGATCTTAATCTTTCTTTTTTGTTAAAAAGAATCTGAATATCATGACCTTATAAAAACACTGTCATAAATTATAATTATAAAAATATATCAAAATCAAAGTTCATTAAAGATTTTTAGTAATAACTACAATAATTACGACATCTATAAGTATATATTTTTTCATATGTGAACCAATTGAAAAAAATCTATTTCTTATTTGAAATCTAATTACCACCATATTCATTAATCTAATTACCACCATATTAGGACGTAATAATAAAATATCCCTCATATTTTAAAATTGAAGGAAACCTTTAAATTTGTCAAACACGTAGGCACTATGTTTTTATATAATTTCTTATCAAATGAGAGATGACATTGCTGAGCTGATGATGATGGAGGACGCAACTTCTTAACGATTAGGAGTTAAAAGGAATATTTTTTTTCAATATTATAGAGCCTTATAGGAATATATTATGTCTTAGGATGCAGTATCAAGTTTTTCGAATAAGCTAATGATGGTAAGTACTACTTGTAGCGGCCATAAATGTTAAAACTAATATGAATAACTTAAATTTTTAACTGTCTTCAAAAACGAGGAGGTGGAGGTACTTGGCGCTCTTTGTAAAAATCAACAAAAACATATATAGATGAATTAAAAATTTCTATTTCTTATAAAATTACAGATTATAATAATATTACAGATTATATTTACAGTTCATACAAAATAAGTGCATAGAGACAGAGTACTCTGTCCCAGAAGCACTATGTGGCTGCCTGAGAAGAGGCAACGGCTGTAAGGGCGCCCCCTAACCCGCAAACTTAAATTTCTACACTTTTATAAGCTGTACTTCCCGTAGGCCAATCAAACTTGAAACTGGTACAGTTGACGAGTCCGACTCGCATTTAACTTCGATTTTTTTATTTTTACATTTATCAGTGGACAAGAAAATGCGGTTTTAGAGTAGTCTTTTAACAAATCATATAACAAGAAATAATTTTAAAAATAAAAATTAAAATAGTAAAAAAACACAACAACAACAAACCGCAATGTTTAAAAAATCCGTCGGAAAATGGAAAACCGAGTTTCTTAACACTAGATTCCCTTTGCTTACCCAGCAGAAGGAATCTAGTGTTAAGACACTCCGTTACTTGCTGTGTGTGGGATACAGCGTGAAGCTAATTATTATAGAGACCAGTCTTGGACTCGTACAAGCGTGGGACTGTAAACGCGACAGGTTGTGGGTTCGATGCCCACTTAAGAAAATAAAATGTTATATGTTTTCATTTCTTCGCTCTAGTATCGAAGCAAAGTGCGGCGTTGAGTTCCAAAAATAAGCTCCAAAATTCGGCGGAAAGTGGGGAGCGGAGAGTATTTCCGCTAAGCTGCTTTTCAAAGATTTTATGAGTGGGTCCCAGGTGATAGAAAGTTTCCCGCGGTCCTATAAATGTTAGGAAATATGATAGACGACTCTACTCTCTCCTGTTTACATACTGGCCCCTCTTGTAAATAATGTGTGCAAAAATGACTCCTAGGTCCTACCCAATGACTGATATTTTTTTTGACGACAGGACTGGGCGGACGTGGAAACAACGTCTATCACGGTAGCCGATACTATAATAACCAAAGACGTATAAACATTATTTAATTTAAACTTATTATTAAATTCAATATTGTCAAGCATTTCTTAAAAAACATTTGCACATTTTTATCCTTCTGGTTGAAATTATATAAAAACGAGTACAATCTTATAAAATTAATATGAATTTATTAAAATTTATTTCGGTAGACGTTCGACATGACGCAATGTCTGACTATAAATGAGTTGTGGGTTCGATTACCACTCCTATAAGTGAAATATTATAAATTTAAATTTAACGTTTTCCAATGAAAAGACAATGTATGGCGCTAAATCACGCCACCCAATCTCTAGCGTCTTGAATTCGGGCACGTAGTGCAAGATGGAGTGATCGACAAGTTTCTCTAAGTGATGTGTGTTGTTAAATACTAAATATAAATAATATTCTAGACCGAGCCAAAAAGTAACTTAAATTTGATATAAATAAGTGCCAAATAAGAGCCAAAAAGTAACTTAAATTTGATATAAAACACTCGAAAGTCTAAAAATATAAAAAACTCTACAAACAGCCGTGGCTTAGTCAACGGAGTATACACTTAATATATTTAACATTTCCCCATATACGAGCACCTACATACATATGTATATTAAGAGATAGATCAAAGGAATATTTACATTTTAATTTTCATTGTACATGCTTTTAATTTTAATAATTTAATAGATTGAATTTTAAGTGAACATGTAGGAATGATATTTTGTTTTTTGTCGTGTTATCTAAAATATATGATTAAATATAGAAATTAATAACACAACTGGGGCGACTTGTGGCGCTGGGGCACCAGCGTGCGACTATAAACATGAAATGACGGCTGTGTGGGTTCGATTCCCATTTGGGGAAATGAAATGTTTAATATTTTCATTTACTCTGATAACGAGGCAAAGCGTGGCCTTATGTTCTGCCGCTCAACAGTCAAACCCTCCAGAACACAACGGAAATATCTTGATAGGAATGGCTTACGACTAGGCTTCTGCCTACTGTCCAGTGCGGGATGTAGCGTGAAACTAAATAAATTAAAGAATATTTTTTACATTTATACATATGATATTATTATAGCCAAAAATATTTAAATTAAGCATAGACATTCTAATTTCAAAGTGTTCAATGTAAAGTAATCGAAATCGAATCTGCCTATAATAGAATCACCTTAATATTGGTGGTGTCGTAAGAGGAGGTTAAAGTATAGTCAGCACATATGGGCAGACTCGACGGGATTATTTACACTCTCGATGTTTATAACCTGTGTTAAGTGGTGTGTTTTTGTCGGGCTTCGTCGCCCGTTTCCAATGCCTGCCTGATATATGAGAGCGGCACTAAAAGAGACAATATTCCAGAAGGTACCAATTAATAATGCAATTGACTCGCCAGCTTTCACTGGGCGGTAGCATCGCTGTCGATGGTTTCTGCTCCAAATACCTACTCGCGAATTCTGGCGTCTCCCAAGGTGGTGTCCTGCTCCTACTTTGTTTTCTCTACATATCATTGACATGTTAGAGGATTCTTGCATGCAGTGCAATCGACTATCGGTCGATGGTACAGGGAATCGAGAATGTTCCCTTATTGAGTGAAAGGAATCAGATTCAATTCAACATGCCAAGAGTATAAGTTTAGGTGTTGGCTACTAGAGTATATCACATTTGTCATGTCGCACCAACATATTAGGCCTTAGCGTTTTAAGTGACTGCCATTATCGCGATGTTTTTCAAAGCATAGTGTCTTGGGCGGAGCAAGATAGTAGTTCAAGCCAAAAATATGGATTAGTCTTTATTGGACCCAGGTTCGGAATCATATAGAGTCTGCTCTCATTTCTATACTGGTGCATCCCAGTATCATATTAAACTATTAGATCACGTACAACATAGAGCCGATAGAATCGTTGGAATAATCTGTGAACGACTTGATACTTTAAAATTGTAGCACGCCATTCAATCAATAAGACATATTAAATTTATAGCACATTAAAAGTTGACCAAATATTTCATTAACACAAAAAAGAGTCATCGGAACCCCTAAAGCCTATATATAATACATTAATAAAAGCTGTTCAACATAATGAGCAATTTCTGTTAACATAAAAGATGTTCGTTACATCTGAAGTGGAACCCAATGGCCTAGATAAGCCTAATAGTTTTGATTATGCTCTTCTGGAAAACTACTTACAGATACGAAAAGGATAGGAAATGGAAGTACTACGGCAAGAGTCACAAAGACCATGCAAACGAAGTCGCGGGCGGCATCTTATCTTAGATACGTTGTTATATTTTACAACTTTCACTGTGGCCAACATTCGCCTCACCACAAAAACTTCCGTCATTCTCGACACGAATTATTCTTGACAAAGAAATTCGCAAGCTGGTTTTCGCGTGATACATTTTCTGTTGTAAAGTCAGTGTCAACAACTGTAAAAACTTTCACAATGAAGTCTAAAAGCAAAGTAAGTTGCGGCAATAATTCCAGTTTCAGTAATTTACATTTTTGTATTGTGATCTGTACATATTCACACAGAGTCACATTAACAATATCTTAATAAAACTATATATCAATATCAATATCAGCTTCACGCTGTATCCCGCACACAGCAGGGTAGGCAGAGGGAACCTAGTGTTTTTAGACACTCCGTTCCCCACTTTCTGCCGAATTCTGGAGGCATTGCGTGTTGAGTGGCAGAACTCAACGCCGCGCTTAGCCTCGACACCAGAGCGAAGAAATGGAAATATAAATTTAAGTAAATATTTCATCTCCTCGAGTGGGAATCGAACCCACAACCAGTCGGTTTACAGTCACACTTCGTGCCGCTGCGCCACGACTGGCCTCTAATAAAACTAACAAGATGCTGTTATATGTTAATATATTCTATATTATATTATTTTAGCGCTTGTTTAAAGATTTTACGATTCATCGAATATATAATACAAAAGATAATAAATTATAAATCATAGAGTATTTTTATAAAAAAAAGTTTTTTGGGTATATATTTTCGTTAAGCATTAATTTAATTTTTTTTTACTTTTTCCATGTATTTCGCTAATAGAAGAAAAAAATTGGGAAAAGTGTTAAGATACAAAAACCCTATTTCCCTATTTCCGCCCAATATTTTGAGGCATATTGAGAGATCGAGCTCTATGCCACGCTTAGATTTGTTTTTGTTAAGCAAAACGGAAAAAATAAAACAATTTATTTTCCTGAGTAAGAATCAAATCCAAAACCGTCACGTCAATCCCTATTCCGGTGCGCCACGGCGGCTTTGTATGCATATACATATTTTATTTGTTTTAGTGAAGCTCGTACATTTTTTTCGTCGTTTTCGTTTTAAATTCGTTTCGACCAATGGTAACGTGTTTTTGTAAGTTTGAGTTTCGTTCTGTTTAGTTATTTTTCAATTTTTACATTTCGCGACCGCAACTTCTTTTCCGTAGCATTTATGGCCCTTGCCAACTTTATTTACTTGTCTTAAGTTCTAGATCATGCTCAGACCTAATGCATATGGATGAAAATATGTTTTATTTAAACCATCGATTCTTACTTTTTAACTTTTTTTTCCCTATACAAATATGTATTGATAAAGTCTTTTTATATTATTTAATTAAATAAATCAAATATAATATAATATTTTTTATATTATTTAAAAAATAAAAATCGAGGCCAGTCGTGGCGCAGTGGCACAAGGTGTGACTGAAAACCGACGGGTTGTGGGTTCGATCCCCACTCGAGGAGATGTTTTTTTACTTAAATTTATATTTCCATTTCTTCGCTCTGGTGTCGAGGCAAAGCGCGGCGTTGAGTTCTGCCACTCAACACGCAATGCCTCCAAAATTCGGCAGGAAGTGGGGAACGGAGTGTCTTACACTAGGTTCCCTCTGCCTACCCAGCAGGGTAGTGCGGGATATAGCGTGAAGCTAATCTAATTTAATTTTTATTTAAATAAATAAAAAATATGTATTTTTTATTCCATTTTATAATTATAATTTGCCGATAGTAAGGAATAGAAGAAAACATATAAAATTTTTATTATAGTTTCATATTGTTGCAAAATACCTAGGCTGATTTTGTTGAAATTAATATTGTCTATATACATAGAATAATATACATAATTAGTTTCGGATTTTTAAAAGTTGGTAATTATACATTATTCTTATTATTGAAATATATCATTCATTACTTAATTTTCTTTTAATAACTTCACTCCTAAAACATGTTTGACACTGGTCACTAACAGGACTGGACACTTGATTCAGGTAGTATAAACGTGATATGTCTATTTTGCCCCGCTCGCGGCTTCACCCGGTTGTACTACACAATTATTTATTTTCGTATCTGAATTATTAATTAAAATAAAATTAGCGTTTGGCGCGAAGGAACTAAATCGAGAATCAAGTCAATTATTTTTTATATAATTTATTATTTTATTTCATCAAAGTATGACCGGATGAAATTGTTAATTGATCCTTTAACTAAAAAAACCGTTCGGATGGCAATCAATAAAATCTTTAAAGAAGGTTTGTACTGCTTGGAGTTGGAGTTGGAGAATTGGAGTTGAATTTCATTCTTTCATGCAAGAAGCTATACAAATTAAAAAAAAAGTTAATCTGTTGGAGCAAGCTCCGGGGAGTACGGTGGATGTCTGTGGAGGCATTCCAATTGAATCTCTCTTAATTTGATGGCCTTCCGTTGTGCAGTGTGTGGTCTAGCTTTGTTGTGATGCAGCAGTGGCGCATAGCGTTCGACCGGCTTTGATTTTTAAGCAGCTAAATGCGATATGTGGTCTAAAAGACCTAAAATAAAACCTTACATTTGCAGTTGTATAAGTTGTATATAGATTATATTAACATTTGTAAAAGTGTGAGTCACTGTCCCACAAATGTGAACATAAACTTTTGTGACTCAACAGATTGTAAAATAATAAGTTCTTCGATTTTCACGACTATTACACATTTTAAAAGAGAATCCAGAATGTATAATTTAATTATTCCGGTTTCCAATATTTAACTAAATGGCGCATTGTTATTATGAAGTTCAAAGTGTCTCATATGAATCAGCAAAGTACCGTGATAAGTGAGGCTGTAAATTCTTCAAAAAGTAGAAGCCTCACACCTGCAGATTCAATACTCGGTCCGCATGAACGCATTAGAGGTCTTGAGCCATATATCTACTTATTTTGTATTCAAGTTGCGCACTTTTAGATAAAATTATTAAATCTACACTATATGATCAATGTTAAAGCGCGGATGGTGTTTTTTTTTTCACTTATAGGTAGTAAAAAAAAAATTAAATTTTAAATTCCTGTTTTTTTTTTCATATATCCTATTTAAAATTACAGATTCTTACAACCTAAAAATTCTATCGTCACTTATGGTGATTTAAAAAATCCCTAAAATTATGGTAACATCTGTTTTAGATAATGAACAAAAGCGAGAAAAAGTCAACAGCACACGCACCAATTCATACGGGCACTATTCTTGTTTACATATATTATATACAAAAATACACACAGACAAAAAACCACAAATAACGTTTAAAAGAACATAACATTAGTGTTTTACTTTAAGATTTCCATGTGACATGATCATCAACTGAAATGAAAGAAATCGTTACTGCATAAACAAACAAAAGCTCAATTTCTCTTTTTGTCTCTATTAGAATGCCCTATCCGACAGAAATTATTATATTTTTTCCATTTATTCAAAACCACAACCACGTCGATCAGACGTCCCGTTTTGAACGGGACTGCTTCATGTTCGTCTGCGTGTCCCGGTGTCCCGAAACATGGCATTGGGACGTAAAAATGTCCCATTTTTTAGAAATGGCACTTAGATATTGTCGGTCGAAATACTATTCGCCGCTAATATCGCAGTACGCTATTGTCAAAATGTAGGTCAATTATATACACCTCTAGAAAAATTAAACCTGTCGTAAAACAAAAAAACAAAAAACACACACATTTTCAACAAAAACATTTCTCTAAAAACTTGAATTTCTAATACAGTAATTAAAATTGAAAAATTATAAATCTGATATCCCGTTTTGAGCCGAACAAAGAATGGTCACGTTAAGCATACCGTACATAGTTATAACTAAAATCTTGTCATATTTCTGCTGTTATAAATATAATAAACGAAAAAGCTATATTTAAATAAATATTATCTAATAATTACTGTTAACATTTCGATATAAAAGGAAACGTATCGATATAGCAAAAACTGTACTTTTATCGAAGATGATAAACAACACATTGACATTGACCAGACATTTTATTTTAATTACAGACAGTAGATTTAGTGAACAATTTACATGACGCGATATGTCCTAGCTAAGGTTCAACGATTGTACAATCGAGTTCGATTTTGTTTGTTGAATTGGGCCGGCTGGAGCAAGGAGGCTGGATGCGTGCGCAGTGAACTCGCTAGCTGAGAGTCACCGCGCGGCAGTCGGCATGAGGCGCGCGCGGAGTGTCACGGGGCCCTTGCGGCGCGCCCACCCCGCCTCGGGGGCCACCTGGAATGTCCAGGTACAATAACAACCTTCCAGTCATACATACATATACATATATATACCTTTATACTCGTAACTCAATAATTTCTTTATCTATTTCTGTGACTTAAATAGTGATAATGCAAAAACCAATATTTGTTTAAACAACAAATTATGATATTATGAATGTGATCACTGGTCACAGAAGACTCAACAGTTGGCTCAAGACTTGTTGCGCACGCATGAATATATTAAAACTATTATATTCCTCGAAAGTAACGGGCGATTAGAAATGGAGAGTTAGTAATGTTTATGTTGTGCCAATAAGCAACAAATCGAACGTACGCAACTTTATTTGAAGTCACTTCATCGTAATAATGTTATAGTCGAGAAGAATATCATTTTTATACTAACTACATATGATTCCACCCAAATAATAGAATATGGCTCTAGGCAGTTTGCTTCGAGCAGGATGTAAGACTACTAAACCCGAGTGCAGTCTTGTATAAAACGTTTTACGTGAACAAACTAGCGTACAATAGACCCCTTTCAAATATGAAGTGCATGGCATTCTGAATTCTTTATGTTTGCGTCGCGTCGCTGTCTGAATGGTATCTTTTAAACAAAGAGGTGAAAAGCTAAAATTTTTAAAATTCATAGATGAAGCTCGTTGTTTACACTAATACTTGATATGCTTGCTCATGTTAAGGGTTAGTTTGAAAAAGTGCTTATAAAGAATATTACTGTTTGCTTTGCCAAACTTTCATATATATATAAAACTACAACAACCACTGTCTGTTTTGGTGCGTATATTTTTCTTTTTAAAATGATACTGTTTTACCTGTAGTACATACATATACTGTACCTATATATACATGTAAACCTGTATACGTACTACTGTATATGTTATACGTACTTAACGTGGTAATTTCTATAGGACAAAAATATTATTGCAATATTTCTTACGCTTGAACACAAAATGGTAATAGGAATAGTCGCGTGCCTACTGTAACTTATTGTATAATGCACGTAGCCACCATAAAAAAATAACCGCCATAGAAACATAGTCCTCTGTTCATTTTAATTCAATTTTTATTTATGTAAAAAAATATACGTACAGTACATAAAACGATGAAACATATCTATCAATCTAAAAGTAAAACTTCATAAAGCTTTACTGTATTTAAATCTCGTGAGTTTCTCATGAGTTGAAATTTTAAGTACTAAATCCATATTGAGCTCCATCACTAGCATCCAATTAAACTTTTTACCGAAGTAGTCTTTTAGTAGATATTGATAGACACGCCATTTCGCCACTCAACACGAGTGGGTGCCCTATAAAAAGTTCCGAAGAGATTCAGCTTACACGTTAAAAATATATTTATTAATTTAATAAATATGAAGTGGAAAGTAGTAGTGGTATAAAAGTCTCGTTAAGATTCTATGAATACAATTATAAAACCGTAATATTAATGAATATCCACAATTTTCATTTTTTATCGATAAAATATGTTTCAAAATTTTAAATGGTCTCGTCCATATCGATAATAACTTTTTATTTTCTTACTTTCCCGCTTCTTGCTTTCAGGTGGTGCGAGGTAAAATGAGCTCACAGTGCTTGTGGCACGCATGCCGTGCACTCAGCGCTGGACTGTTGTTGATGCTTCTTGGGGCTGCCATGGCTGTTATAGGTGAAAATAAATATCTATATATAGATTTGGAATAGTGGTTGTTATTTTACAAAAATTATGGTAGATACCGTTGAATCTACAATAGCTTGCGATGATATATTAAGACCATTCCAAGGAGCTAGCAAAGTATATGTAGGTAAAAAAACCAACTTTAACTTTTTTTTTTATTACGAAAATTATGAAACATTGACTTGTTTCATGTCCATATAGATGTACATTTCTGTAAATCTTAAGGTAAATTAACAAACTTTTTAAAATTTCGCCTAAATTCAGCTTAACAAACTATAGACAAACAACCATGAAAAACGAATACATTTTTTTAAATACAAGTAGAATATACAGGATCGATGGATATATGGGCACCTTAGTTACTATCTATTTCACCTCCATGTACTCAGCAACAGTTAATGTTTCAGTGATTCAGAGAATATTAGGAAAAAAATCGGATTCCTGAAGAAATCCGCTAATGCAGATCCACGTTTCAGAAACTGTAGTGGAAAAAAATTATTGGTGATTTTCTTTTTAAGATATTATTTTCAAAACTAGTGATATTTGTTTAAATAATCCATGAAAGTTGCACAAGGCTATCTCAAAGAAAATATTTCCCTGCAATAAAGTAAAAAATCTTGTGAATATTTTCTTCTACAACCTCTAAAAATTTATGTTAAAGACCACCCAAGCGGATTAGCCAATTACTGAATCACTGAAAATCGCTGAACATATTACATAGGGGTGAAATAGATAGGTAGTGGATAGCCCATGGAACATTCTTGAGCCGTCGATCGACATTCTCTCTGTATACTAAATATTATATTTATAAAAAGAAAAAAATATAAAAAAGGTGCCTTTGGCCGTAAATTGTAGTGATATTTGATAACAATAATATTTATGTTGTAAACAGGCCTTTGTAATAATATGTTTTTTAATAACTAAGATAATCACTGATTGTACCGATTAGCAAAAGTACTACTATAGTTTTTCGCCAGCAACAAATATTTTTTTACTGTGTTTGGATAAGTGTGACAATTGATATAAGAATATGCGGTTTTGAAAAAAATAATAATATTAGTTAGTAATTATTAAAGTTTTTTTTATATAAAAATCGTTAAACAGTTCACACAATGCATCTGCTTACTAAGTTTCTACTCTATTTTCTAACTATTCTGCTGTTGTCCTAAAAATTTCGGAATAAATTTGCAATCACATATGGCAGACAGAAGCGACGAAACTATAATGAAAAATCGTCTATTTAATTAATTTATTTAAATTGCAATATTTTCGAATTTCTTAATTAAGTTCAGATTACAATATCAAACAACTAATATAGTTTAAGAGCTATCACGCTAAACCACAATGATATTATTTCCCATTATTCAGTTTTAAATAAAATTTAAAAATGTATAAATTGACCTACTTTTAGCCTCGACATAGTTAGTTGTATATACCTAGTTTATACCATCATAACATAGTTTAAAGAGTCACAGCCAGAGCCAATAACCAATATAACGTAAATGTAAACATTTGTTTGTTGGCGAGTGAAACGCAAACGTTAAGATATTTCCTGTGTTCTGCACTAGTGTGGGTGTATGACATATCCGGTCGCTACATCCGCTGCATTCCATCGTGGCTTGTCTGAACGTAAACCTCATTCCTAAGTTGATTTAATATGTTATATTCAATGAAAGTAGTTTCTTGTTACATTAAAATACTTAACTACCTTTATTGATTTTAATACAACACCATGAGGAACAAATAATATAAAAATGGAAGTCAACTTCAATATTGTTTCGCTGTAAACTTCGTCGATTAAAATATAAATGAATGACAGTTCGCAAAATTAGATTTAATTTTTACTTAACCTAATAGTTTGAGGTCGGTGACCTCCACTCGAGGAGATGAAATATTTACTTAAATTTATATTTCCATTTCTTCGCTCTGGTGTCGAGGTTAAGCGCGGCGTTGAGTTCTGTTACTCAACACGCAATGCCTCCAGAATTTGGCAGAAAGTGGGGAACGGAATCTCTTAACACTAGGTTCCCTCTGCCTACCCTGCTGTGTGAAACTGATTTATTTTATTTTTATATATTGAACATTACTTATGTTCAATACCAGCTATGACTAAATAAATGAATAAATAGTACAGTTAACGTAGAGGCATATCGACTGGTGGTTGTGGGTTTTTTTTTATTGAGAAAACCAAGGCAAACGAGCGTACGGATCACCCGATGGTAAGTGATCACCGTTGTCCACGACCACGTGTAACACCAGAGGAGCGAAAGGCGCGTTGGTGGCCTTTAAAGTGTAGATAGAGATGATTTTTGACGGTACCCAGGTCGTGTCGACCTGGAAACATTGCAACAGGTGGATCATTCCACAGTCGTGTGGCGCGTGAAAGAAGGTTCCTATAAAACCGCACAGTAGTTGAATGCTACGTATCCAGATGGTGTGGTGGTACTTGAGTTTGTGACGTACTATTCGGTTAGAAAATATGGCGGCAGGTAACATGTGAAACAGTTCTCCAGAACACTCTCCATGCTAAATGCGGCAGAGAACGCACAGCGAGGAGACGTCCCTGCGCAAAGCCTATGTGTTAAGCCCTGCACAGATCATTGGGATCGATCTTGAACCGCCACCTTCATTTGCACCTCCGCCCAAGTTCTAACCAGTAAGCCATACGTTCTTATTAACCTACATGATTTTTTTTTGCATTGAAGGCATTCGTGGCGCGCAAAGCGCGTGGGGCACAAAGTGTGCCTGTAAACGTGACTGGTTGTAGGTTTGAACCCTACTCGATAAAATGAAATATTAATTTACATTTATAATTACATTCTTTATCTCTGGTGTAAAAAGGCAAAGCGCGGTGTTGAGCTCTGCCACTCAGTGCCTCCAGAATTCCTCGGAAAGTAGGAAACTGAGTGTCTTAACACTAGTTTCCCTAAGCTGCTGTGTACGAGATACAGCGTTAAGCTGATTTAATTTAAATTTTTAACATATTGAAGGCGTGGAAAACGCCTTAAAAGTACGTTTTGGTGGATGTATACAAGAGGGTGACCCACATATAGCAGGGTAAGCAAAGGGAACCTAGTATCAAATCGTGACATTATGCTATTGCACCACAATGGCCACATACACATAATATAGAAAATAATATACATTTTACGACTTAAAGTAACATTTATTTACTTTTAAACAAGCTTTTACAAAATAAACAAAAAAGACTTGAAAATGGTGATAACACAAATAAAAAGTAGAGTTTATATTAAAGAATTTTCAATATTGAACTCGGGCGCGCTGGTATTTACATAGTAAATTTCCTACCGCACAGTACTGTATGTGGGAATATTAATATCTCAATGTGCGGACCAAAATTATTCAATTGTAATTTGTAGCAACCACAAAATAAATTTGCTTTATACAACACAATAACTTCATGTAGTTTAATAAATAAGAAAGATTATCCGTCAATCGAATAACCACATGGGCATAGGCGTGCGAATTTAAACGCGACGTTTGTGGGTTCTATTCCTACACCTTGGTGTGAAAATTAAATATTTAATATGTTCATTTTCTCGCTCTTGTAACGAAGCAAACTGCACGAAATAACTCAATCATTCGGCGGAAAGTGGTGGACAGAAGTGTCCTTATGGGGAACGGAGTGTATCAACACTTGTTTCCCAGGTTCCCTCTACCTGGGTAGGTAGAGTGGTACATGCTGTATCACGCAAATAGGAACCCTCCTATTTGCGTGATACAGCATGTACCAAATAAAACTAGTGCTTTTAATATAAAGGTTAATTATTCAAATAAATAAAATATAAAGAGTTAGATAAGACCAGTTAAAGATTATTATACGCCACGCCAAAATAATATTTTGGTAAATATAGCGCGATATGTAATTAAAAACTGAACGACAAAAACAACAAGCACTCTTATACGCACAATGTTAAATTGTAATAAAAGCTTTAAACAATGTACTCAATATGTCTCTGTGTATCAACGATCCTTTGATACGAAACAAAGTTACGAGAGTACAATTAACAACTTCAGGTTATTATGCGGATACATTGTCAGTGGCAGAAGAGGTGCGCGGTAACGCGACAATATCGGTAAAGGACGAGGCTCGAGGCTTTCATCTCAACAACTTATCATACGCTGGCCCTATTGTTATGGGCTTTGGAGGTAACTTATTTACTTTTTTTTTTTAATTTATGTCAGTGATAAAATAATATAGTAATATTAACATTATATATTTTCAAAAAACATGTGCTGAAATACTAAAAGTACTAAAATCCAATCTATATGTTTTTATTGTGTAAACAGGTTTTATTGTGGTAGCTGCGTGCGTGATGACGTTTGAAGCTCGGGACAGTGCTGCGAAGGTAACACCAGCTCGGCCACAAACGATCCCGCGGCCACTCCCGCGCAGAGGTCCATGCGCCGCGCCTGCTCGCCTGGACCAGCTGGGCGTGTACCGCTTACCTCACGTATTGCCGCTGCCGCACGCACTGCCGCTAGCGCCGCCACATCGAATTAGACCTCCCCACGCCTGTCACAGGTATTCCATATAGCTGCATCTTAGCAAATGCTATTTGTATTTCATAGCAGCTTTTTTGCACAGCATTTTTATTTTGTATTGACTAAGTGTTTTCAATTTTCATACAAAATATGAACGCGTTGATGTCTTTTTCATGATGAAATTATTGGTGTTAATATAATTTACATGTAAAGTAATATTCCCAAACATATTCCTATATAATATTTAAATATATATAAAAAACATTGCTTTGCATAGCACATAAACAAAGGTACTTTTTTTTAAATACATCTCCTGATTAATTTGTGTCAAAGTAGATGAATATATTATTATGTAGACGTAAATTCATTACTGCTTTTATTCCTTAGAATTGAGCAAACTATTAACGTTTAATGACATGTTCCTGAGTAAAATCGCTAGTAGCACACGTAACATACTACTCTATCATTGTAATTATACCGGATTGCCCGTGCGGGTACGGTGCGGTGGACGGCGTGCATAGGACAGTGAGTGTGTGTACAGAGCCGGCGGCGGAGAGAAAGCAAAAGAACGCGCGCGTTTTGGCTCCGCTCCGGACTTGCGTAGCGGCAGCGGTCGTGCTACGCTGCCAGTATCTGCGCTACGCCGCCCGCTACGCCGCTACGCACTCTCCGTAGACGAGCCCCCTCACTCAGCCGTAAGGTATAGTAATCACATCCAAACCTCAGAAATGTTCGAGATGGAAACATTATGCTTGCTTTAAGTGTTCGCATATCATTTTACATGATCCTCCGAGATATTAATCTATAGGAAGAAACATTGCTCTTCTTTATTGTGAACTCACCTTAATTATCTTTAAATAAAACTTGTATTAAACTTCAGCTACGGTTACGAAACTTTCTAGAAATTAAAATATACAATATTATTATACATTATGTATGTTAACACTTAATTAATAACTCAATCAAAATAGCTTTTTTTTGCCTTCACCTTTAAATAAAAGCACAGATTTAACTACTCTATCAAACATAATACAATTAAAACGAGAAAAGACAGTTTGCCTAAAATGAAAAAATATTTTTTCCAAACAAAATAAATAATAAAGTCATCGTAATAAAATGTACCGTCGTTTGTTAAGAATAACGCTAACCTACCAAAGCGACAACGCCACCGTAGTATCTATTCGTAACTGCGTCACACGTAATACTGAAATTACGATGCGTTTGTATAATGAAATGTAGATGTTTTTAGGTATGGATTTGTAATATTACACCCTATATGCTGCTCCCGTAAACGGAACGCTGTCACTTCCGTCCTGTAAATAACTTATGTATATCCAGTGCGAGTGCCGCGGAATCTGAGTGCGGGTCACAGTCGTCACTAGCCTTAGACCTCCACGGCAGCGGTGCCTGTGCGGGCGTCACGCTACGGGTGCGCGACAACATGCGCCGTCGCCCGCTCGCCCGCCAGCAGAGGCTCGTCGAAGACATGCATCGTAAGTTATTGACGTTATCTCTGATCTTCAAAGAACTCCCTTAATAAAAATGGGGATCCTGTCTTCACTTTTAGCTTGTTTTAAGTGCATAGCGTTTTGACTTGTAGAGCTCAACGATGCGCTCTATATTAGTAGACGACAGAAATGCCAATTGGTTTTTCTTTTTTTAATTTTAGGTTGGCAGGGGGAACCTAGTATTAAGACATCCCGTTCCTTACTATCCACCGATTTTTTATGGGCACTCCCGTGCTGGGTGGCGCAACTCAACGCCGCACCTGCTTGCCTTGTTTCCAGAGCGAAGAAATGAAAATGTTAATAAATAATAATTTGTTCCCTCGAGTGAATATCGAACCCACCACCCCTCGCGGTACAGTCACATTCTTGTGCCCCTGCGCTACGATGGCCTTATATTACTTTTAATTATTAATTCTATTTATATTTTTTTACCTTACTAGTATTTTATACGTTTTCCACGTGAGATACAAATAATATACTAAGTAAAATAATGTATAAATAAATAATAATTTAAGATTTTTTTCACATTTCCACAGCACCACCAGATGAAAGCTCTACAAATATATGCAACGTTATAGAATCACCATTAAAGTAATTGAACTCTTTATAACTAAAAAATAAAATATTAATATATTTTTATAAATAAATGATTTACTAACGTACAGTAAACTTTCAGCAACAACGAAGAAATGCAGAATAAGGATGTAGTAGAAATGGCTCTTTTAACTGTAGAACATGAGGCGCGTGCGCGAAGTGCACCACCCCTACACTGCTTGCCCCCACAGTCCCCCGCAATTGTGATATCTCCCCCTACATCCCCCTCTAAAATACAAGATCTCAACAATCAAAATAATCTTCTCATAGAGCAATCGGAAAATGAAGAAGAAGAACCGCCAGATGAAAATATAAATAACTAATCCTGGCTTTGATGTTTGTAAAAATTTTACAAGTTTACAGTTGTACTTTATAAATTGTATTTGTGCATATTTTATAACGGAACAGTACTATTTATTGGTACTGAAATTATTGCTATTGTTTTATAGTAATGCAGAAATATCGATGCGTAAGAGTTAAAAAAGCAATAGAAAGAATAGCCCGTGTTAAAATATCTATCTAACACTATGGTACAGTGTAGAGTTGTGTTTAGCAATAATTGATTAGACTCCATCAATTAACATTTCTCTCTTAGATCTCTACGACCCCTTTAAGATAAAAGACTGATAAAAGCGAATTTTGTAAAAAATAAAACCAGATATTTCTATGATAAAATAAACAATAAAGACTATTCTAACTAATTATGGAGTGTGAAGTAGATGTAGTAAAATTGGAAGGGAATAATACTCATTATTAAAATAATTCAATTATTTTTATTATACGTCTATATATGCATATTTGTATAATGTGTATGCCGCTTATAAAGGCGGCAGATCTTGTCCATTAAATTTTATTGCACTAATGTATATCCTGAAATAGAAAAATCTTAATTTAGGAAACTTTTATAAGTTCAATATGTGTCACAACTATATAAAATGTACACATTTTTAAAAGAGAAACCTTTATACAAAATAATTTTGATGTTCTAATTTTTAAAATAATATACCTTTTTATTCATTAACCTTTTACACTGTCCTTTTCTTATACATATTTAATAATTAGAACTACAATGAATATATCGTCATATAATGAGTAACATATTATAGAAAAAGTCTTAAAATATTAAATGTTTATTTTCTTTTTTTTTACATTTTTGATTTGCCTTCGTGATTTGTTTCTTTACAACATACATTTTGTTTATTATATAAATAATACACCTGACTCTACATTAATTAATAAACTGCCTACAACCGTAACTTATTATTATATTAACGAAGGCAAGTAAACCTTTAAAATAAATATTAAATGAAAATTGTGTATTTAATGTGTGAACTTTAAACTGTTGTTCATCTTCGTCTGACTGAATCACCAATTCATAAATAACTATATGTATATTCTTAAAAATTTTATATTGACGGGTTATATTAAGTGTAAAAATGTCAAATGTAACTTTGCGTAAGTAGATACTCGATCCAAATGGTTGTTGTGATGTCTATTAAATTTGTTGACAATGATTTGGTTATTATTTTCATTTACAGCTTTATATTTTAGTAACTGATAATATTAGCACCCGGTCCTCCAACCACCAAACCTCCTGGCCGGTTCGAGTCCCGTTACGATCAAATTTCTATACGTTTTCTAAATAACTATTTCTCTCTCCTAAGTGTGGAATAACACTTTTAAAATGTTTTAAAATATTTAATAATAATAAGCATTGTCATAATAAGTTCTTTGATTTTCACGACTATTACACATTTTAAATGAAACTCTTTTAACCGGATTAATCGCGTATATTTTGCATTATACATTTTTTGGAAACCCGGTTACAGGTAGACGGGTAGTCAAAAATGTATAATACAAAATACGCGATTAATCCGGTTAAAAGAGTTTTATTTAAAATGAGCATTTCCTCTTGCCAATCGATAATTCTTAGTAATTGTCTTTGGGTAGCGAAAATTTGTAAAAATCTCCCTACAAAGATATCGACGTAGCTATATGAGAATGTATGGCTTAGTGGTCAATGCGCCTGGTCGGCAGGAGGCGCAGGTTCGAGTCCCGCTACGTTCAAAATTTTTATACGTATTCTAAATATATATTATTCTTTCCTAAGTGTGAAATAACACTTTAAAAATGTTTAAAAAATATTTGTTTTACTTTCTTCACGCTAGTCTTGATTTCGGGCGAAAGGACGAGATCAAACGCAAACTTCTATATCTCCACTGCTATATACGAGTACGGTATAAACCGTGAGGCTGAGTTTAAAAGCTATACAGTACGAAGCAACAAAGTAGTAGGTAATAGTACTACTTTGTTGCTTTGTACTGTATAGTAAAGTTAAGTAAGTACAGGATAAAAGAAAGTGATTGTGAAGAAAGACGTTTCATATTTTATTAGAAAACAAAATTTCTTATTTTAAGTACCATGCCGCTTTTGCTGATACTTGCTGATAGTCATTTCTTATCACTTATCGTTCAAATAATGATTTTAATTGTCAAATAGGGATGTAATGCGAAAAATAATTACTTTATTAAGTTATTTGAAACCAATAAAACAAAATGAATTTATTATTTCTAAGGTTTCTTATAATTCTTACACCTATGTAACATAACCATCTTTGCTTAGGCTGCGCAAATCACTACAGATCCATGTCAGTGAAATCAGGACTAATCCTATCACGGTCATGTGGATAAAGATAATCCCGGGAATCTCATTAGCGTGAAAAACGTATAAAATGCTGAGATGGTGATCGCAAGGCAGCAGTCAGTCAGTTGCATGGGCCACACACGCTACCGAGGACTGCTCACTGAATGACACCAGTACTCAAAATGGAAAATGAAACGCAAAATTCCAATGTGTATGGCGCGTACTTTGCGCCACTCAGGTATGGGTACACAAAATAATAATGTACACCTGTAAACTGTTCTTTTTACACATATTACATACAAATTATTCAATTTTAAAAACTATCCTCCTCCTCATCCTCATCTATATCAGATCGGGCGATGGTGTCAAAATGCTGGTCGACGGTCTGAGTAGCGCCGAATTGGAATTCATACCTGAACATTGGCTCTCGTACCCTGCGCCACCTGCAAGTGCTCACACTGCACTCGCATTGATGTACTGCTTTTTCACTGCTGCTGCATTGATCGGGAATGGCCTAGTAATTTACATATTTGCCACGTTAGTATAAATGATTTGTATATATTTGTGTGTTTCTTGAATTAAAAGTTTAATTTTTATATTTAAAGTACCATTTATTATGTATATTTTTTTTAATGTTGACCTTATTTCTTTAACAGGACTAAAAGCCTACGGACGTCGAGCAATTTGCTGATTCTAAATCTAGCAATTTTTGATTTTATCATGATGGCGAAAGCACCAATTTTTATTTATAATAGCGCTATGCGTGGTTTTGCTATCGGTACTCTAGGTTGTCAGATTTTCGCTCTCGTAGGTTCATACAGTGGAATTGGATCAGCGATGACGAATCTTTGCATCGCTTACGATAGGTATGTAATAGAGAAATCAAACAAACATATATAGTAAAATAAAAATAAATCAAATCAGCTTCACGCTGTATCCCGCACACAGCAGGGTAGGCAGAGGGTACCTAGTGTTAAGACACTCCGTTCCCCACTTTCTGCCGAATTTTGGAGGCATTGCGTGTTGAGTGGCAGAACTCAACGCCGCCCTTAACCTCGAAACCAGAGCGAAGAAATGAAAATATAAATTTAAATAAATATTTCATCTCCTCGAGTGGGGATCGAACCCACAACCAGTCGGTTTTACAGTCACACCTCGTGCCGCTGCGCCACGACTGGCCTCATGACTGGACATATATAGTAAAACTGCAATTTAAAACGGTTAAGCCGTTTCTGAGATTAGCGAGCCCTAACGAGCAGCAAACCGACAAACAGACTAATAGACGAAATTTTATGTATCACCAAAATATTATTTTGTAACTTATTCATATATATACGTGTACTTGTTCTTTATTATTAATTTGTTAGTGTTATTTAATTCGTTTTTTTTTTATTTTCTAAGACACTCTACGATCACTCGACCTCTCGACGGAAGATTATCACGCGGTAAAGCACTTTTGTTGATAGCCTTTGTGTGGATCTACACTACGCCGTGGTCTTTGTTACCACTTTTTAGAATATGGGGCCGATTTGTACCTGGTAATGTTTTATTTTATTCCCACACAATAAGTTACTATGAAAAAAAAAATACATTCACTATCAAGTATCAATGTGCCTTTAATTTATTCTCTGTGTTTTTGTCATTTCAGAGGGCTACCTAACAGCTTGTTCTTTTGACTATCTTACGAATACTTTCGATACAAAACTGTTCACAGGCTGCATTTTCATATTTACCTACGCAATTCCTCTTTTATTAATCATGTACTACTATAGTGGAATCGTAAAACAAGTTTTCGCTCATGAAGCCGCTCTAAGGTAAATCTATTATTCTTGTAAATCCATTAAATAGAGACTCTATTAATACTTTATAATAAAGCCAGAAACTCGCATTAATTATGGGCAAAAATAAAAAAAATCATAAAGAAAATTCATAGTCAGTCATAGCGTAATTAGATTGCGTGAATAGCGTAGCATAATATTCTTATTTTTAAATTAATTTCCTAAAGGGAACAAGCGAAAAAGATGAACGTAGAGTCGCTACGATCAAATCAGAACGCATCAGCAGAGTCGGCGGAGATTAGAATAGCCAAAGCAGCGCTCACTGTGTGCTTCCTTTATGTTGCGTCTTGGACTCCCTACGGCATTATGTCGCTGATAGGCGCTTTCGGTGATCAACAGTTATTATCGCCTGGTGTAAGTATCTAAGTATCCCACTATAATCTTTATAATTAAAAACATCAACTTAACGCTGTGTCCCGCACACAGCATGGTAAGAAGAGGGAACCTGTTGAACGTGTTAAGACATTGTCCACCTTCAGCCGAAGTTTGGACGCATTGTGTGTTGATTGGTGGAGCTCAACGCCTCAACACCAGAGCGAAGAAATGATAATATAAATTTAAATAAGTATATCGCGTCCTCGAGTAGGGATCGAACCCACAACCAGTCAATTTTGCAGTCACACTTTATGCCTCTGCGCCACGTCTGGCCTCAATTAAGACATTTTGTTTTCAATTATATATTGTTTAAATTGTTTGTTGCTATTATGTAGATACATAACGTATACGTACGCCCTCTTACAGGTAACCATGATCCCTGCGATCGCCTGCAAGGGTGTAGCGTGCATCGATCCTTGGGTGTACGCAATCAGCCATCCAAAGTACAGGTGAAATACATATCATTTTTTTAACAAATATATTAATAAAATATTACACTTTATGTACTATAAGAATAAATATATATATTCTTGATATGTTATTTATGCATCATGTTTGCTGTTGCAGGCAAGAACTACAACGAAGAATGCCATGGCTTCAAATAAGGGAGCCAGATGACAACGTTTCAACGGGCACGAACAACACTACCAATTCTGCCGCACCAGCAGCTACAGCCTAGAGCGCTGCCGATGAACAAACTACGAACAACGGAAAACAACGAATATGCTTTATTTATTACAATCAAAGTGTTTAATGAAACACAAAAAAAATAACAAAAAAAAATGATAATATAATAAATAACAGACAATGTAATTTTTTTTTTAAATATATAATAAGCTCAAAATGAGATTTAAAATAAAATAAAACCGATGAAAACTATGACGACACGGCTATGCTTATGGTTTATGTTACTTAACCAAAATATTATTATGTGCAAATAAAAAAACGATGCATTGTTACTTTTTTTGTTTCTATTTACTCGATTACCATTTTTTAAAACAAATATAATACGACCCTATACATATAGAAATATGTATAATGTATATATTTCTATTTGTCTTTTCGTAATTTAGGAAATAAACAAGCTACAAACATGAAAATTTGTTGTTTTAATGGGTGCTTATGTATAATTTTAGCTATAGCAATCATTTTAGCGTTCTAAGCCTATCCATATGACCTCAATAAATACACCGAACCAAAGAAAATACACTGAAATGTTTCTAGAAAAGGAAAGTACGGTAGGGGTAGTGGGATATTCTACGTAGAAAGCATAGAATCTGAGGGCACTACCGTGCCAGTAGATTCTTTGTATAAAGAATTTATCATCTGGGGGCACTACGAGCCAATAGATTCTAGATTTTTAATAACCTGCAATTGAAATTTATCTCTCTACATAAAACTCCTCTGTCTTGTTCTTCTTACCTTCAGGGTTATATTGTTTTCGGTCTCGAAGAGGACAAAACTTTTTTAAACATTTGGTTTAAATTGTTCTACGTAAAATTTAGAGAAATAACATTGTGGTCTTAGTTGGTTCAGCCTCTATCATCGGCACTGCAAATTACTTTCTACATCCACCTTGAGTATCGCAAAACCTTGTAACCTTGTGTTAAACATTTCCCAGTATCGCGAATGTTCAACACAAGGTTTACAGACGATGTTGAGCATCCAATTCATTCTTTTATGCCAAGGTATGCTTGGTAGGTTTTTATCTGAATTTGGATTGATCTGTTTTTTTTTGCTTTTGTAAACGAAATTTGCCACAAACAATATAACCTAAAGTGTTGGGGATGTTACCAAAAGGTTTTCCTAAACAATTCATATTTTTCAAGACCAAAAGCTTATAGCATATGCAATATACATAATTTGTGTATGTTTTTAAAAAACCATTAACACAAAAATGCCTTAGTTTTTTTTTTTGTTCCGCGGAGTTTTTAGCATTTACAAACTTTTGTATCATAAAACATATATAAATAAAACATAACTACAATTTGTCAAAAACCTATCAAAGATTAAATACAAAAATTCCGTAAAATAAAATTTCTTTGCCTAATAAAATTTCTTATTGCCTAAACATGATATTTAATAAAAATAATTTTGTATGGCCTATATCTTGAAAATGGTAAATCTATAGACCATGCAATATAGAGTTTAACAATTACAAAAATATCATTGTGGAACAGTCATTTTGCGGCATAGTAGGTTGAAGTCAAATTCGTAAAAGACTAATATGCTGAATCCCAGAAAATTATCAGATTTGCCAAATTGACAATTGCCACTGATGTAACAATTGTTAGTAATGACCACTTTTATCGACTGTTTCAGTTAGTCTTTAATTATACTGTACATTAAAATGTTTCGGTTTCGGTTTCGGCTTAAAAACTTGTTTCGGTCGGACACTAATAAATATGTTTAAAGTCCACGTCTATCTCCACCTTAAAGGCCAGCGGCACCTGCACTTACCATCAGGCGACCCGTACGATCGTTTGTCTTGTCTTTTTCCATGAAAACAAAAGCGATAGGCGTACATATCTATACATGTTATGTGAACTGGGGAAGATTGTTGTGGAAAGAAACCTTAACTTATCCGGTCTAAATAAAATTTTCACTATTGGATAAAAGTATTGTAAGCAGATATAGTTAATATTTAGTGTTTGTTTTATTACAATCGGTTCATAAATAAAAAAATACGTCATTTTAAAGCATTTAATTCGACAAATTTGCTTATTTCTATAACAATTATTTTATACAACCGTTCTACTAATTTGGATGAATCTCTAGCTTTTAATTTGTATTATGATAAAAAAAATCGAGATTGATATAATTATAATTTTATCATTATAACAATCTCGATTTTTTTCCGAGCCGAGATTTCAAGCTGACATCTTCTCAAGCAGCTACATAACCACGCGCAGTTACCTAGGTACGGTTTACCTAGACAGATTAAAAAAAATAATTAAATTAGCTTCACGCTATATCCCGCACACAGCAGGGTAGGCAGAGGGAACCTAGTGTTAAGACATTCCGTTCCCCACATTCTGCCGAATTTTGGAGGCATTGCGTGTTAAGTGGCAGAACTCAACGCCGCGCTTTGCCTCGACACCAAAGCGAAGAAATGAAAATATAAATTTAGGTAAATATTTCATCTCGTCGAGTGGGGATCGAACCCACAACCAGTCGGTTTTACAGTCACACTTTGTACCACTGCGCCACGACTGGCCTCAACCTAACCAACCAACCTAGACAGATATTTTCATATAAATAAACATCTTTCTATAAATAAACATCTTTCTATTGAGGTATTTTTTACCGAGCTGGTTAATGAATTCAGAAAGAGTTTTGATGAAAAAGAACTTCGGAAACGTTAATCGAAGAATAGCAATCATTAGAAGTCTATCCTAACTATTCGTATATTAATCTTTCCGATGAGAGGGAGACAACAGTTTCTAATAGACGTTTAGCACGAATACCACAAACATGAAAAAATGAATTAATTTTACAACATAATGACAACGAAAGTAATGACCACGTAGAAGGAGAACGAGATGTATTTGAAAATAGAGATCAAGCACCGACAAAAGTTTGTCATTAGGAAAGACATAAACAACTTCCGACTAATATTAGTGAAGTTTTACAATATTTTATTTATGTTCATTAATTATTTTATTAGAAGGGGAGAATGTCATGAAATTTTAAGAAAAGAAATATTCTGTCAAAGTTGGCATTCTCATTATATATAATATATCAAATCAAAGCTAGATTAGATTAAGAGCAATCTTAATTTTGTTCTATAAGATATTTCTCATCGCAATCTTGAAATTAGTACAGAACCTTCAGTGGACAAGTCCGACTCGCGCTTAGACGGTTTCTTCTTAAATACACTTAAATAAACTATATTTTTTATATTTCAAGTGGGCGTAGCCGCACGGGGCTGCTAGTAAATATTAATAATATTTTAATTAATGACAAAATAGTAATATTTTATCAAGTATAAAAAACTTATTTCTGCTGTCGCAAATTGTGTTGCAGCTGTCATCGCAAGCTCAAGACATTAAATGAATCTGTAGTCTATAGTTTATTCTTTCTGTCTGTAGTAACTAGTAGTGTAGTCTGTATTCTGTACTACACTTTATTGTCAGTGCGAGTAGGAAGTATTGTCTATGACGAAAGTTTAAGAAAATATGTAAACAAAACAATTTGGACTGATTGATATCTCTCCTTTTACTCTAGAAGCGATTTTTTCTGTAAAATGGATAAACTTACAGTTATATCTGGAACACTTTTCATGGCTGCAGATGTTTTCGCTATTGTGAGTCTTGCAATGCCAGACTGGATAATTACGGATGTTGGAGGTACTAACTAATATTTCAAATGACAATTTAAAAACTAAATTGTTTTAGGATAATTTAGAACATTTTACAATTTTAACTTTTCCCAGTACCCATAACATTGTTTTCCTTGGCCCTTAGGTGACACGCGCTTAGGATTGATGTGGTCATGTATAACTCTATACAACCGTCCACAAGTTTGCTTTACTCCTGATCTACAACCAGAGTGGTTATTGGCCCTAATTTGCATCTTTATGGGATGCATCTGTATTACTACAACAGTAATTCTTTTAGCATCAAGCCATTTTGATCGCAATGTGATACCTTATGCGCGTTGGGTTGGATTTGCTGCAAGTAAGAAATTCTTTAATTATTGTATTATTTTAACACAATAATAGGAAGAGAATAGATTTTCTAGAGAAAATGTTGCTATTAATCATTTTACATATACATTTTTGTCTTATAGTGTTCATTTTTATTCAATGAAAATTCTGATATCTATTAAGGTATAAAATTATTTTACAATATAATGCATTTATATTTTCTAATATATGTAATGAATATTTTGTTTAAGTAATAACATTTTTTTTACAGTGGTTGTATTCTGTTTAGCTGCAGTTATATTTCCTATGGGATTCCATGTTGACGAAATTGGGGGGCAGCCTTATCAACTTCCAAACAGCCACCAAGTTGGAATATCATATATATTATTTGTTCTTTCACTATGGATAACTGTAATATCAGAGTTATTTGCGGGCAAAGTATGCTTACCACATTTCTAATACATGTAATAAATGTATTTTAAATAAAATTTTATACTATTAAATATTTACTAAGTCTGTAAAAAAAATCATGAAATCATGGGTCTTTTGCCTCAGAATAGACTTCAACAGACTCTTATAGTCAGTTAAATTATCTTTAACTAATGTTTACATAAATTGGCAAATTCTTCTGTCAAAGAATTTAGAATCTCTTGAAATAATTAATGAATAGGAAAAAAAAATTGTATAAAAGACACTTGGAGAAGTAGAAAAGGTTTAGTTTTAAGATAATGTCTATAATTTACTGCTCTAAATGTAAAGATTGTTTCTGTGTGTGGAAACTGTATTATTTAATTGCAATTGGCATATATTTTCACATTTTACAGCACGGCCAATGAGTAAAGAAGTTAGCAGTAGATGCTCTACAGATATGATTTAAAGAATTTTTCTTTTGATTATCTTCTTCCAGAGATGAGCTAAAATTCAGGAAAACTAATTTCAATGTGATATTTTACTTGACTTGGCCATACTGTACAATAACTACATGAGTTGTGAGCAACCTAAAGTTTGCTGTAAATGGCTGTGCACAATTGATTTCAAGATTTTGCTTACTTTTGATTATAATTCAAACAAAGTAATTATTTTCTTCCCGAGTTTTCTGAACGTTTGTGCACAAAAAATGTAAAAAAGTTAAATACTAAAGTTAGACTAAACTTCAGAGTGGCTACGACTCATCGGCTGAATTATATATTTATTTATAACTATGTTGTTTTTGTTGTAGTTATATTGTTAAAATTTTATTTGATATACTATGATTGTGTAAATATGATCTAAGATATATTGTTATTTTGTAAATCTACATTGAATCTCGGTTAATAAATCTTTTATTCAGTTTGCAGTTTTTTTTTTGTTTCATGGCTTATCATGTTAAAACCCCCTGCATTTTTCACTTTGCGCCCGAAGAGTATCCTTGTTGAGTGGTGAATTATATGAAAAGAATTTGTTTTCTGGAGAGCATCGAATTCACAACGCAGCATTTAGTCTGAACATCACCCACTGTGGTCACACGCCACTACACTATCTTAAACCATTGACAAAAATATTTATGCTAAATGACGAATGCATATTATTTAGTCCTTAAAACACATTCGATGCAAATTTAACTTCAGTTTTTAAATAAAGATTTGCAATATCCTAAAGCAGTGGTTCGCAGAAGTCTAAATATGGTCCGCGAACGATTTTAATTTTATGACGGGATGATGAGGAAAAGTTTCTGTTTGATTATCGTAGTTATTTTGCAGTAGCCCCTGCTACCATGAATTATATTAAAGTGGTCCTTGGTCAAGAAAAGGTTGGGAACCCCTGTCCTAAAGATAAAGATCGTGTGGTTCCAGTTTAAATTTACTATTTTTTTTTTATTTTGGACCGATAACTTTAACGAATAAATAAGTGGATCTACTGTAATTGAGGCGAGTCGTGGCGAAGCGGCACAAGTTTGTGAATGTAATCGAAACTGGTCTTGGATTCGACCTCACTCGGTGAAATGTAAATATTTACTTAATTTTATTATTTCGCTCTGGTATCGAGACACGTAGGGCCTCCAGAATTCGACGCATAACGGCTGAGTGTTATAGCGCTAGGTTCCCTCCTATCCTAGTGTGCGGAATACAGTGTGAAGATGATTTATTTATCTACTTTAATCACAAGTGCTTACTAATCAGCATTCAACAAGTCGTCAAGGTTACCGTATTACTTACTCATTATCAGAGAACTTGATTATTAAAACTACTTAAAAACCAAGGTTGTAACAGAAATTAAATCTACATTTGTAGTCTGAAGCAAAATAATATTTAATTCTATCTCATTATACTAATATATACATCATGAATGTATTTCTTTCATATAGCATCTTATAAGGTTGAATAAAAAAAATAAATAAAAACAATCATTTATTAAACACCAACTGCATGCGTAATTTAAAAATTGAATTAATACTAATTACAGTATATACAAATATAATTAAGTGTGTTGTATATACAAACTATCATTACTTAAACTATTGAAGTCCTTTTGCAATTAATCTTTTATTTAAAAAGTCTAGCACTGCTTAAATGTCTTTGCACTAAATCTTCTGTTCCAGAGCAGTTTCTTCTTGTCCGCAAATTTTGCTCTTGGAGACCTCCTTGTAAACTGCTACCAAAAGATTTAGCTGAACATATGGTGAATTATTGTGTCGCCGCCTGAGCCTAATAAATGAGGGTGGATAACTGATGTTGGTCGCAAACACGATACTGCAGGAGTATTTCATCATAGATGACTGAGACCCTGTGACTATGCTGCCTTTACATTACCACACATACAAACAACTTTATTTGAACAGGACGGCTATGCACAAAAGTACAGATGTTATGTTAGATACTTTGATTAGCAAAGTGGAGACTGGCTTTGCAATCAATATGAGCCTGATCACTGCCGGTGTACGACAGAGGAAACTGATTTAAAAACTCTAAAGCCTTAGAACTTGACTCAAACGCCAACTCTCGAACGATGAAGTCCACAGGAACACTTTGTCTGTAGCTGCACATATAATACAAAGTTAATGAAAAACAACCAACCAATGCGGTTGGCTACATTTACTTAATTATAAAATAATAATAAATAGTTATCAAATTGAGCAAAAATTATCATTAGATTTAAAATATTATTTAAAGTTATTACTTAATATAAAATAAATATTTATTATACATTGAGCACTTTAAATATATATTGAAGCACAAAACTATTGTTTCAAATAAACTGCTTAAATATTTAATTAAATATAGCTATAAAAATGTAGGGGTCTATTTGATATGGTAACAAAAAGGTTTAAAGAAGCATAAAAAACATTATTTCATCACTATAACAATAGGAATATTTAAGTTAGCAGATTTAATTAGGCACTGTAAGTTCATGCATAAAAGATTAAGATAAAAAATGCATTTTGTAACTATTCCATTTGGGTTGACCTTGTCCACCAATTTTGTGTTAATTATATAAAGGAAATCTTGATAAATCTGGTTGACTAAATAAAATGTTCAAGATGTTAAGAATTGCACCTGAACATATTTACTAGCAAACAATACAAAGATATCAAATTTTTGTTACTGGGACAGTACAACCGTAAGTTATACGATATCTATAAATTTTATTGATAATAAGTAAGTTTTGTCAATATCCAAACATTATCCCACACCATGACAGTCAGTAGTTAGCTTTTTATCATTCTAGGTTGTTAGTGTTCTTAATTATCCGATGTATAACTTTACTATTTAATACTATGCAAATTATAAATTCAATAAAATATTGAATAAAATCTATATAGGATAACAGCTACCATTCCACTGGTAATTAATATAAGAAAAGCAATATAACAAAATAATAAAGCAAAATTGACATACGACTTTATGATGTACTTCAAGTAATTTTTCCTCTCTCTGTCCACAAACCAGTCTATTAAATATCCAGCCATCATTGGTGCTGATTTATATAGCATGAAAAATTTATGTAAATTGCCTGTAGCCCATGCACAGCGAGTATTCAATGCATGTTTGATACACTCATTCTCCCTATCTTCTTTTGACAAAAACTGAAATATTGTTGTAAGATCTGAAAATAAAATTTTACTTAAATATTTACTCAATTTCTAAGACAACACCATACAATATCTTAATATATAATAAAAAAACATACCTAATGTATTATTTGTGAAAATGTAATATAATATTCTATATGCTTTAAATTCTGCTTCATTTGCTCTACACTCAGGTAGTTCTGAGTAGAGCATTTTAAGTTGGGTTTGACATTGATTAAATTCTTCATGGTCACCCTTCTCCAAGGCTATTCTTGCATGAGTTTCATATACTTCCACAGTGAAACCATCTCTCACTCCTTGTACCTGCGTAATAAATAAATTATTATTACTCAAATAAATTAATATTATCAATTAATTATATTAAACTATTATTATTTAAACTAATATAGATTGAGGCCAGTCGTGGCACAGGGCCACAAGGTGTGACTGTAAAATTGACTGGTTGTGGGTTTGATCTCCACTCAAGGATTTTTTTTATATAAATATAATAGATAACAAAAGAATGCATTAATAAATAGCTGCCATTTTGACACAATGTGTCAGTGCATGCAATGGTTGCTTTGATATTGGGTTCTCCTTGTCTAAGCTGAAATGAAAAATATATACATTAATAAAAATAAAAAATATTAGTAACTTACAGTTAAATCCTGCCTTATCGATTTAAGTTGATCACATGCATATCTATAGTCTTGCCTATCTATCCAACGTTCTTTGACATTCTTCAGAGAATTTTTCAATATGGTGACAGGTCTCACTTCACATGCTTCTGGAGCTTTAGTTAATCTTAAAAAGGACTTCTCAATATCTGTGCAAGTACCCACTATATGCATGTTGTTCAATTCATAATCACCTTCTGTATCCTGTACAATTGCTCTCTTGGGACAAGGCTCTAGTCTCTTGTTATTTACTTGCAATGAGCTAGCTATGGTGGGTACAGTTGTATTACCAAACCTCTGTGCCCTCTTTTGTAATTTTTCTGCATTTTCTTGTACATCTTCAACAGTAAAATTATTGTATGGTTTCTTTTTAATGTTTTTCTGATATTTCTCTGGTTTTTTTTGGTCCAATGATAATCTGTCTTTGATTTTTTGACGGTTTTTGTTCTTAAAGTTCTTCCTTTCTTCAATTTCATCACTAGACCCAGAGGAAGTACTGTAATAAAATAAATAATTAAATAAAGAAAAACAAGACATATTTTATTTAAAAACTTTTAAGAATGATATATACCTATATCTTTTTCTAGGTGGACTCCTTGATTTTGAACGACTCCTGGAATGTGCTTTACGTCTTCTTTGTTGAGATCCTTTCGTAGCAGAGGTAATTTTGTTTTTATTTGGCTCAGAAACTGCTTCACATTTTTGATATAAGGGAAATGCAGATTGAACAGGTTTTACTGACAAATTGTTTCTTTCACTATGTACACTAGGAATAGCTTCTTCATCCCAATTTCTTGTCCATATTTCATCTTTATTTGCGGCTGCTGTAATACGCCCCTTCAAACATATATCAATTTGGTCACGATCAAAAGCTGTCTTACATTTTTCATAGCATCTTTTGATGTACCTCTCTAAGCTTTCAGGCCATGTCCCTGCTGTTGTTTGTATTGAAGAAGATTTTAAAAAGTTTGAAGAATTGTCATTTAGGACAATATTCTCCAATTCACTTTCTTTACTATTAGCATTTGCTGGTTCCTCTGATGGTTCAGGAATGTCTTCAGTTGCAAGTGGAGGAGGAAGTGGGACATCAAGTGGAGGAGGGGGAGGTTTAGGGAGATCTGGTGGGGGGCAAGGCGGTAACGGCGGTGGATGATCAGGTAGAGGCGGAATTAAAATCGTCTCTGAATCATCACAAGCTTTGCCTCCTTTCTTTCGTTTTTTCTTTACATTAAAATTGTTTAATAAAGGGTTTTCATTAGGAGGAATGGGAGCTGATTTTCTGTTACCAGAAAGATTAAACCTAATAGGAGATTGATTATTAAATGGACGATTTGTATCGAGTGGAGACATTCCCAACAAAGGCGGAGGCGGTTTGGAAAACTGAGGATGACTAAAGTCAGCTTTAGCGTCCTTATTTTGTTGTAAATGGTGGCCGTCGTTATGAAATCCTCCGTTATTCCCAATTTGATTGAAGTATTGATGGTTGTAAAATTGATGGAACATGCCACCGTGATACCCATTGTACTGGTGATAAAGACCATACATCCACGGGTTGTGATTCGGTGGCATGCCACTCATTGTTTGTAATGGAGGTTCTTTAGACGTATTGTCGGTCATTATGACAATTTTTTAACAATATTCTTAAAATTATATTTGTAGCTTAGGGCCAAAAATAATACCTTAACAAGATGGCGACTGGCCCAATAGGTCAACCCGTAAACATGATATCTTCTTTTAATTCAATCTACTGATGATACGTTAAAATAGTAACTGTAAAACACGAAATATCTACGCTAAACATAAATTAACAACAAAATGGTCACTGATCGTTATTTATGACTTAATATTACGGAGTTACAATTAAAAACTGACAATAGACAACTGCTAAGCGCGATATATGCTTTTTAACAGTAAATTAAAGAATTCTTCGAAATTCGACCACAGATAATGCAAAATACAATATTAAAATATAAGAGCACGCATTGCGGTACCGGGTACGGCAGTTCTTCGAACCCACAAATTTTAATTTCCTTATGTTTTCTCATAAATAGTAAATTATTTAACGAAGATGAATATTATATTAAATACTTAATTAAATAATAAGCAAGTATTGTCTAGATATGTTTAATGATTAAGGTTTATAAAAATATATTTTAAAACCTTAAAAAAATCATATTATTAAATATTCGTCATTTAAATATATTTAATTTATTACAACTTGTAATATTTTTAATACTTTTAATGAGTCTATACTTAAAGTTTTTAATAATAAATGTAATAATTTAGGTTTAAATATACAAACAGTGATCGTAAAAAGAGTTGATAAAATGACTATCATTGATGTCCAATACGTAGTGAGGACGTTATGTGTACTCACTAACTTGAAAGTGGGGACCTTTCAGAGATAGCTCAATATAAAGGTGCCATGTCCACTTACGTTAAAGTATTTTATTAAGAAGATTGCAATATATATATATATATATATATATATATATATATATATATATATATATATATATATATATATATATCATTGCTGGTACCACAGCATCATTTTCCTTAAGATGCTTATTGATATTCTACACTAATTGTTGCGTATAGATGTGAAAGTAAAAACAAGTTAAAAGTAACAAATTGAGGAGAACTACAGATACCGTACGCTACGGTACAAAAACCAACCACCAATACCATACGGTGTGCATGTAACATTTATCTGGAGTATAAATTAGTGGTACTGGCAATATTAACATTTATTGACAGTTGACATATTGAAATAAATAATTAGGTAGATATTTTCATTACATGATTAGATTTACAATATAATAATCTCTGTTAGTAGATGTTTTTAACTTACAAATGTTGGACATGAACATTATTTAAAATGAAAAAATATAAAGAGGAATATATTTCTTGAATAATTATATATCTTTATAATTTTTTATTAAAATTTAATATTTCTATTTAATGATTATTAAAAAAAATCAAATAATGGATTTGTTAAAAACGCCCTCAACACAGTCATTACTAGATTCTGATTTGGAATCAGTTGAGAGTCTTCAATACGTGGATTTCGAAGAGGTGAGTATTTTATTTGTAACATGAAATTAAACCACTATATTTTAAATGTTATTTTAAAATAATAATAATTAAAATATTTAATTTTTGAGCACAAAATAAAGAAATTATGATACAATTTTATTTTTAGCTAGATGAGGTAGAATATGCATTGCCTACAAGTGAAGCTCCAACTTTAGCAGAACTTTTATCTTCAGAAGATTTGGAAAGTGAACAAAATTTTTCAATAAAATCTTTTGAAGAACCTACTACATGTTCTGCATTACAAGTAGATTTTTTACAAGCTATTTCACAGCAAATAAATCAGGCACAGGTAAGAAAAAAAGGATGTTGACTCAATTTCAATAATTGTTATGGCACAAATTTAGGGTGGGTGTATACCATAGAAAGTGCGTGCTGAATGCGGAGTACAGTGGTTGTTAGGTCATGCGTGGAAAATATGCACAAGCTGTGTGCCATATATAGACAGCCTGTATTTAAGGAGTCCCTAACCAATGAAAATGATAGTCTATATAACTGTTAATATACCATTTATATGTCAAAATTATTAATATTTATTGATATTTAATTTTTAAAATAAATCAAACATGAACAAGGCTAATGTTTTTTATATTGTTATAGTTACAGAACTTTTCTTCTGTTTAGTCTCTTTTATGTTTGATATACACAACACAGTTTATGAGTACTTTGACACGTTGACCAGTAATAAATTAACTTGTCATTGCACTTCACACTTTGTCCCTAAAGGGGGCCTTGTACTTGAAATACCCTCTGGGTGTTCATGCTTTTTACCTAACCTTCCTTTAGTATCCTCGATACTATGTTCTCGATGGTCAACAGAGGTAGCCCCCTTCCTTTCTTACTGCTCACTCTTGCTTCATAAATCATTTTTACCATTCTTTCATTAATAATTTTCTTCTTTCATAAATAATTTAATCCTACGAGGAGATTGATTTTCCAGTCTTTCTTTAATTTGTATTTGTCCATTTCATATTTTCTTTTTCTCCGAAACAAACTTCCCCAAAAAAGAGAAAGCAGTAGTATCATGAATCAAACCTATCATTCACTTACACTGCTACTGACAACATTTAATGTTACTAGTTTATTGTTTTTGTTGGTGATATTCTTAATATACATATTTGTATTATTATTTATTTTAGGAACGTTCATCAGCTGGTGCTGCTACTACATTAAGTATTGGTTCAGGAGGAAGACTTACTGTGGGGACAGCACATGGTCACTTACTTTCGTTTTTTGAACAAACATTACGATGGGTGTGCGATGCGAATGGTGACAATGGAGCTGTTACATGCTTATCATATAATCACGATAGTACACGACTGTTAGCTGGTTTCGCACGAGGTCTCGTTTACCAATATGAAAGTGTAAGAGGTCTAATTCTTCGAAAAGTTGTACTTGGTGGGGAGATTTGGGGCACACTTAGGGTGACGTGGGCTGGTACGTCAGGACTAGCGCTAGACACTGGTGGTTCCGTGTGGCTTATAAAATTTTCACGTCCCTTAGGTGTTCGTTCAGCTAAAGTATCATGTCTGTTTTCTGGAGCTCGGGGCGAAGTAGTTGCCATGAAAGCTCGTGACGCACGAATATTGGCTTTAGCAACTCTTTCACGAGTTATTATAGTTGCCGGTGGCAGAGCCTCAGGGGTACGCTTAGATGGGCCTCCGGATGTGCTCCCTGTTCTTGAATGGTGTGAAATGGACAATAGAATATTAATCTGCGCTCGCGGTAACACTATGCAGTGGTTAACTGTAACCTTAAATGGAACGTCAATCAACCTCCGGCCGGTGCAACGTGTGGAACTCATGGCAACACCGATATGGCTGGGGTGGCTCGGAGGCAGCCTCGCTATATTTGATTCTAACGAAAATCTACGTTTGTGGGGCGATGATTACGATAAACCTCTGGACCTATCACATATAGAACCTGTATATTCATCTGCGTTTTTCAAGGTAGTTATAAAAACATTTTTTCTTTTTAATCCATACTTTCAATACCTATATTATGAATTCGAAAGTAACTCTGTCTGTCTGTCTATCTATGACGCAATTAGGGTCAAACCGCTGATCCGATTATGATAAAGTTTCATATAGAGGTACTTGAGAGTCTTGGGATGGTCATACCTTTTTATTTGCAACATGCAATTTATTCGGCCATGTTAATTACAACAAGTAATTTTGTTGTTTTAAAAAAAAAATCGCACAAAATGGACATCTTGAACTATAACATGGCGTGCGCTGACCCAACCTTATGAGACATATAAAAACGATGTTGAATAAAATTATTGTCCTTTAAAAGATTGATTAAAAAGTCCGCGATAGTATATATATCTCTTTGAAGGTTGAACCATAGTAACCATTTTAATATATTTAAAATAAATTCAAATTTATCGGATTATTTTTAATGTACTTTCTATAATTTGATATTTATCTTTATCAAAATAAAAATAATAGTAATTTTTAGGATTTCATCTAGATTAAAATAAGATTTTACTGTACATCATACTAATAAATACTTGAGGAGATGATATCACTGATTCAATAACCTACGAGCCGCACGGTATGACGCGCGGCATCGCCCGCTTCTTTTTATTCAATGTTATTTGAGTATTTAGAAAAGAATAATTGGTTATTTCAGTTCAGTTATATATATATATACAGTTGTTATATACTTAATAAAGCGTAATTTTAATCTTTTGCGATTTTATTTGATATTGATCGCAAAAATTATTGTTTTTAATTTAGAAAAATGTTTAGTTATTTCATATACTTAGTGTCTATGTCTTTTCTTAATTATTTAGGCTTATATTTTCTTACTAATCCTATTGAAAACGGAAAATAATTTCATATTATATTTAATAAATATTCGTATATTTTTAACATTTTTTTTAAAGTGTTCACACTTAGGAAAGAAAAATAGTTATTTAGAAAAATTAAAATTAAATTAGCTTCACGCTATATCCCGCACACAGCAGGGTAGGCAGAGGGAACTTAGTGTTAAGACACCCCGTTCCCCACTTTCTGCCGAATTTTGGAGGCATTGCGTGTTGATTGGTAGAACTCAACGCCGCGCTTTTGCCTCGACACCAGAGCGAAGAAATGAAAATATAAATTTAAGTAAATATCTCATCTCCTCGAGTGGGGATCGAACCCACAACCAGTCGGTTTTACAGTCACACTTCGTGCCGCTGCGCTACGACTGGCCTCAAATAGTTATTTAGAAAACGTATAAAAATGTTAACGTGGCGAGACTTGAACATTAACTTAAACATTTAAATTGTTCGTCATTGTTTATTTTTTTAGATTTTATATTATATAAATATTTTTTTCAAGGGCCATTGGACGGATGGGAGAGTATCACGCGCGATGTGCAAGGCAGGGGAAAGTGCTTTAGGCGGTGGTTGTATAAGTGAAGGCACATTAGCTCTGCTAGGTCGCAGGGGAGTTGTTCGTGTAAAGCCGAGAGATCTCATCGCTAGAGCCCAAGCATTTATAGCCTCTGGACGCTATATGCAGGCTTTGCGACTACTGTGCTCCTCCCAAAGCACTGAGGCGAAGAAGTTAGCCAGTGAATTCATAGAAACGTTAGCAGATAGACCTCATATATTGAGCAACAAAAATGTTGCTATACATGTTGTCAAGCTATGCCTAAAATATGATATGAGGTGAGGTTTACAATACAATATGATTATTTAATAATAAATAGTAAATAAACTTCATGTTTAATATGATAAGCCATTATAATAAAAAAAATTAAATAAAAATAAATGTGAAATATAATATAAAAAAGGTATTTTCTTTTTTCATATTGAAATTTCTTACAAAATCAAACTCTATTCTATCTAACTAAAAAGGTCTTTTTTCAGTGATGAATTATGGAATTGCCTTTGGGAAAATTGTTCTACTGAACAAGCTTTTGTGGAAGCTTTGGGCGACGCGGCAGTACGTGGTGAACTTTCGAACTCGCCGCCTTCTCCTGACTTCACTCAAGTAATTAATAAGGACTATAATTTATTCTTGTTTTTTAGCTTTACGCGGCAGGAGGCTTTAGCGTTAAGACACTCCTTTTCCAACGCACCGCTCAATTTTCGCGGCATTACAATATGACAAGGCACTTGCTAATAAGACAAAGGCGAGGTAAAGAAAATAAGCAATTACTCCGAGTTTGGAATCGAATTTACAACCGTCGCGTTTACAATCAGATGCTTGTCCAACTGCGCCACGACGATCTCAATATAAATTTAATATACAAAATAATTCTAAATTTAAAATGTACGTACATAATAGGCGCTAATAGAGCGTCTGGCGGAGTTCGAGCCGGACCTGGTGGAGCGCGTGGTGGCGTCGCTGCCGCTGACGTCACTGGACCCGCACCGCGCCAGCGTGTTCACGCGCGACAAGCGCCTGTGGCGGGGCGTCGGCGCCATTGCCGCTGCTTTGGGTATGAACTTTGCTTTTTTTTCAGTTCTCCTCCTATATCCTGTCTATAGGAAAAAGGGGGGAAATTGGGAGTATCTTAACACTAAGCTAATTTCTCCTCCTGCTTACTGTCCAGACTGCGAGGTACAGCATGAACCTAAGAAAAAAACAGAATATTATGGTTATTTTTAATAAATAGTAAATTAAATAAAAAAATATTCTGGCTGGATTATACAATTATAACTTATAAAAACGTATATTTTTTCTACGTTTTTATAAGTTATAATTGTATGATCCAGCCAGATAAAACTCAAATAGAATTTCAATCATAATGTTAAAGTAAAAATAAATTACATTGGTACACAGTATATTTAAGACAATCATATATTTTTTAATAATTGGTCTACAAAAAACAACATGACTTTTTAAGTGTCTCTTGTAAGTTGTAAGGTTCGCACAGATGAAAATCGTTATGTATATTTTTTAACGTATAAACATTTTAACGTAGCGGGATTTGAACCCGCGCCTCTTTGAAAATCGTCCAAGCGCTCTGACCAACTAAGCCATACGTTCTCATCTCTACGTCAAATTTTTTATACGCTTGTTAAAAGTTATTTACGTCGGTAGCATCTCTGTAGCTACAGATAAGTGTTTAAAAATGTTTAAAAATATCTTCAGACGGCTGCAGCGGTGCGATGCGCGAGCTGGTGCGGCACGTGAGCGCGGGCTGCGCGGGCGGCGGCGGCGGGCGCTGCGCGTGCGCGGGCGGCGCGCTGCTGCTGGCGGCGGCGGACGCGCTGGCGGGGCGCGGCGCGGGCGGGCGCGCGCTGCCCCCGCACGCGCGCCCCTCCGCGCGCCACGACGCGCTGCACGCCCTGCTGGCTGAGGAGGTATGCATAGAGAACTTAGTATTGAGACTCTTCGTTCCCCAATTTCTTCCGATTTCTCGAGGCGTTGCGTATTGGAGGTCTTATATTATTATAATTCATGGTTGTGTCATGGGGTGTTACATTTCGGCTTAGGCTAGAAATTTATTTCGAATTATCCGTTTGCTTTGGATAATTTCGAATTTACTTTTTCATAAATCAATTTGTGATATTTGTTGTGTTTTTTTTTTTTCATGTAAACTTAAATCTTTGTATTTATTACTAGTTTGTAGAAATCGTTAACAGACAGACATGGGTGCCGATTTTTTCTTTGAAAGGCAGAGTAATAAGTTGAGTCAGTCTAATAAGTTTACTTCTTGCAGTCAGACGGGCGCTCGCCGCTGGGCGTGCTGGTGCAGCACGACACGGCGGCGGCGGTGCGGCTGCTGGAGCAGTGCGCGCGCGACCCGCCCTTCGCGGGCCCGCTCGGCAAGCAGAACCGACTGCGCGTGGCGCGCGCGCTGCTCGCCTGCGAACCTGATCTACAGGTACATTTATTTATATTTTAGCAGGGTAAGTAGAAGGCCCACCTAGTGTTCAGACACTCCGTTCTCCAAGAACTGCCAAATTCTCGAGGCTTTGCGTGTGGAATGGTAGAATTCAACGCTGCCTATTAGAAAAATGGAAATATTAACTAATTTTAAAAAGTTCATTGCCCCGAAATGAAATCGAACCCACAACCGTCGTGTTTATAGTCACAAGATTGTGCTACTGCACCACGACGGCAGGACGTCAGGTACATTATGTGTATAAATTCAACCGATTTTGAATATGAATGTAGACGCCGTCGTGGCGCAGCGTCACCGCGCCTTACAATGAAAATGCCTGTTGTGGGATCAATTCCTAGCGTACATATTATGGCGTTGAGTTCCGCCATTCGAGAAGAATTTGATCAAAAATTGTCCCAAAACGTGTGAAGATCTTCGGTCTAAAGATAGCCCACTCAAGACAAATGAAGCATACTAAAAGAATTATAAGTGTAATGCGGGCCACTAGTTCTATATATGCGCGGAGGGATAGGTAGGTCAGTGCCCACCCCAGTAAATAGTAACGTTGGCTCTGAAAAATAAAAAAAATGCTTTGTACAACCATATCTGTTGAAACGAAAGCCCCTCAAAGATATCTCTAGACAGGTACACTCATGATAAGCAACATTAAAAATAAATTAAATTAAATTAGCTTCACGCTATATTCCGCACACAGCAGGGTAGGCAGAGGGAACCTAGTGTTAAGACACTTCGTTCCCCACTTTCTGCCGAATTTTGGAGGCATTGCGTGTTGAGTGGCAGAACTCGACGCCGCGCTTTGCCTCGTCACCAGAGCAAAGAAATGAAAATATAAATCTAAGTAAATATTTCATCTCCTCGAGTGGGGATCGAACCCACAACCAGTCGGTTTTACAGTCACACTTTGTACCACTGCGCCACGACTGGCCTGGATAAGCAACATAAAGAATAAAATATTAACAAGACTCTGCTTTTTCATCTCTTCAAGAGTCTTAATGTTTACAGGAACTCGACAAAAAAATGGAGATAATAGAATTTATATGTGGACAACTGCAAACGGGGTCGTTGCCCCTGGATCCGGAGGTCATAAACAAGATCCAAGAGGTGGTGTGTCGCGACGCGTGCGAGCGCGCCGACCGCGCCTGGCTCGCCGCCGCCGCGCGCCTGCGCCCGCCCGCGCGCGCGCCCGCCGTGCCGCGCCCGCGCGTGCTGTGGCGCCTCGACGCCATGCAGGACGACCACGGCCATGCTATTGCTAACTTTTTTAAAATTGCAGAACCATCCAGTAAAGACATCGACGAATTTTTTGAATATTTAGCTTCTAAAGTAGCGAGTGACGCCGAAGCCGTAGACTATCTTAAACCGTATTTTTCGGCACTTGTTTGTTTACGACCGCGGTCGGCGGCTGCGTTGTGGACGGAGAAGTTCAGCGACTCTGTAGCGTCTATGTTGAAACAGGTGGTCGTCGATCAAAGATTAGCTTTTTGTGAGGGATTATTGGAAATGGGACGTCTCCGGGACGATGCAGCGTTGATCTATTTGAAAGATTTATGTTTAACACGGCCTGCAAACGTAAAAGATTTTTTGATCAAAAATCAAGGAATCATCAGACCGGAGGACGCGCTCAGTGTCGTTCGAGAGGTGGGACCCAAGGAAGCGGAGCCCATCTGCCTGGAGGCCACCGGCGACCACAGTGCCGCCCTCGACGCCCTCCTGGCGCTCATAGCGGCCGCCGGCTATGAGACCGCGGCGAGGCTCGTGGACGAGGCTAGCGGCCTCTGCCTGCGCGTGGGGCCCACGCTGCCGCCGGACGCCGCCGCCGCGCTGTGGACGCGCCTGCTGCGCAACGTGGCCGCGGTGCCGCCGTCGTTGCTCTTCGAGGCCATGCAGTACCTGCCGCTGGAGGAGCTGGTGGTGAAGACGTGCGCGTCGCTGCGCGTGGCGGGCGCCGTGGTGCGCAGCGGCGAGGCGCGGCGCGGCGCGTGGCGGTGCGCGGCGCGCGTGCTGCGGCGCGAGGCGCACGAGGCGCTGGCGCGCGCGCTGGTGGCGGCGCGGCGCGGCACGGCGGTGCGCGGCGTCTGCCGGCGCTGCGGGCGCGCGCTGGTCGCCCCGCTCGGGCCGCACGCGGGCGCGCGCTCCGGGCACTGCGCGCGCGCAGTGCACGCGGAGTGCGCGCCGGAGGTGACGTGCGCGTGCGGGCGGCGCGTGCCGACGGAGGTGCTGGCGCTGCCGCCGCCGCCGCGCCGCCGCGAGCCCCCGCCTCTGCAGTACGACCTGCAACTCGTGGCGCCGCCGCGTCCCGACCTGGAGGGACTCGTATAGCCCCGCCATTATTATTGTTGCTAGTTAGTATATATTATACCTTGTTCCTAGAAATTATAACATAAGGAAACCAAAATTATGGACAGTATACACTTTCTCTTTGTAAATACTTGAAGACTTGTTTGAACTATATACTTCATAACGATCATTTCATTAATCTCTTAATTAATTTAATTGGTTTCACCATACTAGATGTTACATCATTTGAGACAAGATAACGTATGATAGTTTGTCATTTTCATCATATTGATAAAAATTATTCATAAACTGAATAGTTTTAATTTAGGTATCATACTACTTAGTGATATAAACGCCAGTAAAAGTTTTATATACAATGTGAATTAACTGGCTACTGTTAAAATATCTATATTATTGCAACTATAACAGTGACATTAACTTTTTTTATATGTACACATGTATACATGTATGTATATAAAAGCTTAAAATTTGATTTAAGGAAATTTTATTGAAATAAAACTTCTTATGTGAAATAAACTATTTATTCTTACTGCAAACATACATGAAACAAATGAAAAATCCATACTATACTATTCTTACAAAGTTATAAATTGTATACATAAAGATAATATCTGTACTTTAACTGTTAAACATGATATTGCTAAATTTAACAGTTGTAATATTCTAGGTCTTAAAAAAAATACAGAACATTAAACTTATAAATGTTCTTCGTTTAATAAAGGTTATCTATAGTAATAGTGCAGATTGCATATGCCTACACGATAACACAGATATTTACAAAAAAATATGGTATTTATTCTAGTCTATAATTTCTCTATATGTCATATTTACCTTAAAATAGCACACGAAGTAACTTTAGACAAATAAAATAGGAATAATACTTGCCAAAATAAAAAAATAGTATAAAAAAACGTATATCTATATAAATGACCTCTTCATTTTTGTTTAATTCTATATTTGCAATAGATTATTTATTTATTTACATTATAAAGTAACAAATATAAGTAAACGTCATAAATGAAATAAAAATCTTGTAACATGAATATGCTTATATAATAAGAATTTGTCGGTACCCAAATATTAAAACTACCTATAAATTTGTATTACAAGCTAAATATCTATATTTAAGATCAAATTTCCGAATTCATTGTCTGATGAATACATATGTTTTATATTTGTGAATTTCTTATCAACTTCGGTTTAGATTCAAAGTAAAATAAAATATTTCAGTCAACACAAAATTGATAACCAGAAAATGATATTAGTTTTGTGTTTTGACTTGTAGGTACTAATTATATATCGAAATATATTTTTAAACAACATATCTAAATTCAATATCAGTGACAATCATATTTCAACAACATATATGTTATACAGGATGGAAGTGTCAGCACCACTTTAAATGAAACCACAGTTTTAACTACTCTATAAAAGCCTAATACAAATCATAAAAAAATAAATTCCCAAAAATGAAAAAAATATTTTTTCAAACAAAATAAATAATAAAATTGTCGTTTTAAAACTAAACGCCATTAGTAAGAATGAATAGCACGCACACATAAACCTATCAAAGGAACACCGCCGCACACGCCTCATTTCGAAATCGAGTCGTACGTATTGGCGATAAAGTTCAAAGTTGTTTAACCTTTAGTAGTATTTTTGTATTAGTAATTGTTTACGTTATTGTTATCTATACGTAGTCGCGTCACACGAAATACAGGTATGGATAAAAATCGTACATCCAAACTGTTGAGGCATCTTGATTAATTTCTTTAGGTATGGGTTTGAAATATTTTACCCCATATGGTGTTTCCGTAAAAAGAGCGCTGCCACTTCCACCCTGTATATTTCAAAAATTATGGTAGATGCTAGTCCATGAACATGGGCGTATGTAGAGATCTTTTCTGGGGTTTACCTGGACTTTAGATTCCATTTTCACAAATGTTCGTGTAATGTTGTTTTTCCAATTTATCGGGGCAAACTTTTTGTCAATTTAATTTCTGGGGTGGGAAATGACCAAATCTGATCTATAAGGGAAGGGGAAGAGGGGTCTCCCCCCTCCCTCCTTTTCTGCGCCCATGTCCATAAGTCATGAGATAACATTTAGTTTATATGCACAATGGAGGACATTTAGAGAGATATTAGCAGTATATAATAATATTTTACAAACTAATTTTTACGTAAACTGTATAATGTGCTTATACAACTAAATCTTGAATTTATTTAGCAGTCACTTCAAAAACACTTGCGTTACTCTGCATTATCATATCTTACGCTGAAACAATATAAACGATACTATACAAATAACCACTATTTTAAAAATATTGTTTTTCTAGGCCCAGCTATATGGACTATATTAGGTTAATCAGTCTGGTAACTTATATTTTTTTCCCAAAGCAAAAAGGAGGGTTATATACATAGACGTATACAAATATGGCTTCACGCCACATCCCACAGTAAGAAAAGTATCTTCTTCGCTCCTCCGCTTCGCTTAACATTTAGTGATGTTTAAGTACAATCGATTCATAAATGAAAGTTATATCAATTTAATGTTGTTTTACAAAATTGCTACTTGACAAGAATTATTTTATATAACTGTCTTATTTAATAGGCGACACCTTTAGTTTTCCATTATTTGTTATTTAATATTGCTGTAGTTAAAATTATAATTTGTATAATGATAGAAAAAACATGAAATTGTATGATTATAAAAATCACCGAAATGCTAAAATTTAGGATTCTTCAATTTAAGTTGACCTCATGTCGTCAACTTAAATTGAGAATATAGAACCCAGTCATATTAAGGAAAATCATTTAAAGATTATATTATTTACTTTTTTTTGTAATTAACTATACATACAAACAGACCTTTCAATTTTATTTGTATGTAACTCCTGCCTACGCCTGAACGGTAGGGCGGGTTACGGAGCAGCGACGTTTTTTAATTTGAATGCGCCTTTGACATATCATGTAACAGGTGATTATATGACTAATAAGTTAATGTAATACGACAATAACTTCGTTCATGTGTCGTTCGAGTTAATAACTAATTATATTTTTGTGTATCATACACTTTTTAATTATCTGTTTTACAAAGTGAAAGATAAATAAATATCTCTCACTTTTAATTAATCAAAAACTAAAATGAAATATTAAGAATTAAATATACTACAGCTCGCGGACTACACATATTATATTAATTTAATAAACAATGTTGAAGTATTACATTTGCGTTAAATACACACAAAAATATTGAACTCTAAGAGTTTCTAAAATCTATTTTATTTTTTCTAATAGTATATAGCTTAAATTTAAATAAGAAATTAATTCCTCAATAAAAGTTATAGATGATTAATTTATTAAAAGTTACACCACTTCATAGATAGTGTTTATTGGTTCATATTTAGTTACATAGACTGTTATATATATTTTGATGCTTTAATTATTTTTTAAAAGTATAGAGCTTCACCCTATAGTCGCATTAAGCATGGTAGGCAGGGAGAACCTCATTTCGAGACTCATCCGTTGTCCGCTGTCCCGAATCCCAGACATTGCGTGTTGAGTGACGCAACTCAACTTCTTGCTTTGTTTTGGTAACAGAAAATAAATATAATTCATTTTCCCGTGTGAGAATCGAACCCACAACCATAAATTAACTGATTTAATTTTAAAACGTGATTGTAATCACTATAACTGCATATATTCATCACGCTACTACATAAAAAAAACCAATTAGATAAAAACTTTTACGTAAAGCATTTATGCGATATAATGCTTCTTTAATATTTAAATTAGATCGTAATAAAGATAATTGTGACGGAAGTTTCTTAGAAGTAAATCTTATGCTAAACTAGCATAAGATTTACTGTAAACAATTTATTATCAAACGCAAAGAAAATTAAATGTATAGTTTACTATGCCCAACACAGAAGACAGAAGTTAAACTTAAGTCTCGATAAATACTGCTGTAGTTTTGGTACCGACCCTAGATTTGACACTTAAATGAAACCCCCAATCTATCTTCTCTTGCGGGTAGACTGAGCACCGCTATTAGAAAAGTGAGACAACTTACAAACGGTAACAACACTCGACTCGACATCTTGTTTTATAGAATACTATAACTTTGGTATTATAAAAATGCTGAAATCTAATTGAAAATTCAAAGAAACGCAGCGCCGGAAATCTCTGAGAGAAGTTTCTAATATAAAAGGTATTTACAATAAGAATAAACAGACACTTAGCACTTACAAACAATATTGATATGGTATTGATAAAGTAAATAAAAACAAGCTGATCACTCTTTAGTTTTCGTCTTCAAAAAGTTACTAAATCATAGTATACAGGACATGGGTCCCGTATACAATAACATATATTTAATAAAATTCCACGAGTTATTTTTGACTTGCCAGTGGATTAATATACAGTTAAAGTAAAAAATTATATTAGTTAATAATTACTAAAAGCTAACTTATTGTTTATTCAATCCAAGAATACCATAATGATAATAGCGCATGGAATGAAATTCACTCAGGAAGCAAATGATTAGATATCTATTATAAATTATATTTTGAAAAGAGCAACTGATGAGTTTCTCTTTCTCGGCTGCTCTTCTCAGCAGAACTGCTTTCTGATTTTTCTCAATAATTTTAATTCAAGAGTGCTTGTAATGGTTTGTTTGAGTAAAGCATATTTTGATTTTGATATTATATTTTACTATGTTTATCAGACTTTGTATAATAAAAACATACATTGCGGTTATAATTAGGGAGCCAGGATTCCATTGTTGGTTGGATAAAATTAATTAATCAAAACACCATTTCTATCATACCAGAACAGTGAATATATATTTTCGAAAAAAAAAAGTGTAAAATGATATGAACAAGTTACCGTTGGCGTTGGCCTCTTCGTTTGCTGAGTCGGCGGCCTGAACTTGGATCCTGCAAAGTGAAACGATTTGTGGTCTCTGGAGCCACTCTAAGATTTCTAGAGTCAGTTGAACGAGCAGCATCAACCTTCAAATTCAAAAAACAGTATAATGCTACATACATAATAATCCTTGTATTATATAAAAGTATTGTTGTGAGTGATTTTTTTTTATATAGCAGTTTGAATACATTGTGCTTAAATAAAAATTTAAACAAAAATATATATAGTGTTTTTTCCATCACCACTTTAAATGAAAACACAGTTTTAACAACTCTATAAAAGTCTTACTAAAACAAAAGAGTTTCTGCCAAAAATTAAAAAGTGATTTTTGCAAACAAAATATATCTCTTTCTCATTATTCTCAGTATGTGTTTTGAGAGTTGTCTGAAATTCAAGCTTGGCTGAGCCAGAGCACTTTCATCTGATTCGTTACTTGAACTAGCAGCTTTAAAGCTATATTTTTTTTAATATTTAAACAAAAATTTATAGTATTCAGTTTTTTTGTTGAATTGGCACTACCTGTAGCTGCCAAATTTCCTAATTCTAGGTCAACCAGTACCCTATAATGTTGATCCTCTTTATATTGTCGAAATACGCGTTGTTTGCTTATATATAAATAGCCATATCTTTTCCTTAAGTAAATGTAGAAATATGTTTTTTTAGGATATCACGGTGCCGCAGATGAGTATATGTGACAACAAAGTGATGTTATAAAGGTTCCTTTTTCCTTAAAATGTACGGGACCCTAAAAACACTAGTTATGGCACAGTGTATGACAGTTTGCAAAAGGGGCGGTTGTAGGTTCGATTCCAAATCAGGAAAAGTATTATATAATTTCCCTGCTCTGGTAACAAAACAGTCACGTTGGGTTTCGCCACTCAACATGCCAAGTCTCGGAAATTTTGTGCGTTTGAAACTTAGTATCTAAAGACTAATTTCCCTCTGCTTACCCTGCCATGTGCGGGAAATAGCAAGTTAGTAAATCGATTATTAACAGACAAAAGTACTAGCAGTAGAAAACTGAAATCTAACATGGATTATAGAAAAACACCGATAGAATTTCTCGAAATGACTATAGGAAATAAAAGGAGAATAACGGGATTTACCATTTATGGTCCACGCAAACGAAGTTGCGGACTAAACTCGTGAAATTAATATGTTTGTCATGAAGATGCTGTGATGCATTGTGACTACTAATGGTGTATGATATCTGCTCACACATTGTCTCAAATTAGGCTAAAATGTGAAGAACCTAGTACTTAACTTAGTATCACTAGGTTCTCTATCTCTATCAAAAAAAGAAATTAAACTATTATATTTAATAGTATACCTCTTTTGCTAGTATCGAATTCAATATAAAAAAAATATAATTAAGTTCTATGATCAAAAAAAAATGTAAAAATTAAATTAAATTTTAAAAAGGCCGGTCCTGGAGCAGTGCCATAAAGTGTGTCTGTAAAATCGACTGGTTGTGAGTTTAATCCCCACTCAAGGAAATAAAATATTTATTTATATTTATATTTTCATTTCTTCTCCCTAGTGACAAGGCAAAGCGCGGCATTAAGTTCCGCCATTCAACACGCGATGCCTCCAGATCTCGTCGGAAAGTGTTAAACAGAGTGTCTTGACACCAGGTTCCCTCTGTCTACCCTGCTGTGTATGTAGGTACAGTGTACAGTAGGTACAGTAGGTACAGTGTGAAGCTGCAAAAAGATGTATGAATATATTATTTATGTATTGAAAAATTATTAATATATTTGTATTTGTAATAATTGTATAGTAATGAGATAGGAAATGAACCAATTCCAATTTTATATTATACCATAAGGTCAGGAATGACTGTATAGATAGTAAAATATTCATATTACCTTGTCCATGAATTTTTTAATCAATTCTGGACAATTCAAATTACTTTCAGGTTCCCAGGAGTCAAATGTGTTAGACCATCCCTTCCAATGGATAAGAAATTCTCTAACACCATTTTTTTTGTGATGTACTTCAAGAATGCGGTCTACCTATAAATCAGAAACACACATGTTTAGAACAAAAGTTTTTAAAGTCTTTGGTATACCAGAAAGGCATTCATCTGTAATAAGTTTATGAAGTTATGGGTTTTGAAAACCCATTAGGAGGAAGGTTTTTAATTTCCTTATTCTGGTAACAAGGGTGGTGCAGATTTTTGCTTTATTTCTGCTGTCAGTCTTCAAAGATTAGGCAATGCATAGGAATGGCATATATATAGGCAATGCATGGAGACAGTGCCCCTGTCTACCCAGGTAGGCCGCATATAGTGCAAAACTAAAATGTTTAAATACACAGTTTTCAGCAGTATTATTTCAATATATCTGATAATTTTAGTTATGCATATTACAATTTTAAGAGTGTCTTCCATACTAAGCACTAATGCATCGGCTGTGAACCTACGATAATAAAATTAGTACAGAATGCTCAGTGAGCAAGACCAACCCACACTTGACAATTATTATTTTGTTTGATGCTGTATCCTTACATATGGCAGAAAGGCAAAAGGGGCTTACTTATATACTTAGTACTCAGTTAAGTATTCAGTTCCCCAAGAACCCACATTTCAGGATATTATGTTCTATGATAGCATCATTATACCTTTTATAGAAGAACTTACTTCATATTCTGCATTTTCATCAGCATTTTTGCTGTCCCAATTTGATTTTGATTTCTTTGCTGGAGATTTAGTCTCTTTTTTAGATCCTTTCCTTTTCTTGCCATCCCTAGAATTTTTTGAATTTTCTTTCTGAAATAATAAGTGTGTTAAATTTCATATGTATATAATAAAAAAAATATTTAAACATTGGCATTGTTTATTATATCCTTATAAATAAATAATATTAATTATGCTAATGAGGCATGCATGTGTCAAAATTTAATAACTTAAATGTTTTATACTCTGACTTACTTCATCATTGAATTTTTGGATTAAGTCTGGGCATGACAATGTGTTGTACGGTTCCCATGTGTCACTATCAGCAGTATAACCCTTCCAGCGAATTAAATAGTGTACCTTGCCTTTAATTCTCTTTGAATCAATTATTTTATCAACCTGTACATAAAGTTACACATTATAAATAAATGAATGAAGTTGTAGTTAAAAAAAATATTTTTACAGAATTTTTTAATATTTAATTAAATGTATTTTGTTATTTGTACTTGTTATACAAATAATAAAATAAGTTTAAAAAATAATTACACGTCTATATGTGTGTGTACACAACTTTACTAACAATATCTTTAACGAAAAAGATTGCAAGTTAATATGATAAATAATAAATTAGTATGATAATGATGTTGAACAAAAATTATGGTAAAGTTTACACTTTTGTTTACACAACACAACATAATACCTCGTACTCTTCCTCTTCGGTGTTATTTTTATTGCTTTTTTCGGACTTCTTTTTCTTACTTTTGTTTTTTGCCTTAGTCTTTTTTGGTGCATCTTTAGATACATCAGACTCCGATATATGATCATCATAATTTTCGTCTTTATCATTTTGCTCATTGTTTTTTGGTTGCTCTATAGAGCCGCTTCTATCACCGCGCTCTTCGTTACCAACTGATCCGGATTCGTTTGTAGATGAAACAACATCATCTTCTACACGGTTTTTCGATATTTTACGCATTTTAAATTTCGGAACGTAAACAATAATGAAATTATAATTCAACAATATTTAAATAGTAGTTTTCCTAAAAGTACAAGCAAAGGAGGGAAAATATTTAGCCACAAATTAGAAAAGTATTGCAGAGTTATAGACAGACGCAAACGTCATAGACAAAAGAAAGAAGATGCATTTTAGATCATTGAAGTGGTATTGAATAAATAAGTCCATAAGTCCACATTGAGAATTTAACATAATATTCTTCAAAATTACCTTTTAGTTGAAAATAATTTATATTAAATAAATAAAAAAAAAATTGGTAATTGCTATAACATCTATTTTATACAAGTGTTTTACTGAATGGGCTGAATTATTAGTTTTCAATTTGTATGATGGAAAAAGACACCAAAATTTCAAGATTAAGAAAAAACTGAGGTTGCCGTGCACGCGTACTTACCATCTACTTAACTACCGTAAAGCTAAATATTTTTCTTTAAACATAATAAATTTTGCGAGCAAAATCAAATAAATTCTCAAAATACTTTAATTATTTAATGAGGCCGTCATGATGCAGTGGCACAAACTAAAAAACTGTAACTTTAAATGCGTCACTCAACATGTAATGAATTATAGAATTCGGCGGGAACTGGGTAACGGTGTGTCTTAACACTAGGTCCCTCGACCTACCTGCTGTGTGCGGGATATAGCGCGAAGCTGAAAATTGCGCGAAAAGTGAGGGAAAAACAGTGACTTAACACTAGATCTATTAACAACTTAACACTAGATTAAATTACTTTTACCTATTTCTATACATATAAATAAAATAAAAGGGTCTGTCTTTAATATCAACATAACAGTTTTTTTAAGTGCATATAGTTATTTACACGATACCAAAACACTATTATACAATTTGAACAATTTAGTCGTTCTGTCTCTCTGTTTATCCCGGCTATTATTATTATTATGCATCTAATATTGTAAGATAGAGGGGGTCGTAGATCAACATAAAAGTTATTTTGATACAATAAAAAGTTATATCAATTTAAAATATGTTGTTCGACAAATTTGCAACTTCTAATACAATTATTTTATACAACTGTTTTTTCTAATTGACTACTTAAATCTTCAAGGGGAGGGGAGCGCAAATTAATCATTTAATACAACGCAGTTAAAAGATATCAATCAAAACTTATCAAAAAGTAATCAAAACTTATAGTGTACTTTCCGTAGACCTACAGTTATTAAATTTAGGACGAAGTAAAATTTTGCTATAAAGATAAAGGAAAATATCTTGAGGTTACTCGCTAACCTGTAGAATGAAGGGGAAGGGGAGCTTTCGAAGGACTATGAAATTCTAATGAACAACCACACGTTTTGCAGTGATGAGCGGAATTTTAGATGGAGATGTATAAATGTGTGTGTGAGATGACGCCTCAGTTTCAAGTAACAGCAAACGTTGAGTCATGATGTAGCTGATGGTGAAATCACTGTAAAAGATGAGAGAAAGAAGTTAAGAGTGCAAAACGAAATCTAAAATGTGGTTAGTCAGCAAGAGCAGATGGAGTTACTGCCGACATGATCAACCACTGGCCACATGTTTTGGACTTGTTCTGGTTTTTGTGCAATTTATGCTGGAAATCAGGGGAGGTCCCAAATGATTGGCAAAGTGCAATCATCATACCTTTGTATAAAGGCAAAGGTTCACAGATAGACTGCGTAAGCCTGCTAGCTATCGGTTTGAGTAACTTAGGTAGTAAAGTTTATGCAAAAATTTCAGCGAGAAGAATGCAAAAGAGATCTGAAAGGTTGTTGTGGGAGGCACGAGGAGGTTTTATACCTGGAAGAGGATGTATGGATCAGACCTTTTTCCTCCGCATGATCACGGAAAAAATGTTGGCTGTTAACCAAAAAGTTTTCTGTGCTTTTGTGGACTTGGAAAAGGCGTTTGACAGAGTTGTAAGAGCGAAATTATGGGAGATATTATCCCAGTACAATGTGAACGGATCCCTGCTCAGCCTGTGTACGAGTAGGAAAAGGCAAGTCGATCTGATTTGACATCCAATCGGGTGCGCCATGTCAACTTGGTTGGTCAATTTGTATTTAGAACAATTCAATCGATGACAAAACATCACATTTGAATTTAAAGTGTTCGCAGAATATGTGATCTATATTTATTAAAGTAGTTTATTTTTACATTATCAAAACGAGTCTCAAGTTTGAGAACAAGTTGGCTCTTGGGTGTTTTTATATGTCAAGTATTTAAACAATATTATGAAGATTAAGAAAATAAAATTATAGCACTTATGGGCGTTAAATGGGCTGAATGAAAATATTTTTAGTTTTTAAATTTGTTTTTACAATGTACCATTTGGTTCGCTTTAAATATGAAAATATGAAATCTTTGAGTATAGACTTATTTCAGAAATACACACACACAGTCAGTACAGTTTAATTACGAATATTTTTGGACAGAGGTTAACTAAGAATACACTAAAGAGTGTATTCTTAGCTTATCTTAAAATAATTTACTAGTTTTGAGTAAATATAAGGAAATTGAAATTAGTGCGTTTTGGAGAACTGCCATACCAGCGTATTACCATATTTAGTATTATTAAAAGTAAGTTTTTACTTACACACACACACATATATATATATATATATATATATATATATATATATATATATATATATATATATACATATATATATATATATGGCTACGTGAATATAGAGTATAAGTAGAAAAGAAAAGCAACAATATTTTATTGTATAACATCTCATTTAATCATTTTAAATTTATATTCTATGCAGCAATGTTTGTCAAGCCCTAGAGTAAATTGTCAGTTTTGTCACTGTCGAGTTTCGCCTATTAAGTAACTACTAACTAGTGACTTCTGTCAAAGTGTCTTCATGTGTGAACAAAACGATTCAACATTTGCGAAAAAAGTAAAATTGCTTACAAAATCATGACAAGTAGAGCACATTACAAAAATAGTCGAATGAATTACAAATTTCAAGATGACTTACCAGATGCAAAAGGTACTAAACCCATCAGGGAGGCGTCGTCAATATTAGAAATTCTTATACTTATGATAGTGCACATTTGTAAGAAAATATTGTTCTTTGACACTAGTTTAAAAATAGCTGTTTATTTAGGTGCTCTCTTTTTACTGTCTCTAATTGCAGATGTATTGACTTTCCCAAAAAGCTATTTTTCTAGAAGTGACAACATATTTAATCAATACTTTGTAAAAATTGGATGGTTTTGGACATTATTTTTGTCAGTGCCTTATGTTCTGCTGACTTCTTATACGACATGTTGTGGCAAAAGAAAGCTTATTTTAACTGGTCATTTACTAAGATTATTGATTGCCACTGTGTTTTGGTACATATGGACAACTGTGTTTAATATAATAGAAATGAAATATGGGAAGTGTAATTCAAGAATTTTTAATGACAAGGTTGAATGTCTTAAAAATGGACATTTTTGGAATGGCTTTGACATATCTGGACATTGTTTTATTTTGATATATTCAAGTCTAGTTTTAATTGAGGAAGCGAGAGCAATTAATGGTTGGGAGAGAATTAGAGACTATATACGCGATGAAAAATACTCAAGAAGCTTAAATGACAAATCACCTAGTGTTAACCCTCTCAGAAATATCAATACAGAGGAATTAAATGTTCTTAAGACGTCTTATGAGAAATTTACACCATACGTAAGAGCATTTCTTATAGCTATAGCATTTCTTCAATTGTTATGGGATGTTATGCTAGTGTCAACCATACTATACTACCACATTATGGTTGAAAAGTTTATCAGTGGCATTGTAGCAATATTGACATGGTATGTGACTTATAGGGTATGGTATACAATACCAAATGTATTACCAAATTTACCAGGGCAAGGTGTTTTTAAGTATAATATAGAAAAAGTAAATACTTCAACTGTACCTCAAAGAAAGAGATCTGTTATTAGTAATGGCAAACATTTTATGGGAATGCCTATACACAAAGGTCCAGATCTAGGTGAATCTGCAGATGACACAAAATAAGTTTTAAATGTTAGATTTAGTTCTTAATAATAAACTATTTATTTTCTGTTAAGATTTTTAAATTGTTATGGTTATATTAAGAATATGTACAAAATATTTTTAAACTTAGGTTTTTTGTTGTTTTTTTATTGATTTATTCGCAGGTTTAATTAACTTTAGACTGCTTGTGTGTAAGGTTTTTTCTCCTTATATATCTTTATGATGCCTTATGGTTATTGCAAATAAATGGTATAATGGTACTTTAATATTTATACTTGTTTTTTTTTTATGAACCCCCTTCAGAATTGTACATAAGTTATATTAATATAGTATGTATGAATTTCGAATATTTTACATAATTTGTGGACATTATGACTCCTTTCTAATTTCATTCTATTGTCAGTTCCTCCAAACCAACAAAAAAATTTGAAATATTTTAAATGTTTTATTTGTGCATGTGTCACTTAAGACTAGTTACTAATAATAATTTAAATTAAAAATGAAATCAACTTCACTGTAGCCCGCACACAACAGGGAAGGCAGAGGGAACCTAGTGTTAAGACACTCCATTCTCCAGTTTCCGTCGCTCTGGCATTGCATGTTGCATGTTGAGTGGCGGAACTCCACGCCGCCTTTTGCCTCGACACCAGAGCGAAAAAAATATAAATGTAAGTAAATATTTTATCTCCTCGAGTGGGGATTGAACCCACAACCAGGGGATTTTACACTCTGTGCCAATGCGCCACGACTGGAATCAATACGTTATTTTATCCATACACATATAATTTTAAATTATGCAAAATATGTAAATTCTTCAGTAGCTTGCAGTGCAAGGTTAAGCTGGCGCGTTTAAAATTCTATTTACAAGGTAAATGACGTTGCGTTAGTAATAACAGTGTATGGTTTAAATTTTTGAGGTAAAAATATTTGATGTTTCTCTTTATCTTTTGTTTTTACGCATATAATATTTTGTATTCTATATTCAATAAAATGTAGAAAGTACTTATTTTCATCTTTACACATGTCAAAGCAGCAACAATTGAGACATGCTTTAGAGACTTAAATTCCCTCTGAAATAAGTAACTTTTTTTTTTTTTTTAGTTAAATAACTCAATGAATATTTTTTCGCGGCAAAACGTGATTCGGCGTATAAAATTTAAGTACTACTTGGAAAAACGGGGTATTTGTCAATCCCGGTGCCATATTTCGGGACACTGGGACATTAAGCAAATCCTGAATATGAAATACGTACAAAATATATATTTCGTCACAAATATTTAAAAAATACTTTATGCTCCCAACTCCGATCAACTATACCTAATAGTTGATCGAAGGCTCCTAATGTGAGAAAATATTTTGGTCGTTTATCTATTTGTTAAATATTGCTACTCCTATTACTTAAAAATCATGTCATGTCATAAAGTCATGGTAAAATTGAGAAGCGTACCTGAACATAATTTAAAAATCAAGTGAAAATCTATCAACTATATATTTACAGGTTACCTACTATAAAAAAATGGAAAAGCAAACTCGAGTTTATTTAAAATGCTTTACTAATTTTAAACAGCCTAATATAATATCGTCGATTATGTTACTTTTAATAGATGTGTGTGCACTTTACAACTATAGTCACATATTATTATCTACTATACATTATATAATATAAACATAAATATCAATAATACTGATTCTGAAAATACTGAAACATTATTCAGCTCATTTCTTTTTGTTTATTTCACATAAATTGTAACCTTCTGTATTGCTTTTTCAAATTTCGAACATGAAATAGCTATGTCACTATACGTGTATCCCATACATTATGATGAAAAAGTATAAAAGAAGGTAACTTTGTAAAACGATAATCAAAAACAAATGAAACAGTCAATTAAAATGATCTAAGCTTAATATTCGACGAAATATCACAGTGTACGTATAATAAACGCAACACGGATGACATTTCAAATTAACATCAGCTAATAATAGGTTGGTTATTTATTTGAGGAATATGAGGGTTTTAAAATATAAGCTTTTTGAATATATATGCTATTCCCAAAACTACTCCTACAGAAACTGCACCCGCAGCTCCTACGTATACTGGAGGCTGTGAAGTAATAATCATTTTCAAATGGACTGGTAAATTAGGTATAGTTTTCTTAAATGAATCCCGTTGTTTTACTCGTGTAAAATAGTTTTCTATGTAAGGCCTCTTGCCCCCCGTCCAAAATCTCTCTTCTAATCCAAGTTCCCATAAACGTTGAAGTAAAACAGCCAAGTTGATATCTGCTATGCTAAATTTGTCGCAACATAGCCAATTATCTGCAAATATATAGAAATTATATTACTACAATTGATTTTTTTGCGTAATGTCTTTTAAATAAATTGTTGATAACCATAAGGCTAAAATTTTGTATGAATTTAATCTCTTAATAGCATTTGCGTCACAACAAATTCTTTGTTTTAGTTTTGTTTCCTTTCCCACTGTTAAATATATTATTAAAAAATGTATTAATCATTAAAAAAAGCTTGTTACGTTTTTTCGACTGGTTAATTACATATTTAACATTTGGAAGTAATATAACTTAAGTTTCAATTATATTGTGTACTCTGTTGGTTTTCGTAATTTTTTTATAGTTTCATAGAAAAAAAAACAGAAGATAATCCATATCCAATTTGCTCTAAAATTATTAGATTTTTTTTTCAAGTACGTAACGAATTTTGGAAGTGGCGGAGGGTTGTTCCTCGTTAAATGTTACGATGCGTTGCTTACAATTGTTTTTCTTTATTTAAATAATAAACTAGGTACTCATAATCTCCACAGTTACTAATCCTCTTTTTTCCTTTTGGTTTTGCGGAAAATCTCGCGCTTTGGCAGTTAAGATAATTGAGATGCTTAAGTACTATAGGGATTTCAAGTAGATTAATAAATCAATAAATGATATTGAAGAGAGAAACACTTATCTAAATTTAAAAACAAATTATAACTAATGCCGACGGAGGATATTTTTTTACGTGATAACGTCATAAGAAATTGATAGAAGACATTAGTAAAGTTATACAGTTTTATTTATTTTAATTTTTTTACTAGTAACAATGAATGAATAGATGGGTGAAAATCCGAACCTCCTACCACGATAGTACGTCTCTATCGGTTGATTCGCACTCTCGCTTTCATTCTCGGCTAAGACAAAACGTAACAGTGATTTACGCTTTTTCGTGCGGGCAGCCGACGTTCATCGATTTTTAAGAGGTTACTGCGTCAAAATCAAACTAAGTACTTCTTCATACCTTCATATGAAAAAACCTATATTAAATACTTATTAAGGAAACATATAAAAATTTGAACGTAGCGGACTTTAAGCCCACGCCTATTGGAAACAGTCCAAGCTCTGACCGCTAAGCCATACGTTCTCATTATGCTTATACGCTTGTACAAGTTATTTATGTTGTTAGCATCTGCTCCAGGGCGGCTATGACTAATCGGCCTGCACACATAGAGTTGTAAAGCTGTATTTTAGTTAGTGCTTTAAAACATATTACGATATCATTTTTGTCTTTTTGTTGTTATTAGATCCAATTCTGGTTCTAAAATATAGTCAGATCTACGGTCCCTTGATTTTCTGAAAATATCTTATTTCTACATGTACTTAAAAAATGATATGGCCGTTTATTTTGCAAAAAACGCGTATTTGTTGAAATACGCGTTTTTTTTATTCCCATTCCCATGGTTTTTATAAAGGAAATAAAAATGAATAGGATACTTTAGGTTAACTTAAAATGATTATTATAAAAATAAATTATTAAATAAATTATTTGGCAGCTAGCATCTACAGGTACTAAGGTTGCCCATTGCGTACACCTGCAGGTATCTCTTTTTTAAATGAAACTTATTTTTAAGAATGATATATAATAGTAGAATAGATCTAGGCAACCCTGTTGTAATCTATTCTACTAACATTTATCCATTCTTAAGGATAAGTTAAATTTAAAAAAAAACATATACTTATAGATGTATGCAATGGCATCTTAGGCCATATGCTAAGCTTGAATTTCAAAAAAAGCTCGAGAGCTTAAATTTTTGTACGGTACCCTCGGTGGCCGTGGGTGTGTCCGATTCGCGCTTGTCCGGTTTTTGGTTCAATAATATTTTTTCTTGTATATCTTCCATGTACAGACATCGGTCAGTTACGATTCTATTATAAGTATAGATAATTTATTTTCACAAAATGACTTTAGTCAAATTATTTTAATGATCTAAGAAATTAAAGTGTGGCACACAATGAAAAGTTATTTGACAAATCTACTAATAAGTTACTTAAGATGCTTATTTGTATTATTTGTTCAATAATAAAATAAATAATAGTGTGAATAATTTCAGCATTACAGGTGTGTAAAAAATCCTTGACAATGTTAAAGATTGGTAGAAACATATTAATTAAAGTTACAAACTACAGATTTTCTTTTTCACGAACTTTAATAAAGCCGTCGTGGTTGCCATTCTGAATGTAAGCGCGATGGTTGTGAGTTCTATTTCCACTCGGAAGACAAAACAAAGGAGTTATGTTGTAAGAAGGCAAAACACGGCGTCGAGTTCGACACTCAGATGGAAATTTCTAGAAAATTTGACGGTGCTTAGAAGACAGAACGTTTTACGTTCTGGAATGGCATATGTTCTTGTTCTTTGTCTTGATTCCTTCGTTTACGCTGCTATACCCGTTATACAGACTGAAGTTTAAGTATGTTAACATTTTAAATACCTTCACTTTGCTCTTTGAGTTGTGTTTCGACTTTTTCAAGTACTTCATCGACAATATTCAAAACTTTTAAGTATTCTTCTTCACTGCTGAGTATTTCATGTTTGCGATCTTGAATTTCAGCTTTATATAATAATACATTCTCAGCATGAGGATGTTCTTCGGCTAACTTTCGTAAATTTTTTGAACTACTCAAATCGCCATCTTAAAACATAGCAATACAAATATAGGGTACAAAAAAATATTAACGACATTTGATAAGCAAAACATGAATATATATCTCCTAATTTTTATTAATGTTATATTTATATTTTTAAACCAATTTCACTATGTTGCCATAATATATTTAAGTTTAAGGTTAAGAAGTCCCTTTAAATGCACATTAATGTTCACCTCCACAGCCTGAGCTCCTCTATACCAATATATAGAATACGAAATGATTCTACTAATACCGTCTTCGAAGTATGAAGCCAGTCGTGGCGCAAGGGCACAAAATGTGGCTATAAACACGAATGGTCGTGGGTTCGATTCCCACTCATTTCCATTTCTTTGCTCTGGTATCTAGGCGTTCGACAAAAATGGAGAACAGTGTTTTAATACTAGGTTCCCTCTGCTAATCCTGCTGTGTGCAAGATACAGCGTGAAGCTGATTACATATATTTTTTTAGCTTCACATTGTATCCCACAAACCCTCACACCTCACAAATATTGTATAGGTAGAGAGAACCTGGAAATCTACTTATAAAACATTCCATTCTCCATTAAGTCACTTTCATTCACTGCTTTCCATCGAATTTTGGAGGAAGTGCGTATTGAGAGGCGAAACTCAACACCACACTTTGCCTCGTTACCAGAGTGAAGAAATTAAATTATTAAATACATTTCCTCATATCAGAATCGAACCCCCGAATATACGCCTTTAGGCCCAGGAGCATGATTGGAGTCTATGTAATATATTAATAATTAATAATGAAATTTATTACTATAATCCTATTGTTTACTGCAAAGATCAAGTACTCTACATTATTACATTATAAAATTACTTTTTAATACTTCTCTGACTGGCAAAACAAATGGTAGTTTTGGACTACCACTAAGATGTGGATGACAAAATGATCCAATTGTTATTAAACCAGCTGGCAAGGCATCTATTAAATCTCTGAACCTATTTACTGTTAATATTACTTTGCTATCCAGTGACACATCCAGTAGTGGTGTAGTTTCTGTAAATATGAAAATTATAGAGACAAGTGGAGGCCAGTTGTGGCGCAGCGGCGAAGTGTGACTGTAAAACCGATTGGTTGTGGGTTCGATCCCAAAATGAAATATTTCCTTTTACTTCGCTTTGGTGTCAAGATTAAGCGCGGCGTTGAGTTCTGCCACTCAACATGCAATGCCTCCAAAATTCAGCAGAAAGTGGGAAACCGAGTGTCTTGTCACTAGGTTCCCTCTGCCTGCCCTGCTGTGACCAGTCAGTGGCGCAGAGACACAGTGTGACTGTAAACACGACAGGTTGTGGGTTTCATTTCCACTCAAGGAAATAATATATTAAATATTTTCATTGGGTTTCATCACTTAATGCTTAATGAATTCTGTGGAAAGTCGGGAATGAAGTGTCTTAACACTAGATTTCCTTTGCCTACTATTATAAGTAAGTTGTTTTTTTAACTCCATGATTCTTTACTACAAATTTTTGAGACCTTGAATTTTTAAAAGTGGAACTCATTGAGGAAGTGAAAATAATTGATTCCCATTGCAGAAATCAGCACCATCACATACCTTGATTTAGGTGAAGCTCTAGATAGTCTAGTATTCTGGTAGAATCGGGTATGATTGAATTATTAACTTTAAGTACTGGAATTTCACCCCGAGGGTTTATTTCAAGAAACCAAGAAGAATATTGCTCTCCTTTAGTAATATCTATTACTAAAGGTTCAAATTCTATATTCTTTTCATATAATGCCATCAGAACCTGAAAGTTATAATAAATTTTAAATAATTTTTAAAAGTAAAGAATTGTAAAAATATAATAACAACAGCAATATTCAGTTGTCACGGCCTTACCTTTTGGGAATAAAAACTGTAATAATTACAATATAAAAAAATATTACTTTTAAGTCCATTACTTGTAGGACTGTGATTTATTTTAGGAATCTGAAATTTATCTAAATATTTCTGTATATAATGCATCTTTAAAAAACCTTGATTAAAAAAGTCTATAACACTTTCTTTAGCTCTACACAATAAAATGGAAATTTATTATATCTCTATTACCATTTAATAAGAATTTAAACAACTACAAAACAAAGTAAGCAAACTTTTAATTTTCGCAACTTGTTCAAAACAAATACTACCAACATTAAAATAATAAAATCAGGTGATAATGATAAAAACTTCGTAACGTCATTGGCCACATAAATTATATAGGTACCATACATAATATGAGAACGTACTACTGTGCATTGAATAATTGTTTCGCAGTAATGTTACATAGTAAGTACTATAAAGTTATAATATAAGAACATTTTTAGACTTTTACTAATTTTTTATTTATTTGCTTCTGAGGTCAAAAATAAAATAATCCATATTGAAGTATGAGTTTATATTGGTTTTACATTTATTACACAGTAAAAAGTGTTTTTATACTCATAATATATTATACATTCAAAAGTATAACAAAAAAATAAAAATAAAAATAAATCAGCTTCATGCTGTATCCCGCACACAGCAGGTAGGCCACAAAAAAAGTTTCTTGCACAAATTAACGTACTTCAATCGACAATATTCAAATATATTTTTAAAAAGAAGAAGAAATATAAAATATTTTAAATGAAATTATTTCAACCGGTCAGTCTACCCGTAAACGTGGACTACTGCAAAGTGTTCGAAACGTTTCTAAAAATGTATAATACCAAATATATGCAATTATTCCGGTTAAAATAGTTTCATTTAAAATATTTGATATTTCTTTTCCCTTAATTTATTTTAATGCATAGTGCAGCAGGGTATTACAAAAATAATCAATTTAACATAAAAGGAGAAAATATCACATTTATTAACGAGTATCATTCGATATTATGGTAAGCAATACATTCCTGGTTTTATGTCTATTTACCACATAATTTCTATTAGGGCGCTTTACTGAAAATTCAAATATAACGAATACAAAAAATATAATTAGCAAATATTATCATATTCGCCTTTTTTAGTAGGTAAAAATTTGACAAATTCTTCATCGATATTCCATAAATTAATATTTTTACATTTTTTTAACCTGTGCCCTTTTTTATCTATCATCACTTGCAAGGCGTACTGTAATGGCAGATTAATATTTTAGCTCAATATTATTCAATCAAAGTGTTTATATAAATTATATTCAATCTGTATATAAATACAAAATCTATATTTTACTTGTTTAAACAATATCCTTGAGAATTGAGGAATGTTCAATACTTTCCTATAAGTAATTAATTCTTTGTTTGTTAAAAATGGAGGTTTCAAACAACACCGACGCTGTCAATCTTGGCGTTGGTGAGGTCGAAGCGGAGATTGGAGAAGAACTAAAGCAATTAGAAGAAACAAAAGTTTATGATACTCGTAGTGAAGTATCAAGCTCATCTTCAAGTGAATCGAGCACACCAAGTATTAGCTCCGTTAGTACAAATAAATCTAAAGAAAAACGTGCAAATCGCAAACGTACTAAATCTAATAGCCATTCACCAACACAAACTAAACGACGCTGTATTAAATCGACCAGTACAAAAATAAAAACATATGATTACATGACAAAATTGAATTACCTATTCAGAGATACCCGATTTTTTCTTATAAAATCAAATAATGCGGAAAATATCACATTATCCAAAGCCAAAAGTGTATGGTCAACTTTACCACAAAATGAAGCAAATTTAAACCAGGCATATAGAGAGTCAAGAAACGTTTTATTGATTTTTTCAGTTAAGGAAAGTGGTAAATTTGCTGGTTTTGCAAGACTTGGAAGTGAATCTCGCAGAGATGTTCCATCCATATCATGGGTCTTACCTCCTGGACTTTCAGCTAAAGTGTTAGATGGAGTTTTTAAAGTTGATTGGATATGTAGAAAAGAATTATCATTTAGCAGTACACTTCATTTATATAATCCATGGAATGAAGGTAAACCAGTAAAAATTGGTAGAGATGGGCAAGAAATAGAACCTAAAGTTGCAGAAGAGTTGTGTAGATTATTTCCTGAAGATGATGGAATTGAAATGACACCAATATTGAGAAAGTCTAAAGAAGCATCTAAAAAAGCTTACTTGAAGAGTGGTGGTAGCTATAGAACATATAGAGCTCCTTTGTCTGGTAGAGGAACCAATTATAGGAATCGAATAAATTCATCATCCAGAAGTAGAAGAAAGAACTTCTTATCTCCAAGAAACCGTTTAGGATCTTCTTTTAAAAGAAGATCTCCTTCACCATATATGAGAGAAAGGCTGCCATCTTGGTTTAATAGAACAAGAGAAAGCTACAACAATAGTGGATCAGCAGCTGCAGAGGCCTACTTAGCAGAATATATGCGATCTATGCACCACCAATTGCCACCTTTACCATACGTTCCACCTCCTGGATTCAGTGGTGCTGTTGCTACCTATGATGGACTGCCTCCTCCTCCGCCTCCTCCCCCACCAAGATATTACGATTTAGCTGACTATCCTCGCTCTGTACTTGTATATGATAAGAGATCTTATGAGCGCTCAGTTGATGAATTTCTATGGAGAACATCTGATCGCTCACATGGCCGCAGCCGTGAACGGGAATCACATAGATCATATAGAGATCGTCGATAAAACTTGTTGTACCACCGATGTATTACTTAATTTGTAAGGCTAATAAAAAATTGTGTATGAACTTCGAACTTTATTGATCTTTGTAAGTGTAGTGAAAAACTTTTTAGATCAGAACTTTCAGGAGTTTGCTTGTGGATGGACAGTTTTGTAAATCAGTATTAATATTTTCAAAAGACGTTTCAGATCAATCATTGAAGTGTGTTGGGGTGAAAGTGATTAAGGGTAATAAGTGCTATTAAAACTAGAAAAGACTGACATAGATATGTAGGTTATATATTTCAGTGATAATTTATTTATATATTTTAGAGTAATTTACTGCCATTTAATCAACTAATAACCTAATGTTAGTAAAACAAACTGAAATAACTATATTTTATGTGCATTAATACATAGTTAAATATTATATTTAAAAGAAGACTTTCCAAAAAATCTTGGGGCTGTGTATATCTGTGATATTTTTTGTTTTCATTGATTATAAAGAACCATAATATGAGTAAAATTTCTATATACTTTGTAAAATTTGTTCAAGTACCAGTTATATATCCCTTAGCTAATGATTTATACTATCCTGCTGTGTGCGGGATACAGCTTGAAGCTAATTTATGAATGATTATCTTATCAAATTTTCAACATAATATACTGATTATATTTGACATGAAATCATAAAGTTTCTCTTTTGTGATTTGATGTTAAGCATTTGCCTGAGTCAGCATGATCACATTATATATTATCAAGCAATAGTATCTAGTTTCTGCTGGTACTTATTGAGTTAAAATATAATGACATCAATCCATTATCAATCAGACAAAAGACTTGTATGTAGTCCGATTTCACTCTTAAGAATATTAATTGTTATTTGATTAAAAAAACATTAAGTTATCATCAATTTAAAATTAAATTCCTATATTTTTTTTCAGCTTCACCCTGTATCCCACACACAGCAGGGTAGGCAGAGGGAACCTAATGGTAAAACACTCCGTTTCCTACTTTCTGCAGAATTCTAGAGATTTTATTTACATTTTTATTTCTTTGCTCTTCTGGTGTTGAGGAAAAGCACGGCATTGAGTTCCGCCACTCAACAGACAATGTCTTCAGAATGAGGCGGAAAATCGACAACAAACTGTCTTAACACTAGATACCCTCTGCCTACCATGCTGTGTGCGGGATACAGCATTAAGCCGATTTTTTTATGAAAATAGTTTATGTTTTGAGATTATTTTGTTATACTAATATAAAACCTATTTAGTTTGATTGGTTGAATTGGTTAAAACAATAGGTGATGCTATGCAGGTATATCTTATAGGTATTAATTATAGTTAAGTTGTAAAGGAAAATTAAGAATGAATATAGCATATTAGCTATGCTAAGATCCAAATGCAACCAGAACTTTTTTATTTTCATAACAATTTATTATGGGGGTATAATATTCGAACAGCCAATTTACAATTATCATTTGCTGAATAAGTACAGTTGGAAATAGAGCCAATTACCTCAATGCTATCCCATATCCTAAGAGATGATTTGTTCAAATCTATACTTATAATAAAATTCTAACAGCTTGTTGGAGGCATTAAGTAATAGTACATAGAAGAAATATGAAAAAAATATTATTAGAGGCCTTTAGTAATAGAACCCAAAACAATGATTTTTAATTTTTTTGTCAGTTTGTCTGTGCGTTTGTTCACGCTAATCTCAGCAACGGCTTAACGGATTTCTATGCAGTTTTTACTATTATTTCGTCCTCACAAACAGCGACATAGTGCGTACACTTTTTCAAAGTTATGAAAAATTTATGAATGATATAATTAATCTTATAGCAAATTGCAGTATAATAAAATAATTATAGGTTGCGTATGCAGAGTAGTGGGCCGCTAGCATATTATTCTCAATATCACACTCGTAAACATATCTTATTGATTATAAATTAGGTTGCTGGTACAAATTGGTAACAGATTTACTTTCGTCAAGAAGCTTTACAAACTATTGCAAATATATACCTATTAGATTTTTTTCTTAATACATTACATTAAGTACATCATATTAAAAAAGAAAATTTTCGTGCGGCTATTTTAAGACTGCTAAAGAGTATTCCTATAAGATCCTTTACAATACTGACCAGCCAAATTAATATACATATAGAAGTTCATGCTTTAAAAGCTATTTCTTTCTCTCTCTTGGCTTCTAGTTAAATCCCGTTTTTTTTCCCATTCATGGAAAATGACAAGACAAACGAGCGGACGGGTAACCTGGTAAGTGACCACTGCAGCCCACGACCCCGTGTAACAACATCGACGCTTTTTGTAGGTATCCCAGATCGTATCGAGCTGGAAACGCTGCCGCTTGTAGGTCATTTTACAGTTGAGTGGCGCGTGGATTGACGTTCCTATAAAACTGCACAGTAGTGGAGTGCCACGTATCCAGATGTTGTGAATGATACTTAATTTTGTGACGTACTGTGCTGTTAAAAAAATCGGCGGCAGGTAACAGTTCTCCAAGACAGTCTCCATGATACATACGGTAGTGAACGCACAGCAAGGAGACATCGATACGCAATGCCAATATGTTAAGCCCTGAACAGAACATTGGCCCTATACAGGGCCGATCGGTGTTTCAGCGTGAAGTACTGTCTCGCTCTGTTGGTTTCTTTTAGTTTCTTTTGAGGCCAACTTGGCCTAGATTTCTAAATGATCGCGATACTGGCAGTAACTTGAAACGCTAAGGCCCAATGTGCTGATACTGGACGCGGCTATAAGTGAGAGTGTTTTGGAAGACTCGTCATACGACAAATAGAATTTTTTTGAGGGATTGAATTGAACCAGGTTCCTTTCATCTCATGAGGAAACATTCCTGAGGGATAACTAAGAGACATAAGTTTATTTTAGCACTGGTTGAACTGGTGCTATCATCTGTACAGCAATGAATGCTAGAATCTTCTAACATGTCGTTCTGCATATCAATGCAGAAGAAACAGCGTAGGCAGGTAGGTAGGTAGGTAGAAGCGACAGCACGCAGCCTTGGGGAACGCCAGCGTTCACGGGCATATATTTGGAGCAAAAACCGTCGTCATCGCTGTCGAGCGTTTGCGAGTTTTCTACTACTTTACTATGCAAGTTTTCTCACTGGGCGAGCGAGGCTCTATCATACAAATATAACAAATATAATATCATACAAAGATAAATACATAGTAGTATTAGTGAGTATCTCTTCTACTTAACATTCTCCATTCCACTGAGTTGCAGGGAGAAACTCAGCGCAGTGGACTTATGACCCAAATATAGGTAACGTAGTAAGTAGTAAGTTTTCACGGAAATGAAAATGCTGAGGTGGATGTGCGGCGTACCGCGGTCTGATCGCATACGCAACACATTCATTCGAGGTAGTCTTGGAGTCCGTGACGTAGCGGATAAGCTCCAAGAGGGTCGCCTGAGACGGTTTGGTCATGTTACGCGCCGGCCTAAGAATTATGTCGGATGCAAGTGCCTTGCTATGTCAGTCCCTGGAGTGAGACCTCTCAGACGCCCAAGGAAGCGCTGGTTGGATGTCGTGATGCAGGACATGAGAGCCAATTGTCTAACCACCGGGAGTAGGTTGAGTAGGAAGGCAGACCCTGGCAATTCCCAGCTAAATAGCTGCCAGGAAATTAATGCCAGGAAGAAGAAGAAGAGAAGACACCCTCTTGTACTCTTCCTCGCTTAATATTACATACTTTTTTACACTTTTCGAATTGCCTGTTCAACCTTCAATAATTTCAATAATTTTAGATTTATGTTAGATATAGATAATAGATTGTATTTATATTACTGTTATAATTTATTGCATACTTATTAGTAAACTCGACGAAGTATATAATAGCAACCATTTTTTTACTTTATTTTGAGTGCCCTCTAGGTGACTAACTGAAGTGTTTCAAATTTCAGGATTATCCATTCATAACAAGACACTCTTTATGTATGAGGGGACGGAACAATACAATACGGTAACCTATCCTGTCTCACATCTAGTGGGGAAGTAATAAAAATATTACTTCCCCACTACATGTGACTTGGATTCGGAACCTGCAACCTCCTACATCCATCTACTTATAAAGCAAGACCCTAGTATTGGATAAGTGCGTCTCCGTAGCATTAGTGTAATATTTGATTTCATTGTCATTACCGAACCCTCAGCGTCGCGTAAGTTAGCTTTGGTAGACGCCGTATCCTGTTATATAAGAGGAGGCGTGGACCTTGTAGAGTTGTAGCGCAAGCGCGTTTTAGGTGCGCGCACAGGGGATGAGGGTGCGTCAGTCGGCGCTCGGCGACCAGAGGTGCTTCGCGCTTCGCGCCGCGCCCCTTACCGCCAGAGCGTGGCTCGGGGCGTGGCGCTTACGTAAACACGCGTGGAACTCGCGCTACGGCGGCCACGCCACTGTCCGTCCTAGAACGACCCCATGTCGGCCCGCCGCCTTCGCGACAATATATGTGGATAGCAGCTCACAGCACGCTGCCGCGCCGCCGCTGCCACTGCCACCACCGCTTACCGCGCTTATAGGTATTGACTCTTGAATTGCTCAAGAGATTTATTATTATATCGATATCTGTTAATAAAACTTAATATAAATGGACATTTAAATAAACCGCAAATTAATTTACAACATATCTATGTTACTAAAATGGATAACTATTTAATCAGTTTTAAGGGATTCATTACTTCAATATTACAGGACGCTGATGTTACATCACACAGTTTTTTTTTTTATTAATTCATTATAAATATTTTATAAAATACTTGCATGGTACCCATAATTGTTTTTCGTTACTCGTTATGTACTATCGAAAATCAATCAAGAAACCTATGTAGTGGTAGGTATGAGTCAGTGGCGCACTGACGGGTCTATTTAATATGATGAGCTTGAGACTATATAGATCTCAGTATAAGTTTTTCTAAAGATTCATAAAATTTTTCAATTATTAATTATTTCTGTAATCTGCAAAGTCAACACTTATACCTACCGTATAAACCTTATTTACTAAGGTTATACGTAGCTTAACTAAAACAATGTAGATATAGATTCTAGATACACTGATTGACAAATACGTAAATTTATAGTTTTCATTCAATATTATGAACATAGTAAAAACGTAGTAAGGTGTTTCTGAAAAAATAGTTTAATAAATGTTATATGTAAATTTATGAAGCACAGGAATCAGGAAGAGATGCTATCGAAGAAATTGTAATAGACTTTAACCGCTACATAAAAAAATGTAATGGAAACTTTGAACGTGATTTTGACCGACTTTAAAATATCGAATTCATTTAAAGTTGTGTATACTTAGGTACTTATCAAGCATTGTCATAATGCAATAACAAGATAAAAAAAGTAACAGTTAAAAAAATAACAATAAACAACTTATGTGTGAGGTACATAAAACTAATAGATTAGTAAAAAAACACCTAGCTTTTTTTTCATTATTCTTAATTCAAATTTTAAAACAAATACTCTTATGAGGCCAGTCGTGGCGCCGGAGCACAAGCGTGTGACTGCGAACATTACAGGTTGTGAGTTCGATTCGAAAGGAAATACATATTTAATACTAACGAAGTTTTCGCGGCTTCGCCCACTTAAACTCCTGAATTATTTATTTAATACACTGACTTTAGTTCATGTTGTAATACCCATATCATACGTATGTTTGCAGGCAAACTAGGGAAAAGAGTGTCGTAACACTAGGATCCTTCTGCCTAGCCTGCTGTGTGTGACTTACAGCGGGAACCTGATTGATTGATTATTATTCCTAATAATCAATCTTAAATAAAACTTTACCAATTGTTTTTTTTAATTAGTAAAATATTTACAGTTTGTTTCATCAAAATCGGCTTATTAAAAAAAGTTTTCGTCATTTGAATGAACTCAAAGCACGAGTTTCCCAGTCAATCAGCAATCTCTATCTATATACCTATAATAAATCAATTTTAAATAAAAAATAGATAAATCAGTCTCACGCTGTATCCCGCACACAGCAGGGTAGGCCGAGGGAATTTAATGTTAAGACACTTCATTTCTTTCGCCGAAATCTGGAGGCATGTGTGTTGAGTGGCGGAACTCAACACTTCGACATCACAGCAAAGAAATGAAAATATAAATTTAAATAAATATTTTATTTCCCTAAGTGGGCTTGAACCCACAACCAGTCTATTTTGCAGTCACACCTTGTGCCTCTGCGCCACGACTGGCCTCATATATCCCATAACCTGTAACGATTGCGAAGCCGCTCAAAACGCCACGTTATCCGCTCCCGCTCACTTTCGGAAGCTGAAGACGAATTTAGGAACCGTCTTGAATATGCGCCCCTTCGGCCAGTATGTTTCCTACGCACTCTCTCGCTACCGAGAAGGTGAGACTTGAACTGAAAACTGAAGCGAAAACTTGCTCTGCAGCCAAAACAGGTGAAGAATGTACTTCTTCCAGGAAATAGGTACCGCCCCATCACCTTTCTGCCGGCAATGGCGACAGTTCTGTAAAAACTGATACTTTCTCATGTACTGGCGCATTTCGACCCACACCCTGAGCAATTTGGTTTTTGAAGCGGTCACTACCCCACGCTCCAGATGGCCCGCGATAGTTTGTAAATGATACCGCTACACTCCAATTTTACTAAAACATCGTCTCCGATTAATATAGTTTTATATTAAGTTTAGTAGTGTGTTCAACACAGAGATAAAGAATGGCTTGATCTTCAACGTTCAAAGAAATATCAAGTTACCAGATTCTTCGGTTCGTTCGTTAATTTGGAATAAATTTTCTTTTCAAATTTAGAAAACGTATAAAAATTTGAACGTTGGGGGATTTGAACTCCGCCTTTGGGCAGTAACCTCTAAAAAAATGAGTCACAAGAACCAGACCATTTATTACAAGATCGCTTGAGGATAGATACCTCAATGTTCAAATCTATACTTACCTAGAGTACCTGCTTCCCGTACATCTACAATTATGAAATTTGGTAAGAGGTTAAAACTTACGGTAGTTACGTATAAAAGAAAATTCCAAAATTATTTCCCAAAAATTTATTATTTGTTGTATTTGTGTCACAGAAACAAACCATAAAATTTTATCTGTACTTAATTTCATACAAAATATCAACGTTTATAAGTTACATTCACCGTGTATCTACCATATCGTGTACATTCATGAAACTCGTACGGAACTCTCGATTCACGAATACGACTCGAACTCGACCGAAAATGTTAATTGTTATATTAATTATATAAACATGCCTAAAAACATGGTTTCTACATTTACTCTGTAACTAGGATCCACCACATGCTGTGCAATGTAAAAAAAAAAAACTAAGAGGTATTTAAAACAAAATGACTCTTTAAAACTGACCAATATAATTTCAAAACGTTTTACAGCTTAACTCTATGAGGGTTATTTTGACCATTTACTCAAAAACTACAATTACAATTATCGCCAAACTCCGCTGGGTTCACCGTGTCGTCCACAACGGTCATGCGATATTTCAGAGCTATAGGTTTAACGGTCTAGGAAGAGTAACACTACATCGAAACACGCTTTTGAACAGTAAGAGCTTCGCTTCGCTCAGCTCAATAAAATTATACAGTGTTCGCCCGGGGAGCGCTGAAAAAGTATTTTACCCTGGGCACGAGTTAAACTCGCTACGCCACTAGTTATATGCCGTACTTTCTTTTAACCTACAATCATGAAATTGATAGTAGCCCTGCTGCCTCGTAGGCAGATAGTAGCGAGTATCTGGTCCTATTCTATTCATCGACTTTCGCTTATTTAAAAAAAAATAAGAGAGGAGAGACTTTTCTTACTATATCGAAAAAAAATTAAATAATTCTATCGCGTGTACCTTAAATCTTTAGACACATTTCATACAATAGCGTCACGTTTCAAATTATAAAGTCCTTGTAACTTCTACTATAAATAAATAAAGTTTTGTATATTATTCATAAAAAAAAAACAAGATGTTGGTCAACACACCTAATCACATTAACTTTTTATTATGCTAACATTGTGCACACGAATATTTAAGTACGGATGGCCTTTTGTGTAACATCAACATACCTATACAAGTTGTAACTGTTTTAAATGTCTCATCATGTTATGAGGATGGAATAAAGTATATCGACTCTTTTATTTATAAATATGTATGTATCAGCATCAAAAGAAGAGATGCAGGCGCATACCGCGCTGATGGCGCTGGCGGCGCTGGGCGCGTTGGCAGCGACTGGTGCGGCGGAGCGCGGCGGTGGCATCAAGGTGGGAGGCGGCGCGACGGGCGCCGGCGGGCGCGAGAGCGCGCGCGGCAGCGGCGTCCGCTTGGGCGGCGACGGCCTGTGGCGGCCGCGCACCTCACCGGCGCCTCAAGCCCCGCGCGTGCCCCCGTTTGTCACCGCTGCTCTCGTAGTCCCACATAAGGCGTTCGGTGCCCGCGACTATACAAGAGCTGAGAAGGCGGCTTTGTCCAAACTGCCGCGCAAATTCAAACTTTTTACTCAAGTGCGCCTAAATGTTACGCTTTCTATGCAGGGCCTTACGCCTAGTCCTATGTGTAAGTGCCTCTTAAAAATGTTATGTTACCCGTAGACAGATTACTTTAGTACTAACAATTTAACTAACTAGTGCTGCATCAATAGGCTACTTGGCTATACTTCAAAATAATAGATTACAACATTTTTTAACACCAAAAAACAAACAAAGAAAAAACCCAAAAATAATAATACAACTATGTTCAATTTTAGCCTCCTTAGACGTGCAGAAACGCTGCCAGCCATTTTAATAAACGAATTAAATAAAAAATATTTAGATCTATGGTTTCTTAGAGCGCAGACAAAAAATCTTTTAACTCAACACAATCAAAAGACACGACCATTTATGCATCGACTTTGCAAACTTAAGTTTGTCTATTTTTATAACTGGTACTTCCCGTTGACTTACAATCCTTAAATTGGTACGGAAGCCTAGGTGGGCGAGTCCGACTCGCTCTTAACCGGTTTTTATTTTTGGGAAATTTCACTTAACGGTTAACTAACACTCTAGGTACCTATTGCATGAAATAAGATACAAGTTAAGTGGCCTGTTAGAAATAAAAAAAAAAATAAGTTGTGTAAATGCATGGAAGGTCTTGTAGAGATGTACGACACTGGCACGTCATCTATCAAATGTTTAGTTATAAAAATATTTCTTGTAAATTGAAATGCCTATATTTCCTTCATAGGCTTTTTTTCATTTCGTAAACAATAGAAACTATACATAGCTAAATAAAAATTCACACAACACTTTGTGTTCACTACTTAAATAAAATTAATATTATAAACCACTAATTTATTAAATACGACAATTATTTAATTGCATGTTATTAATGAGATGATATTAAACGAAAAGACTAAGCCAACTATATAAATATAATTATAAATGCTTTCAGCTATCTTGGACTCGCTATGTAAAGAATTTTTAGCAGTTAATGTATCTGCTATACTTTATCTTATGAATCATGAACAATACGGGCGATCTACTGCCTCCGCACAATATTTTTTACAACTCGCTGGTTACCTTGGGATACCGGTAATATTTTTTAAAATGATTTCCAAAAATAAACGAATAAAATGTAAATCATAGTGACATTAATAACTTATTATAGGTTATTGCATGGAATGCAGACAACAGTGGTCTTGAAAAACATGCTTCTCATGCATCATTACGACTCCAATTAGCGCCAACGATCGAACATCAGACGGCAGCAATGTTATCTATATTGGAGAGGTATAAGTGGCACCAGTTCAGCGTCGTTACTTCAGCTATTGCTGGACACGACGATTTTATACAGGCCGTGAGGGAGAGGGTTACTGCTTTACAAGTATGTTTTGTGGTTAATATATTATGCATATATGAGTATCATGTATATTAAGGTAACATTTGAAATGTCCTGCAGGATCGATTCAAATTTACCATACTAAATGCCATTGTGGTAAAAAAAGCGGTGGACCTGAATGAGTTGGTAACGAGCGAAGCACGGGTAATGCTCTTGTACGCTACCCGTGAAGAAGCTGCTGACATATTGTCATGGGCAGGAGACCTTCATCTTACTGGAGAAAACTTCGTTTGGATTGTTACACAAAGTGTACTTGGATCAATGCAGCAACCTAATAAATTCCCGGTCGGAGTGCTAGGTACGTTTGTACAATCTCGCTTGCAGCTCTTGTAGACGAAATGTAGGTAAATGTAATTTCCTCCAAAGCTATAATGCCGTTTTAATGAGATAATCACTCCTTGTAACTTGCAATCGCCTAAGTAGGCAGATAAATTGATAATAATAATTAAGAAAAATAGATTTACTTATTATTTAAATTTTTCTAATAGTGCTACTATTATTAACAGTATTAGTAAATATTTATCGTTTCTTCTACTTATATATAGGTGTCCATTTTGACACATCGAGCTCATCAATTATATCAGAGATAGCGACCGCAGTTAAGGTTTTTGCATATGGCGTGGAGTCCTACGTGTCCGATCAGGAAAATATTCGGTACCCACTTGGCACCAGGTTGTCTTGCAGTGGTGTTGGTACGGGAGAAGCTCGTTGGTCCACCGGTGAAAGGTTCTACAGACATCTACGTAACGTTAGCGTTGAAGGTGAATCTGGTAGGCCAAGCATAGAGTTTACACCTGACGGAGAATTACGGGCGGCTGAACTCAAAATAATGAATTTGAGACCAACACTTGGAGATCAGGCAAGTGTCTTTGTTGTTTTCTGTTTTATTAACATGAACCACAAAAAAAGAACGCACCGCAAACCGCAACTTCGGCACGCATTTAATTACAATTTTTGTATATTAATTAATGAATTTATACGTATTCAATTAAGGAGGTATTATTTGTTTCGGTACTTTTATAAACTTTACGATATTTAATTAATTATAAAGAAAGTATGGGACATAAAATATTCATCATCATGTGACATTGGTAAATTGACTTATTTTAGCTTGTATGGGAAGAAATTGGGACATGGAACTCGTATCCAAAAGAACGATTGGCTATTAAAGACATAGTGTGGCCGGGTGGATTACACACTCCGCCTCAAGGAGTACCTGAAAAATTTCATATGAGAATCACATTTCTCGAAGAACCACCCTATATAAACCTCGCTCCACCTGATCCTGTAAGTGGGCGATGCTCGTTAGATCGCGGTGTTATATGCCGTGTAGCACCCGAAGTAGAAGTTGCAGGGTAAGCATGTTATACAATAGAGGTTTATATCGTAAAATTGCATTTAACGTATGTATGCGCGACTGGCTTTTTGGAAAGTGGGGAATACAGCGTCTTAACACTAGGTTCCCTCTGCCTGCTGTGAGCGGGATAAAGTGTGAAGTTAATTTATTTTAATTTATTTAGAGTATACCTTTATGCTGATGTAGCGCATCAACGACTGTAAACGCGATTTCGTTCTCACTCGTGGGGAGACTATAATTTCCTCTCTCAACGTCAAATTCTGACACTCATCCCGCAATGTCTCGAAAAATTGGGCTGTGCGTGGAGGGGAATTGCGTGCCATCACACTAGTCTTCATCTGTGGGATAAGCTTAAAGTTAATAAAAATTCCTATACATATATTTAAATAAATTATCGATTAATTCTTACTTCGAAACACTAGGTTAGAAGCAGGCACCGCATATAGAAACAGCTCACTCTATCAATGCTGTAGTGGGTTTTGTATAGATCTCTTGCAACAACTTGCCGAGCATTTAGGATTCACGTATGAGCTCGTACGTGTTGAAGATGGACGGTGGGGGACATTACACCAAGGAAAATGGAATGGATTAATCTCGGAACTTGTGAACAAAAAAACGGATATGGTAAATTAAATTTGTAGTTTTTTATTATTTAAATTATTTATTATACCTAAGATTAATTTTATAATTTAGTTGATATAGAAAGTTAGTGAATATGTTGATTAGTTTTCTTTGTTTAATATAAACAATTTTTGTTAACTTTACTGAAGGTATCAAGTTATATCTGTAAGATGCTCTATACATAATATCTACTTAACCAAAGGTTATTTTAGAATAAAATAGTATTAATACCTATTTAAAAAAAATCATGTGTGGAATTACGAAAAAAAATTTTTCTCGTAGGTTTTAACATCGCTAATCATAAATTCGGATCGGGAAGCAGTCGTAGATTTCAGTGTGCCATTTATGGAAACTGGTGTAGCTATAGTTGTGGCGAAACGTACTGGAATAATATCTCCAACAGCGTTCCTTGAACCTTTTGACACAGCGTCATGGATGCTAGTCGGCGCTGTCGCTATTCAAGCGGCCACATTCTCCATATTCTTCTTTGAATGGCTGTCTCCTAGTGGTTTTGATTGCTCAACGGGTCATAATTCCAACAGGATACCACAAAATAGATTTTCACTCTGTCGGACATACTGGATTGTATGGGCCGTTTTATTTCAGGTGAATTTAAAATAAGCAATTATTAAGATATCATATAGTTTTTGTGCTAAAATATTGATCTCAAGAGGTTTTGCAATAAATATTACAAATTTAGTAATTTTATGTATATTTATTATCTACAAAATCTAAAAATTTCTAATATTTGTTGAAATTATTGCTGATACTTTAATAATTTTATCAGGCATCGGTGCACGTCGATTCACCGCGGGGTTTTACAGCACGTTTCATGACCAACATGTGGGCGATGTTTGCCGTGGTGTTTCTGGCGATATACACGGCTAACTTGGCGGCGTTTATGATCACGCGCGAGGAGTTCCACGAGCTCAGCGGCCTCGATGATCCACGGATCGCTCGCCCGCTCTCACACCGACCGGCGCTCAAGTTTGGCACAGTGCCTTGGTCGCACAGTGACGCTACTCTGTCCAAGTACTTCTCTGAACCGCATGCGTACATGGCACAGTAAGTCGTTGATTGACTTATTTTCTTTATTTCTTAATTTTTATTTTTACCCGACTACGGCAAAGCAAAAAGAAGGGTATTGACCTGTATGTATGTGGGTATGGATGTTCAGCTGCTCCCTTATATGAAGAATTAGAAGTCTCTTGATCGTCCACTGATTATAGGCTACATGACGTCACATTAAATTGACAACAGCGGCCTCTTATCACTTCTAAAGTAGGTATCATATTTGGACAAATAACACGAATTCACATAACTCCAAAATAAGTTAAATAAAAAGAAAGTTTAAAAACTAAGACCCCACTACTAAAACACGCTCCAAAAAGTACGAAATTAATAGTCCCCACTGAGACTCTTAAGTCTGTACCTGAACATTTTTTTTTTTCAGGTACAACCGAAGCACCGTGAGTGCTGGAGTGACCAGCGTCCTGACGGGAGAGCTTGACGCATTCATTTACGACGGAACTGTCCTGGATTACCTCGTTTCACAAGTAGGTTGTCTTACAGAATTACGCAGCTGGCTTACTCTCACGCCTGTCGCATTAACTAACATTAGATTTAATATTTTGTAGGATGAAGACTGCCGATTGTTAACAGTAGGCTCGTGGTACGCGATGTCTGGCTATGGATTAGCGTTTACACGAAATTCAAAATATCTAAGCATGTTTAATAAAAGATTACTTGATTTACGCTCCAATGGAGACCTAGAGCGGTTACGAAGGTAGGCTTCTGATCTGTTCTGTCAATTTTATGTTCACTGTCTTCTGCAAAACAAAATATTTCTTTATTATTAGGTATGAATTTAGAAATAAATAGCTAACTGCATTCTTAAATCTATTAGTTGACTTCCTGATGCTTATTAATCCTAACTAAACTACACTCCTTACTACACCCGTAATCAGTAATAATTTAAATAGTGACAATCCAATTAGTAACTATTACATAGGTACCTAGTTAAGATGGAGAATGTAGACCTGGGTGAGATATACACACATAAGGTCATTCCTATATAATCCTATAAAAATATGTTATGTTATAACTTTTAAAAAGTGAGATATATTTATTACAAAAATTATTCTAATCATAAAGCCAATGCAATAAATATGAAAAAAAATATGTATATTAATAACAATATACATGTATTAGGTGCATTTGACATGTAATAAATTATAACAAAAAAAAATGCAAGAAAACTAAACTAATTATTGTATAAATTGTAAATAAAATATGAACGCTTGAAATACTGACTTCTGCAGGTACTGGATGACGGGCACTTGCAAGCCTAACAAGCAAGAGCACAAATCGTCAGATCCACTCGCGTTAGAACAGTTTCTGTCAGCATTCTTATTATTGATGGCGGGTATATTGCTGGCAGCCTTACTCTTGCTTCTAGAACACGTATACTTCCGGTATATGCGGGAGCACCTGGCTGCTTCTAACGCGAGTTCCTGTTGTGCTCTTGTCTCACTTTCTATGGGTACGTATATCGAGAAGTAGTAATTGTTTTAAGATGTTTTTTCAGTTTGACGCTGAATCCTGAACATGACAGGGTAGGTTGAGGGTACGTGGGAACTTAGGGTGAAGACATTTCGCGTTCCTCACTTCCTGCCAAATTCCTGAGGCATTGCGTATTGAGTGACGAAAACCAACAAACGGATTAAATTAGTTTTAGATCAGTAGTATTAACTCTTTATAGACAAATTTTATGTCTGGTAACACGAAAAGCGGCATTGGTTTCTTGCCACTCCAAACACTCAGGTATCAATGCCACTAATACATCAATGCCACTACTTATATTTAACAAGTACCTAGAAAGCAAAAAATGAGATTATTCTCTCTACGTAGCATTAGTCATAGAAATTGACGGGGGCGTGCCCTACCCAGATTCACTTTGTGCCCACCCCAGAAAATGTCAAGTCCTGTCAAATGAAATCCAAATGCAGTCATGTCAAATGAAATCCGAATGCAGCCCTGAAAAATTATATAAAGATTACACGAGCTTACCAAGGAAAACATCTCTAGATACACCCTTGCTATCTACTACGCAAGTAGTCAAAAATTTGTATACAGGTGGAAGCGTCAGCGCTCCTTTTACGGGGACAGCATATAGGGTAAAATGTTTAAAACTCATAACTAAACAAATTAAAAATACCTCAAAGGTTTAGACGTAGGACTTTTTTTTCATTTCACGATGTTTATCCATGTCTGTATTTCGTGTGACGCAGTTGCGCATAGAGAACAATAACGTAAACAAACTTCAAATTTGCCGCTAATACCTACGAATCGATGATGACCCTGACGAATAAGGTGTGTGCGACGGTTTCCCTTTGATAGGTTTTTGCTGCTGCGTCGTTCTTGACAAATTGCGTTTTATTTTACAACGATAATTTTATTATTTATTTTGTTTAACTCTAATTTTTGGATATTTTTTATGTGCATTAATCTCTTGTTAAAACTGTAGTTTTATTTAAAGTGGCGCTGACGAAAACACTCTGTAGAGTATGTACACATAAAAATCTGAATAATTCATTGGTTTCAGGACAATCACTTACATTTCACGGCGCAGTTGTGGAGGCATCGGCACGGGGCTTCGGCCGCGGACCCTGTCGCTCCGCTATTTGTGCTGCTGAGGTAGTTTACGAACAATTTCGTTTTGCATATTGGGAGAAATTTGTCCTGTTATAAAAACCCATATTTAGTATTTCCCGTTGACTTAGAATTATGAAATTTGGTGAGTGAAGAAGTGAGTGAGTAAAAGTGAAAACCTAAAAGTTGGCAATTTAAGATAAAAAAACAATTACAAACTTTTATTTGTACCTACCGTTGACATACTATTATGAAATTTTTACGAAACTCCCTAGCTTCGTACTCGCTGTGTGGTCGAGTCCGACTCGCACTTGACTTGTCTGTTACTGGTAGATATGGCGCGTGCGTCACGAGCGGGACGCGGCGGTGGCGCGCGCACAGCAGCTGGCGGCGGCGCTGGCGGCGCACGGGCTGCAGGCGCCGCCGCGCCGCCTCGCCTCCGCCGCCGCGCTGCTGGCCGCGGGCCGCGCGCACGACGCCACGCGCCCGCGCACCCTGCATGCGCCCGCCGACCTCTTGCCCGACCTCGACCGCCCGCTCTCTTGCGGGGATCTACGCGCCAGGTTAAATTTACTTCCCTTATTCCACTACTATAATCTTTTACTTGCCATTTAGAAACGTTACGTCTAAGGTAATCTGTTCGACAGGTAATAAACGGAATTAAAACCATACTTATTGCTATTTTTGCAACCGCGTAAAATAGTAATGTTATATTTATAAAAATGTAGTCGCTCTTACGCTCACTCCCTGTTTGAAAAAACCTGTCGCTGAAGTCGACATATATAGTCGTAGTAATGACCGTTTAAAAATGACATTAGCGTAGCAAGTCGGAGAGGAGAGGAGACTAAGTTTCCTTCCTAATCTCATAATATTGTCGAGATATACAAGTCCTATATTAAAAATTAAAATATAAAAAACAAAAACACCCATTGCATAAAATTAAAAGGAAAAAAGCAATCGTAATAGTATTATCAGATGGCTTCATTTAATTTGTATCCGTTGAGCGATTCTAGAGATATGAGGTAATAAATAATAATACATACAAACCTACACATAAGATACGCACGAAAAACCGAACCCTACCTTTGCAGTCAGGAAAGGAAAACATATCTTAAACAAGATGTTACCCAATAATCCTAGAATTTGGTAAGAAGCTGCTCTTGAATAACTAATTACGACGAGGAGACGTGAAGGTTTTTATTTTATGTGATTAACTATTGAACAGATCGCCTCACTTAATACAAACCTTATAAAAATTGCATGAAATTGTTCAATTACATTAGAAATATGCTTATAATCAAGAAAAAAAAATGTAAATATTATATAAAAACCGGAATGTAATTATTAAACAAAAATATTTTTCTTTACGTGGAATTATTATATGTACATACTTAATATATTATTATTATGTACACATATTATATGTACATAATAATAATATAGACCGTCGTGGCGCAGTAACACAAGTATATGATCTATAAACTCAAAGGTTGTGGGTTCAATCCCCACTCGAAGTGATTTATGAGTATGCGTGGAATTCCGTCACTCAACACGTAATGCAACGAGAATTAGGCGGAAAGTAGTGAACGAAGTGTCCTAACACTAGGCTCTCTCGGCCTGCCATACAATACGCAGGACACAGCGTATAGTATGGTAAGTATGGTAGCATAACAGACGTTATGAATAAGAATTCACGAGGTCAGTCGTGGGGCACAGGGTCTTCTTCTTCTTCCTGGCATTAATCCCGGCTAATTGCCAGGGTCTGCCTTCCTACTCAACCTACTCCACTTTGCACGGTCTTTGGCGTCCTCGGTGGTTAGACCATTGGCTCTCATGTCCTGCTTCACGACATCCAACCAGCGCTTCCTTGGGCGTCCGAGAGGTCTCACTCCAGGGACTGACATAGCAAGGCACTTGCATCCGACATAGTTCTTAGGCCGGCGCGTAACGTGACCAAACCATCTCAGGCGACGCTCTTGGAGCTTATCCGCTACGTCACGGACTCCAAGACTACCTCGAATGAATGTGTTGCGTATGCGGTCAGACCGCGTTACGCCACACATCCACCTCAGCATCTTCATTTCCGTGACGTGAAGCTCCTGAGTGTGCCGAGATAGTACTGGCCAACATTCGCTGCCGTATAAAAGAACCGGTCGAATGATGCTCTTGTATATCAGACCCTTGAGTTTGGGCGGTATCCTGCGATCGCAGACCACGCCAGTGACCTCCCGCCATTTGGCCCAAGCAGCGCTTATCCGGCTATAGACATCGTGATCGATGCCTCCAGACTCGTGCATAACGGATCCAAGGTACCTGAACTTTTCCGACTTAACGGCTGGTTCAGGACCTATAAGGATAGTGCTCGAGTCCGGGCTCCCACAGGCCATGTACTCGGTCTTCGACACATTTAGTTTAAGACCGCCGTTCTCAAGCGTACCCTTCCACAGGTTCACTTTACGCTCCAGCATCAGTCGGTTCTCGTCAATGAGTGCTATATCATCGGCATACATCATCAGCCATGGAGGCTGGTCTTGGATGTGAGACGAGACAGTATCGAGCACCACATTGAATAAGAACGGACTAAGAGCTGAGCCTTGGTGAACCCCTACTGTAATCTGGAAGGGTGTAGTGTCGCCAACAGCAGTCCTAACCATAGAAGCGGAATCGTGGTACATGTCTCTGATAATCTCAATATAGGCCTCAGGGATCCCTTTGGATCGCAATGCCCACCAGATACACTCACGAGGCACACAGTCAAAGGCCTTCTGCAGATCTAAAAAGGCCACATGCAGAGCTCTCCTTTTTTCCCTGTATGCCTCCATCAATGTTCTGAGGGCGAAAACGGCGTCCATAGTGCCCGATCCTGGCTGAAATCCATATTGAGACTCAGAGACAGTACACTCGCGGCGGAGCCTGAGGTCGATCATGCGCTCGAAGAGCTTCATGGTATGACTCATAAGCTTAATGCCCCTATAACTACCACAATCTTGAACACTGCCCCTTCCTTTGTAAATAGGGGTAATGAAGCTAAGCCGCCACTGGTGTGGCATCTTTCCAGTGTTCAAGATATGGTTAAAAAGGACAGTAAGTATGAGGACACCAAGAGAGCCCAACGATTTCCACGCTTCGATCGGGATATCGTCAGGTCCCACTGCTTTTCCGTTCTTCATGCGTCGAAGGCAATTACGAGTTTCGTCAAGGGTTATTGGGGCAATAAGTCCGAGGTTAGGGGGTGGGTCGTGATGAAGACTGCATGGGTGCTGAGTATTCAACAACTCCTGGAAGTAGCTTCTCCACCTCTCCTTCACAGAGTCATGACTACAGAGCAGCGTGCCCTGGGAATCTCTGACGCAAAGACATTTTGCGATATCTTGCGTCGCTTTATCCCGGGAACGTGCCAGTTTGTAAATGAACTTCTGCCCCTCCACAGTTTCAAGTTTATCATACAGTGGTGACAAACTCTCACTGCGGGCTCTGGCTACAGCTCTTTTACTGGCATGTTTAGCTACTATGTACTCCAGTCTGTCTTCAGGAGAGTTGGATTGCTGCCACTTCTTAAAGGCATCCTTCTTTTCACGAGTCACCTGCTGCACCTTGTCATTCCACCACCATGTCTCCCTGTCGATGACACGTCCTCCCTTAGAAAGACCAAGAACTCGCCTGCCTGCCGCAATGATTGCCGACTGAGCTCGATCCCAAGCATCCTGAGCAGTCTCGGTGTTAGTCGAGAGATTATGACTTTCCACCTCTGCCAGGAACTCGGTCTGCATCGGTCCATTCAGCAACCACCACTTGATCCGAGGCCTACGTTTCTCAGCTACTTTCTTCTTCGGAGTAACGTTAAAGTCCATGACAAGAAGACGATGTTGGGCCGTTAGGCTTTCGCCTGGAATGACCTTACAGTTAGTTACCCTGCCCATATGACACCGTCTGGTCAATAAGTAGTCTATTTGAGTTGAGTGGGACCCGCTCTTATACGTGATAAGGTGCTGAGGATTCTTTTGGAAGAACGTATTCACGACGGCCAGATCTGATGCAATACAGGTTCTTAGAATATTTTCTCCCTCTGTATTGCGAAGACCGTGCCCAAAACCCCCGTGAACACGTTCAAACGGCTCAGCAGCCTTACCGACGTGACCGTTCAAGTCCCCCCCAACTAAGACCACTTCGGTAGACGGTATAGCAAGTAGCACTTCTTCATACTGCTCCCAGAATGTCTCCTTTTCGGACGCGCTACATCCCGCCTGGGGAGCATAGGCACTGATTAAGTTAGTGGTAACGCCCTCAATCAGTACCTTTACTCGCATCAAGCGGTCGCAGCGACGGTCAACTTCAAGGAGCCCATTCTGAAGCTCTTCGGAAAGCACTACCGCCACACCGTTTCTACCTGAAGGTGACCCAGTGTATATAAGCCGGTAACCCTGTCCGATGTTACGGGACTTATTGCCCTTCCAGCGAGTTTCCTGGAGGAAAGCACACTGGACCCGACGTCTCATGAGTACATCTGCGAGTTCTCTGCATCGTCCGGTTAGAGAGCCAATATTCCACGTTGCAAAGCGGAGTTTCCTTCTGGGTACTCGCGTCTTTAGCCGTGCCCGTACTTGACACGGTAGCCCTTGCCCACTTATCGCAGGTGTAGGGCGATGTGCCTGCGCGTCGTTTAGCGGCGACGCCCTAGCCGTACCCAGTTTCTTACGTGAACAGTCCATTGGTAGCGGCGGATGGCGGTTTTTAAATGGAGCGACTGCCATCTGACCTCCAAAACCCCTTTATGGGGAGAAACCGGGGGAAGAGGAATAGGACATATAGAAAAGGGGGGGGAAGGATGGGTAGAAGGAGAAGGTAGGAAAAAGGAAGAGATTGAAAGGAGGTGACACCACTTATACGGACTGGACGGGATTATAACAAGTGGTGGCTCGAGGATCCGGGGTCGCGTACCCGTATGCCCAAGAACTAGTATCGGACAGATATTAGTCAGGGCACCCTCTGGGTGTGACTGTAAAATCGACTGGTTGTGGGTTCGATCCCCACTCGAGGATAAAATATTTACTTACATTTATATTTTCATTTCTTCGCTCTGGTGTCGAGGCAAAGCGCGGCGTTGAGTAACGCCATTCAACACGCAATGTCTGCAGAACTCGGCGGAAGTGGGCAACGGTGTCTCTTAGCACTAGGTTCCCTCTGCCTATCCTGCTGTGCGCGGGATACAGCGTGAAACTGATTTATGAATAAGATGATAATGAAGAGAAACTACTGAAATACATTGTTACGTATCATATTTTAGGGAGCGGACGCGGGTAGAAATGGAAACTGTGCTGTGAGGCGCATATTGCGCCACTTTATTTCAATTCCTGAAGGCTGTTCTTACACCAAGTTATACAAGACGAAGTTAGGTATATCTAATGTTAAAATATGGACAGATAAAAAAACATTGTAATTATTAAATAAATTATTCCAATTATTAAAACAGAGATGGACGTAGATAGCGAAGAGTTGTTGTGGGAAGCGCGCGCGGGGCGGGCTGGGCGCCGGGCGCGCATCCTCGTGTTGTCTACTACAATAAAATATATTTTTTGGACAATATTGTGACTTTATTAATAACCTCCTAACTCCATTGTAAAAATAAAATAAATAATTTACTATAGACGCCACTTATTTGTGTTCACAATGCTATAATTGAGTGTAATAAAACCTATCAGTAAATATAAGATATACTTTTATGATTTAACCTTAATTGTTTAGAGAATTATAAAATTTAGGACGTGAGAACTTAACACTATATAAACAAATAAAATATTTGTAAAAACAAAAACCTCGACTGCATAAAACTAAAAAGAAAATAAACAAACCCAATAGTTTATTAGGATTAACAGTCGGGACCTCTTTAAATTGTGCGTGGTTCCTGGTAAAGATTTTATTGTTTGAATAATTACTTATAGGTCCCGACAGTTACTTAATCCTCGCAACTTTATTTGGATAAACTTTACTTTTTGTTATGCGTGACCTTACCTTACGGGTACCTGTAGCTAAGAAATGCCAATTGTCGATTAATTGACCATTGCGTTTAGTTTTCCAAGAAACAGCACAGATTTGTTTGAACGATTTTTAGTTGTTAAAGTTTGCGGCTACCGATTGAGAACATATGCTAGAAAGTGTTCTTTGTATCACAAGCACTTACATTGTAATAGGAATTGAATGCTCCAATAGGTGTTCTATCTAAGTAGTTAGGTTCAGGTGTAGGACAAGACTGACAATAACAACAACAAATATAAATCGTCAAAATTCACATCATATCTTATCATTCTCAATCTAAACATATGTTGAAAAAAATCCATCATTGCTGTGCAGACCAAACGCTGAAGGATTAGGTACACCGTTGTAAAAGGGTCTCAGAGTTCATTGGTGTTTCACGACGACGTATGCAGATAGATAAAGTTGAAGGAGAGAAAGAGAGAGGTAGGCAGCTTATGACTTACCCATAGAATTAAGATGTATAAGATATATATGTGTGAGGTCATTAAGTCAATATTGAAATATTTATATATTTTATTCAATTCCTTTTCTTAATTTCGTAGGAATCCTAGGTCTAGTAGTAATGACTCATATAAATATTACATTAATGTACAATGATAATGCACAAGCGGTAACTTTCATCAGGAAAGAAATGATTGTTAAAACATTTCAATTTATCTTAATTTATTTATTAGGTAGGATAAAGAAAACGGAGGTAATTAATGTATGTTATCCTAGGGTAGCCAAATATTATTTTATTTCAACAAAACGACTAGTCTAAAGGTTAGCAGGCATTTAGCAGGCACATTTGAAATGTTTTTGAAAAATAAATAGTAAAAAAACTACTTATAACTATACCAATATGAAACTTCAAATACTTACATATGGCACCGCATTATCTCGTTAGTTGTTAATAATTTTAATTTTAGAGTTTCAATCGTGGCGCAGGGGCACAACGTGTAAACGCGACTGGTTGTGGGATCGATACGTGTGTACGGGATACAGCGTGAGGCTGATCAATTTTTTTTAACTAATTCTGATATTCCTTTAGCACCTACTATAGGTTTTAAAGGAATATCGTATTTTTTTACAAAAAATCAATTTCTTTTATTTTGCTTTTCTTTTTTTCTTTGCTTCTTTTCATGCATGTTGATTGATATTTTCTTGTGGACATTTGTTAAGAGTAAATAAGTCTAATGTTATTTACTTTTACATTGTACAGTATTTTTTATCCGCAGACTTTATTGTATTTTATATTCTAACCGAGAATTTTTTTTTTCATGAGCTGAATGCACGTAGACTTTCTCCAATTTTGCGCAACGAAATTTGATATTAGCATTGTGGCATGGTCCAGTGTGAAGATGCAAAGGTAGGTAGGTATATAGGTCCACTATGGTTATAATAACCTCTAGCTAAATATTAAAATCTAAAAAGTACTGAAATGTCGCGGAAGAAACAGAAATGTACCTACAGTAAGTATCAAAAATGCCGGTTTTGCTAGGATGGTTTGGTATTGTGACACCCAAAACACATTTCATATTATATATATTATTATATATTAAATGTAATTTGATAAAATGACCTATTGGTCATGACCCATTGGTGACCCATTGGTCATTTTATCCGATCCGATCCGGCCACTGAAAAAATCTCTAGATACGGCAATGACTTTTCTGGTTTTGTGTTTATTCACACCACGATTTCTAACCGCCCGTACGTTAACAGCTCTCAGTACGGTTCGCCGGTGCCTACTGTAGAATTTTATATTGCATCTGTAGTCGAAATTATGACTTTTGACAAATGCCAAATGTCATTTGTCATTTTTTAATTTTTAATATTTTACTAATCATTGTCTAATGCCGGCTTATTTATTTTTTATTGTAACGCATACCTGTATATTATAGGTATTTCTGTATGCTGTATAAATAAATATATCTTAGAAGTAATCATACTTATAATATTTTTAAAAAATGTCGAAAGATATAATTGTTCTCGTACCAAATGGAAGAAGAGTAAAAGTCAGTTGTACAGCTGATACAAGTATTCTACAGGTTTGTAAATTAAATAATAGTTGAATAAATTGATGAAAAATTGCATGTTTATGATGCATTGTTTGTCAGTAACTTCAAACATTATAGACTTTCGTTTCTTTTTTTAATTAAAATGTAATACAATGTTATGTACAAATACTTTTCTATAGCCATAGATAATATTATATCTATTACAAACGATCTAGATAATACATTTCACTAATAATTTTAGCTCTTAGAAGATGTATGTAAGAAACAGGGTATACCACCATCAAATTATGACTTAAAACACCACAATCATATATTAGATTTAACTACAACTATTAGATTTTGTAATATACCTAACAAAGCTCTCCTTGAGATGGTTGAAACAGAAAAGAAAAGAGAAGAATCTAATGTTACTATAAGATTAACATTGAATGATGGTAAGTATATTTGTTAATAATTATTTAAGGAAATTTAATTTATTTTAATAATAAATATTAAACTTTTCATTGTTGAATATCAGTTTATTATATTAATATTTATAATTTAAAAAAATCCAACATATTCTTTGTTATCTGCTGAAGTTTAAAATTAAAGAAATATTTTACAGGAAAATGGAATGAAGGTTCACCTTGCTTGCAAAAAATATATTAATTTATGTATATATAATTTTTTAATAGTAAGATGAACCTTTAATTTAAAAAAAAAATTGTAAACATGCTGATTATGGATTCAAGTCAGACTGGAGAATGAATTGCTTTCATTTCCTCTCTGGTAACAAGAGATTGAGTTGTCTCTTGATACACAATATCTTGGAAAAAGGACAGTGAATGGGGGGCAGTGTTGTTGCACTAGATTCCCTTTGCCTACTATGCTACATGTGTAGATACATACAGTGTAGATTAAAAAAGAAATAATTTTGTGTATTCCAAGGTGAAAGAATGACTGGAGACTTCCCACCTAATACTGCACTTTTTGATTTAATCAATATACTGGCTCCTGATCAATTGTCATCTTTACACAACCCAGCTATTATGTACATGAGACAAGAAGTAGTAGGTTTAAATGCACTAAAAGAAAAATCATTAAGGCAATTAGGTTTAATAAAAGGAAGAGCTGTTTTACAGTTGTTAGATAAAATGGAAGCCACGTAAGTATATGACATATATTTAAAAATATACAATTTTTATTATAATTTGCTATAAAGTAAATACAAAGTTATTAACATGCTATATTATTTTTAGACAAGCAAATGTTTCACGTGTTTATCGCCGCCCTCAGCCAGAGAAACAATATGATTCTCCATTAGTTAAAAGAGATGATGATGATGAAAAACTTAAAAATACTGATTCTGTAGAAAATAATCAGCCAGGTCCATCAAGTGCTCATGATGAAAAAATTGTTATGAAACCATTTGACCCAATAACGCAAATAATAAAAGAAAAGGAAAAAAAAAGGTTGAATGAAAATACCAATATAACACCCATGGAAACTAATGAAAATGATGAAGAACAATTTAAAGAACAGGTGCAGCCAATACAGCAAAAAGGTGCCTCAAAACCCATCATGACACAGGAAAGCTTGGAAAGGAGACTCAGAATTGAAGAAGAGGTTACTTTTGTAAGTGGTTTTTTTTTAATCTCAACACTGCATCCTGCGGGATGTATAGCAGAGTAGGCAGAGGAAACCCAGTATATATATTTTTGAGACATTACTTGTTGACTAGTGATTGTGAACCAAACTCACAACCATTACATTCACAGTCAGACATTGTTCCACTGTGTCACAACAACTGCTTTTTTACTTTACAGATTCATATATAATAATAATAAAGCCACATAGTGTACACTGCTATGAATATATTTAGTTAATTATATTTATCTATAACAGGATAGTCAGATTGTGAATGTGATGGTTGCAAGTTCAATATCAAGTCAATGTGATGAATACATTAAAATTATTTTCAATTCCTCTTGGAACAATTCTTTTGAAAATTAGAACAATAGTGTTTCATTGGGTTTGGTAACTTTGTACAATGACTTCCATAGAAAATGAAGTATTTAGTACACTACATTTTCTTTATATACATTTTTAATAATTTAACGTAACTAAAAAAACATACATAGGGCAGTTTCTGCAAACTCCACATATTTGTACTATTAACGAAATTGAGTAAAAAAGAATTGTAAGTGAAAAAGCCTGTAAAAGCAAAGAAATTGTATCAATCGGGGGTGCCAGGCGCTGCTACTACGGCGCTGATTCCAACCCCAACCACCCTCGGTAATCGAAGCGTGTGAGTGCGCTCTTCATCCACACGACTTAGACGGCGAGGGCTTCAATAGCAGTCGTATTTTTAAATAACGACAACCACATCTGATTTCTAATATCAGAAGTGGAATTCTAAAATCCAAATACAATACTTCCTTATTTAAAAGTACCTTTCACTAACCAATTGTTACTTTCTTTATAAAATATAAATACTTTTAGTAACGTTTTACATGTAGTATTGAGCGATTAGGGATGTTATTGTATAGGTACAATGGGAAAATCGAATAGTCGAAAAAAAAATGGCGTGCGGTGTAAGCAATCACGTAGCAAAGATGATCGATATCGTTCTTATCTGAGTCGTGATAGTCGGAGGTCGTAGTGGAAACCAGGAGCTTTCTGTAAGGAAAGTCACTAGATCTGGTTAGATTATGTGGTATGATTAGTCTTTAGATTTCATGTTAGATTTGGTCATTTTTTTTATTAATCTTGTGATCACTTACTTACTAAGACCTTGGTTCATAGACTAACGAGCGAATTGATGATGACCGATTGAGTAGAAGATAGATCATCTTTGCTTATTGTTATAAGTGTAATGTTGTAAGTTATGAAGTATAAGTTATACATATCACTAACCGCAATGACATACTCCTGAATGATTTACAAACATATAGACACTTGATAATATAGACTATTAGAAAAATACTAATTTACGTAGAATTAAATATCTATTGAATTGTCCAAATCGGCACATTACTTTTAATATAAAATAAAACAACTGGCTTCGTCTATATCCTATTCAGAGAGCCGTGAGATAAAGTATTGTCCTAAAATACTATTGTTTTTAGATTGGATCTAAAAAAGCAGTTGCCTTTATGCAACCTAATGAAAATGAAGATGAATTGTCGGACCTGCCCGACGATTTTTACGAGTTAACGATTGAGGAAGTTAGGAAAATGTATCATGAATTACAACAACGTCGTATTGACTTGGAAAACACACCAATGTTAACATCTACCAAACGGGAAGAACTTGAACAGGTGAAATGCAAAAATTTTAAATTTCATTGTTTTCCATAAATTTAAAAATAATAATTACTATTTAATTTAAGGCTTCAATTTCAAGACTGAATAATTATAAACATGCAGTTGTCCGGATACAATTTCCTGATAGTATGATACTTCAGGGTGTTTTTACCCCCAACGATACTATAGAAGATGTACAAAATTTTGTTAAAGAGAATTTGTGCGAAGCGGATAAACCTTTTCACATATGTAAGTATCCATTCTTTTATAGTTAAAATGATAAATATATATTTATTCAAGATGTATGATTTAATTCGAGACCAATCGTGGCACTGGGGCATCAGTAAAGTTGGGCGTTATAACAAACAGCAGATAATATAATTCATTACAAATTTCTAATGTTCTAATCATTATTTATTTTCAACACTGACTGTTATTTATCATACATTCATTATCTGCTGTGAGAATGGCGTGTGGCGCCTCGGTTCGGTAATGATCGGAAATATTTAGTAGTTACTCGGTTTAATAAAATAATTATGGCGAACTTCACATCGTGTAACCTCGCACAAATATGAGCTTTAACTCAATGGCAGAAAGGCCGAATATTACTTATATTAAAATATAGCTAATAACGAAAATTATAATGTTTTGTTTGATATTAGTCTGAACTTCGTTCATTTAGTCATTGTATTATATTTACGTTGAAAATAATATAATATATATTACAGCAGTTTAAAATAACAGTTAAAAAAATATAATATAATAAATAATTCATTATAAAAATATAACAGTAACGCCCAATACTAGGTATCAGCGTGTGTCCCGCTCTGGTAGACAAAGCGCGGCGATGAGTTCCGCAACTTAACACGTCTCCATAATTCGGCAGAAAGTGGCGACCGTAGTATCCACTGTATATTCATCATATATATATATATATATATATATATATAATTATTATAATTCATCATAAAAAATTGTCTACTGTTTTTGGGAAAATGACTTAAAATATCAATATTGATTGTGTATTATGTGTTACAGTTACTACACCACTAAAAGATATTTTGGACCCCAATACTACGTTAATGGATGCTAGATTTGTGCCCTGTGTTCACATGCATTTTAAATGGTTAGAAGAAAAACCTGGCCAATCATATTTGAAAAAAGAAATATATTCACAAATAACCACTAGTGATGCTGCAAGTATTTTGGCGTCTAAATATAGGTAATTTTTATTTTGATGTTCAATCATTTCAGATAAGTATTTTTTCTTTTTTTGTTTTTCGCCTGTTTGGTGGCGAAACTCGACGTCACACTTTGTCTTGTTAACCAAGCAAGGAAATGAAGTAATTAAAAAATAATAATGAGTGTAGTGTCTTAATACTAAAGTGTCACAGACTACCTTGCTTAGATATGAGAAAGAATGATAAAAAAAATCTATTATTTAGGGCACCCAGTCGGAGGAAGTTCGAAGAATCTTGTAGCGGTACACAAAAATCAAGTAGTGCTTCATCTTCATCGAAAGAAAGCAAAGTGCCCAAGTGGTTCAAGAAATAATTTAAATGTTATATGTAATAAATGTGTAATATTAAATATACTTTTGATGTTATAACCTAAATGCTTAGTGGTTTTTATTGTTTATACATTGTGATGTTTGTATGTCTGTTTCTATTCCTTTTAACCAAAAAAGCCGTTTGTTCCTAATTTGTACAAACGTACGTAAGTACGTGTGAAGACAAGTTAGTTAATTTTTTTCTACTTAAAAACAAAACTTATGAAGATAAGTTTTGTTTCTCAGTAGTTTAAAAAAATAGCAAATCAGCTTCACGCTGTATCTCGCACACAGCAGGGTAGACAGAAGGAACCTAGTGTAAGACACTCCGTTTCCCACTTTCTGCCGAATACTGGAGGCATTGCGTGTTAAGTGGCAGAACTCAACGCCGCGCTTTGCCTCGAGTAGTTTGATTTTGGTAATTCTTGTTTCATTGTATAGGTAGTCTGATACAAACTTTATAGCAATTTGCTCAGCACTAATATATTGATATAATATATACCTAAGAAATTTTGAGCGTGAAATCAATGGATTGGAGACCATTTAATTAGCTTAAATTGAAACAAGCAATCAAATGATATGAAGAAATGAAACCTCGAAATCAAATATCCTTAAAAATGCGCGCCTGGCAAAGTCGATAGCTCAAAGTTTCTTAGTTTTTCTTCTTACATTATTTTAAGAAATTTGTTATTAACGTTAATATTTAAGTTACTTATTTTGTTTTTAAGGGGTCACTTTTTTAATAAAACTTTTATCAAGATAGTTTATTATATTTTACCACTATATAAAAAAAAATGTTAAAATTAAAACACACAATCAAAATATATAGTTTATTTTTCACATTAATTAAAATATAAAACATAACATAATCTCAACTTCACTTGCCAACAAATCGTACAAAAATATTATAATAAAAAAATAATGACTTGAAGCCGTCTTGGCGCAGTGGCACTGCGTCCGAATGTGAACGCGACGGTTGTGAGTTTGATCCAACTAATAATATTCAATTTTACAACTGAATGAATGAAGGCAAGATACCTAGCTTACACCTAGTGGGCTTTATCTGGCAAGTATTTTCATCATTTACGAGTTCCTTATAATACCGGTGGTCAACGTCACACCCGTCAGTACCCTGCAGTGTATATTTTTGATTGTTACATATTTCTTTTTTCTTATCTTTTTTACTTATTTTAACACACTTTATACCTTTGTTAATCGATTGTCTCTTCCTTTTAGAGTTGTTATTTACAGGGTTTTGTTTATTTTTATTATGTCTGAATAGACATGATTCTCCCTTTTCACAATATCCCTTTAAGAAATCTTGACAAATTTTTATGTTTTCGCTTTTTTTAATATGTACATAGGGACAGTTATCTTTTGTACACATTCCTTTTAAATAAAAATAACAAGTAGGCATCTTTTTTGCAGTGAGTTCGTGTGAAAGGAAACAATTATTATCATGACATATACCTTTTAAAAATTTTCTACACAGTGATACATGCTTTCTGTCATGGAGATATTGACAATTTCCATACATCTGCCTCAAACATTTACCATATTTAGTGAAAAGTCTGCATGGAATATTATTAATTCGGAATTTAGCTTTCATCACTTTTGTTTTGCTAATGTTATGCCAGGAACTTTTATTGATTCTTGGATTTGTTTTTGAAATAGGTTTAACAGTATTTTTATTCGTTAATGAAACTCTATTATTAGGCTTTGTATATTTATATTGATTTGTTTTAAGTAATTTAACATGCTTTTCACATTTTGTTGCTCTTATTGTTGACTGTTTGTTTATTCTATTGCTCTCATTTCTTTTATTCAAGTAGGTTATGGGTACTGTTTTATATTTACTTATTTTTATTTTAGCAACTCTTTCTGAAGGCTCCTTTTTAGTGTAAATGTTACTTTGTTGAGTAGAAATGGGTTGAGGATGATTGAAGTTCATCACATTTTGGACATTACCATAAGTCTTTGTATTTTCTTCAATTTTATTATGAGCAGTTTGTGTTTTTCTTATTATACTGTAACGAGATCTCGATAATGTGACTATACTTTCATTGTTATTAGAAGTTTGATTACAAACCATTTTAGTGTTGGTATCTTTATTGCCATCAACAATTTGATTTGACTGATTTTGCATATTGTTACTTGAAACATTTCTTACAAAAGAATATTTTGATATCCTGGTGATATGTTCATTATTTCGGTATCCTCCTTCTGGTGGTAATGTGCTACTTGCATGTTGAATAGTACTTGCTTGTATAAAATTAGGATTGACATATATTTTTCTATTGCTAGGAATACAGTGACCTGTATAGTCTTTATTTTTATTTTCTGTATAATGCCTATTTATATAAGTTTTAGAAGAATTTGTTGTAAATGATGGAATTTGTGGGATTCCTTTGAAATTTGGGTTGATATAGACTTTGTTGTTAAAATTTCTTGCCATTTTAATTTCTTTCTTTTTTTGTCTCAGTTCAAGCAATACTGATAATATTTGTTACCACTTTTGCAACTTATTTTGTCAACAATGTATGGTTCTGGATAGTCTTCTTTTTCCTTAAAAATTTGTTCATTCAATTTGGTTAATGCTTGTGAAATTTCAGCTTTTTTATTTCCATTGATACTAAGTATGCTGATATGATATGATGGTTTCTAAAACAAATAAAATAACTGCATATCTACATACTATTAATTGTAGTGAAAAAAAACACAATAAAGAAAACAAAATGTGTGATGCCATACTTTTATTAATAAACTAATAAGCTTCAGGTAATAAAAAAACAGTGCAAGTCGCAAGTAGGCAAGTAGGTAGGTCGCAATGTTAGTTATGTTTGGTCCAATATGTTAGATCAATGTGGGTTCTTATCTCAATCACAAATTATTTTACACACAAAACGATTTTCTCTAAAGTAATATTTCTTTATTTTTTAGTTTAGCTATGTCATTATCACATGCTCCATATCCATAACTTGGTCATAGTTTTTAAGCCATATCATTATTTTACCCAAATGTATATAGCTCCATATGCTATAGGATTGATTAAATCATTTATTGAATGTATCAATCATTTTCATAATGTTGAGAAAGTGCAAGTGGCTGCTTGTGAGGAAGAAACCGGCGGCAAGTGCGCCCTTAATGGACTCGAGCCTAGGCTTACGGCCGTCAAGAGACGGTTATTTATTTAGGGTTTCATTGCACATGGCACCAGGTTTTCATATTCATGGAATTGAACTATAAGGGTATATAACCTTATAGCAATCCTTAAGAATGTAGCTTTCATACAAAAGAAACAAAAAGTAAATTGACCGGTACTTCCAAAGATCTTAAACAAACTCTTCTGCTTTATTACATTAGTATAAGCAGATACCATTTTCTTACTATTTTACTGTAGTATAGAGAGCACTCCTATTACAGTCAATACATTATTCAGGCAATTTAAAACCCTAAGCTCCAAAACTAACCTTTGAAAATAGATAAGCTATTTTTATATATTTTTGATTTTGTTAAGAACTCATAGGTCCAATATTTTAGAACAGAATACCTCAATTTTATATACCTATCAAATATCATATGTAGCATGTTGTGTGGGACCTTCAGTATACTCAAAATGATAGATTATGCCTACTCACATCATAAAATTTTGGTAGTTTATATTCTTCTAAAATATCATCAATCTTCAAAGTTATATCACATAAAATTTTGTGACTCCATAAATCTACTTTAAGTGCTACAAATGTTCTTGTTTCTTCTTCATTACAATAAACTTCAACAGAATCAAAATTTAACTCAAAACTGAAATAAAAATATCAAATATATATCTAAAATAAATTTCAAATAAATTTAATAAAAATAAGTCAGTTGTATATTAATATAAATACAAAATAATTATACCTTTTAACTTCACTTAAAATTTTTTGTAAGAAATTTATAAATGATTTTATCATGTGATACCTTAACACAAATGTTTTAGATAGACTTATATGAAAATCTTCACATAATGTATAAGATTTATCAAACAGCAGTATGAAGTCAATGAGTTTTTTTGCTATCTTAGATAAATTATCCTTTATTGAATCTGAAATAAGAATGTTATTTCACTTTGATTATCACATAAAGGTAGTTTATTTACTAATAGCTTAGGAGATCTAAAATATAACTTACAGTCAATATAGATAAAAGTGACCCAATTTCCTCTTACATGTGGAAATGCTCGAATCCTTCCTCCATGTTGTGATCGATCATCAACATGATTTTCTTTAGGTATAACAGACACTCCACTCAAGTTAGGAGTTGGAAACTTTAATCTATAAGAAACAATAATACGTCATTCAGTGATTTAAAATCACAATTAAGTAACAAAAATTTTAATAAGTAAATTGAGGGTAATATTACGGGTAAAAGTGTATTTAATAGTATAATGCAATTTCGATTTTTTATGCGTTCTTACTTTTTTGCAGGAGGACAGTTTTCCTCTTTATCACTGTCTTCTGATTGCGATTCACCGTAATCACAAATATATGACAATCCAGACATTGATCACTTTTAAAAACAAGGATATTTTATATAAATGGGGAGTTCATAATATTTTAATAACAAATATCAGAAAATAGTACTTCAATACTTAAGTTATGAAATTACGACAAATGACAGAATAGATTTACCCAAAGAGCTTATAATTAGCACAGAATATAAACTGTAAATCTAAGCCTGGCCACACACGTTCAATAATATTGTCCATCTTGAATGAAAAGCAGAGCCTCCTATGAAATCTTTTTTTCAAGTAAAATATTGCAGCGCGCCCACACACGACAATATTGTTGACAATAACCCCGCCTCCCCGATATTGTAGTGACAAAAACAATGCACAATAATATTGAAAATCGGCCGCACATACGCAATATTATTGACAATATTATTGTACACGGCTAAAGTTAAAAAAGGTAAATATATATATAAAGGTAAATATTGGTAATATATTTAAAACAATAAATATTTTTTTAATATATCGACCAATATTTTGTTCTGTTTCTTACTTTCTACTGCTTTCACAATATTCAAAAAATTATAGTCATACAGACTATAATAGGCATCAACAATAAATCACAGACATCTACATTTATACATATATATTATTGTTTCATGTTTGACAGTTTATAAAGTATGATATATCTCGGTTTGTATGATAATACTTTAGATAATATTAAGATTATCATAATATGGGGTGAATAAGTATATATTTTTAGTTTTATTTTGCAATTTAACAAGCTTAAATCTCAGTATTTCACAAATATACCTTACTTAAGATTTAAGCAAGGAGTCAGTGAAAAAGCATTTGCAGGTCACTGAGAAGCTAAATTTAATATACATTATCAATACGATTCGCACTTAATATAAGTAATTTATTAATTTACAAAAAACATTCATATCGGTAAATTATACGCCTAGATAAAACATAACATGAATTTATATGAAAAAAATATATAAAAATATAAGACATGAGAAAATATATAACGTGTTAATTATATATTTCATGATACCTACGATGAACAATCAGAAATTGTGATAAGTGATTTGGTTAGCGATAAAAACTAATAAATGTTTTTGTCAACTTGCACAAGCTCATATCTATTATTTTACTTACGAATTACGATTGTTCAGTGCTGACAAGTTATTGTAAACATCGTGCAGAATCTTAAAATTTCTTAATAGCTTCACTTTTTTACCGCTATATTATAAACTCATGTATCGTAATTTGGGGTAACCAAATTACGATACATGAGTTTATGATAGCACTAATCAGTAATTAATATTCAATTATCCATTAAGATTAATTTTATTTAGGACCCTCGACTCGACACAATCTTTAAACTTTGGACTTTAGGTCCAAACTGTATATTGAATATGTTACGATCTAGTATAATTTTCTCGACAAGTTCAGTTTCAAAGATGTTCGCTCAGACGACAAGTGCAAAAAATTTCCACAGTGACAGATTTAAAGGCAAGGTAGCTATAGTAACAGCTTCAACTGATGGGTAAGTTGATGTATATTATTAGGCAGTTTATTTTCCCGTATTATTATTATTATTATGTTTAGTATATTGTAATTGCATATAAACGTGCATAAGTACTGCGTTAAACAAGTTCACCTTGAAGTAATTAATATGATTTTTAATGAATCTTTTTCTATGTGTATTGTAATTGTGTTTTTTTTACTAATACAACTATAGCCTAAATGCATAAATTTTTCTGACTACTGATTCAAAGCAATTTTAAAAGAAAATAAATGATCTAAGAGGAGTCTAGCTAAAGTAAAAATACATATTATACAGCTAAGAACCTATATTTCATTAAATTAAAATTCAATTAAAAAAAAAAACAAAAAAACAAATCAGCATCACGCTGTATCCCGCGCACAACAGTGTAGTGTTAAGACACTCCGTTTCCTATTTTCCGCTGGATTCTGGAGGCATAGCGTTTTGAGTTTCGGAAAAATAATAAACATGTTATTAGTAGCAAAATAATAAATATTTTATTAATAGTACTTTTCATTTTCAACAGAATAGGTTACGCTATAGCGAAAAGATTAGGGGAAGAGGGTGCTTCGGTAGTTATAAGCAGTAGGAGAGAAGAAAACGTTAAAAAAGCAACAGCCAGTCTCCGCGACGATGGCATCAACGCTGAAGGACTCGTTTGTCACGTGGGCAATGCTGACCAAAGAAAAAAGTTATTTGATTTTGTAAGTACTTTTAAGGTTTTTTAAAACACGACTAGGATGTGCTGGAATATGCCAGCGTTTTTATATGGACTTTACAGATTCACACAATTATATTGTGTAAAATGTTTAAAATTTGAAGTCAAGTGTGTATTTTGTTAAAATACATTTTAATTTATTATAATTTTTTATTGACTGTATTTAATATAAATCTCAAAATTCTTTTTTTATTAAAAATTGATCTTAGCGGAATCGTACCGCCGCCTTTTGGTGAAATTACCATATTTTTTTTACCTTTACAGGCAAAGAGTAAATTTGGAGGCGTCGACATTATTGTTTCAAATGCCGCTGTGAATCCTGCTGTATCACCAATATTAGAGGTATATTAAGAGATTATAAAAATACTCGAGATATAAGAATAAAAAATGCAAATTATTGGGTAGTTAAAAAGTGTAGATGAAAAACTTATCTGTCTTATTGATATACCTACGGCTCCTTAATGTTTCAAACAACTTTCTTTCTAACCGATAAAAAGTACATGACTTCATCGATTTTTATATAAGTATAGAAATTAACAATAAAAAAAATAAGAGCTACATTACTGCTGAATTCAACAAAACGGGTATTTATAGAAATGTACAACCTATACAACATTCTTTAAAATGTAATAACTATAATGTCTTTTTAACTGAGGAGGACGTTATCAATTTGACGGTATTTTTTATTTATAAAAAGAATTCGAATAAAACAAATGTTAAATGTTAAGAAAATAGGGAAAATTGCAGTTAAATCGGTAAACACGTTTCTAAGATCAGCGTAAACAAAGGCAAAGACAAACATTTAAGAAATAAATAAATTACAACATACCAAATTTTTCTTTAATATTTTCATGTACAGACGCCGATCCGTTACGATTTTATTATAAGTACAGATTGGACCGGAACGATAATGCGATATAGAACGTATGAATGCTTTCATTGTTTCTTATATAATTTTTTTTAATAAATATCTAAATAGAAGATTTTTTATTCAACGTATCAAATTGACCTTACTTTTACAGATTCATAATATGTATACTTAATGGGTTATTTTTTTTTAGTTGTCCAGGTTCCTTTGGCTCCCAGTGCCCTTTGCCTACCCTGCGCATAAGACAGGCGTAGGCAGAGGGACCCTGAGAACCTAGTGTTAAGACACTTCTGTCCGTCCCCCCACTTTCCGCCAAATTCTCCTGACATTGCGTGTCGATTGGCTCAACGCTGCGGTTTAAATCGCTACCAAAGTAAAATATTTAATTGATATTTGGTTCACGACATGTATTTCGACTTAATTTTATATTTTAGACTCACCTAAATTTAAACTTTATTTTTATAATTTAGACAGATGAAAATGTTTGGGATAAGATCTTTGAGGTAAACGTAAAGTGCTCGTGGATGTTGGCAAAAGAGGCGTACCCGGAGCTAATAAAGCGTGGAGGAGGCAGTATAATATTTGTATCTTCTATTGCCGGTTACCAGCCAATGGAGGTAAATCTATTATCTATATACATTCACAGTAGATTTATATGACGATTAAAATAAAATATAAACAAAATATATTTCTTAAGTAGTTTCTAAAATGTGTATTTTCTTATTTAAATGACTGATTTATAACACCATTTTTCACACTTCCTTTAACCAAAGCTAAGAATACATAATATAACACTTGTAGCAATAGATAACCTACACATTCTTTTTGTATTTAACTGTCGTAACATCGCTCTGTACGTCTACGATAAGTTTCAGCATTATATATTTATTCATTGAACTCATCCAAGTGTTATACTCATCCAAATAAATAAATCACCTTCACGCTGTATCCCGCACACAGCAGGGTAGGCAGAGGGAACCTAGTGTTAAGACACTCCGTTCCCCACTTTCTGCCGAATTCTGGAGGCATGGCGTGTTGAGTGGCAGAACTCAACGCCGCCCTTAACCTCGACACCAGAGCGAAGAAATGGAAATATAAATTTAAGTAAATATTTCATCTCCTCGAGTGGGGATCGAACCCACAACCAGTCGGTTTTACAGTCACACCTCGTGCCGCTGCGCCACGACTGGTTTCAGAGCCACGACCACGACTGACCTGGCCAAGAGTTTTTCTCAGAATTGCTACGGAGATATGCAAAATTTGAAAAAAATGTGTTTTTATTTTTATAGTAGAGTAGAATAGATTTTTTTTATTGCGAATGTTTATATATACAATAAATATATATAAAACATGTATCCATACATTTACTTATATTTTGTTTATTTTAATTTTAGCCTTTGGGACCGTATAGTGTTAGCAAAACAGCTCTCCTTGGTTTAACTAAAGCCGTTGCAAATGAAGTTGTGAATGACAATATCAGGGTTAATTGCGTCGCACCGGGAATAGTCGCCACGAAATTCGCTTCTGCGGTAACTATAATTATTTTTGTTTTTGCCTCACGCTTTATCCCGCATATAGCGGGGTAGGCAGGTGGAATACAGTGTTTTTGTCAGCACCACTTTAAATGAAACACAGTTTTATCTACTCTATAAAAGCCTAATATAATTAAATAAAAAAAGCTATTTTTCCCAAAAATTCAAAATTGATTCTTTCAAACAAAAAGGAACGACGCCCGCACACATAAATCTATCAAAGGGAAACCGCCGCATACGCCTCATTCCGAAATCGAGTCGTAGTAGTAATTGGCGGCAAAGTTCAAAGTTGTTTAGTTTTATATTTTATTAGTCGTTTACGTTATTGTTATCTACGCGTAACTGCGTCACACGAAATACAGCTATGGATAAACATCGTGAAATAAAAAATATCCTTCGTCTAAACTGTTGAGGTATTGATTAATTTCTTTAGGTACGGGTTGAAAATATGTTACCTATATGCTGTTCCCGTAAAAGGAGCGCTGACGCTTCCACCCTGTATAATCAATTTACCACCACTCAAAGCTCAATGTGTAGAAAAGTGGGTGGCACATAGGGAAAGGAGCCACTTCTCTCTTACCCAGCAACATGCTGGTTACAGCGTGAAGCTAATAAATATTTTATTAATTACAGATAACGTCTTCTGAAATTGGTAAAGAGAAGAGTCTGTCAATAGTACCTATGAAGAGATTTGGTAAGCCTTCGGAGATAGCTGGCGCGGTCGCTTTCCTTGCGTCCGACGACGCCAGCTACATGACCGGCGAGACTCTTATTGTGGCCGGCGGCACTTATGCGCATCTATAAGTATAGGTCATCAATTATATGGGCAAGATTTACTAAATATGCATTTTTAAAGTTGCAGGATATTAATAGAATAGCAAAAAATCTTCTTCGCATCTGATATAATCATAGTACATTTATAAAATTGTTAGAAATATAATTGAAAATATTTAACAAGTGAAACATTTGATACTCGATTAGATATTAAAGCAAATACTCGCGCATTAAAACTTAAATTATTATTATGTTTTGGTAACTTTTTAAAATTAAGCAATGGATATCTCATATTCCATTAGAACATTCTCATTCTATGTTTTTGTTCTTTCATTGTGGTGTTCCGAACGTCCCAGCACCAATCATTTCAACAATATCTAGTAAATAAAAAAAAGAAAGTCTAACTTCCTTTGCAAAACAAAATAAATACGAATTAAAATTTGGTTGATGGTGAATTTAATTTTAAGTACATTGTACATAAAAGGGTTATAAAATATATAATTTCTGTTTTATTATATATTCATATTATATTTATCAACTGTTTACTTTAAATAATTTTACATTGTTATTGGTGTATGTGATGTAGTCTTACATTATTTTATTTAAGGTGAATACATTTATGCATTGTTTTTGATGATTATATTTTAGGTAGAAGATTGGAGTGGCAAATATTTAACAAAATATTGGTTGAAGTTCTTTTTATTTAAAATGCTCATTTTTATTGTTGTTGTGGGAAAAATATTTATAAAAAATTGAATAAATACTATTACTGATTAAAATCTTTTTTTTTATTTACTTTTGGTTCAAATATAATTTTTCCTATGTTTTACAGCTTTGAAGAATTTGTCCGTGTAAAAAATATTTATAGTAAGTACACTTCAGTATCTGTAACTTACACATATAGGCTGTAAACACAACGGTTGTGGGGTCGATTTCTTGTTGGGGATTTTGTAAATTTATTTTCATCCTAGGAATAGCAACATTGGGTTCTATCATTAATTTTATTCTAAGATCTAATTATTTATCTTGTTAAAATTGATACGTATGCGTGTTAACCCGCAGAGTACAACCGTACTCTGACCGTCAGTCTGACGTACCGTGTAATATCGCAGACCATTCCATTTCATAGACTGAACTGACACCAGAATGGGTGTGTAACCTCCGTCTTAAAGCAAGATACAGCGTAAAGCGAAAGTAATTTACAACATTTTGTCATGGAATATTATCTTCATTGCGTGACCGCTTACTAGAGACAACAGAATTAATTATAAAGATATAAATTTAATACATCATGTATATTAACAAAATTGACCAATATAATTTGTAATATATAGAACAAACTTTGTAAACTAATGAAGATGAAGATAATATTATATAGTATCCTCATCATCATCAGAGTCCAATAAGTTATTCTTAGTTATTCCTATTGTTTTTAAAACTGTGCTCGATGGTCCTGACAAGCCTTCTTCTTTCATGCTTTGTATCAAGTTTTGTAATACATCATTGTCATTGCTTATTTTGTTTGCGGACTTTAGTTTTGTTGCTAATTCAAGATCTTGTTCTAGACTGACAGTATTTGTTTCAACATCACCCTCGTCGTCACTAAAATCTGAATCGGATGCAGTCCCATTATTAGATATTATATTTAACATCTTTTCTAAACAATTTACAAATTCCTCAGAATTAAATTCGACATCATTACTATCATTTTCATCATTCCTAGTTAATTCAATGCCTTCAAAATCTGATGATTTTTTGAGAAAATCACTTAACTTATTTGTTATAACAGTCGGAGATGTTGTTTTTTCACTTTTTACTTTAAGTGAATCACTATATTGTGTATTTAAAATTTCATCTAATTGTTCCGGGCGTATGTTTAACCATTCATCACTTTCTTCTTCAAAACAGTACCTATTAGATCTATCTTCTACAGATTTTTTGGTTATTTCATAATCTGCAGATAATTTTATATCATTAATTTGATTTGCAATGTATGTATTCAAAGGACATTCTATTTTACAAAAGTAATCTTTAGCTTTTTCTAACAGTTCATTATATTCCTTTGATCCTTCTATATTTCCTTTAAAGAATCCATATTTGGTTAGAGTATTTAAAAATTGCTGAAATTCATGTGTAGAAAAAATGTCTTTAGAAAGTTTGTTCATTATAGTTTTGTATCCACAGGTTAATTTTACGCCAATTTCACTCCTATTGTCCCTTTCAAATTGTTTTAGTGCAGCAAATTTTGGTAACTTAGTATGTTTAAGCATTGCATATAAATGTTTAGTAAATAAAATTTCAACATTGACACAATCATTAAAACTTATGGTTTTATACTCCTTAGCTTCCAAAGTGTCAGCATTACAGAAAGAAGATACAAGAGCTGAAATAAGTGTAGGTTTCAATGTCAATACAGTTGCTATTTCTAATGGTACTTTAACAATACCTTTATGGATGTTAGCACTTGTTTGTTTTGCAGCATTGACTCGTTTTAATATACTTTCTTGGATGATTAAAGATGTTGTGGTTTCCTTTGTTTTAAGTCTGATAATTTCTAAAGCTTCACTTAACGTAAGGTTTGAAGAAATGGAAACAATTGAAGGTGGTATGATGTGAATATTTCCTTTGAAGATAAAAACCTGTAATGCAGTATTTAAAATTTTACATGTTTCATGCTGTGTAACATGCAGAGTGAACCTAATGCCAAGATACTCTGTTCTATGCTCCACTCTATACCATTTTTTTTATATTATATGTTAATTAACAGTACTTAAAATAAAAAAAAATAATCATATTCATGCTCTTAAGGGAGATTTAGTACCCACAACCGTCATGTTATCAATTAGATATTTTCCTATATTTACATAATATAAATGTATGATTGACATATATATTTTTTTCATAACCAATAAAATACTGTAGTGGTTCTAGTTTGATAGGTGCAATTGTACTGAAATGGGACACTGCATGGTCCGATTATGCATTTACACACAATGGTTGTGGCAGAGAATCCCATTAGAAAAGTGAATTATTTTCATGCTCCTGTTACAAGACAAAACACAGTGTTGACTTTTGCCACTCAATTCACAAAATTTTAAAATTGGGCAATGCTGGAATAAGTTGTCATAAAACTAGTTATCCTCTGCCTACCCTGCTAAAGTTAGAATAAAGCATAAAGTTAAAGAAAACTTACTCTATTTTCAGTATTATCAGGATTAGCCCATGCAGGTAAATAGTTAGCTGCTTCAATCAAGAGGAAATCTCCATCATTGTCTTCCATTTTAACAATCAAATCTGTGTACTTTTTTGTAAGTTCTATCAAAAGATGGACAATATACCATTCATCTTCAAGATTATCACCAAAACATGTGATGCTTGTAAGATGTTCTGGGCAGTCTAAAAATAAAAAAAAGGTAAATAAATTAAAACTGTATGTAGAATTGTATAGTGACTGGAAAGTCCATCTCCTTCCCAGCTCTCTAAACACTATGTTTAAAAAACATGAAGAGTGAATGGAATAAGTTTCAATATATTTACATTACACAATAATAATACATGGATTGATATACAAAAAAACAATTGTGCTGGTTATTCATTTCTTACTGATATAGGGTATGTTTAAATGAAATAATTTTTGTTTTCAAAAAAAACGTACTACTGTTGTGGCACAGACGCACAAGGGTGTGACTGTGATGAGACAGTTGTGATTCTAATTCCCACTCGAAGAATTGAATTAAATTTTATTTTGTTTTATATTTTCATTTCTTTGCTCTGGCACCAAGGCAAAAGACCACAATTGAGTTTCACTACTCTAAACACAATGCTTCTACAAATTCGGAGTTCCCTCTGCCTACCCTGCTGTATGGGGGTTACGGTTTCAAGGCAATTGTAAAAAAATATAATACCTTTCTCTTCTTCGCCATTATGTAAAGGTAAAGTAATTTTAAATTCATCTCTATGCCAAATATATCCATGTGACAATAATGATACTACTTCATTAAGATCTTTACAGAGCTGTTCCCATTCCAAATCTGATAATTTTTGTATCGAAAAGTAATAACACTGAATAGTGTCTTCAAATTTAAGATTAGTCCAATTTTTTTTCATTTTTATAATCCTGAAAAATAAAGCGTCCAAAATAAATAATTATCCATGTTTATGAAATGCTCATAAATCAATGATTACATGATAGATTGAATTATTTTTCCATAAATTATTATTAATATACTTTTTATCTTTCAATATTTAATTTTATTGTACGATTTTATAACTTACCTATGTTACATATGTTTAAATTGTATAATAATACATTACCTATGTTACATATGTTTAAATTGTATAATAATACATTAAAAAACTTTATAACAGATACTTTAGGTTATCATAAGCATAACATTTTTATACTTCTAAGCTCTATAGAGTATAATGTTTCTTGATGTTTCTAACTCTTAAAAGTAAAAATATTTAATAATGTTGCTTGCTTCCAAGTTCCAAATCTTTGTCAAATATCTATCTAATATCTAAATATAAAAGTGGTCAATTGGCGATCTGAACTTCAAAAATATATACAAACAAATCTGTGAACTCCTTTCAGCGTTGCCAGATTTTACTTGCGAAAAAAGCGGGATTTTTAAAGGATAGGCTAGCTACACACATAAATATTATTGTCAATACTATATTGCCAATAATATTGTTTAATATATGACCGACCCCGCACATTACACAATATTATTGACAATATTTCATACTAAAATCTGACGCAGTCGTTTGGTAAGTTTAATTATATGCGTACGTGTTAAGTCTAAAATTCGATTACCACTAGGTTCCCTCTGCCTACCCTGTCGTGTGCGAAATACAGTGTGAAGCTGACCTGATCTGATATTTTGTAGTAAAAACTAAAATCTGACGCAGTCATTCAGTAGCTTTGTTTGTATGCGTACGTGTTAAATCTAAAATAGCTAGAATGCAATAAGCATTTAGCTTACTTATAAATGAAGGCAATAAAAAAAGGTTCATAAAAGAAAAAAAGCTGAGTTCATGAAATTCAATATTATTATTAAACTATAATAAAGGTTATTCGTGGCCCAGGGGCACAAAGTGTGACTGTAAACGCAACAGATTGTGGGTTCGATGAAATTTATATAATTCAAGCAAAACACGGCGTTTAGTTCCGTCACTCAACACTATAAAGTTTGTAATGCTTTCAGAATTCGACGGAAAACGGGAACCCCCTTCCCTCAATATTACCGTGACAAAACAGAATTTCAAGAAATTTATAGTAATATTGAGAAACCGACCGCACTCACGCAATATTATTGACAATACTTACTTTATTGACAATATTATTGTACATGTTTGGTCAGGCATATAACTAAAAAAAAGTTTATCCGTTTATTGTGAGATAGATGGCAAGATCAAAAAAATATGAAAAAAGGTCGCCATACTTTTAATTTCAGTTCTTCTCAAATTGATATTTTTAAGAATTTGGTAAGAACCAAAACATATATTTTTTTAAATCTACATGTAAATCTGAGATTTTATTATGAAATGTAAGTTTGGATACTATAATGCATACTATAATGCCGTTTATTGAAGTGGCATTTATAAACAACCCCTATATATTTTAGAACATGAAATTCACTGATAATGACAATTATTGAGAATAATGATAAGCATCTGAAGGAAAATGATGCTTTGTTACCATTTACCAACGATGATATACGTAAAAAAAAAAATATTTATTCTTCATTTTCTCCGTGACTTTCTCGCTAGTACCTACCATTCTGTGTACCTCATGATTGTGGATTCGATCAGCTAAATTGACTTCCCATATCCTACGAAAAGAACGCAATTAGAAATTAAATACATATAATCATATAAGAAAATACACGTGGGATAATGTAAATAATTATTGATCACAATACCATTATCAATTATAAATAAAGTAATGATTTTAAGTAACTTTTTACATAAAAAATGGGTTGAGGTATTGAGGCTAGTAAGCTCATATTGGAATTCTGTAAGGACTGTATGATTACAATAAAAAAACACATGAATATATGGCAGTGAATGTAAGGGAAAAGTATGATTGACTTATTCCTAGTGGACCAGTGTGTTTGAAGTCAAGTTATGGACACGCAAGTGCTTAGAATGCTTGCCTTGGGACAGACCAATATGTAGTCGTTGCTAGAATAAGGAGTCTGTCTTCAGTTTGAGGCAGCCGTACGAGGTATCAAAACAAAGACGAATAAGAAAAAAGTGCTTCCACCAAGCCTTGCACGTCAGAATAGTTGCACGTTTGGTCGTACACAAAACAATGCTGAAAACCGACGCTGGCCACCGACCACACCGTGTTACAGAAGAAGAATGAAAGAAATTTAAGATAAACAATATCAAAAAACACGAAAACCCTTAACATTAAATTCCTTGTACTATCTGTGTAAGACCTTCGTATGAGCTACCGAAAATATACTTTTACTTTTTGTCTTGAAAAATATGTTTTGTTTATGACAACCTTACAACAAGAAAGAGGATTTTTTTTTTTTTTTTTTTTTTTTTTCGAACTGAGGTTAATGCTGTTAGCCCTATTGGCTTTTACAGCGACACCGGGTGGGTAGGGAAGAGGGTACTCTGTCCCAGAAGAAATGCAAGCACTACCTGGCTGCTTGAGAGGGGTCGACGATTGTGAGGGCGCCCCCTGCGGGACTCGAACCTCGGCTCACAACCGTCGAGCGGGCTGGGATAACAAGAAAGAGGACAGAATATTGTCTTTATATAGGAACAGGTATAACTGAAAATTTGACTTTTTTTTAAATACGCAATACAATATGGCTATCGAATTAAAGGGCTCAAGACAAGAATTTTAAAACGGTATATCATGGTTATCATTACCGTAATACTAACAAAAATAATACAATAACATTTTTTTTTGATTATGGTATATATAATATATTCATAATCATAGCTTACCCTTGTGGATTGTAAAAGGGTTCAAATCCGCACGAATCCTAAAAACAAAGTGAAATTAAAAATCATTTTAAAAAACAAAACTCCAACTGCATAGAATGTGTCTAGGTCGATATGACGTGGGTAAGTTCGAGAAGCGCGTCTACCTCCACCTTAAAGGCCGGCAACGCACCTGTAGCTCCTTTGGTGGGGGGTCGTAGGCGGCGGTAATCACTTGCCATCAGGTAACCCGAATGCTCGTTATTGGACATACAGTGGGTAAAAAATATATATACTTCTATAAAAAGGCAATTAATATTTTGTGTGCATTCCATTAGCATCAATAATGGCTTGTAATCTCCTTGGCATGGATTCCACTAATTTGGATGTTGTTTGAATCGTGATTTGGGTGGGCCCAAAACCAAACTACGCTTCAAATCATTCTTATTTAAAATTTTCATTTTCCGCACATTTAAATCCAGCAGATGCCATATATTTTCAATTGGGTTGATGTCTGGCGATTGCGGCGGAGTTTTTAGCATTTTACGGACATTGTAAAGCAATCATTCCTTAGTTTTCATAGCTGTATGCTTAGGATCATTGTCCTGCTGAAAGTAATATGTCTCACTTATGCCTAATTTTGCGCTGGAAGATAAATTATCGCGCAACACTAACATAATCTACTGCTTTCATTGTTCCTTCAACAAAAGCCAAGTTTCTGATACCATTTGCTGCCATGCACCCCCAAACCATTACATTGCCACCGCCGTGTTTGACCGTACTGTGCACATGTTTTGCCTGCAGTTCAGTATTTGGTTTGCGCCACACAAATCTTTGTCCATCTGATCCAAAAAGATTAAACTTACTTTCATCAGAAAAAATAATAATTTTCCAAAATTCTACAGACCTATTTAAATATTCTTTTGCGAATGTTAGTCTTTTTTCTTTACTGGCCTCACTTATAAAAGGCTTTTTCCTCGCTGTTCTTCCATGAAGACCAACATTATGCAGTACGTTTCTTACAGTTTGGGCACAGACAACCTTACCTCAACTTGAAGCAATGTCATTTGCTAAACTTTGAGCGCTTGTAAATGGTTTATTTTGTACTGATCTTACAATTTGCCGCCTATCTCTTATACTTAGCTTCTTCGGACGACCGGACCTTGATTTATTTTCGACACTTCCCGTTTCTTCTCCCTTTTTTATAACATACCGCACTGTCGAGTAATTTAACTTTAAATCTGCACCGATTTGGCGATAACTTCGACCTGCGGAGACCTACAGAGTAAAATAATTTTTTCACGCGTCGATAACGATAATTCTTTTTTTTTGGTCGATAAGGATACGTCTCCCGATGTTCGTGTGTATACTAATGAGGTTGATATTTTACGTAAGGAGTCAAAATGTGGCGGGAAAAACATAGTATCAAAGGAATAGTTGGTGTGCAAATACTTATTTGACTTTAAAAAATGTGTTCTTACCATCTCATTTTTTTTCTTCTATTTTCTAAGTATTTTTATTAATCGATTTAATATATATATAGATTAAGTTATTAAATACAATAATTAACTAAGACCATTTTGTTTTATTGTACTTGTAACTTCAAAAAATGGTGTGCAAATACTTTTTTTACCCACGATATGTACAAAATATTATTCAGTTTTCTTACACTAAAAGTGTATTTTTCAAGTGTAGAGGTTAGTCATTGAGACAAAAATAATGTGTATAGTAAAATACTAATATTGATTTAATATACTTTTTACTTATATGACTGTCTTCATTATTTAAACAAGATTGTTTTATATGCCGCGAATGAAAAGTTACGTTGAAAGTCAAAATGAAGAAAGTTTCAAATTATAACAATAAATTATAAAAACATACTTCAACAGTTTAGACATAGGATTTTTTTTTCCTTTCACGATGTTTATCTATACCTGTATTTCATGTGAAGCAGTTACGCGTAGATAACCAATGACGTAAACACATACTATTTCAAAAATATTATTAAAGGTTAAATAACTTTGCCGCCAATACCTACGACTCGATTTCGGAATGAGGCGTATGCGGTGGTTTCCCTTTGATAGGTTTGTGTGCGTGCATTGCTCTTGACAAATGTCGTTTTATGATACAATAATTTTATTATTCATTTTGTTTTTATTGTAGTAGGTTTTTTTATAGAGCTAAAACTGTGGTTTCATTTAAAGTGGTGCTGACACTTCCGTGCTGTATAATATCAGTAAATAGATTGATATTTTTTGTTTATATCCAATTTTACAAATAAGTTACTTTTTATAAGAAATGAAAAATAAAACAAAAAACTCAATAATTAAATCTTATTAAATATGAAAAGATTTATACAACTTAATTGTATTAAAATTTATAACATTTAATAATAATGCTGTATAAAGAGTGCCACATGTCTTGTATGTTTATATTATATTTTTAGTCCAAATATGAAATATTTATGTTATATTACTACCATATTAAAAATATATATTACTAAAGTATGAAAATCTCTATTATCTTAGTGGTAAATCATAAATATTTGTCATATTCTTTTTAATCTCCCAGAAATTTTATCTATTTGTCCTAGAAAGCCTTTTGGATCTGGTGAATTAGAACTCCATTCTGATAGTACACATTTTTGAAATTTATAATTTCCACATGTAATATTGTCTAATAGACCATTATCAGGAATTACAATACATGAACCTAAAACATTATAAAATTCTACACTTAAGCTATCAATCCATTCTACGAGATCTTTACCCACTCTTTTTATGTTCGAATTTGACAATTCTATTAGCAAATTTTTATCCTTTTGGTTAGGTATAAAGTTTTTAGGTTTGACGTAGCTTAAATTCTTATAGTAATTTTGCGATCCGTAATGAACTAAGTTAGCCTCTTGCTGAGTTATATCCTTACCCGAAAAATATTCTAAGGGTGTTATTAAAAATTTTGTTATTGCAATAGTATTTGTTAGATCAAATAAACCTACTTTCCATATACCTGGCAGTAAAGGCTGCTTAATGTTTGGTTTGATGAAATTAGTTAAGTTATTTTCATCTCTATGAATAATATTTATATCTGCTACTCTACCAGATGGATCTAACCAAACAACTGTTAAATTGCCAGTATCTTTATCAATATTAGAGGAAAATTGGTATAATAAGATTGGCTCTGATAGTGGGCCTAAAATATTACCCATGTTTCGGAAAGTCATTTCCTTTTGATCATAATCTGAGCTCACTTTAAATATTTTAATATAATCATTATAATTTTCAAAATTTAGATCTAAATGTTGTTTTGGCTTATACCATGTTTCTAAAATTACTTCTTTGTTTTGTATTATAGCTTTATGTAATATTAAATTTCCCTTGTATATGTCAGCATATTTATAAATGTTGATTGCTAATATTTCGTTTAGTTTTATCTTACAATTTTCATCATTCAATATTTTTGCATTAAGACGTATGATACTGCCGGCATGTGTCAACAGTAAATCATCAGTGCTGGCTGTTAAATCATTAATATCATAGAGGTTTTGCCAGTATGCTTCTAGACTTGGTAATAGATAATGATCTTTAATGCCTATATATTGTTCAACTCTTGTAATAATTTCTTGATTAATGATTGGCTCAAATTTTCTTGCAAAGAACAGCTGTCTGGTTTGAGTATTTTGTATTCTTGGCCAATCTTCTGTTTTAAAATCATTTGGTGAACATCCACACCAATCGACAACATGTTTATATTGACATTTACAGCCTAATTTCCGTTTCCAATTTGTGACGTGTAAGTTATTATCTACATATGTATTACAAAATTGTGAATTTCTCAGTACAGTGTGGAAATAAGATTCCGCAGGTAAAAGAGTGTGTTCAAATATAACTTCTAAGCCTTTTAATAACGCATCTTGTTTTGCGACAACATAAGATACAAATTTTGGTGAGAGAGCAATCCAATCACTTCCCCCATCTATGATAATACCTTGTGGTAATTTTCTTTCACCGACCCTCCACATGTGAGTCTCACATTCAATAAATGTTTTATCAAGCCCCTGTTTTTTAATAAACCTTTGAGCTTCCCTCCCATGGGACTTTACAAAATTGAAACCCTTATTTGTAGACAAAAAATTCTCTAATTCTTCCAGAGACTTTATAGGAAAATCACTTTCACTTAAATTAATAACATAATCCCATTTCCATCTTAATGTTAAAATTTCACTCATCGATGTCAGCAACATGGTTAGGAGAGAAGCACCACCCCATATAGTTGAGAATCTTTTGGTAGCTAACTTAATATTTGGAAATTGGTTTTCCAATTTTGACAACTCTCTATGCAAATAGTCTTGTCTCTGAAATTAAATAATAACAAATATTTAATATTAAGGGTTGTTCAATATAAAACATATATTATTATGTTTTTCTCCTATATCACATAAATCATGTATATTGGGTAGACAGAAGATCATTTATGTCAGGGGCATGATTTTTTTAAACCAGACCAAGAAAACAAAAATATTTTCAGCATTTTATATTGTATTATACATGGAACTAAAATCAGACTTGAGACTGATGAGGTACATGACTGTAAATGTAATGGTTCTGGTATTTAATACCCACTCGGGGAAAGGCAATATATTACAACAATTAAAATTTACTTGCTCCACTAAGGAACCAAAGCACCATGTTGAGTACTTTTGCTCATAGTGTTTTGAAAACAAGGTGGCCTGTGTGGATTAGAGTGATAAAAAATATCATACATATGAGTCAACAATTATTTTTATCATAAATACCACTTACTTTATCGATGTGTATATAAAAATAATGACTAGTTCTATAAAGAGCATTGATTAGTCTATGTACTTGACGAAGAGCTCTTCCATTTAATGTTAAAAGAAATACTATCTTAGCTGAATTCTTCTCATCCAAAGAATTTGTAGGCAAATGTGGTACAAATTCTAAAACAAACAGATAGTTCTTTTTATTAAATTAGAAAACTTTACACACATTAATGTAGTTATCACATAGAATAGAATACATATAAAATTTTATTTCCAAAGATACCAGTTTCTTATAAATTTATAAGTTACTTTTCTCTTTTTTAGCTTTGTGCTATATCCGGCATACAGCAGAGTAGGCAGAGGGAACCTAGGTTCCCTATTAAGACACTCTGCTCCCACAACAAAATTTCTGTTCTCCACTTCTCATTGAATTCTCAAAGCCTTATGTGGCATTCAACACGGAACACGGAACTCAACACTGTACTTGGCCTTGTTACCAGAGAGAGGAAATGAAAATATGAAATGTTTCTTTCCCCAGAGTAGGAGTGGAAACAAAAACCTTGGCATTTCAGTGGCAGGCTTGTGCGCCTGTGCCAATATGTATATTTTCTTACACATATGTTCAAATGAAGACGCAACTTATGTTTTTCTATTGTAGTAGTAAAAATGTTACAAAAATTGTAATGAAAAATCATTTTTTTCTATACATACTATCTAGTCCTGTTTCATATATATTCATAGTAAAATAGCCCCCACAGACTTGGGTATCATCAGCAGGACATTTCATATCACAAGAATCATCAGAGGTCTTAGCTGTCAGTGGTGGTTCAATATCACCACAGAAACATTCAGAACTGCAAAAATAAAAAAAATAATAAAACAATTCACATAATATAAAAAATATTAAGCATGGAAGTTTTTATTTTTTGGGTTGGATGTAACAGATACAGATGAAGTTTTCAAAATTTCAAAAATAATGTTCATGTATCAACACAAAAACTAGAAAATAACTAGAAACTATACAAATTCTCATAACTTATTTTTTATATATGATTGTATATATAGGTATATTTTGTAGTCACAGTATAATATAAATACATATTTTCATTATTGCTTAATGATAATTTCAATAGAATCATATCAAAAACTCACATTCACTTTATCCTTCTTGGTGCAATATTAACCATTTTTAGTAGCCAGTAAAAAAACATAAGTTTATGTTACAGTTTAGTTTTCATATCTAATTCTCAAGTGATTGTTACATATACTATATATATATATATATATGTATATATATATATATATAGATTTAGTTATTGATGTGATGTGATATAAGAGTCATAGTTAGTTTTTAGTTACATTGTGATATATTGGCCACATACATAAAATATATAATTTTGTATTATTATTTCATACTTACGCGTACTGAACTCCCGCATAAGGAAATCCTGCTTGTACACAAATATCCAGACAAAATGTAGGAGAATTGTATATAGCAAAGTTGCTATAATAACTTGATAGTAATCTTAATTTTTTTTCGTCTAAATAGCATCCGAGGTGGCGACCGTAAGTTTTTGCTTCCGACGTGCAGTAATTTGGTAAGCGTTTTGGGTAAAAATTACCATTTTGTATATGACAAGTCTTGTTTACAATTTGCTCTTTACAAATTTGGGTCTTGGCACGATGTATAGCTGAAATAGCTTCTCTACTTTTGATGTCACAAGCAGGTGTAAAATCTAATTCTTCTAATCTTAAGTGAGGAATTATCTTATTTTGGTTTTTTCCGGCTAACGCATCTTCTTCGTCCCCAACATTATTTCCTAATTTTCTCGCAGAAATATCACCTATATTATTTCTAGCTACTGATGTATATCCATTTCTCTTAAGTAAATTATCATGAACAGAAGGAAAAAGACTAACAGATATTAAAATTTGAGCAAAAAACGTTGACACAACTATAAGAGCTAAACACTTCGCATATCTTAAGAAAATTCTTCGAATAATTGCCATTATTACATATTTTTTATCTCATATGATATGATATAATAGTCACACTATGTAATTTTTTTTATATTTGCTCATAAAATACATTTCGAAAATAGTTTATGTATAAACAAAAAAAAACAAAAATAGATACTGTTGGTTAGAAAACATTTTTTAACAACTATGATATGATACTATCAAAACTAACACTATCAAACTCAATTGTCAAGTTCAACGGCAAAAATGTTACCATTTTTTTAAATATTGTTCAAATTCATTATGGTTGGCAGTTCTCCGAATGTATCAAATATTGTAATCAAAAATTGTAATTAAAGTCTAATTAATTATATATAAATCCTTACAAAAATATAATTTAAAAAAAACATTTTTAGCTATAGTATTCTTAGCTAATTTCTATTGTAAAAATATATGCTTAATTAAAGTATACTATTCTTTTTACTACTTTCAATGAAATAAGTCTATGCTTAAAGTGTTTAATAATAAAAGTATTTTCGTCGATCGTAATTTTTGGTTAGTAAAAAAGACCAGACCATTCTGGGGAAGGCACTGAATTAAGAAAATGTTTTTTGTATTTATGATACCACAAAATGGGGTCAATACAAAAAATTTTTAGATTTGAAATTTGATTTTTACAATGCTCCTGGTTTTAAATATGAAAAACAATCTTCAAAATTTTTTTTTTTGATAATTGTATTCGCTTCTTTTCACTTCAAATTTTATGAAATTGAACGTATTATTATAAGCGCCAATTGGTTCTTTAGAATTATTTATAGTGCTATCATCGTATTCATTTCATAACCTCTGATTGATGCAGCTGTCCTTTGCTTTAAATAGTCGCAAACCAGTGGAACCGTCGCCTTTCTTTGGAATCAGGTGGATAAGATCACTCTTCCAGGTGTCTGAAACTATTCCGATTGGCTAATGTGTCGAAAAAAACTCGATGGCACAATTAGTAATAATAATTTTTTTAAATAAATGTTAAGCCACAGTTACTATGTGGTTTGAGTAGGTCTACACACTGCAAAGGAATATTATTTTTCACGTATCTCAAGAATTGGTTCAGTTTCCTGTTAGGCAAATATATTTTTAACTGAAGCTTCTAACTTTAATGGAAGATGTTGGATATCTGTAACCCTCTTTCCATATGGTAGAAGTGTTGGTTGTCTTTCTACTGTGGGTGTCTTGTTGGCATGGGTGTAGAAATATAGGGAGACGAGTGAACCGTGCCCCCAGAATAGTCTGGTGCCCGCCCCAGAAATTTCACAATAAAATTTGCCACGAAAATTGAAAAAAAAAACAACATTTATACGAACATATCCATTCAAACCTAAAGTCTAGGCCGTCCCTAGGAAATATCCCTTGGTCTTCTGACTACGCTGCAGAGGAGCAGACGTCTAGTTCTGACGAAGGCGTCCTTTCTAAGCGCATAAAACATGCTCCAAAATAAAAAAAATATAGTTAACATCGTTTTATAGTAATCAATTAAATTTTATATAAGTTACAATTAAAACCACACCTTTGTCCGCATGCACCACGACTGAAACCAGTCGTGGCGCAGCGGCACAAAGTGTGACTGTAAAACTGACTGATTGTGGGTTCGATCCCTACTCGTGGAGATGGAATATTTATTTAAATTTATATTATCATCTCTTCCCTCTGGTTTTAAGGCCTACTCGAACCACATAGTAACTGTGGCTTAACAAAAGCGCGGCATTGAGTTCTGCCACTCAACACGCAATACCTCCAGCTTTCGGCAGAAGGTGCGGGATACAACGTGAAGCTGACTTTTATTGGTTTGACTGTATTTAATTATTTATCACTGTCATGGAGACTTCTCTATTATGCTTCTGTACAATGTTTTTCAAAATTAATATTTGTTTTTGTAGTGTTAAGATCATGTTCACATGTATACGATTAACTCATTTTTTTGACTATTTAATAATTTTATCTCAAAATTTCAACATGGATTAAATATTTACCGTTTGTACGGTATATTGCTGTCTTGATTTTAATTGTCATGACTCATGTCAGTTGCACGAAGACAGAACCCAAACAGTTGTCACTTGTCAGGTACAATACAAATAAAAAGACAAACGTTTTAACGCGGGAAAAGTTTACATAAGCAATAACTTTACGTTTACAGAATAATTATGTATAAAAAATAAAATTCCATACTATTGTTATTTTTGTGGTGTTATATTTAAAAATGGATTTAATTGAATCTATAAAAAGTGATAAAGCATATGTGAAATGTAAACTAATTGTTAAGAATTGGGAAAAAGATTTTAAAATAAAAAATTCTCGGACCCCTTCAAAATTTGATATAAAAGAGGCTCCTGCCAATATAAAATATGCATACAAAAAATATTTTCAACTGAAAAGTTCTGCACTTGAAAGTTCTTTATCAATATGTGAATTTGAGGATAATCCAGTGTTGTCTCCTGAGCCATTGCAACAATTAGAAAACTTTTCTCAGAATGTTAATTCTGAGGAACCATTATTACCTGCTTTGCCCAGTGGGCAAGAACTTGACTTGTTATTATCTAGTCCAAAAACAAATATGGTTCATACATCAATTCCAGATAACTTGTCAAAAAAATTGTTTCAAAACAGAAAGTTTAGTATAAGAAATCCTAGAAAAAGTATAGGTAGTAAGAGCCAAACTCAAAGTTCCACAATTAGTAAAGCAACAAATATAAATAGTGCAGATAATGTAACTGATGATCATAAAATATGTGATAAAAATAGTGAATTAATTGCATCTAATAGAAGTGACTTAATTAGTGCAGACAATGAAGAAAATAATTTTGTTTTTGTGAATCCAACAAAAAAGAATGAAAATAAAAAACATGACAACTTTCTTATGTGTAATGATCCTACAGTTTTAAATAAATATCCTATGAGGCAAATTAACAAAAGTTGGCTTGACCGAGCAACAGGAACTACAAGTGATTTAAAATTAAATGCAGAATTTACTCAACCAATACATGAATGTAATGAAGATCAAAACTTTGGGTTAACAAATATAGTTCACAACATAAACTCAGAGAAACAATGTGATTATGTAGAAAATAGTGAATCCGATGATGATAATATAGCATTAAGTAAACTTAAGCCTGCTTTGAAGAAACAAAAGTTAAATTCTCCTTTAAAAGCAGAAGACTTTGGCAATCGTCATATGGACCAAGAAACTATAGACAAAGATGAAGATCACAAAGAGAAAAAAAGTAAAGTCATTAAGAGAAAAGGCAGAAATACAAAAAGTAATACTGATCATTCTATAAATGAAAAAGAGTCTCCCCCTGACATCCTTGAATATTTACCATTTGGATTAAAAGAAAAACTGAACCCAAGACATAGTAATGTTATTGATTTGCTGAATACTATCAAAACACCAGAAAACAAAGATCAGAAGACACAGCCACAAAATTCTGTAGGATTAAATAAACTTGAAAAGAAAATTGAAAGTGGTACCATAAATGAAAATTTTGTGAGGATAAACATTGAAAAAAAAGTTTACTCAAGAGGAAAAAAACATATAAATTATTCCAAATATAAAAAGCAGTTATGGAAAGATAAGAAAGCTTTACATGCAGGAATGGAGTTTCCAGAAGGTGGAAAAGTAACATGTTTTAAATGTGGCTTAGGGGGACATATGGCTCGTTATTGTACAGCACATAGGGAAAATGTTCTTCTGCCCTTAGAAGATTGTGATGAAAACAATATGCCAACTTTAGAAGATATGCAAAAAATTGTTTTAAAGAGCAAAGATCAAGAAAATCCTATTGAAGATCAACTAAGTACATTTTTATATCAAGCCAGTAAAATTCCTGATGAATTTTTACAGTTGCTAGCTGAAAATCCTGAAGATTCAAATTTGATTAAACCAGTATTTACAGAAGATCAAAAAAATTGTGAAGAATTGTATGAGGCACTAAAGAAATTTGGTCATAGTTCTTTTCGCCCCGGTCAGGAACATGCTATTAAAAGAATTTTGAGTGGACTATCCACACTTCTTATATTATCTACAGGAGGAGGCAAGTCACTTTGTTATCAGCTACCAGCATATATTTATAGTAAATATTACAAATGTATAACTTTAGTAATATCTCCATTAGTATCACTAATGGAAGATCAAGTGCTAAGTATGCCTGACTTTTTAAAGGCTGGATGTATTCATACTAATCAACAACCAACACAAAGACGTAAAATAATTGACTTAGTTAAAGCTGGAGAAATTAATATACTACTTATATCTCCTGAAGCTTTAATCGCTAGTGATACATCTAGTGGATTTTCAGGTCTTTTTAAATCTTTGCCACAAATTGCTTTTGCTTGTATAGATGAGGCTCACTGTGTATCTCAGTGGAGCCATAATTTCCGCCCAAGTTATTTAATGATTTGCAGAGTTTTAAGAGAAAAGTTAAATGTTAAATGTATTCTTGGCTTGACTGCCACTGCCAGTCAAACTACAATTAAGAGTGTTATAGATCATATAAATATTTCTGATGGTCTTAACGGCGTCGTAAAGAATCCTGCTCTACCAAATAACCTTTACTTATCAATGTCATATGAAAAGGACAAAGATAGGGCTCTAGTATCTTTGTTGGCAGCAGAGAGAATAAACTCGTTTTCCTCCATTATAGTATATTGTATTAGGAGGAATGAATGTGAGAGAGTTGCAGCTGTAATAAGATCATGTTTATCTCTGCCTGGGAAAATTAACATGGAAAAAGAGAATAAAAAACGTAAAAGGATGTCTTATATAGCTGAAGCATACCATGCAGGCATGTCTGCAGCACAAAGAAAAAAAATTCAAAAACATTTTATGGATGGCACCTTGAAAATAATTGTTGCAACAGTTGCCTTTGGTATGGGGATAAATAAATCAGACATAAGATGTATTATTCACTATAACATGCCTCCCAGTTTTGAGTCATATGTACAAGAAGTAGGAAGAGCTGGAAGAGATGGCCAACCAGCATTTTGTCATGTTTTTTTGAATAATAGCAACAATGATAAAGATGAATTATTAAAACACATTTATTCTAATTCCATAGATAGACCAGTTATTAGGAAACTACTTCAAAAAGTATTTATACCATGTGAGTGTACTTCTGAAAATATCTCAATACAAAGACAAACAAGATGTCCAGGTCATGAAGTCGGTATTCCTATAGAAACTACCATTGAGGAATTGGATTTGCCATCTGAAAATATTGCAACATTATTATGTTATGTTGAACTTCACCATAAACATTATATTAAAGTACTGAACAATGCGTATACTATTTGTAAAATTTCGTCATATGGTGGCCCTTTAAAAATTCTAGAAGCAGCCAAAGCATGTGCTCCTCTTGCTATGGCATATTTAATACAAGCAAAGAAAGACCCTGACATTAAGAAGAGTAGTATTTTAGAATTCAATGTCATAGAAGTTGCTGCTGCTATTGGTTGGGAAAGTGGCATGACAAAGTATCATTTAAAAAATTTGGAATGGATAACAAAGGATGGAATGACTAAAAGATCTCATTTAAAAGTAGAATTTAATACATTAGGATTTAGGATAAAAGCCCCTGGAGACTTAATGGCTTCGGAATTAGATAATGTTCTTGATGAAATACATGAAATAGTTGAGAATCAAGAAAAAGTTATGTTATATCAACTGGAAGAAATAAATAAAACATTTAGTAAACTTGGCAACTACTCATTCCACCAAATAGTATTTACAGAAGAATTTCTGCAAGAGAAATCAAATGAATTGAAATCAATAATAAATGGTTATTTTTCAAGAGAAAATAATTTACCCGAAAATATAGCTTTAGAGGAACGACCATTAGATGTTGAACGTGTTACATCTGATGTCAGAGCATTAATAGCTACTTATAAAGATTGCACGTTTACAGGCAAAAGTATAGCACGAATATTTCAGGGAATATCTTCACCTAACTATACAGCGTTGGTTTGGGGAAGATGTAAATTCTGGCGGTCACATCTACATGAGGATTTTTATGGAATAGTCAAAATAGCAACGCAACAAATAATTCAAATGAAAATATAGAATTATTCACTGTAAACTTAAAAAAGAACAACATATTTAAAAAAAAATCATTTATTTAGTTTCCTTATTGGCTCTTTTAATTATTTATCAACGATGCTGTTCTTTTACTTATTTATTTTAATAAATACTTATAATTTTATATAAAAATGTAATTAATGTTTTATTGATATCCCTAAAATATTAAAAAAAACTGATATAAGTTTAGCTCTGGTTAAAGTATCATTATGTCATTTACTTGGGAAATATTATTTGCAATAAATACATTTAATTTTATAAATAAAAGTTTTGTGATTTATTACAATAAATTTGAAACCTATACCTATATCTAAATAAATTCAATAAGTAGCTGTGTGATTAATCTATACTAATATAATAAAGCGGAAGAGTTTCTTTATTTGTTTAAACGCTAAGATCTCCAGATCTACTTATTTTCTCTTTGATTTGTATGAAATCTGCATTCTCCAGAAGTGTTATAGACTATATAACATTATGGTGTAAGTCTTAGCCTTAAATAACGAAATAATAATAATAAACGCCATCGAATTGCTTTAAGCGCGTACGCTGTAAAAATAGTAAAATATATGGCAGTACATTGTATGGAAGAAATGTTCTATTTTATTAGTTCTAAAAAAAGTGCGCGATACCATATATCTATCTCTTAAAAATAAGTTAAAAAAACAAAGGTGATATTTCAACGTGATGATAAAGATTTTGACACTTACGAGTGAAAGCTATTCCATCACCGAGGAAATTTTATGAAAAACTGCTTTGGCTTTTATGGCATGTATGTAAATTTAGAATAATTCAACGCTCCGTTTTCGGTCGCAAGCATAGGCACAAGTACTGCTGGGGCGCCCTTATGTAGTGCTTCCTTTCTCTTTCTTCTACTTCCTCATAATTATAGAATATATAAATTATATTAATCATATTGATTATCTTATGGAAAATGCAGCATAATAAAATAATTGTAAGTGGTATATGGGCAAAGCCGCGAGTACGTCGATAATAATGAAATAAAAAACAATATTATTCAATAACAAATACTATATTTATATATAAAGACAATAAATATTTTTAACTTAACAAACTCCTTGAAGAACAAAATAATAAAAAAAATCAACCTATATTATTAAAACATAAAATAATCTTCTTAAGAATTCATTTATAGTAGGTATATATTGCATTATAAATTCAATCACATAATACTGTAGTTTTAAATCTTTTAAGTAAATAATTATTAATTCAAACTAGTATAACATTTTAAACATGGTTCAATGTGATCACTAAACAAATTTTCAGTTTGTAAGAATAAAAAAAATATTTTCTGTTAGCGATGTTCAGCTAATAGAAGTAAATATTACAATGTGGGTAATATTATTTAAAAAAAAAATTACTTGATACTTCAAATCGTTAATTCTTATTTTTCATGTGTTACAAAATTTTATAAATGTTCTGAGAGTATGGAAATTATTTGTGAAAAGCGTGACAAAACAACCTCAAACCATAAGGTTTGTGCCGATTTATTATTGACTAAACATTCCAAGATTTACCTCTATATTAAGTAACAAGATTTATATAGTATTCGTAAACTTATAGAAATAAAAGTCCTGTAACATTTAACATAAAAGTTTTTTTTTTTTAAATAAAGCTAAATCATAATTATAACATTAAGGTAAGCGAGTCAAATGCAAAAGTTTATAAATAAAATTAAAAAGTTATGGCGCATTTTTTTTATTTTGAAACACATTCTATTATTTTTACCTACAGCATATAATCATTTGTGTTATTAATTATTATTTATGTATATTTCATAAAATTACGTAAATTTAAATATAAGAACTGATAGCTTTTTTTTTATTATACAAATAACAATAATACAAATGTTGGCTGATACAATTGACTTAGTACGTTATTTTATTAAAATATTTAAATAAGCTTTTGTTAAACGGAAAGAGAAACAAAACTGTTATACTGAGCAATATTTCGTTTTAGGATGTCTGCACATAGACCCAATACCCGTTCGAACCTATAAACAAAAAAAAGTTAAATATAATGTTTTGAAGATCTATAAAGGAAAGACACATTAAACATATCTACACCACAACATAGTAGGAGTAATTATCTCCACGCTTTGTTGTTTTGCAAACAGCATATAGTTAGTGTACTTAAGTTACATAAAAAAGAAATTGCCATATACAAATAGACAAGTGATAAGAAAAGACGCGGCGTTGCATTCTGTCAATATCTCACCATTAAAAGAGAAGAACTCCTGTTTTGAAGGAGAAAGCCCGGAACAGTAAAAAAAAAGTAAGACTCAAAGACAAATTAAAAAATCATACCGGGCGCGATCTAACTTGACGCATTTAAGAGGGCCGGCGGCGCGTACAGTGGCGGCCCGCGGCCGGTCCAGCAGCAGCGCGATCTCGCCGAAGTAGTCTGAGGGCCCGAGCCGCCCCACCTCCACCGCCTCCCCGCCAGCGCCCGCCGCGCCGCGCTGCTGTAGCACTACCGCCGTACCTGTTGGGAGACAGACCTTGTATATCGCCAAATACTAAATACATACAATTATTAACCCCAGTACTTAATAGATAAAACCTGCATAGACTCTTTGTTGCCATTAATTAAAAAAAATTTTTTTTTTTTTCTAATGAAATATTGAAAATAAAAAAAACATTTTTTTTATACCTTCCACAATGATGTAAAAGTCATTGCCGGGCTCACCCTGGCGAACTATCGTCTCCCCATCATTGAATGATACTGGCTCTAAAGCATCAGCTACAGTTAATCGCTCCCATTTTTCCAAGCTCTCTAAAAAAATATTTATAATTTTAAATTGATATAAACATTGTTAACTACTTGTGTTTAGTAATAACAATAAGTATCTTTCTACATTTGCTATGGTAGCACTGTACTTGTCATTTGACTAATGGTAGCAATGTACATTATGTTCAATAAATCATATAAGAAGCTTTATTATTAATGTTAACCGGGAATAAGAAAAAAAATACAAAAAACTGGAAAAAAATTACAATAAAATTGAATAATAACATACCCAATATGGACACACGCGAGAGGAACTCATCGTACATCCGTCGTTTGCGTATAGTTGAGCCCATCAGTATACGGCGGTAAGAGTCCCTGTCGAGGCCCCACAGCTTGAGCGGGGAGCGAGCGCGCACTGTGGCGGCCCGCGGCGTACCATAAATAAGAGCCAGTTCACCAAAACTACCACCCTCGCCTATAGATGTTACTACTTCTCCATTTACTAGAACCTAGTGCCAATATAAAATTAATATTTAATAATATCTCTCTATGAAAATGTGAATGCGCGAGGCTAATTTACAGGACTTGAACACGCGTCTCTTGCAAAACACCCCAAAATTATTATATGATGATGCCTCAAAATTAATATATATGAGATGTTTGCATCTCATAGTAAATTTTTTAAAAATTATATAGAGACTAGTCGTGAGACAGGGGTACAAATGTATTTGTAAACGCAACTGATTGTAGGGGTTCGATCCCCACTCAAGGAATTGAAATATTTATTTAAATTGATATTTTCTTTCTATTTTTATTTCTTATCTATTATTATTTCTATTTCTAGTGTCGAGGCAAAACGAGGCGATGAATTCAGCCTCTTGACATGCAATGCCTCCAAAATTCGGCGGAAAATAGGGAAACAGAGGGTCTTAACTAGGTTCCCTCTGCCTACTCTGTGTGCGGGACACAGCGTGTGCAGATTTTTTACATTATGTGATATAATAAATCTTTTTTATCCTTAGTGTCGAATAACATTTTAAAAATATTAAAAAAATAATAGATTGTATTATTTCTCTTATTCCACACTTTCTACTCCTTCTCCAACTAAATACTGGTATTTGGTTTAGTGTAGGTTATGTGATACCACAGCTCAAATTACAAAATAGTCTTTTATTGTTGTTGTCCATATTGGGTATTTTAATGTTTATAATGCCATGGCACACTTTATCATAGTGTGTGAATATTTATCTTTATGTATCTTCTAAATGTTTTTTCTAATGGATATAAGCAAAGATTATTATAAAAGTTGAAAGATATTACAATTATATCATGTACTTTTTATAGCACTGTAACTACCACCAGCCACTGTATGTAATGTAGTTGGCATACTATTTGAATTTGAAATTGCAACAAACTTGAAATCATATTCTAAATAAAATCAACATTTAATACCTCAACTTCTCCAGAATCAATTATATAAAAATTATCTCCTTCATCTCCTTGACGGATAACTGTTTCACCCTGCAGGCATTGAACAGGGAACATGGCATCAAACATGTCAGCTCGTTCTGATTCATCTAGATGTGTAAATAGCACATTAGATGCTATGGCTCGTGATAATGCACCCATTGTCTTGTAGTCTTTTGGCACCACCTTCAAATTTTCAAATAATAAACTTATTGTGATATTATGATGTAACAATTCTGTTTATTACCATTACCAGTATGTTGGCATAGTATAACCTATTTTTAATATAAGTTTTTTTTTTATTTCAGCTTCCCACTTTAGCAGATCAACATTTTCTTATTGGATTCAAGCCTTAAAAGCAAGTAATTAGTATCTTTCTTTTACTAAATGTAACAAGATAATATAATGTCTGGCATTATACCACCCGCTATTTAATATAATTATATTCGGTCTTATACTTCAATATCATATGATTGAATTAACAATAATAATTTATGAGGATAATTATAATATACATAATAATTATTTAATAAAATATAAATAAAATAAAATAAAATCAGCTTCACGCTGTATTCCGCAAAAAGCAGGGTAGGCAGAGGGAACTTAGTGTTAAGACAGTCCGTTCCCCACTTTCTGCCGAATTCTGAAGGCATTGCGTGTTGAGTGGCAGAACTCAACGCCGCGCTTAACCTCGATACCAGAGCGAAGAAAATGAAAATATAAATTTAAGTAAATATTTCATCTCCTCGAGTGGGGATCGAACCCACAACCAGTCGGTTTTACAGTCACACTTCGTGCCGCTGCGCCACGACTGGCCTCAAATTTGTAAACCTCTCAGTAGAGAACATTGCTGCAAAACTCTGGTTTTACTTCCGCCCCACTGAAGAACTCTCGCCATCCACCTTCGTTATATAATCTATGAATATGTTATATAGCATTATATAGTTCTGAATAATTTTATACCATATATCATATATAAATGGTTTTCCAAATTTTCCTACCATGTATCTTGTATTTAATTAGGACTTTAGAAAAATCAGGTAGTATACTTATCTTAAAATCATGTGGGCATTGCAATATTCATTAGTGTTTCACCTATATGAAGCTGAACATGTATACAATGTAACCTCAATAAAACAATGATAATAGAAGCACCTATTTTAAGTTACCTGTCAACTTGTTTGTGGAAGGTACAAAAAAATATATAACCTTTTTAACATAACTAGTAGCATCCTCTTCAGTGACAGGTTCAGCACTAATACCTCCACGTCTGCGTGGCAGCTGTCCACCTGGCACTGGTAGAGGTGACAATTCGCCATCTGCTTCACCTTCTGAAGTGGCCGCTGCTGCTGCTGCTGCTTTGACCTGCTCCTATTAACTCTTTACATTGTAAATATTTCTATATTAAATACTAGAATTAAAATTAATGGCCAAACAAACATACTTGAAATGTTTGTTGTACAATCAAATAAACAAATGAAGTGATTGTATACATTTCATTTTACCATTTTTCTTACTTGATTGTTTACTCTCAGAGCGAAAAATGTACAACAGTCCAAGAACTTAAATTCTAGGCAGCTATATATATAGATTCATCCTGTATCCCTTGTGGGGTAGCCAGTGAGAACCAAATGGCAAACAATATAAATACAATATAAGCAAATAGTCCAATATAAAATATTACATAAACAATAGTGCAACAAAATAATCACTTAAATATTGGTGCTATTCCTTAAATATTAAGCAATTTATCAAAGAGTTAATGTCACCTGCTGCACAAATAAAATGACATAAGAACAACCTACTAATGCTGATTTTTTACTTCATAAATGTTAATTAGTAATGTAGCCTCATTAACTATCATAATGAAATATATATACATATAATATTTATCTGATCTGACTTTTTGACCTTCACAAAAATCTCAAATAACTCAAAATTACAATTTGTTTTTAAATTTAGTATTGATTACCTAACTATTTATAGTTATTAATAAATATACAGCTATATTATAGTAAAACAAATGTATTTTTATTATATTTTCAATATGCTGATGCTTAAATGTTAATTATTATCAGCTAGATATCATGTGAATTTCAAAGTACTGTGTAAAAATTTAAACTGATATATAAAATAATAACTACAATAATCATTATTCTTATTACCATTTATCTTGGAGATAAATATAATCACAATTGGCAAGATATATATTGTTAAATTAAAACAGGTGCACTGCAACAACTAATTCACGAATGGTTCCTACGAATCCGGTAAAGTTACGCAGTTATTAAATATAGTTTTAAGACAATATTTATAGTCTAAATACAGATCACTCTACAAGAATCTTGCGCGTTTCTATTTTGAGTTAGCTGTCAACTCGAGTATCAAATTATAAAAATTTATAGTCTCAACCACGAAACTTATTAATGACCTACTTTTTTTTAATCATTTTATTTGGATCATTATAGAAAGCATTGGTTTTACGTTTGGGAAGTTGTAGTTGGGATAACTGTCGTGTTTATATTTGTTTATTAGTAATGTTCATAACTTACTCTTTCTAATTTTTGAAAATATTGCCGCAAGAACACTACAGGATTTTCTGGTTTATGTAAGCATAATTGTACTATACAATCCTTCAGTAATGTTTGAATGTTATGATTCTGAATATAATTTTCACACTGATGTAAACATTGTTCTTCCTCCATTGAGTCCATTTCTGTTTTGTTTCCCAAAGGTGTGAAAATATTCAACAGATAATCATTTCCAAATAATTGTTGCCACAGACCATTAACTACACTAATATCGTTTTATTGCCCTCAACGAGATATAATTAAGTATAGTACTACCATACTCGTTTTTATTAAATGGCTATGAGTATGTAATGTAATTCCTTTTTCATTTCACATTTGGCATGTTACTTTTATCACAGACCTCTGACCTACCTTTTATCCATTTTTATTACTAATGAAATATATAAAATAATATAATAGGTCATATCAATTATGCTTTAATGAATATTATATATTTAATTATTTATTTTTTAAGTAGTGGAGAGAATGATTGTTGCTTGCTGCTTTTATTTATTGTTTTAGAACGCATAGTGGTGTATAATGTAATCTGTTAAAAAAAAGCTTCATTTCATTTGATTTTATATGTCAAATTTGCGTTGTGCGGTGTGACAAAGATGGAAGCCGCGAGTGTAGAAGCCGGTGGGAAAAATCATTTAAACAATGTCTTATCTGAAACTGAAATCGCTGATATTCCTAGCACCATCGCGGAAAAAATCAATGTTTATATTGATCAAAAATTTGAAGAATACTTAACATCAAAGGCGTTACACGAAACCAGCAAATCACAAATAGGTAAGCCGGTCTACATTTATAATCTATTAAAATTTTAGTCTTGTTAACGGCATGTCTGTATTTATTTTATAAATATGGTAAATTAAAGCTAAGACAACTTGTCTTAGATAGGAAATATCAAGAGAGTGCTTGTAGACTTGCACTTGGAAATTAGTCTTTTTAAGTGTAACATGTATAAAATAAGAAAATTTTCATACTACCTTATTTTGTGACTGTATTTATGAAATACAAGCCATTTCTTGCAAAGGAAGAAATGGTGTTGAACACCATCCTATGTACTTATATCTTAATGTCTTTTTGCTTTTCACTATCATATTTTTTCATAGAAAAGATAATATTTTTATATTGAAATAAACTTGAAAATATGGCTTTAAATTTATATTATTTAAGTTGCATCAATGTATAGTCTTAATATAGCTCTTTTGCATAACAACAAAACAGTTATTATGTGTATGAAGAAACACACAGGTTGATTGAAGAAGCAGTCTCCTAATTTCGCCTATTTTCATATATAAATGGTTTAACTTACCAAATACCTCCAACCGGTCCCTTGCTGCTCTTCTCAATCCTTTGGGCAGATCATCTTCCCAGCGTCTTATTTGTCTGCCTCTTCGGCGTTTTCCATCTTGAGGATACCATCCAATTATTTTTCTTGTCCATTTTTCCTTATTGGATCTCATAATATGGCCAGTCCATTTCCATTTTAGCCTTTATCTTGTAGGTCACATGGGTCACTCTGGTTTTTTCCCTGATATTGGTGAGTCTTACTTTGTCTTTTAATTTAACACCCAACATGCTCCTCTATTCCTTGCTGACATATTTTTAGTTTATTAATTGTTTGATTTGTAAATACCTATGTTTGGCAGCTATATGTCATGACTGGTAAAATGCTGGTGTTAAAAACTTTTCTCTTTTCATACACAGGTATTAATTTATTTAACATGACCTCCTTAAGGGACCAGTATCTTGACCAACTGTTGTTAACTCGCTTTGTATTTCTTTAGACATTTGTTGGTATGGGGAAATTGTTTGGCCAAGATAGATATAGTCATCTACATATTCCAGTGTTTGATTGTTGACTTTTATTCCTATTTTGGAGCTGTTTGTCATTACTTTTGTTTTATCTATGTTCAGTGTCCATCCCATTTTCTCACTCTCGATGATTAGTTGTTATAACATCTTTTGGAGGGTTTCAGGGTTCTCGGCGAATATCACTAGATCAGCAAACCAGAGATGGTTCAACCTGCTACCATTTATGTTTAACCCCAGATGTGTCCAGTCATGGCGCAGCAGCACAAAGTGTGACTGTAAAACCGACTGGTTGTGGGTTCGATCCCCACTCGAGGAGATGAAATATTTACTTAAATTTACATTTCCATTTTCTTTGCTCTGGTGTCGAGGTTAAGCGCGGCGTTGAGTTCTGCTACTCAACACGCAATGCCTCCAGAATTCGGCAGAAAGTGGGGAACGGAGTTTCTTAACACTAGGTTCCCTCTGCCTACCCTGCTGTGTGCAGGATACAGCGTGAAGCTGTGTCCAATCTAGTTTTCTGAAGACATCGTCCAGTACAGACAAGAACAACTTTGGAGATAGGGGGTCCCCCTGTCTCACCCCTTTCTTTATTTAAGACTCATTTCCAATTTTTTCCAGTTGTACCCTGGCAGTACTGTTTTCATATATCTGTTTTATGATCCTAATATATTTTCTGTTTACACCCTGGTTTTCCAGTGCCTTGTAGATATGTTTACGTATTAGCGAGTTAAATGCGTTATTGTAGTCAACAAAAGCTATGTAATATGTTTTCCCATACTCATTGTATTTCTCCATGACTTGGTTTGCTACATGTATGTGACCTATCGTTGAAAAATCAGAGCAAAAGCCCGCCTGTTCTTTGGGCTGTTGTTCATCCAACCCCTTAGTTACTCTTCTAAGAATGATTTTTAAGAAAATTTTGTATAAATTGGTCATCAAGCTGATCAGTCTATAATAAAATAAAAAATAAAAAGCCTTTATTCCCTAACACCAGTTTACTTGTTTTATAACTCTACTTAAAACTACATAATTAATAAAATACATAAATATTTTTATAGTAGCTTAGTTATCTAGGGCCCCTCTTTGGGTGAAGGCCTCGTCCAACTCCTTCCATCGCTCTCTGTCTCTCGCTGCTTTAATCCACTGCCCAACTGCTACCTGGGCTACCTCATCTGCTCACCTTTTGTAGGGTCTCCCTACGCTTCTTTTCCCTGGTGGTCCCTTCCAGGCGGTAGCTCTCAGGGTCCACCTATTGTCCGTGAGCCGAGCCACATGCCCGGCCCACTTCCATTTGAGTTTAAGGACATACTCCAGAGCATCTGTAACCTTAGTTCTTTCCCTGATTTTTTTGTGCCATATTTTATCCCTTTTTTTGACTCCTAACATGCTCCTCCATAGCTCTTTGAGTTGTATTTATTTTATTTCTTATTTTGTTTGTGAAGACCCACGTTTGGGAGCCATATAGCAGGCATGGTAGTAGACAAGTCTCGCTTATGGTTCTTTTAATTTTTATGCTATACTCTCCCTTGAGTATTTCTTTTAAGGACCAGTATCTTTTCCATGCTATGTTAGCTCTTCTCAAGACCTCCTCTTCATTATTAGTTTTTGAAAAAGACACCTGCTTACCTAGATATATGTAATTTTCGACATATTCAATGTCTCTGCCTTGTACTTTAATCGGTTTCATATAGCTATTACTCATTATCTTAGTTTAGTTTACATTCATCTCCAGCCCCACTTTAGAACTTGTCTCAACTATAGATCAGTCTATAGTTTTCTATTTTTTCCTTGTCTCCTTTCTTATGTATAAGTACTATTGTCGATTTTGTACATTGTATTTGTTCTTTACTTAATATTTCATTATAGAGTATTTCCAATGGCTTTTCAATGATATTGATGATGGCTTTTAGGAGTTCATTTGTAATTTTGTCGTCATCTGGTGCTCTATTGTGTTTTTGTGATTGAATGGCTTTTGTTATTTCGCTTTTTATAATATTTGGTACTTCCTCATCGGGGAAACTGTATTGTTCTTCTATATTTTCTGTTTCTGTAGTGTTAAACAGTTCACTATTAAAGTCAGTGCTCAATTTTCCCTATATCTTCTCTTCTAGCAAAAGTTTTTTCTAGACTGCCATGAATTATTTTTTTCAGATTTGGAAGAGATTTAAATATTATTCCACAAATCTACTTTTATCCTCCATTTTGCTGTAACTTATTTCAACAAACACATACATGTGTAATAATACATTGCATATAAGGATAACATTGTGACTAATGTATGTTTTTTTTTTTATTTTTAGATGAGAAAATAGCAACTTCTGAAGCTATCATTTTAGAACTGACTGCAAAGTATGAGGAAGCAGCTAAAAAGTTATTAGTTACAGATGAAACTATAGAGCAATTAGAAAAGCAAGTTGGGTCTCTCAATTCAGAATTAGAAAAAGCCCGTGAAAAAATAAATCGTCTTGAAAATGAAGTTATATCCTTTAAAAGTTCAAGAGATGCTGCAATCGACGAAAGAAACGATTTGACTAGAATTCTTCAAAGGCGCGATGCGGAAGTAGAAAGGCTCACTGCAAATGAAACATCATTATCTCAACAGCTCCGGGCTGCTATTGATTCAAAATGTGAAGCACTTGCATTAAATGATGAAATACAGAGTAAAGAGTTATCCCTTCAATATCGTGAGAAACGATTAGATCAGGAGAGAATTTTATTAAATTCTCAAATAACAGCATTAACTGATGAAGTTAATAGGCTAACATCTGAATTACAAAAAGTTCGTTTGAATAACACAAGTAGGATGGTTAGCTTAGAAACACAGCTAGCCGAAAAAATTGAAGAATTAAATGCAGCCACTGAAACTATTGAACAATTAAATGATGTTAAAAAGAACTTAAACAACCGTGCTGAAAATCTTACACAACGTTTAAAAGAACAACGAGACATTGAAAATAAGATGTCTGAAAACTACAAAAAAGAATTAGATGCAAAAACTAAATTAGCGGATTTATTCAAGACAATGCATGACGACGCAGAAGCAAAAACTACAGAATTGACTGAGGGTATTGGTGAATTACAAAAGTTGTTAAATGAAGCCACGGAAAAATATGGGGAGCTAGAAACAAAACACAAACAGGCTGAAATGGATCATGAGGAGTTGATGGAGAAAAAGAATGAAATTATTTCATCCTTAAAAAATGAACTGGAGCATGCAAATGATTTACTGAAAGCTGCTACTGCACAAAACTTAGATATGGCTTTGAGTGATTTAGCACCATCTGCTGCTACTGCTAGCAAGCTTTTGAAATCAGGAATGTCATTGACACAAATTTATTCTCAATTAGTAAAAGTAACTGATGAATTAAGCCAAGAAAAAGAAGAAAATAGACGACTTAATGTGACAATAAATAAAATAGTCCAAGAGCTGGAAGAAAAAGTTCCATTATTACAAAAACAAAAAACAGAATATGTTGAAGCATTAGAAAGTAATGCGGCATTAACACAACAAATAGAATCATTAGTAATTGAATGTAATAGACTCAGAGACGACTACAGCGAATCATCAAAAATTGCAAATCATTATAATCGTGAAAATAATAGGCTAAAAGGAGAACTAGCTGATTTGGGAAGACAAGTTTGCTTTTTGCTTAAAGAGATAGAACATAGCAGAGGAGGGTTACTTAACGGAGATCATGATACTTCACATACAACTAATACTACAAATGCCACAGATGCGAATTCCTCGCGAATTATATCTAAAACATTAGTAACGTTCAGTGATATTCAAGAATTGCAAGCTAATAATCAGAAATTATTAAGAATGATTCGTGAATTGACAGATAAACAAGAAGAGCTAGAACGTCATAAAGAACAGTTTGAAAGTGGAGAAATGGAAAATAAAATTGAATCTTTGAAACAAAGAGTTACAGAATTGACAGAAGCCCAAGATAGACAAACTAAAATGGTAAATGGTCTTATAAGGCAAAGAGATATGTTCAAAAAATTATATCATGATCATATGAAAGGTAAACGTCTTGAAAGTTCCATTGTTTTAGATACTTCAGATTTAGAAAAGGGAGACGCATTTGCAATGGATACATCCCAAGAAAAACCTTCTAAACCTGGAACTCCAGATATTTCTACTTTTGAAGTGAAATATAAAGAAACTGAAAAGCAATTGGAACTTTTAAAAGAAGAATACAAAACTTATAAGGAAGAAAAAGTGACAAATGAAAGAATGCTATTTGAGCAAATAGATAATATGAGACAGGAAATATCAAAACTATCAGCTGCAAATAGTAAATGTGCGTCAACATCCGAATATAATAATGAGAGGTTGAAAATATTACAAACCAACATAGCAACTTACAAAAAACAAATTTCCTCATTAGAAGACAAAAACAAAGCTTATAATGCAACAATTGCTAAGCATGAAGTTTCCTTACAGCATTTGAGAGATGAAGTATTAAATTCACAAGGGAAGCTTGCTGCTGCGGAAATACAAGTTGAAAACCTAAAATTAGAAAATAAATTAGTTAAAGACGCCGAGTTACGTTTGCAAACTGAAAAAGAAATTCTTAATCGTGAAAGACAAGGCCAGTCACTTCTTCTGAAAAATTTAGAGTTAATCAAAGCAAGTTTAGAGCGCGTCGAAGCCGAAAATCGTGCCAAAATTGAAACCAGGTTAGATGAAGCAACTCGAGAGTGCGCTGCTTTGAGAAGGAGATTACAAGAAGAACAAGACAGATTTAGAGAATTAGCTGCCCATCTGGAACGCCAAAGTGATACAGCTAAGTCCCGCATGCAAGAAGAAAAAGATGCAGCCGACAAAATGCGAATAGAAATTCAGCAATTGAGAAATGATTTAATAGAAAAAGATAAAGCTAATGAAGATATCGCCAAAAGGCTCAAAGTCGCTCTTGCGCCCAACTGTGACGGATCCTTGGATACGATTAAAAAAATTAAGGAACTTGAAAATAAACTAACTGATAGAGATGCGGAAATCAAATCACTTATTGAACAACTTAACACTGCAAAAGAACATATCAGACAATATTGTGATATATCAGAAAGTGCTGAAAAAGAACTGAAAACTTTGCATAGTGAATATGAAAATTATAAAAAGGTTACAGAAGCTAAGCTGTCCGAAAATACAACAAAACTGCAAAATCTTGAAGATAAGTGCTCAGAGTTAGAAGCTGAATTGTCACTTCAAGCTAATGGAGAATATTCCACCGTAAACACAGCTTTGAAAAATGAGTTGTCAACAGTTAAGGAAGAATTAGAGAATGCTTTAGCTAACTTCACTTCTTGTAAAAATGAAGTTGATTCAGCTCGAAGCGAAATAACGAAATTATCAGAAGCGGTACAAAGAGCTGAAGAAAAATATACTCATGAAATGATATTACATTCTACTGATATTCAAACTTTGTCTGCTGTTAAAGAAGATTTATCTAAGGCACAAAATCAACTTAATGAACTTGTCGCTTTGAAAAATAGCACAATGGAAAAATTAGAAAGCGAGAAATTAGCTTGGAATGAAAGAGAAAAGATACTTACCAGTGAAAACGAGCAATTGTCACAACGTTTGAGAAATCTTAATGATCAAAACGCATTACTACACGATCAAATTCAAGCACTGGGTACACAGTTATCAGTCACTCATGCTTCCAGGTCGCGTTCAGAAAGTATGAATGAATCGGCTAATGATTCGACTATGAATGTTTCTATAAGCGAAGAAGATGCAAAATCATCTGAACAATTATTCCAAATTGTAAAATTCTTAAGAAAAGAAAAAGATGTAGCAATGGCTAAATTTGACATATTACAAGCTGAAACAATGAGGCTAAGATCTCAATTAGAAATAACTGAAAAACAACTGGACGAAAGTAAATTAACATTAGCATCAGAAAGAGAGAAATCAGAAGTAAGCATGGTTACTGTTAATAAACAATCGGATATTCTAAGAAAAGTTGAAACATTAAATGCACTGACTGACAGTAATAGAATTTTACGCGAAGAACGTAATGCTTTATCAATTAGAGTTGACGAGTTATCAACAACGGTAAAATCTTTAGAGGATCAGCTTTCTCCTATACAAGACAAGTTAGCCGATTTAACTTCTAAAAATGAGACACTGCAATCGGAGAACACTTCACTAAAAGCTGATTGTGCTAGATGGAGAACTCGAGTTAATGCATTAGTTGAGCGTGCTAATAAAACGAGCCCTGAAGATTGGAAACGATTACAAAATGAAAGAGATACTCTAGTAAAAATGCTAACAAATGAAAAAGAAAATGTAAAGAAAGTTAGTGAAGAACTAGGTGTTCTTAAAGTAGAAAAATCAAAATTAGAGGAGCAATACACTGTACTTTCCCGTCAACAAAATGCTATTGTAGAAGAAAACAAGAAGCTTAATGAAGATATGCAAGTACTTAAGGACGATATGGCACGTGTGACTGAAGAATTAACAAAAATTAAAGCAGAACACAAAACCCTTCTAGAGACAAATACTAAACTCACTGAAGAACTTTCTGTCAAAGAAGCATCATTAAATGATATTAAGAACAAAGAAATGCAAATCCGAAAAATAGCTAAAAAGTATAAAGCTCAATTCGAAGAATTAGTAAAAACAGTTGAAGAAGACAAGAAAAAGAGTGAAGGTGAAGCAGCAGCCGCTGGAGCTGTGTTAGAGGAAACAAATAAAAAAATACAAGACCAATTAAATGAAATTCAAGTTAATCTTGAAACAGAAAAAGCTAATAATGAAAAATTGAAACAAGAACTGGAAACTCTTAAATCTGCTAATATGGATAGAGAAGAAAAAGCAAAGCAAGTGCTCAAACAGGCCAAGAGCAAAATTGTACAATTAACAGAATTAAAGAATACTCTCACCCGTGAATTAGATGAATCGCGTAATAAGATTGACAGCGTAGAACAAAGTACCCGCGACGAGCAAGACGCTAGATTAGAATTAATAAAATCTCAATATGAAGGACGTTTGTCACGGATGGAGAAAGAACGTGGGGAAGCCCAAGCCGAAAGAAATAGAGAAGTAGAAGCTCTTATGCAGAAAGTGAATATGCTTCAGAGACAACTTGCCAGCCAAACATCAGGATCCAAACAACAAACTGCAGCTGAAAAAACAACTACAGATCCACCTACTGCCAATATTAAGCCTATGGCTGGTGAGTTGTATCTCCCTTTTCTAATAAAATAATACGGTCATGTAAATTTTCACTTAATGTGCCTTACATGTATTCTATTTAGTACAGCATATAATAATTTATTAGGTGTAGCACAACAAAGTGTATCAGCAAGCCGACGAGGTGGCGAGACGCCATTGGCGTCAATCCGGCCCATGGCTCAAGTAGGCCCGACAGCGCCACACGACGCTCATAGTACAGAATACATGCCAACATCGTCATCACGTCCCTTGGCAAGAGCAGCCATTGCTTCTACTGCCCCCGCAACCTCCGCAGCTCCACCAGAGTCCACGCAGGTTATTTTTGGTCCCCATATATTTTTATTTTATATATTTATAATAAACAAATGCTCTAATAGAGCAGATAAGAGTTTGGCAACTTTACAAAACAATGGAGTAAAATATATGACTAAATAATGTTTTAAAATTGGGTCTGGTCCTTATAGAAGTGACAACTCTCACAGAAGTAGACAGTCCACTGGCTGTAAGAGATGGGTTTTTACTACTCAAAATTAATTCTATATTATGCTTCTACTTGTATATTTAATATTCTAAATAATTAACAATATATGTATTATGTAGGTACATCTTAATATTTAGAATAATATACTAATATATGATAATTGTTAACATGTATAGGACATGGACACAAGTGAAGCAGGTATGGGTAGCTCAGGGTCCAGCGACAATGCAGCTCAGTCTTCTTCACATTCCCAGGGACCTCAGCAGGTGACTAATATATTTGATAATAACAGTACATAACAGAGTAATTTATATTAAGCGATGTCAGTATGTTTAATATACATACCTACAAACAATAAATTATTTCAAATGTAAAATCATTTTATCCAAAGTTAATTCATTACTTAATGCATATTGATATCAATTTATAAGACTTCGTATATAAAACAGCCTTATGCCTCTTTTCGCATAACAAGGTTTGACTACCTAGGGTATGAATATCGTTTGCAGGCGGTGGCGCTGGTGATGCCGCGCATCGAGCAGCCGGCGGCCGCCAGCGGCAGCGCGCCGGCGCCGGCGAGCTCGGGCGCGCCCGCGCCCAGCGCCGCGCCGCCGCCCGCCGCGCCCGCCGCCGTGAGCACGTCGCACGCGGCGCCCGGCGTGTCCACGTCGCAGGCGGCGGCGGGCGTCACCACGTCGCCCGCGCGCCCCGCCAAGCGCCGCCTGCAGCAGCGCCCCCTGGCGGCCAAGCGCACACGAGTGCAGGTGTGTACACCCCACCTCACTCTCATTTATAGCAGTCAATTCTACATAATTCATTTCGGATAAAAAAAATCCCATTTCCATTTGTATATTTATATTTGACTCTTTATATTATGCAGACACACACAAAGTTTTCTGGTTATATCTATAAATACATGAAGAAAAGAAGAGAAAATCTACTGTAGGGGATACTTGTCAATGTAACAGAACCCAAAACATAGAATTTTAATTTTTTTGTCAGTTTGTCTATCCGTTTGTTCACGCTAATCTCAGAATTGGCTTAACCGATTTAAGTGCAGTCTTCACTATTATATTTTGGTAAGCTTCCATCAACATTTTTTGTTTGTTATACTTAAATCGGTTCATAAATAAAAAAAGTTATATCACTCACTATAAAATATTTGGTTTTACAATTAAGGCACACAAATGTAATTGTTTTTAATCATTTGAATTTAGTATGTTGATTTTGTATATTGATATTGTCTTTCAAGTAATAATGTTATAAGAACAAGAAATTACTTCTGATTAAATATTAAATTAATAGTGTAGTTGTAGCGGGTGAAGCGGCCAACGGGTTGCTGCTGTATATACATATATATAATTAATATTTAACGTAATATTCAATATAAAAGATTTTTTATTTTTAATGATGTTGCATGAGGAAGGACCGTGCAACCTAAAATAAAGGAAATTCAAGTTCAGGCGTTAACATCCATTCTATTTGATTTAATCATAGCCGCGCGAGATATTAGTTATACATTTGGTATTAAGATTTTTTCTAAATAAAATATTAATTAAAAATCCATTGTGGCGCATACGCCCAAGTGTGGCCGTAACGCAACGTTTGGAGGTTCGATACCCACACGGGGAATGAATTATTATTTATTAATATTTTCGTCTTTTACCAATATGCAAAAAAAAAACGCCACGTTGAGTTCCGCCACTTAGCACGCTAATGCCTCCAAAATCCGGCAGAAAGTGAAGAACGGAGTGTCATAACACTCGAATATAGGAGGGATACAGCTTGAGGCTGAAAAAAAAGTTATGTAGAGAAAAGATACTGAAACTGTACGTATTTTACTGTCGTTATTATTAAATAGGGTTTCGAACGGTCAGTCGAAGTAGAATACCAAGTGCCGACGTCCTCGCGTTGCGACCAAGACGACGAAGGCGTCATCGTGGTGGACTCTGAGGAGGACGACGAAAGATGTACCGGCACTATGTATCGGGTATGATAATATGGTTTTTTTTTAAATACATAATCCTATAATTGTGTGTTTTACGTAATGGCCAAAATTAAATTAAAAGACAACAACATAATAAAATAATATTTTTCCAGTAATTGTAACCTATTTTTGTAACTACTATCTAGGTTGTTCTCTGTTTATGGTGTCCCAATTAACACAAAATAACGATAGTTTTCAAACTACAAGGTTACGCAACATGTAACAATTATCCGGCTATGGTGATAGCGTCGAAATTTCAATAATAGAGTAATAAAATATGATAATTTTTACGTTTACATTCATATTTAACTAACCATGCTAATATAATAAATGTGAAAATTTGTGAGGATGGCTGTTTGTTCCACCTTCACGCAAAAACTAATGAACAGATTTAGATGAACCTTGACAATAATAATATAGTTTATACATCAGAATGACATGTACGCTACGACTTATTTTAATAATTTGTATTATTTAGCTATAATATAATAATAAATTAACGCGAAGCCGCGTTTGTGTCAGTAGCTCATAATAAATGCCATAAAATTGTTTAAGGAGGGAGAAGAGGATGAAGAGGATATGGAAGAAGAACAAGAAGTTGAAGGTGGTGAGGAAGAAGAGGAGGTGGAAGGTGATGATGGAGAGAATGTTGCACAACAGGTATATAACTTTTAACTAATTAATTATTAATAAATAAAGGAGAACATCGTCGGCTTAAAATGTAAGCCTTCTAAATCTGTTTCATGTCTTACTCATACATTTTTATTTTTTATACTAGTCAAATGTAAATACAAATACACAATTGGCCTTTATTTTGTATAATAAAAATAAACAAATTTTATATAATAGAGAATTGAAATCAATTTTCAATGTGGTGGATGCTTGTATGTATACTTATAGTATTTTCAAAACATTTCTTATTTCTCCTGAGAATTTACTTTGTTTTCTATTAACAGGCTTATTCTATTAGGTGACTATATGTTTTATTTTAAGTAGACTTATAATAAAATAGTAAATAATTCACCTGAATGTCAATGGCACATTGTTTTTTTCTCTTCTTATTTCACTCACTAAGTACTACAAATGGTCCATATTATTTAGCTAATATATTTCTCCTTAGGTCTTCTTATTGTCATCACTTAAGAAGATCATTGTGGATTTCATTTATATTACTTTAAAGCCTGATCACAGCATTTATGAGGCAGCTAACGCTTTTCACCATCAAATCAAACTTAAAACATAATGAACTATACTACTACATATAATATTTACGATGAGGCTGTCATGGCGCAACGTCTAACTGTAAACGAGACTGTTATGTGTTCGATTACCAATCGTGAAAATGAGTTATTTTTAATTTCCACGCCCTAACAATACGAAGCGAGGAATGTTTAACACAGTATTTATTTTCTTTTTATATGAAAAGAAAAATAATTGTACTTCTCTATTTAAAAAAAAATTAAAGTTTACTACATATCAGATGCTAATAAGGTAAATATGCGTGTAAAAGTTTATTTAATTAGTGGTCTGAGCGCTTGTACGGTTTTCAAGTGGCACGCGATCTAGTCCCACTACGTTTAATTTTTTTTCTATAACATATAATATTTGATATATATGTGATATTTTGTTGACAGGAATCGCCCGCGCAAAGCCCGGAGGCCGGGGGCGAGGGCGCGGAGGCGCGCGCGGACCCCGACAGCGAGCCCGCGCCGCACCAGCAGATCGAGGCCATCAGTAGCGGCACTGAGCGTAAACAACTGTTTTTAAAAAAATAACTTTACGCTGTATCCCGCATTCAGCAGGGTAGACAGAGAGAATATAGTGCCAAGACATTCCATTTGGGGCCGTTCAAATAATACGTCAGCACCACAGGGGGGGCGGGGGGTTGCTTATTTTTGATGACATAGGGGAGGAGGGAGGGGGGGTCAATAATTGCCAAAGACACTGTTTACGTAATACTTGAACGGCCCCCTTCCCACTTTTCTCAGATTCGAGACATTGCATGTTGAGTGGTGTAACTCAATGCCGCATTTTGCCTTGTCATCAGAATGAATTAATAAAACTATTAAATATTTTATTCTCACTTGTGGAAATCGAACCCACAAACGTCGCGTTTACAGTCACACAATTGCACCACGATGAAAACAAGCAGCATTACATTACAATTCTGAAATTTAAATTACTTTTTGCTTCGAAATTACTTTTCTTTTTTCCAATCAATTGAACTACAGTTCATATTTACACATTATATTGATCACAATTAAGGAATATAAGTGTATATATTTATTATTTCGTAAAGGACATAGAATTTTTCTATTTAATTTCTTCGAGAGGGGATCGACCCACAACCGTCGCGTTACTGACACACCATTGTGCCCCTGCGCCACGACAGCCTAACTATATACTATGATTGTTTAATTTAATTTTACCTATCGTTCTTACAGCCAGCGGAGCTTTATCAATAGGTGGAAATGGTGGAGACGATGGAGATGATAGTATTGTACCTTCTACACCAACTCTGTATGTGCCAAGACGAAATGATGGGTAAGTCTATTTTGATCCGATTACATATCATAAAGGAAGGTGTTTGTCAGTCAGTATTGGCGCTGTAGATACCAAAATCTGACCGATTTTGATGATTTACACCTCAACCTATTCATCTTAACGTTGCGAGTGCACTAAAGACATGATAATTTTTATTGGATAAATAATTATTTATTTTTGTTTCAAAAATAAAATGCATCATAGCGACAACCAAACGCCATATTTTTAAAATTAAAAATAAGAGAAGAACTATCTCAAATGAGTTCGAGGCCTATCTAGCCTTCAATATTAAATAAAATAGTATGTGCCTTTTATTGTATAACTTTTTATTATTTGAAGCTTGCCAATATGTATGCCAATAAATGGAGAATAATAGTTGTCTGTCCGTCCAGGTTCGGCGAGGCGGTGGTGTCGCCGGTGGGCGGCGCGGCGGGCGCGGGCGCGGGCGCGGAGGCGGGCGCGGCGCGCTTCACGTTCGCGGAGGCGGGCGGCGCCGCGTCGCACCACGACACGCACGCCGACCTGGCCGCCGCGCTGCCGCCGCCGCTGCCCTCGCACGCGCCGCCGCCGCACGCCCGTGAGTCTATTGCCGGTCAATGAGCCTCTACCTACGCTGGTGTATGCGAGAGACAGCGAGATACTAAACTAGATATTTGCTTACTCAGGAACTGAAGGTGAAACACGTGAGTGGGAAGAATCGCGTGGTGAAGAAGAAGCAGCCGCTGTCAGCTCTCAAGGTAGCGAGCCATCGTCCCCTCAACAAGTAAGAGTATTGTAAATCTTAAATATTCTTTATTAAATTAAATTACATTATTATTTCCAAGCAGGACAAAAAAACCGCCAATTATTTTTTTTCTGTAAGTTGCGTCAAAACAGGTTTGTTACAAAATTTAAGATAAAAATTATAATTAGTGAATAAAAAAAACATTAAAAAAAAGTATAGTAATTATAAAAAAATATTTTAAACAAAGTGACTTAAGGACAGTTTTTCATTGTTTTAATTAAGATAAATAAATGGGCTAGACTGCATCTAATTTATTTTTAAAATGTCACTAAGAATGTCACGTGTAGTTTTAACTAATATGGCATAATAGGGAGGAGCCAGCAACAATCAGACCATCGTTATTTTTATAAAGCCTGGTTTCTCTGCGCTAAAGATAACCCTATTTGTATCGTGTTGCGTGAAGGTAGCGGAAGAGGGGCGCGAGGCGGAGGCGAGTGCAGCGCCGCGCCGCGCCGCGCCGTCGCCGCACCAGCGCTGGATGCGCGCCGCTGGTATTACTTGCATCTATTATATTATAATACCTAAATCTAGGTATATTTTACTGCACAAACCAAATAATAATAAAAGTATTTTTCTTATAATTCTCTTAATAAAGAGCTAGGCTACTTAACTCTTAATTAGGTATTAAAGTGTCTATACCATAAAAGTTTTTCTACTATTTTTGGTACCTCTTCCTCTCTCTTTCTCTTGAGCATTAAGATTATGGGGTCTGATTTTTTTGCCCTTTCATTCCACTTCGCTCCGTTGGACGCGTTGTTCGTAAAAATGTTGCCTTACTGGTATTTTTTTGCTCAACGCGGTCAATATGGGTCCGATCACTATTAAGGTCGACATTTTGCTCAGAAACATCCCCTATTGAAGTCCAGTGGAAGTAATCTGCCATTAAGTGGCTGTCCTGATAGACCCTGGTGTCTTTCTTCTATTATCCTGATGTCCTGGCGGAACTCCTGTCCTCCTTGACCCTCATTATAATCACCCAGACTATGCAGGAACCTGTCCAAATGGTTATGTATAAATGCAATTTGATGGCCATATTAGTTCCTCAACGATGTCTGCTTTAATTTTTTTTTCATAATTATGTCTGGAAATGTACAACATACATATTTCTAACAGTCTCTCGTCTTATTACGCCTTAGTAGACTCAGTCCATATTTTCTCTATTTTGTAAATAAATATTTGCCACATACATAACAAATACATTTATAAACTTAATTACTCATATTTTTTGAGGCAAAAACACTTTTAAACTTAAAATAAGACACGACTGAAAATTTCTAAGCTGATTAGTAAAATTGTTATAATTAAGTATATGACAAGATATTAAAACTAAGCGAGGCATGATTATATCTTTATGAGGATAGTTAATTTTTTTCAATGATTTCTTGTGTTTCGTTTATCCTGAGAACCAGAGTCAATCTTAAAAAAAAGTAAATGTATATTGTGTATGTCCAATACAAGTATTTTCAACGCTTACAAACAAAGTAAATGGCTTAGGTATTTTTACTATTTTTTTACGTGATGTAATTTATAATCGGAACACCACTTTGTCACCCAATTAATGTTTATATATATATATATATATATATATATATATATATATGTATACTAATACTAACTTCACGATTTATCCCTAGCGGGGTAGTCAGAGAGAACGGTGCGCCAAACGCTACGGTCAAAATTATATCATGTCATGTATATGTGTAACGTGATAATTAATAGACTCAGTTTATACTTATATCGAATAGTATCCTCATTAATTAAATTAAAGTATAAATAAGGGTGTCACAAAATTAACGCAACATTTTAATATATCGCCATTTGCATTATTGAATAGAATTTTAAAAAAATATATAATCTTCAAATAATTATTAGGTCGCCGCAATTCGAAAATTGTGCGTCAAATTTCTTCCTTACTAATTCTATTAGCATTTTTTTTTCAGTTAAAAATAAAACTAATAATAGATTTATTTTACAGTACTATAGATTTTAAAGTACTGTTGAACTATTGGTAATGTTTTTAAATCGCAATTACATTGCGTTATTCGCAGATAGCGAGAGTGGAGCTCGCGGCCGAGGCATGCGCTCCCGAGGACGACCACCGAGGAGATCGCACAACTACCCTAGGTTTTAATACACTACCGGATTCAAATTATTTGGATAAGTGAAAATTTACAGACTGTTCTTTTATAGTTCACGAAGGTATATGGTGGTAATATTATTACAATATTCAAGAATATTCCTACTTCTACTTATAATTATTAATATTTAAGTGTAGACAATATATATGTGCTTCAATTATCCGCGACGCGCATGCGTCACAGCAGGTGTTTAAATATAAAATGGTTAAAAACAGCTTGAAACAATTGTATTGACATAACAAAATAAATACAAAAAAATATATATATATGTACCGTTTGACATTCATGAATATTAATTAAATTGATAATTTCGACTATCAGTAACTATATATTCCAATTCGATTTTAGTCTTAAATGAATATTTGCATAGTCATAAGATAAACATTTCCATACTTTAATTATTAAACTATTTAGATTGATGTAGAATAAAATAAATAAAACCATCTTTAAAGTCTTCATCCCTTATTTCAATAAACATATCGCACCCCTTGTTAGAATTATTTACATGATATCATTTTGAAGATTAAAATGTGTTACTGATTTCAAAAGTGTATGAATCTTGTACAGTAATTTTCTATTGTAGTGGTCGTCCGCGTTAGCGTCTTGGCTGTAATCGCGACGGTGTTCAATGAGTCACAACGGTGTGTTCGACTCCCACTCGAGAAATCGAATTATTAATTCAATCCCCACTTGGAGGAAAGAGTTATTATTCATGAATATTTCATTTCTTCGCTCTAATACCAAAGCAAAACCTGAACAAAGACTTACGTATAGTTCACTATTCTTCATATAGGCTTAAATAAATTAAATAAAAATATAAACGATTTTACTTGTCATTCTTATCTAATCAAAGTAAAGACAACATAAGGTAAATAGTGTCATTGGAATGTGGCGCCTACCTGTATTAATAAAATGTATTATTTGTGAAATAAATTATTTACGTGGAGCGGTAGGACAGCGTCTGTAACTGTAAACGAAATGTTTGTGGGTTCGATTCCCACTCTTTATTCGCCTAGCTGTCTGTATGCACGAATGTATTTAGAGATATTTTCTGTGGAGGCCTGAACTTTAGCTTTGAATTGATTTTTTTGTGTAAAAAGTAAATTTTCTGGGGTTGGAATCATATTATTCATATAGTAGGCTTACGTTCTTCGCCCGTAGCTGTATGATGCATAAAGTGTGGAATTAAAATAAAAATTGCTTTAGTATAGATCCATTAGTTGTCAATATATGCACTAGTCAATATAATAAAAATGCAAGGCTTATTCATGTTAATTTCCAAATAAATAACGAAATGTAAAAAAATGGCTATTACGTCATATACAAATACTATATTATAAATATAATGTTTATACTTCTAATTTAATATTTAGGTAGGTACTCTTCAAAATGAAAATCATATTGAAGGCGAGCTATCCCGAATCATCCTAACCGTGAGGATTTACGTCTCGGTTCCAGAGCTTGCAAGGGGTTGTATCGATATTAATAGAATGAACGGCGAAAAATTTGCATTTTTGGAAATTATTATTTTAGGCTCATATGCACTACTCTATTGTTTTCTTTTATTGGTTGTAATGTAAGTATGGCCCTTGGGTAAATGGTCCTAGGTATATTTGGACGCAAACCTTTATTATTAAAAACGTAATCAAAGTAGGTATTAGGTATTCGATATTTATTTTAATTTGACAGGACTAATGAAATAGTCTAAATGAGTTATTGGAATTTGTGTCTAAAAGAAGGAAAACCTAAAAATTTTGTTGTTCAAGAAACTATGCAAAATTTTATAAGTGTACCTACATATATATTATTGTATTATTTAAAATTATCATCATCGCAGCCTTAACAGTGTTATAATATCTTAAAGATCTCTCATTTCATATCGAGGTTAACGAAAAAGCCACAAGATTATGCTAAGAAAAGATTAATATAGATTCCTTTGTGAAAAAAGATTCTTCTGTCAAAGACAAAATCGTCATCGTATACCTACAACAAATTATCTTTACACGTTAACTCTCAAAACGTTTGATTAAAGTTACATTGTATTGCTACCTTTGCTTTGTATCTCTATAATTATAGGTACTTTGTCAATCTAGTATCACTTATATGTTAAGCTCGAACTATAAAAATCGATTCTAATACTCCGCATGCGTGAGATTTTGTATTGAACATTGAGAGATTTAATATAAAATATTATTTCTGATAACAATACAACCAAGCTTTTTTTGTTTTTAGAATACACGTCATTAATTATTATATAATTTGTTTACAAACATTTGTTTATTAACAATACTTATTAGTTTAATCAATCCCATTTCTTCGATATAACACTTATATACCTGTTACACCAGAAAGTTACGATATATTTTACGGTCTGTACCTAAGTAAACCGTGCAAACCGTGCAAACGTTGCTTTTATCACTTAATATAATTCTACATTTTCGAGGTCATAACGTGACTTGTATAATTTATTCACTCATTGAAACTGTCTTATAAAAATTGTATGATTTGCCATGAGTTTTCCTTTGTTAAGGCTTTAATAAAAATATACAATCAACAGCTTCTCAATACATTTTCAATGTATTTATGTAATGTGGGTACGCACATAATTATAACCGTTTTATTAACTGGGTCTATACAACATTAAAAATACACATAGTTTTAAATATATTTATTGTTTAATACATAAAATGATACACTCTTAATTAAACAAAGAAAATGAAACCATGAAATACTTTCGCCCATGAAGGTGAGTTGTGATGAGTGAAATTTCTCTATAATAATAACAACATTGCATACAAAGATAAGAGATGGAATTGCAAATTAAAATCAATTATTACCTTTTAAAACATAATACAATAATATTGCTAAGCCTTACGTCTAAGAAGACCATATGGAAAGAGAAGTGCATATGGTATTTTTAGTGAAATTTAATTACACGAAATCAATAGCCATAAACATTTTCGTCAGAAAATGCAATATACAGGAAAAAGTCTTCATCATGATGCTCTTGGTATAAGGATCCCATTGTAGCAGATGTTGGAGGAATAACATTATTCACAAAAAAGAATAGTGCATCTTCTGGGCGAAGGTGAATTCGTTTCCTGATCAAAAAGTAAAATTGCCCCACAGTCAAATCAGATGGCACCAAATACTTCTTTTTATCGAGATCTCCTAATCTAGCTTTCGGGGCTTTCTCTACAATCACTGGTACACGATCCGGATATTTTCGACGTATTTTCTCCCCTTCAGTCTTTCTTTTCTCAAATGAATGTTCTTCTTTATATTGAAATTTCATTTTAGTTGCGTTTACTCTCTGTAATTTGCAAGACGATGAATCCAAATCAGATATTGCGACTTGTTTTTTGTTTTTGCGTTATTGTTTTACAATGCAATGACGCAATCAGCTGATATGACAAGTGGCGACAGACAAAAGAATACGATTACATAGATTCTGATCAAGCCTATTTAATCTGTATTTACGCATAGTGTAATTTAGCACCGTTCTATATTTCTTCTATACACAAAAGTGTGTAAGATGGGTAGATATAAAACGATTTTAAACTTTTAAGTAGCATTTTAACAATAAATACATAACGATTAAAACAGTTTATTACCGTATTGAAATATAACTTAATAATAATTTTACATTTGTCTAACTGTAAAGTTTTATACTTATTATATATTATAAAATACAATAATTTTATTAATTTAAAAATAATCAAGGGTCAATAGATAAACCATATGGGGTGAAAGGAAAAAATGTTAGTGCTGCCAGCGTTTCATCGTGTTTAATGAAATGAACTAAATGTCTTGAGTATGTATGCAATTTATTATAATAATTATAATAGTAATAGTTTTAATCGGCTTTAACCACTTTTAACTACGAAGTATGATCCCTCAAATATCAGTATCATTAGTGTAAAAAAACTGGGGGTTTTGGGCCAAAACTATTGCAGGGAAAAAAATCTTAAATCAGCTTCACGCTGTATCCCGCACACAGCAGGGTAGGCAGAGGGAACCTAGTGTTAAGACACTCCGTTCCCCACTTTCTGCCGAATTCTGGAGGCATTGCGTGTTGAGTGGCAGAACTCAACGCCGCGCTTAGCCTCGACACCAGAGCGAAGAAATGAAAATATAAAGTTAAGTAAATATTTCATCTCCTCGAGCGGGGATCGAACCCACAACCAGTCGGTTTTACAGTCACACTTCGTGCCACTGCTCCACGACTGGCCTCACAGCAAAAAATCTTGTTGCTTGCTTTTAATTCCTGTCAACTTGCTTTTAATTACCGTAATCTTTATCTATATTTTTTCTTATCGACATTTTTCAGAGTCATTTTTTTTTATGTATTTTATCATCTACATATATGATACTTCTTGGTCAAAAATGAAATTTGAAAAGGTATCGTCAACAAAAGGGAAAATAGGGACAGAAGTACTGCGAAAACTGCTATCAGAAGAAAGAGAGTAAAAAGCATCGTCACTTAAATTATCAAAACTATTATCGTAATTATGTTTCTATACCGCTCGTTCCGTTAATCTCAGGAGATTTGCATTGATTATTTTTGCTGTAAAGTATAAAAAAATTGATTACTTAAATTTTGTCATCTTTTTCCTAAAGATAACCCTAAGGAACCCAATTTATCCATAATAATAAAGAATAATGAAAACAGTCTTTTAGAACTTAATCCAACGTTTGTGATATAAAAACTATTCTTGTACACAAGTCCAAGCGATAATATTCAAAAGCTTTTTATTTTAATAAATTTTTATTTAACGTCAATACATCACCAGCCATTATGAAAAAAACTTTGTTCCAATCAACCTGATATTTTCGAAGTGATTAGCGCTGAGCTGCCACTCTCGAAACGCAATAGACAAAGAACAACAAGAACATTTTGTTCTTTGAAGGAACAAATTATAAGTAATATGAAAATTATATTTATAATAAAATGAGCAATCCGTAATGGAGTAACCTAACCAATACCAAATTTAATATAATAAACTATAACTTTTTTTTAATTAGGGCTCTGTACACTTTTAAGGTTGTCCATCCGTTTGTCTGTCTGTTTATCTATCTATCTGTCTATCAAGAGCCATTATCTGAGAAACGCTCGGAGATATCGATGGGGTGATTAGGCTGAATAGGTCATAACGAGGAAACCGTAATAATAGTATAGTTTTACGGCAATCGTTTAAGTAATAATTTACACATTTTGGCAAATTCGAAAAGGAGTAAAAATCCATCTAAAATATTTTTACTTCTTGTCGAAATTGCCAAAATGTTAAAAAAAAAAAAACTTTGTAACATAATAATTTATTATCTTGTAGATCGTAACGTAGCTAAGTACAATTCGTTGAGATGTTTTAATATTAATTTAATTGTAATTCTTTACAGGTAACACTGAATTGGCTTCTTGCATTGCTCATTGAAACAAGTAGAGTAGAAGCGTTCCTTTCGTTTATTATTGTGATTCACTTTGGTTTATTCTACTTTTAGTGTAACTGTCTACATTTGTTTAAAATTTAAATAAAATAAAATGCGCAAAAGGAAGTCCCTTAAGAAAGCAGACGACGAATCCGATGCTTCGGAACCTGGAGCCGAACCAGAAGAATTTCAGGACTCTGGCGAAGATTGGACGCCGGATGCCGATTCGGTATGTTTGTAACTAAAGAATATTGACAAAAAAAATGTGTAATTATAATTTTATTACATTTTTTGTAAAGTATAATATAAATTTGTATATATTGTCAAAAAATTAATGGCGCGTGGTCTAAGGAATGATTTTAGTTTCAAGCGGCATTAGGTTAGGTTACAAAGTGATGTTATACATTTTGTTACAAATCAATATCTTATCTTGCCTATCACATTTAATTATTTATCAAATATATTGTAATGAACGGAAATTGAAATATGTTTAATAGTATAATGTTTACACAGAATGAGCAGCCAGCCCGTGGAGGCAGAAAAAGGACCTCAAGAACATCATTAAACAATTCGAAAAAGAAACGCAAAAATTCATCATCTGAAGAAAGTGAAGGTGAAGCTGAGGAAGATGAAGAGGGAGAAGACGAAGAAGCTGAATTAGATGAAGATGAAGGTTCTGATGATGAGAAAAATGGCTCTGATGGAAATAAGTCTGACTCCAGTCAGTCAAAAGACATACCAAAGCATTTTCATGTAAGAAAACAAATACATCAAATAATTTGCATTTTAAATTATATTTTTTTCATAATAATTTAAGTAATTTAAATAATTTGTTATGAATTTCAGTCTGGAAATTTTGTTTTGTTAAAATCTGACGTGAAATGGGATGGGGACACAGTCATTTCAAAGTTGGATGAATTAAATCTGTGGAAAATAGATGGAAAAGCTTTACTACAGAAATTCATTCCTATGGAATCAAATGGAAAAATTTTACACAAATGTACATGTGTGGTATGTTCTTACAAACTTTTTCTTTTTTTATAAATATCCTAATTAACATTTCTTTTGATTATTATTATTTTTATACTTACAGTACTCTGGATGGAATGTTGACAACCGGGACAATTACTACCCTATTACTGAAATATTGGACAGAAATCCACGTACAGACTCTAAAGAAATTTGTGTAGCTTTAGATCTTAATGATCTTATTAAAGTAAGAGACAAGTAACAAGTGGAGATTTTTACTTAATTCAATTAGATAAGTCTTAAACAAATGTATCAAATTAAATCTTCTTTTGGCACTTCATTCCAGTTTACTTTGTGTAATACATTTTTTAAAAATGAAATTAAATGTTCAATAAAGTAGTTGTATTGGTTTTTATTGCTATTTATTATCACATAGCATAAGTTGAGATTAAAAGACATTTTTGTGCAGCATAATTAGAATAACTGTTATGGTTTTTTTTTATTTGAAATTGATATAATGTATTAATAAATTTATAATATATATACATTTTGTGGGCCAACCCTAAACTACACATACAAAACTGTCCTCATGTTTTGAACTTTTTTTTGCCATAAGAACAATATTTTAAAAGAACTTACAAAATAAACTATGACGAAGTGAATAGTGGATTATCGCATATTCTTAGTTGGTTTGATATTTATAATCTAATGTTAAATGCTAAACAAACTAAATGTTTACCAAATGTTAAAAAATATAAGAACCGTGAGGTACATTTATAACCTAAGAGCTTGAGATTATCTGCGAAATGTTTCTGAAGATGCAGATATTATTACAGTTGCTACATCATTTGTGTATTATTTTATTCTGTTTGTCCGACGAAATATACTGTTCATTTTGTCGGACAAACAGACAGGCAGAAACAGGACAACTTGTCATAGTCAAAATAGTCATAAACATACGATAGGAACGAGAAATAAAAATAAGCTTGTTACGCCAAGTTTTCACCTCCAAATAATTAATAAATCTTTTATTCTTCTGAATATACGTGTATATAATCAAATTCCGCAGTGTATTCTATGTTTGCCACTATCACAATTTAAAAGTCTGTAAAAAAATACTGACAAGTAAAGCTTATTATTACTCTTCAAGAATATTTATAGGATAAACATTTATGGAATAAATGTATGTGCAGGATAGCTGCTAGTTACCACTGACATTGAAAAGAGCTACTGTTGAGTTTCTTGCCGGCTTTTCTCAGCAGAATTGCCTTCGAACCGGCACACAGGTGAAATTTACTTATTTGATGGCCAATATTCAAAAACTTACATAGGTATATCAACAATACACTCATTGCTTAAAGGAATGATCTAGTAGTATTTTACATAGTTACCATTAATTACATTAAATTATTATATTTTTCATTAAATTATTTTTATTCTCATTGTAATTTTTTTTATATTCAACCGCGCTCAACCCGTATTTTTTTTTATTTAAAAGTAAATTCCAGTAGTTTTTATAGGGTACTGAATTAGGCTACGTACACTTGCGTCAACTCTACTAAATAAAAATATTAATAACCACTTTCAGACGGTGCGCATTATACTCGTAGTTTATTAATTAGGCGTAGAAAATTGCTTACCAATTTTACTCGATGAACGAATGTAATGAACACGGAACTCAGTTTTACCTCAAAAACAAGTAAAGTCCTCATCATAAGACCAAGTAAACCATGATAAGACTAAAATGGCCCCCGGATGTACGTCATTTTAGCAAAGCTGAAATTTTGAGGATTACTAACTTGAAAGTGAGGTCCTTTCAGAGGTAGCGCCAAATAAACATCTTTGGGAAGATAATTGCAAAAATGATGTAGAAATGTGGGCTCTGGGCTCTTGGGTTGGATGTTATCTCTACTCTCTTTAAAGTACCAGAATGTTTAAAATTAGTATTTCCAACTAATTAAAATAAGATTTAGACATAAATACATTTAATATAGTATTGAACAACTTTCAGGTAAATTTCATCAGTGTGCGGTGGTAGCAAAAGTGCTTATAATAATAAAAAATAAAAGTGCTTAATAGTCGATTTGAATAAAGAATATTTTGAATTTGAACAGATCAAGCAGGTCTAAATTCTGAAACACCCGATTGAGGTTTATATTATAAAGTGGAGTGGACGCTCTAAACGTAGGAAACGCTTTAACGTTGTTTAGTGTAAAGGCTATCAGGTAAGTCATGGCGCAGGGGCACAACTCTTTGACTAAACACGACATATTGTGGGTTTGATCTTACTCGAGGAAATGAAATATGTAGTACTAGTGGCCTCCGTGTGGCGCGCCCGCCCACCTGTATTACACAGTTATTTATCTTCTCATCTCAAATACTTTCGTGATCTAATAAGATATAAATTTTTAAGACAATACTTATAAAGTAAAGTTTAAGCCAAGTAAAGAATAAAATAATAATAAAAAGTAATAAAACAATTTCTATTTTTGTGAAGCGATAGAATTAAACAAACATGAAATGATAAGTAACGCTTGTCAAAATTCAATAGTGAAAATCGCATTTAAACCGGTTAAGCCGTTTTGACATAGCGTGAACAAATACACACACAGCCTCGCCCCTAGAATTCAGCGAAAAGGCGGGAACGTAAGTATCTTAATGGGAATTTATATACGAAAAATCAGACAAAAACGAATAATTTTGGGAAGTATAAGCGGACCCCTGCGCAGAATGCATATTTTTGGTACCTATATTCTATTCACGAATGAGATAAAAGGTAAACACGTGAAAACAACAACCTTGTTTACATGTCATGATTGATGGAGTTTCTATATTTTAAAATAATGTATCTATGGATTTATGGAAGTAATATACTAAATGAATGAAAGATAGCACTGTTAATAATATTATCTTATTTTAGAAATAGAATATCGGTAAAACAAAAAAAAATCACATACACTTTTACACTACAATATCCAAATATTTTGGTCCATTTTTGACAATGTTATCTATGACAAAATTACATAAGTCCTAAATTAGCACTAGGTATGCACGACAAATGGATGAATAACTCAATATCACGCTGACCGATTGCGATGAGTGTTTTATTTTAAAGGATACTTTAATGATAGCTTGGTGAAAATTTGGTTAGACTGTAGTCTGGCTATAAGATCCGGTTGAAATTTAACAAGTTTGTTTTTTTTTATAAAAAATATAATTTTCTATAATAATTACAAGACAAAAACATTGTTCAAATTGGTGTCAGAAGTGAAGAACTTCAAAAAAAACTCTCTCATTTTCTCTCTTCTCACTTCTCATTTTCAACCGACGTCAAAAAAAGGCGAAAGTCCATGTTCATAATTTCATGTTCTTGTCAATATGAGAAAATATTAGCATGCATGATGCTAATTAAGTTTGAAGTTTTACATAGGATAACCACTAACTTGAGAAACGTCCTTTAAAGGTCTACCCATCACTCAAAATCGTAAAATAAGTTATTTTTTAACAAGAAGAAGAACAGACTTCACACAACAAAAAAGTATAAGTAGTTTTACATAACGTAAAACTTTGATTTTGTTAAACAAAAATTATTAAAAAATATTTTATAATTTTGAAGTCGGTGTCGACGTTTACGCTCTGTGTTACCTACAAAATTATGTTAGCAAATTCTCTATTACTCTCAATTCTCGATTATGCCGATGCAAGCTATCCTAATTTAACTAAAGTGTATCTAAATAAACTTGAGCGCTTTCAAAATCTTGCTGTCCAATACGCCGTATCTACATACACTTTCTCTTCTGTGATATGTGGTACTTAAGAAAAAAACTCCTCGTAATTCAAGGGAGATGTTACACGAGGTTCATGTACAAATAAACCGAGATCCTCCGAGAACCATGCTCTTAAAATTCCGAGGCATTCCACAAAATTTTACTAGCACTTCTTTGCTGTGAAAGCAACTAAGTAGTGAAACGATCTACCATCTAAATATTAAGCGATCATAATCTTTAAATATATTGGTTAATAATTAATTATTAACCAATAAACAAAATTTTTTCTTAACACTAGGTTACCTGCTGTGTGCGGGATAGATCGTGGAGCTGATTTGAATTAGTATATAAATTAATAACTCAAAGGTTGTATGGTAGAAACGATAAGACGTCAATTGTTTATTTTTTCTAGCTTTGGTTTTCTTATTGATTGCTTATGATTATGTATACGACTGTACATACATGAAGTTTACTCGTGCCAGTCTTTTGCACTCATATGTTCTAATCGTTCTAATAACAATTTTCTTTTCAATATGTTTATTGTTTATGTAATCTGTGTTGTGTCAACTGTCAAAGAACAAATTTATAATCAAAATTTTACAAACAAACAATAATTTTAAAAAATGTATTAATACCTATTACCAAATATTTTACAACAAATTTATTGCATCTATTTATTATTTGAGTTGAATCAAATTATTATTACTGTTAAATAGTTTCATAAATATAGGCCACGACGACGAAATCTTAGCCTAGTTAGAAAGTACAATATTATCACTATATAATGGATAAAAGTAATATAGGTGAGGAGTGTCTTAATTTCCTAATAAAAAGAAAATTATTTATACAATATCAAACTCCCTTATAAATATTTTGTTACTCTTTATTATTTAAATATTACAATCTTATTAAGTGCATTTGTATATTAAAAATGAAGCTATTTAACCAGATTAATCTCGTATTAGTCCGTGGTCACTGGTCACGTGATTAATCTGGTTAAATAGTTTCATTTAAAATGTGTAATTATTGTTAAAATCAAAGATCTTACTATGTATTTGTATATTTTAGAACAAGATTGTGCCATTTGTTTACAAAAGTATCATCACCCAGCACAATTACCATGTGGTCATGTATTTTGTTTTCTGTGTGTAAAGGTGGGTTTCTAATATGTAGCATACATTTTTGTTTAATAGTACCTTTATTATTGTTACTAAATCCATTTTTGCTCTAGGGTATTGCAATTCAGAGTAAAAAATGTGCAATGTGTCGCATGCAAATACCTTCAGACTACTTTGATCATCCAGTTTTAATACAAAAAACATCTTTAGATGAAGCTTGTTCGGAAAATGATACAGCAAAATATCAGTGGTACTATGAAGGTCGGAATGGTAAGGATATAACAAAATTGTAAAAAGTTTCTTTTGTAAATAAATATAAATTAAATTAGCTTCACGCTATATCCGCAGCAGGGTAGGCAGAGGGACTGCGCCTGACTGGCCTAATTATTCTTTTGTAAATAATTTATTAAAATAAATATTTTTAAGGTTGGTGGAAATATGATGAGAGAAGCAATATTGATTTGGAAACTGCTTATAGTACAGAAGAAAAAGAATGCTTACTTTTACTAGCAGGAACTATTTATTGTGTAGATTTTCAAAATATGATTCAATTTCGACGTAGTGATCCTAGAAGACGGCGTCATATTAAACGAGATGTGCCAACACTTCCAGCTAAAGGTATAGTATCTAACTATCAATTACATATAAACTTAAATAACTGCTAAAATAAATCTAAAACTTAATATATTTTTTTAAGGTATTGCTGGAATAAAAAATTTTGAACCAGAACCAACAGAGCTTTCCGATACCCCAAGCGATATAATTACAGATAATGTGAACATACTTGACATAAATAGTACAGTTCATGATACAAGTGCTACTGAAGTTCATTCAGATGACAGTGATGATATTGTAACTGGTGTTGAACCCTCTGACTCCATTGAAGAGATTGTACACAATTTGAGGTAAAATAAAATGTATATGTTGAATAACGGTTGAAATATGTTTAAATATTTATAAAAATATATAATAAATAGCATTTCTTTCCATCCATCCATCCTACAGGGATGCTTATTTGTGTGGAAAAAGGCAAAAGAGGAACCAGGTGGGCAACATGGATTGTAGAATTATATGTTAATAAACTAATTTATTTTATTTCATTTTAGGCAAATGCATGTGCAATCAGAAGATCACATTACAAGTTCCAATGAAGATGAAACTTATATTTGATTACAATTACTGTTACATGTCAACATTCAATGGACTTGAACATAAATATATATTAACATTAAAATATTGTAAATATATGGAGTTTTAAACTTTACTCACAAGTACTAAATTTATAATTATTCTTTTTTCTTTCTCATTTTTAGGATTCCGTACCTATTAAGGAAAAAAGGAATCCTTATAAGCTGCTAGTTCAAGTGAGGTATCAGATGAAAGGGCTCTGGCTGAGCTAAGCCTGAATTTTAGAAAAAGTTTGAGGCATCTAATTTTTGTACGGAACCCTGAGTAGGCAAACCTGACTCACACTTGTCCGGCTTTTTATTCTTACATCCACATTAAATATTAATAGAAAAAAAAAAATTTAAATGGTTAAGTTACTTTAGAATGGTGTTGCCAAAATGTTTTATGAGTGTGGTAAATACTTTAGTGTAGTTATATATGGTAAATATAATAAAATATATAAATAACTACCTAGATGTAATTTAAATGTCTACTATATTGAATTTGTCCAAGCTTAGTTTCAAGACTGAATTTGCCATTAAGTTCATAAAAAATAGATATATACTATATTAAGTATTATGTTTGTTAATGGTGTTCAAAATTTTATAATTAAATAAAACTAACAATATATTGTTTAATTAAACTCCACTACAAATAAGTTGACATCTCTGAATAGATACTGTTTCATTTACATTATCACATATTCACTATTCTAAATAATAAATAATATTATCTAAATAATATCCGGTCAATATTGACAAAATAGTATTTTTTTAAAAAACTAATTTAAATTCTCTCTTGCATATTTTTAAAGGTAAGTGTGTCTTTTTGTAGTATTAGTATTTAAGACAAATAATTTAATCAAAAGATGATATAAATATTTGTACATTAAAAGACAATTTCATTTGATTTATTTTATTTCTATTGCTTATTAAATATAATATATGACTACGTGAACTATTAAATAAATATAATTACCATGGTCTTACTTTACTCTGACTAGCATGAGTTAATATGTATGTATTTAGAGGTTTTGGTTTCATAGCCATTTGCTTATGACGAGGGTGTTCTGGACATATAACATACACCCTCTCTTGTCTACAAACAAAGTAGCAAGATTTACAACGTCTTCTAACGCGCCCCTTTACTTTAAAACCACATACTGGATTAATGGTTGGAACAAAAGTTGGTAAAATTCTTTCTGTACTTTTTTGAAAGACGCTAAAATTCGCTGTTAAAATATCAAAGTTTCTTCTCGGAATTTGCATCCTCACAAATGTTTTTGCCATAGAAATAATACGCTGCATTATCACTGTAACAAAGTATTTAAATTTATTGAAAATTTAAGGTTATGCTCGTATGTTTACATGTTTTAATAGTCCAGTTTTATTTGACTATTAAACAAAATATAGTCGTAATATATTTTATGGAGTAAAAAGTAACATATACCTTAATAGAAATTAAAAGTCTTAAATATTTGAGTCACAGTATTATTTTGTGAAAATTATTTACTGACATTTATGTACATCGATGTCCACTCGACTCGGTATTTAAATACTCGGCAATAAAATGTTTATTTCTGTTCGATATATCAATGTTTTTTTAAATTTTAAATAGATTCACATCTATTTTAACCCATATTTCTTAAGAATTTGTAAAGATCAAATTACATAACAAACCCTAAAAGGAAAGTCAGAACTTTCCTTAATTTATGACTTGCGTTTAGATTAATAGTAAAATATTCGATATATCGAGAAACATTTGCCTATTAAACAGACGTAAAAAACTCTGTTTAAGAAGATTTAGATTTTTATGCGATTTGTTATTAGATATCTTCGTAGTGTACTAGTACTAGACACAGAGTACACAGTGTAAGGACACTCTGTTTTCTACTATTGGTTTAAATGTGAACCAATTTTTATATGCTTTTTGGTTGAGCGTCAAAACTCAAGCAGCACTTTGTTTTACCAGAGTAAGTAAATAAAAAAAATACAAATAATATTTGCCCGATTTGATATTAAATCCACAACCATTGCAAGATGGTACAGTTACGTGTCCCACTGTGCCTACGCAACGGCCTTAATTTTTATTTGGTATATATAATTGGCTCAAATAGGTACTTTCGTTTTTCTATCGGTGCTATTTATTTTCTTATGTAAAAAAAACTGAAAAATATGATACGTTTCACTATTATACATACAGGTGTAACGCGTTTGCCGGATCACCGGCTGTCTATGAGTAGAGGACCTCGGTACCTATCCATTTCAACCCCATGTTAGCCGATTTTTAATGGTTTTGAATATATTTTTGGAATTTGTGATTTTTTGGAAAAAATCGGATTCTTGAAGAAATGGCATTGGCAAATATAGCCCGACTGTTGAGTCTCGTAGTCGAATATCCTGATAAATGAAGTGTATTTGATATTTTTATCGATACACTTAGAAATAATTTATAGAAATGGATCTTTTATGAGCATTTTATTAAAGTTGATTTTCGTAACGCACTTAAGTACTAATAAAAATATTTATCAAGTTGAAAGGTTGAGAGGCTGTGCTGTGTCTTTAAGCAACAATGCTGCGATATTTTATAAGTAAGTAGATTATATACTGTACTGAGATATAACCAGTATCTAATAGTGAACGTAGAGTAAAAATAAACATATCAAAATATGACATAAAATATTTTTTGTTTCATTTGTCACAAGTTCTTATTTTTTCAATAAATAATAATTATTGTACCAACGATACTGCTCTTATCTATGTATTTATGTTAATCAACTTTATACTGTTATCATTCGCAAGTGCGCCAGTGTAATCTATTGACCTATTGTTACTTAACATATATTTTTTTAATTTAGAAACAACGCTAAAGTATCAATCAGACATCCTGCGTAAAGCTAAAATGTCGAATACAAATGCTGCATCTAAAATGAGTGAACAAAAAGTTGTGAAGACAATTGTATCATCTCCACATGTTTATAAACCAGTTGGACCTTATAGGTAAGTCGCAATCTTCATACATATGTAATTAATACTTGGAACTTATTTTTTTTGTATAAAAATGACTTCATTACGCATGAGGTTTATTTCATAATCTCTAACATATATTTCTATTTCACAAATTTTATTATAACTTTCATTTCTTTGGCATTGAATTTGGAGAAGGTAATATTTAGCTATCGTCTTGGCGCTTTTTTATTAATTGAATTATGAATATGCATAGTCTGTGGGTACGATTCTGTGAAAATGGTAATTTTTTTATTGTAATACGCTTACATTGTAATTGAGTATACTCGTACGATATGAAATGAAATATTTGGTGAAAAGTAAATAAATTAAAATCCACCGGTTTAAATAGGGAATTAAGGATTAAGGAAATAAGTTACAAACGAGACCAGTCATGGCGCAAAGGCACAAAGTGTGAATGTAAAATCGACTGGTTGAAGGTTCAATCTCCACTCGAAGAAGTGAAATATTTATTTACATTTTCATTTCTTCTCTCTGGTGTCGAGGTAAAGCGCGGCGCTGAGTTCCGCCACTCAATACGCAATACCGCCAGAACTTGGCGGAAAGTGGAAAAGTGGGAGTGTCTAACACTAGGTTCTCTCTGCATACCCTGTTGTGTGCGAGATACAGCGTGAAGCTGATTTATTTATTTAGGTATTTTATTTTTAGGTGTAAATACGTATCTGCCTATTATTAATTATAATCAACGAAGTGTATACTTACATATAAGTTTAAGTAAATTATTGTTATTATTTTAGTCAGGCTATCTTAGCAGACAAGACTCTATACGTATCTGGTGTATTGGGTCTAGACCTTCAGTCTCAAATGGTGGCTGGCGGTGCCGAGGGCCAAACTCGACAAGCACTTGATAACTTGAAACACATTTTAGAAGCTGGGGGATCTTCTCTTGATGGTGTAGTAAAAACTACAATTTTACTAGCGAACATGGACGATTTACAAGCTGTAAATCAAGTTTATGCCAAATGTAAGTATTGATTACACCTTATATTTTATGTTTTTCCAATATAAGTTAGTCATGCTTCTTTTTATTTCCTGTAAGTTATTGTTTTCTACCATTTGGTTTTATAGCTAAAGGTAAGTACCTATGTATATACATACTGACATATGAACGTAAACACATTCTTGCCGTCCATTAGAAAATCAATACAAGAAATGTCAATCATGTTATTTTAGCCTTTTGCATTCGTGTTGTTCATTAAGCAAAAACACATCTATAATTACATCTACATATCGCAAATGTGCTTGTAATTTCTCTTTGACTTTATTATATTGTAAATATTAACGGACCTCCCGGTCCACCTTTCGCTACGCCCATGGGCCAATTATCAACAATAAAACGCTTTACTTTTATTTTACCTAATAATTAAAGAAATCAACTCTGATACTTCTAGACTTCCCGAGCAACTTTCCAGCCCGCGCCACGTATCAAGTCGCCAAGCTGCCTCTCAGTGCGGCCGTCGAAATAGAAGCCGTGGCACTCAGCGGGGATCTCGTCGTGAGAGAGGCGGGACCTTGTCCTTGTGCCCAGGAGAACTGAAGAATTTTAGAACTTTATTTTTAATAAAAACTGTCTGATTTAATGTTTTTACTTACTCAGTATGATAACCTTTATCGTGTTTGGAAATTTACACTACAAGTCACATTACGGAGGTGACAGTGAATCATATTATTTTATTTATCGTGGTGCTTTAAAAGGGGAAAAAGGGAACCTATAAGTTAAAGCTAATGTATGACAAGAGATAAAATTATTTTCAATTAATTCCCATATGAGGTGATAGATGTTCTCCTTGCTACGGATGAATCGAACTATAATTAAAGTAAACTCTAGCAGCCCGTTTAATCTATTATAGATTAATATGGTCAATACATTCAGTTTTGTTTCGGTTTATAAAAAAAAAAAACAGGTTTTGTGAGGAACCTTACTAGCTAAGATGAGCGATAAAGATATAAATACGCCTTCGGAAAAAATGGTTCTTCATATAACTTAATTTTCAATCAGAATTTTCATATTCATATATGAACATTCCGATTGAAAATGAAATTGAAGTTATAGAACGCTAGATGTGAAACGATGTGAAAAAATTTGAAGAAAAGTGACAACGCTTTATACGGCCGCTCTCAACAAATATTTCATACAAGCACATTGGTCTGTTAATGGAAAAGTCTATGGCCCGGTTTTTCAGTTTCAAGCAATCGAAGTGTAAGTAGGTATTAGGTGACTTCTTCAATGTTATAAGTAGGTAGGTATGTGGATTCTGCATGTAGCAGGGTAGGCAGAAGAAGAGGCCAGTTGGGTTCCACCACTCATTACGGAATGCCTCCAGAAAGTGTGGAACAGAGTATCTTAAGTAGGTATACATGAGAATTACGGCAACGGTGTGTCCCTACCAGTAAGAATTCAGGATGCCTAACCACCACTTGACTCTATGTTACGCATTTAAGACCTTAACTCACGCCCGGGGCAAAATATCTTTTTAAGCAGGCCCCCCAGGTGGATATCATATCATTTTATATATAAAATTAATCATAAATAAATTAATAAATAAAGTCTTAAGCTTAAGCTTGGCTTTAAATGAGACAAAAAATCTAATTCAAAAAACAAGACTATATTTTGAAATATTTCATGTCAAAACAACATTTTAAAATGTATAGCAATAAATATACAGTTTTAAAATTATAAAAACGTACATATTTATTATCTTTAAAGGGATATATTTAATAATAATATGCTCATTATACAATGATAAAACAAAATTTATCAATAATATCATCAAAGTTGATAAATTTTTTTTTCTCCTTGCACGCTTAAAAATGGTGGTTTATTTAGGCGATCTTGTCCCATCGTTGATGACGTAAATAACACGAGAAATTTCACTTTCTGTAGAAAGATCAACATCTCTGTAGACCTTAAAAGGATGCTTTTCAAGTTAGTGGTTGTCCTATGTAAAACTTCAAACTTAATTAGGTATTATTTCGCATATTGACAAAAACATACATAAAAAAAATATTCGGGAACATACAATGGGAACCTTTCCCTTTTTTGAAGTCGGTTGAAAAGAAATGCAGCGATAAGGAATCTCACTTATAACACCCAATGTTTTTCCTTTTACAGTATAATTATATTTTTTACCAAAAAAAACTCAGAGGCTAACCACTTTTACCAAAATTTCCTTGAAGTGTATCCTTTCAAATAAAAAAAGAATCATCGGAATCGATTGGCGTGATATTGAGTTATTCGTCAATTGGTCGCGCACATATCTAATACAAATTTAAGACTTAGGCATATGATTTTCAAATAAATACCATTGTCAGAAATGGATCAAAAAAGCACTAGCTTTCAAATAAAAAAAACACCAAAATCGGTTCACTCAATCAGAAATTCTAACAAATACATTCAATTAATACCATGATAAAAATATATATATTCAATTCAATTGTATTTTCTACCTCCTTTTCTTACAGAAGTCGGTTTAAAAAATATATTTATATGTTTAAATAGTTTCCCAATCATTTGGCGCCCCTTTGTGATCAGCACCCGGGGTATGATGACTCCTCTACCAGACCCCTTTTCTCCTCTCCTCACTACACCATTGATTTGGGTTGATGAAGCAGAAATAAAATAAACCACATTTAAATCCATTAGTAGCTTCTGATAAAAAAAAACATAAAATTGTCAATAGTTTAAAGTACGTATAACATACTATTGTAATTATAGTTCCGCTATTGTTAACGGTAATACTCCTATTTAAGTATAAAGAAAAACTAAATTGCCTTTTATGAAAAACTAACTTGCTCTATTGCCTATTTAAATAAGAAAACAAGTCTGATAAATTGTACTTCAATATTTTCACATAGTTTTTAAAATTATACAGCGATAAAGTGAGGTTAATGTACACCAAAAAATATATTTCAAAAGCTTTGAACTTTCTATTTTTTAAGTTTATTTAACTTAAGTACATTATACCTACAGGTTCTCGAACGTGTTGTGTATTATTGAACGATTAATATGCAGTTCGTTAAAATTATCATTTATATTTACATTTTACAAAAAAACAAAATGATAATTTTTTTGGAATGGAAATACTGGTCCTATTTGAGTGAAACTTTTTTTATTCTTTAGCTATCAGATATGGGAAGGATCTAGATTATAATGGATTTCGAGGAATGGCACATTTGATGAAGTCAAATTAAACTAAAAGAATGAATGATATTATGACTTCAAAGTAATAACTTTTATTTGTTGATAGTACACATTCATCGTGCTTTATTAAGCACGATGAATGTGTACTATCTACAAATAAAAATTTGAGATCTGCGCCATTCGATGAAGAACCGAAACGAGCTAACTAAACTAACTATAAGTAATACGGAAATGAGACATTGACAAAAATACTTAAATATGGGAGGCAGTTTTTTGGAGAACTATTTAAATTATTTATTATTCCCCGCTACGGTAAAACAAAAGTTGATTTCTGCCACTTAGCAATATGTCGATTATTTTTCCATTTCAATAACCACGGGTAATATGGAATGGAAATGGAATGGATACGGAACGTACGAACGATACGGAACTAAAGTATATTAATGTTCTGAATTCAAAAAGAATATGTGGGAATATTAGACGATATTTTCTTGTTTCATTCTATTTTTAAATGTCCTTTATTGCGTAACGGCACATACTACATTAAACGCCATCCTCAGTAGCTATCTGGCTTGGCCGCTGGAGACTTGTTTTAAGTTATATATAACTTTGTCCCGAGTAGCAATTAGAACTACAACTGACAATATAGCATTTCTAAAGCGTTAATTATGGAAGCATGTCATTTATCCGTGGTCAATTATGATGAATTCACGAGAGTCTTAGGTCAAGTTTCATAGACGTCTATAGAAGTTACAACTTGGTTACAACTTACAATCACGCGAGCCCACGTCCTAATATTATAAGGCCTTTGCCCTCTAATTTGTATATTAATAGATTTAAATCTTAATTTAACATATTTGTTTCGTATTTAAGTGATTAATATTCCATTATAATAAAAGAAAAGTATACACAAATGAGTGTTAATGAAAGAAAATCCTTCATGCTATAAGTAAAATAATTGCGTCAAAGTGGAGGAATGCTTTACACTCGTTTAATTTGAAAAACGCGAAGGGGGTGCGAGGTCAAATGAGTGGGCTACCTCCTCCCATAACACTCGGCAAGAACGATACAATCTCGTAGAACGCGCAGTCGAGTTTAGTTCATGTAGCCTGCTAGTCAAAGCCGTCTCGTAGTAGTATCACAACAGGTTTTTAATGCACGCATGGCGGACGGGTAGTGGTTTCCTGCTCACCATGGGCTGCACCAGCAGCGTTCCCAACATTGCTGAGATACAGACGAACACAACAGGTACAGGTACAAATACGGCCACGAAACCAAACCGAAAAGTCGGCGGGAAAATGTAGCTTGTATTTTAAGCTGTAATACATGTCTATTTTTAAACATATTGTTTCCATCAAAATTAGACTTAATTGGCGTTTAACGTTCTTTGTTGTTATATTAGTTATGCGAAAACGTGAACGTGAATGCCTCGCTCGGCGTTGAGCGTTTGTTTAACAATTGGAGGTCAATGCTAATAGTGAATTCAGTTTTTTTTTCAGGATCCGATACTGTAGGTTCTGTTTATTAATAAAATATACGTTAAATGGCATGTCGTACTTAATTTGTATACATGAATGTTCATGTATAGGTATAATAAGGCCTTTAAGTTAATTTATGCAAACAAAACAAATAATATTTTTTCATTAATTAATACAGCTTTATCCCGCACACAGCTAGGTAGGCAACGGGAATATAGTGTTATTACACTCCGTTACTCACTTTCCGCCGAATTAAACTATAAATTACTTGTGAATTTAAATATAACAGGTTCCCTTTGATATTTTCATTTTAATTATTATATAGAGTTTATTGATTATTATATATTATTTAATGTTCACGGTAAATTTAGTAGGTTAGCCATAGAAAATATTTCATTTTATGTTTGATTTCAGAAGATACACATTTAAATATCAAGTTAGAAACAGAAGATAAAGAACTTAATGAGAATCCTAAAGACACAAACTCAGAAAAATCGTCAAATACATTTGAAGTGCTTCCTACATGTGATAACTTAGATGAAAATATACAATTAGCTAGAAAAAAATCTTCCAAAAGTGTTTCAGAGCAACATAGCGAGGAGGGTATGTACATTAAATATAAAAAAACTTCAAGACAGTAATATACCGTAGTCCGTATATGAGATTTCCTTTATAGTACATCATCTTCACGATGTATCCCGTAGGTACCCACAGTAGGGTAGGCAGATGGAACCTAGTGTTGAGACACTCCGTTCCCCACTTACTGCCGAATTCTGAGGCATTGTGTGTTGAGTGGCAGAACTCGACGCCGCGTTTAGCCCCGACACCAAAGCGAAGAAATGAAAATAAAAATTTAAGTAATAATTTCAATTCCTCCATTGGGGATCGAACACACAACCAGTCGGTTTTACAGTCACACTTCGTGCCACTGCGCCACCACTGGCCTCAAGTACATGTAAACTTTATAGCGACCGAGCACTTATATTTCTTATCAAAATAAGCGATCAATCATCAACCGCGAACTTTTCAAAGGGTTAAAGTTTAATTGTCTGCTTTCTGGTTAAAATTATGAATATTTCAACTATCACGAAATGAAAGAACGTAAAAGCTAAAAAAAAAAAAGTTATTTGAATAAAAATGCTAGGATAGAAATAAGAAATTAGCATGAGTTGACATTGGTATATTTACCTGTGAACTTAAATATGCAAAACTTAACTCACCGTTAACTCGTATAAATTGCTTTTGTAAACATTTTTAACTTTAAACTAGCTACACGATAGACTATATCTTTTTTAACAACATTATCACGTGAAATATGTTATTTTATAAACGTTGCCGATGTGATGTTTGAATTTCGCTACTTAGGTGTGTTATTTTATTATTATTAAATAAAAAAAAGCTTCATGCTGTATCCCGCACATAGCAGGGTAGGCAGAGGGAACCTAGTGTTAAAACACTCCGTTCCCAACTTTTTGCCGAATTTTGGAGGCATTGCGTGTTGAGTGGCATGACTCAACGCCACGCTTTGCCTCGACACCAGAGCGAAGAAATGGAAATATAAATTTAAGTAAATATTTCATCTCCTCGGGTGGGGATCGAACCCACAACCAGTCAGTTTTACAGTCACACTTTGCGCCGCTGCGTTACGACTGGCCTAGTAGTTAATCAGTATTTTGTTTAGTGCTCATTTTAAAAATAAACTTTACATATAAAAGAATTCATATTACAGACGATCGACAAAGTTGTACTAACTATGACAATGAACTATCACCACTTGGTACGGAGAATAATGAAGATAAATTTTCTTCGTTAAAAGATATAGTCGATCAGGTCATTTTGGATAATATTTTAGAGGATATACAAACAATCTCAAGCGATACGACAAATGAAGTTGTCGTCGAAGAAAACGTAGTACCAGATGATGCAGCCGTAGAGGAAATATTGGAAAGTAAAAGTGATGAAAGGGAAGACCTTAAAGATGTAGGGTAAGCTTTTTTTTCATTCATATCCGGCATCTTGATACGTCAATATGTTTACCATTTTTTTTGTTTTTCGGTTTACCATTTCAAAAATATTGTGAGGCAGATATCGCCACACGTAGTCTAGACCGGGAAAATGGAAATATGTATTGAGGGGAAAGGCTTACACAATATTCAAAATTATTATGGATTTACAAACGCTTAATTATAGCAACCACCTGTTGGCATACCCGAAAGATCTTATTTATAAATACCGATTGAATTTAAAACCTTTAGTACAGATCATCTTGGTCACTAGGGTCCAAGACGTCCAGTTCAGGGTCCAGTGTGTGTAAGAGATCTTTATACCTGTATTTATTTTAAAAACAGGATCGACCGCGGACATGCATTGAATATTACATAAAATGGTTAATTTAGTTACACGGATCACCTCGTAAACCTACTACGTTATCATTGTGTCTCAACACGTACTTTTTCATTACTTCTCCGTTTATACCTACAATCTATAATTTCTTTGTTGATGGCAGTCATGGCGCAGAGTCTTAAGCGTATACTGTAAAAGCTTAAGACTGTAAACAGGACAGGTTGCGACATGAAATATTTAATATTTTAATCTCTTTGCTCTGATGTCGAGGCAGAGCGCAGCGTTAAGCTCCGCTACTTCTTAACACTAGGCTCCCTCTGCCTACTCTGCTACATGCGGGATGCAGTGTGAAGCTGAAAAAAAACTTTATACAAACATGTGGTCCAAATTAACAAAATTACAGCATTATACCTAATCACTAATATTCCAACGTCGCTGCATTGCACTATTCAGAACAAGAGTATCATAGACTTAAAATCGACAGTACTTATATCGGTTCACAAAATATTTTCTGCCATAAAAAAATAAGGACTGGTTTCTTCGCCGTTACGATTTTACTCAGATACAGTATAATTTTACAATATTTTACAGTCGAAAAGAAGAAACCACTGAAGAATCTGCAAGTCCAAGTCAATCAGAGTGCAGCCGTTCCACTCGATGGGAAGCATTAGCTGACATAGCGGCGGAGTTACCGGCTTCCCTTGCTGTTGATCCTTTAACTGGACAAATATATTCTCTTACTAAATGATTCTAGTTACACAAACCACTTACGAAATTAATATATTAAACACGAAAGGAGGTACAAGTGCGAGTTGACCTGCACTAAGTACGACTCGTGTTCTTGAAGTAGCATTATTTTACAAGATAAGCTAATATTTTGCATTCTGTAGCATTGTACATAACATGTTCACTTAATTTATACGCTGATGACAAGAAATGTCGTAAATGACCTTTTGAAATGTTTATTGTTACTTTGGAACTATGGCAGTGAATACTCTTTGAAAACTGAAGGCCTTAATTAAATATAAAATATGGATAATGTTATTAAATAAAAAATATTTTATCAATTACCTTGTGTTTTATTGTAAATATTAAATTGCTATACTGTTTTCCCTTTCCACTGAGCGTCTTTTTACAAATTTCATTAACATATTCAAATTACAAATTTCATTAACATATATTGACAGTCCACGTAGCTACATGTAGCTCCGTCTTCACTTCTCGCCGTTCCGGATTATGCGCACTAATAAAAATCCCAAAGGATGCATTTTACTACTATTATAACAATTTAAAACAACCCGACAAGATAGCTACGCATATCGCCCTATGTGACATCGCTCGTACATATACTCCGGCAACACGGACACGGCACTACTGCTATCTAATTCACATCTTGCAACCGATTAAAACTGTTTCCGTCATTGGCGCTCCGTTTATACATTTAATATTAAAAAAAAAAAATATATCATATCATTTCGTAATGTGTTTTACACATATACGCACGGTGCACACCGCGAACACCTCTTTGGCGCCGCATCCGCTCGTCACGTGCCATTGCAAATGTGAAGTCAAAGGTTCGATGCTCGGGCTTTGGAGTGCTAGCCACGCATACTGAATATTTGCTGCTAACTTCAGGGCTTTACTAAATATCAAATATTCAATATTTTGTGTGAACAATCTCTCTTTTTCCTTAATGTTTCCTGGCCCCAACACAAATCTATCTCTTAAAGCTGATTTTAATAACGGAATAACATAACATGCATGCACTTTCACAAAATTATAAAAAAATAATAAATAATTAAAAACTACAGTTACAGACACTCTTGAGCATGCCCTCAAACACAAATGGAAATGGGCCGGGCATGTGGCTCGACTTACTGACAATAGGTGGACCCGAAGAGCTACCACGTGGAAAGGACCGCCAGGAAAAAGAAGCGTAGGGAGACCTTACAAAAGGTGGGCAGATTATGTAGCCCAAGTAACAAGTGGGCAGTGAATGAAAGCGGCGAGTGACAGGAATCGATGGAAGGCGGCCTTCACCTCAAGAGTATTTATCTATTATATTAAATATGTAGTTTTTAAGTAGTGTAATCAACAAGAAGAAATATAAACTGATAATATAGGGAATAGAGGCTTTTTTTATTTATTTTTATAATATATATTGTATAATCAATTTGTTGGTAAATGCAGCATACGAAAAGAACCATAGGTGGTATGCAGGCGACGCCGCGAGTGGGCTTCTAGTTTAGTATTATAAAGTGGGGAACGGAGTGTATTAACATTAGGATCCCTCTGGTACATCTGATCAGTGATTCAATAAAAAAAATAATTGGCCCCAAAGATGTGCAGAAATAAACAGCTCACCAGACAAAAAATTAAAAACTTCTACTAGTACCTACGGATTATTCCTGGCACCCTGACACCCTTTCAAATATTGCCCAGGGCATTGCGTGTTGAGTGGTGGAACCAAGAAAGTATTCAAGATAATAGATTTGTGAATAAATCGGAAGGTGTAAGATTTTGTTGGTATTATTAACAAAAAAAAATAAAACAACTAATATAAAGAACCTTATTTAATACTTTTATACAAAGTATTCTTGACTTTTATCATTGCTATACCATTGTCACTAATAGTACCACCAAACACAACTACACATATAGCAGAATCATTTATGCTGTTCCAAATATTTGTGATCCATTCATCTACTTGCTGCATAACTTTTAATTCAATGCTATCAGTGCAATTTAATTTCAAATGACCCATCACTAAGTTATAATCATTAACTGCACTAGTTATTGAAGTAATCACGTCTTCTTCTGCTTCCACGGTATTTAATTTAACTTTTTTTGTTTTACATTTCTTTAATTGTACACTCAAGCTCTCTTTTGCTTGAGTTAAAAATGTATGATAGTCTCCAGTAATATTATCACATCCGACTACTAGGGATGTTTTCTTTTGTTCAATAATATGATTGAATATGGATAAAGCCAATTGTGGTTGTACTGACATTTTTACTATATTTTCTTTATATTTTTGCCTATTTGTGTGAACAGCGTCTCCAAATTCAATACTTTTACTGAGCTTTAACTGCACCAGCTTTAATGATGCCAGTGAATCTTCTACAGAACAATGACCGTTATTCCCACTTTGAATGACTTGATTGAGATATTCTCTTGCCAAAACTTTTAGTTTAGGCTTTTTTGTTCTTTCTCCAGTAAAATTATAAATCAAACTTGTATCAATAACATAAGGATGCATCATTTTCAGAGCATGCAAGTCTGCATTCAAAGATTGACCAACCAAAATTGCATCAGGAGGCAAAAGTTCCCTGAGTTCTTGTTGTACATCTTCTAGTCTTTTATTAACATTTGATAATATTGATTTAGTAATTCCTGAATATTTTGTTAAATAATCAACTATGTTGTTGTATGGTTTTACAAATGACTCATATACAGTTTCATACTTTTCATTCACTACTGAGACTCTTGTAAGTTCTGAGCCTATATTAGTCATACACATTTCACAATCTAAGCCAAACATGGGTGAAGATGCAGTAACTGGCTTGTATTCGTCTTTTGTCATTACATATTCTGCATAAACATTTTTTAATTTTCCTTTTAAAGGCACTGGATAGTTCTCTTCAATTAATTGCCAGGCAGAAAGTATTAACTGAGTCCTAGGAAATTTTTCATCAAGACTAATGTTTTCTGAGTTTTCAGATATTCCATCATTTATAGGAAAAATAGCTTTCATCATAATCATTAAATCTTTTCTCACTTCAAGGGCTAGATTCATACTTCCATACTTTTGGATAATGCTTTCTTTTTCAGTTTCTGAAAGAGGCACTAAGGCTAACTCTTTCACTAAGGAACCATCATATATTGAAGGTGTAAGAATCTCCACAAAATTATCAAATATCTTTGTAGTATTGGTCATGACATTTAGATATTTTTTCCAATGTTCTATAGATACACCTTCAATTATTAGACAAGTTGTTTGACTTATGTGACTACATTTATCTAAAACATACCAACGAGGTGGTTGTGTTAAATTAAGATTCCCCAATAAAGAATGTAGAAGTAAATGTTGTACATCTGTAAGTAATAATGGTATTCTTTCATCATCTGGTAATTGTAAAGATGCAGTTTCACCAGTGGCTTTTAAACGAAAGTTTGGGATATGTTTTTTCCTTGGTTTTGGTTTATTTTCCGATTCACATTTAATATCCGCGCATGTATGACCTGAAAGTATTACACATACTTCAGTAAATAAACATTTAAATTACATTATCATAAACAAATATTGTCATTTAATAAAAGTAATTGAAATATTAGTTAATTTCTTTAAACATATTTCTTTTGTGTTATAAAAAATTATAATAGAACTTGTATAAAGTTTTATTTACCTATTTTACGTTTCTTACTGACTGGTTCATCTAAGCTGTCGATAGCGTTCATTTTCAAAATGTTATTCAATTTTGAATCAAAAAGGTTTTTATAAACAAATAAAACATAATAATGATTTTAAATAAACATTATTCTATAATGACTTTCGTGAGCACATTGTAGTAAAGTCAATTTCGACAAACATTTTATTTCAAAACACATTTCAAGAATTGACATTTGAAACAGAACATTAGTGATGTCATGTGAGAGATCGATATGTGTAAATAGGAAATTTTACGCGAATATATTAATACGTATCAAATATTTTTATTGTTTATTTCAAATAGATTTCAATTACTTATTCACCATTACCATGAAATATGTGACATACGCATTGTAATACATTTTTTTCTCTACAACAATAAAAAATATCAAATATCGTAAATTTTCCATATGCTAACTACTAATCGATAGGTTTTTATATTATATAAATCTATATTTTGTTAGTATGAAATTATATTTGATTTGGTTTTTTATCATATCCCTTGAAACATTTTTTTTTTTATTTCATTTATTATTTATTTCTAAAATTGTAAATGTCATATATTATGTTGTTTTTTAAATTTGTATAATGTGTGTTGGTAAAACTTTGACATGCTAAGGCTGAATGGTAACTGATCAATGTCTAAGTAAAATTAAGAAAAGAGAGAAACAAGGCCATACTAAAAATAATGACGAAGATTATTATGTAAACTCTTGCTCTCTCTCTTACTCTTGTAATGAATCGTATACTACTAGCGCCAATAATAATATTACGTTTGCATTCATAACGTGAATAAACATTCATTTGCTTTGCTACACCTCTATTTCTTGCTGATTCGGTGAACTTATATTTGGTAACAGGATAATATACAATGGATTCTTTGCGTGAACAAGTTATGATAAATCAATTTGTACTTGCGGCTGGATGTGCACGAGAACAAGCTAAACAATTACTACAGGCTGCACATTGGCAATTTGAGGTATTTTTGTAAAATACATGTAAACAAACAATAAAATCATGAAATGGCTGCTCTTTCTTAGATAATTTGCTAAAAACATATAAATTTAATGATAATTGATTTCTAATATCAACTATGGATATTTATAACAACAAACTATATATATTATTTTAGAGAGATGGTAAACGATCATTTACCTTGACCGTATCGAGAGCGCATACACATTGATATTTGATAATAACTACAAAACAAGCACAACTTACATACTCTTAAAAAACAATGTTTATCTAAAAATTATCAGCATTGTTTCAAGAGACAATAAGTTTAAAACTGTAATTTTTTTATATGTAATTTACAATATGCCCAAAAAAAACTGTCACATTTAACCTTACCCATAATTCTATATTTTCTTGTAATTTTCTAAAAATTAAAAACAATGTTTTATAGGTTAAATATATATATTTTTTGTGTTTTATGTGTGTACCCTGTTCCTCTTATGTATATTTATTATTTATATGCCTATTTTCATTTTTAAATATATAATTTTTAATTTTCTTACAGACAGCATTATCAATATTCTTTCAAGAAGTTGCAATCCCATCTGGTGCAAATGGTATAGCAGCACAACATTATCACCAGGTATTGCTTTAACACTTTGCTTTAGAGAGAAGATAAGGAAGGATAGGTAGAGGGAATATGGGAATGGGAACTAGGGAAAAAATAATTTAATAATTTAATAAAAAATAATTATAATTGGGAATTGCATCCACAACTATTGCAAGCAGTCAAATGCTATACCACTATGCCACAACATCCTATACATTAATATGTGAACACAAAAGCATTATTTTGTAATTGTTTATAACCATACATAACATAATTGTACCTGTTGGTATTTTTTTTCCAAATGATGCAAGGTAAGGGCTAAGGGAAAGTCCACAATAAATTTGATTAATGAATAAAATATATTTTCTACTACAGTTACTTTAATGTGCTGTGCATACAATTATTGCATAATAAAAATAATAAAATATAATACATAATAAAAATAAAAAAAAATGTAAATGCAAATACAAAAAAAAATTAAAGCAATACAAATAAATAAATTGTGTTGACATACAAATAATAATATTTTAAATGATATAATACTTTTATAAACCATAACAAATGAGGTTAGGTATGCCTCTTTAATAATTTATAAAAGGAAATGTTTCAATTGTGTTAATCAGGTAGAGACAACAATTACAATTATATTACTATAGAACACTTCTATATGTAAGATTATGATCTTATAAAAAAGACAAAACAGCTTTTAAAAAAGAGTATCTAATGACAAGAAACTTAATATTACACTTTTTGCCTGAATTGAGACATTACACATTGAGTGGTGGACCTCAACATTGCAATATTTTGACTTTTAATAAAAGTTAAATTCCATCAGCTTCACGCTGTATCCTGCACTCCGTGGGGGAGGCAGAGGGAATCTAGTGTTAAGACACGCCATTCCCTGCTTTATTTTTTTAAATCCATTGTGGCACAGTGGCATTGTACTGACTGTTACTGCAACGGGTGTTGGTTTGATTTCCAATAGGAAGAATAATTTATTTTCTATTCCTTACATTAGTGACAAGACAAAGCATGGCGTTGAGGTCCCCATTCAACACAGTATTACTCTGAAGTGAAGCTAATGAAAAAAATATACTAAAAAAATATTGTTGGTTTTCAGCAATTGATGACACCCTGCAATACTCCAGCGACTCCACCAAACTTCCCTGATGCTTTAGCAGCTTTTTCACGATTATCAACAACAGGCAGTCCAAACAATGCTGGGGGTGGAGCTACAATGGCACCCCCAGTCTCGCCTCTAGCTACCCATCCACCGCAGATGCAAAATACATTTGCTAACACTCCAAACCCACAATCAAATTACACACCACTTTCCTGCTCAACTGCGGTAAGATAATTATAAAACATTGTTGTGCAATATATTTTCTCCCACTGATATCAGCTAGATTCATTATATTTTGTATTATTCAGTATTGAAAAAACAACCTTTTTAGTAAATTAAAAAAAAAAGAATATTTTTGAGGTCATAGTGGCCGATTGATAGTTTCCAGCCAGTTACCATAATGTCTAGAATTGATTATGGACGGAGTGTTTTGAAATTTTGATTCCTTTTGCGAGTCGTTTACTTAAACTAATAATTGTCGTTTACTTTATAAGAGAAGGAAAAGGATGTAGATAATGTAGTATAAATACTATTCTATTCCCCAATATCAGTTTCAGTTGTAATTAGGGACTAGGGGAATTTAGGTTTCCGATTTTGGATGATATAATGGAATGTGCAACTATTTGTGCCACTTTACAAATTTTTACATTTCTTTTTGTTTGATAATACTTTCACCTCATGTGCCCTTGTATTTAAGGAATCTGTTATTGACAAATGTTTTTACAATTTCAGTAAATTAAGTTAAAAACCTCATTGTCTAAATGCTTTATTTACTGCATCCCTAATTATTTGACATTTTGGTAGTTTTTTCTTTTGGATATCCAATGGTCATGGTTACAAAGCTGAGTAGAGTATTCCTATATTTGAACATAATGTGTTTGTTTTTTTTTAAATTTCAGATTTGCAGAGAACATATGCCAAGATAAGCAGAGTAATTAGGCTAGACTCGTCTATAATTTATTTTTCTAATGGTGCGCAATATGAGCTGTGGATATGTGAATATTATTTCTGACACCCCACTGCGGCTTCAGTTTGTTGGACAATATACGGGGTGCTATTAATAGTCAATCATGTTTAACATTTAAATATTTCTCACTGTTCATATAGTGGTATCTAAAACAAATTGCACTATAGAATAATAATTATTGTGTTTTTGATACCTGTGGAAATCTATCACTGTGATCATTAAATTTGGTATCATAACTATGTAGTGTTAAAATAATAGTTATGGCTGTATGATAACTATGAAAGATGAATTTTTGTCGTTTTTTTTTAGTTACTTGTATCATATACATTTGTATACACTATTTACTAAGCTAATATCATTTTTAAATCAATGTTTCCCATTTTATAATGTATTCTGCAATATTATACAGCTTCATAAAAGACAATATTATGGAAATAATAATAATAAAAGTGATTAATTAAGACAAAATGTTCACATCATTTTTTGCAACTTAATACTTATAATTAAAAATAAATAAGGTAAATCAAAATTTGACGTGTTTATTTTTTCTTCAAGCCCTTACTATATTTTTTTAAATTGATATTTTCACATATTGGATTTGTTCTCAAACAATTTTTAATGTCTTTATTAATTTAATAATTATAATAATAGTCTGGATTTTATAATTGGTATGGTGGAAAAAAAATCTTGAACCCAGTTAAGGTCCCCCTTGGATTATGAACAACAATTGCATCATAAAAAAAATGCAATTATTAAGTGTTTGTAATGTAATTATTTAAGTGGCAAATTTCCTCGTCCATCTCATGTTCATTTTTTGAAATTTCAGACAATCTTTTGATGACATCTGTTGTGCTCATTTCATAATGGTTATCCCTTTCCAACTCTATGTCTTCAACACTTTCGATGGGAGTTAGCATGTTAGAGTGCTTACTTTTTTTGTAAATTAACTGAAAAATAAAACCTTTTAATAAAATATAATTAAAATGGACAACAGGAAAACAATGGTGGGTACCATTGTTTTTCTTACTTTTAGTTAGTTTGATGTTTGTACATACATTTTTTTCTCAATAGATTTTTTCTTTATAAATAGCATCAAAAGTAAAGTGTGAAATATTGTCATTACATAAATGTTTTTTTTTTTAATATTTTTAATTAAAGATACATTTATTAGGAAACTGATAAATATATGTAAATGAACTTTGTATAATAACCTTATAAAATTGAGGCTTTTCATAAATCCATACCAAAAGCAATAATGATACCACTATAAATAGAATAAAAAGTAACAAACTTGAAGAATACGTGTACGCATTCACTATTATACTGCTCCAGTTTATGTTTGTGTTCTTCATTATACAAAATAATATATTCAATAAATGATTTCTCAAATGAAAAAGTCACCATAATATAAATATCCTTTAGCCATGTCGATGTTGAATTCAATTTATGATAAAAAATATTAATTTAGTAAAATGAGCTGATAATTTTATGAATCTGCTGTCTTGTCATTTGGTCTATGATGTTTTTGTCATGAAGTATTTTGAAAGAAGTATTACCAAGAAATTCAACGACGCAACCATGGATATAAGAAGCAACAGGGGTTAAAAGTACATTAAAGGTAATATAAATGTGGACACAAGTTACCTTATATCAAAACCAGAAATCAAATGGGAAATCTAATGTTTCCAGGATGATAGGTGGTTTTTAACTTCCATATGATATCTGGCCCCACCTATATTGTTATGAAATAATATAAAAAAAGAAAATAAACTAAACGGTATTCCTTAGAGGCACAACGTGACTTATAACGAATTTTATTTGATAAAAAAGTGATTTCTTACCTACTTACTAACTACTAGTTAGGGGACTATGGAAGGGCAAGATTCGAAGTTAACGACAAATTCAAGAGTGAGGGTTATGGGTAAGCAGAAGATAATTTCATAAAAATCTGTTCAGCTGTTCCGGAGATTAGCCCGAACTAACAAAAAGACAGACAGATAGTTTTTTTTAATCTAATCATAATTACAAGCAATCCCTTCAAATTTATTTATATGTAAAGATGAGATTATACGTATAGTATTTTTGAAAAAGCCAATTTTTAATATTGTTGTTTTTAACTTCACGCTGCATTCCGCATATACTAGGGATGGCAGGAGGGAAGTTAAGACAACCTGATCTTTTCTGCCTTGTTGAAAATGAAAATATTAATCCTTCCTCCGAGTGGAAAACGAATCCACGAACAAAACACGATATCGAATCGAGACACGATTCGATATCGTGACAAAACACGATATCACAGATAACATACAACTGTTATACCTCGGAACTTTTCATTAACATAATCTCATGAAAAGAGATTTGTCTCGTAGGTTACATAATCTATACGCACAGAATCATTGATTTCTTATGTATTTTATTTTAAGTACAATATTGTAATTCATATCAAATAGTTTCATGAAATATACACACTTCTTATTATTTTTTATTAAATATTTATTAATGAATATTTGTTTGTTATTTATTATTACATTCAGTGAAAATAAAACGGTTTGACATAATGTAACATAATTTATCATATTTTAGGTAATAAACATATTAAAATAAGTAAATTGACAGTTTGTCAGCTAACTTTCTACATCCACATCCTTATCTACAATATTTTTGTTTAGTGATAAAGTGTATTTAATAAAAATAAAAAAATTACCGCGTGCGTAAAGCAGATACTTTTATATTTTTTTATAAATCAAATGAAATTTAAATAAATGTAACAATACCATATTATTAATAATTAATAATTTTTAATATATTGTTAATATGCAAGTACCCTTACTGGCGGATTGACCATAGCAGGATAGAGCTTAGGGCTGCACTGATGTTTTACAGATGAAAGTCTAAGATTAACTAATATTCAAAAATGATTTCTTGTAGAGATGAGGGTGGCAAATACATAACAGCCTGTACACCTTTGAAAATGTGTAAACTCGCCGCTGGGTATATTAATAGAAGATAGATAAATACATATTAAGCCAACAAATATTTAAAACATAATAGTTGTGAACATATTATTCAGGGCTAACCACAAATACTGTTTGACTGTTAGAATAATAAATGAAAATAAACAAGTACTTCCAAGTTAAACTACTAAGTTAGGCATAGGAAAAAAATTACATTTCACATACCAGTAATCTTATTTATATAATGAAATGCATTTATACATAAATGGTTAACAGCAGTTCTGCATGTTTTTAAACAGGATGTTATTTAAAATAGTTTTTTTATGTTAGTTCATGAAATAAATTGTTGTAATGTTAAATGTTATTAAAAAGGAAAATGTGCACATTCTTATTCTTAATGGAAATTAATTTTCAATTTTATGATCAAAATATAAGTAGGTGTACATATATTCACAGATCAGAATAATAACAATAATTTCATAATTGTATTCGAAGTACTGATCACTATCATAAAAGATTTTCTTGAACACATTTTATGCTCATAATTTACATTAAAATCTTTTTTTATAAAATGTATATTAATATACAAAAATAATCATAATTTTTGCATATCTAAAGTACCAGAAATAAAAATTGCTGAAAATATTTATAATTGTTAGAATCATAAAGACAGTTCTGAATAGGTAACAAAATAATTTTTGGCTGTATCAATTTAAAAAAAAACTTTATAATATTCAACTTTATTATATTTTTGAAATGTTTTGAAGGAAAAAAAAAATAAAATTTTGCAGTTCAAGCAAAAAGAAATAGTACACTCAGAAGATTATAAAGAAACTTTATAAAATCATAGCTATTATAAAATAATATATGAATAGACATACTTTGACATATCCAGTTTAAAATCTAGCTATGTTATACACCATATCGATGAATTATATAGTAAAACAGAAAATATATTACATACACAAAAACATTGTGACATTTAAAAGTTCTAAGAGTAATAAAATGGACCACTGAATTATTTTCTCTTAACTATAAATATAACATTAAATATACATCATTTCAGCCATAGAGGACATCTTTTTTGGTATATGTACTAGTGTTTCAAAATAGCTAGCTAGTTCATCAATAGTTACATCACATGGTGGATTTAATGCTTGCTGTGAACATGATCCAGCTGAACTCCTCTCAGATGAATCTTTTGATTGCTTTTCATTTATATCATCACATTTCCACCATTTGGCACAATCATTTACTTTATTCACTCTATTTTCACCTTGATCAGAAGAAATACTTAATTGATTGCAATTATCAACTAATAGACATAATGGATCAGAGTTAAAGTTTTGAGATGTTTTAATTTCTAATAAGTCTTTATTAAAGAGTTGGCATTCATTTCTCATATTAGATTTTTTGAATGTAGGAGATAATTTTAGTATAGGTTCTTTTAAAAGTCGGTTATGCTTTTTTTTGCTGATTGCATTATGTTTTCTCCTTTGTAACAAACAAGTACATTTTGCTGTATGAAGAGATAATTTGATGCTGTGATTTTTCTTTTGTAAAGGCTTCAAAAAGGGATTTTCTTCTTTAACATTGTTTATAATTTTAATTGGTTCAATTTCCAACCTCCCCATCTCAACTCTCAACGATATGTCTTCTTCGGCCATTACTTAAGTCCTAAAAAACAATAATTTTTTAATACTTCATATCATTTCATTCCATGTGTTATTTATTATTGACATTTGGAGGGTAACAGATTTGATTAAACTATGCGTATAAAAGTATTTTTAACTTAGATTATAATAATAATTTACTCATAAGCTTCTAAATTAAAGTAATAATTTATTAAAATTAAAGAAACAATGACTTGCCAAAGGATTTGCTAATACTTAATACTTTGTTATGATTTCTTGTCAACAACTTTCATAAAAATGTTTATTTACTTTCACAGATCTAATTCATTTACACTATCTTTACGATCTTCCAGATTTCTAGATCATTCAAAGATCACAATAAACTTAATAAACAACATTCTCATATTTTCACATCCATTGTATTGTAATCACAAGATACAGATTATAAAATACAGATAAATAATATATTGAAAATTTTCATAGATTAAAATAGAATACCGGTATATTCTATTAATATATATATCTACACGGGGTGACGTTCACTGGGTCAATAGACATTAACTTTATTATACATTACTGTAGACATTACTGTATTTATGCTTACATTTATTTCATTTTACGTGCTTGTTGTTTATTTACATAAACACTAAGCTGACAGGTAAAGTAGCAAATAAGTAACAAAGTAGGTAAGCCAGGTAATGTACATGCAGATACAAAGCTAATCCAATCCAAGGGGCGAAACATATAATAAATATCATATACACCTTATAAGATAATTATTGAAACGTATAGAAAAATAATAATTATTATTACTGTAGCTTGTACAAATACAACTAACTGTAATTTATAATAAGTTAAACAGGTACTTAGGATTTTTAATTTTATTTCACAAACCATAATATTCACATACACAATACGGCAGGGACTCTAGATTTTCTTTGTATTCTCACCGTTTAGTGTATCTATATATATGTAAACTCCCACTCTACGTATAGTATGAGTAGAAGAAGAGGTTTCACCGGTCACTTAACAATGTCGACAGTCCTAATTCCAATAATCCTTCTATTTGGCATAATAGGGACCACTCATTGTATGAATGTGACCTGGACGATGGTTCCCCTTCCCATATCCTTTTTTCCTGTCCTAAATTAGCCCATCCTTTATATGATGTCCTTCCTTATAAAGGTTCCCGTTCTCTTAATGTTCAATGTCTTTTTTATGTAAATATATTAGATATAACAATATTAAGCTATAAACTAACATATTTGTAAAATATTATTTAGTACTAACCTATTTTTATGTATACCACTAAATGCATATTTTTTTAAATTTTATAGTACTTTTGTAGTAGTACTTTGGCTGGACTACTTTTTGACATGCATTCTCCTATTGTGTAATATAGTCTCTTTTTTACCGTACAATCTCCTTCGAGTGTTCTCCACACAACGTGACATTGGCGAGATGATTGGTGCTCCCAAGGCATGCTCGAAGCGCCATAAAATTAGAACTGAACTGAACTATGATAAGTTTATTTTGCACATAAATACATAAATTTTGCGGTTATGAAAGCTTAAAAATACATTAAAAGAAACGCTTTTGCTACCTTTAATTTGATTTTTACACATTATGCAGATAAATCCGAATTCTAGAGGAATTCTGTGTGAGAAATCCGGAATTAGAAACCGGATTTAACTTGCACGCAATAAATAAATATTTTTGGACTACTTTAATGACGTGAATAGTATACCCATAATAAACAAAATGACCCGGATGACGTTTGTTTTAAAGTAAAAAAATATATAATATGTTTTTTTAGTTTAATTAAATAATTATAACTTTAATGCCACACTAAAAAAAACAAGCATAACGTTATGGATTCTGTTACACGGATGGCTTATGCCTTATGTGCTGGCACTTGTCAATGTCAATGAAGAAATCCAATTAAAAGACGTATATACCTACCTATATTTCGTCTGTGTTCTGTGTTATACTGTTATATGAGTTTACTGCGGTAAACGACAGTTAGTATTGATTTTCGCGTAATTGATAATGGAACCAAATCCTATAATTATTGCTGCTACAGCAAAACAAACTGCATCGGTATATATTTTTTTATAAACAGTTTTAACATTGCAGGTATAGAGAATATTATTAAAAAGTATTTTTTACTGTTACAGCTGATATTCTTACACGGACTCGGTGATACAGGGTAAGAGTTTGTGATAAAGCACACAATTTTTTATGATACATCTATATAGAATATTCAATTATTATTTTTTATAGACATGGCTGGGCAAGCACTATTGCGGCTATTAGAGGTTCTCACGTAAAAGTGATATGTCCGACTGCATCAACTATGCCAGTGACTCTGAATGCTGGATTTCGGATGCCTTCCTGGTTTGATTTAAGAACATTAGACGCGACAGCTCCAGAAGATGAAGAGGGTATTGTTCGAGCTACAAATCTTGTTCATGGGCTTATAGCTGATGAAGTCAAAGTAAATGTTTAAATTACTTTTTTTATTCGGTTCTTCATCTTTAACAACACATATGTATTTGATTGGTTAATATACTTACATTAAATAATTTTATTTTATATTTAATATCAATTTTAGGGTGGTATTCCTGCTAGTCGAATTTTATTAGGCGGATTTTCTCAAGGAGGGGCTCTAGCTCTTCATGCGGCTCTTACATACCCTGAACCACTGGCTGGAGTAATGTCCTTATCATGTTGGTTACCAAGACATGCTCATTTTCCTGGTGCTGTTAAGGCTCCGAAAGATCTTCCAGTAAGTTACTTATTTTATTATATTGTATATATTATTTTTCAACTTAAAAAAGATGTTTTTAAGGAAAGAAAAGAAAATCAACTAAATATTTATAAAATATATTCTGAACATTTTATTGTCATTACTGTTGTAGTTCCATGATAAATTATGGGAATATAGATAAATTTATTCAACCTAGTTATAATTAAAACAAATAATCACATTGTTGATTAAAACCAGCTAAAAATAAAAAAAAAAAACATTGTAATTGCCAGCATTATTGCACATTCAAAGAGATCCCTTAAATATAAACTTGTGTCACAAGCCAAACCAATACCAAAAAATTAAACATTCCAAGCAACTGCATAAATTAACCAAGATTTGCTTAGATTTATATAAACAAATTTTAGAAATAATAATATCCAAATTAATGTGTGACTATGTCGGAAAGTTTTATGTAAAGAGGGAAATGGTATGTCAATTCTAGTTTCAATCTGCTTATCCACCTACATGCGGAATACATCATAAAGCTCTTTTTTTAGTATGAGAATCACTTTGCCTCCCTATGACATATTCTACATTGCATTATGTTTTAATTGAGTTTAGTATTTTTACCAAGTATAATTTATAACAAAGGAATAAATTATAACTTTTTATTTAATAATTTAATTGTTATGTGTGAAAGTTAACATATAGGCTTTTTTTAAGTGAAGTTAAATTTGAATAATTACTTCTATTGTCATTTTTAATAAGTTTCAAATACATTGAAGTATATTAAAATTTATTTTAATTGATTCATTGATGTAAGATAAGTAGTTGAGTGCACATAATTATGTTTATATTAACTTTCTAAATATAAACATTATGTATTGATTATGCTATTGTGACATTGGCCATTAAATTACTAGGTGAAATTTGAAATTGTTCATATGATAATTACACATAGCAGGATAGGCAAAGGGAACTTAATGTGAAGACACTCCGATGCCTACTAAGCCATTTTTTTTCCCCACTTCGCGCCACGCCGAATTCTTGAGGCATTGAATGTTCAGTGGCGGAAATCAACGCCGTGTTTTTGCCTCGTTACCGGAGCTAATAAATTAGAATATAAAATTTTAATTCCCTCGAGTGGGAATACAATTCACAACCGTCGCGTTTACGATTACACGTTCAAACTTGGACTAGTTTATGTTGTTATGGTTTACTAAACCCACCCAGTTCAGGACTGGGTGGCATTGAACCAGTGTTCAATCCCACCCAGCTCAGGTTTAGTCAGGTAGGTATATTAAATGCACAGTGTAAGATTTGAACAATTGAAATTCATTGTTTCTATGGTTAAAAAAACCAATTGTAAAAACCTACTAACGTTATTTAAAATATGAGATACATTAGAAAAGAGAAAAACAATTAGTTGATAATCATCCCCACTCGAGGAGATGAAATATTTACTTTAATTTATATTTCCATTTCTTCGCTCTGGTGTCGAGGCTAAGCGCGGCGTTGAGTTCTGCCACTCAACACGCAATGCCTTCAGAATTCGGCAGAAAGTGGGAAACAGAGTGTCTAAACACTAGGTTCCAACTGCCTACCCTGCTGTGTGTGGAATACAGCGTGAAGTAAATTTTTTAAGTTAGTATAATATAACGATTTTTACATTGAGTTTTTGATCCTCTTTGTTAAATTAGTTGGTTGTAGCATCACCAATAATTACAGTAGAATAAAATATATTTTTATTGCTATTGACCTTAACTGATAATAATGTGTTTTATATAGTATAGCAAGCATAGTAATTAGTATCTTCATTTTCCTGAGATAATATATTATCTAACATAATATGTTTGTATTAAGTATATATGTATTTGTCACTTTACAATAATTAATGAGGCCGCCGTGGCCCAGGGGCACTAGGGTGTGACTGTAACGCGACGGTTGTGGGTTCGATCTCCACTCGAGGAAATGAAATATTTATTTAAACTTATATTTCTATTTCTTCGTTCTGGTAGGCAAAGAGCGGCGTTAAGTTCCGCAACTCAACACTCAATGCCTCCAAAATTTGGTGGAAATGAGAAACGGAGTGTCTTAACACTAGGTTCCCTCTGCATACCCTGCTGTATGCAGGGTACAGCGTGAAGCTGATTTGATTTAATAATTAATGATTGTGCACAAAAAGACCTTAACAAAGTTTCAAATGTTTATACTATACCTTTTTTCGCAGATACAGTATCACATTACTTAATTAAATTATAAAGTATATTATAATTGTTAATGACTTCTCTTTATTATTAAAATTGTTAAATGTTTCATACCTATATGATTTTTTTTATGTAACTGATAAAGGTATTCGCGATTTCTATTTCGATTTCTATTTAATGAGGAACGAAGGGACTTAACGCAAAAAAAAATGTATTCAATATTTTTTTAAGTAAGGACCGACATTCTTCTAAATTAAAAGGTCTCAAATAATCATTTTAGCTTATCTTTAAATGTTGTGCTATCATCTAATGAATTTTAAAATGTAATACAAATTTCAAATTTTGCATACATGACAGGGTCATAATTATATTAACATAACAAAAGAAAGGGCAGTCACAGACATTGATATCGTCAGCCAAGTGCATATTTATTAAATGAATATCCATTTTTAGGTTTAGTTTAGTTCAGATTTCCGTAGCTACGCAACAAAAAACCACTTTAAAAAAATGCACGCTTAGAAAATATAAAACAAAAATGCTAGTTTAAATCGCAAAAAACGCGTATTTAGGCACTATAAAGGTAATTAAAATTAATAGGGTACATTCTTTTAACCTGGAATTGTGAAATTTGGCAGCTAGCATCTACAGGTAGCTAGTTTAGAAAAAAATCAAAAAAATATACATTTGTGGTTAAATCCTAAAAAATAATAATCTTGAAAGGGGGTGAAAATTTGGTATTAAAGCCGATAGCAAGTGTGGTTCATATGAAAGGGCTCTGGCTAAGCGAAGCCTGAATTTCAAAATAAGCTTGTGACCTCCAATTTTTGTACGGAGCCCTCGTTGGTTTTTTAATATGTTAGACCTATATGGGTTTCCAACATAATTACATAATATTTTGTTAGTACATTCGGAGTTATGAGGGCTCGAAGTCGACGAAGTGACTAGTGGACATCTCATTATCCTGTACTAATAAGTAATAAATAAATAGATATAGATTAAATATAATTATTTTATTTTTAGTAATTAATTTTAATTACTAAAAATAAAAAAAATATCTATATTTATATGTGTATATATATATATATATATATAGTGCCACGACGGTATGGTGGTGCTCTTATGGCTTCAATATATATGATAATCACATATAATATTTTAATATTATAATAACTATTATGTGTATGTGCTTGCCTTTACTAATTTCTCAATCGAAAACATTGAATTAATTTAGTTAAAATGTAGTAAAACTAGATTTTTGTAAGGTGGTGGCGGCGCGGCGAATGCAAATTTCGGCCGCGCTTCAGGACTGTATGACCGATGTAGCTCCTAAACGGCTTGGCCTTCATTTATATTATTCATTACTGCTAAATTAAACACTACTATCAAAATATTGTGCAATTGTGTCATATAGGTAGACATATACATATTACATATTAACAATATCGGAGACGTCGACTCTTCGCATATAATGCCCCCTATGTGAAAGCATGTAATGCAATTTTTTACTGTGATTACAAAATGTAACAATTAATAATTTATCATTGAACTGTAAATTGAATTCTTCATCAATATTTATTTATTTATTATATTACTTGTCTATAATTATTATTTTTCCTGTTTTAATAAGTGTATGTTTAACATGTTATGTAAATTTACAAAAACATTCCATAGAGAACTATAAATAAATTTATTATCTATATATTTTTGCATATAATTAAAGATCTTTGATACTATTAAGAAAACATGTGAATAAACTTTCTCCTTTTTCAGATTTTCCAAGCACATGGAGACTGTGACCCCGTTGTGCCTTTCAAATGGGGACAAATGACTGCATCGTTTTTAAAGACCTTTATGAAAAACATTGAATTCAACACATACCAGGGCTTGACACACAGTTCTTCAGAAGCTGAGCTCAAAGACATGAAAGCATTTATAGAGAGAACTTTACCCGCTGTTAAATAAATAATCAAAATCAAAAGAAAGCCTTGTGCTTATAGATGTCTATTTTATTTATATAAAATAAAAACTGTAGTTCTCATTATACATTATTTTATAAATAATGCATGCGCAATATTCTTGGAACCATTGAATTTGAATGTTATTATTTTCTTCATAAATAGTTTATTAACTTAATTTTTGTTTACCAAATACTGTATTTAAGGCAAAGTATGAAATAAAATATATAAAATTATATTTTATCTTTAATTAACAATAAAAAATGCAACTAGCCAGGTACATCTTCCTGACTAATAAATGTGGCTTCTATCCGTATACAGGGAGTCCATATATAAAGGTAACTCATCAAACGATTGCAGTTGCAGTAAAATTTGTGAACATCATAACATCCTTAGATCCATTTAGAGCTTCTGTGCTTAGATTTCGCAGAAACACAACAAAACGCCCCTGATGTTTTCTTTTTTCTTATTTCTCTTATATTTATTTTTTTAATACCGTTATTTTTTTTAACAAATTATAATTATAGTAATTTGTCCTTTTTAAATTTATATAATTAGACTTTATGTATATCTTTTACCAGTAATTAACATAAAAACTTTTGTGTACTAATAATTATTTTCTTCAAAGTTTCATTAACAAAATAAGCTTTTAAAATAAATAGTAAAAAAAGGCGGCAGGCATATGCACAGAACACATATACCCAAAGGGTACTTGACAGATAAATGGTGTTGCCAATTGCCATTAAAATATAAAATATTTAGTTCCTCCTGTCACCACTCCAAACTATTTTTTGTCAAATATAAATAAATCAGCTTCACGCTGTATCCCGCACACAGCAGGGTAGGCAGAGGGAACCTAGTGTTTTAGACACTGCGTTCCCCACTTTCTGCCGAATTCTGGAGGCATTGCGTGTTGAGTGGCAGAACTCAACGCCGCGCTTAGCCTCGACACCAGAGCGAAGAAATGGAAATATAAATTTAAGTAAATATTTCATCACCTCGAGTGGGGATCGAACCCACAACCAGTCGGTTTACAGTCACACTTTGTGCCGCTGCGCCACGACTGGCCTCTATATACCAGCTATTTGTCAAATATAGATTTCTAAAATTTTGTTTTTGGGCAACATTTCTATTATCTCGTCCTGTCATTTTAATTATTTGTAACATTATCAGCTGACCTTGACAAAATTGACACTTCTACATTTTCAATTTCCATATTTTTTCGTATAAAATGATATTACGTATAATTTTTAATATTTCTCGATGAAAGTGATGAATTCAAAGATATGAGTGAAAATAACAAGGACACTAGGTTCAAATCTACGGCATCATTAATACTTAAATTAAAAAATAAGTACTTAAGTTTTTAAAATTTATATTTACTAGCGGAGTACAATATTGTAAGACAAAAATGAAGAAATTTCACTGTGTATATTTTATGATGATATGGATGTTATATGCGCCTTGTATATCAAGCCATGAAATCAATAGAAAACAATTGCAAGAAGACCACAATAATATAAATAGTGACAAATACTACTGGAATATTTCAAGGTTGAAGCGGGATACGTTGAAGAATACAACAAATTCTAGCGAAACTAACTTAGCTCCCAAAGATATCAATATAACAGCATCTAGTTCTACTGAAAATGCTAATGTTGTATATGATGTTGGACCTTCTAATTCCTCCATATTGTCAGTGGTTCCAATGAATGTGTCGTCCTCTGCTACTCCTAATGCTACCGACGTGGGGCCATCAGATGCAGCGCCACTGCCAGGAAAGAGTTCAGCTGAAGATGAACATAACAGTTCAATGGCAATTTTTTTTGTACTTTGTATATTGGCTTTGGGTATATTACTGATACATCTGATGTTGCAGACAGGTTTCTCATATCTTCCTGAAAGTGTTGTTATTGTTTTTCTTGGTGCTTTAATTGGTATGATTATCAATCTTATGTCTATAAAAAATATAGCTAATTGGAGAAAAGAAGAAGCTTTTTCTCCAACAGCATTTTTCTTAGTACTTTTACCGCCCATTATTTTTGAATCAGGTTATAACCTACATAAAGGAAATTTCTTTCAAAATATTGGTTCAATTTTACTATTTGCCATTGTTGGTACTGCTATATCAGCATTTGTAATTGGAGCTGGTATATATTTATTAGGTCTAGCTCAAGTTGTTTATAAATTGAGTTTTGTGGAATCTTTTGCATTTGGTTCTCTTATTTCTGCTGTGGACCCTGTGGCTACAGTAGCGATATTTCATGCCCTCGATGTGGATCCTGTTCTGAACATGTTGGTGTTTGGAGAAAGTATATTAAATGATGCAGTTGCTATAGTTCTTACAACGGCAGTTTTAGATTCAAATGATCCTGTGATGTCTACAACAGAAGCCATATTGTCTGCCATAAATCGTTTCTGGCTAATGTTTTTTGCTTCAGCTGGTATTGGAGTTCTTTTTGCTCTTATTAGTGCTCTTCTCTTAAAACATGTTGATCTTCGTAAGAATCCATCACTAGAATTTGGAATGATGCTAGTGTTCACCTATGCTCCATATGTTTTAGCAGAAGGAATACATCTATCAGGTACCTATAATGTGAGATAAATCAAGATCACCAGAAAAATAATATTACTACAACATATAAAAGTTTGTAATAATATTGCCACAACAACATATTTTTTCAATTTCATGCTCAGGTAGCAAGATTATTGTGACTTAATAATGTAGAGCAATTGTAGAGAGGAGGCAGTATATGAGTAACATAGTTTCCTAATACTAGGTTCCCTCCATCTATGCTAGAATGTGGGATACAATATTGAAGTTTAAAAACTCATTCTGTATACAATTTATGTATGTCACATTAAAAATATTTTTGTTTTAGGAATAATGGCTATCTTATTTTGTGGAGTTGTCATGTCACATTACACACATTTTAACCTATCAACTGTAACTCAAGTTACTATGCAGCAAACAATGAGGACACTTGCCTTTATAGCCGAGACCTGTGTATTTGCTTACTTGGGACTTGCTATTTTCAGGTACAATATTCAATCAATTTACTTTTAGAAGACATTGTTTAGTTTTAAAAAAATATTATTTAGATAGGTAAGCTAGGCAGAAAGCGGGGAATGGAGTGTCTTATCACTAGGTTCCCTCTGCCTACCCTACTGTGCTAATTATTTTTTTAATTTAATTAGAGTACCTACATTTCAGTTTCACAAAAAATATGATTTTTAAAAATAACAAATCTAATCTTATATCCATGTCAATCTTATCACCAAAACTAATCTATTGAATAAGCTGCATTAGGTTATATGTATTAGTTTCATTAAAACTATACATTACTTTACCTAAAGATATATCTATTTACTTATTACATACAGGTTTTTTCTTTTTAGGTTTGTTTAATATAAGACTTGTATATCAACATATCTTTATACTAACCAAATTACTATATACTTATTTACAAAGCCGTTGTGGTATCCCAGGGCAATAACTGACTGAAATCACAATGGTCTCAGCTTGAACTCCACTCACCAGTATTTTATATTTAAATTATTGGTCATGCTCCGGTGGACAATGCGCTGCGTTGAATTCCACCACTCACACGCAATGCCTTGTAAATTCGGCTTAAAATGTGGAAATAGAGTCCTAACAATACGTTCGCCCATCTTGCTTATCTTGTTTTACTAATAATAATATGTAAATTTACAGTTTTAGGCATCGCGTTGAGCCCGCATTAGTAGTTTGGAGTATAGTTCTATGCCTACTCGGGAGAGCCGCAAATATATTTCCTCTTGCTTTACTATGTAACAAATTCCGAGAACATAAAATTACAAAAAAAATGATGTTTATAATGTGGTTTAGCGGTAAGTTTTTTAATTTTATACTTTGTGTAATATTCTGAACACATATTACTTTATCGATAATTTCTTCGCTATTTTATCGAGGAAAAGCGCGGCGTTGAGTTCCGCCACTCAACAACAATTCCTCCGGAATTCGGCGGGAAATGGGAAACATAGTAACACTAGGTCCCCTCTATATGTGAAATACTTCGTGAAGTGAAAAAAATGTTACATTTAGTTAAGTATGGAAGATAGAATAAAATAAAATGGAATGCTATTTATTTCAGGCTTACGTGGTGCAATATCTTATGCACTTTCACTTCACCTTGACTTTTCTGATGAAACTCGCCACGTTATTATAACGACAACATTAATTATCGTTTTATTTACTACTTTGTTCTTCGGTGGTTCTACAATGCCTTTATTAAAATTTTTAAGGGTAATTTTTTTTCTAATAAACTATATGATATATATTTTTTTAATATTAAAATTATTGAGGTCGTTGCGGAAGCGACACGGCGTTTGATTGTAAAAGTAAGTTGTGGGTTTCGATTCCTACTTGCCGATAGGAATTAATTTTATTTCCCTGCTCTGGTAACAAGACAAAGCGCGGTGTTGAATACCGATATTCAATGTTCAATGACTTGAAATTTGGAGGAAAGTGGGAAATGAAGTGTTTAGAGATAACGCAAAAGGTGGGTTTGATTCCCCCTTTAGAAAATGAAATATTTAATATGGCTGGCCTGGCTCTGGTAGCGGGCCTAAGCGCGACGTTGATTTCCGCCACTCAACGCTGAATGCCTCCTAAGTAGGAAAGTCTTAATAGGAACGTAGTGTCTTTACACTGGATGCTCAGGTTCCTTCTGCCTACCCTGGTAGTGCGAGATACAATGTGAAGCTACAATAAGAAAATGTTAGGTTCCTTTGCCTACCTTGCTCAACGGGAGATACAGCGTAAAGATAAAAATTAATAAAAAAGTATAATAAAATAATGATTGACTTTTGTTTAGTAAAATTTATTGAACAAACGAGGTTTATTTTTTTTATTTAAGGCAAACAAAAAGGTGAAGCGATCAAGATCACTGCGTAAACAGAAGGAAGTTAGTTTGTCCAAAACAAAAGAATGGGGACAAGCGATCGACTCGGAACATTTATCTGAAATAACCGAGGAAGAACTCGAGGTTGGGCTCATATATATATTTTTTAATTTGTGCCATATTTTTTTTTTATTGGAACATTTATTTGTAATACGTTTTATAAGTTTGATTGGTTATAGCATCATATATTTTAAAAATCTAAAATTTAAATCTTTTGATTTTATTTATTTTTATATATTTTTTGTAGGTTAACTACTCTCACGCAACAAGGTTGAAGGGTTTTGTGCGATTAGATATGAAGTATTTGACTCCGTTCTTCACAAGACGATTCACGCATCAGGTTAGTGTATTGAGGGTATTTAAGGTTATTTTTTTACATTTGCTTATAATTAAATAAAGTGACGTCATGGCGCAGCTGCACAGCATCTATCTGAAGGATAGATGTAGATCGATTTATTTTCATTTCCTCGTCCTGGTAACAAGACAAGGGAAACAGTGTATGAAAACTAGGGTGCATTGCCTCCCCTGCCTTCAGAGATATATATTAGCGGGAAGATAAAAAAAAATAGATAAGGATGTGCCCAAAACGTATTATAATTTTTTTAAGTCTACTCTAGTTAGATTCTTCCACTCAGTTCAATATTTTATTTTTTATCTTTATGTCCGGAAACGTACATTAAATTGTCTAGTTAATATCCCAACAAGATATAGAAATTTTAAAAATATATTTATATAAATGTTTTAAATGGTCACTGGTAGACTCAAGCTACCCTCTAACCATTTGATTGACTACTGTAAAGTGTTTAAAATGTCAAGTTAATATAATACTACACATATAAAATGTGTAAAAATAATATATTATATCACATTCGAAATGTTCCGTTACGTACATTTGCTCTGGTCTAACAAGCTGATTGAAAAACAATTAAATGAAAATGGAACTAAAATTAATTATATAATTTTAAAATTTCAGGAATTAAAAGATTGCAAGAGTCAAATGACGGATCTCACGAACCAGTGGTACCAGGCCATACGGATATCTAACGATCACGACACAGATGAGGACGAAAGCTTACAACCAAGTTCTCTTTCCAATTCACACACAAGCCTACAGCGAGGTGTATAAACTAATATTATATGTAACTAGCAGTCCCAGCGCGGTTTCGCTTAAACTTATAGTTTTATTATAGCCAAATTATACAAAATCTTTATGTAAATTGTAGCCTATGTGTTATTCTGATATGTAAGCTATAGTACTATAAAGTTTCATGTAAATCTGTTCAGTGTTTTTTGCGTGAAAGTTTAATAAATTCCATCCTTGTTAGTAGGATTTAGCATTTTTATATCTTAGTGCAATATCTTATATTAGCGGCCGCCCGCAGCTTTGTTGCCGTGAATTTTAAAATGTTATATTTTAGCATACACTTTTAAAAACAATATTGTTTTATGTACAACACTTATATAAAATGGTGATTTTTATAAAGTCTACTTAACTCTGGCAGGTTTAATTTTTTTTTATCAATATTTACTTGATTTGTTGAATTAAGAAAATATATTTTTATTTAAAATCCAGTATTCTAAAAAGTAAATAATGAACATCTGAACAAACCTAACAACTTTTTAATTATCTTATTGAATTATTATTTATTACTTCATTATTTTAGTGATACAATTCTCGGATTTGTGTATTTTTTTCTTTTCACGTATACTATAACCTCGAAGGCTAGTTATTTGTTTAAGATAAAATGAAACTATTGATTTGTGATATGGTTATCAACATAAGATATATTATAGTATTATATTTTAAGAATCGTTTTAAGCGACATTTTTTAAAAGGACGATGTAATGAATTTACTTTTGTTATTATTTTTAAATATATATTTTAATTAATATATTTGTCTAGTATATACTTAGATGAAAATGTATATGTCAACTATAAAATATTTATACATTTTTGGCCTAAAGGCAAAAAGTTTCTATTTCTATATAATATCAGTTATTTAAGTTCTTTTCATTATTGTATAACAATAAATACCTTTGTTAAAACTAGCACTAACTCTTAGAACTACAAGACAAAGCAGCTGGAATTCTAACATAATTTCATTTTTTTTAGATTTGAGATTTTATTTATTTTTACATATTACTACGAATCTTCATTAGTCATACAGCAGCTAAATGTAACATACAGACAGTCCTTAGTTTTACTTCAGGTCAGGTATCAAAGAAAAGTGATGTAAAACGATGTAATATGTTTATGGTAAAGAATTTTTGTACACGTAAAAAATATCATTTATATGTGGTCATAGCTAATTTCTATCTCATGTTTTTATTCAAAATAACTCGCAATTTGAAGTATTATTTTTTTTATTATTTTATTATTTATAAAATTCTATTCAGTATTAATTTTTATCCATATAGATGTAATGAAATTACCTTTTATCAGTTGGTCTGTGGGAGCTTGTTGTCTATAAATGTATTTAATAACCAGCGTTGCCAGATTTTTTCTCGGGGAAAAGCGAGATTTTTATCCCTCGAATTGTTTGTACTTTTTATAAAAACAAAGTAATTTAAAAAAATTCTCAAAGTACATGGAATTGTTTCAAGAAATGCGGCACTATGTCATTTCAATAAAATAAATAAATAAAAATTATATGTTACGAAGTATGGTGAAATGTTTCATACAAACACTCTCGTGTCGACCTCTTCGCTCCTCTTGTTCTCCTGTACTTTACGGACGTGCGCCGCGTAATACCTTACATCCGCGAGGCTTAAGCTGAGCTTTGCATTTGTGTGAGCGATCAATAGAAATAGAGGGAGATCATTGTTTCCACATCTTTTTTTTTACTGCTTGATCTCATATATATGTATCTTGCCAACTTTATCTTTTACTTTTTATTTATAGTTCGAATACAAAAATAAAAAAATCAAGTATTAAATATGTGATGCTGCTACCAGTACGAGAGGTGTAGGCTATCAAAAAGTAAAATAAATCAGTTTTAGGTTAGACATGCAGGACGCGCTGCGCTTGACGGCCGACAACGTCACACATGCACAATATATGAACAATTTGCAACAAAAATGCAAAGCTCAGCTTGACCTCGCGGCCAGTAACTTTATGTTGTTAGAGACATTTATTTCTTCAAAGGATTTGCCCCGCTCCCCTTATTCCTACGCGCATATTTACTATTTACTTTCATTATACATATTTCCAGTTTCCAGTTACCAGCAAGAGTGGTAATGTGCTTGATAAAATGTAATATATCCAAATAATTTGTACGATAAAATGTACGTAAAGCTGTAGTAGCCATACTTATTATATACATGTCATGGTTGTGTCATATAATTTTTAGTATATGAAGTTTTTAGTTATTTCATTTACATGATTGATTTGTCATTTTAAGTCAATAAATAAGAAAATATTTAATAAATTTTGATTTTAAATGAAACACTAATAGAATGGTGATGTCCAATATTCTTTTATTTGTTAATTATTTTGTATAAAGTACAAATTGCAAAAACAAATTAGCTCTAATTTTCTATTATTTTAGTTGACATCATATTAATTTAGTTTGTTCGTAAAAATATAACTTCAATAATTTAACGTCATTTGTTTATTTTTTTTTGTCCAGGAGGCCCAAACAAAAAGCACAAATATAAGTTTGATTTGTACATAACTCCTTAGGCTATATAGTATTTTATATACTTACAATAAAACAAATGTTATAAATGTATGTATGGTTGCATAATATTTTACATGTGTACAAAAATATTAAAGATTTCGACACAAGTTAGTGTTATTTTTTTATACCCTATTAATATAATTTATTGAAAATGTATATACCTAGTTGCTATATCAGTTCCTGGAGTAAGACCTCTCGGAAGCCCAAGGAAGCGCTGGTTGGATGTCGTGATGCAGGACATGAGAGCCAATGGTCTGATCACCTAGGACGCTAAAGACCGCGCAAAGTGGAGTAGGTTGAGTAGGAAGGCAGACCCTGACAAAAGCCGGGATTAATGCCAGGAAGAAAAAGAAGATACCTAGTGAAGTGTAGTATAGTCCGTCAAAACTCTTATTGATAATCGGAAGTACTCGCGTAAAATTGCGCAGAATACCTATGCGCAGAAAACATTCGATCGGTGTTACCCTGTTATGTTGTTTTACCCAATGCTTAGCAAATCATAATTAAATGATAATTAAAATATTTGATGATTGAAAATGTATACCTGGACTACATTATATACTTGCAACAATAGATCTAGATTTTTGAAATAATGTAGTAGGTACATGATTGTAGGAATTCATTTAAAAAAATGTTGTATGACGTCCCAAAGCACAACAATGGCCTTAAATACTTTATTACTTTATTTCTATCCTTTATAATGTGACTATGTTTATTGATAAAAGAAAATTAGAATGCACTCATATATGAGGTAAAATAAGTATAAACATATATTTAGTATATAATTTTAATAATAAACTTATTTATGACATAAAACATATTAATGTGAAATATTTTAAGTGACAATTCAAAATCATTTTGAAGACTATAAATTATATGAAATTAATTAAAAAGTTAAATCTAGGCTCTTTTGTTAAGAATTATCAACAGATCAGTTTTCTAATCATCTTCATTTTCTAAATTAATATGGCTTCCAAATTTACCATATAATTGTGCTTTTAATTCACTCATTTGTGATTTCAGTTCTTCACATTTGACCTCTAATTCTTTTATTTCATTTTGCTTTTTTCCTTTATTTTCTTCTAATGATTTCTGTAAAATAGTTTACAAGTAAATTATGAAAAGAAATGTATTTTGTGTTATTTTTATAATTGTGTGCTTGTACCACTGCACTTGGCAGAATGGGTATTTTTTGGTTAAATAAGTTAAACCCAATTTTTTTCAATTATTTATATTTTTTTCATTTTAAAAAGTTCATTTACTATTTAGGGATTAAACTATTTACATTGTTAATTGTTTCACTGTAGTTCACTGTAACTATAGTTAGGGTTACATACATGGACACGGGCGGACTTACTACGGACATTTATAAACTAATGTGTCATGGGTCAAACAACATTTTTAGTTATTTTTATTTAGGCAAAGCGGTATCTAAAAGCTAGTTCACAAAAAAAATAATCAAAAATGGATTGATAACAAAAAAATTTGTACAAAAAATTAAAAAATAATACATAAATACTTTATGAAAATATAAATATAAAAATCATTACGACATACCAATGTATCTTTTAAACTTTGGCAAAAAAATACTTCTCCAACGAGATAAGGTATTTTTTCTGAATCATCAGCAAGACTTAACTCTTCAACAGCTTCTTCGAAATTCTTCATGTCATTTTGTTTTACTTTAAGTTCATCTTTAATGTCGTCCACTTTAGCATTAAGTCGAGCAAATTTATTTATTTTTTGTTGATCTTCATATGAAATATGAACGTCTGAGTCCTGTATGAAAACAAAATATATGAGATTCCATTACACTTATACAAAATGCAGATTCTATTTACGTAAATAGACAGAGTTGTCGTGTTTCTTACAGGATTAAAGGTGCCTTTTCCAGATTTTGCCATTTTAATAAATTCTTAAATTATTTTTTTGCTATATTTAAATAAATATTTGAAATTTTTTGACCAGACTGTGTTATAACCTAGAAAGTAGAAAATCTTTTCGAAATTGAAATTAATTGCTGTCAATGTCATTTAACTTCTTAAATTTTATTGACACCTGTAACAGTAAGATTGCCCGTTGCTTATAGATAGAATATTTAAGTACAAGCGAAGAACTGACTATTTAATATATCGTCGTTTGTATATGGCAATTGTATAATATGAGATGAGAACGATACTGGTACGATAATGAAGAAAGAATAAAAAAGTATATAAATGTGGGACTTTTATTATCATGTAAAATATTGAACTTATATGCGCAACAACCCCATAGTAGTATTTCATAAGATACAATTTTATGAAAATAACTTAAATAAACTAGTCATGTAGTATCGGATCCGCATGAGCCACGCAGTATGGGATAGTATGCGATAGCTCAGTTTGTCTGCAAGTGTTTCAAGGTGGGACGTCCATTGAAGCATAGAATCTATATTGAAACCTAAAATCACTTGATTATGTAACGTTAAGATCTTTCGTTAAGACCTTCAATTACCAAGCTAATATTTTGTTTTTTAACATTAGGTAGTGCCAAATTGAATACATTTTGTTTTTTTACATCTAACATTTATTAACGTCAAAGGAAAAAAGAATATGCGACAAAATAATTTACATTTATGTTAATCTTAAATTTTGCGAAAGTATCATATGCGAAAAGTAAAGCATCACATAAATTCTTTGCATATAAAGGTAGATTTTAATTTTAAATAGAAATAAATTAATTTTTAACAAAAAAAACCCCGACTCCAAACAATACACTATAAAGTGAAAAAAAAATTACAACATAAAATAAAACGTACTTTCATTTTGTTAAACAAAAATAATCAAAGAAAGGTTTTGTAATTTTGAAGTTGGTGTCAAGATAATACTACAACAACCTTACTACAACATCAAATTACTAGGCATAATTGTTTTAAATCGTTTTATTTTGCTTTGGCTTGTTTTGTTTGAAATTGTTTTATTTTGTTAAAAAATAATTTATTATTTTTAATTAAGTGATGAGGAGACCTTAAAAATATTCTTCGCAAACGAGTAGGCTGTGGTTGTCCTATGTAAGCCTTCAATCTTAATTAGGTACTATTTTTGTGCAAATTAGTATTTTGACATATTGACAAGAACGTACATAAACAATATTCAGGTCAATTGGAAACCTCTCCCATTTTTGAAGTCGGTTGAAATTGAGAACATAATATTATAACTGTGCTTTAGAAATACAGCATCCACAAACCATATTGCTGCTTATATATACAAACATTTATATAGGCGCAGGGAATTTTAAACTGGATCTCTTTATAACGTGCGTTTTCCTACTGTGTAACATAATATCTTTACCACGCGATCTCCTTCGTGTGTTCTCCAGACAATACAACTTAGTGCTCAAATGTCACGCTCAGAATGCCATAATTGAAAATCAGGACAGAACTGAACAGAATTTAAGCCATATAACATTCAAAATACTTGACGAATAATGTTTCTTTCATATTAATAGAAGCTTTCAAAAATAAAAGAAGGTACATATAGTGATGTAGACTAAAGCAACGATGATGTAAGCATGTACATCACATATATTACGTGAAAAGGGATAGAATCAAAAATTTAAAATATCAACTAACAAAAAACATGTTGTTTACTGAAACTACTTAAGTACTAGGAAGAACGTCATGTTATGAGAATGGTGATGCATCATGCATAATATGCTCAGATAGTACGCATTCATATTGTTAAGTAGGTATCTATTTTCTTTTACAACTTCATGGATGTGCATGGAGTTTGTGAATTGTCGTATTATATCCTATTTACAAGTAGGTAACTTATATTATTATTTTTATTGTATTCTTATGATAAAAATCATTCAAAACTCATCATCTTCATAGTGCTGTAAAACCCAGATAAATTATTTAAATTATTCGTAGGATACCCCTTTTTTATATGTAAGATTGCTCTGATATCATTTTACAGTAAAATGACCAGAAATAAAAATACTACAAAAAAAATGTCTTCAAAAATTTTCAGTTACTTTTGCTTATAATTTTTTTCTTCTCCATTTTGAAAGGAATAGGAAAGTTGAAGATAACTTAATTTTCTACAAACAATAATTTATATTTTTTTCTATAGAGTTGCTAGTTTACGAGAGAGGTACACCAAACCGGAAAAACAGAAGTGCAAAGGGCACCTCATTTTCCGAGACTGCGGTCGGGGAACAAAAGAGGCGACCCCAAAAAAGAAACCTAAGCTTATACTAGGAGTCCCGCAACACATAAAAAAATAAAGTTACATCCTCGGAAAAATGCACGCTAAGGGCTTAAAAAAAAGTAACACTTCAATGGATTATCAAGGCATTCATGTCTCCATGTAGGTGTACTGGGTTGCTAAAGCAAAGTGAGCGAGTATCCGTCATACCTACAGCACTATTACCATCTCGCGTCGGCCCCACCACGGCCGGTGCGCCTACGCCGACCCGCCGTTCACTCGGCGCAGGCGCACTCTTATTCAGAACGTCAAAGACTACGCGCGTACAGTTTGCAAGTATACCTTCATAAAAACAACAGTATCGTGATGGAGAAGGAGCACCAGCCAGATTCTATGGCTACTATAACCATGAAACCGGAGTACCCGCCGTCTGAAGTATACAGTGCTTCGGAACCTCCGCCGGTATGTAATTTAATTGCAATGTAAATTACGTTATTCTGTCTGGCCACTTCCCGGTTTATTTTATTTTGTCACAAATTAAAAGTTTCATTTTACTTCTTTTATTGAATTTTAGAAATGTGAGAGATCAATATTTGTTATGTGTGTGTATGTCTTTGTTGACTATTATTATTTAGATACATATATATGGAATATGTACCTAGATATTTTTTTTATAAATATTTTATTGTCAATTGTATACATAAAAGGCCAAAGAGTTCTACCTCTATATTGCAAAACGTGTAGGTAAGTCATATCGTAAAACGATGGGAAAGCGCCTTTCTCTCTGACAGCGGTTGTTAGGCTGCTGACGCGTAGCCGACCGTTTGTGGATCGGTGTTTAATGATACAGTACGGTCAACAAGTCGTGGCCACCATGAAGTTAGGTTTTCTGAACTTTTGCGCCTTTTTCGCTCGAGAAGAATATAATTAAAAGTATTCTTACTTTAATTTTATGATCAAATCGGCGCAGCTATCTACAGGTAACTTCAGCAGCCACGACTTGTTGACTGTACTGTAGTTATGTTATTGTATACTTCTTTGCCATAAGCTTTTAAAAGAAATAAATTAGATATTTAAATAAGCAACATTTTTTTACATTTACTTAGGATAAATATGTTGTAATTATTTTTATAATTCAATTGATATATATGAAACAAAATATAAATACATATATGACTAGGTATAGAAATAGTGTTGGCATGCGATGAACCGCTAGTACGTGAGCGAGGTTCCAACTTGACCGGTTCTTTTCGTCATGTTATTCAATTAATGTTGAATACTAATGTGTCACAGTCAATATCATCGCTTTCTTTGTAAAGTAAAAAAAAATATTTATAATTTCATGTTTCATACTTTATAGAAAATAGTTACCCTACCCTGCTGTGTGCTTGATACAGCGTGAATAACGCTTGTATAATGTGCTTCATTATGGTAGGCAGAGGGAACCTAGTGTTAAGACACATCGTTCCCCACTTTCCGCCGAATTCTGGAGGCATTGCGTGCAGAGGGGCGGAACTCAACGCCGCGTTTTGACTCGATACCAGAGCGAAGAAATGAAAATTGAAATGTAAATAAATATTTCACTTCCTCGAGTGGCGATCGAACCCACAACCAGTTACCCTTTGTGCCTCTGCGCCACGACCAGCCTCTTTCTTTTTTTTAGTTATATTTGAAACGTAGTGTCTTGTTTAAATAGTAATCTTCCTTAAGATAGTAAAGTAAAGCGGATGAGGTTGACGCTAGTTAGTTTAAGCTATTAGTACGTTGCAAATCAACAGCATACACGAGATAAGATTTGTTTCTTTCTGAGAAGTATGAGATATGTGCCCATAAATGTGGGAGATTCATTGTTCTATTGTTCTTACTCATCATTAAAATAACTATTATATAATTACAGTCGGTCACGCGAAAACACGAGACGATATATCAACAACAATTTAGAAATGTTTATTATTTTTAGGAAAACATATGTATACAAAATATGTTCTCAAAATAATATAAGTTGATGATATTACTCCCAGAAGACAAATTCCTCAATAAAGCCCTTAACTCTACAATGGCTCTACTTCCGAATGTGTGTCATATTTAATTTTGACAACATAGCTTAAATATTTTTATAATTTAATTACATATTTACATACGTATCTATATCAAAAGTATTAGAGAGATACATTAATAAATGTACAAAAGAATACACATAAAAACATACGATACATATAAAAATATTGTGTAGAAAGACTTGGGAAAATCCTGTCGTGTTTATACAAAAAAAAACGAAGTAGCGCAGTGGAATGAAATCGTTACCGACGACGAAGTTGACCAAGGCGCTCTGGACACAATGGCGCTTGCGTCATATACTTCCACTTGAAACGGCTCTAACGACTCTATAAAAACATTGTTTACCTTTAATATTTGTCTTTGATTTATGTACGTATAAATAATTTAACACAATTTCAATACTTAAAATTTTAATTTTATTGATCATACAATGAATCTATAAACAAACAGTCAGAGCTCGTTGATGTCTTTCGGTAATATTTAATATATTTTTTGTTCTACTCCGTTTTAACTGTTCGCAATTAAATTTTAATGAAAAGCTTACAAAGAAGAGATCCTCTTAAGAAAGCAGTCTTGTAGTATAAAATAAAGCATAAACAAAACTAGGATGTGAAAGGAGCTGACATCAATTTTCTCCTTTCTTCATTACTGTACCGTTTATTCTTTTGTAATTTTTGTTGGGTCAAATAAAAATTAGCTTTGTTTGAAAAAGTCCGTACCTACTTTGAATGGACAAACGAATGAGGTGTCAAATGACCGCGAAGGTCTTATGAAGCAATGAATCAAGTACAGTATACTTGGGCGTAAATATAGATCTTTTTAGAATTCAAAGGCGTGAAAAGTATATTATAATCGTTGTCGTTGGATAAAGATTGAATAGGGTTAATGTAGGTGGTACCCTTAGTCGTAAATATAGCACTACCTATCAGTTTTATTTATATCTCGGGACTGAAAGGGAAAGCGTTCGAAATAGGTTAATAAAGTTTGTTTTTTATTAAGTAATAATTATTATTGTTGGCGTTGAGTTCTGCCGCTCAACACGCAATATCTTCAGAATTTGATGGAAAGGTGGAACGAAAGTGTCTTAATGGGATTAGAGCGTCTTTTCACAAGGCTTTCGGATTCTCTTTCCCTACCCTGTTATGGGCGGGATACAGGTTAAACCAAAAAAAAAAAAATATATATATATATATATATATATATATATATATATATATTAAAACTGAACGTTCATGACTTTATAGATTATTGTAGAATATTTTGTGATATTATTTTTTAGTTAAACTGTCAACATCTGACCGAAATCTTATGTAACGTTTGAGCAAATTACCTCAAATAAAAGTGATACAAATTGTAATCTATTGTATGAAATCACATTCGATATAGTTTTGAAGTGACAGTTGCAATATCGATTATTTTTATTATTGACATAAAAAAATTAGAACGTTATGCTCTCGATAGATTTTATTTTCCAATGTGGAAACGCTTTCTCTAGATGTTCAGAGGTACGGCTTAGTAAGCTGCATTAATAATTGTTAGAGTAAACACTAACGTTTGTTAGTTACTAACCTAAGCTAGCTTTCTATTCATTTATTATGTAAAAACATATCTTATCTGCTTTTAAAGTTACGACCTTGTGATTTATTTTTAAAATAAACTGAAAGAACTATTGATTTTATTGTGTCAAGTAATGCACTTTTCCCTCTAGATCAGGGGTTTCCAACCTTTTCTTGATCAAGGACCGTTTTTATATAATTCTTGGTAGCACAGACAACTATGCATGTAGGTATAATAAAAATTAACTGTGATAATCAAATAGAAACTGCGTCACCATCCCCAGCCCAGTCAATTAAAAACGTTCGCGGACCATATTTAGGCTTCTGCGGACCACTGGTTGGGGACCACTGCTGTAGATAATAATAATACACTCTGTATGACGATTAGATACATTATTATCTATAAATAGAGATGCACAGTAGTTTATTTAAATTAAAGTTTTTTTTTTTAATTAAAGTTAAAATCGTTGTTTTAGTATGGTATGTATTTTTTTAATTTATTTGACAGGTGGACTTTTTGTTTTTGTACAAGTATATATTGGTTTAGGTGATTATTGTAACAGAATATAAATCAATGTAAGCTGATATATATAAATTAATCAACGTAAATTAAAAAATAAAGTATTAACCTACAGTCGACCAAATTAAAACAACATAAGATCAAACATCAGTTTCTCGCTGGATCCCGTATAAAGCTTACCCTAGGCAAAGGCAGCATAATGTTAGGACACTCCGTTCCCTACTTCTCGCAAAATTTTTCCAGCCATTGCGTGTTAAGTGGCGAAACTCAACGCCGATCGTTTGCTTTAGTGCCAAAAAAGTTAAATATTAATAAATAATAATTCATTATCTCGAGCGGGGATCGAACCCACAAGCGTCGCGTTACAGTCACATTCTTATGTCCTTTACGGCCTCAAAACATAATATGCAACATACAAAAAATAATTGGTACCTATGTGAAATAAACTTTTCGAGTGATTTAGTTACAAAAACATATATGTACAGTACAAAATAAATATATGCTACACAAGTATACGTAGCTATACAAATATTTAAATTAAGAAATATTATTTAGTTCAATAGCAAAAGCAATGTATTTCATAAGCAAATATTGATCCCTAGATTATTTTTATTTTGAAGGAAATTTAAAAATGTAGTAGCATACTTGCATTTTATATCTTTTGACTTCTTAAACTAATATATGTATATAATTGCAATTAATGCGTACATCGAGTTCCTGGCTATTACAAAGGCGACCCGAGACGCTAACCTAGCCACCTGCAACAAGATCATGCAGACCTACCAGAGAGGCAACACAAAGCTGCTGGAGGTGGAACTCGAAGAAGCCGATGCGGCGGTATACGACAACGACAGCTCCAAAATCCTAATAGGGAAAATGTCGGGACAGTATATGGCTGCATATAACAAATCCAAAGGCTTCGTGGGCCTGGTCGAAGACGAGCAACGAGGAGCTGGCCCTCCTAAATTTAACACACCATCGAGTGACCCAGTAGTGGTAGTGGCCAAGTGCACGAGGGTCATGCTGGACGACCGGATACTTGACATGGCGCGTGCCATTTCAAGCGATCCCAGGCCAGGCGTTGCCCTTGGCACCTGGAAACTGCCAAAACTGAAATGGGTAAATGGAGTCCCTGGATGCGGAAAGACGACTCACATAGTCAGAAACTTCGATGAGGAAGCAGAAGTAGTAGTGACCACCACAGTCGAAGCCGCCAAAGACCTTAAAGAGAAGCTGGCGCACCGCTTTGGAGACAGAGTAAGGAAAAGGGTGCGCACAATGGCCTCGGTATTAGTACACGGCTTTAAAGAGGGCATCGTAATAAACCGACTAACGGTGGACGAAGCCCTCATGTGCCACTTCGGGGCCATTGTTATGGCGGCAAGACTGTCAGCAGCGGAGGAGGTCACCCTCATCGGAGACATCAACCAGTTGCCATATATCGACAGAAACAACCTGTTCGACCTAAGGTACTGCCGACCAAACCTGACGACCAACATCACAAGCGAGTTGTCATGTACGCACCGGAGCTCATTGGATGTCGCCTTTGCCATCGCCGATGTGTACGACTATATCTACTCCTCGAGCCCCATCATCCACTCCCTCAAAAGGGAAAGGTTCACAGATGCGCAAATACCACCTAGCTGCGCGGATACCCTATACCTGGTCCATACGCAGGAGGAAAAGAAAATTCTCATGGATCAGGGGTATGGTACCGGAGCATCGTCGCGCGTCCTAACCATCCACGAGGCGCAAGGACAAACCAGAAGGCATGTCATCATCGTACGAATCAGAGGCGCGAGGATCCACATCCATGAAAGCATTCCTCACGCAGTCGTTGCAGTAACGAGACACACCAACACCTGTGTCTATTACTCCGACGACGGTGGTGACGCCATCGGCAATTTCATCGGCCGAGCGGAGGGGGCCTCAGCGAGGAAAATCTTGGAACACAACCTTCGCATGTCTATGACATCGCGGGACAACACGGTTATGGAGTCCCTGGTGACAAGGCTCCATAGCCAAGACATGTAAAAGTAAAATTATTGTCCATATATATTAGTATGTAATTTATAGTCCAATAAGGTAAACATAGCATATTCTACGCACTACCATAATAACAATCAAAAAAAAAAAAAAGTTATAATAATAATAATAAATAATCAAGATATGTAATCCTTAATGTAATCCTAACTAGATAAAAATAAGCACCTGTTTAACTGTAAGCATATATTACATACCAAACCTTAATACTCCCTACTAGTTAACTGTAAGAACAAATATAATTGTAAACATATAGTATAGTTTTATATTGCACAGTATTGATAGAATATACTAACAACATAGATATTATTAATAAGGAAAAAAAAAAAAAAATATCAGTCAGTGTGGATACTCACCTTAGTTTTAAGTACATAGTTTTAATAAAATCCCGATTTGTTGAGAAACGCCGGAAATTTTTAATAAAGTATCATATAAAAAAGGCACGGGCATACTGCGCCCGTGGATGTTGTTTATTTTAAAAAATATATATATATATATATGTATATATGTGACGTATTTTACCTTATAGTCTGCATTATTTCATATTTAGTACAGATTTCCTTAAAAATATATATAACATAAAAGTTTTATTAAAATTATTACCGATATATATTATTAGAGTTCAAATATATTAAAATAATCTTATATTTGGTACAGGCATATCGTCAGAGAATGTCATCTTCTGTGCAAATCGCGCGTATTGCGGCTCTGACGGTAGTAGCGGCGTCGTTCATCCTGGGTTCCTTCATCTTGGCATCTAGTTGGGTATCAGCACGCGCCTCGTGTCATCAGTTGGAACAGCTCGATGCCATGCTTGACAAGGAACTGGCGTTGGAGGGGAGACCATACGGAAATGATGGATTAATGGCAGTAAGTATTTTTATGCAATATGTTTTATTTTATTTTAATAATTAAAAACATAATACGTTAGCGTTAGCGGTCAATCATTATATTTGTTAAGTCTAAATGAATGGGGCGCCATGTTGTCTCGGTAAATATTGTTTTTACCTTTAAGCCTAAATGTTTTAACAGCTCAAAATAAACATCCATTTGTTTATATATCATTTAAGAAACAAAAGAATACTTTAAATAATTCGAAATTGCCACAGCGACGTTCCTCTTACTTTTTGTTTGCTTACAGAATGTTTATAGATATATATATTCTATACACTATATATATATATATATACATATAGGTCAGCAAAATAAAAAAAATCATATTAGTTTTATTAATAGTGAAACAAATCTGGTTGTGGGTTCGAATTCATTTTAAAATTTTCGCTCTGGTATCGAGACAAAGCGTGGCGTTGAGTTCTGCCACTCAACATGCAATGAATTCAGGATTCGTTTCATTAGGTTTCCTCTGCCTACTCTGCTATACTCGTATACATCGATACAGCGTGAAACTAATTTATTTATAGTAAAATAAAAAGAATATTAATCTAATTATAATCTAATTTATTATTATTAGTTATTATAGTTCTTGATCAACTATGAAAAGTAGATAAAACTTAATATTCTATTATGTGTATAAATGGAATATTTAAATACGATCGTTAGCGCGTCTTGCACCTACAAGACGTTCGTTATACAAATTAGTTTAAAAGAAAAATAAAATGTAAATTTTAATATAAAATGATAAAAATAATTATAAACAGATTAAGAAAGATAGAAAATGAATCAAGTTTCTGTAATATCCGCTATATGTTTTATTTACACTAAAACATTATGAATGCATTAAGCGACAAAATCTTTAACAAAGTGTTTTTTTGTATTACTTTCAACATTAAAAGATAATGTTATGGTACTTAAATCTCACTTGAGGCTGTTGTAACGCAGTGGCACAGGGTTCGAATCCACTCGGGGGAATGAATTGTTATTTACTAATATTTTCACTTCCTCGCTCCGCCACTAAACACGCAATGCCTCGAAAAAATCGGCGGAAAGCGGAGAACGGAGTGTCTTTACACTAGGTTCCCTATACCCTGCTATATGCGGGATACAGCGTGAATCTGATTACTTTATTATTAATTTCACTTTCACGCTGAAGAAGCGATGTTTCCTTTGAAACTCAGTAGCATTTCACGTATTTCCCTCTCGGTCGGTGAAACAATTTATTTTACTCACGAGTGTCGTTCGTGACCAGCGTAGCTGAACCGCTTCACTTTAAATTCAGTTGCAATTTATTGGCGGATGACGGATTCGGTCCTGGTCAATAACGCCCCTTCATTAGGCTGCCTCTGATTTATTGTATTTATTTCCTCTACTTGTGTGGAATACGAAACTGTTGCTCTTTGATTTGGAATATCTTATTGTAAATATATTAAAAGAGGTACATAAATAAAATGTATAAAATAGATACAAAACTAAATTGTTTTGCTGTTGTTGGTGATATCTAATATTACAAAATTTAGCTGCATAATCTACGGTATTCAATTAAATATATAACATCGAAGTATCCACAAGAGGTTAAGATGATTCGTCATTAACCAATATTTCGTCTTCTAAATATGTCGATTATTCAAGTTTATTGACCTTTTACTTTTAGCAATTTTGTATGATTTGAAATATGTCTCTATATGTGGGAAAGTGTTTTTAATTAAATGTTTACTTGTTAAAATACAAATACTGCTTACTCATTTTCCATTCATTACATCTGTTGCTTATCTTGTTGTAATTTATAGGGTTTAACATCAAATGTTTGTATGTCTTTAAATAAATTAACGGATTTATAAAAGTAAACAAAACAAAACAAAAAAAAAACAAATGATCTAGTCTCATTTTTAAAAGATCTAAGCCAGAATCTAATTCTAATACTGACATTGTCGTTGAGTCTTACCGTCTTATAGTATACGTAGGTCCTGCATCGATGTATGTTTATGGTAGCGTCTTATTGCAAAGTCCGCTGTGCCACGACGCGATGCCGCCGCACCGGATCACCTTGAATCTTCACATTACGCAAAACTGTGGTTCCTAACAGCTCTCTTAATGAGCCCCAACAAAAACTACGGTTGGGAAATTAAATGGTTTGTTTTGTTACAAAACACAACTGTTATTTCATACCAAATTTGATAGGTATATGTATGCATGTAGATTTATAGCATATGTTTAATAAACATTGATTCTATACGCTGTTACGTGGTTTTTCTAAAGGCATTTATTATTAAATGGTGTGATTATAAAATGTATATTTTATATTGTTAAATGGGTTTCGTAGTAGTGTTGAGTTGACGGAGTTTACATATAATGTCATAATATGAATTATACTATTTTTATTTTGCAGCAACAGTTATAAAATATGTAAATTTTGGAGAGCTCTATTTCGAAGCCTCGTTTTGTATTTTTGTTACCTATGTTGCCAAACACTGAGAAATATGGAAAAATTACTTAATAAATTGTAAAGCAAATGTAAACTTCTACCAAGCGTGGTGGAGGTCAAATAGAATATAAGTGTTTTTTTTTAAATAAATATTTAAAAAGAAATAGGTATAGATGTATAGGTACGTATAATAATGACGTGATTTATTAGAGTTGAATGTTTTTTTTTATAAAATGTTTCAGATTGCTGGGTAAACATTTAGTTGTTAAAATTCAATGTGGTTTTAAATACGTGTTCAAATTTGCATTTATATTTTGCTAAATGATAAAATGGAATGAAATAATAGGAAATCATAAGTAATATTTTCCTATTTCGCAACATTTAGTGAAAGTTGTGTCTACTGCGGTCATTGACTTCGGTTCATGGGTGCATCTCTGTTTAACAGAAACTGTAAATTAATATGTCACTAGATATAAATATATATATATATATATGATTTTTAAAAATATATCATTCTGATCAATTTATACGAAATACAAAAAGATTAATTAAATTGTATTAAATTTATTCAAATATATAATAATTTCATTACAATACATTTTTTTATATCTATAAAAAAGGTTTCATACGCGGCAAGTTGTGGGTTCAATTTCCACTCGAGGAAATAAAATATTTAATATTTTCATTACTTCGCTCTGGTGTCGAGATAAAGCGCTGCGTTAAGTTCCACCACTAGACAAATCGGGAGCGGAGTGTCTTAACCCTAGGCTTTCCCTACCTACCCTGCCACATGCGGGATAAAGAGAGAAGCTGCATATAACAGTAGTTTACAAAGCTAAATAAATTAAATTATACTAAATAATCGTTCATTTCACGTATGGTAAAGTAAGTGTATTGAAGGTTTGGATAATATATAGTACTTAAAGTAATGCTTTATTCATTTTGCGTGAGGTGTTAAAACTTTCCTTTGCCTTTTATGTTTCATATACAGTGATGTAACGAGGACTTATCTTTGCTAAAGACTTTCACTCACTGCTTAGTAAATCATTTGTTGTTCCTTTGATTTGTATTAAAGTTAACTTCTATATATATTCTATATTCTATACATTATTCTTCACATTTATACTACAGCGGCCATCCGTGGCGCAGGGACAACACGCATAAACGCGACTAGTTGCGGGTTCGATCATCACTTGAGGAAATTAAATATTTAATATTTCCATTCCCTTCGCTCTGGTACGGAGAGAAAGCGCGGCGTTGAGTTCCGCCACTCAACGCGCAATGCAGTCAGAATTTGGCAGAAAGTGAGGATCATACTGATTTAACACTACACTAGGTTCCCTCTGTCTAGCTTACTAGATGTGGGATACAGCACTCAAATATAATAAAATCGATATAAGGTGAACTATAAATATGTGTGTAACGTAATTGTCGTCAACAACCGGATGTGCGCGATTTACGGCTCGCGCATAACATCCGTCAACCCCCACAATCTCGGGCGTGATCAGATAATTACTATTGACCTTGTTATGAATATTCACGGTTACCAACAAAACAGGAATAAAAATTAAATGAGTGTCGAAAAAAAAGGAATGTGTTTTAACGCTAGATTCCCTCTGCCTATTAAGCTGTGTTTGGGATACACTCCGTCCCCTCACCCCACTTCCCGCCTGTTCAGGAGGCATTGCGTGTTAAGTGGCGGAACTCAACGTCGCGTTTTACTTCGACACCAGAGCGAAGGAACTAAAATGTAAACAAATATTTTATCTCCTCCAGTGGGGATCGAACCAGTCGATAATACAGTAACACTTTGTGCCCTAGCGCCACGATTGGCCTCATACATTACTTTTTACATTAACTAGAATATGTAGCGATATTATGTAAGCTCTTTATTATTTAATATATTTATATCAATTAAAAAAAATAAAACATTGCAGACTAACTACTGTGCATTTTATCTCCTTAGTTTATTTTATGAGGTAATTTATTATTGCAACTCTACTTTCTATCTCTATTATTAAGACGGGCTTTCAATTTGAAAACTTGTACTAAACTTTCGAACTAACAACTTCATTTGCTTTATTATTTACTTTACTTAAGTCAAATTGTACGCTAATTAGGTATTTCATTGTTATATAATACAATATCTTAATTTTAATTATATAGCAGATATACTGCTTCACGCTGTATCCCGCACAGTGCAGGGTAGGCAGAGGGAACCTAGTGTTATCACACTCCGTTCCCCACTTCCTGCCGAATTCTGGAGGCATTGCGTGTTGAGTGTGCTTAATTTAAGTACATATTTCTACTCGAGTGGGGATCTATCCCACAACCAGTCGCTTGTACAGTCACACTTTGGGCCACTGCGCCACGACTGGGCTCGACAGCCTGGATGTATATATATATATATATATATATATATATATATATATATATATATATGTGTGTGTGTGTGGATTTGAAGCTGTTACTCATTTGTGGTAACGGGTAATTCTTTTTTTTTTACTATAATACTTTGACCTGCCAACGATCACGTAATTCCAGCACCATTTTACCGTTTACAGTGAGTATTTCGTAAAGCAGTAAAAGTGTTGTGGGCGTCGGTACACAACAATGCGACAATTGTCGGCGTAATCGTCGTTTTCTATCGGTTGCGGTCTCACTTCGCGCTTGGCTGCTTAGTTGTTGACACTGCTTCAAATCGTTTTTCACACTTTATATATATATATAATGTATATTTTAAGTATAAATTGTTATACTGCGAGGATTATATTATATGAAGTTCGAGGCCAGCCGCGACGCAGGGGCATGTGTGTGTGTGACTGTGAACGCGACAAGTTGTGGGTTCGAGCCCCACTGGAGGGTATTTATTTCAATTTATATTTTCATTTTTCCGCTCGTTTGTCGAAGCAAAGCGTGGCGTTCAGTTCTGTCACTCATCAAACAATGCCTCCAGAATAGGGAACAGAGTATTTTAACAAGGTATATCTTAACAAGGTATAACGTATATCTACCATGCCGTGTGCGGGATACAGCGTGAAGTTGCAGCCCATCCATATTTAAAACTTAAAAAATCTGTCTTTAAGTTCATCGTAGACGGAAAGTGTGAAAATAATAAGGCACGTAGTGTCTTCAACGTACGTCCCAATTGTCTTCTATGCAATATAAAATATTGGTTATATAAACCTTTTTTTTATTCTCAAACTGAATAATGTTACATAAATTATTTTGTTTATTTTCAATTATTGAAATATATGAGATGTGATGGTATCTTTAAAGGTTTCTCTCTTTTCATTTCTATCACTCGCGATTGTACTATTTATTAGAGAAACATAAAATCTTTATCAAAATAAACGAGATACCATTCAAAATCGTTTTACTTTTGTTATGTTGTATGTAGGTGTTCCTATGTAGAATCCGTTTTTCCTATTTACTTGATATGTTATATACATACAAAGAATAGTCTGTGTATTTTTTTTACTATTTTCCGTTTTATCAAATACATTTCGTAAACATGAAACTTTGTAAACTTTGGATACAAATAGCCTTGCATTTTTCAATGCATATTCTTAAACTGTTCTTCTACCTACTTATTAGGTATATCTTGTGAGAACTCCGTAATTGAGCTAAACAATGTAAGTATACGTGTGGGTCTTACTTACGTTGATACCTAAACAGCGAAAATATCATTATATTGTTAGAAATCGGAAGTGGGTAACGTTTTTAAAATAAACACGTTAAAAACACACATCGTCTATATGATTCTAAACTATTTGGATATGGATGCTATGTAATTGCAATAAGTGATATCACTTATTATTACATATGTATCACCTACTAACAATACTTCACACTAGTTTCCTTCCAATAGGGCCATCACTTACAAGCAACTGTCCCCCGATTGACACAATTCCACTGCTTTTATAGTTATTTTCCACCTAAGTCTACCCTCTTTCACACGAATACGCTAACAATATATATTCTTTATTGCACTTAAAAACATGTACATATAAGAAATATGAAAAATAAAAGGTTAGTTAGCAAAGGTGGGTTTATTTCTAAAAGAAATCTCTTCCAGCCAAAAAATGGATGTCAATGACTGTCAAACAGCGGAAACAGTGCAGTTATCAATAAAGAGAAAATTAACTAAGAAATTAAAAATAATAATAATAACAATAAAGATGGAACGTTATATAATTTTGTTGGTACTGTTTTCAAGTGTTCTGTTTTGTCAAAATTTTATTTTGAAATATATATCTAACGTAAGGTTTCTTTAAATAAATTAATATTTAACGTTAAAAACTTTTATGTTAAGTTTTTACGTTAAATATATAAGAATCTAACGAGTGAATTTGACATAAAATTATTGTTTATAAAAACAAGTTGACTATATTTTTTTTTAACAAAACTAAACAATTACTTTCACAATAAACTTAAAGTAAATAAAATATTAAAACAAACAATAAACTTCTCAGACGTAAATATTTGCATAATTAAAGAGAGCGTTACGTAAGGAATTGTGGACTTATGTACTAAGCGCCGCCATCTTAGATGAGCACTGACGGTTTTTCTGAAAGTGAGCGGTTCCGCTAGGCTTGGCCGAAGTTTTTGCTAGTCGTGCTTTGTAAATACAGTACTTTTGCTTTGAATAATATATATATATATATATATATATATATATATATATATATATATATATAAAATTAAAAATTAGATTATATGACAATATTAATAAATTACTTATAATAAAATTAATCTGAAATGCTTCATTTTCATTTTTATATAACAACAATAAAAGGAATAATGAAATGGTATATCACAGTTCTTATAATTCTTTACAGCCGTTTTGTTTTGAATTACGATCACGTTATATAATACTTACCATTACAACAATGTTTTCGCCGAGCACAAGCTAATAATTAGTTATCAAGTATTTCCGTCAATTCTCTGTAATTCATCGAGTTGATGTCACTTTTGGCATATATGTGTATAATTTTTGAATTTATAGTACTTGGCAATGTAAAGGGAATGAATAAATATAATGATAATAATATTCAGCTTCACACGGTATCCCGCATATAGTAGGGTAGGCAGAAGGAACCTCGTGTTAAGACACTCCGTTCCCCGTTTTCCGCCGAATTCTGGAGACAATGCGCTGTGATTAGCGGATCTCAACTCACCTCATCTAAATTCGCTTTGTCTCGAAACCAGAGCGAAGAAATGAGAAATAATAAATATTTCATTTCCACGAGTGGGGATTTTAATGAAAAATGGAAAATCAACCAGTCGCGTTTACAGTCACACGCTTGTGTCAGTCATCACTGCGACTGGCCTGAGATTGTTGTAATGAAATTGATAATTTTGTTTTTTGTTTTAAGGATGAGCCATTGCCGATAGCAAATGCTCATGCACTCCACGGGTCACCATCACTTGTAGCAGAAACATCGTCTCCACCCGCGAAATTAAAATCAGTGCCGTCCCCCGACAGCCTCTTGAAGGAGGATCCTTTAAGCCACGCTGAATCCAAAGTTGATGAAGATAAATTACAGGTACGTATTAAAAAAACGACCTGGAGAAAATTTATAAGAAAATTGTTATCAATGTAAAAGAACCCAAAACAATGATGATTAAATTAAATGATTATTTTTTGTTTGTCTGTGCGTTTGTTCACGCTAATCTCAGAAATGGCTAAATCACTTTAAATGCAAATTTCACTATTGGATTCTGGCTAGCTTAACATTTTGTTTTATTTCAATCGTAACCGATTAACAAGATAAAAAGTTATGTTAATTTTAAAGAATTCCATGTCAAAATATTATTACAAAGTAAAAGTTTTATTAAATTGGCTAAAACTTTAGCTATTTATGTATGTATATTGTCTTTAAAATGATAGTGATCACAAAAGTAATTGTCAATTAGGTGAGATGATATGAGACAATAAATAATTGTGTTGTACAAGAGGGTGAACCCACGCGGGGACCACTAGTATAATAATATATTGGTCTTCATCACTGACAAAGTCTAAGAGAACATAAAAATGTAAATATATCCATTTTATAACATCTATGCAGGAGTTTAAAAATAATACAAGGAAAACACTTAAGGAAATTGTCGTAACGTCGTTATTCTTTTATTTTACATACTGGAAAAGTACCAACCACTAAAGTAACGTCAAATATAATAAGTGATATTATACATTTTATATAACAATAAAATAAAAATAATAAGCCTTTTATTTGCTTTTTTTTTCGTTAGTAGTTACATTTCATAGAATAAAAATACAAGTTTTTCGCTGTGTTACTTAATAAATTTACTGTTAGTTTTTTTTGTAGGCGTTTATTTTATATTTTTTTCGTTATTTTTATTTATATATATATATATAGTTTTCCCTTGACTGGGCTTTTTGTGTCCAGTTTGTTCCAGCATAATTTTCCCACCTAGCGTGGGTATCCCACTTTTACGGTGTTCGGTGTCCATGAGGTTATTACATTAGGCCAAACAGTTACTTTTTTCGTCCACATTTCCATTTTTGTGTTACTGCTTTAATTAGCCTATGTGTGGATTTGTTATATTTCTTATTTCTGTATGTTTTATCCTTTGTATTTTCTTGATGCTTATCATGCTACACTCGATACCTCTTTTGGCAAGTTAATATTTTCCTTTTTGTTTTTGTATTAAATTTGCAGGTCTGGTAATAATCATGGCAAAAGACAGGTTCAGGACATGTAGTTTAACTTCTACTGACGTTTACTAAAATATCTCCTTTAAGTCCCAATACTTGATCCACGTAGGCTGTTCTTGTTGTTCCACCTTCGGGTCGTTATTTAATCCCTCAAAACCAATTTGCTAACCAAGATATATATATTATTCTGTATTTAAGCGGTATACCTTCTACTGTTATATCTCTTTTGATATTTTTTTTCATTAACATGGATTTTTTTATCCATTTCCAGAGCAATTATTTGCTTCCTTCGTTGAATGATTTTATCATGCCTTGTAATTCTGAGGTTGAGGTCGGGTAGCAATACTAGGTCATCTGCAAATCTTAAGTAGCTAAAATATTCGTTTTGAATTTTTAAGCTACAATTTTACCAGCCAAGTTGATTTATAATTTTGATTATAATATTGCTATGAGCAGCTTTGGTGACAATGGGTCTCCCTTTATTACTCCTTTTTGCACTGGAAACCAAGGCCCGGCTGCTTTCAATTTTATCTAGTATTCATTATTTCTATATATGCTTTTTATAATTTTAATATTTTTACTATTTTCACCATCATCTTCCACCATCTGTGTTGTCAGCCATATGCCATATGTCATGTGATACTGTAGCGAAAGCCTTTTGGTAATCGATATAGGCAATGTAGAGTGGTTTTCTCATTTCTTGATACTTCTGTATTAGTAGCTCTAGAGTGTGAAAATGGTCGCTTGTTGAACAGCTTTTTCTGAAGCCTGCCTCGACCGATTGACTTGCATCTAGTGTTTTACCGATTCTCTGACTTATTAATGAGAAGAACAGCTGGAAATATTTGATAACATGACGATTGGTCTATAATTTCCTGTCTTTTGGATCGCCTTTTTTGTATAACAAAATAATGTCTGATTCTGGCAACTGAGTGGGGGTTACACCAGTTTTCATAATTCCATTGAACAGATCTGTTAGTGGCAAGGCTAGCTTTTCAGAGCTTTCTCTCCCTTCGATCCCAGGTATATCATTTGTGTTGGTCATTACGGGATTATTGTTAATGTAGACAATATCATGTGAGGGCGCTCGTTCACGGTACAGACTCTTATAAAAATCAGTTGCAATTGAGATTGTCGATTATAAATTATTAATCCAGGTTTTGTTCGTCCTAACTAAGCTCATTGTCAGCTTTTTTTTGCTTCCTGTTGGCTTTAGATGTTTGTGGATAGTGTTACATCTATGGTTAATATTATTATATATATACATACATTTTATATGTATACTCAATTTCTAGAATACATAAGTTATATTTAAATAGTTACGACCACTCATTACAGTCATTTAGTTCACGAGAAAGTGTCATTAAAGTTGTCTGCTTGAATGCGCGCTCTGCTAGTGCTTAACTACATGTTGTAACTACTTTATAATATTCTCATTCATTACTCTCATATGCACGTTGATATTTGCTTAATATGACCAGACGTCCCATTTTGAATGGGACCGTCCCGTTTTTCGCTGTACCCAAAGTTGGCACGGGACCGTAAAAATGTCCTGTTTTTCCAAATACCACGAAAATTTCGCCCGTCGGATCGCGTTTCGCTAAGTCGATTATTGCAGTACGCTCATATGTGCGGGATTAGTGGATAATCCACTAAAAAAAACGATTTTTAGAAAAACATTTTTTTGAAGCCAATTAACGAAAAAAAAACTGATGTCACGTTTTGAGGTAAACATGATGGTCACGTTATATAATAATATACCTACTAGTCGCTAAACATAAAAGTGACATGCTCTTAGATGAAAAGTCAGAACATACATACAAATAAACTTTACGTAATACGTTACGTAAATTCATACCAATAACAATTTTAATCCAGGAGTGCATATATACAAATGCAATGAAGTGTATCTGTGCAAGTGGTGACGTCATCAGCTTTCACTCGCCTTTGAGAGCTTCTGCCGCTGCATGAGGTCCCCGCTCTTCGACCGTTGCACCGATTGTGAAAGCGGATATTGCTTAGGCATTATCTTTCACATCGTTTAAGTGACTACAAATATTAAATAAAATGTCGTGTTCACATTATGTACCTACCTGTTCGTGACATATCTATAAATTTAATAATCTATAAATTTTATGATGGCTACTGTCAGTTCTGTACATTAAATATCAATTAAAATATAGCTGTATATTTAAGAGGAAAATATTTAATATAAGTAACAGAAGTGAAAGATATTTTTTTTTGCTTTTGACTGTTTGTCTTTTGTTCTCTTCAGTAAATCTGGTTCAAGGATTCTGATATCCTTTTTTTGTTATATGGCTATTAGTCAAAATTAAATTAAATTAAATTAGCTTCACGCTATATCCCGCACACAGCAGGGTAGGCAGAGGGAACCTAGTGTTAAGACACTCCGTTCCTCACTTTCTGCCGAATTTTGGAGGCATAGCGTGTTGAGTGGCAGAACTCAAAGCTATTAGTCGTCGACAACATATACGCTATAATTAGATACGAAATTCTGAATACCTGAAGGGAAATATTAGCAACCCGTCTAATCTCTATGAAATATTAATATAGTGTCAACATGATGAGCATTCTGTTGACATTCATAAACGCAGGTTAAAACGTAAGCCCGGCAAAATCTTACGGGATATTAATATAACCCTTTGCGGCCTACAGGGAAATGGAAGAAATATGGCAAAATCTTAAAATATAACACATTCTGTTATAATAATTTAGGGTGATTTTTTTTAAATAAAACCAGTCAAGTAGTAAATAAACACAAGTCACGTTTGAGCGAAATTCATTTCGTTCATAGGAAATTACTTTATCGAAATTCCAAATGTCGTAAATCAAAAGTTCCTTTCTAAATTATCTGCGGCAAATTCAATCCTGGAAGTTTTTACCGCTGTCTAAAGGCAGTTTTATTTTAGCTTGTTTCTCAACCCATGTTATTCTAAGACATGTTTAGGAATATTTAGTAAAAATATACTTTTTGTTTCATTTATTCATTTCAATAATGAAAATTAAATTAGTTTCATGCTGTATCCTGCACACTGCAGGGTAGGCAGAGGGAACCTAGTGTTAAGACACTCCGTTCCCCCCATTCCACCGGATTTTCCGAGGCATTGCTATTGAGTGGCGGAACTCAACGCCGGGCTGTTGCCTTGGTATCAGAAAAAAAATCATTCCCTTGAGTGGGAATCGAACCCACAACCGTGTTACACTCACTCCTTTGTGTCACTTGGCCACGACGTTCTCAATTTGTTATTTATGTGTTAGTGATGTTTTTTTGCTAATGCATTTTTTTGGCTTTGTGCGTTAAGTGTCTTTAAGCATATCGTAGATATTTAGCTAAAAATGATTCGATTAAATAATAATTTATCTATTCTATTGATTGTAATATTTACAAACGGACTATGGAACAATAGTGCGCAGGCGCATTGTCTTGGGCAGGATGTCCGAGTGTATTGTAGCCAACAAACAGCACAGAACGAGATATTCATACGAGATTTACATCGAATATTATTAATTTCATGTCAATATTTTTTTGCCATAACAGTGTCACTTCGACTTTCTTTTCTGTTATATGTTAATACTAAAATTCTCTACAAATTTTATTAAAAAATGAAACATATAAATATATGCATATGCATTTATGTGATTTATTTGTCAGTATGAGTTAGTACTTTCAAGAGAAGAGGATATAAAGAAGAATATGTTATATAACGTCAACATAATTTTCTTCAAAACGCGACATTTTTTTTTAATTAGCGTTAAACAATTTGGAGGCAATAGTTATTTTCAAGTGGATTATCCACAAATCTATTCTAGCTAAATATTTATCAGCTTCACGCTGTATCCCGCACACAGCAGGGTAGGCTGAGGGAACATAGTGTTAGTTCCCCACTTTCTGCTGAATTCTGGAGGCATTGCGTGTTGAGTGGCAGAACTCAACGCCGCATAGCCTCTACACCAGAACGAAGAAATGGAAATATAAAATTTTAAGCTAAATATTTATTTATATGATTTATTTGAACGAAGATAAATAAATATAATGAAAATATAAACCTAACAAATTAAATTAATAGTCTATAAAAAACTTACAATACGCACACTTACAATAAACACCTGCATCATCTCCAAATGGCGACCCATTGTGACATGTTTTGTTACGGTTTATTGTGGTCCACGCGAACGGTTACAAAGTGGTGAATAACTTTTATGTGTTGAAATTATTCTTATACTCTTACGATAGATTGAGTTTGCGTGTTTTTGTGACCTACAATCAAGATATTTTTATTACTTTCACGCTTTATTCCATATTATATACATACATACATCCTTATGTAGCGATCGTCCCGGGAAAGGAAATATATAAAGGCATATATTCCAGGCATTATTTATTCGTGTTTTATATGACCTTTTCATTAACAGTGTGTACTAACAACTTACCTTAGCTAATTCCCGAAAAAGGGGGAAAAGTTATAAGGGAAATAAAGGGATTTAATTTACTCCATTAGGTACTTTTTGTTCACTTACACTTATCTTGTCTTTTACCCATTTCTTTGAAATATTACAAACATATATTATATTCACTTTGGCATGTGACAAAATGTAAATAAAGAAATATTGTTTTTGATACTTCTTTTCAATTTAATCTAACAAAAATAATATAGTAAGAATACAACTTTATATTGAACAAAACAAAAAAAATAATAAAGACAACTGCAACAACTTACTAAGACAGTAAGTCAAAGTAATCAACAGGTTGACCGATAGTAAAAGTGGCGGCTGTAATATGACCGATGATAAAACATCACATTTTAATGTAAAATGCCCGCAGTACCTGTGCTCTATCATTTGTAACAGTTGAACAACACAAGTTGGCTTTTGGGTGTTTTTACATGTGAAGTACTAAACATTATCATAAAAACTAAGAAAATAATTTAAAGGATATTTATGATACCGTATAGCGGGATGAGTAAAAATCTTTTTAAATTTTAAATTTCATTTTTACAATAATCCTGGCTCTAAATATGAAATCAATCAATCTTCATTTTTGATTATTATTTTTGTTTCTTTTCACTTCAAATTTTATAAAATTGCAAATTGCACTAGTGGATTTTTTTTAAATTTTTAAATATACATAATTATCATTTAATAAAAATCATTTAGTTACCGATTAATTTAAAACATAATTATTAAAATAAGTTCTATAGACATCGTTCATTAATATTATTTATAAGCATGAAGCCATAGATTTTTTTTTTTAATTTATTAAGTTGCTTAATATATTAAGTTGCAGAAATCGTGACGTATAAAATAACCTTTTTTGATTTGTGTACCTTTTATCTCATGCCTTCATGAATAAGACAAAATTTTAGAATATTATTTCACAAAATAAGATTTCGTGAACTTGCAGTTCATTTCTGGACGTTGACTATTCGTGACTGCTATAGTAGAAATATGTTATATGTGTATAAATAGTTTCAGTCATTTATATAAATTATTCAATTTAGAATTAATACAATCAAATATTGTAGATATTTCGTCAGACTATGGTTTGACGATGTTTCTACGGAAGACTAGATAGAAACTGTTCTTCATAAAATTTATATTTAAAATATTTTATCTATTTTATTTTGCAGAAAATCGACGACGAAAAGGTAGAAACGGCAAATTCTGGAAGCGATGAGAGTTCCGAGTCAGATAGTTCCGGTGAAGAAGATGATGATGAGCTTATGCCTAAGTTCACGATGCCTATACGTTTTGACCTCGACGAGCTGGCGGGGGCTTTCTTAGCAAACAACCAAAAGTGAGTATCTTTTCTTATTAAACAACGTTTACTTTAATTTTTTTATATTTTTTTGTTTTGAAACCCAATAATTTAAAACGAATTACACATCATTATCATACACGAATATACTAACCACGACACGGACATTAACATTACTTTTAATAATATAACATATAAATTTCTTTTAGATTTGGGTCTTTAAAATCTCCGTTCTCGTCATAAATCAAATAGTAAATTACAAATTGGTATTTGTAATAATTTTATTTGTTAATTTTTTCAGAGGACGTATGAACTGTGTAGTTGAGAGGCGTCATGAAGAAGCCATGGAGAAGCGCTTCCCGTTCAACCTTCTTAGTGCATTGACATCTCGCAGCCCCCAGGGTGAACGCATTTCTATCATCTGCCACGGTGGGGAGGAACGGTAAGTAATGCTGCTTTGCGTTTAAAAATTTAAAAAATTCTTTCGTTATATTATCTATTGTTAGGAACATAATTTTTAAGATATGATTTGCGATATATATTATTATTATCATTATCATCAACGATATATATTATTATTATCATCAACAATATCGTCTACAGTCTTTTTTGTAGCTTTGAGCTATATCACACGTAGCAGGGGATTTAGGCAGAGGGAACTTCGTATGCTCTCTGTCCCCCACCTTACTCAGAATTGTTGATACATTGCGTTTTAAACTCAAGGACGCGCTTCGTCTCTTATCAGAACGAGGAAGTGATAATAATTAGTTTCCCGAGTAGGAATCGAACGCCCAACCGTCACGTTCACATTTACATTATTTGCCTGTGAAGTCTTTATAGTCTTGTAACTTTTTACTGAGATGATCTTATGTACACTAATAACTAAGTACTCCGACAATTTGACCTTTTACTAAAATAATTTATGATTTATGACATGAAAAAGTTTTGCAGTAAAAAAAATACCAGGTAAAACATATGGATAATATTATGATAACATATCCATTATTATAATTACTTGTAATAAAAAATAATTTTAAAAACAAAGCAAACAAAGATTTAATTAGTTATAGGCAGTTATACCTCAATTATGTAAATCCATCCCGTGGTTCTGGAGATATCTAATAAAGAATATTACATACATACAAGATTCGCGCGAAAAACATTACCCTAAGCATACCCTTAGCAGTCGGAAAAAAGGATAAAAATTGCAATACCGTGGTTAATTTGGAATAAAATGATATTTAAGGTGGAAAGGATTTAAAGAAATGTGTTAGGTTTACCGATTCATTCGACCGAGTCATGGTTTAACTTTGTTTAAATAACTATAACTCTTGATCGATAACCACATCGCATTCCAAAATAATATGTTATATTTTACATACCGTTACATTATAACGGATTTAATAGATTGAATCAAACAATTGTATAATTGAAACGAATACAACGTGTTAAATAAGTGATATTATATTAAACGATTTATAGTTTCAAATGTAGAAAACTATATATTAATATAGCGGCCATAGCGTGGGAGTGGAAGATTCTGTAAATGTAATGGTTGTGGGTTCGAATCTTTTTCCAGGGCTCTCTTAGGCGTACAAAGTTAAAATTTGGTATTCAGGCCCCTGAAAGTAAAGAGGTTACCATAATTTCTATGATAATGGCAAAAACAGGCTTTTACGTTTTACTATTGTACATAGTTATCACGCAACGGAATTAGCTTAACAATAAGCGTTTTTTTTTTTTTTTTTCTGTCACTTGGAAATAAAAACATTTTTAACTTTTATTCCAAAACATTAATGTATAGCCAATTGATTAGTACTAAGAATACAATATTTAGGTTATCACATTGAGTGTACTGTGAAAACGTCGAAGAAAATATAAGAAAATCTCATTTCACGTTAATTTTTGTAAAAGCGTATCTCAATAAGGTAGAGTGCGCTACAAAAGCACTATGACGTTAATTTTATAAAGTGCGGGAAGTTTATCAGTGCTGTGTCAATGTGAGAGTTTAACTAAATTAAACGCGACTAATGGAACCTATTGTATATTACAATTTAACTTTGTTTTATAAAAATATTGAGGCCAGTCGTGGCGTAGAGGCGCAAGCGTGATTGTAAGCGCGACAGGTTGTCGGTTCAATTTCCATTCGAGGAAATTAAATATTTGATATTTTTATTTTTTTGCTCTGGCAAAGCTAATGAATTATAAAAATAAAAAGCATTTGTAAAATAGCAATATAGAACAAAAAAATATGGCGTAAATTAAAATTTATTTGTATTTATTAAATTAATTATTGTAGACTTGGATATCGATGTAATTATCCTGCTACTTCTTTTTTCATATTTATAGTTAATAGAAAAAGTAATAAAATGACATAAAATTTTAAGAACATATACACAAAAACAATTTAAATGACAAAGGATCGTTTAGAAGTTCCGGCTTTATCATTTTAATAAGAGAATTTAAGTTAATTCGTACGTCGAATGTTAAGCTGTCGAGATGTTTGTAAGAAGACTTAAGGAGTCGGAACTTATTGTGTTGATTTAACTGAAGACCAGGATCATTCTGTATTTTAGATGTTTTTGACACAATTGGTAAAGCGATATTGCTTGTTATATATTAATAATATATAAGTAAAATAATAACGACTATTTTTCGGTTCAAAATAGGACACTGTAAAGTGTCTTTCGTTTTTATAGATCCCTACCTTTTAAGAAAAAGGAACCCTTATAAGATCACTTTGTTTCCTATCTGTCTGTGTGTCTGTCAAAAACCTCTATTTCAGGAATGGTTGGAGATATCGAGTTCAAATTCAAACCATATACTTCTATCGGATTCTATCGGATACGGTCCCATGATTTTCAGACAAAAACGTATTTCCAGACTTATTTAAAAGAAAGGTTTCGATGTTTATAAAGCAAAAAACGCGTATTTCGATACTATAATTCTAGCGAGAGACTTGGAGAAGAGTGGATTCAGCTTCAAATCTTTAGTTATGCACCCATACTGGCTGTACAGGCTAAATAAGTTTGCGAATTTTGTCATTAAGTTCAATACATTTAATTTGGCTAAACCTTCACTTGATTTAAAACATAATTATATTATACATATATTTTAGCATTCTGTCGCATTTCTTTATTTCATAGTAAATTGTACATAGATAAATAATTATCAAAACTGGTGATGTATTATTTAGATTCGTATTTTTTTTATTTTTCATACTGAAACTCAAAAACATTACCACCCTTTAATTATTAAGTTTAATTTAAAATATTCCATGAGTAACTTGAAAGGAGTCTTATATGAGATAAATAATAAGTAAATGATTGTTACAGACCGTTGCCGATGTTCCTTGACCCACAATCACAAGTGTTCGCATACCCACTGTCCGGGCCAGTGCGCCTACCGCTGCGCCCAGCGCCTGAGCGACCTGAGCCTCAAGGACTATTCAAAATATTCAAGAATTTAGAACAGGCATCCATGATGGTAAGTACCTGAAGAAAATGTTTAAAATTTCTAGCAAATAAAAAAAAATATAATAAACTATATGGATATTATGTCTCTGTTTTTTCCGCAATGCACAATATTTGTGAAAGAAAGGAGTGATTTCATAGAAAATTCTACTTTATTTACGTTAAAAAATATGTAAAAGGCTGTGGTTCTTCGAATTCTGCTAATATTATGGTAAACTAGTAAGTGGTCTTAATGTAAAGCAAATATAACACGCTAAAAACTTTATCTGATACATTACTAATAAAAATCGGAAAACTTGAAAATATGAGTGGGCACTTTGAAATCAACGACGGCATTGTTTGTACTTTACGTAGAAAAACCTATTTTTTTTAAATAAATTTAACTTCTATATTTATAAATAATAAAATTTAATCATTCAATTAATTTCAAATTCTGAAAATGAACGAATAATTTTGTAAAAACAAATTTCAAGAAAGTAAGTCATTGAGTGATTGATTGATTTGTTATTAAAGTGGCGTAACTTATTTGATGTTTATTTGATTCTTACAACTTGAAATAACATTATTAAACTAAGATATAGTGTTACAGGCGATTCTTTCAGTAGATCTTAAATAATTAATTTTATGAGACGCAAAAGATATCTTATAGCTATTTATCTTATTTTTTTTAGCCTTTTGTAGTAGAATCTTCTGCAGTAAGTAGAAACATAGACTAATAAGATTATTAAGTTTAACGTGGCGGGACCTTTGGCGGTGTTGCTTTTTTACTAGATTTAATTTAATTAAATATAATTTTTCTCCTGAGTGGCGTCGAAGCCTCAACCATCAAGTTTACAACATTTTTTTCTTTATTATAATTCTTTAATTTTAATCACACAATTTTTTTTGCAATAAATAGTTATTATGAATATAGTTACCTAATAATACACTATGTAAATCTGGATATAAAATTTAATTATTTTATTTTGATTGACAGCCAGACAGATGGATAATAAAATGATCTTTTAAGGGTTTTTTGACCCTACCTTCTTTGATATGCCTTACATTTGTATTCAGTAAGCGATTGATTACTATTTCGACTTAAGCATTCCAATCATGGCGCAGTCGCGTAAAGTGTGACTGTAAACGCGATAGGTAGTGAGTTAGATTCCCATCCGAGGAAATTAAATATTTAATATTTTCATTTCTTCGTTCTGGTATCGAGGCAAACACGCAATGCCTCCAGAATTCGGTAGGAGATGGGAAAAAGAATGTCTTAACACTAGGTTGCCTCTGCCTACCCTACTTTATGCGGCCTGCTGTGCTCTGCGGTCTTACATGAAGTTGAAAAAAAAACCAAAAAACTAAAGCATTGAGTCCTATATTCATCACGGCTAATAGGTAGGATAACATCAAATATAACATAGTGTTTTATATCGCTTGGTCGTGCAAAAAAATTCTTTGATGTGTATAATTGTCTTAAAAGTTTGACTTTAAGCAAAACCTTGGACCGCACGACCGGAGGCGTTTAATTTCACACATTTTTTTTAGTAGCAACAAATTTTATTTAGTTCTTAGGAATGAAACATACAGTGACTTACATAACTTTGAGGCCAGTCGTGGCGTAGTGGCATGAAGTGTGACTGTAAATCCGATTGCTTGTGGGTTCGATCCCCACTCCAAGAGATGAAATATTTACTTAAATTTATATTTCCATTTCTTCGCTCTGGTGTCGGGAAATATGTTACAAATCTAAATAAAAAAAACAGCTTCACGCTGTATCTCGCACACAGCAGGGTAGGCAGAGGAAACCTAGTTTTAAGCTCTCCGTCACCCACTGTCTGCCGAATTTTGGAGACATTGCGTGATTAGTGGTAGAACTCAACGCCACGCTTTGGCCTTGGTACCAGAGCGAATAAATGAAAATATTAATAAACAATAATTCACTCCTCCGAGTAGGGATGGAACCCACAACCACAACCATCGTGTTATAGTCACGCCCTTGTGCCACGACGGCCTTAATTTCAAAAAAGTTTCTAACTTAATCTTACCATACCACCTTACCTTGCGACGACATTTTGCTGTTGAATTAATATGCAGCGTTTACTTACGGCGGTTAATAGAACTACAAATAATGCGCCGTTATAGTTAGGGTTAAATTAAATATTTTATATCATCAAGTGGGGATCGAACCCACAATAACACCCTTGTGCCCCTGCGTCAGAACTGGTCCCCAATATTTAATTTTGTTCTTATACTTGAGTACTGTGTAAGAATTGAAAACCTAGGTCGTTGAACCGTTACTGGTTTCGCGCCCTAAATGCATATTGGCTTATGCAATAAACAGAGCCGGTTTTGGTCATCAATTTTTTTTTTTATTTTAACCAACATTCGTTAGTAAGCATCAGTGGAGGATTTACAAATTTTTAAGTTACATTTTATTTATTTTTCACTACGAGAAAGCTACATTATCACTGATAGCTGGAATGATCACCGCCATCACGCCCGAGCCGGTGTACCGAATTTTACTTGAAGGTTTTGGGTCAAACGTAAGCTACGTTTTTCTTCAATTTTTTTAAAATATTATATAAAATTGTGACTGATGGCTGTCCGAACAAGGAAAATTTACAAGAAAAATTATGATTGGTGGCGTGTGTATGTATGTAACTCAAATAATAGAACTCAAAAAAAATATTATTTTTAAATTTGTTTGTTTGTCGGTTTGTCTCTTGGTTTATTTATTTGTACTTTGTACACGCTAATCTCAGAAATGTCTTAAATAATTTAAACGTCGCGAGCGGGTCGCTAGTATATAATAGGAGGAGTGCTTAAAGTTTGAAGTTTTGTTTGTTCTGGAAAAGTTAGACATGCTTATGTAAACAATCTCGTAGTGTGATGTATTGTAACCTTTGAGCCGTTATCGATTGATTAATTATATGATGTTAATGACATTTAATACGCATTATCATTCAATGGATGTAAAAAAATAATAATAAATATAATTATAAACTATCGATTTCCTGTATTCTTCCTCAATTAAACTTTTGAATATTAATTTGAACAGATTAAGTGTATTATTTATACATTCATATAACGTTTTTTAAATAGTAATTTGAAATATATGGACAGCAAATTTATTATTTTTGATTATCTTGATAGGTAGTATAAGATGAATTAAATATTTTTAAATTATAAATAACTTACACACTTAATTTTTTTTTAAATGTTTATTTTTAAAAATAATTAGGGCTTGGGCTTAAAAGCTCAATTTCTATTACATTTTTATATATAATAACAATTATGAAATTATGAAATTGATCTATGTACAATGCATAAGTATATGGAATGAATCGAAAAATACATTAATATAAATAAATAAATATTCGAATAAACAAATTTGTATTTTATTATACATTCTTAATTCATTTCCGAGTCGAATTTAAATAAATAACGCTATTTTCAAAAGCGTCATGATCTATGTGTTATCAACATAGATCAACCACATAGTAGAAATAGACATACTTCTCAATTTCACGCTGTATCTCGCTCATCTTCTACCTAAGACAGAGGGAATCTAGTGTTAAGGCACTCCGTTCTCGACTTTTCGTTGAATTTTTAGAGTCACTGAGTGCTGAGCGGGGGAACTCAACGCCGAGCTATTCACTTGGCGCGAGAGCAAAGAAATGAAAATATTAATAAATAATAATTCATTACGAGTTGGAATCGAATCTATAGCCGTCGTGTTACAAACATATCCACGACAACTTCAGATACACGTATACCTATCTCATTATTATAAACATTCGGTTACATCACTCAAACAAATAAAAATAAATACGTACACACAATACAAAGAGATATTCGAACAAAAACTCGCGCGGTCACATTTGTATTGTGGAATGAGATTCGTTTTTTTTTCTTTATTCTTTATTATTAGATTTTTTCTATCAATTTTATCTGAGAATCATATTGGTGGCAATGTGAAGGTCACTACTTTGTAGTCGTATAATGTTAAGTTCAAAGCTATATTATTAACAACATGATACGAACTAAACCATCGCACTCCTACCAATGATAAAATATAGAGATAGACTCTATCAGATACTCGATTTTTACACTATTTTGTAATATTATTTATATATTGTTGTTGTTTCCTTGTATAATATAATATATAATTAGGTACTTTAAAGATAAATAAGTGAGGTTTACGACTTAGCAAAATATAACCATTTTTATGGGTATTTGAAGATTAAAGTACTATGTGTTTCAGCCATTAGCTTTACCTTGATATCGACTTCAACATTATAAAATCTTTCTTTAATTATGTTTGTCTTCTGCATAGAACCTGCCACAGTATTCATTATATTGGTTTTTTATACAGTATGTATATATGTATGTATATACATGCAGTGCAATATACCTATGTAACACTCGATATTAATGCATAAATAATAAAAAGTGCTAACTTGTTTATATACTCGATACCTACTGAACTACATAGCGCGGTCTAGTTATTTGTTTATATGTTAATATATTTTTATTTTATGAGACTAGCCGTGGCGCAGTGGCACGAAGTCTGACTGTAAAACCGACTGGCTGTGGAGTCGATCCCCACTCGAGGAAATGATATATTTAATTAAATTTATATATCCATTTCCTGGTGTCAAGGCTAAGCGCGTTGGAGGCGTTGATTTCTGCCACTCAACAAGCAAAGCTTCCAGAATTCGGCAGAAAGTGAGGAACGGAGTGGTTTAACACTAAATTCCCTCTGCCTACCCTGCTGTGTGCGGGATACAGCGTGAAGCCGATTTAATATATTTTATTCAATCTATAACAGACATTTCCCTATTAGTACAGCTATATAGGTATGATATACAGATTGTTTTTGTTATCAACACTTTAAGCGAAACCACAGTTTTAACTACTCCATAAAAATCCAATACAATTAAAACAAAATAGATTGTTTCAAAATTTTTTTCAACACAAATTAATAAATAAAATTATTGTTGTAAAATAAAACGCCAAGAAAATAATAAAAAAAAACAACATCATAGATTCTCGTATGACAATTTTACATGTAGCTAAATAGAACGTAATCAAAATAAATGACTCATTTTAAATAGTTGTAGAATGTAGAGAATTGAGTTTGGACGTTTAATAAAGAACTCGTTATACGAAATTTCAATCTTCTCTCCTGCACACGTTACGTACTTCTGCAAAAAGCATAAGGCCTTTAACCTTTCGAAGTAAACAAACAAGTGTTTTTTTATTTTTATTTTTATGAAGGCTTTTATTTCTTTTATTTGAGTGAGCTTCGTTTTCATATTAGTGCATTAAACATAAATACAATATAAATAAAACTATGTTGAGATTTCTTATAATGGAACTTGTCATCGTCGCTGCTATAAATTAGCACGATTAAATGCAAAACGTTGGATTATAATAAGGTTTGCAAAGAAGCACTTGTTATTTAGTAATATTCTTTCTAGTATATGTAGTAACATAAATATATTTTCATTTACATTTATTTATATATAAATATATTACAATGTTACATAAGAATATTTGCGAGTCGAATGTGTTTTAATACCTACTCTTAAGTAAAATTTGGATAGCGTCTGTTGTTTCATTTTCAAATGATTAATTATAAAATTGATACATACCTACACCAGAAATATTTTCTTAGGCTTTAGTTTAGATATTTTTTTGTAAAATTTAACTAGTAAAAATATATTATATATTTCAAACATACATTCACCGCTATCGAATTATTTACACGAGTTGATTGATGCAAACAAGTATACTTAATATATTTGAACAATTTGTGGAACTCGTCCTGGATAGCCAATTAACGTTAGGTTTATACGTATGTATGTATGTATGTATATATGTATGTATATGGCAGATAAAACAAATGACTAACATTTCTCGATGCTTGTAACGGTACTCAATAATGAGCGTGTACGGAACAATGTTGGTGTCAGTGGGCCAACTAAAATTGTTCATCCCATTCAATAGGTAACTGTATATGACATTGATTTTCTTTGTGTTACTGATAGGGAAGAGGTTTAGTTAACATAGTCGTATGTATGGTCATACGGACTTATCCAATGAAATGTTGAAACAAGATATAATAGATATCTGTGAGAAGTTATTATGATAACACTAACAGTAATTTTTATATAAATCGCATAGATATTTGGTTTCTTCTTTTAATATTACAATTTAGTACGATTTCTTCTAATATTACTATTTCATCCAGGCTTCTAAAGTTTTATAAACTATCTCTTTTATGAATGGAAGAGGTCATTATTTTTAAATTGAAAAAAATGGAGGAATAAAACTCAAGTCTCACATGTATCCTTGTAAACATCAAACAACATTCTATGAGAGGAAGATGTTTGATTTATTCCTCATCTTTTTAATAAAAATCTTGGTTAATATTTACGAAAAAGTTATTGTTCAATACATGTAAGTAAGATTTGTGGGTACAAAGGGTTATTGATAAAATAAGAACGTTTCGAAAAATAAAACTCAATTTTTACACAACAAAATAAGTACTTACGGCTCTTTGAAGGATGATGTTGCCTTGAAGTTTTCTTTTACATTTGATCTTTATCTTAAGACTTTATTGGATTTTACTTGCTTTCTTCCATATTTTACTAAAAGAGAAATAGCTACTGTCCTTTATTTGTTTGTAAATTTGAAATACCAAATATTTTTATTCTTATTAAAAAAAGATAAATAGATAAATTTGAAAATTTTCGTACATTTTATAGTAAATTCGTAAGCACAAGAATTATATTCGTTAGTTACATTTTTATGAATACACTGCATAACTTATAAAATGATGAAATAACAAGATATAATTTTTAGTAATTTTTTAAAATGTGTTTTTTAAATCTCAAGGGCAAATTTTATTGAATCTGAAGCATGTAAAGAATAAATTTATTGTAAATACTGAAGAAAAAAAAACCGTTATGTATGTTTTAGTAAAATAATAAATAAATATGCATTTAAGACTTATTTCTGTTGTAAAATTGTATTGGGATATATACATTATTATACTCTTGTAATAATCTATGTATTTCTATGCCATGCCACATCATGCCATGGCATAGACATACATAGATATTATGCCATGTACATGAAAGATACATAAGAAAAAATATTATTGGTGGCATTAAATAACGTAATAGAATCAAAAATAATGATTTAAAAAGGTTTGAATTAAAAAAAAACTTAAAAAGGTTTATTTATGCGTTTTTTCACGCTAATCTTAGAGAATCGGCTTAAGCGATTGAAGTACAGTTTTACTGAGGACTGTTGCAATAGTATTTAGACAATTTAGGCATTTAGGCAAATTTCGTCACCATATAGTATTTAGTCGTGGCGCAGTGGTACAAATGTGACTGTAAAACCGACTGGTTGTGGGTTCGATCCCCACTCGAGGAGATGAAATATTTACTTAAATTTATATTTACATTTCTTCGCTCTGGTGTCGAGGCAAAGCGAGGCGTTGAGTTCTGCCACTCAACACGCAATGCCTCCTAAGTTCGGCAGAAAGTGGGGAAAGGAGTGTCCTTAACACTAAATTCCCTCTGCCTACCCTGCTGTGTGCGGGATATAGCGTGAAGCTAATTTAATTTAATTTTTTTTATTTAGTGTTTGTTTTAGACCAAAATTATATCCCAAAACATAAACCCAAACATAATAAAAAGTATTATAAAATTATATATATAAAAATATCATCCTCTTACAAAGAAAAAAATGTTTTTTTATTGTGTCTACATGTTAAAAGTTATCATCTATAAAAAAATATTCAATATAAAATGTAGATGGAAATCTTTTGAAAGTAGTTATTAGAAAGTGATTTGAATATCAAATATATGTAGATACCTATATGTTTTAGGTTTACTAAGAAATCAGGTCATATAAAAGAAATACATAAATATGCCACATTTTTTATTTTTTATTTTTTTATATTTTCTTGCTAATAGTGCTGTGTTGTTTTACTTACGCTTTTGCTGATGTTTTGAAATAACTTAATATTTTAATTTCCTAAGGTCATTTCATGAAATAGACATTTGTTTCGTTTTCACTTTCAAATAAAACCTGAGAACTGCATACAACTTCATATAACATATTTTTTAAACTTTAAAACGCCTTTTGTAATTAAGATTTTATAGTAAAATTTTATGTTCGACGAAACCCATAAAGAATTGCTTTATTTAATAGTAATATGTAAAAAATATATATATATGGAATAACAACCTATTTAACAAAAACTATTTCTATAACATATGAAAAAAAAAATAACATATTAGCCTCACGCTGTATCCCGCACACAGCAGGGTAGGCAGAGGGACCTAGTGTTAAGACACTCCGTTCCCCACTTTCTGCCGAATTCTGGAAGCATTGCGGGTTGAGTGGCAGAACTAAACGCCGCGCTTGGCCTTGTCACCAGAGCGAAGAAATGGAAATATAAATCTAAGTTAACATTTCATCTCCTCGAGTAGGGATCGAATCACAACCGGTCGGCTTTACAGTCGCACTTCGTGCCGCTGCGCCGCGACTGACTAAAAAATTATAATGTTTATTAATTATTATTTTGCAATTGTAGTTGCAACTATTAGGCGGGACTTGACCATTGAAGCTTGCAAACTGACATTGTTAGCTGCTGTTCCCATTTCGACATCACTCAACTTAATTACTACTATAATCGATAGGTACGACTCTATGCACGCGATGCGTACTATTGTTTTGAATGTAATTAGTTCATAAACACTTGGCACGTTAAATTAATAATTAATCATGGTTGCTTATTATGAAGATCTATAAAAATATCTCATATTATTTTTTTATATGAATCATTATTCCTTAGAACAGTTCACAATAGAAAATAAGATTAGCCCCATACAATGCCAAAATTGCCTCTGCCATTGTCAAATAAAAAAAAAATATTTTACATCCTTTATAGGATAGAATATAATAAAAAAATAATTAATAATAGTAGAGAACAAAATATATAGAAACACTAACGATATTTATATGTTTTTAATAGATAAACATCTTAATTCACTTAAAATTTCACTATTTAAAACTAACAATAGTCTCATATACTCTGTGTCAATCAAATTAATGTATATCTTCAAAATAATACAATAAATTGAGAACTTGATCACAGCCACTACTTATACAAACACTAACATAAACAACGTAAACATAGAGTCCAGACTGTATAAAGACGCCTCCGAGATGCTGTTCGCACATGATTCTCGCTGCAATTTAGCTTGAATGCAACCTTGACATTTACCGTCGCATCGGGGCCCACTGCGGCCACTAGCCCCAGCGGCGGAAACGGTTATAACGCACCACGGGAAGGTAGGGGTACCTAGCGGGCACTATCACGTTTTCAAGGTTGTACCCTCTTCGGTGTCTCACCAGTTCACCATTTTCTATTTTCCTAAGCGGCTTCACAATTTTTACAACGTTAGATTCTAAAATCACGTTGTCAGCGACCACAGCTTCCTCCGGCCGCAGTTTAGTGACGAGCTTCGCCCTATTCTTCTGTGAACTGAGGTATTCCTCACTGAGAACATAGTCCAGGAGTTTCGGCACTTGGTTGTATCTAGTGTCTATTTCTCTCTCGAAGCCAAGGCGGTCGCGTGGATGCGGAGCAGGTGCGGTGAGTACGGACGCTGCAAGCGAAACGAGCGCGAGGTACGCGTACATGATGCGATGCGAGACGATCGTTTGAGCCGCGCGCGCCCGCAACACATTTTATATAAGTATGCGGCCGATCGGTCGATTCGTTCCTAATTTGAGTACATTTTTTGTATTCTTTGTAGGCGAGGCGTTCTTGAACTTGGCAGGGTAACTGATCTGAGGTGCAACGACAACGGAGCACCCGCGGGGCCACAGCGTGGCATGACTCTTTTGTTCGCTCTTTTGTTATTTTTTTTAATATACCTAATTAAAATTAATTAATGTTCAGTTATTATGTGAGGTGTGATTATAAGCGTGGTTTCGGGTTTTATTCCCACTCGAGGTAATTAAATATTTACTATATTAATTCCCTTGCTCTGGTACCGAAGGAAAGCGCAGCGTTTAGTTCTGCAATACAACACGCAATGCCTCCGAAATTCGGCAGTGCGTGGAGAACGCATTGTCTCAACACTAGATTCCATCTGCGGGATACAGCGTGAAGCTGAAAAAAAAATTTTTCGTTAATAGCTTTCGTAGACCTTGTGCCACTTTAACACCATCTACACAGGACGGCCATCACCCGGGTGCAGTTGGCATAGATTATATCACACCTCGCCACTAATGTGGAGTTGAAGCATTTGCTGTCATGAGTTATGATAATTATTCGTGTTTATACTATATACACGTTTATACCTTAATACTTTAGGAATGGTGATTACTAGAGGTTACCTAATGGCGTGTTTCCATTGTTTTTGCTTATAAAAAAGCATTTGGTCACTTAAATTCTTTGTTTTTATTAATAAAAGTGTATTAAATTGTCAAATTTGAAGTAATTTATTAGTTCACTTAAATAAAAATGTCAAATAAAATTGGCTATTTAAACATGGTTATAAGTATGGAATTTACAGGTCAATAATTACTGATCTTAGATGTGCTTAATAAATAGACTGTCTATTATGCTATCAAGATTTATAAATTTAAACGTATTTATATTGATGAGTACTATATAGCAAATGAACAGATTTTATACAGTCATAACACAGAAAAGTATAATATATTTTGTTTTTGTCAAAGATGGTAAATATACAAAAATATATACTGAAAAGATTATAGAGATACAATATTAACTACAACACTTTAAAAGGCTTTAAGTATACACTAAATAAAAAAAAATATTTGAATCAAAATAAAGAGCGCGTTGAGATTCGTCACTCAACGTAAACACGCAATGCCTCGAGGATTCGGCAGAAAGTGAAGAACGAGTGTCTTAGCACTACGTTCCCTCTGTCTACACGCTATACCCCGTTAGAGTTAAATTAAATTACTTATAAACAAACGAGTTTAAGAAACTAACCAATTTAATTTTCAATATTTGTATTATATTAATAAAAAAAAAGAAACTGCTATAAAAAAAACATTCAACATTAAGTTAACAAGGTGAAGGACTGCGAGATCACCACAATTACCCCTTTACGGAACTGTACTTGATAATTCAAGGATCCGTTACAAATATAGCTACTAAATTTAATTTATTGAAGTAAAAACTTCTTCAATCGAAACAAGTTTTGTTACAATTAACATTATTACTACGTATTGAGTATCATGATTATTTTGTTTGTATGAATCAGGATTGCTAGAGGCCAGTTGTTTCACAGTCACAAAGTGTGACTGTGAAACCGACTGGTTTTGGGTTCGATCCCCACTCGAGGAGATAAATATTTACTTAAATTTATTTTTTCATTTCTTTATTCTGGTGTCGCGGCAAAGCGCGGCACAATGCCTCCAGAATTCTGCAGAAAGTGGGGAGCGAAGTGTCTTAACACTAGGTTTCTTCTGCCTACCCTACTGTGGGAGGGAGGAGGGAGGGCAAGTTGCTTTTCAATGTTTGGTTTTGTATACATTGTTAAAATTCATGGAGCGTAAGTCTGAAACCGACGGCATTATACGGAACTGAAAATGCGAGGTCGTCTTCAAAACGTACATAGAAAATCAGAATATAGGAAGCTAATGGAGCTGTCGAGGTTGACCTTTAAAAATGTATCTTGTATGTAATTACCATATCTTTTTAGTAAAATAGTGGCATCGAGTGATGTTGGTGTTTAAAATGTAAACCACCTAACGTTTTATGTTCACTTTCTAACTTTTCCTTTTGATATGAAAATGAATTTCTAAATAAAAATGATAACCAAACACGCATTAATATTAAAGAAAGTGGATTTGCGAGAATAATATGTTGATGAGATTCTAAGACAAGTTCCACTAGCGTTTTTTGTTTTTTTTTTTATAAGTTCAGAACATGTTCAAGAACACCAATATTTCTTATCAATCTTCGACACATCCGGTAACGAAGTAATGGTAGTATTTAAAAAATCTCACAGATACTTGATTTAATAGAAAATGTACACGATTAAGTTTCGTATGCATTTTTATAACGGAAATGTGTTAATACCAAACGGAAGTTAATTATTAAACGTGTTCAAAATGGGTACATGAATTATATAGTAGCAGGTTACTTTACAATCCAGGCAAGTATGCAGTTGTAGTGTTGTGATTACAACAAATACAAATTTTACTTTGTCGTGTTCCATCTCATAATTATTCAAATCTTTTATTATTTGTTGTTAATAACCTTGTTGTTTATTGCATTTACATATGTATATAGTAACATCTTTTAAATATATTATTAGGCACCAGACAAAGTACTTCAAAATATAACAAACACTACATTTATATTAGAATTGCGCGTATTAATAGTTTTATAATTTGTTTTTTTTTTCCTAAACACAAGACGAGGACCTCAAGTCATTTATTTCAATTAAGCACAGAAAAATCCACCTAGAACCGGTTCCGATCATGAGATTAAAAGATCGTAATTATCTGACAAAGACTTCGACGTTGGATCTACGGAGTTGTTGTCGATCGAGACTTGCAAAAAGAGTTATCGAATTCTATTTTAATTGAACGTATCCACTAACTCATAGTACTTAATTATAGATTAGTAAAGGTTTTTCTTTTTGGAGTATGTATTAGATATCGCATAATAAGATTTTTTTTATACGTTATTATTTACATTATGAGGCCGTCGTGGCTCAGGGACACAGAGGTGTGACTGTAACGCGATGGTTGTGAGTTTGATCCCCATTCGAGGCCAAGAATTATTAATTATTAAAACTTTTATTTCTTCCTTTGGCAAGACAAAAGTCCGTCGATAAGTTCCGTAAAGCCTCGGAAATTGGGGAACGGAGTGTTGTAACACTATTATCCGTCTGCCTACCCCGCTGTGTGCGGGATACAACGAGAAGCTGATTTATTTTTAATTTTACTAACATTACAATGGATTAGGAATTAAAATAATACTTTGTAACATGGATCTTGGACCATATATGTAGCTTGTATTGTTAGAAGAGATTTTATGTTCTAATATAGTAGAGACAATGCGTCCTAACATATTATAATAAAGAAGGACAGATGTTGCGGACAATATGAAGATCGACGCCTCTTCCGTGATTTTATATCATTCCGCATTAATCAATATGGCGCAAGCGCATCTGGAATATTAATAGATATATTTGTATGTAAGATTTAACGGATTAAAGTCACTCGTGAGTATAACTTACTTGGGCAACTATTTAATATTTAAAAATTAGAAGGTATCAAGGCTAGGACCGCTATGTGTTTAGGTAATAATCATAATAATAAAACGTGCAGTAATGTTTTTTTTTTTTAGAGACCACGTATTTTTTGCTCAATCTACAAATGGTTAGATTATAGCTAAGTCGTTGCTTGTTATATTTGAATTAGGGTAAAATCGTGAGTCGATCATATGTATATTAATGCGTTTTAACGTATACGATATTGTGCATATAAGAAATTAAAACATATTTCGTGATTATTATGTTGTTTTCAATTTTTTGTACTAAAATATATATATAAAAGAGCATATAAATATCCATAAGTATTTAATATATATATATATACATTTTAAATTTTTTTTTTTAAATTAGCTTCACGCTGTATCCCGCACACAGCAGGGTAGGCAGAGGGAACCTAGTGTTAAGACACTTCGTTCCCCACTTTCTGCCGAATGTTGGAGGCATTGCGTGTTGAGTGGCAGAACTCAACGCCGCGTTTTGCCTCGACACCAGAGCGAAGAAATGAAAATATAAATTTAAGTAAATATTTCATCTCCTCGAGGGGGGATCGAACCCACAACCAGTCGGTTTTACAGTCACACTTTGTACCACTGCGCCACGACTGGCCTCAATATTATATATAATTATATATTTCCTTGTTCATCAAGTAGGTACTAGTCAGGTCATTGCTTTTCGATCGTTTTTCATCTCTGCGTTGCGTTTTCGCAACGTTGATTGCATTATTCATAAAAAAACAATAGCTCACCATATTTGGTATGTATCTACGTACGGTTATATGAATATATTACATACCTATATACAATACCAAAATGACGTGATAAGCAAATATAAGAGTTAATAGAGAGAGGCCAGTCGTGGCGCAGTGGTACATAGTGTGACTGTAAAACCGACTGGTTGTGGGTTCGATCCCATCTCGAGGAGATGAAATATTTACTTAAATTTATATTTTCATTTCTTCGCTCTGGCGTCGTGGCAAAGCGCGGCGTTGAGTTCTGCCACTCAACACGCAATGCTTCCAAAAATCCGGCAGAAAGTGGGAAACGGAGTGTCTTAACACTAGGTTCCCACTGCCTACCCTGCTGTGTGCGAGATATAGCGTGAAGCTATTTTTTTTTTTTTTTAAATTAAAATATTAAAGTAAGCATACGATATTATCAGTTTTAGTTTTTTTTAATAATACAATTCTTATATATTCGAGGTTACATATTTCTTAAATTTTTACGCTTATTATTATAGCAGAGGCCATGGGAATCTTCAGAAGAACAACAAATGACCCCTCCGCGTGAGATGCGCATTCACGTCCAACGTATCTTCGGCATCCCCGCGCCACACAACATGCCTTCTCCTCTCGAGAACATGGGACAGTTTGCACCACCACCACCGCCACCACCACAAGAACGTAACGAGGTATAATATATTGTTTTTTTTAATGATAATGTTATTTTGCAACATAACTAAAGGAAATTATAAAATAATAAATGATTGTGTTTATAGGATTTTTAGATTACATTGTATTATATTAATGCACAATACGAATGTAAATATTTTAAAAATAAGAAACTTTATACTTATTTTTAAAAAAAATACATTAATTGATGTTTTTTTTTTAAAAATAAAGCAGCGTGAACAAGAAGAAATGATGGCGCCAAGACAGATGCGAGTGATTGCAATTTCTGCTCCACACAACATGCCGCCCCCACCCGAAAACATGGGTCCCTTCCAGCCCCCACCGCCACCTCAGGCTCAAGCGCAAAATGAGGTACATTTAAATTCATATCAAATATAATCCACAGTACGTTGTTATAATTTTGTTTTAAGTGGAAACAATACGGCCCAATTTTATTAAGCTTTTTACAGAATTCACTTTATTTTGTACGTTTAACAGAAACATTTACTGAATGGGCAGAAAAATTAACTTCTCATTTATTATATTATTACGGATGTCGTCAAATATTCTATTAAAAATCTTTACAATTTATCTAATACGTCGTCGTCTACTTGACTTTGTCTATTCCACCTTCTATGAGTTTAAGCAAAGAAAATTTAAAAATGATAAAATTATACTAGAAATCTTATTCTCGAGGTCAGTCGTGGCGTAGAAGTACAAAGTGTGCTTGTAAACGTGACCGATTGTGGGTTCAATCCCCAATCGATGAAATGAAATATTTATTTAAAAATATATTATTTATTTCTTCGTTCTGGTATCGGGGCACAAGCAGAGTTGAGTTCCGCCACTCAACACGCAGTGCCTCCGGAATTCGGCGAAAAGTGCAGAACGGAGTGTCTTGATACTAGGTTCCCTCTGTCTGTCCTGCTATGTGCGGGATACAGCGTGAAGTTGGAAAAAAATCTATAAAATATATATCACACATGAAAAAAAATATGGTTATTAGTGTTAATATGTAAAAAGTTAGTATCTGTACTCATTTTTGCACCTAGTCCGCGAAACAGGATCTGCGAGTACCGTAAGAATTTAATTCGCCTGTCAATATAAATAGCCTGTGCATGAAGTCAAAAAACTTTGCTCAGTGGAAAAATAAGTATCCCGTTATTTCGGCACCTTATGTTATTATTATACATAGGTATATTATTACCAAAGAAGAAGTCATGCTCGTAATTATGTTAAAATTTATTAAATTTTACCATAAATTAGATTTTCACTTTTATTTTTATAATAACTCACTAGTGGCACCACGCGTGGCTTCGCCCGCTTGTACTACACAATTATTAATTTTTTTCATCTCAATTTCTGCGCATGGAACTCTTTATATTCATCCCATTATATGATATTGAATATTAATTTAAATTTATCGAACCCAGTAACACTTTGTGCCCCTGCGCCACGATCGACATAATCAGGCCTATAATTCAATGTCTCCATTTTTGTGTAATATGTTATATCAATTCTAAATACCATTTATAATAATAATAAATACTTTTAAATGTCTCTTGTCCACTGAAATTTTGACTGGAACTACTTAACGTTTCATATATTTATAACCTGTACTTTATATAAAAAAATTATACAACAACAATATAAAAAAACGGGCTGTGCAAGTTAACCATTACATTGTCTGTTGATTCTCTTTATTTAAATAGGAATGGAATATATAACAACAATGTGTTGGAATCACTGAAGCGTTTTCTCGTTAGAGGTTAAAGAACTGCGTTTATTAGCATATGAATGAGGTCAATATTTTTTATTGCCTTTAATGCTCTGTTTATATTTTAATTGTATTATATATCTTACGTAATTTCAAATTGAAATTGTCTTTTGGCCTGATATGTTTTTATGAGTGTAAATAAAATAAATAAATAAATCAGCTTCACGCTGTATTCCGCACACAGCAGGGTAGGCAGAGGGACTCTGATGTAAGACATTCCGTTCCCCACTTTCCCCACTGCCGAATACTGGAGGCATTGCGTGTTAAGTGGCAGAACTCAACGCCGTGCTTTGCCTCGACACCAGAGCGAGGAAATGGAAATATAAACTTAAGTAAATACTTTATCTTCTCGAGTGAGGATCGAACCCACAAACAATTGATTGTACAGCCACACTTGTGCCGCTGCGCCACGACTGGCCTCACCTTTTTATGAGTGTTTCGATAAAAAAAATATTAAGACAGACATTTATCTAGTTTTAATAAATTATTTGATAATAATACTTTTACTGATTTTTGATATTTTTTCACGATTCAACGGCTGTTTCTTTTTTAGATGTTGTTGTGTATATATTTATTTTGGGTGATCCACACGGATTACTCTTCCTGCATATATTGCAAAACAGATATAATAGAATATGATCAAACATATAAATAATAAATTTATTTCTTCAGCAACAAGCCGTGCTTCATCAGTTTATACCTCAGTCAGCCCCCACACAAGAAGTAGAACAACCTGAGGTGAGTTTAAATCTTATTTCTATTTAATTAAAATTATTTTTTTGCATTGCGTGTTGAGCTATGCCTCTTTACCAAAGCGAGGAAATGAATTTCTAAATATTTCATTTTCTGGAATAGGAGGAATCGAACCCACATCCTGTCGCGTTTACATTTTATGCATCTCATACGCGTCTTGAATGAAAATTACAACGCCCACTAATTGTAATGATAACTTTATTATTATTTTAATATAATTTATGTCCATAAGTTGTATTAAATATAACAATGGAATGGTTTTCAGGTACAAAAGATGCAAATGGAAGGTAGTCCAGTTCAGATGAACTTGCCATGGGACCTGACTCCCGAGGATCTGCACATGATCCACCGCACCGCGCAGGAGGCGGTTGCTAACCAACGCCGCGAGCAACAGATCGATAACGACATGCAAGAGGTGCGCCTTTTGACTATCTTTTATATTTTTACATGTCAGTTGTAGCAAAATAGGGATTTTAATTTTACAAGAAATAAATTAACTTCATTTTGAATTTGAACGCTTTGGATAAGAACTTACAACATATAATATGTAGATACTTGATAAATGCCGATTTCAAATTCAAATTAAATTTCTGAAATAAATTATATTTCTTATAGCATTTTAAATGCGTTAAAAATTTATCGCGGCACATAGGTATATTTTTATAACTTCTCGAGACATTTTTTTAATTTTTTAAGCTTCACGCTGTATGCACGAACATAGCAGACAGGATAGATAGACAGAGAGCATCTGGGAACCTAGTGTTAAGATACTTCGTAATCAATAAGACACTTTCGTTCCCCACTTTTCTTCCGCCGGGAGGCATCCAATTCTAGAGGCATCGTGTGTTCAGTAGTAGAACCCAAAGCCGCGCTTTGCTTCGACACCAGAGCAAAGTTAAATATTAAAAATATTTAATATTTGATTTTCTCGAATGGCAATCGAACCTACAACCTATCATCACGCTTACAGTCAGACACGCTTATGCCTCTGCGTCACGACTGGCTTCACTCGTATTATATTATTCATAAATACAAATATAGAGAAGAGCTATGTGGTATAGTTGCACAAAAATATTTAAATACATCGTAGTCCTCTTCTTCATATTTTATTTATACAACATATTAGGTATATACATGCACTGATATGAAATCACGGAGAAGGTGGATTATTGTAGTACATTACCAAATATTTTGGCTATAAATATTTAATATACAAATACATAATTTTACTATAAAATGTACGACTTTTTGGTACAACAAATTATAATTGTTGTTATAAATGTTAATGTCTCTCGCTATGTAATGAACTTGACTTTCAATTGAACTTGTAGTGACAATCGCATCAAATATTCTAGCTGTAAAGATCATATAACGTGAAAAGAGATAAATGCGGAATTTCTGTTATATATTGCAAAAAGTTTATTTATAAATGTTTGTATGTGTTATTACCATTAGTTTTGATATTGATTTATACATCACAAGGTTTAAGGAAATGCGGGCGCGTAATTACTCTATAATATTATTAGCACTTGCAGTGAAACTGCTTATATTATTTTACAAAAACAAATATTAGAAAAATAAATATGTGACTCCGGTATTAAAATCTTAAAACTGTACCGTACATATCATATATTTTCGTGAAAGTTTGTGAGGATGGGTTTTTGTTTGACTTTCGAATAAAAACTACTAAACGGATTTAAATAAAATTTTACAGTAATAAGTTATATTACTTTAAAGTTATATTACGTACATATATAAGAGAATAACACATAGATTACAATTTGTGTGAATATTTTGTATATTTTTCTTTTATAAATTTAAGCGGGCGAAGCCCCACGTGAGATTCTTGTGTTGTATATTTCTATAAAATCAAATCAAATCAGCTTTACGTTGTGTCTGGCATACGGCAAGTTAGGCAAAGGAAAACCTATTGTTAACACACTCCGTTCCCCAATTTCCGAGAAATTTTTCGAGGCGTTGCGTAAATCAACGTCGGGCTATTTTGCCTTCGTGCTGGGGCGAAGAAATTAACATATTAATAAATAAAAATTAATTTACTCGAGTGGGGATCGAACCCACAACCGTCGCGTTACAGTCACAACCTTGTGACCCTGCGCCACGACGATCTTAACTATATTTCTAAGAGTATACAATTACATGCAATACACGACTTTAATAGTGTGCCGGCGCGTTATTGGACATACTCGTATTAAGTCGCTAATACCGCGAATCGGAATTCAGAACTGAATGTAAACTGCATTAACATACAAGAGTTAATTAAATATTATATACATTGTAATTATGAATAATCACATGATGGATGAGGTTTTCATTTAATAAACATAATTTGTCTGTTTGTATATATATTAATTCGATCGTTATTAAGTGAGTCGAATGAAAGGCAAGTCAATTTTCAATTGATAACGGTATTTTGTGGTATGATAAATACATATATGCTATATATACGCATCTAATTAAGTCTGCTAAAAGTTAATCTGCTGTTGTTCTCAATACAAAGACTTATAAGTTAAAAATGTAATATAATTGAATAGTAAATATTTAGTGTGAGTTACGGAGTGTCCTTAACATAAGGTTCCTTTTACCTACCACGCTAGATGCAGCAGCGTGAAATATATTTTTTTATATACTTAGGTGACGAGACTAATCATTCTCTTATCATATAATGATTAATTACATAATAGTATATTTTTTCAGCTTATATGTCCAGTTTATCTATAAACTTATATGTATGACTTATATATAAACATATTAAATATCGTTTGTCGAATAGTTTTAATTATTAATTTATCCTTTAAATTCACTTCCTTCCTTTTTCTTGTATACATACACGTCTCGCAATTTGTTAATATTTGGTTCACCTCGAACAACTTTGTATTCACATTCTTTGTATGTAGATAAGTGCATTATAATATGTATTTTTTATAGGTGAAAACAATAGTGAACAGCCTTGCAGCTGCCGAGGCCGAGGTAGAGCAAGCGGAGCCCCAGGCGCCGCGAGCGCCTCGCACCCTCCTCTTGCCGCAGGACATGCCAGTGGATCAGCGTCCGCATTGTAAGTAAAAACATGGTATTTTTTGTTATTACTTTTATAAAATATTATTTTTTGAAAATGTATATTATAAAAAAATTGAACGTAACGGGATTCGAAATCGCGCCCCTTAGAAGCTGTCAGTTTATCACGCGCCGTAAGGTGCGCGCTATTATAGAAATATATTTTTAGGCTTTCATTGAATTGTCTTTATTTTTTGTAAGCGCAATAAATTTTAATAAATAAATATAATATTATAATATAAATTTTCTTAGCTTTTAAACAGAAAATACTATAAAACAGTAGATGAAGAAATAGAAAACTATTTCACATTTATTTCTATCATTTATAGATTTCAATTAGGACTTGTCGTAAAACAGCTGAGTGGTAGAGAAAGTTGCGTTCGTAATTGACTTCCGTCTTGGATTACAAAGTTTGTTCAGTTTTATGCGGATTCAACTACGTACCAACCGACCGAGTGAGTTACAGATAGTTCATGAAAACTTTCACGGGTTTCGAGAGCTATCTCTAAGTTGGTTGGTTTTTGGTTTTGTATTAACAAATTGGTTTTTAACTAAGTAAGCAAAAAAAAAGGTTTATTAAAAGTTTATTGGTAAATTCATATAAAAGAATAAGGACGTCGTGGCGCAGAGGCACGAGCGTGCGGCTGTAAACTTGACGGTTGTGTATTCGATTTCCCTCGAAATATTTTCATTTCATCGCTCTGGTAACTAACTGGATGTTGAGTTCTGCAATTCACGTGAAGTACCTCGAAATTCTTATTGGAAACAGAGTATTTTGAGTATGCTTGCAGGTTCCCGCTATACCTGCTATGTGCAGGATACAGCGTGAAGCTGAAAAAATATATAAAAAAACCGATATCATGGAATCTATTAACGAAATGCATATATGCATATTTATCTTAAAAATCCTGTAAGATGACTTAAATTAAACATAATGACAAAATTATAGAAATAATTGCAGCCGACCTGAGCCGACTTGGTTTAGAATTTTAATAACTATAGTTCTTATATCTAGATAAAAATTTATTCTGGTGATATTTTTTATTTAATAAATAAAATATTTTATTAATAATTAAAAAAACAATATTATTTTTGTTTTAGATATGCAACCACGTTCAGTGCGCAGTGTAGACTCATTGTTGCCTGAAAAGCGTGTAAAGCGCTGCGCATGCAGCTGCGCTTAGACGCGGCGAGTGCCTCTCGTACAAACGCAGCGCTTCAGCGCTGCATTCCGTCCATCAATTCATTCACATGTCTCTAGTACGGTTTCGGTTTTGTGTAAATAAAGCAATCCAATCATTATTATGTGCTCTTTATTTTGTATCATGTATTATATTATAATGTTAATTTAATCTATTTTTTTATTTTTTTTTATTTAATCTGTTTTGTACATTCGCTCATAATCATAATAAAGTTGCGAGCGATGTTACTTAATTTTTAAGCATTTGTTATCTACGCTCGGAGTTTCGTTGAAGTTTTTTTTTAATAGACCGTACTGTAATCTATAACATTAAAAATCCATCGGGTGTTATGGTCGTAACCAATCATTATAATAAACTTTACCTATTTTTTGTGATCCTAAATTAAATTTTAATTAGTTTTAACTATATACTGAGTTTCATTTCAACCTTTATTTATTAATCGTACCCATACTTCTCTTATTAATAGGCATTACTTAAGGAAAATGTTTTGTTTTATCGATTCATGTATTATACTTCCATACTGTAAATGAATTTTAAATAAGTAAAATAAATCAGCTTCAGCTGCATCCCGCACACAGCAGGACAGGCAGACGGAATATAGTGTTAAGACACTCTGTTCCTTATTTTTCTCCGAAAATTAAACGTATGTATTTAATAATAAATATTAATACTTATGTAGGGCTAAGTAAATAAATGTCTTCGTTTAATCAATACTTATACCGCGAACGCTACAGGCTGTGGATTCGATCCCCACTGAGGGAAATTTAAAATTTCAAAATGAGATTTCTTCGCTTTGCTAAATAGGAAGCTGAAGCTAGAAAAACTTTAATTTATTTTACTTTTACATCTAAAGACAAATTATCAGCTGCACATACGTTTACGTTTACTTTATGACGTTTAGCGAACACATTAACATAAACATATAAATAGCTATCCTTATGTATACTTTGAGACCAGTCGTGGTGCAGCGGCACAAAGAGTGACTATAAAACCGACTGGTTGTGGGTTCGATCCCCACTCGAGGAGATGAAATATTTACTTAAATTTATATTTCCATTTCTTCGCTCTGGTGTCGAGGCTAAGCGCGGCGTTGAGTTCTGCCACTCAACACGCAATGCCTCCAGAATTCGGCAGAAAGTGGGGAATGGAGTGTCTTAACACTAGGTTCCCTCTACCTACACTGCTGTGTGCGGGATACAGCGTGAAGCTATATAAAAAATATATATATGTTTTTTTTTTATATCTAGGACATGTTTTTAAAATCTCATTCATTTTCAAAGCTTGTTGTAGCGTTATGAATAAGAAAGAATATATTAAACACATAACAGTATATTTAACATTTATGAAAAAAAAAACAATTAATTTATAGAGCGTACAAAGTAAAAAATAAAAAAAAGACATTATAATTTAACAACATGATAAATAATACATTTGTATGAAGTATTGAGGTAAAAATACCGATAATAAGATGGGTACATAAAATAATTAAATGGCAATTAAATGAATAGGAGGCCAGTCGTGACGCAGAGACACTAGCGTGCGACTGTGAACGCGATAGGTTGTAGGTCCGAGTCTCATTTGAGGATATTTAATATATTTTAATTTCTTCGCTCTGGTGTTGAGGCAAAGCGCGAGGTTGAGTTACGCGACTCAACAGGCCATGCTTCCGGATTTAAGCGGACAATGTTAAGAGGAATGTCTTAGCAATAGGCTCTTTCTGCCTACTTTGCTAGATGCGGGATTCAGCGCGACGCGAAACTAAAAGGAATAAGTTCAGAACTTCGATATGTTTTTGACATGTTAGCTATGTTAAATAAATACAGACAAATGCGTATATTATTACAATAACACGCTGAAACGCGTGAAATTTGTATTAAAATATTTTGAATAATTCATATTATACATTTTATTAAAGATTCACTATTTCCTATTTTTACAGAATATTCACTAGAGTTAAAACATTTTTCTTGAGATATTAAGTTAGTTAGTGATTTATATAAATATTTGGACTATGCATTGTGTTAGCAGTGCTAAAATCGGGCAAGGAATTACAAGATTTTGACTTTGACGTTTTAAAATTAAGAAAGATCAGTATAACATATAAACATAAAATAAGGAAATTAAGTATAAAACCTAACACGTAACTTATAAGAATAGTGGAAAAAGACTGAAAACACCATAACTTTATCATATCTTTAGATAATAAATAGAAATTTATCACTAAGCAAAGGAAAAACGTAAGAACTGTGAGACTTCTTGCAAACTTACGTATTTTATCTGTTAACACTTTATATAAAATAGTTAAATAAAGCGTCGTGCCTATAAATATTAGCGGCCATCTAAATATGATGCAAATAAGAAAATAGGAAGTCCACTCTTCGAGTAGCTTCGTTGATACAACAACCATATTAGCTATAGTTACGGGTAATGGTATTAACCACGAATAACGCAATACAGTATATAAATTATTTACACTTATCTTAACTATCACTGTTATAATACTATCATACATATGTTTGATAAAAAAACAGACTAGAATAATAATCACAAAGTCTATATACACTTGGCAAGCTGTCAACGATGTATTGAATAGTGCTGATGAATCGATTCCATATTTCTCTCCCATGAATTGGAGGAAAAAGATGACTCTTTTTATAAAACGAGCGATACTCAGTTGCATTATCATTTGGTTTCTGAAATTTCTTCTCCACCGAGAAATTTTTATAGCAGCCGTAGTTGAGAGCACTAACTCAATTGCGGTCATGATGATTTCCACTATAATAAAAGTTTCAAATACACAAACGTAATTTCGATTGAGTTCTTCATCTTGATTTGACACATTAAAAGATATATTTAAAATTGGATTGTTTGTGTTATCATATATAGATGCATCAGTTGTAACTAGATCCGTGGTGATCGTTTCCATCAAAATATTATTTGTAACACTCTCCATGTCGTTCACATTAGGCAACACTTTTTTTTTATTTTTTTCGTTTGTTTCACCTGACAGCGCACATGGAAACGTTGTCGACAGACTGACTCGTAGTATTTGCACAAAGTATTAAAACAGGAAACTAATACTTAAAGAGTATTATTCATTCGATTCCTCTTATTACTTGCGGTTGTAAAACGTCATTGCGTTGGAACGTAGGTTGGAAACCCACGGTAAACGTGACGACGATTTGGACTTCTACTTAAGTACATTAATTTCGTAGAGCTTGTTTTATTCAGTAAATGGTCTGTATCTGAAGTAAACTTAAGTATTTTACTACTTTGTGTAAGATGTATGAAATAAACTAGCTTATATTTTGTAATATACCTATTGTTTTCGTTTTTTTACTCATGAAAATAAAGCTCAAATTAAATTAAAAATGAATCTGATACCCGTAGTAATTAAGTAGCTATTACGTACCCACGAGCACAACTTATACAAATACTTTTTGATATAACAAGTGCACATGAAGAGTTTATTCCTCATATAATAAAATTGAGAAACTCCACATTTCAATAGCATTAACTGTTTTATGGTACTAGTCAAATAAAAATTATATTATATGGGTACTCGACCGCTACGACCCGCTCGCGGCTTCGCCCGCATGAACAACATAATTACTTACTTACTAACCTGAGCTACTTTCGTATTCTTATAATATTATCATTTAAAAGACAATATCTCCATGTTACAGGCTTTCTGCATAATCCGATCCGATTAAATATCTAGGTAATGTATCGAATACCTAAACCGTTAATAAAGAATGAATGAAATTAATTTTACTCTTTTCCTCTAGGTATTTTATACAAAATATACGGACAGAACAGCCGGAAATGTATGTAAAACATGACAGGAAAGCAAGAAGGATGGGGGGGACTGGGTGTTATTTTTATTGGTACTTATATACTAACGCCACCGCAGCTACAGATTTAGCGGTTTTATAAATATTATTGTCGATTACATACTTTACCTATACATCATACAGTGTTTTTGTCAACTCTACTTTAAATAAAAATATGGTTTAAAGTACTCAATAAAAGCCTAATACAATTAAAACAAAAAAGATTTTGCCAAAAATGAACTTTTTCCATATAAAATATTATTCATTAAATTATAGTTGTAAAATAAAACGCCGTTTGTTAAGAATAACGCACACATACAAATCTACCAACCAAATCGTTCGTCAAAAATGTTGAGGTATTTTAATTAATTTCTTTAGGTATGGGTTTGAAATATTTTATCCAATATGCTGCTCTCGTAATACTTAAGCACCCTGTATACTTGAATCATTCAGGCACAACATGAAAGAACACATTGCCGAGGTACAGGTATATACTAAGTGTGGATATTGTGGTGCAGTTTGAGTTTGTGTTAGAAGTATACGCAACTCAATTTTGCGAACGTGAATGAACGATATGTTCTTTTAAAAGAACTTGTCTTTTATACGCTCTGTTCTTTTTATTAGCTTAATACGTTAATTTAGCAACATGTTCGCAACGGCCATATTTATGTCTAGTATTATTAGTATTTTGGTATAGAAAAACAAATAAAAAGAAAACATTTTAACACTTGAAATAATTTCTGTTGCTGTTGCTGTATGTATTTAATTTAACTCTAACAATAACTCATGTAATTACTGGTTACCTAATTATTAGTGTTTTAATTACAAGCAAATAAACAAATACATAAACATAGAGGCAGGTGAAACTAAATAAAAGCATTTTTATAATTTTATAAAAAGGAAAAGAACCGTAATCTTAAAGTGACATAAAGTGTATCTTTAAGTGACGTGTAAAGGTTAAAAATATTTTGGCATTTCTGACATCTAAAGGAATGGAGTTCCACAATCTCAAGCAGTTACAGTAAATCAACTGCTAGAGAAGGAAGAATGTGAGGATTTATTTTTAGGGTAAGATGATGGCCAGAGCGAAGAGATTGGGAATCTGTCTCGCTTTAAAATCAAAACGTTCTTTAAGGTAAGGAGGGGAAGTTGAATTGAACAGAATAAAATAGAGAAGATAAAGTACGACACGAATACAGTAGAGAAGATTAATTTGTTAAACATTAAAATATTTAATATTGTTTCAGAATAAAAAGTATAATTATTTTGTCTGTAATGCATAATAGAAAATAAGCTAATTATTAAACTTAATTTTCAAAAACTTTATTTTCATTAAATACAAACACATAATAGAAAACATAATATTTATGATCCTTGCATGCAAAGGATTCCAAAATCCAAGGGAAGAGTGTGTGTAAGTGAGATGACACTATTATCTTTTTGTGAGTTGTTTCGCTATCAAACAGAGTATTTTGTCAAAAGTAGATAAAAAAGAACGCATAAAAAAGAACGCTTAGTTCTAAATAATGAACAGATAGATGAATATGTTCTTTAAAATATTAGTTCTTTTTATCAGCTATATAATAAAACGTCCACCTCCGTTCATTATGCAGCGTCATAATATTTTCTCTTATATAAATAAAATTTGTAAAATGTAATAAAAACAAACCTTTTGTGGAATTCAATGTGAATTTTTCAAACTTATCATATTCTTCAAACAAACAGTCATCAAATGTACTATCAATAAAACACGTCATGCTATGAAAAACAAGAATATGACGGGCTATGATTAATTAATAACCTGATTGTGTGACAATAAAGTTACCTGGTGCGATTCACCAGCAAAGTGAGCTTGACCTATATTTTAAAAGTATTGATCGTTCAACTACAAACAAAGGTCGACATGCACCAGTAAAATGAAGTCAGGCATTTATCAATGTACGGGAGACAGAAACATAGTGTACTGTAGACTTTGTAGAGATTAATATAAATTAATATTTTTTTTGTTATGGGCCAGTCGTGGTGCAGCGGCACGAAGTGTGACTGTAAAACCGACTGGTTGTGGTTTCGGTCCCCACTCGAGGAGAGGAAATGTTTACTTAAATTTATATTTCCATTTCTTCGCTTTGGTGTCGAGGCTAAGCGCGGCGTTGAGTTCTGCCACTCAATGCCTCCAGAATCGGCAGAAAATGGAGAAAGGAGTGTCTTAATACTATGTTCCCTCTGCCTACCCTGCTGTGTGCGGGATACAGCGTGAAAATGTTTTTTTATTTAACTATAAGAATATTGGTAGTTTTTCAAAAGGTATAAGAATTACAAAAATGCCTTAAATATGCTTTCTTCGCAACTATTGGTATCTGTTAACAAAAAAAAAATTAAATATTAAACATGCTCAATATATAAGTATTAGAGACCGTGGTGGCGCCGTGGGCAAAAGGGGTGTGGCTGTAATACGACGCTGTGGGTTCGATCCCTACCCAGAGAATAGAATTATAATTTAATATTATATTTTTTTTTTTCCCTCTGCCACTAAGTGGGAAACGCTGTATTTTAACACTAAGATCCATCTACCTACCCTGCTATAGGCGGATACAGCGTCAATCTGGTTTTAACTTTGTGAACCGATTAAAATAAAACAAATACTAAATATTTAAGAAAAGTTTGCCAAAATACAAAAATGCACTTAAATTGGTTAAGCCGCTTCTGAGATTATCGTGAACAAGCACCCAGACAACAGACAAACTAACTAAGTCCTATTACATGCAACCTAAGGTTTTAATAAAAAAACATGAGGAAACGTAATTCAGTGTATTAATTAAATAATTATGTAGTTTTAGCGGGCGAAGCCGCGAGCGAGTCGCTAGTAATTATTATATAAGAGGGAAGGAAGAATTCAAACTTCAAATCTTTGTAGTGAGACGACACTGGCCGTCACTTGACACATTAATTTCCGGACTGTAGTCGATAACCATGGCATGGCTGATCTGACGGCTGTTTCCTGTATAAAAAGGCACTTTGATTATTAGTTTCTTTTTAAGTAATAATATTCATTCTTTCACAATATTTATTATCAGGTAATATAATTTAACAAATAGTAAAATAAATTGATTTAAATTATCAATATTGAAATATTTAAGATTCACCTTGTATTCCGCATATAGCAGGGCAGACAGAGATGCCTAATGCCAAGACACTCCATTAACTACTCTCTGCCAAAATATCGATACTATGCGTGGCGGTAACAAGAGTTGAAAATAATTATAAATTATTTATTCTCCTGAAACTAGTCCAAGGGGATAAATGCTAAAAACGTAAATAAGTTGTAAACATATAAAAATTTCAACGTAGCTTGACTTAGTGGACGGTTTCCAATCGGCGCGGTTTCAAATACCGCTACGTTCAAATTTTCATGTATTTGTAAAAAGTTTAATCCTAAAAAAAATGTATCTTCTTGACGTAAATTTGTAGGTGCATACTTTATCTTCAGGTAAAATATATTGTAAAATAAATTATGTTTAAATAAAAAAAAACAGAAAAGATGACGATGTTCATTCATCACAATTCTGAGGAGGTTCTCGGTAATTCATACATTGTTTCTAACAAAACTTGCTTTTCCACTTAATAATCCTCACATTTCATTTGACAGAGTTCAACCTCGTAAGCCCCTCGTCGTCTACAGGCATTACAAGTTTCAGTCGTTTGGGACAAAAAAGATCGGGTTCAAGTTATTTTCTACAACATAAGTCTGATAGATATTGGCAACGATTTAGCTTTTAGAAAAGTTTTTTATTATTTACTTTTAATAGACATATATTTTTAATATTCTTTAAATAAAAAAATAAATAAATAAATCAGCTTCACGCTGTATCCCGCACACAGCAGGATAGACAGAGGGAACCTAGTGTTAAGACACTCCATTCCCCACTTTCTGCCGAATTCTGGAGGCATTGCGTGTTGAGTGGCAGAACTCAACGCCGCGCTTAGCCTTGACACCAGAGCGAAGAAATGGAAATATAAATTTAAATAAATATTTCATCTCCTCGAGCGGGGATTAAACCCACAACCAGTCGGTTTTACAGTCACACTTCGTGCCACTGCGCCACGACTGGCCTCAAACATATTTTTTTTTATATTTAATAAAGAAATATAGTTTTTTAATAACATTTAAAAAGAGTCCATCGTTTGCGGTTGAGACATACTAGACATATTTTTATTAGAAATTTATAGATAATTTTAGTTATGTTCTATCTTTTCAGTGTCTTGGGTGTTTCTTTATCTGCTCTCCCAAAAAGCAAGAAACAAAAAAAACTAACTTAAAACATAATGATTGAAGTATTTCAATAGCGGGCGGGCATCTGTGGGTGTGTGAGACGAATCACGTCTTTTCAGTTTGTCTTTACGTGATGTCTAATTGTATTTACTTTAAAGTTTAATTGTTAGAACTAAAACTATTACGCTTTAGGAACTCCGTTATAAAATACAAATGTTTACCAATCAATGTTATAAATATATGAATGTTTTATTTTAGGTAGTGTGCTAATTGATTTCGATTCTTTTAAATTGTAGGTTCAAACCTCACTCAAAGTTTTTTTTATTGGTTTATGGGTGTAGGTCAACTTTAGGCAAATTTACATACTAGTTTTAATTTATAAAGTTGAGTTCTGTTACTGTATGGAACATCTTTAAATGGACGAAAACTGGAATATAGTAAGTACTACATAAACCTTCACCGTGGTAATATACAAAATGTGTCGATTTCATAAATTAAGCAATATTTAGATGAAATCAGCTTTACGCTGTAATCCCCAGCACAGAAGGGAGAAGAGAAGAAATGTTTCGAACACAGCCGCGTTTATATTCAACCACTTGTGCTCCTCCGCCAAGACTGCAATATCTCTATCTCCTTTATTGTATTTACAAAATTAATTATACATTCAAAATGACACACAGTAGTATTAATTGTTCATATGAACCATACTGCTCTCTACTAAACGAGCAAAACATGTTTACGACTTGTCGTTATCGTTTAACGAGATAAACGATAATATTCAATATTTGGCTTTATCGTTGTTTTGTAATAAAGCTTAACGAGTTTTATTTAAGGCATATGTGGGTTTATTACTGTTAATTTAATATTTAATATTATATATTAGGTCCTTACATATGAAAATGGCGTTTTGTCGTACTGGCCACTTTAATCGCAGATTTCTACTCTTTGGTAAGGAGTTCGAAATTCAAATTTATATAGCAATTAACACATGTATTCGTGTTCCGATATTCATTTGTTTTTTTCCTTTTTTTTGTTTGCGTCACTCATTTTACAAAACGGAAAACTTTAAATATCACGTTGTTTATGAGTACGAGGTCTACCGACGCACCAGTGCTGCGGAAACGGCTCGAAGGGTTAATGATGTGTACGGCGGTCGTGTCGCAAAAGACAACACAGTGCGTTTTTTGTTCCAACGATTTCGTTCTTGAAAGTTCGACCCAAGTTGATAATGAACTATTGAAGGCTATTGTGGAAGCGGATCCATCGCAAGCCACGTCCGAGTTAGCTGCAGGCTGTGGTGTTAGTGATAAAACTGTTTTGAATTGAGTGAAGCAAACCGACAAACACACGTCGACGTTTTAAATTCGAATCTTTTATGAAAAGTAAATTCTCTACGATATTCGGAAGCGTAAGCAATGCGCGAGAAAGCCAAATTCTGCCTCGCAAATTGACCCGGTGTCGTAGTTTAAGTCGCCGTTTATTGTATTAAACGTGCAATAATAATTATAACTAATATAAATAATTTAATAACTAATTACCTACAATCTGCTGGACAAAAGTAAATGCTTATTAAATTTGACGTTTTAAAATGTTATCGCCATTTGTATGTGTCGTAGTCATATCATAAACATTTTATATTAGTGAACCGGTCGCATTTTATGAAAAAACCAACTGAATTTTACCATTTAGACATTTTAGACTTATATAAGTATACCATATTAAATTTATAGGCATATAGTGCAGTTTCACGTAAAAGACAATTTTCATGTTAACCAGTGTAATCCCCCGCATACATTATTTATGGGATCGAACCTACAACCGTCACATTACAGTCACACTCTTGTGCCTCTGCGTCACAACGGCCTCCATGTATAGAAACATAAATTTCGATTAGAAATTAATTTAGATTTAGAAAAAAATCCGGGTTGAAACATAGATTATAAATTGCTCCACGAATCTCTATTTATTATTAAGAAATTACAAGCACGACGTGGCTGCTTGAGAAGATGTCAACTTACATTGGAGAATTCTAAATTTTGAAATCGCGGTCAATTTTATAACGGTACAATCAATCTCGAGCTTTTTCTATCATCATACAAATAATAATTTACAAACAATATCAAACAACAAAACATTAAAACTAAAGATTTTCGCTCCTTCCGCGCAATTTTCGATGCATCGCCTATTGACTGACGAAACTCTCTGCCTTGTTACCAAAGTGAAAATATAAATAAATTACAATTCTTTTCCCCGAGTGGGTACTGAACACACAATTAACGCGTTTAAAGTCCCACGCTTGTACGACTGAGCCACGACGGCCTCATTAAGTGTTTTAGGAATTTATTTGAAAATCGAATTCAAAAATTTCTCGCTCGTTTTGTGTTTTCGCATTAGAGGTTAATGGCTTTTGCAGCGACATCGTATGGGTAGGGAAGAGGGTACTCTGTCTCTGAAAAATTTACAATCACTATGTGGCAGCTTGTGAGGATGCCGGCAGCTGCGGGATACGATTCTTGGCTTGCGGCCGTTGTATTTCAAGAAAAATATTTAGCTATACGGCATTTAGATAAACGGTAAGTATGCGTGCAAGGCAAGCGCGAAAAATGCCCTCGTAAACTCTAATCCCGATTTGAGTTTTTTCCATTATTTTTCTCGAGTTTATCACTATTCCAAAACTAAAAATATTGTAAAAAAATAATAAACTTAACAATGTGTTACATTGCAAGGGAGTTAAAATGTTCTTATTCATCTTCAAATTAATATTATATAAAGTCTCACATATTCATGTATGTATGTATTTAAATATAGGTATGTAGATATTAGGTTGTTTTCTCAACGCAAACTGTCATGTGAAGATTAGAGTAACCTATAAAATTATTTGGCATTTTTTTTTTCCTTTCCTTTTTTTACTTTATGGATAATCTAACGTTGGAAAATTAAAATAAGTAAATTATTAAGCAGAACACAAACTAAATTGGCTTTTAAAACATTGTTGAAGAACCGTTTAGATTTTAGACTGACCAGTTTAATTAATTAGACTTAAATTTGAGTTCTGTTACCGCAAACACGACAAAAATATATAAGGTTTGAGGCTTTAAGCGATTACTTAGTAAATTAATTCGTGTTTAAATATGATTTTATTAGCAAAATATGAAATTAATTTATTATATTATTTTTTGTTCAATTTTAAAAGTTCATATGTTATTTCTTATATTGACATTATCGTATTATTAAGTTGTAACTCGTCGTAGTTTAGTAGGACAAGTCTGTCGTCGGAGTGTGTAGAGACTGTTCTGTTTAGCTTCCTAGATAGGGATACAGCATTAAGATATGTATATAAATAAGTATTTGTATTGATTTATTTGTATGAAATTACATAATTCACCTAGATAGAGATTCCCTAGGAATTTTGTTCATTATAGCATATAACATTTAAAAGTATATTTCTTTGTTATTAATTTCTTAGCTGGCACCGACTGCAAAATCGGTTAAATAATTTCATTGAAAATAATTAATAATAATATAATTTATTATTTTTTACTTTTGCTTACTTTGCAGCAATTTAAGTATTATTTTCTATATTTATTTTCTCGTTTAAGTTTGAAAGCCAGTCGTGGCGCACACACAGCACGGTAGCACGGGTTCGATTCCCACTTGAGAAAGATTAATTTAATTAAGATTAAGAAATATTTATTTATATTTATATTTTCATTTCTTCGCTCTGTGTCGAGGTAAAAGCACGGCGTTGAGTTCCGCCACTCATCACACAATGCCTCCAGAATTCGGCGGAAAGTGGGGAAGGGAGTGTCTTAACACTAGATTTCTCTGCTTACCCTGCTGTGTGCGGGATACAGCGTGAAGCTGCTTTATTTATTTATTTAATTTGTTGAAGCTTGTGCATAGTTTATCACTAATTCTATCCGTGACCACGACGACTTCTTGAGGTGTTGACGTTGGGTTTCCAAAAAAGTATAAAACAAAATATTCGTTATCCGTAAGCTTAAATACTGTAATGGATTAAAATATAAGATTTGAAGAAGAACTCCAGGAAACTTTGTTAATCACTTTTCAAATGGCCATTCATTAAGAAATAAATTATTAGTCAGAACTTCCACGAGGAATGGGGACGTAACGATTTTCCTTTAGCAATATTTGAGAATCGTCTGTCCAGAAGAAAATTTAATTTGCAACAAAATTTGTTTATGACAGGTATATTGGTAGGTAACAGGAAATGTTTTATAATAATTTTGATACATCCTTTAGTGATGTGTTTATTATTTACATCTAATAGGTGTTTTCAAATACCTACATGTTACCACTTCTTATGTCACTTAAGATATATATTTCCCTAGTGGGTACCTTTCAAAAGTTAAAAAGTGTGTCGTGTCCATCTTAGTTTATTTCCTTTGAAAAATATATATATAAAAATCCCACTTTTAGCTAATGTTAAACGTATTGTTTTTTCATAATAATGTTAGAAACTACTATTATTTTTTTTTTCAAAGACTTAAATATTTAGTATCCTGCAAAAATAAGCGAAATACGATATTTCTTTGAAGGGATCTACTTGTAATATTTGTTACAAAGTACAAAGTAATTACGAAATACGATCAAGCATGTATCCTGTTAGTTTTGAGTTATCGGAATGTTAATAGTTTAGTAATAACACTAGAAACTGTTTTTATAACTAATATGTATCGAATTGACATTCAAACCATATACTCAAATCCTAGTGTTAAGCAGACTCAACTCAACGCCGCACTTAGCCTCGCCACCAGAGCGGAGAAATGGAATATAAATTTAAGTAAATATTTCATCTCCTCGAATGGGTATCGAACCCACAACCAGTCGGTTTTACAGTCACACTACGTGCCGCTGCGCGAGCACGACTGGCCTCGGTCCCATGATTTCCTGAAAAAAAAACATTTACTTCAAAAAAACATGTGGCCGTTTATATTGCTGAAAACGCGTATTTTGGGAATTACTATCACTATCAAGGGAATCAAAATTGATAAGGTACTTCTGGTGTACCTACAATTATTAAATTTAGCACCTAGTATCTACAGGTAGTACTAATTAAGGAAAATAGAAAACTATACATTTATGGTTTAATTCTAAAACATAATAGCCTTAAAAGGGGACAAAATTTGGTATTAAGGCCGCTAGTTTAAGTGAGGTATCAGATGAAAGAGCTCTTCCTAGGCAAAGTCTGAATCTCAGAAAAAGCTGGAGATCTCCAATTTTTGTACGAAATCTTCGGTGCGAGCCCGACTCGCGTTAGTCCGGGTTTTTTAATGCATGCCAACGATAGGCGTGTAATTATTACCATTTTGCACTCTTTGAACAATTTTGAGTTATCAAAAAAAAAAAAAAATATTCCAAACTACATGAGCTACTGAAATTTCACTTATGTTATAATTGATAGGCAGAAACATAAACAGTGGATCGAGATTAAAAGCGTGTCGGGATCACCTGTCGCGTGCACGATCAACAGGAAGAGATCCGGGCGAGGTTGGAAGGAGCACGCAGCCTGCGGGGAGGCCAGTCGCCGCCCAGCCGCCCTAGCGGCATCGTCTCGCGCCCTGCGTCACACGGAACGCGACTACCGCGCTGATAACACACTCTTATCATTTCTTTATTGATTCCCGATTGATCAACAAACATCCGTTTCCGTTTTGTTTGATGTGGCTCGTGGATCAGAAATCAAAGGCTTCGAATATTAACTTGTCAGTTTTTTAGCCAAGGGCGAGGTGAGTTTCGGATGATACAAACGTTTTCCGATGTATCTATCAGTTGATTGATTCATAAGACATTTTGGGTTGGATTTTGTACTTGTTTGTTGTTTTCTGTTCAAATATTTGAGAAATGTATGCAATTTTGGTTTTTTTTTTTATTTTATTAAGTTTATTCTGTTATATTTTTATTAAATGGACTTATTGAAGTAGCTAAGTTTAATAAATTGATGCTACTTGGTTTTCAGATTAGTAAGTTATTGTATTTGTAAAGCCTTACTTATTAGAATATATTGTAGTTTGTTAGTCATATGTGCGTAAAAAAATGTTGATACAAGCGTATTTTAAGAAAATACCATGACTTTTTTACTTGAGTAATTAATATCTTATAAAGTTAATATTTAAAAAAATCAGTTTCACGCTGTATCACGCGTACAGCAAGGCAGGCAAAAGGAGCCTAGTGTTAAATACACCGTTCCCCACTTTCTGACGAATTCTGGAGGCAATGCGTATTGAGTGGCGGAACTCAACGGTAAGATGATAATTTGGAAAATACATGATTTTAATGCATTCACATGTACATTCAGGCCGCGACATTCCAACTATCTTCAAATAATTATATTACCTACTTATTATATGTGGTATCGTGAACTCAAATTGTGACTTTTAAATAAATAGGTTGTAGGATGTGGTTCTATTCCCACTCGAGGAAATTAAAATTTACTTACATTTATATTTTAATTTCTTTGCTCTGGTGTCGAGAGTAAGCGCGGCGTTGAGTTCCATCACTCAATTTGCAATGACCCCAGAACGCGGCGAAAAGTTGGGACCGGAGTGTCTTAACACTAGGCTCTTGCTGCCTACCCGCTGTGTGCGGAATACAACTGAATCGTAGATATCAATAATATAATATATACATAAAAACCATTGAAAGAACGAATATTATTTTTTTTTCTTTCTAAGATAAAATAATATATTTAATTTAATTGTTTAAATATAACAAATCATCTATTTTAGAATTATAAGATTTTATATAATTATAACAGAGACAGTTGTATACACTTTTATTCAAGGAGTATTAGGTAAAGAAAAACAATTATTGTGACTACGACTAATTTACGTCGATTAGGAGGTTCTCTTTCGTGAACATACATACAAATATATGCACATATAGCAAGCATCTGTATCTGTCTTTATAGAAATTATAGCCATTTCTATAAGTTGTTGCAAATTATGTCGATCTAATCGTGGTTTAAACATGTTTAGTGTTCTGTACCCAAAGAAAACGCAAAAACGGGACCCTAATACTAAGACTCCGTTATTCCTCTGTTTGTCACCAGGTTACCGAGCCGTGATAGACAGTTGAAATTATCACAAATGATGTATTTCTGTTGCCGGTGCAACAAGAAATACTAAAAAACAGAATAGATTGAGGCGACTCACATATTTTCCGTTTGTTTCGTGACGAACTCGAGTTCGATTCGCCCCGTGTTTTTAAACGTCACTATCCACACCGATTTCGTTGATGGCGACTCCTTGCATGTGTCACTTTATTTTACTTTATTTTGGTGGGCTCTTATGTGACTCGCTAAGCCAAATTTGGTTACAGGTATTTATAACGCTGGCATTGCGTATTGAGTGGTGGCGGATCTCAACTTGACACCAGAGAGAAGAAATTAAAATATTAAATATTTCATTTGATCGAGTGGGAATCGAAACCACAATCTGTCGCATTTACAGTCCCTGCGCCACGCTTGACCATTAATTTCAATATGCTATAAAGCTTTCAGTTTCTTGACAATAAAAGCCGATTTCTCTCCGGTCTTTGTTTTCGGTTGTTACACAGAATAATTAAAAAAAATATGATTATAGCGGTATTAATAAACTTGAATCGAGTCTTAAAAATATATTTTTACAGTATCAATCTTGGCTTTTATAATTTGATAAAATATTTAATAATACTTTTGATTTTTTTTATTTAATTGTAATATGAACATGTATGTTTGTATGTATATTATGTATGTTTGTATGATAAACAACTAATTAATATTTAATAATATTATATTTGTTTAAAATTATATGATTATTACTTTTTGCACCTTTCTGCTATATTTTATAAAACAAATCCTTTCAAATGATGGTCTGTAAGAATTCGTTTTTGATTGATAAGGCCGCCATTGCACTATTTACTGTGTTTTTGTAAATATCATGAACTTTTATTTTATTGTTTCTTCAATTTACAATGTAATCTCCTTCTTTTTATTGTTTTTCTTTATATAACATTTTCTTACAACAAATTCATTTAAAGCTAAGTGTCGTCTAAGCGAGTGTTTTTCGTTTGTTCTTTTTATGTATTATCAGTTAGCATATAAAGGTTCTGAACAAAAATAAACGTTCAAATTTAACGTCAATCCGGGTATACCAAAAAAAATAATAAAGCGCCTCTTTGTAATTCCGGGCAATATTTTTTTTAGTGTAATTTTGTGTAATTGCAATAATTTACTTATTACTATATAACTTAACTTCTAATATTATGTAAATAGTAACAAATTTATTTAAATGCTAATACAAACGTTGATTTTATATTTAACGCTGCTTACGGTTATATTATTTCGTTTGTTTTGTCTATACGTACCTGTAGATTTTGTTTACAAGCAAATGAAACAAACAACAAAAGTTTTTTGATTGAAATAAAAGTAAGCCATAACAAAAAAAAAGATATATACGGCTGGTTGTGAGTTCGATCCCCACTCGAGGAGATGAAATATTTATTTAATATTTCCATTTCTTCGATCGGGTGTCGAGGCTAAGGGTGGCGTTTAGTTCTGCCACTAACCACGCAATGCCTCCAGAATTCGACAGAAAGTGGGGAACGGAGTGCCTTCACACTAGGTTTCCCCTGCCTACCCTGCTGTGTGCGGGATACAGTGTGAAGCTGATATTGATTTATTTTTATATTATTATTTCCTTTATTTTTCAGTCTCTATTACCTAACACGCTTTAGTATTTACGTCATATGGCGACGGACAGACAATTACTGACCAAGTCTCATCAATTAGGCGGGCGGGGTCAAATACTTATAAAGGGAGCAAACATGAAACAATATGGCTGATATGGGGTTGTTTGTCTTGTAATTTTCCGTCTTAACTGAGTGGATATATTGTTTACGGCTTCGATGAATATTATGACTTAATCTATGTTAATAAAAAAATAAATCAGCTTCACGCTGTATCCCGCACACAGCAGAGTGGGCAGAGGGAACCTAGTGTTAAGACACTCCGTTCCCCATTTTCTGCCGAATTGTGGGCAGATCTTTTGACGCAATTTTGTTTGAACGACCAGTCGGTTACAGTCACACTTCGTGCCACTGCGCCACGACTGGCCTCTGGACATAATCTATGTGATTTGTATTTATCAGCTTCAATATTAGGAATAGTGTATTCATGTTACATGAATTTTCGAAAGATCTATTATAATTTGTAACCTTTTGATAACCTCATGTTAAAAAGATTATTAATATAATTCATTAAAATAGATAATTAAAATGTGGTGTGTCCGTCGGTTTGTCAATTTGATGTTATATTGTACACTTTTCACAATAAAACTTTTTTGTAATAACTGTATATTTTACCGCTACTTAAGTATTAAAAAAGTTGTGATCTATAAAATTTATAAAAAGCTTCGCCCTCATGAACTATATTTATTTAGGCCCGTATTTATAAGCCGCTCTTAACTGTGATTTGAAAGGGGCGGACCTTAGTGACGTCTAATGTGAACGTTTTTAATTATATTTCAAACATCCTGGATTTTTTTTAATAAGTTATTTTTTTTTTAATTTAAGCTTTTTAAAAGCATAAGTATATTATTATTCAACCAATAACTGAAAATTACATCAAAATTTGAAAACTGGTTTAGGATTTAAATAGGCAATATTGGTTTTAACAAGCAAATGCTCTTACTGGAGCGCTTCCAGGTGAGTTGTTCATCATGCCTGTCACACCTAATTAAAAACATGCGACAAACAATTTAAAAATCATCACTGAAAACCGGATTAGAATCAGACCAGTGGTTTTGGAGATAACTCGTAACATTGCACAAGCATACACAGACAAACATCCTCTCACTCCAAACGCATATACCACCTCCGTACCATCCTGGGTAAAAATACTTCGTAGGATACTTAATGCGGAGATAGATTCCTCATATATTTTTTTCATATAATTACAAATTAGTATCTGTTCTAAGTATTTTTTTGAATTATATATATAGTAGATAATATTATCAAGATTTATATTTTAAAACTATAAAAATATTTGTTTATACAACAACACAACCTCTTTCAACATATCTTACATAGAATCCAATCTGATTTAATATTTGGTAAAAGTGCTACTCTTAAAGCTACTGCGCAAATTTTTAAAATAATAGTTTTTTATTGTCAAATTTTCGATGTTTAGCGTTTTATCTTTTCAGTATCTATTATCAATTTTTTCATTCTTTTCCTTTAAATGCTTTTCTTATAATATTAATATTTCTTATGTTTACTGATACGAAATATCCCAATTACATAAAATTGGTCAATATGATAAATAATTGGTACAGATATGTTATACACCGTAAGTAAATATAATTATAGTTACAACGTGGTCAACAAACAACAACAAAGGAAAAAAATACCAATTTGTGGAAGAATGCAATAAAGAATATATAAGAATTTGTACTTTTGCAACAAATAATATACATATATAACCTAGATAGCGATTCCTGGTGCGACTTTTTGCTATATTTTCTTCTTCACTTTTGATGATTTTATCGTTAAAAATGTAATGTACGTATAAATTAATGACTTGCTTAGTGTAAGAACACAAATCTTCAATTTGAACTCTTAAAAGTTTGTTAGCACTCGCAAGATGCTCTTATAAATTAGATTTAAACTGCTTAGTTAGACTTGCTATACAGTAAGTGTATATTATCAACAATGTACAAATGATTCTTAAATCGTGATTATTTTATATTATAATTAAGTATAAGTAAGAAATATAAAAATTTTGCACTAGTAGAGTTTTTTTTAATTATTTTTATCGGATATGCAATGATATCGCTAATTCGTTAGTTGAAATAATATTTTTCTTTAATAACTTCTATATTATATTAGAATAAAAATACTTTTTTTAGGGTTGATGTGGATGATTTTGTTGTACGTCCGTCCGTCTGTTTGTTATGACGCTTTATCTTAGGAATGATTGCAGCAATTCAAAGAAATTCAAACCATGTACAACCAATATACTCAGATCTACGGCCTCATGATATCGTGATAAAAAAATATTTCTATAATTACTTACAAAAAAAGATATAGCCATTTATTTATACAGCAAACAATGCGAATTTCGACACTATCAAGGGAATACAAATTCACAGGGTACTTCCGGTTTACCTACATATGAAATTACAGCTAGCATCTACAGGTAGTACGAGTTCGGGAAAATATCTGAAAACTATTCATTTGTGGTTAAATCCTAAAAAATAATAGCCATTAAAAATACATAAAATTTGCTATTAAAACCGCTGGTTTAAGTAAGGTATTAAATGAAAGGATTTTTTCTAAGCTAAGAATTAATTTTATAAAAATCTGAAAACTCCCAATTCTCTACGGAACCTTCGGAGAGCGAGCCGGACTCGCCCTTGTCCGGTCTTTTTTAATCATGGGGTTGCGCTTTTTCGTGAATATATTTTCAAGGATTCCTTACTTGAAAAGGTAAAAACGAAACCTTTATAGAATCACTTTCTGGTCCGTCTATCATAGCCATTATCCTAAAATTCCATCAAGCTAAAATTAATACCAAATATTTAATGTCTCTGACCCATAGAAGCGTAGAAAAGTTTTACTTCTGTTTGGCCTACAATACTGAAAGTCTAAATGGGCGTGTCCAACTCGCTCTTAACGCGAGTTTTTTTTAAATTGCTGGCGGGTCATCCGGTCGGGATCAATGATAGAGTGATTGAAAAATTCGTACTGTAGTTAACCTAAATAATTTCTATTTCAAGTAATCTTTACTGTTGAATAATAATTCATTAGTATCTACGTCTTTTACTTCAAGTTCTATATTATTTTACGATTTTGGTTTTTATCCCATATTTGGCTCACGCCTATATGTACTTACATCCAATTTAGTTATACCCTTTTAACCTTTTGAATAAAGCTTCAAGAAAAATATAATATGAGAATAATACAATCATATGTTTTTACATAAACATACCTATGTATTTTATTATATATACAAGAGGTAAACCGTATTTTCGGAATCTGGTTTACCTCTTGGATATACAATTTAGGAAAATTCAATAACGACGTCAACGTTGGGTAAGAGTAGGTGAACAAAGGCCTGGCTAATCAAACTACGCTGACCGTTGACGTCTGTTCTCCAATATTGTAAGCGTGAGGAGCCAAGATTAAACGAGAACACAAGTTTAGGGCTTAATGGATTTACTCCGTTGTTTTCCGCAAATTGGGAACGTCATTGTTTACTCGTTTAACGATGGTGTCGTTTACCTACTATGTGTTACTAGAAAACTCGTTAAATTATAAGAAACAAAAGGCATTTCCAACTCGATTCACATATGTTAAGATAAACAATAGATAATAACTTTTAAGCTTATGAACCGATTGAAAATAAAAATTAAACAATGTCAAGGAAAACACAATACAATCATCATGCGCAAACGCAAGCAAACAGACAAGAACATAAATAAATTAAAATTTCAGTAAATCGACGCCGACCTAATTTTTTTTAGTTATACCTAGATATTACTTTAAGATTAATATTTAAAAGATATAATTTTTTTATTTTTATTTTTTGGGTTTATTTTTTTATTAATAAGTTTGTATTAAATTTAATTTTTTTTTTTTATTGTGTTGAATTCATAACCATCTGTATTCGAAATTATTTTTCGACTGTACAACAAGGGCCTCAATAGTATAATAATCGTTTTGTTAAATTTAATTCCAATAACTTTCGTAGATTACATATACAGGGTCAAAAACGCGATGGACGGATCAACGGTTGTCTATGAGTAGAGGATTTCAGTACATATCCATTTCACCCTTATGTATGTTCGCTGATTTTCAGTAGTTCGACAGATATTTGTAAATTTCCCTTTAATATTTTTTTTTAATACATGTTATTTTTTATATTTCTTTAATACGTTATTGTAGATATATACTTAATACTCAGAATGGTAGACATAAAAAAATCTTTTGAAATATTCCTTCCAGAGCGTGTAAAAGTTAAACCATCAACCAAGTACATTAGCCAATTCAATTATAATATCAAAATTTTTGTACTCTTTAAACATTGTCCGTGAGTGAAATAAAAATATTGAGGTACTCCACACACAGACAATAGTACACCCTGTATAATGATAAATGACGTAAACATTACACTACGACACCATCATTAAAAGGGTAAAATAAAGCTACATGAAAAACGACTTATCAAATAACTTTATGTCCGCAACTTATAGAGCAATCCATCATGATTTTCGTCCCGGAATTTCTTTAGAAGCTTCCATCGCTAAAATGGTTTTAACTATCTGTCCCATCTATCATTACCTAAATACTTCTAGTTCATATTTAAATGCATTTTTTTTTCCAAGAAAGTCTATACAGATATTTTATTTTACAGAAAATGTTTATTATTACTAATATAATAACTAAATATAAATGCATAGAAGTAATTATAATAAGGATATGTGTTTTAACAATAGAACCTTCAAACATGGCACAGGTTTAATTGACATTTTGTTTTTGTCATAAGGAGTGCTCACATTATAACCTTCATAAAAACTATTCATCAAAGAGTAAAACAAATAATCAGTAGCTACTCAAGCAACGATCGTTCACTTTATAAATATACTTGCTAATAAACTATTAGGTTACATTTTTGCCAATGCTCGTCGAGGAGATAAAGGAACTCAATATTTATAAATAATTAAAAAACAAAGTTAAGCGAACTTATATTTAAATATCATAGTAATTACTTTTTTTAAAATACAAAGAGTAATATATATTGTTTTACTTTTGTAAGACGAGTATACAGCAAGTGACTTTCACGACCCGGTTATGGGTAAGAAAAGATCAAAGCACTTACTGTACAGTATAAATATACGCCTAACAATTATTTGTTATCACTTGTTCCTCTGATTTGTTAACAAGCGCTAAAATGTTAAAATTAGTAGTTTTGTGTTGTTTCCTTGCCGCTACTTCGGCTACACCTGGTGCTATCATAGCCCCTTTCTCATATTCCTCGAATGTGTTAGCACCAGCACCAGCAGTCGTGTCTAGCTACCACAGCGGCTTGGCATACTCATCTCCTGTCTTCTCTTCCGCGCCATTGACATACTCCGGACCATGGGACTACCAACATCTCATTAAGAAACGTTCTTTGGCGGCCGTAAGCAGCTACATCGCGCCGTCTTCTTACATCGCACCATCTTCTTACATCGCGCCGTCTTCCTACATCGCACCTGCTGCCTACAGTTACCCCGCTGCTCCTTTAGTCAGCTCTTACTCTGCTGTTGCGCCTCTGGCTAGTTACCCAAGCCCCTTTTACACCGGTGCTGCACATCTGATCAAGAAGAGGAGCGCTTTACTTGTACCTAACACATACGTGGCACCCGCTGGATACGTTGCACCAGCACCTCTCGTAGCGTCAACTTACGCGGCTTCTTCTCCCATTGCACCCGTTTGGTCTAGCTCATTGTATCCTGCAGCTCAGTATGCTCACTTCATCAAAAAACGATCTGCTCCTTTGGCGGTAGCTACATACACAGCCCCAACTTCTTTCTCACATACGTCAAGATATGATTTCGAGGCAGTATCTCCTGCTGTTAGCTACACTTCTTTCACGGGCCCTTCACCAGTAGTATATAATACTCCAGTTCTTTCTCGCCTGATTTAAACCAGCGTATCGATCTAACTGTAACGGCCAATAATGATCGTAAATCAATCAAAATTTAACTGTATTATATATTGTAAAAAATAAAGATTTTAAAACTTTTACTTTCGTGTTCTTTGTTTTGTGCACACACCACATATTATACCACACCACATATTTAATATTAAGAGAAATTTATCAAAATACAATACTGCAAAAAATTTTATTAAACTGACAAACTTTTTAAAAATCAATGTTTAGGTTCTATTCCATCGATAACGGCTCCTAGAAAGATATTAATTTTTATTATTTCCAAACTATTCATATACAAACAGCGATCTGTAACATTTTTTATATATAAAGCAATGGTACCAGTAACCGACTAGCACTAATGATCGACGCTTTTTTTATCAATTTAAAAAAGTGGACACGTCTCTTATAACATACATTAATATATGTTATAATATATGTTATATGTATCAATTTTTTTTATTCTTAAATTGTCAACACTAAACTAAATGCATATATATACTTCCTGTTCACATTTAATTTAATATAATGTTTTCTTGCCATTTTGTTTGAAGATGGCGAATTGAAACGTACATAGAAGAGCGAATGTTGTAATGAAAAAACAACTAAAGATATCTTAACGATATTTGTTAACTATAACTTCTTTTTATTGAAATAACAAATATCACTTACTAGTTTTTCGTTCGTTTTCTTTTGTGAGCAAAAAATGACATCATTCTATTTATTTTAGAGTATAAAATTTAATAATCAATCCTAATATTATAAAGAGGAAAATTTTGTTTTGGTGAACTATCTCCTATCCATATGTCAGAAACAAATGTTCCATTTAAGATTTTTTACATTGGATAGCCGATTTAAGCCCAATTTTTTAGCCCATATAAGAAGGCCAATTGTAGAATAAAAAAGGGAGAAATGGAGAGAAGTTAAAAAAAATAAAGAATGTTTTCTAAATTACTTGAATAGTATTATTTTTATTTAATTAAATGCGTTTATTTAGATCATATTTATCTTCCACAGCGTATCAATTAAATTGATATTTTAGAGGCCACTTTCAAATATGATGTCGTCGCGTCGGCGGGCGGCGGCCGGTAGCTCTATTCTACACTAATCTAATAATTAAGCGTCTTAATTTGATACTTAAAGTATACGATATAACGATGTTCAGGTGTAAAGTAGTTTTAAAGTAAATTCAAGCTCAAATTTGACAATATGTTGATAGTACGCCCGAACATCGTTATATCGTATACTTTAAAAAAGTCTACGGCGACGCTGCAAGATATTTTTATATTATAAGGAAGAGACAGTAATCTTATCTAATATATCTTATATTAGATAAAATTACTGTGAAGTTAAAAAAAAAATATGATGCAAGGCTAATGCTGAAAAAAAAAATGATGCAGCTTAGCATTTCTATTAATAACTTTATCAGAATAGAGAGATCAATTAAAGAACGTAATTTACTCAGAAATGTAATAAAATAATCAAAAACGAACGCGATATATTATTATTTTTTAAATCATAGTGTAAGATATGAACTTGAAAATTAAACAAATGTAAGTAGTAAATGTTACTAACAGAACTTAAGATATATATAATGTTATACAAATGGGGCTTCGCCTCCTGTTGCTTGCCTCGTCAACGCCCACTAATGATAAAAAAACAACAACGTTTTTTTTTGTATAGGCACTTACGTGAGTGCTTCCTCATATACGATATTCTTGATTTTACACTGCTATATAAATTATAAAATCTTTTTACATATATTACACACATTTTTTTTTGTTTCATATAATCTTTAAATCTTTACATCATTATTCTTTCTAAGCGTGGAATAACATTTTAAAATTGTTAAAAATATTTAATAAATAGCATTCTCTCTTTTTCTTTAAATGTTAATTTTAATCAATTATCTTTAGGTAGCGGTAATTTGCTAAAATCTCCCTACAGACGAGCATCTCTATAGGGAAATTTAAAAAAATTATCGCTACATAAATAAGTTGTAAGAATGTAGGAATTTCGACGTTGCCGGATGAGAATGTATGTCTCAGTTGGTCACAGCGCTTGGACGGTTCCCAAGAGGTGCAGGATCATATACCGCTATGTTCAAATTTAAAAAGTTCAAAAAGAAAATTTTTAAATAATTGAAAGATAACACTTCTGCCCAATGTCTAAATATATATATGTACATATTTGACAATTTTAATATAAGACAATTATTTACTGTTTTTATTGTTTCAGATTGTATTAATGAAGTAAATATGCAGTGCATACCATTAATGATGCCGAGTAAAGAGTAATTTCCGAAGAATGATCTAATGAAATTACAATAATTTGTATTAAATATAATAGTAGCAAATGAACGCAATATTTTAAATACAAAGATGAGTTTCTTTTCGTCATTGGGCCAGTATGTAGCTGGCGTGGCAGACAGCGTAGCTGGACTAGCTCTATCACCGCGGCGGGCACCTCCATCTCGCCATCGTTCTGCTGAGGAGTCGCAGCAACAGCCACAACCGTCAACGGCCACTATGAGAGGTAAATAAGTTAAATGGTTAAGAATAAAATATTTTTATATATATTAATATTGCTAATTAGATTTTTTTATTTTGTAATCAAAAAATTATTTATTACTAGCGACTGTCCGCCTAAACTGCATAAATATGAATTTGCTAATCTGCATTACTTTCGTTTGCTAATAAAAAATAATAATATAATTTTAAAAATACAATTTTACCTATGTTAAAAAGTAAAGTTTCAGCCAATACAATTAAACTATTTTTATAGCAATTTTGTCGACTAATATTCCTTAAATGGATTAACTGTTTTTTATTAATAAACCCAGTGAAATAAAACAAAAATTACCGGATGCTTGCCAAAATACAAAAGTGAAAACTGCAATTAAATCGGCTAAGCGGTTTTTGATATTAGCATGAAAAAACGCACAGACAAATAGGCAAAAATCAGCATTGTTTTGGTTGTATTACCTTATGAAATGCCACCAATAACTATTTTTTTATATATCTTCCATATACAAATACCGATCCGTTACGATATCGTTATAACTATAGCTAGCTATAGATTGTTCAATAAAAACATAATTTTTTAACTGAAAGAAAACTATTTCAAATGTTGTTAATAATTATGCATAAATATTTTTGACATTAACAGGAACCGATAACCGTTGCTTAGTGTACAGTTTGTATCACTTGTTCTATCAATATACATATTTTTTATTCTGATAAAAACAAATTAAATCTACATGTGTTTGTGAGCATAATATTTTTTAAATATAACAGTGTAAGGAAAAATACAAGAATTTTGAGACACCATGGCTTACATGATAAAACTATTCCATAATAAATCAATAGAAAAAATGTGCCGGTACATTAAATATTTTAACGATAGACTTGCGTAGGGAGAAAAGAAAATTGTAATAAGAGCAATGATTTACAGCCAGTGGCTGGTCGCGGCGCAGTGGCGCGAAGTGTGACTGTAAAACCGACTGGTTGTGGGTTCGATCCCCACTCGAGGGGATGAAATATTTACTTAAATTTATATTTCCATTTGCAATATAGAAATTGCATCTGAGAAATGTTGTTCTGAGTTATAGACGTTATATTACGTAGGTAATAGTAACAAAAGCTTTCTTTTTTTATAACATTAAATAGAAAAGGCTGGGGTAACTCTACGCGGTAAAGGCTTAATTCTGAGTAGAATATTCGACGAAAATGGGTAATATCTGAAAATTGTATGGGAAAGACTATAAAGTCCACTAAAACGAAGAAGATGCAAGCGAATTTTTTTTAATAAAAATAAACTTTATCTAGATAGAATGTAAGAATAGAACCCATAAAAACGCTCGATAAATAAACTGCTACACATCCACTATTATGTTTTACATTGATTAGAAAATAAATTAAAAATAGAATACTTAATTCAATCAATGTTGCATTTTTTTGCTATTTTTTTAATTTTGTACCTATTTACTTTATTACATAAGTTTTTGTGTAAACTTTATATTTAAATTGTCAATATCACTAGTGTGTTTACAAACAAGTATATTATAAACCATTTCTGAAAAGTTAAGATAATAATTAAGATGTCTGATGAAAAAAGACACATACATATACCTGTTTTCATTCGACCTCGGAAATTAAATATCACTTTACTTTCAAGCACCGGCTACAGGACATTACCCTGCTTGCTGTTTAGTATAAATACACACGTTAATCAAACAGGGCATCAGTTGTTCCTTGTCCGAATAACAAGCACTAAGATGTTCAAATTAGTAGCTCTGTGTTGCTTCCTTGCCGTCGCCTCGGCTACACCTGGTGTTGTCGTACCACTGGCATATTCATCGAATGTGCTAGCACCGGCACCAGCGGTCGTGTCAAGCTACCCCAGCAGCCTGGCATACTCATCTCCTGTCTTCTCTTCGGCGCCATTGGCCTACCCCGGATCATGGGACTACCAACACCTCATCAAGAAACGTTCTTTGGCCGTAAGCAGCTACATCGCGCCGTCTTCTTATATCGCACCATCTTCTTACATCGCGCCGTCTTCCTACATCGCCCCTGCTGCCTACAGTTACCCCGCTGCTCCTTTAGTCAGCTCTTACTCTGCTGTTGCGCCTCTGGCTAGTTACCCAGGACCCGTTTACACCGGTGCTGCACATCTGATCAAGAAGAGGAGCGCTGTACTTGTACCTAACAACTACGTCGCACATGCCGCATACTCTGCATCCGCACCTATCTTTGCATCAACCTACGCGGCTGCCTCTCCCATTGCACCTGTTTGGTCTAGCTCTTTGTATCCCGCTGCTCAGTATGCTCACTTCATCAAGAAGTAAACTGCTCTTTTAACTAAATCCACGTTCCGCCCGTTCTACTATTTCTCGTACCTCAAAATGCGAATTTTATCTTCTATTCCCTAATCATTGACTTTATGATCTCTTTGCGGACACTTATGCCATCGTCTTGTGTACTTGCCTTTTAAGCTAATTTGATTTAAGCGTGCATGCTACACATACATTTATTTTAATTTCCAAAATAAACATTTTTTTTTGGAAATCTACAAGCAATGTATATAAATATTGTCATTGTATACTTGGGAATAAATTTGACAAGAAATTATAATTTTTGTTTTATTCTTTATATTCAATTTCGCCTATAAAGTATTTTTTTATATTTTATATCACAAAAGGTTTAATTTAATTTTTATATACGAATTTATATATTAAACCCAATTTTTAAACAAATACATATCTTTTAGGGGTCTAGTAAAGTATACCTAATCCTTTTGAATGTAATCCTTGCTTTTTGGAAAGAACTTAAGATTTTTTATGTGATTATGGATCAAAAAGTATTTATATGTTGTTTAATATTATTTTAACAAAACTCTAAACTATAGGGCTTGTTCTTTATTTTCGAGTTCTTTATAAATAGTGGCCTGCCCGCGGCTTCGCCCGTTGATATAATAACACAGTAAACAAATTTTATCTAGAATTTTTATTTAATTAGGGAATTCATTATATGTTTAAGACAACAATATTTATTTATTTTAAACCTACATGGATGGTAGGTTCTCGCAGTATGTACATTTTTTGCTGCGTAAATATCGATCCTGCGGTAGTTTCGGTATATAAAGTATATAAAGTAGCAAGAGGCCAGTCGTGGCGCAGTGGCACAAAGTGTGACTGTAAAACCGACTGGTTGTGGGTTCGATCCCCACTCGAAGAGATGGAATATTTACTTAAATTTATATTTCCATTACTTCGCTCTGGTGTCGAGGCAAAGCGCGGCGTTGAGCTCTGCCACTCAACACACAATGCCTCCAAAATTCGGCAGAAAGTGGGGAACGGAGTGTCTTACACTAGGTTCCCTCTGCCTACCCTGCTGTGTGCGGGATATAGCGTGAAGCTAATTTAATTTAATTTTTAATTTAATTTAATTTTTAAAGTAGCAAGATATGTTGTTCCACAACTTCCTCTGTCTTCCAGTGAAAGTCTTATAAACATTGGTTCTGGATATTAGGCCGGTTCAGGAGTTTCAGGCAGACAAACGAAAAAAAAATAGTTTGTTTCTGTTTTAGTATCCTTTAGGTACCTATACACTATACACCACAGTTATTAGGAAAACCCGGACAGATCCTTAAGTTGTATTTATTTTTATTTAATGATGTTTAGAATAATGTTATATACTTAATAAACTTAACCCTTTTGAGATTTTATTTGGTATTTCCCGCAAATATTTTCGAATTTAATAAAAAAATGTTAAGTTATTTTATATCTAGCGTGATAGGTATTCGCTTGCGGTTAAGGCGGTTCGGGCGGGAATTCCTGAACTATATGATGCTCTGAAAGCTCCTTCATCTTCCTGCCAAGTCCCATAAAAATGGATTTAACTGTTCCGGAGATTAGCCCGGACTAACGCAAAAACTTTTTTTTTTAATTGGTTATTTTTATTTTAGTATCATGTAAACAACATATATGCACAGGAAATACAGTACAAGAATCACTTAATTTTGAAATCACAAACAGACACTTGAAGTTTCTATAAGTAGATAGATGTATAAATGCTTATAGTACAGATTACTTATTTTTTATTAAAAAAATATGTTACAGTTCTCTTTGCTCTTCTTTTTTTTTAATTAACTTATTGAATAAATTTAAATATTAAATTAATTGATTGAAACCATCAATGTCGTGGCGCAGAGGAACAAAGATTGTCTGTAAATGCGACTGGTTGTGGGTTCGATCTTCACTCGAGGAAATTAAATATTTATTTAAATTTATATATATTTTTTGCTCTGATGTCGAGTGTTGAGTTCCGATACTCACGCAACACGCAATGCCTCTAGGATTAGGCGGAAAGACATTACCACGACATCTCGGTATATTAAATTAAAGTAGTTCCTGTTTCTCGTTCTGGTGTCTCCACCTGGAAATCCTTCTCCTCCCGGAATATAGCGTGAAATTAAAAAGAAAGATATTAAATAATTTTGTTGCTGATGTATAGGTGTTTTGTACATAAATTCAAATTTCTAATTCAAATTCAGATTAAGAGGACGACTGGAAACTGTCACAACTACAGATTATTGTGTGACGTTGAATCGCTTTAAGGCTCTTTTTTTTTTCTTTGGCTCACCAGAGAAAACAAAAGGTACAAGCTTGTACGCGCAGTAAGCATATAGATAGATCTTTAAAAAATATTTGAGGCTTCTAAAATCATTTTATATTCATGTTGATCGTTTAGCATTGTGTTATTATCTTTATTACAATTAAATAAATATTTCGTATCGATAAATATATTCTTGTCTATTGGTTTTGTAATAAGATTTTTTTAATGTTTTAATTTATTTCATAAAACCAATAGCGGCTTGTTTTACGCCGTAAAAAACTTATTTATGTAAATGTATAGAAAAAATAAAAATAAATATATTTGCGTTGCACCGTATATTTTTAGAATAATATTTTTTGTGGTTCATTCCACAAGCAAGGCATAGTCATTTAGATCAGGTGAGGATAAGCTGGTGCACTGTAGATAATTGGTGAAGCGCCCGCGACGGAAGTGTAGCTAACGGCGGGAGAAACAGATTGGAAATCAAATCTTGATGTATGAGAGACAGAAGTTGGGGCTGCGTATGTAGCTACCGCCAAAGGAGCAGATCGTTTTTTGATGAAGTGAGCATACTGAGCTGCAGGATACAATGAGCTAGACCAAACGGGTGCAATGGGAGAAGCAGCCGCGTAAGTTGACGCTACGAGAGGTGCTGGTGCAACGTATCCAGCGGGTGCCACGTATGTGTTAGGTACAAGTAAAGCGCTCCTCTTCTTTATCAGATGTGCAGCACCGGTGTAAACGGGTCCTGGGTAACTAGCCAGAGGCGCAACAGCAGAGTAAGAGCTGACTAAAGGAGCAGCGGGGTAACTGTAGGCAGCAGGTGCGATGTAGGAAGACGGCGCGATGTAAGAAGATGGTGCGATGTAAGAAGACGGCGCGATGTAGCTGCTTACGGCCGCCAAAGAACGTTTCTTAATGAGATGTTGGTAGTCCCATGGTCCGGAGTATGTCAATGGAGCGGAAGAGAAGACAGGAGATGAGTATGCCAAGCCGCTGTGGTAGCTAGACACAACTGCTGGTGCTGGTGCTAGCACATTCGAGGAATAAGCCAGAGGTACGACAACACCAGGTTTAGCCGAGACTGTTGCAAGGAAACAAGACAAAGCTATCAATTTCAACATATTGATTTGAATTGTTTAGATGTGTGGTTGAAGAACGACTGATGCCAGAACAAATAATGCCCTCGTATATATATGCAACTACTGAGAAAGCTAAGGGTACGAACTGGTATAGAAAGGCTATTCAGGAAAACGATTTGTAAGGTTTACAAGGCCACCAATATCCTCGAAATCTAATGTAACTAATGGATTTAGAATAAATCTATCATTTGCGAGTCGGACTCGCCCACCGAGGGTTCCGTACTAATTTTGGGATTTTAAGTCTACGAAAAGTACAATTTATAAAAGTTGATAAAGTTAAATTTGCATTTTTTATCTTCTTCTAAAAAAATATAGCCGTTAATATCGCCAAAATCGCGAATTTCGATATTATAAAGTCATCAATCAAAATTCATAGGGTACTTGAATCCGGTTGACATAGAATTATGAAATTTGCTAATTTACCTTCTACAGGTAGTATTAGCTTAGAAAAAAACTTGAAAATTATACATTTGTGGTTAAGTCCCAAAAAAATTGTCATAAAAGGGGACCTCCAATTTTTGTAAGTTTTGTTTTAAGATCGATCGATCGATCGATTACAAGTACTTACAATTTAAAAAAGAATCCCTCAATTGAAACCAAAATAAATCTAAACATCGTTTTTGTATATACATATATATTTCTTTGTTTTATTTACAAAAAGTGTTGCGATCCTCCTTTGCGAAGTTGGTTTAAATTTATGTGTTATTTGTATGAGTTCAAAAATCTTCGCTGACGCTTCAAGTAATAGTTACATTGTTATTTAGTTAATTTAATAATACTGTAAACGCCATGATTATGAGTTTGTATATTTTCATTTCCTTGCCCTGGTAACGAGACAAAGCGCGAGTTCTGCAAACCAACACGCAAAGCATTGAAAATTCGGCGGAAAGTGGAGAACGGAGAGTATTAATACTAGGTTTAGGCCTTTGCCTACGTTTCTTTAATTGGGATTCAGCGACAAGCTAACAAAATAATAATAATGATTTTAAATTTATGTTCACCAGTAAAATTCCCGAAAATTTCTTTCATATTATTTAATTGCAAATTAAAAGTACTATGTTTAAGAACTACAACTATTTATATTGTTATAGGATTTCCACGTGTGTTGCCTACTGAAGGTGCCTCAGCCTTGAGTGCACGTCGCCGTACCCTGGATTGTCTGGCTCCTTCAGCTGCACCTCGTCGCGGTGGCTCCCTACGTGTACCAAGGCAACAGCCACCTATAGAAAAACCAACGATGGCATTTTGCAAGAGACGTCTTTCTTGGCCTGAAGTTGATAATTCTGTTAACTCAGGGTGAGTTTTTTTTGTATATTTTTAATGAGATTTTCTGTTGTCAAATGGAAATAACTAAGACTTATGGTAGTATATGCAGTAGGGTCGACGTGTCGTGGACTACTACTTTTGATTATTATATAAATTATATAATATATATAAATTCGAGGCGACCACGCCTCGTTGACCGTTATGTGCCCAAGGTAACTGTGAATGCCATTACAATGGAGTATATAGAAACGTTTGTCGTCATTTAATTCTGGAGGCATTGCGTGTTGAGTGGCAGAACTCAACGCCGCGCTTAGCCTTAATACCAGAGCGAAGAAATAGAAATATAAATTTAAGTAAATATTTCATCTCCTCGAGTGGAGATCGAACCCACAACCAGTCGGTTTTACAGTCACACTTCGTGCCGCTGCGCTACGACTGGCCTCAGTAAATACTTTATTTCCTCGAGTGGGGGTCGAACTATAAGCAGTCTCGTTTACAGGTACGCTTTGTGCCCTTGCGCCACGATTGGCCTCAAATATGATTTTTGCGCAACTTTAAGCATTTTTGTAGCGTAAAAAACGGAAGATGTCAAAAACATTTTTTCATCGCAGCTCCACGTGATCATAAGTAGCCTTACTCAATAAATGGACTGTCCAACAATTTTTTTTACAATTTGAACCATTAATTCCTGAGATGAGCGTGTTTCAAGAAATGAACAAATTTTGAAAAGTTTATTTATTTTACAATATTAGTATTATAATATTTCTTAATAAAAACACATAAAAAAATGTAAATATAATCATTACTTTAATAAGCAGAGATATAGATTAATTTATATTAGTTTAAGAATTATTAAGACGTAAAGAAAAAGTATAGGAAGGACGTAGAATAATCTATCCAAATAACGTCGTTCAATAAGATTAAGGGTTGATTTACCTTACAGTACCACCCTAATCAATAAAAGCGACCCAAACACGCTTTCCTAGTATTCTCGTAATTGGATCTTGTTTATTTTATGCACAAATAAAATAACTTAAATTACCCTTTTAAGTAAATTACTTTGCAATCGAAGAGAGTTCAATATTAGAACCTAGTGTTTTGATATTCCGTTCCTCACTTTCTGCCGAATTCAGAGCGAAGAAATGGAAATATAAATTTAAGTAAATATTTCATCTCGCCAAGTGGGGATCGAACCCACATCCAGTCGGTTGTACAGTCACACTTCGTGCCGCTGCGCCACGACTGACCTCTAGACAAAAAATACATGCTCCAATATTTACATTCACATGTATATGTTCAAACATACGTGAGACATAGTACTGACAAAATATACCTAAAAATTACACCTTATTGCGAGTATTTTTTTTTAATAATTATATAAAAAAAATATATACTACCTACTTTAACATAATAATAATATATAGAAAAACATATTTTTAAACTGTTTAAGAAATGTACGAATTTTGCACACAATAACAATACAAAAGAACATTTAAATTAATTTAAAATTTAATTTCATTTTTGACAAAGAAAATCTATTGAAATTCCACTGGCGCTCAAAGTTTCCGAGAGCCTTTGGCATATCCGAAGTGAATTAGTATTTGGTATACAGATTTTATGCGTTTCGTTCACCGAAAGCACACTTTGTACCTGTATACTACCTACCATATCCGTAACGGAAGCAATTACAGGCCGGTACGAGCCCATATCCCACTCAGAAGGAACTCAATTACATCTCCCTCGATATAGTTTATTTATTTGTTCAGGTAGCCGCTAACGCAATATGTTGTCAGTTTAAGGACTTTATTGGGTTAGTGCCGCGATCGAGTTTGAAGTTTGTGGCATTTTCAAAGTAGTTACCTTGTATTGAGCCAACTTTGATATTGTTATAGGTTTATCGTATAGTAAGTGATGTGATTAGTTCTCGATCTACAATATTTTGAGAGAGAAGAGAGAAAATGTAACATGTACCTATATAGGTATACGTGATTCTGTACTTAAACATGATGTTTTCTAAATGGTTGAAAACATTGTCATAGTCATAGCTATAACTGTATGAAGATTGAAATTTATAAGGTCAAAAAAGATGGTACCCGATTTATCACCGTTTTTTTAAGAAATAAATGCATATTAGGTATATTATGTTTTTATTTCTCAAAATCTCGGCTTAAGATCAAATTTATTATTATTTATAATTAATTTATATTTGTAAGTTATAAAACAAATTAATATATATAAAACACAGATTGTTAGTTATAGGTGCTTTAAAAAAATCTATAGATAGTTTTATCCAACTACATAAATTTAAAATGTTATTTCACATTTACAATATCGACAGATTTTTACGATATAATATATAATAAGATTATAAATTAATAACTTCTAAAAGCTAGTGTTTTAAGCTGTCAAAGACTTTATCTTGATGAGAGAGGTATTGACGGTACTCAATGATGGTGAAGTAATGGACAGTGGGGTAAGGGGAAGCAAGGGTGGTGAACTGGGGAAAATAAGGATGTGTAACAGGTACATGACCTACTTTTAGTTTTTATAAAATATAGAGAAATAGTCACATCCCATATTACTTTCTATTATTTTATTTATTGTGTTAACAATTTAGTTTTGAAATTTTTGTGGTGTTATCGGGACGCTTCACACAGAAGCGATGAACTCTAGCTTGATTGATTTAGCTCACGATAATATTGTTTAATGTAGTATATATATATATATATTGATAATTTATTTTTTTTAACTGTTTTACATAAATTACATAATCAGCATATACAGAAAGGAAAGCGAGTAAAAATCCCCTGCGTAAAATTAACTATTTTAATATATGTAGGGTGATCATAATATTGATTATAGGTTAAAAAAGTGATCTTAATAAAAAAAACAAAGGGTAGGTTCCCTGCAATTAAAAACTGAACATAGGAATATATTTATTTTACGCATTGCCGATGGTATAGCAGGTACTTTTCTATACAATTCCTTATTTTTTTTATATTACCTAGGTATAATAAATAATACATGTTGTACAGATTGCCGGTAACATCTATTTACATATGTATATACATATAATAAAATCGTAACGGTTCGGTGCCTGCGCAAAGAAGATTTATAAGAAAAAATGTTATTGGATGCCTTTACTAAAGTAATAGAACACAATGGTTTTAAAAAACTTTTTTCTGTTTGTCTGTGAGTTTTTTCACGCTAAACTCAAAACCCCGGTAAATGATTTAAATACGGTTTCACTATTATATTCTGGCTTTCATTAAGATATAAAGAAAAAAGAACGTTTTATTACGATCGGTATAAAAATAAAAAAGTTATATGTAAATTATAGAGAATGCTTTTTAGCGTTAAGTCCGCCTTTTGTACATGTATTTTTTATTTCTAAAAAATGTGTGCAATAAAGAAAAAATAAATAAATAAATAAGCTAATTGCTATAACAGTTATTTTAAACAATAATTTTATTTTATTGGCTGAATCTTTAGTTTTCTATTTGTATAATGACAAAAAACACCGAAATTTCGAGATTTAGTGCACGCGTGCTTACCATCTTCCTAAATACCGTATGGCTAAATATTTTTCTTTAAATACAACAAATAGAATTCCCAAAAGGAATATAAATCAGTTTTATACTTAAGATTTGAGGACAGTCGTGGCGCAGCGGCACAATGTGTGACTGTAAACCGACTGGTTGTGGGTTCAATCCCCACTCGAGGAGATGAAATATTTACTTAAATTTATATTTCCATTTCTTCGCTCTGGTGTCGAGGCTTGGCGCAGCGTTGAGTTCTGCCACTCAACACGCAATGCCTCCAGAGTTCGGCAGAAAGTGGGAAACGGAGTGTCTTAAACACTAGGTTCACTCTGCCTACCCTGCTGTGTTCGGGATACAGCGTGAAGCTGATTTATTTTTATTTATTTTATACTTAAGATATTATGTCTGTCGTGGCTCAGTTGAAAACAATGGTTGTGGGTTCGGTCCGATTCGGGTCTGTTCGTTTGGGGATGGGGTATAATTGATATTTAAATTTTTTTTTTCCGCTTTGGTAAAAAGTGCGGTGTACAGGGAACTCTACGCTTGTGGTGTAAGGCACGTAACGCGCAATATCTTTAAAATAGGCGGTGTGAATATGCAAAAAAATATGTAAATATTTATCATTTTTTATAGATATATAATTATATTTTATTGTGAATTTACAAAGGTTCTCATCTAGGTTCATTATAAGAACATATGTAGGACACGAATAACTTCAGCGCTTTTCAGGATTATAATAGAAGTAGAGGTTTGCAGTGATGCGAGCATTTTAATGGCGCAGTAAGCAAATAATAAAACAAAATTTAATCACTTTTAAAATTAAATGTAGTTTTACTATATATGATAATAAAATGTTGAGGCCAGTGGGGTGGAGGAGATGAAATATTTATTTAAATTTATATTTCCATTTGTTCGCTCTGGTGTCGAGGCTAAGCGCGTTGTTGAGTTCTGCCACCCGACACACGAATTCGGCCGATAGTATGGAACGGAGTGTCTAAACACTAGGTTCCTTCTCCCTACTGTGTACGGGATACAGCGTAGAGCTGAAATACATACCCATATACATAGGTTTTGATTATAAGTTATGATTTTGCGGCGGTTTACATTCAAAATTCAGCGAAAATTATACAAAAACGGTCGTATCTTGGGCTTGCGATGACCAAAGGACTGTTGTAGGACAGACAAAAGCAATAGCGAAATTGAGTGATGTTAAGGTCCAGTCAGTATTTGGGAATCGGGCAGTAGGGCCTTTGATTCTAATAAAAATTACATTTCACGAAAAAAGGTACGTTGGTGAAGTGCCGGTGGTAAACCCCTACAACGGTAGCATTTTTAATTCACCAAAGCCTTGGCGTATTGTAAAATTTTAAAATATTCAAGCGTGAAAATATTGATGCTTCATACGCTAATGCCCTTCAATCTAAAAAAAGTATACCTTTTTACTCTGAATTTATTGACGTGGAAAATAAGTAAAACAAATGACGTGTTAGTGCGTAGGTATGGAACAACGAGCATTAACATTTCAACTCCACTAAAGACAATATATTTGTAACAATCGTGAAAACTTATACTAAAAAGGACTACTTCCCTTGGGATTTTCTTTCCAATCCAAACAATGACTTGCGAGCATCGGTGATAGCGGAGAGAGAGGCAACTAACCTATTTTATCTTAAGAGACGCCATAGTTTAAATATGCACCAAAACTGACCATTTAACCTATAGTTTTTTTTGTTATCAATAAGCCTTCTAAGCTCTCTAACTCGAAGTTGCTACCTCTGAGACAAGGCAAACCCATATCATTCAAAAGAGGGCCTACTCTGCAACCCATAAAATTAAATCTGCCCGTAACCCTCCGATTGTTACGAAAAATCTCGTGACCTCTTAGACTATTACTTTTATGTAAGACATACTTATATACGAGTTACTACCTACGTTTTATATAATAGACGAATAATTAAAAACATAAACACGTTAAAAGCAAGCTCTAATAAGCTTGCTTTTACTTTTACTTAGTTTACATTACCTATTTCCAGAAATGAACATATGTTCCAGGAACAACGTGGAATCACTTGTTATTATTAGTTGGGTTATGTTCGTGGAAATGTATTCAAGCAAGCGTGTATCCTTAATGAGAGATATATACTACTATTATATTGACTTTACTTTTAAAGCTCAACGCCGCGCTTTTTCTTGACACAAGAGCGAAGGAACGAAAATATTAAATATTTTATTTCCTCGTGCGAGAACCGAACCCACAACCTGTCGCATTTACAGTCACACGTGTGAGTGTAATATTTATAATATATTTTATTACTCAGAGTTCAAGACACCGACGGCTCGTACTTTGAGAGCTTTACTGCTCTTTCTTGGCGTCAAGAGAACAGGCGGTTGGCAGCGCTGCGGCTCGCTGAAGCACGCGCAGAGAGACCTCCTCCGGCCCCACAAGGTCTTGGTCTGCCGAGTGTCTCTGCTCAACTCTCACACAAAGAGCACGAACATCTTTACACTGAGGTAGTATTTTGTTTATCATGAGATGCTTACTATATATACTTTTATTATCTAAGCAAAATTTTATTTTTTTTAATATAAATTAATATAAAAAATACATTTTGATAATACAAAGATACACTCTGCTGACGGTGGGACAAGGGTCCAAGCCATGTATGGGATTAGAGCTAGATTTTTCCACTTGAGTAAATTCCTTCATGTCACCCCTCTGTCATTACCATGCCCACTCTGAATAGCTACGAAGTAGTGGTAAAAATGATTTATTTGTTCCCAAAATTCACATACTGTCTTATAGAATACTCGCATATAAAACAAAAACTATAAAAATATATTGTTTCAAATTTACAAAATTATATTGTAAGTTGAATATAATAATACAAAATTAATCTTTAAATAAATATAAAATTATATATTTATTTTGAGTGTTTACTACGTTTATGTTTAGTTAAAGGTTATGTATAAGTATTTTTTTTCTCATTTCATACTGGCAACGTGATTTTAATAATTGTAAAGTTGATAACTTTCTTCTTAGGTCCTATATTGTATCGAGAATGCTGTGGGAGCACCTGCGCCTGATGGTCAGTTTGGATCATATAAAGAAGAAGTCATAGAGTATGCACGTCGTGCTTTCAAAGTGCCATCCGATGTTCATGCACGTGCGCTTATGGCTGCGGGCAGCGAACGGCCACCCACCGTGGTCTTGGGGTGTGCCGTTATAGAAGCTGATGCGTTGGAGGCAAAAGATGCTAACGGTATGGTTGCATAAAAATAATTATTATATGTGCACATATTTTTAAGCTTACATCATATAAAAAAATGTATATTATTCAAATGTTATATTTTATTTTTTTTTGTCTGTCTGCTTGTACGTGCACTTCCATCTTCAGAACTATTAAACAGATTTAGATAGATCAAGTATGGGAAGGAAAAGGAAACTACAAGAAATAATATATACTTTCCCAACAAAAACAGCGTAATAGAAATTTGCCATTGGAATTTACAAATCTAATATATGGAATATCCAATAAAGAAATATAATAACTTAGAAAAACTAGTTCAGTAAAGTATTTATCAGCTTCACGCTGTATCCCGCACACAGCAGGGTAGGCAGAGGGAACCTAGTGTTAAGACACTACATTCCCCACTTTCTACCGAATTCTGGAGGCATTGCGCGTTGAGTGGCAGAACTCAACGCCGCGCTTATCCTCGACACCAGAGCGAAGAAATGGAAATATAAATTTAAGTAAATATTTCATCTCTTCGAGTGGGAATCGAACCCACGACCAATCGGTTTTGCAGTCACACTTTGTGCCGCTGCGCCACGACTGGCCTCAGTAAAGTATTTATAAATATAAAAAAATAAATCATTGTGAACTTGATCTCCACTTTCAATCAAAGAAATATATTTAAACTACCATTATCAGTTCCCGTTTCGGTAGACAAAACGTACGTCCTATGCCACCCACTTGTACGTTCAGTACGTGTTGTGTACATTTCATGCCACGTACGAGTCCTGCCACCCAATAAGAAAAATCTGGAATTTGAGTGGATAAAGGGAATGGATTATCCTAGCACTATATTGTATACGACTGCAACTTTCAATGATAACGGGTAGTAAAAAAATGGAATGGAACAGAACATAAAGTTTTTTTATTTTATTTCTTATTAAGTATAGATAACAATAAGACATGTTTATTAAATGTAGTAATCTATCCACTTGCTTCGACGATATTATACGCAGTTGGACGTCCATAATTATATTATACCTACAGCTGTTTCCCAGAGGGTTTCCTAAAAACATTTTTTGTAATGGCAACTATTGAGCTACAGTAGTTGCGGGTCGTTTCGTGTGATATAATTTTTTGTTAATTATTTTGTACATTGGCCTTAAATAACAATTCTATAGGAATTTCAGTCAATTAAATCATCAATATTATCAATAATTATAAATTTTCGTCAAATCATCAAAAAAGTTTTTTATATAAGGCCCCTATTTCTGGGAAAAATAGGTTGAAACGGAACACACAGTAAATGCAAATTAATTACCAAGTCAGGAAACTTTCCAGTACAATATAACAACATTAACCGAACCTGATATTCAGAAAATGTCACGGCTATAAATACTCTCATATCGCTTATAGACTTAAAGATAAAAGATTTTTTATTTTATATTTATTAATAAGTATTATTTCATGCAAGTTGAAATAGAAAATAGTACGTTTCAAGGATTTGTAACTTATTTGTATTGTACGTTGAATATTTGCCTTTGATGAATCAGAAATGAAATCGTTCAATTCCACTTAATTCACAAAGGATTCTAAATCGCTTATTGTACAAAGCTTTTAGTGGCAGAAAGCTACTCTCTAGTGTTTCATTTTTCAATACCTATCGGAACTTTAATAAAAAGATTTTGCTACTATTTTTTGATTTTATTACATATACATAGTCAGTCTACTATAGACTACTCTAGCCGCCTATCGTGAAGCTGTAATGTTTGTTCAACGAGAAAAGACGATTTTAATGAATTTTCAAGGTTCTCTTACTTGTATATATTTCATATAAATATAAGTACGTGGTATTCTTTAAGTCTTAATTACATCCTGAGTGAACACAGAACTTGGCGGTGACATAGATCCCAACAGTATGGTCAATGACGTAGAAAACTATGCATCTATTCAATATTGAACTTGGCTCCTATTACATATTTATGTTTTTTTTTCTGGTAAAGTAACTGCTAATATTAAATATACATATTAAATATGAAAAATTAAAAAACTTTATTTTTCTTATAATAAAACCTTGGCGTCTCTGATACCTGTCATTGTGGAACATGAAACTTTGGGAATATAAAAGCTGAAGCTGTCAGTTATAAAATTCTTAACAATAAACGTTACCAATGTAAGGTAAGGACGGGCCTGTATTGAATTATAGGACAAGGTCGCCACATTGTCGGGAGTTGACATGACATGACAAACGTCTGAAACCTCATGTGCTGAAATTGAGTCTGACTACGATATAGCATTTCTTTGGAATGTAAGCAATTGTAAACAATAGGATATATGATTGTTGTAAAATAATTTATTTTGAACTAAAAATAAAAAGATTTCCTTAGTATGTTAATGAAAAATAACAGTGAAATTGAATATATGTATTTGGAAATTTGTTGACATATTTTACCTTAGTTAGTTAAAGTGCGTATTTTTAACTAAATGTTCTGTTAAAATGAGATAATACACTAACGTCACGATTAACTGTCGCTATTGATCTCTTATGTTGTCCTAGATTTTTTATAGAAGTTTCTCGTTGTCGATAGAATATAGATGTAATGTTTGTAAGATCCCGATTTTAATTTAATTAATTATAGTAAGAGTAAGTTAGCTTTACGGTCTGTCACAACTGTGTGAATTTCACGTCAATTACTTTATTATAAAGAAAAATTGTTTTGGCCTTATCAATAGATAGATTTGAATTAAAAAACTATATACGAGATCAATTCTGTATGTATTGACTATAAACTCTTCATCTAAGAAAATACAGCCAAGTTAAAAATATATTTTTTGTAATTTTTGGCTGTCTACGGATGCCTTTCACGCATAAACTGCTGGCGAATTTTTTATTTCACTTTTTTGCTCTATTGCTATCTACTCTTGGCCATGTAGAGACTAGGATTATTTCAAAAGTTTAAATATTTGATTTGAAATATTAAGTGTTTTATAAAAAGTTGTTCAATGTAATGAGCACTGCTTTTATATAAAAAAGATTATATGAAAGTTTTGAACTATAATAACTTATAGATATAAAAGTTAAATATTAAACATTATTTTATCATTTTATCAATAACTATAGCATAAAAAATATTTTAATGTTTTTTTACGGAATACCAATACCAAAATCTTCTTTTATCTATATATTTGTAAAAACAACAAAAGAAAAGTACATTCTGGAAGCTTTTGTAAACTAGAGATTAAACGTCAAAGGGAAGTTAGAATCGAATTTCCTGAACGCGGAACTTTATTTCGACAGTTGCATGCTTGTTTTGCGAGTTAATACTATTTAATTAAAGTTTGAAAGAAATATATAAACCGATATTAAATTATTTTTTTAATACTTTTAAAAGTTTTCCACACTTAGGAAAGAAAAAAACACCTAATAATAAAACGTGTAAAAAATTGATCATAACGGGATTCCAAAGGAGCGCGGATTCAAATCCCGCTACATTCAATTTTTATACGGTTTTTTATTAAGTATTAAATTGTAATTTTTATACGCGTTTACAACGTAGAATTTTTTTTAATGTAACTGTTATTATTAAGCGAAGACATTGATATTAATATATTTTTCTTTATTTTAACCGTTTTGCCATATTATTATCAAAATTGTAATTTTTCACAGGTTTTAGTGATCCCTACTGTATGTTGGGAATACAGCCAGCTTCATTGCCGGCTTCACCACGAGCATCGGAAGACGAGGGTCGTAAGCACGGCTTCAGACTTAGTTTCAAGCGGCGTGACGGGCGACAGCAGCGGGACAGCCTCGGCCGGCTACCGGCGCGGTACATTAGAGCGACTGGCGTCCGCCCACACACGCTCTCGCCTAAATGGAACGAGACATTTAAATTGTAAGTACAGAAATATATATAAAATAATTGTTTTCTAATTAAATTAATATATTTTACTTTTAAGATGTATTCAGTGTAGATGGAGCCTTCTTTTCTCTTCTCGTTATCAATTTTTCGGTTCAATTTGGATACATTGCAAGTTGAGTGACAGAACTCAACACCACGTTTGTCTTCGTACAAGAGGAAGGAATTGAATAGTTCATTCCACTGAGTGGGAAATTGGAAATCGATCTTCTTTTGAACAGGACATTTTTACTAATTTATTGTTCTAGAGAAACACTTAAACAAACATAATATTAAAAAAGTGACTGCCCTGAAATGTCGATGAATAAATTTGTTCAAAATAAAGCCATTACCTTTTTAAACTTTCATATAATATACTTTAAGCGCTTTAAAGGGTAATTATAAAAAGACAATAGCATTGGAGAATGTTGACAACATATACCTGGTTTGAGTAACCAGTTTATTCGGTCGCCTGTTACTTGTTAATCTTTGAGTTCTCTTTATCCGTGATCTTTTTGTAATAAATAACATTAGTAGATATTTCCGAAGTATTAGTTATTAAATCAGAGACCAGTTGTGGCGCAGGGGCACAAAGTGTGACTGTAAAACAGACTGGTTGTGGGTTCGATCCCCACTCGAGGACATGAAATATTTATTTTAATTTTTTTTTCCATATCTTCGCTCTGGTGTCGAGGCAAAAGCGCGGCGTTGAGTTCTGCTAATCAATACGCAATGCCTCCAGAATTCGGCAGAAAGTGGGTAAGGGAGTGTCTTAACACTAGGTTCCCTCTGTCTACCCTGCGATGTGCAGGATACAGTGTGAAGCTGATTGATTGATTGATTAATAGTTATTAAATATTTTTTATATTTATGTGATCTAAGCATATCTTGTCTAAATTCTTGTTTGCTTGTGAGATAGGTAGACGTAAAACTTTTTAGTCTGTTTTCCACTTCAATCTATTAGGAGGTAGCGAAACTGAACGACTTGTCTAATTAAAATCTTTCATAATAAAACTTCTAATATCGTTAAGGATGCTACTAATTGCTTCATTAAATTGGTTTTTTTTTTTCAAAATAAAGTGAATTAAAAGAATCTTACAAAATTAATATTTTGACGAATCCCAGATAATTTATAATATATTCGATATATACATATACTATAAACATTATAGAGGCTACAAAATTCATAAAACTTATTTCCTCTATCGCTGAGGGCATGACTCGTGAGGCAAATGTTTGCAGTGACTGCAAAGATGTTTGCTTGAGGTCTGGTTTAGATAAAATATATTGTGAAGTTGACCAATAAATCTCTACTTATGATGGATTCTAATGTGAAAATTTTGATTATCTAGGTTACATTATTAAAATTTTCATAAGATTTTTTATTAAAAAAAATCGAAATCTGCTTCACGTTGTATCCCGCACACCCGATAGGCAGAGGGAACCTAGTGTAAAGATACTCCGTCACCCACTTTACGCCGAATTTTGGAGGCATTGTGTGCTGAGTGGCGGAACTCAATGCCGCGCTTCGCCACTACACCAAAGCGAAGAAATAGAAATATAAATTTAAATAAATATTTAATGTCCTCGTGGGGATCGAACCCATAACCAGTCGCGCCTTCGTTCATATAGATAATGAAACTTTAAATATGATTATCCACTTACCTTAAGCGCAGATCCATAGCGCAGTTTACAATTTATTAAAACCTTTAAAATTAAGTAGATTTTGTGAAAGAAGATGCTTTGATGTTCTTCTGCCTATGTTCTTTTTGAGGTCTCTATATATGCACACCAAATTTTATTAAATCGATTTAGTGGTTTAGGTGTAGAAATGCAACCATTTCCCCATTATCAGACAAATTCAAGATGCGTTGTTTGTTGAACGGCAAAATTTAACGTCGCGTTTGGTCTCGACACCCTGCGGAGCGAAGAAATGAAAAAATCATTTCATAAAGGTGCCCTAAAATTAACATAGGATTGAAATTTAATAGAAAACACAATTTTTGGTCTTTTATTTTTCTATTGAGCCATAGAGTACATAGAATAAAATTGTTAATATTTTTCGAAATTTCCATGTCCATTTTGCATAAATGTGGTTGAAATTCGTTGAGGCAGCTTCGAATCTCCTCCTTTTGTGGGCTTGTTGACATATACCAGTGATTTCAAATAACCCGTGATTAAGCTTCAGTTGTTGTGTTAATTGGATTTTGTAAGCATGGAGACACATGTCTCTAGTGAGTATACGTTGTAGAGAGCTTCTTGAAATTGGCAACTCTTGTCGTATTGAGGTTCCTACTGCTATTCCCACACAATACTTCAATATTGCAATTTGAACTGATTGTTTTTGAACGACAGACTGTGTGTTTGGCGTTTAGTACGGATCCAGTCTTCCTGAATTTTTCAATTAATTTATTCATAGTTGACAAACCTTTTAAATTTATGAACTACGGACGCTTAGCTTTCAATATTATTTAATAATGAAGACACGTTGCTTTATCGTGTAACGCTCCGCTTTCACTAACCCTAAACTGACAGCTGTCAATTTGGTTTCTTTTCAGAGTTGCCACTGCCACTTTACTGAACAAATAGCGATAAAAATCAAATCTCGCGTTAATTTTTGGACGGTTTTATGTAATTTTATTATAAAAAATACTCGGTATAATTTTATTATAGGTATATATGGCAGAGGGAACCTGGGAACCTAGTGTCCGACACTCCATTTCCATTAAGACACTCCTTTTTTCCTAATTTTCACCGAATACTACTAGACATATCAGGTCATTTTGTCCGCTTGACCTCCATAACTATTAATTTACTAATACAATACAGGTTTCGTTATTTTTTCTAATAATATTATTATTTTAAAAACCTGTAGCTAATTCAATAAAACAGTTATTTATAGCAATTTTATCGAACAACATTATTCAAAATGGTACAATCTTTTTTATTTATAAACCGATGCAAATAAAACAAACACTAAATATAAGCAAAGCTTGCTAAAGTACAAAAGTAAATAGTGTAAATAGTAAATAGTGTAAATAGTGGCATTAAATTGGTTAAACTGTTTATGAAATTATTTTGAACAAATACAAACAGAAAAATGCTTAAAAGTCATTGTCATAGATACTATTACGTAATTAAATGCCGCCATAATTTTTTTTCTTATTTCACAAAAACATATATCTTCCATATACAAACTTCGGTCCGTTACCATTTAATTATAAAAAACATAAATTAGCTCCACGCTTTATCCCGCACACAGCAGGGTAGGCAGTGGGAACCTCGTGTCAAGACACTCCGTTCACCACTTTCTGGCGAATTTTGGAGGCATTGCGTGTTGAGTGGCAGAACTCAACGCCGCACTTTTTGCCTCGACACCAGAGCGAAGATATGGAAACATGAATTTGAGTAAATATTTCATCCCTTCGAGTCTCCACAACCAGTCGGTTTCCAGTCACACTTTGTGCCACTATTGGCTTTAATTATAAATATAAATATATTATTTTCTCAAATCTACGATGATAGTTAAATATTTTTATGTTTTTCAATATAGGCACACACTATTGTCGTGAAATAGTGATGATATCAATATTTAATGTAATTTTTCCTTGGATAATATAATTATTTAGGCATCATTTTAAAACTATAATAATTTGAATAATAGCAAGACATAAATCCATAATTCTCTTCTGTTTGAATATCTATAGTATGTTTTTTTTAGTGATATTGATGATATATCATCTGATGTGCTTCATCTGGACATATGGGATCACGACGACGAGAGCTCAGTGTTGGATGCTGTGTCGCGGCTCAATGAAGTACGCGGAGTGCGTGGTTTGGGGCGGTTCTTTAAACAAGTGTGCCAGAGTGCTAGGCAAGGCAGTCAAGACGATTTTCTTGGTGAGTACGGACCGACAATGTTTAATTTTATTATTAAAACTAGCGGCTGACCCGCATCTTCGACCCCGTTTCGCCTTATTTCTCTATAAATTCCTAAAATAAAACAGATAGAAGGAAGCAAAAAAATCGTTTGTATATTAGTTGTCGTATAAATTAATTTATTACATTTGAAATTACAGATAGACATTTCAATTTTATTAATAAACATATATAAGTAGATCTTTTAGAAAGTACAATTTATGGTAGAAAAGTACCTACATTCCATCATAGACATTTTGGGAATGTACTGACTTTTCCGTTATAGAAATTAGAAATGAAGCAGTGTGTTATATTTAAACTAAAAGTGATTTATTGTTATACATTTTTTTCTTTTAATTTTAACGTTGTTCAAGTTTAGGCCAATTTTAAATATTATCAGTTTATTCATTTTACACTGACCCTTATATAATTATATTTCCTTATTTCGTATTAAATGCCTTTTTCCATATAATTGTTGTAGTAAGTACTAAAGCTGAATAGTACTTACTACAACAACTTAAAATAAAAACTTACAATATTAAAAATACAGTTTTATTTTATAAAAACTTTTACGTTAACGCGTGAATGTGACAAATAAAAGAGTTATAAATTTTACATTTCAATCGCATGCAAAATTGTTGTAAACAAAGTTAAGCCGCGTAATTCGTATTCAAATGAGAGAAATAATCGAGTTGAACAGGCTTAAGGTGAAAAAAGTGAGATTAATTTACATTTCCCGTTGTCGTTGTTCAATACTTTTTTTTGATAGAAGTATCTATATCTATATTTTAGCGTAGATTTAGTATTTATAGAAATAAATTATATACAGTATATCTATAATAACTTTCGACAAATTATTGCACGTCTCATCTACAGTACTGTCTCATATACACGTATGTTTGTACGTATATACACGACATGCCCATATCACAAACATTTCTTCTGTTTGATTTTTGTAAAAAAAAATGAAAAGCACGAGTCGGCCCATCGAGGGTTCCGTACAAGATCGGCTCGAGCTTCGACCTGTAGACGCTAGAAACTATATTTCATAATTCTAGGCCAACCAGAAGTACCCTCATAATTGTTATTAAACAAAGTGACCTCTTAATCTTCTTGATCTTATAAGTGTTCCTTCTTTCCTTAAAAGTTACGGAATCCTAAAATTAAATTAAATTAAATTAGCTTCACGCTGTACACAGCTTTCCGTTGAATTATGGAGACATTGCGTGTTGAGTGGCAGATCCAGAGCGAAGAAAAGAAAATATAAAATTAAATAAGTATTTCATATCCTCGCGTGGGAATAGAACCTACAACCATTCGCTTTCACAGCCAGACTATACCACTGCTCCACGACTGACCTCTAATATTTTTATTTTATTATTTTAAACTTCATGCACCACTTAAAGCATTGCTTATGACTATTTAGTCATAAGCAATGCTTTAAGTATATTTAATACTGACAAAAGATATACTGACAAAAATAAAATAAGGGAGCGGCTATTAAAAAAACAATAATAAAATGTTAGTTATTGGATTTCGTGCTAAATAAGTTTGTTAGAAAGCTTGAATACCAACTGTATAATGGTCCCGGGCAGTTGAACATGAAGTTCCGTTGTTCGAAAAGCAGTGTTGTGGTAACTTACTTACTAGTTTAAACTACATAGTTTCCACTAATATTGTTTTATTAGTTAGCTAGAAATTTGAACCTAAAATTAATGATCATTTAATTAAAACAAATATTTTCATAAAATTTACATTATTTTGTTTCTTTTCTCTTTGTTTTTTTGGTGATTTCTTACTTATTTGATTTAATTTTAATGTACTCTTTTACACAACTGCGTCAGTTTTGAAAGAGGAGAATCTATACAATAGCAAAAATGTATGATAGATTTTAAAGCTTCCTTAAATGGTTTTGCATAGACTGAAGGAGTTTAATAAATCTCTCGTAACCCTAATTGACTCCGTCTATTGGCAAAAAAATAAGAACAAAAATTGTCTAAGAAAAATATTTTATCTATATAATGCTATTATGCTATATTACATATGAGAAAGAGAGAATTTTAGTTTATTTCATCTATAGAGATTATATTAAATTCATTCAATAAAAAAATTAAAAATCTTAAACTTTGTTGAACAATTCCATAAAACAGTTTAAAACGCACACCAATATTCGGTAAATTTACATAAAATATATGTATTTCTATAAATACTACGGCTTACCAAATTCATTTGACCATATATGTATTTACCTGTATCCCACAACACAAAGGCAACCGAAAGGAACCAATGTTTTGAAAATCTCCGGTATAATATAGAATACGAGAGCGATGAAAAAATAAAAATAACAATATTGACGGTAGATCCAATATTTATTTAGTAAGCCAAATGTGGCGTAACCATTTGAATCATGCAAAAAGGAAATAATTTGGTTTAGAGTGCCGGTAAGAGGATTTTACGACAACCCCAGTGAACGTGGAGTCGATAAGTATTATAATAATTTTTATTATACTATGAAAAATCCTTTTTTCACAATAAAAAATTTTATAGAACATAACAATTCAATTTGATATATTTTTTGACAATATATTATAGCATAGTTAACTACATTTGTATCAAAACAAAGAATTAATATAATTTTTGCGCGAATATAATTAGTAGCCTTGGAAGTAACGAGCTCAATTTTCATGAGTTCCTATGGGACTAAAGTATATATTATGAAAAAATATATTTATCGTCGAATAACGCTAAGAGGATTTTTATTACAATTATATAATTATTTTTCCTTATATGAGAATGATATGACTCCCATTTTTGTAAATAACTAAAATATATGTTTTGTAAATTCTTATTATTTCTACTTTACCAAAAGATGTTTCTTAAGAGCAAATGGACAAGATACAATACTCGAACCATACGTGCGCTCATAATTTTATAAAGAGTTAAAAATATTTTTCCAGCATTCCAAAAAATTTATTAAAAGTATACATTTAAATACAACAAGCTTTTATATAAAAGCTTTAAAAACTTTCTTTCAGATGTCAAATTCAGCAGTCTCTGCTAACTAGTGCTATCTAATCTTAGGAACTTTTATACATACGCTAAACTAGTTCTTAAAATATAAAATAAAAGTTTTCAGAAAAGAATTTGAATAATTAAGTAGTCAAAAAATATATATGCAATGGCGTTAGCGTCCTGCAATCTATAAAATAAAATAAAAAAGAAACTAATAATATTGTATAATATAATATGCCTGCAGAATTAGGCAGAAAGTGGGGAACGGAGTGTTTTAACACTAGGTTCCCTCTGCCTACCTTGTTGTGTTCGAGATATAGCGTGAAGCTGATTTAATTTTAATTTATTATGGATATATTAATTTCTTTTAGGATGTGTAAATATTCCATTACGGGAGATACCATCAACGGGAGTAGAGGCGTGGTACAAATTGGACGCCCGCTCCCAACGTTCGTCTGTGCAAGGCCGTATAAAGTTACGACTGTGGCTTTCAGCAAGAGAGGCTGGCCGCCATGATGACGATAATCATCAACAGGTGTGTACATTTTTTATTAACCGACTTCTGTGAGAAAAGGAGGTTATCAATTCGACTTTTTATGTTTGTTGCTTCAGAACTTTTGACTGGCTGAACCGATAGTGATGATTTTTTTATGTATATCCAATGTTCAATTTTCAAGTAATATATGTATATGCATATGAAAAATGAAAAAAATAAAAAACATGAAAATTTTAAGCTAACTAAAAATTATTAGTAAGATGACATTTAATTGATTGCCTCGTGGCGCAGGGGTACACTTGTGCGAATGTAGCGTGACAGTTGTACGTTCGATCCCATTGGAGGAAGGCAGCATTAAGTTACACCAATCAACACACAATGCCTTGAAAAATTCGGCGGGAAGTGGAAAACGGAGTGTTCTAGGTTCTCTCTGCCTACTCTCTCTCTCTTTGACCTATGAATTTAATTTATGATATTTAATAACAATAAATATAAGTAGCTATTATAATTTAATACATGTTTCAAGAATAACAAGCATATATTATATGTAAATATACGATTATGCATATGATAAGGTACTACAATCCAGTCTCTCTTTTTTGCTCTACGACATTTTTTACAGACATTTATTAAAAGCTATCTAAAGATCAAATGTGAACGGCACAGAGTAAGTGACATTTATGTCATAATTGCAGATCGAACTGCTTCTTAAAAAATTAGCCTTGGTTTAAATGGCTTAAACCTAAAAAAAGAAACCTATTTATTCTTTCAAGACATATAGAGATAGATAAGACTAAGCCATTATATTTTTTTTAAAATAGGCTTTATTATTATTGTTTTATGTATTTCTTAGCAGTTAAGGGCATTACAGATACGTTTTTGAAGAATGTCAATAACAACATCTTACTACTCTAATCTGTTGAACACTAGGACGTAAAAGTTATACGAGATTTTTTAAGATCCATTTCCCCTACAGATCATAATAACGACAATAACTGTTCTACTAAGGTTTATTAATAAACGTGTAATAAATTGATAAATACTGTTCCTCTGATCTTAGCATTCCGTCATTCCGTATAGTGTTTTTAAATTTTTCAGAACGTAGTCGCACATTCAATATGGTCAGAGTCCCTTTGCCTGATCCACAAAACGTGAAATATCTTGAAATAGAACAATTTTTGAAATTTATTTAAAAACAAGATTTGAAAATGGAATAGAGCTACCTTGCACCTTTTGACTCCTTTATTTTTTTTTCAAAGTTATAAGCAAGTCAGCGAAGAGATGAAATTTCGATTACACGATAAATCTAATTCATTCTCGAGAGTCCTTTATTCGTCTTGACTTAATGCCTTCAATTTTTTTACTCACTATTTATACGTTTCAATTTCATTTTGAGATGACAATTTTGTGCCGACGCAATATATTTGTACCATTAAGAGCTTTGTTAATATCTGAAATATAATTACAGCTTTTATTGATATAAAAAAATGTAACAAAACGTTATATTTCATTTTGATGACATTTTAGTTAATTATACTACTGAGACTAAATATTATATTGGCATTACATTTCTCTTCGTGAATGTGTCATGGCGTATTTAAAAAGTGTCTATCCTCTCATTCAAGGTAGCAATCCTATTGAAAAGACCGATATTGCTATGATAAGTGTGACAAAACGCAGCGTAGAGTTCTGTTCCATAATATCAAGATTGAGATGATAAGTTATTACGTTTTCCTGGATTTTTGAATATAAAAAGCATAATACGATCTTTATGTTATAATATATGAAAAAATCACTATAAATATACAGCTATTACTTTATTTATTTATACGTACTATCTGGAAATAAGCATGATGACAGATTTTGAGATACTAGTTTAAATAATGTTGTGAAATATATAAGAATTACAATTTGTATTCTATTTCTGCAGAAAATAAAAAAATATATTATAAAAAACATCTTTTTATTTATAAATTTAAAAATCGAACCAAAACATGTCAAAGTGTCATGGCGTCGCTTGTGACGTCAAGTCTGAGTAAGCTGTCAGTACCATTGTATACAATACAAAATGTCAATTCGCTTGTTGACCAGAACATGGCGCAAAAAACACTGATTGGTGTTCAACATATCATAAAGGACTGCCGTATTATGTAATTGTATTTTTTCTAAATAATTATTAATCCTACCCTACCTCCATTATCAATCCTATCCTATCCGAAAATAAAATTAATTCGTGTTTCGTAATCTATTTAATTATTTATTCAATAAAATTTACGTCTGATTAATTTTACTTTATTCCGACATTTTATTAGAAGCAACATTCTGGGAATTTCATTTGGTCCAAGAGCAATGTTGTCTTGAAGTGATGCGCAAATATCGTTCAAACAAGTCAATAGATGAGTGGTCAATACACATTTAACATGTATTAAAATCCTTTTTTATTTCTTATTTTATATATCTAATTTGAATGAAAAAAACAACTATATTTTGGATATAAAACGGCTACCTACAGTTTATGAGATGACACGTGACTTAATAAATAACATAAAATAATGAATCATTTTAACTTACAAATATCGTCGAGAATTATTTATTACATTTTATTATCTTCATTTTTTATGTAGGCGTTTCCCCTGTTCGGTTTAAAATAGTATTCTACATGTTATATATAGTAAGTAGGGAAAACATAATATCAAGATACTTTGTCCTCTATTTTTATTTCTGACTTTATTTCTTTTGCATACGTGCGTCTGCAAACGTAACGGTTGTATGTTCGATACCCGCTCAGGGTATTGAAATATTTAATATTTTCATTTCCTGACTTTGGTAAAGGGCGAAGGGGGCCATTGAGTTCCGCCACTCAAACCGCAATGTCTCAAAAATTAGGCCGTAAGAAAAAAATCTATATAAAAAAATATATTAACTTAGACACTTTAACCAATATAAAGGTGCGACAACATGAACGCTTATTCGCCGTGCTGTTGGCGCATGAAGTTGAAACAGCAAACGCGCCTACAAGCGGAGCGGAGGAAAGCGGAGAGTGGGAGGGAGAGTTGTGCAATGCAGCGCAAACTTTACTACACCAGCATGCTGTGCAAGGAGACTTAAGCCCACTGCAAGCTGCGATCGCACGGTTTGCGGCTGCGTGCAAGCTCAACAGCGAAGCTCCTTTGGATCCAAAGTAATTACCAATTTCTTAATATACTATTATTTATTTTATATTAACAACAGTCTTGTTATGAATGTACCCGTTGACTGAGAAAGTGTTTTTTTTATTATTATTGTTATAAATAAATAACTTTATACGACTTTTACATTAAGGTACATGCACAAGCTATTGACGGAGTTGGAAAAGGCGTGGTGCGCCAGCGAGAGCTTGGGAGGAGGCGGCAGCGGCAGCGGGGACTCGGGGTCGGGCGCCACTCGCGACGAGGAGCGATGGCTTGCTGTTTGCTTCTGCGAATTCGTGGAGAGGGCACTCCATCAATTACGTCTCCACAGGGATCTGTATCCTGTCCTGCATCATTTGAGCCTCAATAAGTATGTATATGGAAATGGTATTGAATTGTATATATGGATTTTGACAGAAATTTATGTTTCTTTAATATTTTATTGATGTTGATATCGAATTTATTAAGCTCCATTAATTTATTAATTGACTGAACGTTCGAAATGTTTAATTTTGAGTGAATATAAAATATTTTATGTGAACGCTTTATTGCAAACAGATATGATTATGAGAACATTTGGAGAACAGAATAATATAAACTTAAAATTATGTTCAAAAATTATAATATAAATTAAAATTTATATTTATGTTCATTCGTTCAAAAATATAAATATTGCAGACTTGAATTCCTTTTGCGCTGTCTTAATCAACTGTCTCAGATGAAAGCATTCTGGCGCTGCTGTCCTTTTAACAACGAAATCAGGTTAGTGCATTATTTTACATTTTATATGTATTAATAGAAATTATTATTTTGCATCACTCTTTTTGTTGGAAAACCAAGAACTTTGCCATTAAGAAAGATGAGACGAACCCTTAAGACCGCAATTAATCCGATTCAAAGGTTAAAGTTTGTCCGAATTCGTCTGTTTTGGCAACGGAGATTAAATTAAGATTGTGTCCTAAATAACGACGTTTTGTTCACTCTAATTGTTTTCTTTTATTAAAATGTATCAACAAGCTTTTAAAAAGACCAATTTCTTTACCAGATATTTAGTTAAAATTATAGTATGTCAAAAACTTTTGAAAACAAAAAAAAAGTGTCTACAATTTTGATAGAAATATTTGAAATCGTTAATATGTTCAAAATTTAGCTAAGCTTATTTTTTTTTAAGAAAAAAATTATTGAGGTATAGTTAGAGAGGCATGTACAGCAGTGGTGGAGGGCAGATTGATGACGATGATGATGAAAGGTTAGCAGGAATCAGTTCTTCACCTCCAGAAGAGGGTATTGCATGCTTAATAGGCCTCAACGCTCAATTTTAAATATAGTAGTAAGTAGGAAATCGAACCCGCAACCATTATTCGTTTATTAAAGTGTAGTTTATTAAAGTGTAGTAGACATTAGAGAAATAAAATAAAATACTCTCTTAGGAGTGAAATAGTATGCGCACTTCGCAAAGGCACATCTGAATGGTACGAGGCACTGTGCGCGCAGGACACGGATTCGGAACGCGGGGAGGACCTCGTCAATCTCATCACCCTCGTGCAAATTGATCTGCAGCAGGGGCTCACTTATTATCATCCTCTTTTTGATACGTAAGTGAAATTTGTATCGTAAAATTCGATAAAATATTAACTTTTATTAAAATTTTATAATATTTAATGATCTATTTGGTTAAATTTGATTACTAATAGTTTATTTTTATTTTTTTATTTATTGATAGTAAATTCACTATCAAAAGAAATAGACGAAATTATTAGTTGTTTTTTGTATATAATTTTATTAGAACTTCCACTACATTAAAAAAATATAACATCAATTTTATGTTGTACGTTATCATAATACATACATTTCAAGTGCTTCGTATTATCGTCAACATGGAAGATAACAATGTAATTACAAAAATAATATTCAACTACTATATCACCTATAGTGTTTTATCATATATCAATCTTATCTTGCGCCATTCTCTTTATCTTTATAATATTAATATCTTTATTAATTCAATTGTAATCAATGTATTCCGACAAGAAATTAAAATATAAGAAATAATAATTAGTCCGCGAGTGGGGATCCAAGCCACAACCGACGCGGTACAGTCACACCCTTGTGCCCATGCACCACGACGGCCTCAACACATTATACATTTACGTTTATTTATATTATTGTCGTAATAAAAACACCTATATCATTATTAATTTATGAAATTAAATAGATTTTGTTAAATTCAACATTATTATTATTTTAGAGAGATAATGCGGAACTTTAGTTTTATGTATCCATTTTAATTTAGCGGTAAACCACTTTATATATTGTCAGACACAGTGCTATTTTTGCATGCACGTGAGTAGTTTTCATTTTCATATATAAAAGGCCAGCTAATGTACTATACAATTTAAAACCATTAGATTTTTTTTTTAATTTTGCTGTGTCCTGCACATAACGGAGAGAGAACCTGCGAGTTGTAAGACATTTCGATCCCATAAAGACATTTCCGTTTCTCACTTTCCGCCGAATTATGGGACATTGTGTGTTGAATGGCGGAAATCAACGCCACGCTCATAAGCCCCGATATCAGAACGAGCGTATTAAAATATTAAATATCTACTTCATTTTCTTGAATGGGAATCGAACCCACAATCTTTCATATTTACAGTCGCACACTTGTGACCCCTATCACCACAACCGACAGGTGTATATGAATAATTCACAACATTAAATTAATCTTCAGTTTATTTTTTTTATTAAATTGTCATATATTTAATATAGATACACCTACTCGTATATTAAGCCCATGCAGGAGTTAAATTTGTCAGGCTTTATATTGTCAAAGCTATTACTTCACCTCCACGTAGGGTACTTTGCTGAGGACATTTTATGGTAAATTGCCACGCCGTGTTTCTAGTGATAGTAGCGCGAAGAAGTGCCTATTCTTATTTAGAAAACGTATAAAAATTTTAACGTAGCGGGACTCGAACCCGCGCCTCCTGGAAACCCTAGTGTTTTTCTTTCCCAATTGTGGAATAACACTTTAAAAATGTTAAAAAGTGCCTTTTAATTTATGAGACCTAACCACAAGGTATTAAAACAGATGGAGCAACGTTTGATACTGACTAATCACGACTATAGTTGTTTTTTTGTCTGTACCTGATTTAATATGAAGCCTATATAGGCCCCTATAGATATAAAATATATCTAGAATTAATATAAAAGGGCTACTGTTCTTTTATTTCCAATTTGTATTTTATAAAGACACGTTACTATTATTTTATAATAAAACAACATAGAAGTCACGTTTAGTCACGTTCATAAAGTAACAAACGATACTGAATTCAATAAAATAAATATGATTTCCCCTACAGAAATTCGATATTCTATATGCAAGAACATCATACAGAGATCCCTATATCATATTAACACATCATACTCGTGTGTGTACGCGATCCTTTAGAATCATGTCTAGTAAGAGGGAAAAAGCTACAACGCGTACATTACATACATATATATGTTATATATATATTTATTATATTTATTTAATTAATTTCATTTAAATAAAAAAATAAATCAGCTGCACGCTGTATCCCGCACATAGCAGGGTAGGCAGAGGTAATCTAGCTAGAACTCAACGCCGCGCATTGCCTCGACACCAGAGCGAAGAAATGGAAATATAAATTTAAGTAAATATTTCATCTCCTCGATTGGGGATCGAACCCACAACCAGTCGGTTTTACAGTCACACCTTGTGCCGGTGCGCCACGACTGGCCTCTACTATATATAATTGTGATTTTTTTCACATTTAACTATTAGATAAGATACACAGATTTCGTCCAGAGGGTGCCCTGACTAATATCTGTCCGATATTAGTTCTTGGGCATACGGGTACGCGACCCCGGATCCTCGAGCCACCACTTGTTATAACCCCGTCCAGTCCGTATAAGTGGTGTCCCCCCCTTTCAATCTCTTCCTTTTTCCTACCTTCTCCTACTACCCATCCTTCCCCCCCCTTTTCTATATGTCCTATTCCTCTTCCCCCGGTTTTTTCCCCATAAAGGGGTTTTGGAGGTCAGATGGCAGTCGCTCCATTTAAAAACCGCCATCCGCCGCTACAAATGGACAGTATGAGTAGGAAACTGGGTACGGCTAGGGCGTCGCCGCTAAACGACGCGCAGGCACATCGCCCTACACCTGCGATAAGTGGGCAAGGGCTACCGTGTCAAGTACGGGCACGGCTAAAGACGCGAGTACCCAGAAGGAAACTCCGCTTTGCAACGTGGAATATTGGCTCTCTAACCGGACGATGCAGGGAACTCGCAGATGTACTCATGAGACGTCGGGTCCAGTGTGCTTTCCTCCAGGAAACTCGCTGGAAGGGCAATAAGTCCCGTAACATCGGACAGGGTTACCGGCTTATATACACTGGGTCACCTTCAGGTAGAAACGGTGTGGCGGTAGTGCTTTCCGAAGAGCTTCAGAATGGGCTCCTTGAAGTTGACCGTCGCTGCGACCGCTTGATGCGAGTAAGGGTACTGATTGAGGGCGTTACCACTAACTTAATCAGTGCCTATGCTCCCCAGGCGGGATGTAGCGCGTCCGAAAAGGAGACATTCTGGGAGCAGTATGAAGAAGTGCTACTTGGTATACCGTCTACCGAAGTGGTCTTAGTTGGGGGGGACTTGAACGGTCACGTCGGTAAGGCTGCTGAGCCGTTTGAACGTGTTCACGGGGGTTTTGGGCACGGTCTTCGCAATACAGAGGGAGAAAATATTCTAAGAACCTGTATTGCATCAGATCTGGCCGTCGTGAATACGTTCTTCCAAAAGAATCCTCAGCACCTTATCACGTATAAGAGCGGGTCCCACTCAACTCAAATAGACTACTTATTGACCAGACGGTGTCATATGGGCAGGGTAACTAACTGTAAGGTCATTCCAGGCGAAAGCCTAACGGCCCAACATCGTCTTCTTGTCATGGACTTTAACGTTACTCCGAAGAAGAAAGTAGCTGAGAAACGTAGGCCTCGGATCAAGTGGTGGTTGCTGAATGGACCGATGCAGACCGAGTTCCTGGCAGAGGTGAAAAGTCATAATCTTTCGACTAACACCGAGACTGCTCAGGATGCTTGGGATCGAGCTCAGTCGGCAATCATTGCGGCAGGCAGGCGAGTTCTTGGCCTTTCTAAGGGAGGACGTGTCATCGACAGGGAGACATGGTGGTGGAATGACAAGGTGCAGGAGGTGACTCGTGAAAAGAAGGATGCCTCTAAGAAGTGGCAGCAATCCAACTCTCCTGAAGACAGACTGGAGTACATAGTAGCTAAACATGCCAGTAAAAGAGCTGTAGCCAGAGCCCGCAGTGAGAGTTTGTCGCCACTGTATGATAAACTTGAAACTGTGGAGGGGCAGAAGTTCATTTACAAGCTGGCACGTTCCCGGGATAAAGCGACGCAAGATATCGCAAAATGTCTTTGCGTCAGAGATTCCCAGGGCACGCTGCTCTGTAGTCATGCCTCTGTGAAGGAGAGGTGGAGAAGCTACTTTCAGGAGCTGCTGAATACTCAGCACCCATGCAGTCTTCATCACGACCCACCGCCTAACCTCGGACTTATTGCCCCAATAACCCTTGACGAAACTCGTAATTGCCTTCGACGCATGAAGAATGGAAAAGCGGTGGGACCTGACGACATTCCGATCGAAGCGTGGAAATCGTTGGGCTCTCTTGGTGTGCTCATACTTACTGTCCTTTTTAATCATATCTTGAACACTGGAAAGATGCCACACCAGTGGCGGCTTAGCTTCATTACCCCTATTTACAAGGGAAGGGGCAGTGTTCAAGATTGTGGTAGTTATAGGGGCATTAAGCTTATGAGTCATACCATGAAGCTCTTCGAGCGCATGATCGACCTCAGGCTCCGCCGCGAGTGTACTGTCACTGAGTCTCAATATGGATTTCAGCCAGGATCGGGCACTATGGACGCCGTTTTCGCCCTCAGAACATTGATGGAGGCATACAGGGAAAAAAGGAGAGCTCTGCATGTGGCCTTTTTAGATCTGCAGAAGGCCTTTGACTGTGTGCCTCGTCAGTGTATCTGGTGGGCATTGCGATCCAAAGGGATCCCTGAGGCCTATATTGAGATTATCAGAGACATGTACCGCGATTCCGCTTCTATGGTTAGGACTGCTGTTGGCGACACTAAACCCTTCCAGATTACAGTAGGGGTTCACCAAGGCTCGGCTCTTAGTCCGTTCTTATTTAATGTGGTGCTCGATACTGTCTCGGCTCACATCCAAGACCAGCCTCCATGGCTGATGATGTATGCCGATGATATAGCACTCATTGATGAGAACCGACTGATGCTGGAGCGTAAAGTGAACCTGTGGAAGGGTACGCTTGAGAACGGCGGTCTTAAACTAAATGTGTCGAAGACCGAGTACATGGCCTGTGGGAGCCCGGACTCGAGCACTATCCTTATAGGTCCTGAATCAGCCGTTAAGTCGGAAAAGTTCAGGTACCTTGGATCCGTTATGCACGAGTCTGGAGGCATCGATTACGATGTCTATAGCCGGATAAGCGCTGCTTGGGCCAAATGGCGGGAGGTCACTGGTGTGGTCTGCGATCGCAGGATACCGCCCAAACTCAAGGGTCTGATATACAAGAGCATCATCCGACCGGTTCTTTTATACGGCAGCGAATGTTGGCCAGCACTATCTCGGCACACTCAGGAGCTTCACGTCACGGAAATGAAGATGCTGCGGTGGATGTGCGGCGTAACGCGGTCTGACCGCATACGCAACACATTCATTCGGGGTAGTCTTGGAGTCCGTGACGTAGCGGATAAGCTCCAAGAGCGTCGCCTGAGATGGTTTGGTCACGTTACGCGCCGGCCTAAGAACTATGTCGGATGCAAGTGCCTTGCTATGTCAGTCCCTGGAGTGAGACCTCTCGGACGCCCAAGGAAGCGCTGGTTGGATGTCGTGAAGCAGGACATGAGAGCCAATGGTCTAACCACCGAGGACGCTAAAGACCGTGCAAAGTGGAGTAGGTTGAGTAGGAAGGCAGACCCTGGCAAATAGCCGGGATTAATGCCAGGAAGAAGAAGAAGAAGAAGAGTACCTAGTACCGGCCGAAGACAAGATGGGTTCCTTCTATAGTTGAATTATATTAAAGTTTTAATATGGTGTCTAGCACGTAAATAAGTTTATGTAAATTATTACCCCCTAAAATTATTCCTATGAAGCAACCCTAATGTTATAGACAATAACTTATACCTAATAGAAAGAATATAATATGACTGATCACTGTTCGTTTTACTCACCCAGTTTATTATTTTAAATAGTACTTAGTCTTTTAGTTTTATTATTCATTCATATATATTTATTTAATTTTTATTCTTAATTAATTACAGGATATAATAGGATATCATATCTATGTTTTTTATCACTTCTATGGCTATTCGAGACAATTTTTTATTATAAATTCCAAAAATATTGAAACATAAATTACACTCATACAAAAAATATATAAATAGACAAAATAAAAGTTATTCCCAAGTAAAATAGAATGGATTGCTCCTCGAAGCCAAAACTCTGATAAAGTTTCGTGTTCATAACTTCTGGTTTATTTTATAGGACCAACAATGTTCCATACTTCAGCGTCGTCTTTACACAAATTGACAAAATGGTGAGTACATAGTATATAAGCCTTATGTTAATTTAAATTACATAAAAAATAACAGAGGCCAGACGTGGCGCAGTGGTACGAAGTGTGACTGTAAAACCGACTGGTTATTGGTTCGATCCCCACTCGATGAGATGAAATATTTACTTAAATTTGTATTTACTTTTCTCTCTGGTATCGAGGCTAAGCGCGGCATTGAGTTCTGCCAGGCAACACGCAATGGCTCCAAAATTTGGCAGAATATGGGGAACGAAGTGTCTTAACACTAGGTTCCCTACGATGCCTACCCTGCTGAATTAAAAGCATTTTAAGCGTTTTCTAAAAATTTCCTTGTTCTCAAAGTACCTACGTATGTACGTTGTTTTATGTTACAGAGATTCTAGGGCAACTAACATAAATACCTACCGAGCTATTATTTCTCGCTGAAAGGACGCGATATTTTATTTCGCACCATAAAAGCTCGATATAGTATATATTTCTATATGTAGACGTAATAAAATATATAAAGGATCATGTATTGAGCTTTCTTATCATACATGTAGTATGATAGTCTAGAACCATCTCGAACGTAAAAAAAAAACAATACATTGTACTAAATGACAATTATAATAATTTCTATAATGTCAATTACCAAAAGTTATTTTAAAAAGTATTTTTCTTTCTTAAGTGTGAAATAATACTTAAAAAAAAAGAAAAATATTTAATAATTCCAAGAGGTGCGGGTTCAAAACCCGGCACGTTAAAATTTTTATGTTTTCTAAATTGTAGTCTTCTATAGCTTATTGGAAATTGTTTCAAAACTTCCATTAACTTATTAAAATTACAATTTCAAAAATACTTAACACCCGATAACCAAATTTAATTGTAGCTAAATTTGGTTTCACTTTACCATAAAATTGTAATAACCTGTTCCGTTAATGGATTTTATTGTTGCTTATACAAACTATAAATTAATAATCCGCCGACACGAAATGAAATGATTTACTGCTCCAAATTATAGTTAAATGTGAAAAAATCACAATTATATATAGTAGACCAGTCGTAGCGCAGTGGCACGAAGTGTGACTGTAAAACCGACTGGTTGTGGGTTCGATCCCCACTCGAGCTTTACTTAAATTTATATTTCCATTTCTTCGCTCTGGTGTCGAGGCTAAGCGCGGCGTTGAGTTCTGCCACTCAACACGCAATGCTTCCAGAATTCGGCAGAAAGTGGGGAACGGAGTGTCTCAATACTGTATTTCCTCTGCCTACCCTGCTGTGTGATAGATACAGCGTGAAGCTGATAATATTTAGTATTAATTACAAAATACTTTTTGGGTTTTTTTTCACTTAATTATTAAAGTGATTGTAACAAACTTTAAGCGTTTATTTAAATGGATTTTATACAGGAAACTACCTACTCAGTTTTATGTTCCTGCTTATTGTTACCGTAAACATAACAATTTCCGTCCAAGACTATTTTTAGAACAAAATTACGAAATATATTAATTTATAGAAGTTTTAACAGGTATCTGAGGACGTTAAGCACTGTGTTGAGCTTTGGGTGGCTGAGGGCTGGTGTGGGGTCGCTGAAGAGGAATTATTCGATGAACACGGAAACGCAAGTAAGTTTATTTATAATAAATATTTTCGTATTTCAACTTATAATAATAATTAAATATAGGCATTTTTTGCAAATATTTGAATTTTTTACATAAAAACTTTTATTTATGTTTATATAAATGTAACTTACTACAACGATAATAGTAGACAACCTTTTTAGTTTTTTTCCTACTTATATGCAAGAGGTATACTACGTTTTGTGTCTTTGCTTGCGTAATTGACATTTTCTTTTTCAAACTATCTTTTCTAATACCTACTAGTTTATGGTTTTTTAGAAGCGTTAAATGACATTTATTTTACAGAAATGTCTTGATATATATGTATACATAAATATTGTTATAAGATAAGCCTCGCGTGCAGGGCGGATAGTGCTTTGAATAACAAATGAGGCCCGGACGAAACTTCCGGAAAACTTACACTATGATGTCATTTAGTAACTAAGCTAAATTATGCGTCAGAGCTCATTTTAAGAAATATGCTAATACTTTCCAAACTTAGTTCTCCCGTTTTCTGTGCATTTTAATATTTTTAACTTTGGTTATTTTTTTTTACTGTGAACAATTCAAGAAAAGTTATGTGACATAAGCTTAAAACTTACATTATGTATAACTTTTAATGTTAAATTAATGGCAGACATAAATTTTAATAAATATTATAAAATGTTAAGCGAAAAAAAAATAATTTTAAACGCACACTCACTCATTTATTTCTTAAACATAAAAAAAATTAACAACAAAATTACTTCTGTCGTAGTGTGCGTAGTGTCGGCAAAAACTCTGCCTTTTGAAGTGCTAGCGGCAGTGAGAGAGCTTTACGCCGCCGCTTCACCGACGCCGTCCTTTCACGCCGCGCATGACCCGCCGCCTCTGCTTTTAGATGCCTATCAGTAAGTTCATACTAAAACACTGGTGTATAACTAATTTTCTAGAAGTGTGTTTCATTTCATTTTTTAAGTTACAAATATTACTCATATAGTTGGCTTAGAGTGTACATCTATTAAGCAAATTGACAGGAATGACAAAAAAACGCATTTAAGAATCTGTGAGTAAACTGTGTATATGTATTATTCGAAGGTTTTTAGATTGTTGATGGATGTTATGAATGGTTGTGGGTTCGATCCTCACTCGAGGAAATGAATTATTTATTTAAATTTACATTTCCATTTCTTCGCTCTGGTGTCAAGCCAAAGCGCGGCGCAGAGTTGCGCCACTCAACATACAATGCTTCCAAAATACGGTGGTAAGTGAGGAACAGAGTGTCTTAACATTAGGTTCCCTCTGCCTACCCTGCTGTGTGCGGGATACAGCGTAAAGCTGATTTAATTTCATTGTTATTTTTTTGAAATTTTGAAAGTGGATTTATATTTTCTACTATATGAAAAAAAAAAAATCTTCTTTAATTTAATCATCACATTTTATAAGATGTTATCAAAATAAGCGTTCAAAAATATTGAAAAGAAAAATCTTTTATATTTTATAGAAGTGAAAAAGAAAAAGTATTTCATAAAGTAAATTTACAACTCAATATGGTACCACTTTGTGAGGATCGAAAGGAGCTTTCATTATTTTCATACTTTAGGTATTTGCGTAACCTTCAAAATTAGATCTTATAATGTAAAAAAAAATATATTCATAGGTAAATGGATGAGAACTACCTTTCCTTTCAAAATTCCAAAATAATATCTAACCTAACCTCGACGAGATCGAATTCGATTTGAACCTACTTTGTTGAACTTTTGGCTTTATTGACACACTCCCCAAACTTTCTCTTCCATAAACTCAGCCTGTTCAATACAAAATAAAATCAATTACATTAGCATTTTTTCCGTCAACAAATTTACATAAGTAAAAAATAATAAATTAAAAGCAAAAAAAGCTTTTTTAGGAAAAGCTTTTATTTAAACGCTCTAAAAAGGAGAATATGTTTTCCTTTTAAATTTTAACTATCAACTTATAAACTCATTATACACAATTTATATGACAATAAAAGCTTTTCGCGTAATAAACTTGTGTAAATAATCTAGTATTAATTTAATTATTTATATAAATATTGCTTTTGAAAGTTTAAATTTTTAAATTTTCAACTTTTTGATCATTGCGACTTTTTTATTAATTACAGTATTCGGAATTATTATATAAAGTAAATATTTCATCTCCTCGAGTGGGAATCGAACCCACAACCAGTCGGTTTTACAGTCACACTTCGTGCCACTGCGCCACGGCTGGCCTCGTCAGTAATTAGCATTACAATATATATTTAAATCTTTAAAAAAATGTGTAAATATTTATTGCTTACAATCTTAAAATTGTTTCCTCTCTTTCTTAAGCCTCCAATTTACTTTAAAAAAAAAAATGAAATGTCAGTTGGTTCACATGACGGTACGTGCTCAGTTTTAATGCCTGTGTCACTCAATCGTTTACGGCAGCCGTTTGTACTCCCATTCTATAATAGCTACCTTGACGTACGAGTATTTTGCACATGGCGTATCTCAGGGAAAATTATAGATTTAACATGAAACTACTACTGTGCTAAATAAAGTTCACAAAAGTTCATAATAATTAGCAACAGTTTGTATGTTGAGGCCAGTCGTAGCGCAGTGGCACGAAGTGTGACTGTAAAACCGACTATGGGATGTGGGTGTGGGAAAAACTATTGTGGGTTCGATTCGATTGATCGAATTCGGCAGAAAGGGGGGAACGGAGTGTCTTAAAGTAGGTTCTCTCTGCCTACCCTGCTGTGTGCGGGATACAGCGTGTAGCTGATTTATTTTTTTATTTTAGTTTATATGTTGTTGCGAAATTAAAAAGGAGTATATAGTATAATAAGACATTTGAGGCCAGTCGTGGCGCAGGGGTATACGTGTGTGGCTGTAATCGCGACTGGTTGTTGTTTCGAACTTCACTCGAGGAAATGAATTATTTATATAAATTTATATTTCCATTTCCGAGTCTGTATATTTACGTATATAATTTGAATATCAACTCGATATCTCAAGGCGGTCCTGAGATAAAGGCTCTTGACAGACAGACCGACAGACGGACAATAAAGTGATCTTATAAGGGTTTATTTTTCCTTAAAACGTACAGAACTCTGAAAAACGATTATATCCAATAATTAACAGTAAATCTTCTCATCATAATTTAATTTCAATTTACATACAGTACACAACGGTAAACAACATATTGAAATAAGCACATAATTCGCAGATGGTTCGAGCCGCTGATCGATCGATGGCTGGCTGTTACTAAAACCATGGCTTTACAACGCGTGCGGGCGGCAGTGGAGCTGGGTATGTATACGAACATATATACATATATATGTATTTATATATATATAAATATCATCCATATACATACGCTTTAAATTTCTGCTCAAACGATCAATACTCAGTTTTATAGTGTAAATATTTCACTAATTTCTGTATAGGTACAGGTCAATATTAAACATATTATTTTATTCCAATTGAAACTTAAGAATATAAACTGGAGGCCATATGTCCTAGGGGCACAAGGATGTGACTGTAATGCGAGGGTTGAGAGTTCGATCCCCTCTCGAGGGAATGAATTGTTATTTATTAATATTTTCATGTCTTCGGTCTGGCATCAAGGCAAAAACCCAGCGTTAATTTCCGCCACTCAATGCCTCGAAATTCAGCGGAAAGTAAAGAATGTTGTGTCTTAACACTAGATTCCTTATCTACCTTGCTGTTTGTGGGAAACAGCGTGAAGCTAATTTTATATTTAATGATAACTGGATTATCATCAGGACATCAGTCCTGTTCCAGTTATATTTCTGTGGCACCAGAATTCAATTCAATAAGAAAATACAATATCAGAAAATATTTTACAACATAACCCGAGATGTTGATATGTGAAAATATTAAATTTATGCCCGGGAGGCGTCTACGATAAATCTAACATAAACGTCGTAGAATGGCTAAAGCGGCGGAATACAAGAGCGTTACATTTTATTATCATGCTATTGATGAAGTAATAACCGTCCTAACTAATCTCACTTTATATCCATATAAAACCACCATGGATGCTACGCATGGAATATTTGTTTTACATTTTTCATCTAAAACTAAAAAAGTAACCGTGCCATGTACGTGATACAGCGTGAAGTTAAAAAAAAGAAAAAAAAATGGAAATTGATTAAAAAAAAACAAAGTTAATGTCAATTACTGAGTGACCCCCAATTACGCTACTTAGAATATAAATGTGTTTAAAACGACAGGTCATGTCGAATTGCTAGGTCGAGCAAAGGTTCACACCAGAGCCCGGCCGCCATTTGGATAAGCAGCGGATTCTAAACGATCGCGTAACACGAATGCTTTTATTGGCACGACAAACAAAACATTGCTTTCAAATGTTTGCTATAGTTAGACAAAAATCACACTAAAACTAATTTTTATTGATGTTTTATGGAGTTTACAGTCGCTAAGTGCCTTATAGCAATTAATCACAAAATTTAATTTAAATTGTGTTGGCATGTACATATATATGTAAATTGTAGGCCTGGAATTTAGATTTATATTACAAATTCTTTTTGAAGCTTATTGATTGAGGTCGAGATATCTAATACCTAAGCTAACGCGTTGTCTTTGCAAAGTTATGTAACGTTTTCCCTTTTTTTAAAAATGTTGAAAAACTGAGAAGGGATGTATAACTTGTCGCAGTCTACCTACGTCGTGAAATTTAAAACCAAAATTTTATATTTAATTAAAATAAAGAATTTGTTACCTATAGAACATGAAAACATTTGTAAAATGGTTACATAAATTGGACAACATTGTTTTCAAACGCCGCGCTGGAGTAAAGAATCCCAAGTACATTGAAGAATATTTAGTAGATATTGTGAAACAAAGCTGTTGTGCGATTTAAAATGGGGGAACGGAGTGTCTTAACAGTAGGTTCTCTCTGCCTACCCTGTTGTGTGCGGGATACAGCGTGAAGCTGATTTTTTAAATGCCTTTAATTTACGAGTCACAGTTTTGTTATTGTTTCCTTTGCGTTTAGATCGAGCTGTGGAAGGAGAACATATCGTTAAGCACAGCACATCGTCTGTGGATACGGCTGCTTGGTAAGTACAAAATACATGTAAGTTTACTATAATATAATTATTACTTTATAATTTTTAAAAAGATATTAGCAAATTCAATTTGAAAACCTTTAATAATTTAGGTGACTAACATTTTATAATTTTAATGGATACACATTTTCGTATTTCAACTAAAATAATAAAAGAGTGAGGCCAGTCGTAGCGTGGTGGATTTTACAGTCCCATTCTGTGTCCCTGACACAGAGTGGGACTGTAAAAGCGACTGGTTGTGGGTTCGATCCCCTGTTGTCGAGACAAAGAGCGGCGTTGAGTTCCGACACTCAACTGGTCACTGGTCTTACCACTACGTTCCCTTACCTACCCTGCTGTGTGCAGGATAGAGCGTGAAGCTGATTTTGTGTTGTAATACAGATTAAATAATTAAAATGCGAAATATTCAATAAATAGATGTGGCTGACTACTGGCTTCAGTGATACTTCCTCGTAATAATTAGAAAGCAAATTAAAATACACAGATGATTCATATAATATGTTTTACTATACTTAATTATAATTCTTTACGTATATAGTCTATATCACATGCGAATGGTGTGGCGAGCGATTGGCGGTGCGGAAGAGGGCACTGTGGGAGGAGGACTTAGACTCTTAGAGGCAGCATGCGCTACCGCGTTGCACTACGCCGACCTCGTGCATGGTGCCCTAGCTGACCAAGGATACTATGAAAACCACGGTGAGTTCATATACCATGACGTTCCTTTACTCCTGCCTTTAATTTGTTCTATTGCTTTATATATTCACTGTAGTTCCATTTGATTAGCAAACTTATTTATTACCAGTAGTAGCGCATAAGTACAAAGTCTGACTGTAATATCGATTGGTTGTGTGTCAGATCCCCATCCGAGGAAATTAAATATTTATTTACATTTCTTCGCTCTGGTGTCGAGGCAAAACGCGGCGTTAAGTTCCACCACTCAACATACAATGCATCCAGAACTCGGCGAAATGTGGGTAGCGCAGTGTCTTGGATGCTGATTTAATTTTGTTTAATTTATTGCAATAATTTGTCTAATTTGTGTATGGTATTTTTTGTAAGTACCATATATTGAAAATTAAGCGGAGAAAATAATATAATATGCAAAAATTTAAAATGTAAGTATACATACATTATTATGGAGACGTAAAATGGTATAGCGAGTGGTAAACCAAACACATTTTTATGCTTTAAGATCGCTCTTGAGTGCTCACTTACTGTCACACGTGTCCCAGTGGAGCGTTCTTGTAACCACTTGAGGCGCACTCGGCTGACAATTCTCGTCTGCTTAATGACATGAAGATCACACTAACAGTCAGTTTTGGTCGATATAGATTATAAAATACGAATCATTTACAAGAATTTATCGTCATAAAACGATAACAAACATTTGTTTTTCTCTTGGATTTTTCACTGTAACTAAGGTAAATTCCAAAAAATTGTAATCTACATTTTTTTAATGTAATTGTATCTCAAGGCCAGTCGTGGCACAGGGGCATAAAGTATGACTGTAAAACCGACTGGTTGTGAGTTCGATCTCCACACGAGGAGATTAAATATTTATTTAAAATTATATTTCCACTTTATTGGTCTGGTGTCGAGGCAAAACGCGGCGTTTAGTTCCGCCACTCAACACGCAATGCCAGACTTCGGCGGAAAGTGGAGAACGGAGTGTCTTCACACTAGGGTCCGTCTAGGCAGAAGGAACCTAGTGTTAACCTAGTGCATCCCGCAAGTTGCAGAGTGCCTCTCTCTGCAGCGTGCGGGATACAGCGTGAAGCTGTATTCTATTATAATATTTGAACAGATTATTAAATATTACCAACATTACACCCGAGACCACAAGCGTGCTCACTTTGCCCACTCACGAATCACGACACATGTTTCATCAGAACTCACGAGTACGTAAGCACTTGCGACTAAAAGCGCACTCGCGATAATTAATAAACGTTTATTATTACTTGTTGTTAATATAAAGTGTTATAATTTTAGTTTTGGGAAATGTCATTCAAAATAAAATAATTTAATGTTCTTAAAGTAATCATTTCTATATTCCAAAATAATCAATTGGATAAATTACATTTAAATCTAGACTTTATTAAAAACATAGGTTTTTTTCAAATAAGAAAACGAAAGAAGTAAAAACTTGGTAGATGGTTTCGATTGAAATGTTTTATTGATAATTGAATAATAATAACATTCCCGTATTATTAATGTGATTTTCAGGGTTTCGTACCTACCAATCCGTACCCATCAAAAGAAAAAAAAATACCTTTGTTATTTGTCTGTCTGTCTTAAGAACTCCTGGAGGTATTAAGTGGAAAATGTTGTCCAGCGTCCTTTTAAGCACAGAACACATACAAGATTTAGTTTCTAAGTAAATCCAATAAAAAAATGTGATTTTATCCTTCTCTTTTGTTGCACAATGTCTGATATTCGTCGTATAATTAAATTAATCTACACGTTTTAATTAAACAATGAATTTCTCACAAGAAAAAATTATGATTTATATTTATCACAAGAAAAAAACCATTACAAACTTATATTTATAGTTCATTTCATAAAAAAGAAGGTGAAGTAAAGAAATCGTAGTGGCGCGGCGGCACAGCGTCTGTCTGTAAATATGAGTGTCGTTGATGGCTGTGGATACGATTCCCACTTGGGGTAATAAATTATTTCCTCCTTCTCGCTCTGATAACAAGACAAACCGCGACGTTGAGATGGGCCACTTGGCACATTGCGTGGGTGAAAAGCAGAGAAAAGAGTTCCCTGACACTAGGTTCCATCTGTCTACCTTGCTGTATGCAGAATACACCGTGAAGTTTTTGATATTTATTATTTAGGTTTTACTTTGTAAGTACTTCCCGTTGACCTACAATTATGAAAATGAACGGAACCCTCGGTGGGCAAGTCCAATTCGCTCATGACTGTTTTTTTACGTACACATAAGTTTACATACGATAAGATATTACATATTGCTAGATAGCTTAACGAGGTAGCAACATAATACCTACGCAATTAAAGCGAGCTACAGGAGACTGATTTGAAACTGATATCATTGACATTATAATAAACAAATAAATGTAATATTTATTACATATATTTTTCACATATGTCTGATATATAATAATTACAAAAAGTGCTTAAACCAGTACAGTTTATATATATATATATATATATATATATATATATATATATATATATATATATATATATATATATATATATATATATATATATATATATATATATATATATTTAACTTAATAAAGATGTCAGACAGCATTAACAGCATAAACTCGGTCTACTCTAAGGGCCTCTAACTCAAAGTGAAAACAAATGAGCACTGTGAGTGGGTTTGATCCCACACGAAGAAATGAAACATTTATTTAAATTTATTTATTTCTTTGCTGTGGCGTTGGCCACACCCAACACCCAATGCATCCAGAATTCGGCGGAAAGTGGGGAACGGAGTGTCTTAACACTAGGATCCCTCTGCCTACCCTGCAGTATGCGGCATACTTTTGACTTTTTTTAAATGAAATGGTGTATTTAACTCCAATTCTCTCTGCCCACTATAAAATAAAATGTTTAAGATGCTTTAACGCGAATTATAAAAAGAATATTTTGTTCGTAGGTCAAAACAAAACAACGGAGGAGATATGCACGATCGTGAACAACTTGGAGTACGTGCGCCGCTCGCTCTGCGAGTACGACGACGAGCACATGTAAGTGCATAACGCCTTGTACTGGGACTACTACGCCCGTGAAAAATTATTGTTGCGCTAAGTTATATGATGTATACCTACTTTGAGAGCTCCCAAGTCATGAATGGTTAAGTAATTTTTTTTGTATAATTTGTTTTAAATTAATATTTGAAATAATATCAAAATCGTTAGTCATTTTATACTAAGTCAAAGGGAAATGTACTCGGTAAGTCCTAACACTATATCACCTCTTACTATTATAGATAGATACTGTAAATGTATAAAAGAAGCGTGAAACCCAATTTCTTAAAAAAATGGACGCAAATAAATAGTAACGATGTAAAATGGAAATCGGTTTATCTTGCCTTCATTTATTCTGTCAATAAATGAAGGCAATATGGATCGATTTATGAAATTATGACAATATATATTACTAGAAACATACGTGTGCATATTACATTTAATCACATTTACTAATAGATTCCTCTATTACCTTTTATGGTTAAAGCTTGTAGCTCCACATCTTACACGAGCCCCGAGGGGCGATTTATGAAACAACCTTGGGGTTAACGCTCGAGCCGTACGTAGCTCGAGCTACGTTATATGTGACTCCCTCTATCTATATATGTAAAGTAAAATAAATAAATAAACGTGAAGCTGTCACGCTGTATCCCACACACAGCAGGGTAGGCAGAGAGAACCTAGTGTAAGACACTCTGTTCTCCACTTTCTGCCGAATTCTGGAGGCATTGCGTGTTGAGTGGCAGAACTCAACGCCGCGCTTAGCCTCGACACCAGCGCGCAGAAATGAAAATATAAATTTAAGAAAATATTTCATGTTATAATATAATAGTTCTATAATTCAGAAATAATAATTATTAGTGCTAACGACGACAACGCGCGACAACTCGTTCGAGGCGCCCTTGGCACCCTGGACTCTCGTGCAGCGCGCGCCGCAGCGCCCCTCGCTGCCCGAGCGCGCCCTCCTCTTCGCAAGGCGGTGTTCCATCTCGCCTGGTCGCCTGACACGCTGCCCACACCACAGGTAAAATATCAATACTTCCTTCACAGGATACTATTACTAATAACAAGATAAATAGATTTATGCATGCATTATTAGAATTATGAGGCCAGTCGTGGCGCAGTGGCACGAAGTGTGACTGTAAAACCGACTGGTTGTGGGTTCGATCCCCACTAGAGGAGATGAAATATTTACTTAACTTTATATTTCCATTTCTTAGCTCTGGTGTCGAGGCAAAGCGCGGCGTCGAATTCTGCCACCTAACACGCAATGCCTCCAAAATTCGGCAAAAAGTGGGGATCGGATTGTCTTAGCACTAGGTTCCCTCTGCCCACTTGCTGTGTGCGGGATACAGCGTGAAGCTAAAAAACAATTTATAGAACGCGGGATCGATACACAATGTGCTGTTGATACCAAAACAATTATACGACAGCAAAATGTTGATTTAGAAGAAAAATAATATATTTAAAAAATTCAGTAGTGATGCGACTTTTTCGTAGAATATCAACATTCATGTCGAATCCGCAATGTAGCATAACATAGAATAGGATCTATACTATGTTGTTGTTTGACTTCCTAGAACTGAAAATAGATAAATTTTGAGGAAAATGTATGTGTGTTTATGGTTGACAATAATCTAATACGTATACGACTGTTTTTTTGCTCCCTAATTTTCTAATGGATCTCGTACAGCAGTGGAACAGCGTCTGATTGTTGCAGCGTTTGTGGGTTCCATTTTTACTTTTTCCCCGTTCTGATAAAACAAAACGCAGTGTTTACCAACACAATGTCTCGAAAATTAAATTGAAATGAGAAACGGAGCGTTTTTACCCAAAGTTCTCCCTGCCTACCCGGCTTTATGCAGAATTAAGTGTGAAGCTAGAAAAACTTATTAAAAATATTTATGGGTACATCCATATCTATATTCATCTATTTTCCACAATAAGAAACAAAAAATAAACTACATAAAATATTTATTATTTTTAATATTTATTTATGTATCATTTTACAAATGTTAAGAATATTTTATAAAATAACTTCACTTCAAAAAATATTAAAAAAAAAAATGTAAATTGTTTAGAAACGTTCTATGCTTTCATTGTCCGTGAAGAGGTTGCACGGCTCCAACAGAATACATTATTGATGAGCTTGTTAGTGTTATTGACGACGAAAGCCGTAAACGCTTGAACGATTGCTGTCCAATTAATACGTACCTATTGTATAAAATATAAAAGATGTGATATCTTTTTAATATAAAAGATATGATATCTTTTTATTGCAAAATTTTGTAGTGACTTAAAAAAATATTGTGGCACTAACGTAAAAGAACTCTGCTTAATCTTATGTGCACGTGTATGTTGTTTTTTCAATATAATTCTCAACGATCATACAACATTAGTAGATAATAAATAAGACACTTTACTAACAATATTGTTTTATTAAGTTTTTACATTCGTCACAATTTATAGTTTTAACAAATATCATTTCTGGACACTTCACTGTCCACCTCTGACTGACTCTTTTTCTTTAAGAAAAGAAGACTACGAAGACTTTGTCTTCCAGACGTAGTCTTCGTGGACAATGCAAAAAGAAAAGCTGTTCTTAATTCAAATTAAAATTCCAAAAGAAAAGAAAAAAGAATCAGTCAAAGGTGGCCAGTTATTTGTATATTAAGAGCATCCTGACTATAATATCATATTTGCGGTATTTGATATATACCCATGTATTAATAATGGGTAACAGTAGTATTTCGTTGTAATTATGTTATATAGGTACCTACATTTTTGTAATAATATCCAATAAAGCTTTATAACATCGCATAAGAAATAAGGCATCTTATGTTTACGAGTGACTCCTTTATCCACATACCATTATAACTTTTATAAAACTAATAACGCGAGCTCAGCGCACTCTACGCTATTTTTACGCGCTTTTATTGAGTTCCTCTTGTCTCCTAGGTATTCTACGGTGATACGTATCATGCATTATTCGAAGAGAAAATCTCATAGCTTTTTTTTAGTACTTTTATAAAAGGATGTGGTTTCAATCTCTTTGTCTGGAAAAAATTTTATAGAATAAATAGACATTTCGTGATAGAGAAATGTATATAATAACACATTTTTAGTATGAGTTCAATGAGCAATCGTTGATTTAATTAATACTAAACGTGTATGTGATTATAAGGGCGTACTTATCATGAACTGACTTTTGAAAAAAGAATATTCTTGACGTAAACTCAATTTTCCTATCGTAATTTTTATTAATTTTCTATTTCGATTCAGGCAATAACACCACTGCTGGAGTTCTTAGACCAGCACTTGTCTTCTCTTAACACATGGTTGTTACCGCGGGCGTTCACTCGCGCCCTGGCGGGGTGTTGGAGCGCAGTCCTGAAAGAGGTTTCCGCACAAGCAGATGCAGGTGGAGCAGAAAAGCCAAGAGTATACCATCACAGACTGAGGGAAGCACTCGATTTGTTGGCGGAATTCTTCCATGCTGAAGGGAAAGGTTTGAAATATATATATTTAACATAGGTATTTGTTAATTTAAAATAAATTTGGAAACCTATTATTATCATCCTTTATAGTCGACAAAAATTGTTTGTCAAAATTCGAAATTCATATACGTAATATGTCGAAATTGTATAGGCAGCGTATTTTAATTATAGGCAACTCTAGAACTAAATCCATTAAGCTTCCATTTGATATTTAATGAAATTTCAGCATACAGCTCCTCCCATATTAGGTAGCATTCTAATTATCTTTACAAGCTACAAAAAAACCCTAAAAAAACATAGACAAATATATCTATCTATTTATTCACGGAACGCAACTGCGCATTTTCTCTTTTGTACGTTCCGTCACTGGAATTTTAATTATATTTGTTACTTCTTAAGCTGTTTTATAAATAATTTAAGCATAAAACCAGACACGTTTAATTTTATCTACGTATCGAGGTTACCTATATACCTATCGATGTCGATACCTCGATAGGTATATGGAGGTTTATATGGACATGTACATACAATATGCTTAGTAACCTACAAGAACATTAAACAGCTTTGATGCTGTGTTAAATATAAATGAACTTGAATACATTAAAAACTTTGCAAAGTGAACATCTAACTTCAACTTAACTAAATTATGTACGTATATTTTTAACAAACTTTTAATTAATTTCTTTTCACAATATTTCCTTCAATGACCTTTGCAAGGTGCTATGAATTGTTAACCTTTTAGCATCTATTAACCTTCGTAAAGTGATCCATAACGTCTTATCGAGGCAATTTTTCATGTACATGACGTCTATATAAAAGCGTTAAAGCTAAATATATTTTAATAATAATAAATGGGTTAAGAGATACATATAAAATATTATTAGGTCTTCCAACGGCAGAAGTACATAATGCAGAATGGACTCGAGTAGAACAAAGGATGAAGTACCATCAAGCACCGACCGAAGAACTTCTAGAACTGTGGCTTGCGGACAGATTGCTGGAACAGTCTCGTACACCATTACCCTCGCCATATGGATCGATATTAGTCAGGTATTTTATCAAATACCTAAATCAGCTTCAAGCTGTATCCCGCACACAGCAGGGTAGCCAGAGGGAACCTAGTGTTAAGACACTTGTTCACCATTTTTCGCCGAATTCTGGAGGCATTGCGTGCTGAATGGCGGAACTCAACGCCGCGCTTTGCCCCGACACAAGAGCGAAGAAATGAAAATATAAATGTAAATAAATATTTCACTTCTTCGAGTGGGGACCGAACTCACAACCAATCGATTTTACAGTCACACTTTGTGCCCCTGCGCCACGACCGGCCTCATCAAATACGCAAATTTCTTCAAATTTTTATGATAATAACAAGTAGATACTACCTACCTACTATTATTTTTCTCTTGTCCAAGGCTTCCAGTAGCATTATATACTTGCGGTTCATTTACATAATATTCGATCTTTTAAAAAAAGGATATCAAATATAATAGTTTATTAAAACATAAAGCACATTATCACTGTGAGGCTGATTGCTTTGTATTTTCAACTTCTATTCTGTCTATATAGCTATGATAACAAATGAAAAAAAATATATAATAAAATGTTGATAAATATATTTAACAAACTACAAACTTATTATTTTAATACGTCATTTGTTTTTTTTAAAAAACGTTAACGTTTAAGATCCTTTACTCAAAATATTTAAATTCCATTACCTTAAAAAAATCAAAAAAATATTTCAGTTCCTTTTCTCGAAATACTCAAATTCCGTTTCCTTTAAACAGAAGTTGACGAGTGAACACAAAATCACTGATGTGCACCACCTAGCACCCGAATTGAAATAAACCTCAAAACATTGTTACACAGCACCGATTTGGCCAAATGATTCCGTATATATAAATAAAACTATAGGGATCAAAGAGATAAAGCATCTGTAATTAATTTGTAACTTCTCTACAAAGCCGCTTTTGTAGATTTAAATAAGCTCACTCAACCGATACTGTAATTAACTCGAAACCTATGATTGTATATTTATATTAAATCTACACTAAGAAATCATTATAATATTCTGTCTTAAATCATATAATATTCCGTCTTAAGTAAGCATACAAAAGGGTAGACATTTGGAACCCAATGCTAAGACACTCCGTTACCCATTTTACGCTGGATTCTAGAGGCATTGTATATTTAGTGGCGAAACCTAACGCTGCGCTTTGTTTCGATACCAGAGCGAGGAAAATGGAAATAAAAAAAATTCAATTCGTCGTGTAGGAAACGAACTCAGAACCTGTCGAGCTTTCAGCCACACACTTGTGCCCCTGCGCCACGACTGGTCATACGTAAATGTACGATGAAATTTCAATTTACTTCACGTTGAAATGAAACATTCATTTTCGACATCTTCTTAAGTGAATATTTCACCAATCTGCTTTTAAGTGGGATTAAAATTCGAAACGAGAGAAATACAAATAAAGAAATATATAAATTGTATATTTAAATATATATATAAATATACAAATTGTATAAAATATATTATTTTAAGCTTTCATAATCGCTTTTATTTTTGAGTTGATATTTTTAATTATATAGCTTTTATAAATCGACCTTCTTTTAAAATATTATGTATAAATTGAACTGCAGGTGAATAAGCGTGTGACTTACACGACAGGTTATAACTTCGATTCCCACTCGAGGAAATGAAATATTTAATATAAGACACTCCGTTCCCCACTTTCCGCCGAATTCTGCAGGCATTGCTTGTTAAGTGGTGGAACTTAACACCGCCCTTGTATCTTGCATCTTGTCGAGTTTCCACACGAGAAAATGAAATATTTAATATTTTCATTCATCGAATCTCAACCTATCGAGTTCATAGTCACACGCCTGTGCCACTGCGCCACGGCTGGCCTCAATATAGGTACACAAATTTAATTAAGGCTACTTAATGTATTATCCCAGAGTGTATTTCAACCACGACTCGCTGTGTGTGGAAGTACTTTCCGCACGGGATGTGATCCCCCTCGACCCCAACGGGCTGAGTGATCCATTTGTGGTATTGGAATTGCTGCCCAAACGACTCTTCCCCAAAACACACGAACAAAGTACCAACGTTCAAAAGGTATGTTTTTTATTTTATGTCTGTTTAGTTGAAAATTATTTATGTTCGAATTATTATTATTTTACAAATTGGGAATTTTATTTTTGCAAATTAATTTTAAATAAATATTTATGTACGTAGGTAAATAATAAATATTTAGTACGGGGTTCGATTTTATACATTATTATGTTGCCCAGGCTCCTCTGATGACATAGCTAGACACATAGTGGCAAATTCAAATGCTTCATAATTAATATTTCGATGAAACCTAAACATATAAGGGTGTTATTTATAAAATGCTCTCAAGTCTGAGATAAATCTTGATATGTTGTTTCCTTTCATAAATGATATACATATCTATGATCAAGATCGATCTCAGACTATAGAGCTTTATATATACATGCCTAAATATCATATTTAAGCCTACAACCACTTCATGCTGAAAATTAATTACGGCGATTTCATCATTTAATTTTCTCTATATTAAACAATAGAGAGGGTAACTTGACCTTACCCTTACGTTATCAGATAACCACGGGGAAACAATTCATTTCTTCGAGTGAGGATGGAACTCACAATCACTATTGTATTACAAATAAACTTTGTACCACTGCGTCACAATAGCCTTATAATACTCGAATCTAATTCAAATAGATATTACATAAAAAAATATATATCTTACAGAAAACTCTTAACCCAATATGGGACGAATGCTTCGAATTCGGCGTAACCCTAGAAGCGTGCAAGTCTGCACAAGCGGCACTGGCGCTGTCCGTGTGGGACCGGGACGTGCTCACCGCCGACGACTTCGCCGGCGAAGCCTTCGTCTCGCTGTCCCGCATACCCGGGGTCAATAGCAACGCGCCGCCCGATCCCTTGCGGCCGGTCGAACTACCGTTAATGCAGTTGCACGATCGCTGTAAGTGTATTATTTGTATATTTTTTTCGGCTTTACACTTTATTCCGCGCATAGCAGAGAGGTGATGGCCTAGTGTTAAAATACTCCGTTACTCTGAATTTTGGATGCATTGCACGTTGAGTAGCGGAACTCAATGTCCCGTTTTGCCTCGTTACCAGAGCGAAGAAATTAAAATTTTAATAAATACTAATTCACTCGCGTTTACAGCCACTGCGCTACAATATCCTCTAGTTCAGTGTTTCCCAACTTTAACCCTCAATAATAATTGCCGTAAATAATTATTAGGTTGAACCTAAAATTGATAAGTATTAAAAAATTTAGAAGGGTTAAGGTGGGGCATGGCACAAAAAAGATTGGGAAACACTGCTCTAGTTCAATATTGATGCTTTAAAATGTAATGAAATAAAATTTTCCATCCTAAAAACAGATTTTTGTTTTACTTTGATGCCAAAAATTTCCTAGACTACGCAAGATTTCTTCAAATGTTCCTACAATTATTTGTGCCATGACTAGTAAAATAATATTGTGCTTATAAAATAACCTATATACGAGATTGCATATATATATATATTCATTTAATAATTATATATATATATATATATATATATATAATTATTAAATGAATCGCAACAGAATAAGACTTATGATTTATAAATACGATGTCCAAGAATAGAACTCATTTAGTGCACGAGAGAGTAGCATTTATACATTTTTAATGGATTGCTTTATAAGTCAGTAACTAAATTTTAAGAAATGAAATATGATCGAGGCACAATTGTGTCACATTAACGCGACTCAACTCACTCGAGGGAATTATTATTTCTTAATATTTTCATTTCTTCGCTCTGGCACCAAGGCAAAAGCCCGGAGATGAGATCCACCACTCAACACGCAATGCCTCAAAAAAATCGGCGGAAAGTAGGAAATGGAGTGTCTTAACACTAGTTTCCTCCTGCCTGCCCTGATTTACGCGGAATACAGCGTGAAATTAAAATAATGACAATATCGTATCGTTTGTATGCATATCTTATAGGATACATTAATAGGTAACCAATAATAACTTGAACGAACTAGAAACTCCAAACTCCAATATAAATATTTTAACAATATATCGCGTACAAGGACGCCAATTGTACGAGAAGTCTGAGAAGTTTATATAGACGTTATGGCATTAGTTGTACTTTAAAAGTTTCTATCTCTAAGAGAAACCTTTTAGTAACTTAAAGTAGGACAAGACAAAAAGTTACCGTAGAGTAGATACTACACAGATTAAACTCAGTTACCAATATATCACTCCGTTCTTAAATTTTTGTCCGTTTTGAAAACGGGAATTTCCACGGTTGGACGAAAATTTTTTTTTTTTTGCATCATGCTGTAACTCGCATAAAGCAAGGAAGATAGAGGTAACTTTGGAACCTTGATAAAAACACTCCGTTTCCCATTAAGACTTTATTTTTCTTGCTTTCCGCCGAATTCTTGTGGCATTACAGTGGCTGAAATCAATGTTGCGTTGGCCTTAAACCAGAGCAAAATATTTCGTTTCCCCGAGTGGGAACCGAACCCACAACTGTAGCGCTTGTTTTCCTGCGTAACGGTGACCTCAGGGACAGCCATATTTTAATATTCTTATATATGAAAAAAAATATTAAATCAGTTTCACGCTGTATCCCGCACACAACAGGGTAAATAGAGGGAACCTAATGTTAACACTTTGTTCCTCACTTTCCGCCGAATTTTGGTGGCATTCCGCGTTGAGTGGCAGAATTCAACGTCGCTCTTACATATTAATAAATATAGATATATTATTTTCCAGGTCATCCCATCTTACAAATTTTGGAATCTCGAACAACGGATAAGCTCGCAATTGATTTTGTAAAGAAGCAAAAATTGCGATTTGCAGAGCAGTAAACTAAACGTTATCGTACACTTCTTACGCCTTCTTTTAATTTTGACATTCTTTTACTTCTAAGCACACGTCCATTTTAATCTTGACAATATAAATTTATATATATATATAAAAAAAAAGTTTTTCGATATATTATACATATATGTATGTATGTCAGTCTAAATTTAATTTTTACTACAAATATTGTACTATTAATATTTTAAATGGATGTGAACGCATCAGTATTAACGATAATTGTACTACAAAGACTGTGTCACTCTTTTATTCATGAGGGAATATTGTGTAAACTTTCAAAAGTATCTTAATCTTATATGTATGTGTAAATGTGTATAGCAGCACCTTGGAGCTTATGTCCCTAGTTCTTAGAGTCTAGTAGAAACTCCTGACCAAATATTTTAAGACTTGATGTTGACCTATTATTTTTATACATCTATGTTTCTTAAATATGTATATGTCAGTAGAAGCATATTTTTTTTCATTTGATACTAAATTATATTCCACACATATCGTAATATGCGACATATCCAAAAAGTCTGGTCGGTTTTTTCCATCATTAAAAAAATTGAACCATATTAATGTATTGTTAACATTTGATAATTGATACCTACGGAATTATAAGCTTAATATAGCTAAATGTCTATAGTTGTAATAAAAATTACTGCTTCCGCCTAATATGACAAAATCACTGCTCAAACAAGTATTGGTCAAAAGTGGAAATTCCTATATAAATATAAATTGGAAATCAAAAGTGGAAATTAGATACAAAGTAAACACAACCTAAATTCTTTGAACTTATGGCTTTAATACTAATCCTATAATGTACGATTTACAAACCGAATTTAGTGGTTTGCAACATATCAAATAAATATCCTTTTACAACCAATATTAAACTTACTACCTTAAACACTAAAAATAAATTCTCTCTAAGTTTGGCACAAGTTCTCAATCCCAAAGACTGTGAAATGCTAAAGTTACTTTGTAATTGTGTTCAGATTCCAGATGTTTCCATAATAAATGATCAAAACTTTCTGCACTGTTACCTTCGTGCCGCGTTATTACAGCTTTAATACGAGCTTTCCTTCACTAATATTTTTATTGTATTTAATAATTTAAATAAAGCCGCGTTATTAAATATAAAACTTAAAATGTTTAATATTTTTATTTTATTTATTACAAAATTTTGGACTGTTACGTTCTCTTCATGTCAAAAAAAATATATTTGGAATTATCGATGTGAATATTACATATCAATAATTCCAAATATATTAATTTTTCCAAAAATGTAAATGAGCAATTTTTCCAAAAATGTAAATGAGCAATTTTTCCAAAAATGTAAATGAGCAATTTTACATGAACCAGATATATGAGTAAATGACGCGGCTTTCATTTAAAATATGTATAATGTATATTCTACACCTTGTCTGACGACTGATTTTTATTATTAGTTTTAATTAAAATTATTATGTATATATATATATATTATGAGATTTTAAAGTTTTATAATTGTACGTGATGACATTCACTATGTATACAAATTATTATTATAGATAAAGTTGTATTGATGTTTATGTGTAAGTAGAAAATAAATATATCATATTTAATATATTATAACTAAATGTGTATTTTAAGATATCTAAGATGGCTTGGATTTATCTAATGGGAAATAAGTGATTCATATACTATGTAACAAATGTTATATAATTTTGTTGTTTAAAAAAATATTATGTACTTATACTTTTATAAAAATATAATATATGCCACAGACTTTTATATAGGTATAAATATTTATTTTGATTCAAAATAAATATTCTTACCTATATATTTTCAAATTAATATTCAAATTGAGAGTGTAATAAAATATAGATACATATTAAGAGTAATATACATACATATGCTACGAGATTTCAAATATTTTTTATTCATATAATTATATTTAAAGGTTACCGAAAAAATATTTTAATTATTATAAAAAATATATATATATTTATTATACCTGAAAATTACACAAACATACATGGAAAATCGATAATGGGCAAGATTAAATCCAAGATATGGCAAGCGTTTTACATTTATTAGTATTGCGAAAAAAAATCTATGGTGTTAGCTTTTTGATACTCGTGTGTATTTTGTGTGATTCATTTTAAAATAGAATTTAAGTAGACTATTGTGGCTTTTTCAATGGTAGCTTAACCCGATCATGTCTGACGAACTAATTATATATTTTTGTTTAACCACCACGCCAGTCAAAATTACAACAAGACCATTCCAAAACGTCAATTACTTATATTAGGCTATACAAATAATATCTTTTACAAGCATTTAAGGTATATGAATATTTTTGAACGGTTTGCCCATTTATTTTATACTGCTTTTACATAAATATACGTAATTTCTACTGCTATTTTTTTAATATTTTTAAGTTTTAAAATTTTTCCAGCTAGCGATTTACTTATAGGTGTATACAGTATAAATAGTGTGAAAAGTAATCATTGATGTTTTATAAATATATTACAATTTGCATCGGATTATATAATATACAATTCAGATACATTTACATGCAAATTTGCACAGTGTAACAGAACATACAATATTTCTACTTCAATATTTTCAATATATCTGCTATATAACTAGAGGAAAATAATATTTTCAATTAGTGATATTTTGGTCATCACGTACGCGTACGCGTTTTGGCATGTCCGAAAACATATGATCCGATAAGATTTGTGACATTTATCTATGATTATGTATAGAGATTAGTATTAAATTTATTAATTGTCCTTTTAGATCATGCTGTAGAATGTCAATCGAGTGTGTATTATTATTTGATTAAAGAAAATATCTATGTGTATTGCAAACGTTACGTACCTTCATGTTCCTAGCTTTAAAAATATTTTAGATTATAAAACATTATTTTATTTGCTGTGGCCAAAGAATATATACAATAAAGTACATATTATAAATGTGGATGTGATGTTTTTTATTTATTTTCTCCTATCTTTTTCTACTATCTTTAATCTCTGAAGATTATGCGATCGAACCTATCACACATACACACGCAACAAAAAAACTTTAGTACTAGACAGTATGATTTTTTGTACTGTTGTTAAAATTTTGATGATGGTTATTTTAATATTTTTATCAGTCTGTTCGGAAAGACGCCAGACTGTAACGTCGTATTTAAAAGCTAGTCTGGTATCACTATTCGCTTAGACAGCGGTGGACTCGCACGCCATGTGCCTGCACCGTCTTCACCGCCACTCCCGACGTCCCCTTCTTACTAAAGAATTTTTACCTATTCTGTGGGTGTAATTTGAATCCAATATGCGAATAAAAGAAATGCCATTTTGTGGAAAAGAAAGTCCGAGCTAATGTAGAAGGCGTGTAAAAAAAATTAATACTTAAGATTTAATAATACCAATAATAATAATGCCGCAGGGCAGCTTGTGGCGAGTTGTTGGGGAGTGGCGACCCCACAGGGGAGGTGGAAGCTATCCCCCGCCTCTGGCTTGCCTTATTGGCCGGCAAGAGGTATATGTTCGAAAGGGTGGAGCGGGGACCCGCTCACGAGCTCCTCGTGATGGTGAAACCGGTGCTCAACTCTCTACACCTTTAGCTGACCAAGCCGATGTTGTGCCCAAGGTACTACGCCGCATTGTGGAGGTTTGTGAGAGGCGAGTCACTCAACATTCAATTTGATACTGAGATCCGTTAGTCTCACTTAATAGCCCAGTATCCAGTCCATCCAAACTCCATTCCTAGTTAAGATTTCCACATTTTCCATAGTTCCTACACATTAACCGGCGACCATCCCTGACCAATTACCTGTGATTACCCAGATACAGATCCCGGCTGTTGCGTCACAGTAAAATATTTGTATACTCTCTAAGGGCCTCTACGTGTTGGACCTGTGTCTCCCACGCAAGCTTTCCAAAGGACCGGGTTCTTTTGAATCCGAGCGCTATGAAAGAGAAATACAATAATAATAAAATGCAGTCATTTTGAAACAAGCCTAAAAGAAAAAACGTGATATATACCAAGTATAAAGAATTCATAAAAACTAAAAAAAAATAACAGAACTCATAAAATATTGCATGAATAATTGGTCCACTGCGATAAAATTGCATAACAAATCAGGTTTATTAGAAACAGATCCGATCCAGATCTGATACGATCTAGATCAGAGGTATTGTCCAAAATTTCTAAAGCACGAATTTAAGTTTTCCAATTAAATATCATCAGAATCACATGCTCGACATGGACGACATTAAGCTTTACGGTAGTAGTTTATAGGAGATAAATCAGTTAGCAGACGCAACTCAAGAGTTCACAACGCAACGCAAGAGTTCACATTAGATATTAAAATGCAACTTGGAATCCAAAAATGTAAAATGCATTTCATCTATAAAAATAATGTAAAAAAAAAATCTATATGTTACCAATAGTGGTGAATCATTAAAACCGTTAAGAGTTAGAGTTTAAAAACTTATTCGTTTAACGTGTTTAATGTTTTTTAATTTATTTGAACAGTTACGGTACGGGTAATTGTTCCCAGAAACGGAAAGGTTTCTGATGGCTATACAAGATCAAATTATAAATACAAAAACTTATAGAAAACACATAATGCGCAATAAAAATATAGACACTTGTAGACACTGTCACAACGCATCAGAAACTATTCAACATATCAGATCGCTTTAATAATACATTAAGATCTCGCCTACAAATACGGATTTCTCAAAGAGAAGACTGCTTATTACGCTGCTTATTACAGTTTATGTAAGCTACATTCATCAAATTACCAAACCTAGCTTCGTCACAATCTCACTGCGAGGTAAAACCTCTCCAAATCCAAACAATGAAAATAGTCTCTGAAAATACAAAAAGGTACGTAACTCGAAAATCATACTGTTACTTTTAAATATTTTTCTTTTCTTTTGTTTTAATTTTGATGAAATTTGAACAGCACCATAAGTTCAAATTAATACTTAGTATGTCTGGCTTTAAGTTTTCGATAATTATGTAGATATACACATAAATACACTAATGAAATTAGTCATATACTTGAGAGCCTAAATAGATCTTTAGGTATATTCAAATATTATTTAATTTTGACGTACAGTTGTAAAAGCAACATGTAGTGAGTTCGATACCTCAAGGAAATGAAATATTTAATATTTTCATTTCCTCGCTCTGCTAACGTGGTAAAACGCGGCATTAAGTTCCGCCATTCAACACACAATGCCTCCAAAATTCAGCGAAAATACTTGATGCTGATATTTGCTATCTGGATATTAGCGACGAGTATTTAAATAGGCTAGAGCGACTTCAAAATCTTTATATATGGTTTATATTTGAACTTCGCAAATATGACCATATTTCTGACTTTCGTAAAAAGCTCAAGTGGCTTCCTATAAGACTTCGCAAGAATGTAGTATACATTACATTCTTTACTGTGTAAATATTTTTTATACAATACTGCATTATATTTTTAATATAATATAACCGTGTGCTGTTTAATCCCTCAACCCTATTACCTCAAATAATGATTTAAGTTTGGAAATAAATCCCATGATCGTTTTTTCCTATCCAATGAAAACCTTGTCCTCAAAATTCCCTCCCATTCCTCATTCCTCTTCCTTTTTTCTAACTTCTTCTCAGTCAAAGCCGCTCGGCTATTGAATTTCTTCCCGTTAATATAAGACAGGCTCAGAGTCTTAATCGATTTAAATCTCTGCTAATGACATTATTTATCTCTTTAAATGACTCTTTTTTTACGTTCCTTCTCATTACCTTACCTCATGCTATTCATTTGTTTTTACGTAGTATTATCATCATCATTTGAATTTCTATTTATTTGCATACATATTATTTTTATCAGCCTAACGCTGTATGCCCGCACACAGCAGAGAGCAGCTAGTGTTAAGACCGCCGCCGCCGGCAAAGCTGCCTCGACACCAGAGCGAAGAAATGAAAATATAAATGTAAATAAAATATTTCATTTCCTCGAACGGGGATCGAACCCACAACCAGTCAATTTTTATTTAAGGTTGCCTGGAAGAGATCGCTTATTATCGCGATAGGGCCGCCTGCTGTACATTTTCTTTTACTTTTTTATGTTTCTTTTATTTATTTATTTTAATATTTTTTGTTTTAAACATATTGTTATTTATTATATGTACATATTAAAACCTTCTTCTTCTACCTGGCATTAGTCCCGGCTTTTGCCAGGGTCTGCCTTCCTACTCAACCTACTCCACTTTGCACGGTCTTTAGCGTCCTCGGTGGTTAGACCATTGGCTCTCATGTCCTGCTTCACGACATCCAACCAGTGCTTCCTTGGGCGTCCGAGAGGTCTCACTCCAGGGACTGACATAGCAAGGCTCTTGCATCCGACATAGTTCTTAGGCCGGCGCGTAACGTGACCAAACCATCTCAGGCGACGCTCTTGGAGCTTATCCGCTACGTCACGGACTACCTCGAATGAATGTGTTGCGTATGCGGTCAGACCGCGTTACGCCGCACATCCACCTCAGCATCTTCATTTCCGTGACGTGAAGCTCCTGAGTGTGCCGAGATAGTACTGGCCAACATTCGCTGCCGTATAAAAGAACCGGTCGAATGATGCTCTTGTATATCAGACCTTTGAGTTTGGGCGGTATCCTGCGATCGCAGACCACGCCAGTGACCTCCCGCCATTTGGCCCAAGCAGCGCTTATCCGGCTATAGACATCGTGATCGATGCCTCCGGACTCGTGCATAACGGATCCAAGGTACCTGAACTTTTCCGACTTAACGGCTGGTTCAGGACCTATAAGGATAGTGCTCGAGTCCGGGCTCCCACAGGCCATGTACTCGGTCTTCGACACATTAAGTTTAAGACCGCCGTTCTCAAGCGTACCCTTCCACAGGTTCACTCTACGCTCCAGCATCAGTCGGTTCTCATCAATGAGTGCTATATCATCGGCATACATCATCAGCCATGGAGGCTGGTCTTGGATGTGAGCCGAGACAGTATCGAGCACCACATTGAATAAGAACGGACTAAGAGCCGAGCCCTGGTGAACCCCTACTGTAATGTGGAAGGGTTTAGTGTCGCCAACAGCAGTCCTAACTATAGAAGCGGAATCGTGGTACATATCTCTGATAATCCCAACATAGGCCTCAGGGATCCCTTTGGATCGCAATGCCCACCAGATACACGGACGAGGCACACAGTCAAAGGCCTTCTGCAGATCTAAAAAGGCCACATGCAGAGCTCTCCTTTTTTCCCTGTATGCCTCCATCAATGTTCTGAGGGCGAAAACGGCGTCCATAGTGCCCGATCCTGGCTGAAATCCATATTGAGACTCAGAGACAGTACACTCGCGGCGGAGCCTGAGGTCGATCATGCGCTCGAAGAGCTTCATGGTATGACTCATAAGCTTAATGCCCCTGTAACTACCACAATCTTGAACACTGCCCCTTCCCTTGTAAATAGGGGTAATAAAGCTAAGCCGCCACTGGTGTGGCATCTTTCCAGTGTTCAAGATATGGTTAAAAAGGACAGTAAATATGAGGACACCAAGAGAGCCCAACGATTTCCACGCTTCGATCGGAATATCGTCAGGTCCCACCGCTTTTCCGTTCTTCATGCGTCGAAGGCAATTACGAGTTTCGTCAAGGGTTATTGGGGCAATAAGTCCGAGGTTAGGGGGTGGGTCGTGATGAAGACTGCATGGGTGCTGAGCATTCAGCAACTCCTGGAAGTAGCTTCTCCACCTCTCCTTCACAGAGTCATGACTACAGAGCAGCGTGCCCTGGGAATCTCTGACGCAAAGACATTTTGCGATATCTTGCGTCGCTTTATCCCGGGAACGTGCCAGCTTGTAAATGAACTTCTGCCCCTCCACAATTTCAAGTTTATGTACATATGTATGTATATGTACATATTAAAACCCTAGCATAATATTTGCTCAGCGGGAACATTAATAATTATTCTAGATTTGACAATAAGATACTGTATGCCCTTTATATATGCCCTTTGTTGTAACTTTACATACCTTTTCGAGGTGGAAAGTGATAATCACTTCTATCAATTACGGCGTATCACAATTTGTTAATAATTAATTTTGATAAGAAATATTTTTGACTTATTAAAATAAACTATTAATAAAAATTATACACTAACAATTTTAAGCATCTCTGTATCATCAAATAAAGTAAGTAAATAGTATAATAATAATTAGTTATTATATATATTTTCTTATTTGAAATAAAATAAGATTGTTATAATAAAATTTCTTTTATATATCCCTTAAATCCTCTACCTATGTATCTTTTATACTCTTAAATAAATAAGTACTCAAAAAAAACCAACGCCGCGCTTTTCCATGCCAGAGTGGGGAAATAAAAAAAAATGTTTACAATCAGACATCACTGCTTCACGATGACCTATCATCGAGGCTAATCATGGCGCAAGGTACAAGTGTGCCGAATAAAGTTTGACTGTCAAGGCGACAGGAAATGAAATATTCGAGGAAATGAAATTTGTGATATTTTAATTTTTTGTATGATTACCTTAGTAGTAAAGTTTATGTTAAAAGATTAGCGGGAAGAATGCAAGAGGGATCTGAAAGGCTGTCGGAAATCTGTAAAAAGGATGTAAAAGTACTGGTCTAAGCCTTAATACGAGTAAGACAAAGGTCATTTCTTTCAAACACTAGAAGATATTTGAAGAAAATGAAGAAAGGACGGAATACAAAACCAGTTTAATTGGTACGATATTAGAGGTGGAGAATGAAGTGGTATATTCGGAAAGTATGTTTAGTAGAGATGGAAGGTACGGAAAAGCATATTGCTGCCAGTAACAGGGTTAATGGTGCCTTAGCTGAATTGATGAAACGGCAACGCCAGCACAGCTGCAGAATGAAGAAAAACGTGCTCAGTTGGTTTGGACACGTGGAACGAATGAGTGATGAAAGAATGGCAAAAAAAAGATTTATGCAGGAAATGTGAGCGGTAACAGAGGTATGGGTAGACTTCGGTTGGACTTCGAAATCACAGTATCAAAATACTGGAGGAAGGTCACGTAAAATGCATGAGGACCTCATGATGATGCTCAGAAGGCATGAATGAAGAGGTTGATGACAATGAACGAGGCGAAAGATTTAAGCAGAGACCGTAGTATTTGTCCGTTCTCTCTGACTACTATAGGTAATTTTGTCATAGCTTTTAACTTACATTTTCTATATGGTCTAATAACTAAAAAAATGTGTTAAAAAAATAAGTTTTTATACTTTTTAATTAATTATTATTTTATTTATTTAGCTTATCTATATCCCGAAAAAAACAGGGTAATGAACCTGGGAGCCTAGGTTTATGACATTCCCACTTTCCGCCGAATTCTGATAGCATTGTGTGTTAAGTCGCGGGACTCCGACTTTTTATAAAGATTACAAATAATTATTCACATGGCGTAAAATTTTATGGCAGAATATTTGTAGTATAGATGATGAATAATAAAAGTCTACTCACGTTTAGTACCGAGTTTAGTCAACACCACTTTAAAGGTACATATAGTGATAACTAACAAATCACAATTTAACACAGTGCAATATATAATAAAGTCAACCACAAATAAATATATAAAACAAAACACGATCAATACAAAACTAAGTAAAACAAAGGAACATATGGAAAGCACATCGAGTATTAAGAATCGACCTCTTTAAATTATGCGAGGTTCCTGGTAAAGATTTTATTAATCCTAATAAACAATTGGGCTTGTTTATTGTATTTTTTGTTTTATTCAGTCCGGATTTGTTTGTTGTTTGTATAAATATTTTTTTATGTTTCACTTTTTTGTCATTCATCATGGTAATGATAACCAAGATATACTTTTTGAAATCTTTATATTGAGCTCTTGAATTTGATACCCATATTGTGGTATTCAAAACGATTTTTTTTGCCGCCATCATTGTTTTTTTAACGTCGCCTAAGAACACTTGGGCTACTAATACGAATCTATGATACCTCAATTATGTAAATCCGTTCAGCGGTTCTGGAAATATGAGATAATAAAGAATCTTACATACATACATACATACAAGATACGTGAAAATTATAACCCTTCCTTAGCAGTCGGGAAAAATATAAAGAAATATTTTTCAAATTATTTTAATTTATTAAATATCTATCTCTTCTTACAAGTCGTTGAAATTAAAGAGATGCATAAAATCAATAATTGTTTGATGAACCATGCTCTTAGCGTCAATTCCCCAAACAAAATCAACATGACTGAACGTCTTTTGTCGCACTAAGAATTTTCCAATTGGGTTTCCTAATTCTTTAAATAATCTGTCAACATCAGCAACATGCGCCAACGGGTCACTTTGGGAATAATGAAGGAACACGGGAGCTGTAATTTTTGACAGGTCATAGCGTGGGGGTCGGACGCTGCCATACTTTCTTAAATTACCCAGAGTTCCATAATCATATCGTAGAAATTCTTTATCCACGATACTTTGACCGTAATGTGCGAGCTGCTTCAACGCCGCTCCGGCTGGAGCATGGCCCGTTATTATTGGTAATAACGTCTGCGGAAATATATTTATTAGTAACAATCCTTAATCATCCGGTTTAGTAATAAATCTTTTAACCAATTACTGCTGGTTGGAAAGTTTAAATTGACCGAAATATCTCAATAGCAACAAAATATATCAACTTATAATAATTATAATTCAATAAATGTCAATATATAAATCTCAAAATATTGCCACATACATAAAGTATCGTACCGACAAATATATTGCACCTAATAAAACTTACAGCATTGTGTTGATCAGGATTATATCCAGTAAAATAATAAAGTACATTGCTACAAAGAGGCTGAACTATACTTCCATCATTGCAAGCCACCAGACCAGTCTTCGTCCAAAAATTGCTACGAGGCAAGAATTCACCAGTACCGACTAATAAGGATAGTGCCTGCAACGAATAGTTCCTTATATATAAAGATTGTGGTTATTCCTTTTTCATAAATCTATGCCTTTCTTCAAGATGCATTTAATAATATTAGAAGCGATAAAAGTTATGTTCTTAAAAAAAACTAAGTAAATTAACGAAAATCATTACCAGTATGTCATGCGCGTGTGGTGCAAGAGCCAGTAATAAAGGGATACTGTGATGTGACATATACGCCACAGGTGCCATAGCATGCATTGAAATAATTTTGTCATTGTACTCAGGTCGAAGTGAACCCATCACAAAGAAAGTTGTAGTACCTTGCGATAGCCCAATGTAGTGTAAACGTGATTTCCCAGTTTGTTCGAGAACATAATCTATCATTGCAGGTAGATCAAACTTTCCTATTTCCTCCCAAGAGAAATCCCAAAATTTCATATCGGATCGTGAATCCGGATTTAAGGTCGTATGTCTGCGTGAATAATAATTTCCGCGAGCATTTCCTAGCCAAACGTCAAACCCTTCTTCGGCCAAAGTATAAGCTAAAAATATTTAAAGAAGTAATAAAACATCAAGGCTGTGGCAAACGAAGTTACTATATTTTATTGAAGTTTTTACTTTAATTTAAAATATTTTATAATTTGTTGTAAACGCGGCGTTGAGTTCTGCAACGCAATGCTTCCAGAATTCGGCAGAAAGTGGGGAACGGAGTGTTTTAACACTAGGTTCCCTCTGTCTACCCTGCTGTGTGCGGAATACAGTGTGAAGCTGATTTATTTATTTGATTTTGTAAAATATATCGTTTTATCATGTTCGATATTTCCAATTTTAATCCTAGAAGATTCTGCTGACATTGATATTATATAATATTATATATAATTAATCTATAATAAACTACCTAATCCAGATCCAGGTCCTGGGATGATATTTTCAGATGAAGAAGATAACAAACCATGCATAAGAAATGCAACAGGCTTGTCACTGTCACTGGGTACATTAAAGGCGTCACGGCCGTGAGGAATTCGATGCACTCCCAATATGTAGCCATCTTCAGTGATCACTGAATGTTCTTCAAATGGATAATTGTATTTTCTTACTAAATCTGGCTAAATAATAAAAAAAAATACACAAAAGTACATGCTTATTTAGATCTTAATCTTTGAGATATACATATATGTGAACACACAAAAATAACTTACTACGTCTAATAATGCATCTTCTATAACACTATCGGAAATGCGACTGTCAAATGCGTTTTTCCAGAGCAACTCTTCGACGTAGTCAGCGTTAGGGGAGCGCCCACTTGCCGCTAAGACGACGCAGCTGCTTAACAACAATATTACCACGAACATTTTTTTTTATTATTTCATGTCCAGCAACATATTTTATAACAATATCTATGATAATATAAAATCGTATCAACTCATTCTTGTTTATAACAAGTGCCTGATAATCTATAAGTGTATGTTATAAAACAGTAAAAATATTTTGTCTGTACATTAAATAATTTTGACTGAAATGGATAGAGGAATAAAAAGAATAATAGAAACCTAAAATATATATTTTTTATTTTTTTTTCTGTAAGAAAGTACTGAACCGATTTACTTAAAACTTCACCAATTGCTTTGTTTTATCTCGAGGTATCATATAAAGATGATTGTCTCATCAAAATCGATTCAATATATAAAGTTATCGTCATTTGAATGACCTCAAGGCATGAGTTTGCCACAAAAGCACTATTACTCATAATACAAACAATAAAGTAAACAAAATTTTATTGTTGGTGGAGGCTACCTTCATAAATCATTAAAAAAAATCCTTATAGAAATTACCATGATGAAGTAAAAAAAAGATTTTAGATGTAATTATAGTGGTCAGTCCATTCTGTTTATTAAATCAATAATCATATAGTTGAAGCGGGCGAATCCGCGGGCGGGCTGCTGCTTAGTAATAAGTAATTATCAGTTTTTTTAAATACCAAAACAGATTAGGTAAGCTAATCGCCCATCTTAACTTTTATTTTGTCACGTTGATATGTATTGAACATTTTTAATTATTTTAATTTTGTCCTTAGGCACACGGTATTGTTACCTCGTAATGTCTTCAAAACTGACATGTAACATACTTCCATGTATGTAAGGAACCATGGAAAGAGGCAGTGGTCGTCGTTCTCCACAAACCCGGGAAGGAATACTCAACCAAATTCATACAGACTAATACGCCCCATATCGGTATGGATTTGCAAACCGCAGCGCACACTGAGAACGACCTACATGACCTGGTGAATCAACTCAAGTACACTTAAAAAGAAACTGTTAAACCTGGTGATATCGCTGGATACAGAAGACACCTTTCCATTAGATGTCTGTTGGCGGAGAGAGAATGCCCGGCCAACATCAGGAGTTTGATAGATAGCTAGCTACCTAAAAGACAGAAGGGGTACGTTACACAGGTAATGAATAAAGTCGAACTACGACGAAAGGTTGCATACAAAGATCCACAGCCGAACCAACGTTCTGGATACCTTAACCTTCATATTATTCGTGTTTTTTCTCCTATACGTGACACTGGCAGATTATCATGCGCCTGCCATCGCAAAATCAGGCAATTAAATAAAAAAATATATATATCAAAGTAAAATGATTTTATGTCAATCGTTAGCTCTTAACAAATTAAGATAATAAGCTAACAGAAAGAAAAAAGAGCTACTTGTAATAGAGTTAATTTTTTCCAATAAATATATATATTTCTGTCTTCCTGCTACAAAAGCTACTATACAACATACTTGAGTAATACAATATTACAAAACCATCATTTATAGAAAGAGCCGGTCTATCTTTTTCTTTAAATGTTAATAATAAATGATTTGCTTGGCCTGTTTCTTGTCTAAGCTACGATAGGTTTAGTAAGTGTTTGTTGATTACAGATAAAGTCTACGTGTAAATGTATGGATCAGATCAGTCAGTAGTATGTATGTAATAAATATATATGAGATTAAACGTTATTAGACAATTTTTAAGAATACAATTATTCATTGGAATCATAAATAAAGTAAAAACCTGAATCTATACTAATATAATAAAGAGGAAGCTTTAAGCGCGTGCGCTGCACATATACTTAATGCATTTATTTATAGGAAATAAATATATGGAAAAAAAACTAATTCAACGCTCTGTTTATCGCCGCAAGCTTAGGCTGGAGTCCCGAGAAGGGCGCCCTTGCCCTCGATTTTGTCCTAGCAAGCACCGACGTAGTGCTTGCACTTTCTCAAAATAAAAAGAAAGTAAATCGGATCAGTAGATCCAGGAATCTTAGCGTTTAAACAAACAAACAAACTCTTCCGCTTTATTATATTAGTATAAATATTGAGTAATTATCTTCTTTTATTAATTTATCTGTTAATTAACAATACGACTAATTTAAAAAATAAATAATCTTATGTATTAAGCATATTAATCAATGTCATACGATATGAAATCACAGGAAAACGATTGAAATTATTTAAGGTCATGTATGATTTGTTTTGTTATAATAGGTCAGTTTAAGAGGACACCCGTCGGGCAGCGACACGAAGTGCGACTGTGAGCGCAACTGGTTGTGGATTCGATCACCACTCGAGGAAATGAAATATTTATTTAAATGTATATTTTCATTTCTTCGTTATGGTGTCGAGGCGAAGCGCGACGTTGAGTTCCGCCACTCTACACGCAATGCCTCCAGAATTCGGCGGAAAATGGGGAACGGAGTGTCTTCGCCGGAACGGAGGAGGAGACAGCGTGAATCTGATTTAATCTGTTTTTTTTGTTATAATAAAAAATAAATCTTTCATTACTCTGACCATGAGAACCAATAAGTCTGAACATAATTTATTGTTCCTTAGTGTCGAAAAAAAGAAAAACTTGGTATCCAGGACCAAATGAAAGTGATTGAAGCGATGAGGACAAAGATAGAGACATGGGCACACAGAGGCTTTAAAAATATTTTCTGTATTTTATCTTAAGAGCACTGCACTAAAAATTGTAGTGAATGGATTTCTGCGTTTAATCCACCCATTCTTACAAAAGATGCATGGACCATTCTAGGTTATTGAACATTCATATAATTCATGTGTTGTTAAGAGGCTGTACTGCCTTCTCAAGAAAAGTCTTGATACCTTTTTCACAACACAAGAATATGGCTCAGTCAGTCCTTTATAGCTAACACACAATCAAACCATCACTGATGTCGGATAATGCCCACATTGTACTTTGTTATCTAGTTAGCTTCTTTAGAGCTTTGAGTATAAATAAATATGGTAATTTTTTTTTTCTTAAAATATATCTCAATTGTAAAAATTGCTAAAATGTAAAAACAAAAAATCTGTGACCTTCCTTTACGTACCGCTTAAGTAGTATTTTGATTTTACCATCCTATTCTTTTTTAAAATATCAATTAAGAAATGACCAGTACGTTCTCTTATAAATAGCAAATTCTACGTAAGGGCTGCGATGAATATAGCACCAAGAGCCATGTCAATAAGCGGCATGGCTCTTGGTGCCTCTATTCATCTCATAATAAGTAGTGTCAATTTTATTTTAGAAAATTCATTTGACATATATACATAAAAAAATAATGATGCGTCAATAGTTTAGACGTAGAGTTTTTTTTTGCATTGCACGATTGTTATCCACATTGCATTACGCGTGACACACTTACTAGTAGATACCAATATAATAACATAAATATAACTAGTACTACAAAAATACTACTAAACATACTGATCTGAACATTTTCATTCTCAAAAAAATGGACAAGTGAGTGTCGGGCTCGCCCACTAAGGGTTCCGTACGGTAATTGGAGGTTTCGAACTTTTTCTGTAATTCAGACTTAGCTCAGTCAGAGCCCTTTCATCTTATATCTCACTTGAATTAGCGATTTTATTACCAAATATTGATCTCCTTTTAAGACTATTATTTTTTAGGATTTAACCATAAATGTATAGTTTTTTGATTTTTTCCTGAACTAGTACTACATGTAGATGCTAGCTGCCAAAATTTCATAAGTCTTAACCAAAAGTAAACTATCAATTTTGATTCTCTTTATTATGACGAAATACGCGTTTTTTGTTATACTCGTATATATGGCCATATCTTTTTTTTAACCTAAAAATATACTTTTTTTGTACCCTAAAAACATATCAAAACAAGAAAGGGAAATATTTTTCCTTCTATTTTACGCAATTACCTATTTTCTATAATAAATCTAAACAACATTCAACTTTACCGCCAATACCTACGACTCGATTTCGTGAATGAGGCGTGTGCCATATAATCGCCTTGATAGGTTAGTGTCTGTGTACGTCATTCTCAACAAATAACGTTTTAATCTACAACGATATTATATGATTTATTTATTTATTTTTATTTTTGGCAAAAACTCTTTCGAGAGATAGATCTAGATTCTAGATCTTCATGACATATTCCAGATTTTTTTTTTATAAACGAATGCAACATACATGACATGTTAAAGATTTTTTATTATTCATCAGATGTATCTATTGTTATACGTCAATAAGTCAATAATAGTATATAGCAGGATAATACCAATAGCAAGGTAGATAACTTAGTATTAAGACATTCCGCTGCCCAACTTCCGCCGAATTTTTCGCCCGAACATCGAGCTTTCGAATTAAAGTCACACCCCTGTGCCCCTTCGCCATGACGGCATCAAAACAGCTTTAACAATAGCTACACAACAAAAAAGTTTCATTCAAATTGGTCCAGTGGTCCAGACGACGTTTGTGTTCAAACATACAGACAAAAATTTTAGAAATCATAGATTACTATTATTCTATTAATTATTGTAAGCCCCCTCCCTACATTGTTTTGTCGCAAATATATTCAATGTACTGTTACTATTTTTTTACTGTAAGGTACACGGTGAATAGCATACAAAATATAATCTTTTGATTGCGTTTACTGTAAGCGACTGTGTAAGCCTAAATACTTATTCGATATTAATTTCAATTTGATACCTCACGCGATCTTGAAAGAAATGGTCTTGACAGACATACACGCAGACAGACAAAAGGATAGCAAGTAGTCCTATAAGAGTTCCATTTTTGCTTTTGAAGTATGGAACCCAAAAAAGGAATTTATACTAGTACCTATGTACTAAGTTTCTTCGTCTATTACACACCGTGAAATATACAATTAATATTATAGTTATTTATGAATATTTTTCATGTTTTTTATTCCGGTTCTTCACATCGAACATTCGATAGCACTGAATTACTCTTGTGGCCAGATTAGTAGAGAATATACTTCATGTAATTTTCCTTCCATTAAGTATTTCTTTTTTAATTTTATTGCTTAACATTGGCTGTAGGTAATATAAAATTAGACAGTGGTTGGAACAGGAACTGTCAGATAATGATGCCGAATGTAATCAACATAATCCTATTGTTATAAAAAAAGAGATAGATAAACAATTCTGAATATTTATATACTCTAAAAATTGTCAATAAAATCCTAAAAATAGTTTAATACAACCCTAATGTACTAAAGGCATTCATATTTAAACAAGTACTAATTTAAAACTTTATGTAGTACTTTTGTTTTGAATTTTTGTTTGTAAACATTTCTCCTATAAATTACTGTTATAAGGTTAAGTGGGTCATAACCTTATTAAATTAAATTAAAATTAAATTTAATTTAATTTTTAAATATTTCTCCTATAAATTACTGTTATAAGGTTATGTCCCACGTAAGTATGAGTTCATGTTACAAACATTTTAACCACCCAGCTTGATGTTGTCACAGACCACAGAACTAATATTTAATAATGGTAGTAATAAAAGTATCAGTTTCAAATCTCAAGTGGTTATTATATTGTATATAATATACCTACATAAAGAAAAATAATTATTTTTTTTATGCAAAAAATTAAGTTATCTTTTATAATCAGCACTAGTCTAGTATTATTAAACCTTTAAACTGATTTATGTTGTATAAAAAAAAAACATATTATAATAGAATAAAGTTCATATAAATTAAACAATTTTTATACAAATTTGTTTATTAAATGCTATAATGAGTAAAAATGTTTGATTAATAAGTTAAGCTAATATGAAGAATTATAACAAAATAAAATTAAGCTAAGTATGTTATTGAATATTTAGAAAAAATGTGTTTTTCTAATGAAACATGACTTTATAGAAGTGTCAATGAATAATTCATCAAATAACAATGGAAATCAGATCAGAGATTGTATTGAATCATTTAAGGCACTGATTGACTTGACAACATGTATTATATATTTTAAATAACATTTATATTATTTATATTCTATAAATGCTTCATTAATAACATATTTTAGTAACAATATAATATTATTGCAGTTGACTTAATTATTGCTTTTGAACACATCCATTTATTCTTTGTATATGAACCACATTTTATTACTATAAAGATATGCTTCAATAGACAAGATGGCGTAACTTAAATATAATAAATCAATTTCGCTCATCTCTATGAGGAATTTTGCAAAGTAATTGTTTGAATACTACAAATCATCATCATCGGAATCAAGAGCAGCTCTCCTCCTGTCAAATTTAACGGTACTAGTTGACTTAGGCATTTGTTGGTTAACAGATTCAAGAAGTTGTATCAATTCTTTTTCAGATATTCTTGTATTTAACTGTCCCATTTGAGCCATTCTACAGATCATGTTTTCAACCATTGCACCTTTTTCTGGTTTGCTCAATTTTATAGTATTCACTGTAAACAAGAAAAAATAGGATATTTAAAGAATATTTAAAATATAACAATTTTAAATTAGGTAGATAATTTGAGACTATAGTGGCACATCAGCAAATCAACTGACTGTAAATAAGATAATTGCAGGTTCAATGCTCTTCTGTAACAAGATAAAGATCAATGTTTAGTTGTAACAATTAATAAAGAATGTCTCAAAAATTAAACAACAAGTGCAGAAAAGTGTGTCTTGCTGCCCTGCATGTGAGATTAGATTCAAGGCACCTGTAAAACATATAGTAAAATAAAAAATTAAGACGCAAAATTACATCGAGCTCTAGCATCTTGACTGAGAGCTTGAGAAAGAATTGAATGTTTAGCTTCTTCCATAGCTTGCATTCTTTCTTCCTGTGCTTTAGCTTGATTTGGATCTCCACCCTGTAACAATATATTTGATAATATAAAATTTGGTTATAAGCAAAACAAAAAATCGAATATTTAACTCGGAATACATTTTATATTTTACAATAAAAGTGATACAAATATCATATGTAGCATTTCAAATATGGCCTATTATTAGATATAACCTCAATAAACTAAATAAATAATCTTACCCCATGTTGTGCCTGTAATTGTGCCAACCGTTGTTGTCTAATCTTTTCCAGTTCGGGATCATCCATGTTAAATTATTTGTTATTTATTTAGTGTAGTTAAAACGAATACAAGTCTAATGTTTGCTAAGCTATAAAATGAAAATGTTGTTATAAGCAGTTTGTTGAATGTCAAAGTCAAACATAGGAATAACTTATCTGTTGTTTCTTATTTTATGATATTTAGGCGTGCCAGTTGAGCAAATTTAGATCGCTAAAGAAGCAATCGCCTTCGAAATAAATTGTTTTTTTAGTTCTTGATAATTAAATAATTCATAGATTTATTATATTATAATTATTTTATTTTCAACAGCTGAGAACAAAATACACGCTGTATTTTCACTGTTAACATTGATTCCACATAAATTAAGGCTAAATTAAGACATATAACATAACTTGATTTCAAAAAATGAAAATAGATACACATTTAGCAAGGAAGACAGCAAGATCCTAGAGTTAAGACAAAAAAACTACCATCTTGCTATTTCACATTTCTACTTAGTTAAATATTTCTTTTACCTAATTGAGGAAACATAAATAATTATTTTTTTTATGTCTACCCATATGTATAATCAGTAAGGTCCCACGGCCTTAAAATAATGATTAAAAAAAAGAAGCCAGTTGTGGCGCAGGGCACAAAGTGTGATTGTGAAATTGAATGGTTGTGGATTGGATTCCCAATGAATAAAATGATATATTTATTTAAATTTATATTTAAATTTTTTCGCTCTAGTGTAGTGCAGGCAAAGCGCAGCGTTGAGTACGTACTCACCACGCACTGCCTCTAAAAATCGGCGGAGAGTGGGAAATGGAGTATCTTAGCACTAGGTACCCTCTCCCAACTGCAAACTGCTGTGTGCGGGATACAGCGTGAAGCTGATTTATTTAAAAAAATATATAATAAAATTCTTACATATCAGTCATATTGCAACATTATTTTATATAACCCAATAATTTTGTAGAAATAATAACGCAGATTGTATTGCTAAAAATAGTGGCATATATTTATAAACAAATATTTGCATTTATATTATTTTATATTAGTATATCTAAAATATAAAATTTTTAACTATGTAAGCTTTCATGCCATTGTAATGTTTGATATTCAATTTTTCCAAAAATATTAAGAAAAGCAAGTACTGCTAATTTGTTTACAGCCACAGATAGTCTTCCAAAAGCTACTAGGTTTGTTGGTCGAAACATAGTGTCCTGATCCACACATTTCACCATATACATTGCATGAAACTTTACAGGATCACCTAAAAAATATTATCAAGATTACATTCCCAATAAAAGCAGAGGTTCCCTCTGCCTGATACAGCATGAAGCTGTTAAAAACATGGCATATTTGTGTAATTACCTGGATAAACAAGAAAGTCTGCTCCAAATTTTGAACCACTAGTTATATAGTGACCCTTTTCCCATAAATCTTTAAAAACATCATAACGAATTGAACTTTCTTTGTTTAACACGCTAGGAATTAAAACATCCAAAGACACTTTTTTAGAATCTGAAAAAAATTAAAACAAATGATTTGTACAACTTTGGAATAACAGAAAGTGTGTATGATGATGATTATGGGCTTAATCTCCAAATTGAGGTTCCCGGAGAATATTTTTATCATAATCCTGATTCATTTTTAGTCAATAATTTTCTAATCAATCAAAAATAATCTCATTTTTCAGCAACATTTCAAAAATAATACCAATGAAGTATTTACTTAAAACTGTAACACTTTAAGAATTTCAAGATTTAATCTTATTTAACTATTTCAATAGTTAAATAGGATGTATCATTTTTTAGATATTGTGTGTTGAGAGGCAGAACTCAATACTACATTTTGCATTGTTACCGGAATGTTAAAGTAATTCATTCCATGGAGTGGGCAAAATACTTTTCTATCACTCAATACTAAAGTATAGTTTACCTGTATTAATATAATGTTCCGTTGGCAGATGTACTAATACATGAGCAGGAGCCAAACTTGGGACTTTGGTTATTTCTTCTTGTAATAAAGTTTCTTTGTTGAGATTTACATCTACATAAAAAATAATAAACAAATATTTGGGTACATTCTCTTTTTTTTATTTTTTAACTAAAAGGAAGAAAATGAACAGTAATATTCTTACTTAATATGCCTTTGGATATTAACTTTTGTTTCTTTCCAGCAAGAATAATATCTATTTTTTGGGATAACTGTTCTATTTTTCTCTTTCTCAATGCTTCAGATTGTTCTTCAATTACTCTGGAAAACCATTTATAGCCATGTAAAAAATATAAAAATATAGTCTCCTCATAAATAACAGGAAAATTAAACTTGCTTTTTATTAACAGCTTCTATTTCTTGTCTTTGCTCCACAGAAAGATTGCTATTTAAGTTTGGTAGATCTATTAGCTCACAAATTCCTTTCTTTACAAGTAAAACTGCTTCTTCCGACATCAAAGCCATGGGTAAGCCTAGATAATAGAATGTACTCGTATATAATACATATTCAGATAAATGTAAGTATAGGAAATATAAAACATAAAACACTACCTTGGAAATCATTCTGGCGCGGGAATGCAGGTACGGTACCAATTAGGGAACCACATATCCTGTGGTGTGTTCTAAGAGTTTGCCAATCTTTTATAGAAAAAGAAAAACACAATAACGTTATATACGTATACTAGTTTCAAACTTTAATGATATGTTTACTAGTTACCTTCAGAATTCCAAACATACGCAACACCCTTATATACGTATAAAGGTATCATATTGTAAAATGAAGTGATTACAGCTAAAAATATTTAAATCTATTAATGAGATTCGGTACTATATTTATATTTTCCTTTACAATTTTTTCAAAATCATCAAATTAAGGATTTAGGAAATTAATACATTTTATAATTTAAATTTGTCACCCTATAGAGTTATGTTCTTTGTTTGTCAACACTACAATTGACTGACAATTGTGAAATGTGAATTGTGATTATAAAATTTTATGAACATGAAATTCAAACCATTTTTTTTATTAATGTACGATAATAATATAATATATAAAAAAAAAGAAAAAAATCTTATTTATTTTGTGCATTGATTAAAAAGTATAAGTTAAGAAATTAATATTAAAATATCTCTATCACGTTAATTTTCAAGTATTATATCAATTCTTAAGTTACGGTACTTTGGTTTTTTTTGAATACTAATCTCATACATAGTACTGACTACAGAGTTAAATTTGCTAGTCTCTCCCGACTCCCGGTTGTCTGCTTTTCCGATTGTGGACGTATGGTATGGCATTGACAATTGTCAAAAGTCAGCTGTTTTATTGTAAACATTAAATGAAAAATAATTTACTATACTTACACATAAAAAATTGCAACCCTCATCAACATTCAGAAGTCAATTTGATATCTATAGATTATTATGCAATTTAGTTACATATTGTAACTTGTAAACAAACAGTATTACATAACTTATAAAATAATGGCATCTAAAAAAGTTTTAATCGGTAAGTTTCCATGTATAATAAATATATATTTTTTTCATTTGTACAGTACATAATTATATTTTTTTTTATTCTCCTATACGTTTAAACAGGTGGCGGAACCGGTTTTGTTGGCACACGTTTAAGTAAGCTTTTAAGATCCAGTAATTATAATATAATTAATGTCTCCCGAATGCCAGCTGCAAATAACATATCATGGACCACTATAGAAAGTTCTGGTGTACCTCCAAATACGACTGCTGTCGTAAATCTTGCTGGACAACAGTTCATGGATTTTACAAAATCTTGGACTACAGGGTCAGTAGAAAAATAAATACTTGAAAGAATACTTTAAAATATTCTTATGAGAATGTCTCTCATTTTTTTGCAACAGTTTTAAAAATTTGTCCAATATACAAATATTAACAAATTACTTCTTCCATAATATCAAATAGTTTATTTAATTAATTTTAGGATTTCTTACAAGGAATTTGTCTAAAATTCGAATTTATCTGCAAAATGTGTAAAAATCTAAATGAAGGTGGCAAAAAAATTCTTTTTTTGTTACTTCTTATTTCTTTATTTTTGGCTTCAACAATCACAGAATTTATGCACAAAATGATACTATCATAAACTATACCATTAATTTTATGACCAAAAAACTTTAATATCATTTACAAAGTAGTTGCTTAACTTTTTTTTGTTAATTACCTATTTCATTAAAATTATGATTATGTTAAACAATTGCAAATATAGCAACCACATTTAATTTTTATTAAAGTTTTTACTGTCTTTTAGGTCCACAACAAATTTCATGTACTTTTTTTTTATAAGAAATATAAAAAACCGGAAATGAAACCAGGAAAATTTTTGAGACTGTAACAAACGAAAGAAAAAAAATTGGTAACAAAATAAAAATGTAAGGCATGATGTTGTGATTCGTATACATGACAAATCTGTAAAAATCTCAGAATTTATATATTTTTAACTTTATTTCAAAAACAATACAATACCAACTTCTAATTTATTTTGCTTTAATCAACTTATAATGTTTAGTATTTTTAATAGTAAGGTACAATATTAGGGTGTATTATGCTTAGATTTATCACATAATATAAATTTCATAGAATCTACAATTTTTAAACAACATATTTTTAAAATATTGTTATTTATGCTGCAAAAATATTCAATACTACATTTTTAACAAATCTTTGAAGACGATTATTATTAGACTTTTATTATTAGACTTTAGTTGTAAATTTTATCAACTCACCTCAAAACAGTAGTAACTAACACTGGATGAGATTATTATGGATAAAATTAAAACAAATATAAGAAAAAACTATGTAATATAGAACTCATTATTAAGCCAAATGGTCTAAAATCTTAATATATGTTCTTTGAAAATTAAAAAAAAAAAAATAGTTTAAAATAATGCATAGTAAATTGGACCATGCAAATGTCCATACATAGGAATTTATATTGTTTTATAAATCATAGATTTTTTGTTAAAACCTGATTCAAACATACTACTCTTTAATATTTTATGAGAATTACAAATCAAATTTTGTCCTATGTATCACAGATTCAAGAATTTATATGTTACATAAAACTTATTGACCTACAAACTTATGGGATATGCCCAAACATGTGATAGGCAAAGAAAATGAGAAATGCTCATAAAGCCAAATCTGCAAACTGGAGTTATTTATTACTTCTTTTCTCTTCGTGCACAAAACCTTTTGCTCAATATATATTAAGTAGCTTCTAAATATATAAAATTTTATTAAAATTAAATAAAATCAGCTTCACACTGTATCCCGAATACAGTAGGGTAGGCAGAGGGAACCTAGTGTCAATACACTCCAGTCCACAGTTTCCGCCGAATTCTGAAGGCAATGCGTGATGTGTGGCGGAACTCAACGCCGCGCTTTACCTCGACACCAGAGCGAAGAAATTAAAAATATAAATGTAAATAAATATAAAAAAATATATTAATGAGTAATATTTCAGATTCAAACAAAATGTTAGAAACTCTCGTGTATATACAACAAAAGCATTAGCTGGAGCTATAAATAAGAGTCAGGATAAACCAAAAGTATTTGTTCTTATCACTGGTGTTGGTGCATACGAGCCGTCAGAATGTAATCAGTATGATGAGTCAAGTCCTACTACTGGAAATGATTTTTTCTCAAGATTGCTTTTTGAGTGGGAGAAGGCAGCTAAAGTTGATCCACCCGTGAGGCTTGTGAGTAAAATACAATATAAAAAATCAGCTTCACATTGTATGAAATTTGGAGGCATTGCGAGTTGAGTAGAGGAACTCAACGCCATTCTGCCTCGACACCAGAGCGTAGAAAATAGACATATAAATTTAAATAAATATTTAATTTCCCCGAGTGAACCCACAACCGTCACGTTACAGTCACCCCTGGGCCACGACGGCTTCTGATATAATATAAGTGAAACTAAATAAAATCTGGCTTTGGTTTTATTGCACACACAGAAACACTTTGTTATCATAAGGTTTTCATCAAGCAGTGCAACAGCATCTAAATTTAATATTATGGTTGATGGTTTAATCGCCAACTGTGGGAATTTAATTTATTTTATATATAGCATCGGGAAACTGTTGTGTTGTTAAGACACCGCCCTCCCTACAAACTGCCCATTATTCGAGACATTAGTAGACATTGTAAAAAAAAAAATCCACCAATTCGGCCCTAAAGTGACCTCAACTAGGTTTCTTTAATTGTTTTAAATATGTGTTAAATTCTAATATCTAACTTATAATATGTTAACAATTTATTTTTCTGATTCAGGTCATTATCAGATCTGGGGTTGTGTTGGGCCGAGAAGGTGGTATGATCAAAAACATGATATTACCTTTTTATTTTGGTCTTGGTGGACCAATTTCTTCTGGAAAACAATTCTTGCCATGGATCCATATTGATGATCTTACAAGGTTAATTCATTTTGCTATTGAAAATCAGGAAGTAAAAGGAATATTGAATGGCGTTGCTCCACAAATTATCACAAATGCAGATTTTACAAAGGTATTTTTTCTTCAGCATATATTTATAATTTATATTGAATAGCATTATTCTAGTACTCAATTTAGATTTTTTTAGCCTCACGCTGTATCCCGCTCTCAGCAGGGTAGGCAGAGGGAACCTAATGTTAAGACACTCCGTTTCCCACTTTCTGCCGAATTTTGGATGCATTACGTGTTGAGTGGCAGAACTCAACGCCACGCTTTGCCTCGACACCAGAGCGAAGAAATGGAAATATACATTTAAGTAAATATTTCATCGATTGGGGATCGAACCCACAACCATTCGGTTTTACAGTGTATACACTGTGCCACGACTGGCCTCAATTTATATACTTCAAAATAAGCTATAAGGATCCATCGTGACAGCGTGGCATCATCCGATTTTAAGCGCGACGGTTGGAGATTCACTCGGGTGTATGAATTATTGACATTTCTTCACCCCTGTAACAAGACGATGCGTGGCGTTGATGATGCCTCGAAAATTATGTGGAAACCAATTTCCACGAGCGAGATATAGCTTGAAGATTAAAATAAAACTACACCTACATGTTTATTTGTTACATAGTTTTAATTGATATAAATATTGATTACATTTAAGTTATGTTTTATTTTCTAGAGATATAAAAAATAATCTAAAGTAGTACTGAAAATAGTGATTATTTTTTTATCATTTTTAATTGTTATTTCCCTATACCAGCGGACACTGTTATTCAAAAGAAATATAATTTATTTTATTTTATTATTTTTCAGGCATTTTCTAAGGCTCTATCAAGACCAGCAGTTTTTCCGGTACCTGAATTTGTACTAAATTTTCTTCTACACGAAGAGAGAGCAATGATGTTAACCAAAGGGCAACATGTTACACCAAAGAGAACCTTAAAATATGGATTTCAATACAAATACCCAGATATAGACGCGGCCTGTGCTGAATGTGCACATTTATTTCCGAACAAATAATTTATATTTTAAAAATAGACAAAATATTTATAAACCAAATAAATAGATTAATTATAAGAAAAGATCTCCTTATATTTGTTAATGATAATTAAATAAAAATGAATAGTTTCAAATTGAAATTAAGTATATTTTCATTTTAGTTCAGTAAAAAATGGTTAAAATGCGGATGCTATGTGAAAAAAAAAAAACATGAAGTTGCTTTATATGAAGATCGACTTACGCGCGCAATTTTAGTTATTATATATTAACTGAAAAAAAAAATTATAACAACATGATTGCTTTATACATGAAAATGAAGTAGGAAAAAATACTATTAAATTTATAAAACAATATTATGAAAAGAAACGAAATAAGAGTTATTACTATTTGTAGTTGTAGTCTCTTTTGTCTTAATCTATATCGGTATAGGTTCGGTTTTCGAGATCATATAGACTTATATCACTTAAATGAATTATGTATAAATTTAAATTGAAAAGGGCTATAAGTTATAACGGTTTTTTTTTTAATTTCTTGTAGTTATGACTTAAATTCATGTTACAATGTCCGTTTAACAACGTAGTAAAAAATGACTTGTAGGAAAAATTTTAAAATCAATAAATATATTATAAAGTGCTGGTGTTTCATATTTCTTCTTAGTTACAACTTACTTGTTCGTTTTCGGGCGTATCAAGCTGGAGATAACAAGAGTATAAGGCGTATGCACCAATATCCTCAGCTCCATTAGGCGAACTCTAAGAGCTATGGGAGAGTGTCAGGGATGTTCTAGGTTCTAGGTACTTACATTTAAAACCTAAGTCTCAGATAATTAATAAAAACAATTATTTTATGTACATTACAATATTTTGTAGTTATCAAATTAAATGAAATGTTATGTATAAAGAAATTGACGATAAATAAACAGAGAGCAGAGTTGTTTTACACCGAAACTGACTGCCATGAAAGCTACAGAGCATGAAGGACGACAACGCACCTGTAAGCTCCTCTGGTGTTACAGGGGGTCGTGGATGGCGGTGATCACTTACAATCAGGTGAACCGTACGCTCGTTTGCCTTGTCCTTTTCCATAAAATGAAGATTCAAAAGAATAAAATCCGATAAGAGTTACGGTTAAAATTAAAATACTACGTAAATTTTTAGTCATAGCTGTTTTAAACATAAATTTATCATCACGCGAAACTAATAGGAATACACCCAACACTTAGGACTACAGCCTCAGATGAGATCATATTCTAGATAGAGATTCATATTCTCTAAAAGCTAATAGTTATTATTCTGTGCATTTATCATTGTTATTTTTAATATTAAAAGTTAAGTATTTTTTTTATTGCCTCATATCACCAGAACCGCTAAAGGGATTTACATAATTGAGGTATCGTTAGATTCGTATCAGCAGCCCAAGTTTTTAGATAGGTGACATTAAAAAATCATGGCGACTGTTGGACGCCATTGGGCTTAGTGAAAAAAATGGTTTCGAATACCATAATATAGGTTACCTTACCTTACTTACCACTAACTTAACAATCGGGACCTATAAGTAATTCTTCAATCAATAAAATCTTTACCAGGAACACCGCACAATTTAAAGATGTCTACTGTTACTCCTAATAAACTATTGGGCTTGTTTATTTTCTTTTTAGTTTTATGCAGTCGAGGTTTTTGTTTTTTAAATCTTATTTATTTTTTATTGTTAAAGTTGTTATTGTTGGTTTCTTTTTAAAATGTGAAGTAAACATTTATATTTCATTATTTCTGACAGAAAGCTAATTATAAATGATAATATTTGAGTTTTGTGGTCGTTGATCATGTTGATTGCGGTGTATTTAATTGCTTATGTAGTATTTTTTTGCCTGCTCATCTCTTTATTAAGAGGTAAAACAGACATAAGACATAAAAGACATAAGAGAACATAAGAATTGTGAAGAAAAAAGAGAGTGACAATTTTAAACACCACGAATAACTTAAAATATATTTATTTTTTTATATTATATTATTACTTATAACATATTTATTTGCTTAATTACAATATCAATATAACGCAAATTAGGTAAATTCAAATCGTATTTTTTATAATGATGTACGTGGGCAGTTTAACTATTATAAGGATTATGGCACTATATTTCTTTCATTTAATGGATTCCTTTCTTATCATAATAAATTAATTCTTCTAATAAAAAACGATTGTAAATTGACACATTCAAAAATAACTTGGAATGGCTCGGATTTTTCTTAAGTTGCTTTCACGCATTTTCAGATTTTAAGTGTTCAGCGAATTTGTCTACCAGTCTTGTTACGAATTTTCGAAGAATATCTTGTCTCATACGTCCCACATCTAGAACCTCCTCGTGGTTGGCTTCGGCGTCGTGCTCGTAGCTTGTAACGCATTCGTTCGTTACCAGAGACAAGGCGAAAACATTCATGTCGCAGTGTCTGGCAGTGATCACCTACAAAAAAATGTCATAATAAAAAAAAAATTAAATACGTTCACGCTATATCCCGCACACAGCAGGGTAGGCAGAGGGAACCTAGTGTTAAGACACTCCGTTCCCCACTTTCTGCCGAATTTTGGAGGCATTGCGTGTTGAGTGGCAGAACTCAACGCCGCACTTTTGCCTCGACACCAGAGCGAAGAAATGAAAATATAAATTTAAGTAAATATTTCATCTCCTCGAGTGGGGATCGAACCCACAACCAGTCGGTTTTACAGTCACACTTCGTGCCGCTGCGCTACAACTGGCCTCAATAATAGTTAGTAGTTAGTATAATAAAGCCGTCGTGACGCAGCATCACAGAGACCGACTATAAACGCGACGGTTGGGGTCTCGATTCCTATTCGAGATAACGGACAATTTCCATTTCCTCGATCTGGTAACAAAACGTACTGAGGCGTTGAGTTTCTCCGCTCAACACGCAATGTGCCATAGGAAGTGGTATGTGCCATAACACTAGTTTCTCTGTGAATACTAAATATATGCGGAATATAGTGTGAATCAATCAAATCAGCTTCACGCTGTATCCCGCACACAGCAGGGTAGGCAGAGGGAACCTAGTGTTTTTTTTTTAGACACTCCGTTCCCCACTTTCTGCCGAATTCGGGAGGCATTGCGTGTTGAGTGGCAGAAGCTATTATTATAGTGTGAAGCTGTTATTATAACAAATGATATCAATTTTAAACCGAATATTCTCACGCTCATTTTTTATTTTACTTCTAATTTACATACATGAATATTTACGATGTATATCAAGTATTTTATTTAATATATTTGTTTTTCTCTATAATTGAACATTTGATGAGATGGCCCCTTCAACTTTGAAGAGGCCATCGTGGCCCAAGGGCACGACGGTGTCACTAAAACGCGACGGTTGTTGGTTCGATCTCCACTCGAAGGAATGAATTATTATTTCTTAATATTTTCATATCTTCGGTCTGTTGAGTTCCGCTACTCAACACGCAATGCCTCGAAAAATTCGGCGGAATGTATCGACCGGAACGTCTTATCACTAAACTCCTTCTGCTTCCCCTGCTGCGTAATTTTAATTTATGATAGTTGATGAACACTTAAGGATAATTTTCAATATATTTTTTTCTGTAAAATAAAGTATTTAAGACACCAAATTACCTCATGGACAGTAGACATTCCTACAGCATCTACGCCGACCATTTTGAGCATGCTTAATTCCGCTACAGTTTCAAAGTTAGGTCCACCCAGACAGGTGTAAACGCCCTCTTTTACAATACCATCAATATTTAATTCTTTAGCAACCTGTGAAAAAAATGTTTTATTTAAAAAAAGACTGCTATTATATAGTAGCTTGAAAAGAAAATATCAAATATCGTTAAGTATATATTTGCTGAATTATTTTTTTAGATTTTTTTTAAGTAAGTAGGCATAGGGACAAAATATTTATATACCAATGTATTTATTATCTAGTATTTTGTGGGATTACAAATTTCTATGAAGACAGAGAGACGGAAATTTTACGTGTCGTATGTCGGTCTGTGGCATCATAGCTCCCATACGGATATATTGAATTCTATTTAGTTTTTTTTAATTGAAACGTCTCTAGTGAGTAATTAATTGAGTGTTTTTAGCTATGATGAAGAAAATACGTTCAGCCGTTTGGTGATTATCAACATTTATCTTGTTTATGTTTAGCGTTTAAAGCTTTTAGTGTCGACAGTTTTAATAGTAAGTTTTAATGATTATATTTACCTCTTTAGCAATCTTCCTGTAGTAATAATTATATGCCTTGTTCATAGGTGGGAAACGTGGTCCAAACCTTTCGTCATTGGGTCCGTGGAGGGGATTGTTGCCAGCGAAACCCATCATGTTAATATGATCCTTTACTATCATAATATCACCTATTTTGTAAGAGGGATTGAGACCACCCGCCGCATTTGTTGCTAGCAAAGTCTTTACTCCAAGAAGTTTCATGACTCTGACTGGTAGACAGCACTGCAAATAAGTAGATATTATTCTTATATGAAATAAATGTCATTTATTAGACTTATATGAAGTCGTGGCGCAGCGGCACGAAATGTCACTGTAAAACCGACTGGTTGTGAGTTCGATCCCCACTCGAGGAGACGCAAATGCAATGCCTCCAGAATTCAGTAGAAAGTGGGTAACGGAGTGTCTTAACACTATGTTCCCTGTGCCTACCCTGCTGTGTGCGACCTCAACTTCTTATTTTGAATAAAATTATTTGACTTTGACTTTGTACCCAATTAAATACTGCTCAACTTGGTTTATGGCCTCATTATCTAAGCAGTATTTATAAAAAAAATTAAATCATTTGGAATTCATATTATCGCAATCACCTATCTAAGTCCATATAAAAACCTATCACAGTGTCTATTATAGATTTTGATAATGTAAATCCTTTTTATTAGTTAGATATTTATAAAAAATACATGTATACATATATTATGATTTGCCATATATTTAATTGATGACGTCACGCAATCGATATTCCTACTTTATCAATTAAAGTTCCCGTAAACGCTACAGATTGTAGGTTCGATTCCCACTCGAGGAACATCCACTTCCAAATCCAAAACAAACAATTACAATACAAATAAATATATAATATAATAAGTTCTTTGATTTTCACGATTATTATACATTTTAAATAAAACTATTTTAACCGGATTAATCGCGTATATTTAGTTTTTACATTTTTGGAAACCCGACGTTTCGAACACTTTGCAGTAGTCCGTGGTCACGGGTAGACATACTGTTCCCCACTGTCTGCCGAATTCTGGCCGCATTGCATGTTGAGTGGTAGAACTTAACGCCGCGATTTGCCTCGACACAAGAGCGAAGAAATTGAAATATAAATTTAAGTAAATATTTAATCTCTTCGAGTGGTAATCAAACCCACAACCAGTCACACTTTGTGCCTCTGCGCCACGACTGGCCCCATACAAATTACCTAGCTCAGTTGCGTTTTTTTCTAACTATAGTCACGAATAGTTAAGTCCATATTATGTCACAATCCTATCCTACCTTGGAAAATATGCCACAGTATTTATTTTTTTGTGTAAACGAATTCTATAGAAATATCTGAGTAGAATGATGCAAGAGTCAATGATGCTGACGATCCCTGGTCATTAGGTTATCAGTTGCCTCCTAGGGAGTAGAGTATCAGCTTTAAGATAACACTTTATTACGTAGGTACACGCAATAATAATAATAAACCCGTGACCACGGACTACTGCAAAGTGTTCGAAACGTCGGGTTTCCAAAAATGTAAAAACTAAATATACGCGATTAATCCGGTTAAAATAGTTTTATTTAAAAAATATATAATATAGTTTATTTAATTTATTATTATTATTGCGTGTACCTACGTAATAAAGTGTTATCTTAAAGCTGATACTCTACTCCCTAGGAGGCAACTGATAACCTAATGACCAGGGATCGTCAGCATCATTGACTCTTGCATCATTCTACTCAGATATTTCTATAGAATTCGTTTACACAAAAAAATAAATACTGTGGCATATTTTCCAAGGTAGGATAGGATTGTGACATAATATGGACTTAACTATTCGTGACTATAGTTAGAAAAAAACGCAACTGAGCTAGGTAATTTGTATGGGGCCAGTCGTGGCGCAGAGGCACAAAGTGTGACTGGTTGTGGGTTTGATTACCACTCGAAGAGATTAAATATTTACTTAAATTTATATTTCAATTTCTTCGCTCTTGTGTCGAGGCAAATCGCGGCGTTAAGTTCTACCACTCAACATGCAATGCGGCCAGAATTCGGCAGACAGTGGGGAACAGTATGTCTTAACTTTAAGGTTAAATGAATATACACATATGTAGGTACATCAAAAATATAAATTCATAGGTATGTGTACATAAAATATTGTAAACATGGGGTCGTTGTGGCGCTGGGGCACAAGGGTGGGTGACTGTAACGCAACGGTTGTGGATTGGATCCCCACTCGGGGGAATAAATTATTATGTAATAATATATTCATTTCTTCGCTATGGCGCCAAGGCGAATGCCCGGCTTTGAGTTACGCCACTCAACACGCAATGCCTCGAAAAAAGTGGGGAACGGAGTGTCTTAACACTGCACAGGTTCTCTCTGCGTACCCTTTTGTATGCGGGATATAGCGTGAAGCTGATTAAAATCTAAAATATCTAAATTAAAAAAAAACTAGCTACGTATGTAGGTAATTATTGATATATACTTCAAAATTATTTTAATATAATGTAAAAATTAATATTTTTACATAATATTCTAGATACCAGAATCAGAATCAAGCAAGGTCATTCTCAGAGTCAACAGGGTAAACTAAATGTAAGTATCAACACAGTATCTCGCGCACTCAGCCTCTTACTTTAATTTATTTTGTACCAAAAACAACATTTTAAATGATGATTTAATTTTTTTTGTCTGTTGCGGTTGTTGTTTGTGCGTTGGTTCACGCTAATCTCTACAACTTCATGACTTATTTAAATGTTGTTTTCACAATTTTGACGTTGAAACTTTTCTAAATATTATTTATCTCTTATAATTTATTTCAATCGGTTCATAAATAAAAAAGTAATGTTGATTGTATGTAACAATATTGCTATAAAATATAAGTTTTTATAGAATTGCGTGAAACTTTAGCTATCGACGTATGAATACTGTTTCTAAAATGATATAAGAAGTTATTAGATCACGCACTTAATTAAGATTAATAATTATAAATAGTAAATTAAATAATTATAATAATAGTATTATTATATAATTAGATTTAGACTAATTTATTACAAGCGGGCGAAGCCGCGAGCGGGTTGCTAATTTATAATAAATTATGTTACGAGACGATCTCGACAAAGTAATCAAAAATTATAATATTCATTTTAAAAAGAGTCGCTGCCATTAAAATTGTAAAATTGGCCATTTAAAAATTGAAAATGTTTTTTTTTTTAAATAAACGATTATAGTCTTTATTAGCTGTGTCTGTATAAATATGTTTATTTATAATATATTTCATAATAGATTTTCACTATATAAAGGAGACATTGTGATTGTGTAGGTCGTAATATCTTATCACTAGGTATGTAAGTAGGTACTGTCTTTTATGAAAAATGATGCGAGAAAAGAGCTAGTAAATGTCTGTAATACGTTTTTATTTTGTTTTGTTTAATCACACAGTTAAATCCAATATTTAGCGACAAAATATTTTAGACAGTATTTTATTTATTTTGAGTAATAAACACTCAAAGGCACTTTTTGCCGTTTTGTCGTAATCATCATATTCGCAGTAACACTATCGCATTGGCCACGTTGCGAAGCACGTTTTAAGCTTGCAACAAAGAATTTAATAACAAATTTAGGCTTACTCATAAAACAACAACAACATTCATATGAAGAGGATGCTTACTATAAATTTTTAATTATATATTTTTATATACAATTTATGATGCCAGTCTTGGTTCGGGGGCACATACGTGTGAGGGTAAACTCAAGAAAACCAAATATTGAATATTTTAATTTCTTCGTACTGGTGTCGAGGCAAAGTTCCACCACTAAACACGCAATATACATTATATATACTTTGAGCATCACGCTGTATCCCGCAGGGATAGGCAAAGGGTACTTGTGAATCTACTTCCCGTAATAACGAGACAGACATTTCGTAGGTCACTTCGTTCCCATTATGACAATTCAGCTGAATTTAATAAGGCTTTGCGTGTTGAGCGGCAGAACTCATCGCCGCGCTTCGCCTCAACAGCTTCACGCTGTATCCCGCACACAGCAGGGTAGGCGGAGGGAACCTAGTGTTTAGACACTCCGTTCCCCACTTTCTGCCGAATTCTGGAGGCATTGCGTGTTGAGTGGCAAGAAATGGAAATATAAATTTAAGTAAATATTTCATCTCCTCGAGTGGGTATCGAACCCACAACCAGTCGGTTTTACAGTCACACTTCGTGCCACTGCGCCACGACTGGCCTCGCCTCAACACAAGAACCAAAAAGAAGGAATTAAAATACTAAATATTTCGTTTTCTCGAACTAAGAGTCGCTTGTGCCACGACTGGCCTACTTGTGTTAGTGCTTATTAAAATAATTACCTTCCAAAGAGGATATCCTTCATAGTAATGGAAACGTCCCTGCATAGCGACGACCGGGATTTCTCCAAGACGACCAAATACCAATTTTCCATGATGACCTTCCACTGTACTAACTGGAAAATTTGGTATCTCTTCATATGGAAAACTCTCCGATTCTGTTATGCTCTCTGCTAAGGCGCCTGTAAGTAAGTAACTCTTTAAAAAATATTCTTTAAGCGTAATAGAAATATTCTTTAAGTATTTAAAGCTATAAGTACATATGATAACATCTAATCACATTAAAATATGTGATTTATTTTGGATTTTTATTAGGCAGCTATAAACATTTAAAAATCGACAACCGAATTAATAATAAATTAATTTAATATAGTTTTAATTTAAGAAACAAAACATATCATCATCATCTTAGATCGTTTGTTTTTACAACTTATGTATAGAAACTACTAGAATTGGTAATTTGTACAAATAAGCAATAAATACCCTCGTTCCAATACGAACCCAGCCCGGAGCCGCATATCACGCCAATTATAGGTCTCACGGAAGTCCTCGCCAGGAGGAAGTTCGCAGTTTCAAGGAGCGTTTCATATGAATACCTATAAAAAAATTAATAAAATATTATAAAGCAATTGAAATTAATAAATATAGTATTTATATGTTCCATGTTATATATAAATTAATATTGTTTTTATTAAAAGTATCCAATGCGCAATAAAAATTCATAGAAATTCTGTTCTATACAATCAAATGTTCAAATTAAAGATTTAAAATTTCTACTACTTATCTATATATCTGTAGCGTCATTTTGATTAAAATCATGACCTATCCTGCTTTGTTATGTGTTGAATGTTAATGAAGGCAATCAAGTAAATCATTACATTGAAAGTGCGTAAATGTCTCTAGGTTACGTACCTATAGCTAGATAGGAAGATTTTTCTTACGTTCACGCTTTATCCCGCACATAGTAGGGTAGGGAGAGGGAACCTGAGAACCTACTGTTATGACACTACGTTCCTATTAAGACTCTTCGTAACATGTCCTCATGTGCGAATCGAACTCATAACCTGTCACGCTTACAGTCAAGCTTAGTGCCTCATGATCATAATAAAATGTGATCGTATCCTAATTACTTATTTTTTTTACTAAAAATAACATACAACTTAATAAGGAAAAATATTTGTTATAAAAGCAAATTATGTTTTATCAACGCAAAAGCAAAAAAAGGTCTAAAATCATAATAAAATTATTAATTATAATTGTAGAGTAATAATTTAATTTTACAATATTATAAGGAAAAATGTTTTCATAACAACAAATGTTTTTAAAACTAAAAAACGCCTAGAATATGATTCTAGATGAAATGCTAAAATGATAAATTGTAATTGTATCGAAAAAAAAATTTTTTACTTAAAATTACATACAATATTACAAGGAAACATGTTACGTTTATTACGTTTTAACAGCTCAAAACCAAAAAAAAACAAAAAAAATATACAGAACAGGTACCTGTTGCACAGGAACCTTAATAACATGTGTTACTGACCGAAGCCGATCACGTAAGTTGACTCATTAGGACTGTATCTCTAGGTTCTTGTATGATAACAGGTTTGATCACTATACAACCTTCACGATATATGATGATACTTATCGACGATACACTTCGTGGGGGTAATGTCATTAGATATCATTAAAAAAACCGCTTATCGTCTTTATTAATTGCCTTTTCGTAATTAAGTTTTTGGAAAATTTATCATTATTTTAGTTAATTATTTACAATATTTTGAATTTCATGTCATTTATTATTGCTAGGTTTTTTTTTTACTTCTAAGTTTTAACTTGTAAAATAACATAGAATTTGATATTTAATTTAAATATGAAAAAGGTAAATAGACCGTAGCGGGCAAGTGTTTCGTTTCTATCACAGGAAATATGAGATTGTTATTTATTTATTTACTTTTTGAAGTGTAGACAGAGGGAGTCTTTCTTTTGTTCTCCACTTTCCGTGGAATTCTTGAGGCACAGCGTGTTGAATGGCGGACAAAAGCACAAAATATTGAATATTGATTCTTTCGAGTTAAAATCGAACCCACAACCATGGCGTTTATAGTCAAACGTTTGTGCCCTGATGGCCTCGATGCCATTTATAAAATTAAAATAATTGTAATATTCCTATGCCATTACTAATTTCTAGCACGATTCCTATCTACTTAGAAATACTATATAATTATAATTTTTTTCAATCATTACCTTATATTTCCATTGACAAATAAATAAATAAAATCTTAATTTTTAAATTAAATCAAAAGAGGTAACATAATATTTATTGAATATAATATTCCCATTCACTACCCCACCACCCTCCCCCCCTTGTTAAGTCAGGGCTTCGCGTAAATGTTATAATACCATGTGTCTAGTCGTTCTCAATTATAATCAGCTTGTAACATTTATATTATTTTTAATAAAAAAAAACACTAAAAACTATATAAAAAATTTCCAAAGCTTACCTGTTTCCATTTCCGTTTCCATTATCAGTTTCAACTTCTGGAAGCACCTCTTTAGGTAGTGAAGCTTGATTGCCACTTAAAACATCAGCGTTTATTGGAGACATCACAGCACAATTTGATAAAATGAAATATCGAATAAGACCTCAGTCGTCAATGGCACGGCGTGAAATGCGACAAACTGAACTCTCGGACAGCCTTATACTATAGGTGACGGGGCTGCGTCTAAATCACTTCTTTATATAATTTTCGTCTGTTATCACTGGCGGACGGTCATTATGGTGCGATGTGTATGTAATCAATTTACCGAAAACATATGAACCAACTCAATAGACAGATTTCAATGCTTTGGCTATCTTTAATTTTTTTTATTGATGTTATGAACAATAAGACGGTTTATGTTGATATAATTAGTTAATAGTAATAATACTAATATTATTTGTATAGATAGCTTATTTTGAGTATTTGTAATTTTGTATAAATACTTCGTTTTTTTTTTTCGAAATATGAAATAAAAAAACGAGGCCAGTCGTGGCGCAGAGGCACAGTTGTGGGTTCGATCCCCACTCGTGGAGTTTATTTACATTTATATTTTCATTTCTTCGCTCTGGTGTCGAGGGTAAAGCGCGGCGTTGAGTTCCGTCACTCAATACGCAATGCCTCCAGAAATTGGCGGAATGTGGGGAACGGAGTGTCTAGGTAACACTAAGTTCTGTCACACTGCTGTATGCGGGATACAGCGTGAAGCCACAAAAAAAAGTTAATTTAATATTTCACAACAATTGCTATTATTGTATAACATTTGTTCACATCTCATCCAAGATTGTATAATATATGTATATATTCTATATAATAAATGTATGAATACGTATTTATGATGTTATAGCGGCACACCTATTTGGAAGTCGTCCGGATGTAGATGGAATCGTTATAGGTTCGAATACCGAAAACTCGTGGAATACCGAAGAACGAGAAATAATAAAAAAAACTATCGATTTTTAACAAAATATTATATTTTTTATATTATGCTTATTATAATAAGAACCCGTCAACTGCGAGTCGCACTCATCCTTCAAGAAATATATAGAAATGAACTACAATTATAAGTTTGTGATAGTTTTAATGTGTAATATAAATTTCCATTTCTATTATAAAAATATCAGTTTCTTTTAGCGTAACGCCAAGCGCTCTACCATTATTATGCAATAACTAAATATTTATCTGATAAGTTCCTGTTCTTAAAATATATTGTTGTATTTTATTCTTTGCTCGGTACAATAATAAGAATATGCATTTGAATAACTTAAACTTATGAGTAAATAAAGAAACTTATACACGAACTAAGCATGTGTGTAATATGTCCAAAGCAAAGCTTGAGTAAAAATCTGTAAATATTCTTTACACTTTTTTTTTATCTTTAATATTTGTAAATGGCATTTAACTAAAAATCTAAGTGTTTATTTGTTATAGTAAATATACAAATTTGTAATGCGTAATACAAAATTAAAACATTATTTTAAAACTTAAGGTATCATGTTTAGCACGAACAAACGTGAAATAAAATCAAAAACATTTTCGTGTATAATGTTGTCAATACGAGGGTTGTGCACTGTCAAAAAAATACCAAATTACACGTTGACGCTTAACTCTAAGTACAAGTATAAACCCTAACTTCACAAACCTTAGTCAATATGTTTAATCTTGTATACATTTTCAAATCTGTAGCATAAAAAATTTCCATACCTAATTTCATTTGTTCCTTCTTCAAATATGTGCCTGTACTTAAGTATTAAATATAATTTGAGATTTTCATTTGAAATATATTTAACCGTTTATAAGGAGCTTTATTCAAAAAACGATGCTATCGTTACAAGCCTGAAAAACATGAAAGGATCATTTCATTCCAAGTTAGTAACACTTTAAAATTGCAATAGAAACGATGTGGGTCTTAATTTTATTTATTTTATTTTTAATATTTTTTAAGGAACTCATGCAAAAGCCGCCTTCATATCCTCCAGGTAAATTAAGAATTCATTATATTTTATCTATATTCTATACCTAATTATAATAAAACTGTAACTTATCTCTATCTGTACATGGAAGACACATTACTAAATTTATTATTGGGAACATTTATCAATTTAATAAAACCCGTTTTTTTTTGTCTGTGTATTTGTTCAGGCTTATCTCAGAATCGTCTATTTTCGTTCGTATTGCATTCACTATTGTATTTAGACAAACTTCCATTAACATTAAGTGTTTGTTTATTTAAATCGGTTCATAAATAAACACAAATTATTTGGTGTACTTCCTAAAAGAGTCACTTTTTACAACTCTTTTATTGAATTGGCCAAATCCTTAGTTTTCAATGTTGTGTAGTTTGATATTGTTTGTAAATTAATGTTTGTATGATAGAAAAAAACTCGAGATTTTATGATTATAAAATCGAGATAGACTCAAGAATCTACTGTTTTAATCTGCAGGTATCTGTTTTTAATGAAACTTATTTTGAGAATATTAAAAAAAAAGAAAAATAAATAAGAATGATATATGATAGCAGAATAGATTACACCAGGGCTATCTAGAAGAATCATGCCGCAATCACCTTTAATTAAATTTATCGTAACACGTTTTTGTTGAAAAATTGCACTCACATGTGTTTTGTGTGAATCCAACATCTGTTAAAAGAAAATCCCATAAGGAATTGTAAAAAAATGGTGGCCAGCTCTCCGTCTGGTTTAAACAGGTCACTTAATGTTGATAATTTGCGCTCATGTGTTGTATATATGTGAACTCAAGTAAATATATATCTAATTAAAGTGAATATTATTCTTTTCTCATACTTTGTGCTAATGCGTCACAATTAACCATATAAAAGACATTTATCTTAAATTTATAAATTACATTGTTATAGGGCCGCCAACAATACCAATCATTGGTAATATGCTATCTGTTTGGTTAAATTTAAAAAAAATCAAATATCACCATAGCTTATGGCAATATTGGTCTCACAAATATGGAAATATACTTGGACTACGTTTAGGGTATATTAACGTGGTCATAGTTTTCGGTAAAGATTTAATTAGGGAAGTGTCGTGCAGAGAAGTATTTAATGGTAGACCAAATGGACTATTTTATTTAATGAGATCGTTTGGAAAGAAACTTGGTAAGTATGTATCTTTATATGTTTTCATTCTTAAAATATATGAAAATTTTATATTTTGTACAAATTTATTGGATCTTAAATGGAAGCGTCTTTCCTTGTCATTACTTTATTATAACGAATCTGTACACAATAAACGTGATTGTGTGTCAATTGCCTTATTTTTTATTTGCTGACGCTCATATTACTTTTGTTTTGATTTTTTTTATTTAATAATATAATACTGTTTTTTGTATAGCATTTTCAACTGAATTAAAATAAAAGATATTATATAATATGAGTTCCTTGCTTTGATCCGTCAACCATTTTATTGTAAGACCACTCTTTTAATATTTTCCATATGTATTTATTAAATAACCGCGATATAAGCATATTTTTTTTATTTAATTTGCAATGTGCTTATTTATTGTTTTCAATTATTTTAAACTAGGATTAGTATTTGCCGATGGACCGACGTGGACCAAAACGAGACGTATGGTATTAAAATGTCTAAAGAATTTTGGCTTCAGCTCACGGACTATAGAAAATTCAATAACTACAGAATGCAGAGCCCTCGTAGATCTACGTATGACGGACAGAGGAGAACCTGTTGTTGTAAATCATATGTTTGACGTTTCTGTTATTAATATTTTGTGGAAATTAGTTGCTGGAAAAAGGTGGCCTTTTATTTTATTAATAATATATACAATTAATATTTATTGACAAACAAGTAATATAATATAAGTTATACATAAGTTAATAATGTAATTGAATAATGGTAATGATTGGGAAACGGAATTAAATCTAGGTTTCCTCTGCCTACCCTGCTGGGTGCGGGATACAGCGTGAAGCGGTTTTCTAATAATGTATAAAATATAAAGGCAGTAAAAATTATTGAAAATTTTAATTTATTTTGTTTTAGATACGACTTGAAAGATAAACAATTAAGAGAGCTTTGTGATCTTATTAAGAGAACCTTTAAATTAGCGGATATGAGCGGCGGTATTTTAAACTTTTTACCATTTTTGCGGCACATTATGCCAAGTATTATTGGGTATACTGAATTGGAAGTAATTCACAAAGAAATTTATGACTTTTTAAATGTAAGTGATTAAATTATTTTAAAAATCACACTATTTAAGGATATAGTTAATTTTAAAATAAAATTGAAAACTATATTTTAATTAGGTACTTCAAAATAATTAAAGAACATTTAACGGAATTATTGATACTTATCTTAATCGTAAATCACAATAAAAAAAATTAAAGCTTCACTTCACTTCAGCTTCACGCTGTATCCCGCACACAGCAGGGTTGGCAGAGGGATCCTAGTGTTAAAACACTCTGTTCCCCACTTTCTGCCGAATTCTGGAGGCACTGCGTGTTGAGTGGCAGAACTCAACGCCGCGCTTTGCCTCAACACCAGCACGAAGAAATGGAAATATTAATTTAAGTAAATAATACTTTATTAACATATATAAAAAAATCTTACTTTATAATATATGGAATAATGCAAAAAGATACTTTATTTTATTTATTAATATATTTTGTAGTGTTTGTAATATGCGTACTAAATACAGTACGGTCAACGAGACGTGGCTGCTGTGAAGTAAGCCATAAACGCCTGAGCAAAGTAGAATTTTCGAGTTCTATTTTTCTTACTGCTAATTATTTTCTTACCGAATGAACAATGAGAAAAAGTTCAGAAAACCACGACCACGGTCACGACTCAATGATCGCACTGTGTTTTGCCCAAATCAGATTCATTCAAGTATGTTTAAGTAAATATTTAATATGGCACTAAAATAAAGTGTACACATAAATAGATACACTATTCAAAATTGAATACAATCATATTACAGAATATAATAAAGGAACATCAAGCTACAATAGATGTTAAGAAACCAAGAGATGTAATTGATATGCTATTAATAGATCAACACAAGGAATCTTGTGAGTATATTTCGTTTATGTGAATTTAAATGTATCTACATAATTCAAGAGGCCAGTCGTGCGACTGTAAAAGCGACAGATTGTGGGTTCGATTCCAATTTCCAATTCGAGGAGATGAAATATTCAATATTTTCATGTCTTCGCTCTGGTGTCGAGGCAAAGCGCGGCGTTGAGTCCCGCCACACAACACGTGATGTCTTCAGAAATTGCGGAAAACGGATTGACGAAGTGTCTTAGTGGCAACGGAGTCTCTTAACACTAGGTTCCCAGGTTCCATTTTCGAAACCTGCACGGGACGTCATTATAAAGGACGTATTTTTTCTAGTTTCATATGAAGAGCTTCAAGTTATATGTCTAGATCTTCTGGAAGCGGGCGTAGAAACAGTAAGCAATACAGCAGTATTTATGCTACTTTACGTCGTAAGCAATGAAGAGATACAGAAAAAATTACAGAAGGAAATCGATATGGAAATCGGATCTTTACGTGAACCCACTCTTAGTGATCGGTCCAGGTACAATAAACGGTTACTAGAAGGCAAGGACATTTGCGTTATAGCACAAGATTCCAGGGCCCTCAGACCTACGTCATTTTAGCAAAGCTGAAATTTTGAGGAATATTACTCTAATATTTTCTGAAGACAGTGAAAGTAACGCTCCCTTACGTTAAAGTAGAAACGCCCTAAAGCGATGTATGTATGTCAGGGGCCCTGAAATCTCAGTCTTTTATAATTTTAGTTACTTAACGAAATGAAAACAATGTATAATATATTAAACAGGTACCAGATACAATGTATCATTGTAGTAGGTAGCGCATACTAAAAAGACCCAAAACATTCGTTTTTCCAATTTTGGAGACTACAGTTTTTATGTAATCAATATAAAATGTGGGTTTTTGTAGAAAGATGCCGAAGATTCATTAAGCGTAATTCAAGTCAAAGCCAAGAAATAGCGTTGAGTTCCGCTCATTTCTATATGATTGTTTACTTTCGATTACTCTCGATTTCGATATAGGCGTAGGAAGAGAGAGGGCCGGGTGGTCCGTGCCCACCTCAGAATAATGTGATGCCTACTCCAGAAATTTAGACACTTAGATAATGGCTAATTTTTTATCTACTAAACTACGGGACCTATAAGTAATTCTTCTATAAGTAATTCTTCAATCAATAAAATCTTTACTAGGAGAACTTTACTAATAAATTATTGGGCTTGTTTATTTTCTTTAGTCGGGGTTTTTGTTTTTATAAATATTATTTTTATTTTTCATTTCCAATGAATTTACCTAACCTAGGTGCTAACATTTATATCAATATTTTATACCTATTAATCTATATGTATTAATCTATATGTATTATTACTACTATACTTTTTTGAGTAAATGTTGTTTTGACAGAATGGTATACACCGAAGCTGTACTACTAGAAACGTTGCGGATGTCGAGTGTAGCTGCTGTAGGCATACCTCACATGGCGCTTGAAGATACAAAACTTGGAAAATATATTATACCTAAGGTATATAAAAATAAATGTTAAGAACAGTAATTCGTAGAGTCTACTTAATTTGAAAAATTCTCTCATATTTTTTTTAAATATTTTTATATTTAAAGATTTAAAAATAAATAAGTTTATACATTTTTTGTATTGTTGTGTACAATTTATAACCCATAATTCATTTCAAGCATGATACAATTTAAAAAAGTATGTTTATCGATAAATATAAAAATATGCATACTGTTATATATTTCACAGGGAACGTTCGTTTTGTTAGCTATCCATGATTTACACAATGGAGAACATTGGAAAGAACCTTCCAGATTTAGACCGGAGCGATTTCTTACTAAAGAAGGAAATCTAATACAAGATGAATGGCTTATGCCTTTTGGATGCGGTAAAGTCTGTTTTTTTATAGATGTACACTACAGTTGAAACGTTTTGTGATGGTATATTGTATCAATACTATAGACTCTTGCCTTTGTCTCACAATATTTTTATAGGAGGCCGAAGTAGATGATGAACTAAGATTGTCTCATTTCTCTTTACTTTAGCAATATTTTACTATATACAAACACCCACAGTACTACTAGTATACAAAATTTCGAATTTCCAAACTCTATGTATTAATTTGGAAATTCTGTACTACATATTCATTACAAAATACAATATCTAAAAAAAATATAAGTAAGACCACAAATAAATATAAATCCCCTTTCTAGCTCCACGCTACTACACTGTATCCAGCACACAGCAGGGTAGGCAGAGGGAAACTAGGAACCTAGTGTAAAGACACTCTATTGCCATTAAGAAAAATGTCTTCATGTCATGTCCGTTCTTCACTTTTTGTCAAATTCTCGAGGCATTGCTTTTTGACTAGCGCAACTCAACACCGCAACTTTGCCGTATTGCCAGAACGAGGAAATAAAAATAATAAAGACTGGCTTGAATTTGTTTTTAAAATACGTTAAAATTTAAATCAAATGTTCCACTAGCCGTGTTCATTCAATTGAAATGATCCGGTTTTAGCGCTAGACATTTTAAACATATTATTTTTTTTTTTTTTAAATTGCACTCATACAGATGTAAATTACATGTAAATTAATAATTTAGCCTTGATTTGTCAACAAAAACTAATTAGGCAAGTACAAGGCGACATTTTATATAATTTTAACCGACTTCTGTAAGAAAAGGAGGTTATCAAATCGACTGTACTTTTTTTATATATATATTGTTTGTTACCTCAGAACTTTTGGTTAGGTATGACGATTCTTTCTTTATTTGCTTTCCATGTGATCCAATTTTATTTTGGTCCATTTCTGACAATGATATCTGTGAGAAAATCGCATAAGTCAAAATTTGCATTATATTAGGTATGTGGGCGACAAATGAATGAATAACTCAATATGACGCCAGCCGATTTTGGTGACTTTTTTTATTGGAAAGGATAAACTTCAAGGCTAATTTTATGAAAGTTCGGTTAGGTTCTGATTATGACATCCTGTAAAAATAAATAAGTTTGTTTGTGTTTGATAAAAAATTAAATTAAATTGCAATAGCAAAGAAAAGCATTGCTTAAATTGGCGACCACGGCTTACTTTTCGGCACAAATGAGATACCTCATCGTTGCACTTCTTTTCAACCAACTTAAAAAAGAGGATTTTCTCATTTTCAAGCGACTTCAAAAAAGGGAGAGGTGTCCAATTCGCCCGAGTATTTTTTTATGTATGTTCTTGTCAATATGCCAAAATGCTAGTTTGCACAAATATATGATGTTTTACATAGGACAACGAGAACCTACTCGTTTGAGTCCTTCAAAGTATTTTTAAAAACCTTAAAATCATCATTCTTCAAACAATTCTCTAAAAAGTGAAAAAAAAAATATGTAGTTATCCCAAAAGTAAAACGTAATGCAATTTTGTTAAACAAAAATAATGTTGTTTAATTAGTTTAACGACTGGATAACATTAATTAGTGTAACATCTTGACACCGATTTCAAAATTATAAAATTTTTCTTTGATTATTTTTGTTTAGGAAAATCAAAGTACTTTTTTCTTTATGTTAGCCAAAATTTATTTTAAGCTTTTTAATGTATTGATTGAAAAACATGTAAAATAATATTTACTATATTTTTTATATAAATATTTATTAAAAAAACTTTAAATTTAATGCTAATATTTTACTAATAGCAAGTTGATGTAAAATATACAACTTTCATCACAGGAAAACGAAGATGCATTGGTGAAGGATTGGCTCGGTCGGAGCTTTTCATGTTTCTATCACACATCTTACAAAAGTTTAACCTGAAGCTGCCTGAGGGCGACCCGACGCCGTCTATGGATCCGATCGACGGAATTACCCTTTCCGCAAAAGATTTTAGAATCGTATTTGAACCAAGAACCAAAATGTAGAGAATTGTATTAAATTTTTTTGGTAATCTTCATTACAATGTTTGGTTTATTTCTGTTGTTAGATACCTAATATAACCTATATAATTAGATATATTTAATTTCGTTTCGTCCTAGTTTATATTAAAATGTTTGCAAGCACCACTTACTTATTTTTACATTTATATAAAATCCTTACTTAATATAGATGTGTTTTTATAGAAACGAGTTATTTTAATATATATCTTGATAATAAAACTCAAAAAACAAAGTAAAGGTTATCATTTAAAATACGCACGTTCAGTTGTTATTTAATCAGTACATACTTCAATGTCTTTCTCGATAGGGAATGATATTTATTGTGAATAATGGGGATAATAATAATAAATATGATTGTTTTTGAGGTCATCTTGGTGCTGCAGGAATGTAAGCTTTGTGGTAGTGGATTTGATTCCCATTTAAGGCATTATTGTTTTTATGTCTGATAAGGCAAATCGCGGCAATAAGTTCCGCCACTCGACACAAAATGCTCTCAAATGTTTTGCTACTAGATCTACTCTGACTATAAAAATATATATACTTATTTGATATTTTGTATTTTTTCTAGAGGCCAAATTCAAAAAATATTATTTGAAACCTTTTTACCGTCGAAATCTTGCGTACTAACTCAGCTAGACTGACTGCTATTTACTCAAAAAAAATTGAGTAAATGCATCCTATAAAAACTACTTCTTTAGTATCTTTTTTTTTAATTAAAATTGGGTAATGTTTTGTGAAGATCTCTTATGTAGACCTATATAATAAAAAAAAATTACCTGACAGCTATTTAAATTTTCGATGTAGCGTGTTCGCTTTTTTTTTATTTATAAAAAGTTATGTTATCAGCGAAAAATATGAACTACTAAAAGTTTTACTTTTAAAAATATTAAAAATGTCACGAGTAGAGAACCCTTATGTATACTTACGTATCTTTTTTATTTCTATGAGGTGACAATAAAAAGTGAAAGTCCGCGAATACACAAGAGAAATTAATCATATATCATCTCATCAATTGGACTATTATTACAAAATTTAAAAAAAAAATTCAAAGAAGCTATATTTAAAAAAAAATAGGTTATTTACATTATTTACATAGATAAAATAACACTAAGAAATGCCTCGCAGTAGCTACAACTGAAGCAACCTTAGCCCTGATAGTGGAGATAATCAGTAAAAGTCGCCCTTCACTAAAAATCGATCAGCCGCGCGCATGCGTCAGAAATTCTTAGGTAACGTATACCTTTGCTGTCAAGTGAAGCCGGTCGAGTACTGTTTAGATACTCTTGAACAAATATAAATGCATCCATAGCTCTATTATAAATTCCAAATTTTGGCACTTATATTAAACGTTATATGTGAAAGTAGATATATTTATTGTAGTTTCTGAAAATCTACTTAAATTGCGTGTGATCTTTAAGAACTGCTACATAACTAAATATCAATAAATGTAATAGCGTTTAGCGTTAAAATTATATGAAATAATAAAATAAATAAATAAATAAAGTTGCGATAATAATAATAATAATATTTGACATCGATTGCTTATCAAGTGAAATGAAGTGAAGTTTAATTACAAATATGGATAGAAAAAATATAAAGTGAATCATTGAAAAGTATGAATGAGACTTTAGGACGCGGGTACGCCCGCATCGAAGCTATACGTGCGGCGAGAGGCGAAGCCCTCACCATGCCAGAACCCGGTGCTCCACCCCCGGATAGATACAACTCCGTGTATTTAACACTTTTCGTCGCTGGAGCCGCCTTTTTACTACCATTCAATAGGTAAAGTTGTTTGTTTGTAATGTAACATACATAACTACATATATGATTTATATCTATAGCGGTCTGTATCAAAACCAATGAAAAATCAAGTGCTTATTAAACAGACATGACCACAGCAATATATAAGAGCGTACGTAATGAATGTCGTTGTATTATTATTGGTTTTGACGTCATTTGATATGTTGTTATTCGTTAACAATACTAAGTTGACCTTCCGTAATTGCAATTTCTGTTTTATTTTATTGATCCATTATTTTCAAATTAATATTAGTATTGAAAAGTAATATTATCCAGTTAGGAAATAAAAAAGGCCAGTCGTGGTGCAGCGGCACGAAGTGTGACTGTTAAACCAACTAGTTGTGGGTTCGATCCCCACTCGAGGAAATGAAATATTTACTTAAAATTATATTTCCATTTCTTCGCTCTGGTGTCGAGGCTAAGCGCGGCGTTGAGTTCTGCCACTCAACACGCAATACCTCCAGAATTCGGCAGAAAGTGGGGGATGGAGTGTTTAAATTAGGTGTAAAAATTAGGTTCCATCTGCCTACCCTGCTATGTACGGGATACAGCGTGAAGCTGAAATAAAAAAACAACAAAATACAAAAAGTATTTAATGCATTATTAATCTTATTATTATATTACACCTGTGATCTATTAATGCTATTTATTATCATGATCATGCGAATATATTGATTATGAGCGGGAAATATTTCTGTTCTTTAGAGTTCCATACTTGTTAAAGAATAAACGAATCCTTATAAGATCACTTTGTTGTCCGTCTGTCTATGTGCGTTGAGAGACTTTACCTCAACAACGTCTGGAAATATCGAGTTGAAATTCAAACAATATACTCAGATTTGCGTCCCCTTGATGTCCTAAAATTTCTACATTTACTTAAAAAAAATATGGGCATTGTAGGTAATTAAATATTTAGTATTTTCATCTCTTCTGTCTTCGACGTTAAGTTCCGCCACTTAACACATATCTTAACACTAAGTTTCCTCTGTCTGCTGCTGAGCGCGGGATACAGCGTGAACTTTATACAGTATAATGTTATTAAAAAATGCATTGTTCACTCAATCTGTTTTACTTTGAATATAAGAACCAAAAATGATGTGAATAATTTATTTTAATGTTGTATTGGTAATTTAAAAAATATTTATACATATTTGTTACTGCCGTGACGCAGTCAATTACTTTTTTACAGCTAAACGCAAAAAAATTAAACATAAACATTTTTCCTGTCTTAGTTATAGCAATTAGAAACTATTAAGGTACATGGTGCAACGGTTTGAAATCTCACACGCAACATCTGTATTTAAATAGACTAGAATATTATTATATTATACAAAAAAAACAGACTAGGCTTGTTTCGCATATAGAAGTAAACTATATACTTACAGAATTAATTTCCCATTAAAAATTACTTATTGCCCCGATTGAGAATCGAACCTAATCCGTTGCCTTTACGTTAACTGTTACTATCGACTTCAACGATATTTTTATTGATTATAACAAAATCAGGAGAAAAATTATAATAATGGAGGCCAGTCGTGGCGCAGTGGCACGAAGTGTGACTGTAAAACCGACTGGTTGTGGGTTCGATCCCCACTCGAGGAGATGAAATATTTACTTAAATTTATATTTCCATTTCTTCGCTCTGGTGTCGAGGCTAAGCGCGGCGTTGATTTCTGCCACTTTATTCAAGTGTGGAACGGAGTGTCTTAACACTGGGTTCCCTTTGCCTACCCTGCTATGTGCAGAATACAGTTATAAGTTATAACAATGCAATACTATATGATGCGATCGTTTATATATTTGCAGTTTTATAATGGCCGTGGACTATTTCCAACATCACTATCCAAAATCTACAATCATGTTCGACATGTCGACTGTGTACATCGTGTCGGCTTGCATCGCCGTCATTACCAACAACCTACTGCTTGATCTCTTTACTTACAATACTAGAATCACTTTCGGTTCGTAACATTTTTGAGATACTTATCGTTTATTATTTAAATATTATTTTTAATAATAAATCAAAATCAATATAATCAAAATTATGATACAAACAGTGCAATATTTAAGAAATAATTTGAAATTCAAATTCAATTTTCAATCATTCCACTATTATGAATTTACAATTTTTTATATGAAATTTCTAAATTTATATTATTTATTACAGGAATACTACTATCTCTTGCAACAATGCTCTTTGTGGCAGTCTGTAATATAGGCTGGGATGGATTCTCCTTAAGCGTATCTTATACGATTAACTTAGTCGCTATAGGAGTGGTCGCTTTTGGGTGTACCGTACAACAGGCCTCGTATTACGGCTTTACTGGATGTCTTCCACCTCGATACACACAAGCTGTGATGGCTGGTGAAAGTAAGTGACAAAAGCAGCATATTCTTCAGCAATAAACTAACTGAAACATTAGCTGTTGGTCAGTGATGTGTTAAATAATTGAATTTAAATAAATAAATTAAATTAAATAAATAAATTAGCTTCACGCTATATCCCGCACACAGCAGGGTAGGCAGAGGGAACCTAGTGTTAAGACACTCCGTTCCCCACTTTCTGCCGAATTTTGGAGGCATTGCGTGTTGAGTGGCAGAACTCAACGCCGCGCTTTGCCTCGACACCAGAGCGAAGAAATGAAAATATAAATTTAAGTAAATATTTCATATCCTCGAGTGGGGATCGAACCCACAACCAGTCGGTTTACAGTCACACTTTGTACCACTGCGCTACGACTGGCTACGACTACGCTACGACTGGAATTTAATTATATTTATTTATTTTCATTTCATTTATTTTTCATATTTTGCTAGAATATTTTAATGATTCGAAGTAAACTATAAATATAGATTAAAAAATGAAGCATAAATACGTAATAAAAATATTTTGCTCTTCAATTTTTAACAGGCGCTGCTGGTTTCTGGGTTTCCATAGATCGAATAGTCACAAAATATGGTTTCAGTCAGCCCAAGCGCAGTACATTTATGTTCTTCGTGTTCTCTATACTCATATTGTTGGGGCACTCCATGTTACACCATGTCATGATGAAGCATCCACTCGTGCAATACTACTTACGACTGACCAATGAGTCACGACATCGGAGACGTATTCAACTCCATTTGAATCCTACTGAAGATGCCACTTTGGTAAATATACATATGTTAATAATTTATTATTTTTATTTATTCATTACCCAAATTAAATAAAATAAATAAATAATAAATATTTAGGGGTCATTCTTGGTGTAGGGGTCCAGAGCGTGTGCTACAAATCACACAATGCGCCTGTTTGTAGATTAATTCCCACTCAAGAGAATGAAATATTTATAAAAAAATATACTTTAATTTCTTCGCTCTGGTGTCGAGGCAAAGCATGACATAGAGTTCTGCTATCTTTTTTTCAATCAAAGTTTATATAGTTTATATGTACAAATATTATAAGATTGTCATATAGAATTGTACTATTAAAATTTTACAATGTATATGAATATTTTTTTAGATGGAAAGTGAGGCCGGTGAACCTAGTTACGGTGTGTTGAAGCTTCAAAGCCCAGCGCCGTCTACGGGGGCTGGTGAGTATTACATAACAATATACATTTCTTTTCATTTTACGTATTTTTTAAAATTTGTTTTTATTATATGATTAATAAAGAATTATAAAAAAAATATCCTATTTCTTTAATTACACATATATAGAAGGCTTTATATTTTTTTTTTATTTTTCATTGTTTTAAGGAGAAGCAGAAAACACGTTCAGTTTCGCAAATCCTGTGTACTCACCGACGGCGCCCGTACCTGTGCCACTTGTGTCACCGCCGAGTGTTTCAGAACAATCTACTTCCCCGTTAACAACGCTAAGGACCCCAAGACCTTCTTATAAAGTGGAAGATGTTGTTTTTGAATCACCCGAAAGACCAACATCGTGGAGGAACTTCAAACGTAATATATTATATTATAATAAGTATTACATCTATATAATATAAATATGTACATATCTCATAATTTGCTATACTTAACTTGAGTTTAATAGTTTTTAGTAGGTAAAATCATGAAATATATTATTTTCGATTTATTGTAATATAAATAATTAGAAGATACCTTGATAAAATGAATACTTATATACATCACATAAGTCGGGGCAAAAGTATTTTTAATGTTTTATTAGTAATCAAACCTCTTTGGCTGTACTGAATGTAACTGGCTGGTTTTGATACCACATTCATTGTGACATTGATGAAGATGCAGTAAATAAAAAAAACTAGTTCCCGCCATTGTCAATTGTTTTTCAAGCAAGCAAAATGAACGTACGTGACGAAGAAATTCGGTATATTGTAAAGTTTTATAACACAATAATTACATTACACTCAAAAGAACACTGTGAACACTACTGTCCGATTTTTTTAATCAAAAATCTTAAAATTTCTATAGGAATATGATCATGGCACTACCGATAAGATGGCAACAAGTTCGATCAACGCGGCACATACATATTATGAATAAATAAAAATTATACCTAAAGGAAATATTTTTCTTAGTATGAAAAATACGAAAATACTTTTGCCCCGCCCTTATTTAATTCTTAATAATGATTATATTAACGTCTGAGTTATGATCGCATCGGCATGTCGAGCGCCTTAGAGGAACTAAAGCAAATTGTCAAATATGGCGAATAATTTCCTAAGCCTATAAATTCCTGAGGCCAGTCGTGGCGCAGTGGTACAAAGTGTGACTGTAAAACCGACTGGTTGTGGGTTCGATCCCCACTCGAGGAGATGAAATATTTACTTAAATTTATATTTTCATTTCTTCGCTCTGGTGTCGAAGCAAAGCGCGGCGTTGAGTTCTGCCACTCAACACGCAATGCCTCCAAAATTCGGCAGAAAGTGGGGAACGAAGTGTCTTAGCACTAGGTTCCCTCTGCCTACCCTGCTGTGTGCGGGATATAGCGTGAAGCTAATTTAATTTTTAATTTTTTCTATAAATTCCTATAGGTCACTGGTTCCCATTGGACCACCAGTGATCCGCAGAAGTCTAAATATGGTCCGGGAACGATTTTAATTTTATGACTGGGGATGGTGAGGCGAATTTTGTTTAATTATCACAGGTCAGCTTCACGCTGTATCCCGCACACAGCAGGGTAGGCAGAGGGAACCTAGTGTTTTTTTTTTTTTTAGACACTCCGTTCCCCACTTTCTGCCGAATTTTAGAGGCATTGCGTGTTGAGTGGCAGAACTCAACGCCGCGCTTAGCCTCGACACCAGAGCGAAGAAATGGAAATATAAATTTAAGTAAATATTTCATCTCCTCGAGTGGGGATCGAACCCACAACCAGTCGGTTTACAGTCACACGTTGTGCCACTGCGCCACGACTGGCCTTATCACAGGTAATTTTTATTATACCTACATGCAGTGGTCTCTGCTACCAAGAATGATATAAAAGTGGTCCTTGATCAGAAAAAGTTTGGGAACCCCTGCTATGGGTATAGCTTTAGCGATGATTGACAAGAACGGCAGTAAATAACTTAGGTACTCTTTCCTCCTGCACAGGTGGGGTTTTGGCACGTTGGGCAGTAGCTCGCGCGATTTATCCTTATATGGTGTCTATAGGATTGGTATATTTTACCACACTCAGCTTGTATCCTGGTATTGCCTCTGAAGTGCCATCATGTAGATTAGGATCGTGGATGCCTATTATACTGATGTCAGCTTTTAACCTCTTCGATTTCATTGGAAAAGTAAGTTATTATTTTGATTCTAACTAAACTCGTATATATATATTAAACATGTATAATAATAGTTAAAAAATAGCTTCGATTCCCATTAATATTTTCAATATCTTGCTCTGGTAACAAGACGATGAGCGGGGGTTAGTTCCCTCATTCTTACGCAATATCTCGAAAGTTCGGTGAAAAATGAACGGAGTGTATTTAAGGTTACCCTATCCTTTGCGTACTTTAATATATCAAATTAAAAAATATATAGCATTAGTGTAAAAAAAACAAAAATATTATACATATTTTAAAATAAAAGTATTTTTAACCGGATTAATCGCGTATATTTTAAAATGTGTAATAATCGTGAAAATCAAAGAACTTATTATATTATAAATATTTAATAAATTTTCACTATATTTGTTGAGTCAATATGTTATGTTGATAATTCAACTAATTTCACTCATTTAGATCCCATTTTTGACTGTTCCATACTTCAAAAGTAACAATAGGACCCTCGTATATTAAATTTATAGGTATTTTACAGAAAAAAAATATTACATATAATAAAATTTATATTTGTAAATATAAGTTTATACAAAATTAATGCATAAGAATCAAACCTGAGCTTGTAAATTTTTAGAAATTCGATTTTTTTATAAACTTTTATAAAATCGGAACGTTCGAGTAAATAAGTGCGCGAGTTCGACTCACGCTTTACCATTTTTATTTTCATTGAACAGATAGCTGCAGCTTGGCCTTATGAATGGAGTCGCAGTCAACTATTGATGGCCAGTGGACTCCGTTTGCTCCTAGTACCGCTGCTGCTTTTGTGCGCAGCACCGAGATATTCACCACATATAGTTGGAGATGTAAGTTTATATTGCTTTTGTAATATCTTTTTTTATTAACTATTAAATCAACTGTTAACAATATTTTCTATAACTCAACTTTAATATATTTGATGCCTAGTGCTAAGACACTCCGCTCCACACTTTCCGCCAATATCTGTAGTTATTCTCGACACCAACGCGAAGAGATGAAAATATTAAATATTTAATTACACTGATTGAGGTTCATACCCACAACCTGCCACGTTTTCAGTCACATATCAGTGCCCTTGCACTACGTCTGGCCTTTGATAATATCAAGGCTTAGTCATTTTCTAGTTTTCTCTATAATAATTAACTTATATATAATGACAAAAATATATTTTCATTAACACAATAACAAAAGTTAATTCAAAATTGCAGGTGTATCCGATTATGTTTTCTGTAGTTCTGGGCTTCACAAATGGACTATTTGGCTCTGTACCGATGATTATGGCCCCATCACGAGTAGGAAGGGAACATCGTGAAATAGCTGGTAATGTATAAGACTTAAACATACGAGTACGTGCTGAGTGGGGGAACTCAACCCCACGCTTTGCTCGACGCCAGAGCTTAGAAATGGAAATATAAATTTAAATTAATATATAATTTCCTCGAGTGGGGATTGAACCTACACCCAGTCGCGTTTACAGTCACACTTTGTGCCCCTGCGCCACGACCGGCCTCATAAACAACAAAATACTGCACGTAATTTTGTTGTCAAAAACATCAATTGGAAATTCCAAATTTCAGGAAATATGATGACGTTGTCCTACAACGGGGGCTTGCTCTCGGGGTCTCTCGTGTCATATCTGTTGCTGGGCATGCTCGGCCCTCCTGCCGAGACCTGCCGAGTCTACCCCACGCCAGTGCTCCCGACGATACCCCCCATACCGCCCAACGCGGGCAACGCTACCTTCATTTCTACAGCTGTGCATTGAAAAGGTATCATTTTCACTAGCACTAGCATTTATACAGTAAATTTATTAGTAATATTTCTCAAAATTATAACTAAAATTTTAATGGCATTTTACAGTTGTTATTAAAAGAAAAATAATTATTATATATATTTTAAAACATTGTTTTTTTAAGTATATATATTTATTTACAATATATTATATAAAAAAAAACATTTGTTTACTCTTTTTAAATCATTGAAAGCTATGATTATTCACGAAAAAAAATAACAGCGCACAAATATATATATATTTTTAAATAAAATTTCCCATTTCTTAACATCCATAGACTGTTATTAAATTTATGCAGTTTAATTCATGACTTAATTGATTTTACGAATTCCTTTTACGATATTAAATTCATACACTTTTTATTTTTTCATGAATGTTTAAAATATCTCGGCATAATAATAATAGTAAATTTATAATAATTTTTATATTTTTTTGTTGTAAATTCATATTATATTATGTTACTTTTGCAAGAGTTTGTAAATATCGTTAAAAGTAGAGGCAAATGTGACTGACACTGAAGTTTAAACTAGTTTATGTATTAGGAAATCATTTCTAAATCATTTTAAATATTTTAGAATTTTAAAATATTTAAATATGTATTGTGCTTAATAATAATAGCTAAAAATGTATATAAATACAGTAACTTCATTAATTAACATAAAAGTTATGTAAACATTTGAGGCCAGTCGTGGCGCAGTGGCACGAAGTGTGACTGTAAAACCGATTGGTTGTGGGTTCGATCCCCACTAGAGGAGATGAAATATTTACTTAAATTTATATTTCCATTTCTTCGTTCTGGTTTCGAGGCTAAGCGCGGCGTTGAGTTTTGCCACTTAAGACGCAATGCCTCCAGAATTTGGCAGAAAGTGGGGAACGGAGTGCCTTAACACTACCTACCCTGCTGTATGCGGGACACAGTGTGAAGCTGATTGATTGATTGATTGATTAATGTAAACATATTTCGAATTCTTTATGAATCTATTTGACGAGTTAAAAGTAGTATAGCCCACTATTTTTTAGTATGTAAAGGTCATGTTATTTTTTTACATCTAAGAACTTACTAGATTAGAGAGAAAAAAAATAGAATAATTTCTAAATCAAAAAGCAAATACATATAAATTTCAATGGATTATAAAAATTTTAATTGTATATAATGTACATATTGATGTAAATACATACGTAACTGAACATATCTTTTTGATTTAAAAGTTCCTATTTTTATATATTTTTTTGTAAAACTACGTATTTTTATTTATTTACATATTATAATTTGTATTCCGTTTTATTGTAACCATGATATTTTAATATAAAGTATTTCATTTAAACATTTTAAATCTTTAGAAAGTTGTTCAATAGTTCTTATTATAAATATATTATAACCAAAGCTTAAATTCATACTATACATAATTCCTACTTTAATGTTATAGAGTTACAACGTAGTTTATATTCAAGCAAGAAATTAAACAATTATATTATAAAAAGTTTTTTTTTGTACTTCTGCGGTCGCTTTTATATATTATATTTTTAGCTACTTGCGTATACAGGGTGGAAGCGTCAGCGCTCCTTCTACGAGAGCAGCATCTAGGATGAAATAACTCAAATCCTTACCTAAAGATATTATTCAAGATACCTGATTTTTTTTTTATTTTACGATGTTTATCTATACCTGTATTTCGTGTTAATTTGTGTGTGCGACCGTAACCGCGACAGGTTCTGGGTTCGATTCCCACTCGAGGAAATATATTTCCTTAATATTGAAATATAATGTTATTTTAGTTTATTAAGTTATTACATTAAATAGTACCTAATTTGTTATTTTTTGCATCTCACATTCATTTAAAGATTATTTCTTTAAATAATCTTGAAGAAAAAACACAATAAATTATATTCAATTTCCAAATATATTTTTTTACTCTTTGTAATATTTTTACTCTTGATATTTTTTTGTTATTATCTTAAAATATAATAAGCTAATTATATTAACGAATTGCATTCAAAACAAGCCAATTAGTAACATTAAAAATATTATCAAACGATTACATAAAATTGTTGCGGTTTTTTGGCAATAAATAAAAGATAAACAACCTTTTTGACCTATACACTTTTCGACTTTGCTTTTGCTTGTGATTTGTTAAGAAAAGCAAAATATGTAATTTATCATTCATTTAATGCACAATGATATTCAAGCTCTGTAATTACAAAAACAACCGGTAAAGCAACATTAACTGATTTGTTAATAGGTAATATGATTGTATATAGTGTAAAGCGCAGCGTTGAGTTCCGCTACTAAGCACGCAATGCGGTGGAAAGTGGGGAACGGAGTGTCTTAACACTAAGCTCCCTCTGCCTAACCTGCTATATGAGGGATACAGCGTGAAACTGATAAATTTAATAATAAAAAAAGTAAAATGAGATTTTTTTTAATGTCACCTAACACTTGGGCTGCTAAGACGAATCTAATAATACCAAAATAATGTAACACCCGAAAAACATGACCTTCCCTTTGCAGTCGGGTAATAACAAGTTTACGACATAAATAAACATTAAAACATATCCTCTTCACGCTGTATCCCTCACACAGCACGGTAGGCACACAGAACCTAGTGTTAATACACTACGTTCTTCGTTTCGACGAGCTCTGCAGGCAATGCGTGTTAAGTGGCGGAACTTAACGCCGCGTTTTGCCTCGACACCAGAGCGGAGAGATGTAAATATAAATAAATATTACATTTTCTCGAGTGGTTATCGAATCTACAACCAATCGCGTTTACAGTCACACTTTGTGCCCCCGCGCCACGAGTGGCCTATTGCGAATAACTTACGCATAATATGTATACTTAGATATTATAAATAAACTTAAACTACATTCAGGCTTTGTATAGGAGACCACAGACAGATAACGCTCCATTAATATAACACATCAACAAGACTGTTATAATATAGTCATTCATAAGAAACTTTCATCATTGTTTACGCAAACAAGAAGTTCCTATTGTTAGAATGTATGCTATAATATACATTCCATACAAGTATAAATAGGCATTAAAATAATTTTAAACAGAAAAGCTTAAACACTAAATAAGTATATTATAATTTTGATGTCATGCTCGATATTACACAGACGGACGGACAAAAGATCACTTGATCTTATAGGGGTTCCTTTTTTTTTCTTAAAAGGTATGGAACCCTCTCTGGCTTTTGGTCATGATCCTGTACCTTATAAGCGATTGGAGATAACGAGTTGAAATTCAATTCACTCATTCACCCAGATCTATGGCCTCATGATTTCCTAAAATGCCGCGATATAAATGGCCATATATTTTTAAGTAAATATATTTTAAAAAAAGATATGGCCATTTATATTGCAAAAAATGCGTATTTCGACCACTATAAAGAGCATCAAAATATAATAGGATACTTCCGGTGAACCTAGAATTATGAAATTTCGCAGCTAGCATCTACAGGTAAAAATATGAAAACTACATTTGTTTCTTTAAATCCTAAAATGTAATAGCCTTAAAAGCGAGCAAAATTTGGTATTGAATTTATTTTTCCACTATTTCAAGTGTGGTATCAGATAAAAGGGCTCTGGCTAAGCTAAGCTTATTTTCGGTAAAAGGTCAAGGGATTTCGTTTTTATAATGTTTTTTTTTATTCTTTATTGCACAAAATTTTATACAAAAAAAAATGTACAATAGACGGGCTTAACGCTAAAAAGCATTTTCTATAAGCCAACCTAAGTCATGTGGGAGAATAAAATGTGTAGGTGCAAAAAAAAATAACAGAAAACTTTATTTGTCTTTTTAATTTTTATATTTATTTTTTATTTTACCACACTTTCTTCGGTAGCACTTGTTAATCTTGTATCTTTTTATTGTAAATTAGATTATAATACCTACGACATAATAATAATAACAATAATCCCACGGAGAAGCTTGTGGCGAGCTGTTGGGGAGTGGTGACCTGACTCCTGAAGAGGAGAATTGTAATCTAGTCTTCGCTTCTGAATTATCTTTATTGGCTGGCAGAGTGGAGTGCAAGAACTATATACTAGCAAGAACTCTCCTGATGGTGAAACTGGTGCCCGTCCCTCTGCACCCTATGCCGATCATTTATGTTAGTCTGTCTCTGTCTGTAATTTCTCCGTAATTTGTGAACTGATTTTAATAAGCGATCTCCACAGCATTCATCTTTTTTTCGAACAAAATTAAATAATTTAATTAATAATTAAAGTTGAGTGGCGGTACTTTACGCCGCGCGCCAGAGCGAAGCAATGGAAATGTAAATTTATATAAGTATTTCATTTCATCGAGTGCAGGTCGAACCCACAACCAGTCGCGTTTACAGTCACACTTCGTACCCCTGCGCCACGAATGGTGCATCTTTCTTTTATTGAGGAGGACATGCGGAGTCAGCTTTTCTAATTTAATCGAAGATTACAGGTTATGGTAATAAAAAATATATATACATATAATAGAAGTCTATTAAATGAAAAATCATGCAGTTGAAGCGGGCGAAGCTGCGGGTGGGCCGTTAGTTACAAATATTTTTTGTTTAAACATTAACAATTTTGTTTTCTTAAGAATTAAAAAGGCTATAAAAAAATATTTTTACTACATTTATTAATATGGTTTGTAGTTATCGAATATTTATCGTTATTTCTCATAGCTACGTGATTTTAGGAATTCTCCAAAATCTCCATGATTTAAATGAAGCAAATATTGATATTTAATCACAACAATTAACTATAATCAATTTAGAACTCATTACCAAAATTGATAATACAATATAATCAATAGCTTGTATGTTTGCTGCGTAATTATTGATGTTACAAAATAATAAACTTCACTACGTATGACGGTACTGTTTGTAGTTTTCTAAAAAAAGTCGATATTTCGTGAATAATATAGGATAGAGATAATTTTTTCTCCACTATAATAATTATAGTGAAGCCAATCGTGGCGCAGTGGCACGAAGTGTGACTGTAAAACCGACAGGTTATGGGTTCAATCCCCACTTGAGGAGATGAAATATTTACTTAAATTTATATTTCTATTTCTTCGCTCTGGTGTCGAGGCAAAGCGCGGCGTTAAGTTCTGCCACTCAACACGCAATACCTCTAGAATTCGGCAGAAAATGGGGAACGTGTGTTAACACTAAGTTCCCTCTGCCTACCCTGCTGTGTGCAGGATACAGCGTGAAGCTGATTTTTTTTTTAATAATTATAGTCCATTTCGAGTATTTTACAAAAGTGTGTAATGCAGTATTATTGTCTAAAAATTTCAGGGTTCTATACCTCCTAAAAAGTGTAAACGAAACTCTTATAGGATCACTTTTTTGTCCGTCTGTCAAAATCATTTATTTTAAGATTGTGTGGAGGCATCAAACTATAACTAATCTAAAATATATACATCTATGGTCCCTTCAAGTACAAAAAAATCAAACTTCTAAGTCAATGCAGTTAAAAGATACGAGCATCGATTTTGCTGCATTTTGTAGTGTAATGAGTTCATAATCAAAATTAAATTTAGCACGAAGTGAAAACTAATACAAAGACAAAATGTTAAAAGTGATATTTCATAGAAAGAAATCATTACTAATATACATTCGTAGTTAAATTCATGAAAATTTAGTGCATATGTTATATGCAAGCTTAAATGCCAACTTTTGTAAGTTGTGCTTCCCGTTAACTCACAATCATAAAATTGATACGGAACCCTCGGTATGCGAGTCCGACCTGCATTTGACCTCTAATATTTTTTCTGTGCTCACAGAGACTTAAGTCCTAAATATTTGATGTTAATTTTAGCTTGATACCTCCATAAAAATAAGCAAAAATGTAGATTTTTTCTATAGTAAATAGGTATAAGTATCAATAATTTAACTTATTATTTTTCGCTTCTGAAATTTCAATCATTAAGTGGATTAAGGTGATATTCGGAATTTAAAAAGAGATATTTTTGGTTTTTTGATAAACTTATGACTTTTCAGTTTTAGGAGTTAAAGCCAAGATGGTAAAACTTGCCAATTCAATTGACAATTCATTTAAATTTTCATAATAAAAGTAAAAGTTCCAAAAGAAATATTTTAATAATTGAATGTTTATTTCACTTTGTTCATATATTCGTAAGTATAGTTTAATATAATAGTTAAGACGCAAATGGCAAGCCATTGAGCGGACGACTGTTGACCTCAGCTCACACGTGTTCCATTGAACGACAAGTGGGTGAAGTAGATTCTGATTAAACATACTACAGTACTTACCCTAGACCGAAAAGACAAGCTATTGGACGATACTACATCTAGTACCTACGTAAAAACTATAGATACCTATAAAACTTATAATAAATAGAATTGGTTTTTTTATGCAAAGGCCATTAAAAACATATTTAATTATATAACTTTCATCTGAGCTTTTATATATTTACCTATATCACGTATAGCAATGTGGGTTTTAATTAATGTTTTTTTAATTTAAAAACATCCAAAAATATTATTATTTATAATATATATTACCTTATTTTTTACATATAAACAACATATTGCTAGAACAAAAGTTTGTTTAAAATTAATTATGACTTCGGGTTAATTATACATAATAACGTACAATCGTTTTAATTATCAGTAGAGAAAATTGTAAATATCTAAAAGCAGAATGTAGTATCATTATTTCGTACACTTCGCAGATGACCTCATAGATATAAGCGACACTTTCGATTCACGTGCTACTATTGAGAAAAGTTTGCACATCAAATGAAATATATATACCTATATGTTACTATGTTGTATAATATCATCTTAAGTAGACATTCTAACTTTAATTACTTATCCAGGTTCAGTTAAGTATGTTTAGGGTCCCGTACTACAAAAGGTAAAAACGATAGACTATCTTATAAGATCAATTATTACTATTTGGAGGAAAGTGGTTAGCGGAGTATGTTGTTAAGATCCACCCCACTGCCTACCCTGCAATATGCGGGATACAGCGTGAAGCTGAAAAAAAATTATCTCGATGCACTTTGTTATCTGTTTGTCAAGACCATTTATCTAGAGATCAATTAGAGGTATTAAGCTGAAATTAAAGGTCTTTTAAAAGAGACCATAGAACATGAAAATCAAGCTTTTTAGTCAGCGTAAGCAGAAGATGCCAGCATTTTTTGCATCGTTTTTGCTGCAGCTTATATGAAATTAATCGCGTAATCAAAACCTGTAGGGTACTTCCCGTCGACCTACAGTTATAAAATTAGACACGAAGAGAGAATTCGCAATACAAGTAAAGGAAAAAAACCCGAACAGTGATAACTTATATTTAATTTCTTACAAAATGAGTGCCCGCAAACTTAACCAGTTATTTGTTGCAGTTCTATAAATATTTATTATAACCTGGGTGAAAGTAATCAATCACACAGTGTCCCTTATGCAGGAAATTACTTATCGATAATTACAACCGTTACGATCATGGAACCTCAATGCAAAAAAATTGTGTATCGATGTAATTGACATCGAATTCAATTTTATATATTATAAATAGTGTTTGTTTTATTCAAATTCTTTTCGTTTCTGATGTATTACGAAATTATTTTAGATATATTACATGTACTTACTTCTGTTGTTATGTTTGTTATATATTAGTATGTTTAAAAATCAATAGCAAAGTAGATATAGGAGATTTTACTAAAATCACATAATTAATATATAATAATTAATATTAATATATAATAATTTATCACAAATGAATACTTTGTTTCCTGCAGTATTTCTGTTACTCTATAAAGCTAGTAAAGCAATTATAATATCGATAATATCTAGATGATATTTTTATCCAATTATATCGATATTGCCATCTTATACAACTGTTTTATCTTTTTAATAAAAAAAAAATACATTATCTCATAAGTATCAAAGAATGTAGACTAATAGTTTGTTATATCATAGACCTATAATATCAAATCTCGTATGGAATGTAAGGAATATTAGTTTAATTTTTATAGTTAAACCACAAGCAAACTTAAATTTGTCTACTTTTCAAGTTATACTCCCCTTTGGCGTACAATTCTGAAATTAGTGCGGAACCCTCGGTGAACGAGTCTGGCTCGCTCTATTGACTGTACAAGTGAAGTGCTAGTCTCGATCCCTAAAGTAGTTTAATTTTAGGCACTGCCACTCAATGCAATGTGTTCCAAATACAATAATTTGATGAGTTTGAGTTTGATTATTACTCATTACATTTTACATTTTTACATTATTATACTCTTATGAGTATAATAAATTAATATTAATAATGTATTTCCTACTATTATTTTTTACATTTTTATAAGTTTTCTTATGGTTTTTGCTTGTGTCAATTACTAATAGCAAACACTATGAGAAATATAGCGAGAAAAATTTGAACTTAATACGTAAAAAATTAAATAAGTAACCTAATAAAATTCTTAAAGGTTTTACGTTGTTGCTGGAGGTAGTTAATTGAAACACAATATCGTAAATAATTATTTTATTATTTTAATCATTATTTTGTTCGAAAAGAACCATGAATTTTTCTCCAGTTACCACACTTGAAGCAATATTTCAGCTTATTTTATGTGAAATATTTTTGCATTATAGTAAAATAATTTATATAATAAATACAACTACTACTACATCATCAGTAGTATATACAGTGTGTAATAGCTATGATTAGCTACGAACGGAATTAATCACTCAAAACGGCGCTACTAGCTTCCAAACTCAACTTCTCAGAGTCGATTCCAAAGTATTGATCCACTGCAACCGTCTCTACCTCTTGCGCCGTCGCGTACGTGGTCTGTGCGAGGATTGTGAACTCCACTCTAAGCTGAGGTCACTCGAAGAAGGCGGCGTCTCTGGGAACTGAGCATCCGACGTCCAACGACATGAGGCGCAGACCGGCTTAGGACTTTCCGTCAACTTCTCGGCCCCACTTCCACCTCCGTATGATTCCAAAATATGCTTGTACGCGCATTCCAAAGGCTCAGGGCTGCGCCCTCTCGCCGCACACAGCCGCATGCGGACGCACGCGTTGCAGTACCCACAAATATCACCACGGAGAGCACTCTTCACCATATCGACTGATGTAGTTTGACGCACTGAATAGACTAGTGTGTGTCATCCACCTACAGTATATTTATGCTCGTCGCGACGCCGACGACAGGCGTAGCGCACGCGCCCGCCGATAACCCCTGTTCGGCGCCAGTGTTAGCGACCGCTTAGCTACGGCCTTAGAAAAAATTGTCTATATCTCTCTGGCACCTACTTATCTAATATATATATATATTTTTATCTTCCATAAACAGCGATACTTTCTGCGATCATAAAACTATTTGAGTGCAATAGGTTATGCCTAATAGATATTTTTATTGACAATAATAAACACTTAGCGTAGCCATAAATTATATACGTTTGACATTTTTATCTTAAATAATGTTAATTTAAATATAAAAAGAAAAATAACAAGTTAATTAATAATTGCAATATATTTTAATGTAAGCGAATAGTCTGTGAAGCGGATTGTTTGCGACGGATCTGGCATGAAACTATTATCTATGGAGACCTTTTGATGTGAACAAGTTTAGATTCGTTATGTATTACTATCGAGATGTCAGCTACTGTATTTTATTCTCGATAACGTCAATGTTGTTCTAGATCCTTACCAGTAAACACCAGCTCGACAACCTCATTAACTATATGATGCAGATATAAGTATTCAAAATGTTGAGAACACTAGCGTAAACATGTACCTAATATTATCATCTTCCCACGTGTTCGTATAAATACTGTATTTGTTATTTGTTGAAAATAAAAAATTAAATTAGCTTCACGCTATATCCCGCACACAGCAGGGTAGGTAGCGGGAACCAAGTGTAAGACACTCCGTTCCCCACTTTCTGCCGAATTTTGGAGGCATTGCGTGTTGAGTGGCAGAACTCAACGCCGCGCTTTGCCTCGACACCAGAGCGAAGAAATGAAAATATAAATTTAAGTAAATATTTCATCTCCTCGAGTGGGGATCGAACCCACGACCAGTCGGTTCCAGTCGGTTTTACAGTCACACTATGTACCACTGCGCCACGACTGGCCTCTATGTTTATTGTTATTTATTGAATACGTAATTAAAAGTTAAAAGCTACAAAGTACTTACCTTGACCTAGAATGACGAAATTTGGCAAGAATTAAAATCTCACAGGACAAATAAAGATTTATTTGTCCCGTGAGATTGTACTTTATTGAGATGAGATGAGATTAATTTATTAGCGTAAGAAAAAACCATTAAAAACATTTTATTTTTCATTTCATATAGAATAACTGGATACGCTCGCAAATTTAAGTTTTGATATGTAGTAGGGAAGTAGTGTCATGAAAGAGCCAGTTTCCTATGCACAGAAAATAATATACTTAAAATGAAAAAAGTATATATCATTTATTTTTTAAAGTAGGTACAAGTTTAAAATGTTTTTGGGAGCAGGAACTTAAAAATAAAATTTCCAACCAGATTCATTTCTAAGCTAACGAAATAGTATTATTTCGGAGAGCTTATTTCGATAATCCGTGGAGACTTGGCCTGGATTTTTTTGTCTGGGTATTGTTCAATGAGGAAGTCATAATACGTCACTATATATGTTTTTTTTTTATAAAAATTGCTGATTATGAATCGACAATCACAGAGGTCACTACGAACATTTACTATAGAACTATTTTGATTATTTTTTATTCAACTCTTTTTCTTCTTCCTTTTTTTCTCTTTTTTTTCTCTTTATTTTCTTAAAACCACAAAATTATATCTCGCTTCCTTATTATCCTAAAATACTTAAATTACTATTTATTCAAAGAATAACAGTAAAATATAGGCCGTTTTGGCGCATAGGCACAAGTGTGTGACTGTAACGCGATGGTTGTGGGTTCGATTCTCACACGAAGGAATGAATTGTTGTTTATTTATATTTTCATGTATACCGTTCCATGGAGTATAATTAAGTTTCTAATACAATCCACTCAAAAGATATAAGTATTTATGTTTCGTTTTTGTACCATTTTGATCAATTCGGGTCCGCCGTAATTCGCATAATCAGAATCTGTAGTGTCTTGTAGGCACTTCCCGTAGACGTACAGGTATAAAATTGAAGACAAAGTAAGATCTTGAATGAAAATAAAGGAAAAATCCTAAAAGTAAAATTTTCTATATATTTTATAGAAAAAATCAAAACAAACTTATATTTTTAGATCTACAAGGTTTCCCAATCACAATACTAAATTGGTACAGAACACTCGGTGGGCGAGTCTCACTCGTGGTTGACCGGTTTTTTCTTAATTACACTTAAATAAATATTCGAATATTTCAAGCGGGCATAGCTGCACGGGGGCCGCTATTATATAATATATTTAAAAAAAAACATATAAAACTCCTCCAATATTGACTGACCAACAACGTACAGCCTTAAAAAGTTGAAAATTACACTGTAGCACTAAGACCGAATCTCTTGCGACGACAACGGAAAAATACGGTATTTTACGTTTTATAATGATTTATTATGAGCATTTGAGTTTCAGAAATTCATGTACACATCTAAATAGATAATAAATGTCACAAATTTTCAACCTTTGTGCGAAATGATAAGCGGTCATTTAACTTACACTATGTCACGGTCCTCACTGTAGATACATCTCTCGTTTGAAGATGAAGAAAAAAATCCGTGTCCAAATTAGGAGAGTAAAAGCATTTGTATTTATTTATTAATCGAATAATAACATAAAAACCGGTTAAGTGCGAGTTGGATCCGCCCACTGAGTCTTCCCGCTTCAGTGCAATTTCAAAATTGTAGGTCAACTGGTATATCTTATAAAAATAACAAACTTAAGTAAGTCTGCGGGAACATGCACTCATTTTGTACGAAATTAACTACAAATATGAATTTGTAATGATTATTCCCTATTTATATTGTATATTTTCTATGTATGTATGTATGCATGCTTTATTTGTAAAGTACCCTTAAAAATATCCTATTTAGATTTTCACACAAAATACATCAAAATCGATGCGTATCGCGCTCGCATCTTTTGATGGCGTTGTCTTAAATCAATGTTTTTTTCTGTTTCAAGGGAGTATAGACGTAATTTGATATTAATTGATATTAATATCAAATTGATATTAATATCAAATTAGGTCATTTGATATTAATTTCAGTTTTATATCTCCACGCGATCTCGAGATAAGTGCTCTTGACAGGCGGATTGACTTACAATAGTGATTCTATAAGGATTATGCCTCGACAGCACAGAGAAATGAAAATAAAAATTTAATTTACTATTTCATTACCTCGAGCGCAACTAGTAAACACAACTTATGTCATGTGAATTTTTTTCCAGAAATTTTTAAATTAATTCCAGATACATATTTTTTATTAATTATAGCTATGGGATTGTAGAAACAAGGCAATAATAATTTAACAAGAACTGAATAACATTATATGAAAAAGATAAACGATACAAAACATTAATTATAAAAAAATGTATTGAAGTTAAAAATAAATTTGTTTTTCTTAATTTATACATGTATCCAAGCTAATATAAGTTGTTGCCAGTGATAACAAAGCCCCATCAAGTCATAACAGGATAAGTCAACGATAAGTATAAATATCATAAAATACATTATCTACTATAAAATATACAATATCAGCTTCTTCAATATAATATACAATATAAGAAAAAAAATATTATTTTATTCATTGTGATTGAAAATTAGACCGAATTGTTATTGCCTTCGCCTATGTGGCATGTGGTAAAAATATATAAGTAACTGGGAGAACCCCAGGCTAAATTTATTTCATATATTAATAATAGATTATAAAAATGTGATGAAACTTTTACGGAAGCTGTTGATATACTTTATTTATAGCAACTCGTCTGGGTAGCATTTAAGATTGTATTCGATTTGTCATATTTTAGTGTGATATTCATGTATTTCAAATAATAAAATATGAATAAAGTTTTTTTTTTTTTTTTAATTGGTCAGCTTTTCACGTCCCGTACAGAGCAGGGTAGGCAGAAGAAACCTAGTATTGAGACATTCCATTCCTCATTTTCGAGAACGTATCTTAGCTTAGGTGGTCAGAGCGCTTGGACGGTTTGCAAGAGGAGCGATTTCAAACGCAGTTACGTTAATTTTTTTTTTTGTTTTCTAAAAAGTATTTTTCTTTCCGAAGTGAAAAATAACACGTTTAATGTAAAAAAAACACTGTTAATGTTATATAGCTTAGTAAATACTTTTATCACGAGAAAATGTTATTGTTATGTGTTATGAGTCTTGGCGCAGGGGCTCAAGTGTCTGACTGGAAACGCGACAAGTTGTGGGTTCAATTCCCAACTCGAGGAAATTAAATATTTTACTTTCATTGCTTCGCTCTGGTTTCGAGGCTTTTAGAGCTGCATCTTAACACATAATGCCTTCAGAATCCACTCTCTGCCTATCTTACTACATGCGGGATACAACAGTAAGCTGAAAAACAAGATTGCTATATTATTGTTTTAAATTATAAAAAAAATCTTTTAATACTTTCTCAAAAATAATATAGGGCTTACGATTTTCTGTTCATACAAATAAAATACCTTACCTTTAATAATTTGTCATTTATTATTAAAAATAGTTACTTTAAAATATGTAACATAATAGTCGCACGTCACAACGTAACATACATAATTGCGCTAAATTTAATCTAACAATATAATAGTCAAAATTTACAGAAAGATAAAGTAAAAAACTTTCACAATAAATAACCGTGTACGAACAATAAAAAGAAGAAGTTACGTAACGGTAATACTTAATTATAATGAAGACGGCAATTATATTTTTTAATTTGAAATTAATCGAGAACAGAAATAAGAAAGTAAATTGTAATATTAGTTTACAGGAAAAAAAATGAGACACTAACTGAGACTATCGGCGAGACTGTCGAAAAAATCATTTTTACACAGAATGTTTAAGGATTTGAGATAATGACAGAAGCGGTTATTTCTTTTGGCGCTAGATTCTGTTTTGTTTTTTTCTAAACGGCACAGAGTTCTGCAAGATGGCCAATAGTCCATGGCGGCAGCTCTTCGGTCCAATACTGCGGACGGGTTAAGGTAACTCGAAAGAGTCGCGTGTCGTGATACCTTCACGTCTCGTTCCCTATAATTGAAAATAATATTCAGATAATTATTATACGAAAACGTATAGGAATTTGCTTGAGCAATAAAAACCATTTCTTTAAAAAACAATTCTTGTTTAATTATGTAATTTACATAATTTGTGTGACGCCAAATATGCACCGTGGTCTGTCATTCTGTCTATGCCAAACATGGAAGATGGGAAAAGTGAAAAAATATATATTACTGTTTTCGGTATATAGGAGGGTACTCTGATTATCCGCCCAATTTTCAGTATTAAACGCCGCGTTTTGTCTTGTTAGCAGAGCGCAGAAATGGAAAATAACTCTTTCCCATCACGATTGTCGCGTTTACAGCCAGGCGCTCAAGCTCAACAGTAACAAAATCAATTCAAAACTCACCTTTGCTTACTCATACTAGGAGAATTTACATTTACAGTATTATTAAACGGCAACTCTTCAGTTTTCGAAATAGTTCTCTCCGTGAGTACATCTATTATATCCTTGTTTACAGAAAATGCACTATTAAAGTCGTCTACATTTTCAAGTTCTAATAAACTTGCATATTCATTAGTATCCCATGGTCTCCTAGCAATATAAGATTTTCTACTAGGGTTCAAACTATCGATATTGTCAATTATAGATATTGTATCCAAAATTTCAACCATATTCTTCATATAGGAACTTTTATCTCGATTATCAATAATATCGTTAACATTCTTTTTATTAGACATGACAAAGTAACTGGAAAGATTCCACCATACATTGAAAATATCTAATGGTTCAGAAAAAGATTTTTGTATTTGTTTATCTAGACCAGAGTCTGGCGTAGATAAAATTTCATTTGAGGTCCCCGGAAATCCTTCTGAATCCGCCCAAGACATACTTGAACTTTCTTCATCAAAGTTACACTTAATTTGTGATAAGACAGCATCGTCTCCTTGATTTACTTTAGTTGAGTTCATGTAAAATTGTAAATAGTTAATTGTTTTCCGTATATCACCCTTGTTCATATCAAGCAGCTTTGCTCCCAATCCTGTAAAACACGTACCAACATCCGCCAAGCACATTATATCCAACCATGTGCCTAACATTCTGGGTAATAATGGACGCATATGAATAATTTTTCCTATTTGGAAAAACTTTTGCAAATGTAAACACGATAATGATGATGTAATCAAAATGACCGGCCGCTTGGAGGATTGAATCAATTGTGAAATGGCTGAAGTAAAACCATCATCTTGGTCAAATACTATATCGGCGTCATCAATTAAAATGAGCGACATACCAGTTCTCATACTTTCTTGGCTCGTTGTTAATGGAATTACCGATTCTGCGTTAACAGTAGCGCATTTCTTGTTTTTCTTAATATCCTCTTTCAATTTCTTAGGTTTCCCACGCTTTTTAACATTTACAAAAAGCTCCTCTTGGGACTTTTGGGAACAATCTGAAGTCTTACCTCTGTTCACTTTATGGGACTGAGTAGCTTCTTGAAGATCCTGTAACATAATTTTACCATTTCTTTTGCTACTTGCATTAACTTCTATAACCTTGATGGCTAATTCAGCTGCAACTGCATATACAGCACTGGTTTTACCAGATCCAGTTTGCCCTGCTATTATTAGAACATTATTTGAGCTTTTCTGTGTATCTCTACTATCTGTATCGGACCAATAAAAATCAGACATATCAGACATATCACTACTATTTTTTGCTTTGATTAGTCTCTCAGTCCAAGACTCGAGCCATTTTTTTAATTCTCGGACACTATCAAAATTACCTATAATTTGTTTAGATGTTGATGGCTTATATTTATCACACCAACTTAATCTTTCAGGAGTTTCGTCATAAACATCATTAAAATTATTAATTATTTCAACACTATTGTCCAATTCGGGATAGTTGCAGTCCTTAAATTCTCCTTTGCTCTTACCTTTAAGTAAATGATATGTTCTATAAACAGGAAACTTTGGGTAGTCCATTTTGATACTTTTTAGAATTTTATCTGGCTTTTGTTTCGGTACAGGCAATTGAATATTTTCTGATGGAGACGGTAATAAAAACTGATGAACTAGAAGATTGTTGTTTACATTATTTATATCATAATGTTCATTATTATCGATTTTATACAAATCTCTTCTTTCAAAATTTCTAAACTTTAAAGGCTCAGATAATTGTTGAACATGAACAACTGAATGAAAAGTATTGGAAACTGAAGTATTTATATTATTTTGGACAGGTTTTATTTTCAGTTTTACTGGGACACTGCTTTTCAAAAAATTTTTTTTTGCTTCCATTGCCTCTTGGGACAGTTGTGGTTTTGTGACAAAAATTGGAGCTAATTTGATATTCTTTTTCTCAGCAGTCACATTTTTCTTAGAAAGATTTTGTGCTTTTTTAGAATTCTCTACATTTTTCCATGGTTTTGAAACATTCGTATCCTTTTTATTTACCAAATTGTTTTTTTGTTTATCATTCTCTACAATTTTTGAAGATTTTTTGTCAAGCACATCTGAATCTACCTTTTTACATCCTTTACTATTACCAAGACTTTGAAAATTAGAATTAAGCTCTTTGTTTCTTTTTTTCTTTGGTGTAAAAATATGTAACTCTTCATCAGAGCTAAAACAATGCACATCTTCTTGGTACTTAACAGGCATTTTAGAATTGCGTTTTGGCCTACCCTCATTAGTATTAAATTCTTTGTCATTTTTTTCTAAAGAAACATCCAATATATCAACTTTATTATTACGTTTTCTTTTTCTGCTATCGCTAACATCAATTATTGCTTCAATCGAATTGTTTATGTTTATGTCTTTATCCTGACTATTTTCTTTACATGTCTCAATGGTCTTGTGAATTTTCTTTTTTTTTCTCTTTGGCGTAAATTTCACCTTTATGATAGTTTTATTCTCACACTCAAAATTTGTCTCTAAACCATCATCTTCATTATTAAACTCTGTTTCCATAGACAAATCCTTATTTTTATGTAACTTTTGAAAGTAACAAAGCATATTTTCTTTTTTTCTAAGAGACGGTGATAGTTTGTTTAAAAATTCTATATCTTCATCAGAAATTTTCTTAATAAAATTATCTTTATTGGTAACAGTGCTAGAGTCATTAAATATGTCACATAATTTTAATGTGCTGACTTTTGGACAGGGACTTTTAGTTTCACTAACAGCAACATTGTTAGTATCTTCATTTTCAGTTTTTAAAGTATCAACTGAAATACTTTTTTCTAAATGGTCCAATTTCTTATCTGGCTTTTGAATCATATTTTTCAGTCTTTCAGCTCTTTTCAACATTTTTTGTTCAACACATCTATCTCTATATGCATCAATTTCTTTTTTCTTTAAAGCTCCTTTATCTTCAGACATCTTCTGAAGTCTTAACAATCTTTTAACTTTTAACTCTTTTTTTTCTATAATTTCTTGAAAATCTAGATCACTACAGCTCTTTTCTTTACCTGGGGAGTTTCCCCCAATACTTTTGTTTCTAGATTCCATCATTAATTTAAAAGCATCCATTTGTTTTTCATTTTGTCTTTCTTTTTCTGACATATTCAAGGGTGAATCCTCAATAACATTGTCAATGTTAGGATTTTTCAAATCATTAACTTGTGAAATATTTATTTGAGTACAATTTTTCCTTGTTCGTACCATTTTGAAAAGATAATTACTTGGTTTTAACACTTCACACTCAGTGAGTACACTAGCAACCTGTAAATTATTTTTACTATTGGGGCTTTTAATCCGTAAAGAATTCACTAAAATTTCTGATACATTTACAACTTCTGGATCTTCATTGCCATCTTTTCTTAATTTATATTTTTTTAACTTTTTCTTTAATTCTTTATTGTATTTTATCTTAAATAGATTTTCTTTTGATTTTAATACCCGTTTACGACAGTTATGTTCATTATAAGCATTACAGCTAGTCACAATTGCATCCTCTCTCACAAACTGGGACATTACTATCCTGTAAATATACCAAAGCATTACTATATTAAACACTGATATATCACCATCATAGCTTATGTTTTTATACATTTAGTATAAGTCACACTAAGAAATACGAACCATACATGCTTCTAAATTTATGCCAATCCCATTTATTTAATACAGGACATAGAAATCGTATCGTTGACACATAACTATATATACAGTAAATATTTATTTATTTATTTTATTTCTTATTTAAATCCATATATATATATAATTACTGTAAAACAAAATCGAACAAAATTGGCGCCGATATTTACCATTTACCACATATACATTGTCAAAATTGTCAAAGTCAAATATGTTTACCACATTTAAACAAACGACACAAATAATATAGCAAAGAGAATTATAGTCTTTGTAGTATGTAGTCGACTTTAATAAAATAATTAATTGTAATTATAAAATAAAAATAAATAATATTACCTTATTTCATTTCTTAATTATCTCATTTTTTTATTTATAGCAGTTCAGTAAAAGTCAATTATATGAGACATAGTAGTAATAAACTAAAATCTAATAGTGGATGAGGTCATGGCACAAGACGTAAACAGACATCATGCAATAGCGCCTATTAGCGCAAAAGTTATGGGTTCAATCTCCATTTAAGGGAATGATTTTATTTAAATAATTTTTCTTCCGTATTCTGGTAGATAAAAAAACGAAGAAAGCACGGCGTTGAGTTTTGTCAGTCAAGGAGTCAGCATGCAGTGTTTCTAAAATTGGATGGAAAGCGTGAAGCAAAATGTTTTAACAACACGTTTAACGCTGCTCTGCGAAGAAAAAGGGTGAGGTGCAGTCGCGGAATTTTAAAATGTTTTATTATAATTTTATGACAGGAAAAAAAATATCATTATAGATATTCTTCCACTTTTTCATTATAAAAGAATAATTCAATTCCGTACGTTCGTACTAAATACACAAATAACATGTAAAAGTGATTAGTTTTAAAAAATATTACGTAAAAAATGTTTTCGTAGATTTAAACTGTTCATATGTGTAGATGTTCCTATATTGCAATTATAATAATTTTCTGTCTTCATATCAAATTACTGATAGAATAATAAATTACGGACACGGTATAACATTATTTATTTCTGTGTAATTATTTTATTACTACACATAATTTTTTTATTCAATAAAATACTGAAATTATATTTAAAATAGATTTTATGTGAATTTCAACTTATTAATGTTCATACAAAAGTGTAAGTCGCTAAGTCAAACTACTTTTTTCATTAAAATTAGTTGTAAATATTTTTGAGGTAAACATGTCTTAAGACAAAATTACATATTTTGACTAATTTTACTAACAGAGAATGATTTTAGAAATTACATGAGGATGAGAGATATTTTCTAAAATAAAAATATTACTATATTTGGTTAGATTTTTTTGTAAATAGCTTTTTTAGCAAATAATATTTTTAACTTTATCATGATATGCCTCAATAGATGTATTCCATAGCTCTAAATAAGTTTCCCATAAACTCTATTAAATATTGTTTTTCGATGGGACTCTCGATATTGTGGTGGCTAAAACACAATTTGTAGAAATCAAAATCATATTTAAAATCGGCCTCACACGCGCAATACGTACTTTATTGGCTCACCGCACATACACAATATTGTTCGATATGTGACCCCTAATACTACAAAATATTATTGACAATACTTCGTCTTAAAATCTGACACAGCCGCTCAGTAGCTTTATGTATATGCGTACATATTAAATCTAAAATGGCCAGAAAGAAAGAAGCCGTCGCTTTAGTTATTGCATTTAATTTATTTACAAAGAAAAGACAAAGACAACACAACAACACACAAGACAACTAAGAAACGAAAGAAACGATAGATTAAGGACTGGATGAGAAAAAAGCGGAGTTAGATAGAGAGAAATTAATATTTTTCTTAACATCGTCTCTTGAACAATTTGGTTGAATTTTTTTGTATACACTTAGCAGTATGTCTAGGGCATTATTATTTTTTTTACTTTATCTGGATAAGCTTCAGTAGACGTGTTCCATAACTCTGGATACGTTTTCCAAGTCTTAATAAAGCCTAGTAAATATTGTTTCTCAGTTGTATCAACACAGTCTTCGCTATCGACATATCGTCTTCCATATTCCAATAAAAAGCTTAAAAAAAATAATTTGAAATCTTTTTTTAACTAAAATATTCACTCGCCTAATATTCCTTTATATATTATTGTACGTGTGCGGCCAGGCACTCGACATTTACCTGATAGATAAAATTTTCATCTGTAAACCGACATTACAGACAACCAGTAATTTTTTGTGAACATTTAAAATTACCTACAAATTGACATTATCACGAAACAAAACCTTTTTTGGATGGTCAAAGTTACCGATAATCTTAATAATTTGACGATCGTATTTTTTTGTGTTTTCCTCAAAAAAATATAAATGTTGCCATATCAGTAAAATCGATTTTCGATAACGAGTTCCGACAGCCGATAGCTGTGTAAGTGGAGAAGGATTTTATTAAGGTGTAAAAACATTACAATTTTGAACAGTATTTAAAAAAATGTCGTCGAAAACAATTGCTACACCACTTATTCGTCATGTTACGGTACGATATTTAACTTATTATTTTTAATTTAAATTCTGCACCAATAATTTTCCTGCCTGTCAAAACCCTGTTATGTAAAACCATATGATTGATCGGGAATATAAAAACTCGCAGGCACTACTTACCGTGTAATAACTTAATATTTTGGTATAGGCCAGAAACTACGCACAAGTTGCTCCTGCATTGAAAAAGGATGTGAGAATTCAGTCTAGTGTTTTGCCCAATAAAACATTTGTGGCTGCATTGGATAATGGTTCCCCAGTAGCACGAGTAACTATCGCCTTTAAGTGAGTAGTATGTTATAATATACATTTTTCACATACCGACGTTTTAAAGCAATTTATGTGTATATAGAATTATATTCACTAAAATATAATGAATTCTAAATTTTAATTACTTTTTGATCAATTATAGGGCTGGATCACGCTATGAACCACAAGGTGAATTAGGCTTAGCCCACCTCTTACGTTCTGCTGCAGGACTTACTACAAAAAATGCTAGTGCTTTTATCATCCGTCGTCAACTTGCACAGATTGGTGCATCTTTCAATGCATCAGGGGACCGTGAATTCATCTACTATACTCTTGAGGTAATTAACAATAGACAATATATATAATATAATAATAATAATAATATTTATTAAATTAAAATTCTAGTACATAACCATAACTTAAATCAGTAATAACTAACTGCATTAGTATTAAACTGTGTTAAACAACTGTGTGTGTGTCTTTTAAACAAGGATCTGCCACAATTTTGTGCAAAATATGAGAAAATTTCTGTTTTATCCGCACATGCTGGGTTAGGTTAGTCAAAGTTCAATCTGTGCGCATGATCTTCAAAACAATCAGCACAGCTTACCTCCAAGGGACACAGTTTTTACCATGTACTCTAACACTATGATTATCACTAAACAACTTTGCTGGGATCACCATATTGTCTACAATGTTCCTACAAAATTTCAGAGCTATATATTTAACGGTCTAGGAGTAGTAGTAGTAGTAGTAGCATTACCTATCAACACACTTGCCCAGAAGAGCTTCGCTTCACTCAGCTCAGTAATGATTGTCAAATTTCAGGCTACCCAAAACAACTTACAGCAAGCTGTGGAATACTTGAATAATATTGTATCTAACCAGGAGTTTCGGCCTTGGGAATTAAGTGACAACCTTCCCCGTCTGAAGTATGATCTCGCAGTACTGCCTCCTCAGGTAAAGTACCTTAAGCTTCAAAGTTCATACTATATCTTATTGCTTGTCCACTGCATATGGCAGTTACTTGATACTTATTTACAACTTTCTGCTTTCTGAAATTTAAATGTTGAGTTTGGAGTGATGGAACTGAAGGAAGTATATCTTTCCAGCAAGAAAATGTGAAAATAATTAAATTCTCTGCAGTATTTTGTATAGTTTTATTAATAGGATGACTAACCATTTGTTGGACTGAAGTTATTAATTATAATAAAGCTATTCAATTTTCATTTTGCCACACTAGTAACTGGATAAAGCACTGCATTAAATTTCACAACTTATCACACAATATCCCAAAAATAAGGCAGTGTGTAGGGAACAGAGTGTGTTAGCACTAGGTTCTCTCTATTTATATGTGTTCCCCTTATCTACTATGTGTGTTATATATATTGTGAAGCTAAAAAAAATTATATAATAGTATAAAAGTATATATTACACATATACAGCTGATACTAAAGAAGCTGAAGCTGCAGTCAAAAGCTATAATTTGGCATGTAGATTCCTTGGGGAAGATAATACTGGGGAGTATTTCCCCAAATTTCTACAACTATGAGAGTTAACAAGTGTTTTTTGTGAAACTCGTAATCTATATATTTTTATAAAAGTACAATGTTTACAGGTTCGTGCAGTAGATTTGCTTCACAAAGCCGCATACCGCCGTGGTTTAGGCAATTCTCTGTTCATTGCCCCTAAGAAAATTGGTAAAATAAGCTCAGAGTCCCTTCAACACTTTGCCAGCAGTACCCTGACTCCTGGTCGATGTGCTGTTGCTGTTATCGGTAATAGCCAGGTAAATATACTTTATAATTAGCAACCTGTTGGCAGCTTGCTCTACACGGTTATTTGTTTAGTAATCTATGAAACAAATTATTTTCTTGTTCTAATAACATTTTCTTTTTCATCATCACATTGCAAACTAAAGTTTCAGACGATTCAATTAAACTTTTATAGTTAATTTATAGTTTCATAGTTATTATATAGTACTTTTAATTTCTTTGAACAAAATACTTTGTTAATATAAGTTTCTTATTTATAAACAAAAATATATAATGACTAGCATTTTTTTTGCCACCTTTTCCTTTTTGTTGTCTTAGCTGGTACAGCTGGTTAGTTTTTCTAATTGTTGTGACTTTTCACATTTTGTCATTTTACACCTAGAAATTATTAAATTAAATAGCAGTTCGATAATTATCACAAAAATTTCGTGTTTTAATACTTAATATATATTTATGAAATTTGATGTCATGAAATTTAGAACTCCCACCCCATTCTTTGCCACATTATGAACAAGAAGAATTTTGTGTCGAGATATTCTGTACTGCGACATGCTGTGACATGCACATTTAGTATGTTTTTTTTTTATGTGACACACAGAATAAGTAAAATTTAGGCTATGGAAATCAATGCTGTGAATTATCTAACCAGAATAGAGAAATTAAAAATTCTTTGCATATCCTCTCAAATATCGTCATTTCATAGTATTTGTTAACATTATGTTAGGATAGCATGTTAGAATGATATTTTGATGTAAATTGTTATAAGTAGTATTTTAATATTATTTAAAGTATTATAATCATAAATAAATGTACATAACATGTGGAATGTTAGTATACATACAATTAATTGTGTTATTTTACAATTAACAGGACAATGCCAGTTTAGTAGCACAGGCCCTTCAGTTGTCATCGGGTAGTGAAGCTCAGGGTGAAGCTTCTAAATACTATGGTGGAGAGTTAAGGTAATATAAAATTTAAATTATATTAATTTTAAAAGTGAAAATAAAAAAAAATGTGTATCTGAATGCAATTGCATACATTAATCTAATATTTTTATCTTCACACTCTATTCCACGAATAACAGAATAGCTAGAAGGAATCTAGTTTTGAGGCACTGTTCTTCAATTTCTGTCTAATTTTTGAGACGGAGTCAAAGCTGCGCTTTGTCTTGTTACAAGGAAATGAAAATAACTAATTTTCCCGAATTAAAAATGTAACCACTGCTGTCGCGTTTATAATCGCACGCTGTGCCACTCCGCCGCGACGGTCTCATTTGAAATTGACAAAGAGTATTAAATTTTATAAAACAAATTTATTTATTAGAAATTACATTGTTTTTTTTTATTTATCAGGAAGGAAATGGGTGGGGATTTAGCTCACGTAGCTATAGCAGTGCAAGGCGCACCCGCTGGTTCACCACAAAGCCTCGCTCTGGCTGTTGCTGCTAGAGGTATGTCTTTTTTATTGATTTTTTGACTTCATTCTGTATGTATAATAGAAACACTCCATTCACCATTGAAACACGTCGGCCCTCTTCTTTTCGCTAAATTCTTATGGCGTTGCGTGTTGAGTAGCGAATCTTAACACGTTATATCTCTTTACCAGAATGAGGTAAAAATAAATAAATATTTCAATGCCATATTAGTATTTAACGAAACAAACTCTTTAGTTTTAAAATATTAGTATAGATTACCCTTCGATAAGACCGTCGTGGAGCAGTGTCATAAACGTGCCACTCTAAACAGGATGTTTGTGGGTGAACCAACTTCAAATTCCAACTCGAGGAAGTGAAATATTAACTTAAATTTATATTTCCATTTCATCTCTCTGGTGTTAAGAGTAAGCGCTGCGTTGAGTTCCTCCACTTAACACCCATTGCCTCCAGAAATCGGCGGAACGTGAAGAAAGGAGTACCTTAACACTAAGTTCTTCTCCTCTGTGCGCGAGTTACAGCGTGTAGGTGATTTTTTTTATACTGGGTACTTTTATCTTAATAGTCCCAAAAATGTTTATATTTCTTCTTGACGTGATTCCATTGAAATTGATCTATATATATATACTTATGTAGTTAACATATTTTTGTTGTAATACGCGCTTACAGTCAGTTCATATTATATGATAAATCATATCTATATTATATTTTCAGCTCTCGGTAACGGACCTGTGACCAAATGGGGAGCGGATAACACTCCATTAGCCAAGTCCTTAGGAAATATTGGGCCGTTTGCAGCGGCCGGCTTCAATGTCTCATACTCCGACAATGGTCTGTTTGGCGTTGTTCTCTCCGTACCTAAAGATGAAGCTAATGCTGTAAGCTTATAAATAATTTACATTTTTTTTCTATTCCTTGGTGTGTATATATAATATACTTCTTCTTGTAGGAAGTTGTGGTTCATCAATTTTAACTAATTTTACATTACCAAAATAATTTAATGTAACTTGTAAGTTAGTCTTATAAGACTGTCTACATAAACAAGTCTTACATCTCTTTAATGTTAGTAAATGAGATTAAAGATATTTTAATCGGAACTTAACTCTGTGGCATTATGGAGTAGAAAAAAATAAAGAATTTTAGAAATTGGGTTAGCTTTACGCTTTATTCTGCACAACAGGATAGGCAGAGAAGAAACCTAGTGTTAAGACACTCCATTCCCCATTTCCGTCGTTTTCTGTGAGCATTGCGTATCGAGTGGCGGAACTCGACTCCGCGCTTGGCCTCGACACCAGAGCGAAGAAATGGCAATATAAATTTGATATAAATATTAAAAAATGTGGTATTGCTAATAAACACTTTAATTCAATTGTAACTGTATGTCCCTATGTATACTTTGAGGCAATCGTGGCGCAGTGGTTATGAGTTCGACCCCAATCAGAGGATTGATTCTATTTAAATTATTTTCATTTACCTTCTCATATCCCTCAATCCCTGCTATAAGCAGGATATACATGTGTGATGCTAAAAAAATAATACAAAAATACGTTGACAGGCTGTCAAAGCGGCTGGCAAAGTACTAAAGAGTGCTAACTTGAGTGCTGATGCCATCAAGGCTGGTAAGAACCTATTGAAGCTGCAAGTACTGAGCGAGGCTGACGAGGGTACAGCACTTGCTGAATCTATTGCCGCCCAGGGTCTATACTCTGGTTCTGTCAAATCACCACTCGACATAGCTAAAGATATTGATGGCCTATCCAACAGCGATGTTTCGCAGGTATGTTTTTATTATTATTATGTTTTTATAAATATTTTTTTTTTTCCTAATTTTATTTTTTTGTATTATTCATTGCTGTACGCCACACATGTAAAAAAACTATAGTTGATGGTTTTTTTTTTTATAAATGTCTAACACAACTTAATCTAAGAAATATGTCGTTAACATCAATTAAAAGAAACAGCACTTTACCAGGCTAATAAGGCGTCTCCAAAAGTTACTAAAAAACTCTACTATTAAAAAATAATCATAAAAACATTTATATATGGATATTTATGACAGTAAACACGACGGCTGTGGTTTCGATTCCCACTTGCAGAAATTAATTATTTTCATTTTCTCTTTTAACAAGACAAAGTGCGGTGTAGAGTTCTGCCACTTAACATGGCATTGTCTCGAAGATTTGGCGGTGCGTTGGGCATGGAGCGTCCTAACACTAAATTCCACTGTCTACCCTTTTTTTTCAATATAATGACTTTATTTCAGGCCCTATCAAATGCTGCAAAAAGCAAGGTGTCCATGGGTGCAGCTGGAAATCTCTCATTTGTACCCTATCTTGATGAACTGTAAACTGTTAATACTTAAATAGAATAGCAAGACAAAATATTAATTACAACCATGAAAACACCATTATCATAGAATCTTGATATATATGATATAATTTATTGTTGTATTAAATAAAAAAAATGTTAATTTCCATGTTTCTTGTGTTTAATTGTAGCTTATGACATGTTTATATTTGTCTTATAATTCATCCTTCTGCATGTCTCTGTATTTTCTTAACAAATTCTGCAGCACAAACATAACTTATCAAATGCTTGTATAGCAACCCAAATTTGGTTATGAAAATCCACATAAAATTCGCATTTACAAAAGAAAAAAATATCTATAGTAAATTTGAAAAAAAATGCAAGGCATATACAAAGTGTTTTTGTCGTCACCACTTTAAATGAAACCACAGTTAACTACTCTATTAAAAACCTAATACAATTAAAACAAAAGATATTGTTCCAAAAATAAAATAGTTATTTTATCAAATAAAATGATCGTTGTAAAATAAAAGGCTATTTGTCAAGAATGACGCATACATACACAAACGTGTATGTAAGAGTTAAAGCAGTAGGTAATGACGGCGATATTAAATTGCGTAAAAAAGTACGAGAAGCATTCCAATTCCATTATGTAATACAGGTGTTCCCAACGTTTTCTTGATCGGCTACCACTGCATCACATGTAGATATACTAAAATTTTACTGTGATAATTAAACAGCACCCTCGCCTCACCACATTTAGGCGGACCACCATTGTTCCGCAGACCACTGGTTGGAAAACCACTAACATAATAGAAGGAAAGGTATCCCTTTCTCGTTCTAGTATATTTTTTGAGAATAAATGTGGCAGATCGGCAATGCTTAGTACTATTTTTTATACTAGTAGGTGTTTACATACAATATGGATAAATATCCTGAAATAATAAAAAAGATTCTGCGTCTTAACTGTTGAGGTATCTTAATTAATTTCTTTAGAAAAGGAAACCTTTACACCTTAACCAACATTTTGTCAAGATAGCCCATGAAATGCAATTACGTAGGCTAGGTAGGTAGTGAGGTCAGTCGTCACGCAGGGGCACAAAGTATTCCTGTCAACGCGACTGGTTGTGGATTCGTACTCACGCGAGGAAATGAAATATATTTTTTAATCCTTTTCTTCTCTCTGGTGTCGAGGCAACAGGCTGCGTTGAGTTACGCCACTCAACAAGCAATGTCTCCAGAATTCGTCACTTCCCGTACGATAAGTGGGGAACGGAGTGTCTTAACAGCATCAGCAGGGTAGGTAGAGAGAACCACTAGGTTCTCTTTGTTGCTGTTGAGTGCGGGATACACGTGAAGCTGGTTTTGTATTTTTTAAGTAGTAGTATGTACTGTTGTCTTAGATTACATCCATTAAATATATCCATTAAAAAAATAAAGTACAGCGGTTATTATTTTTATTTTATGTTTTTTTTGTCATCAATGTAAACAAACTCAAACACTTAAATTTTTTGAAAAGAATTTGCTATTCATAGCTTATTTCTTTAAATCAAAACAACATGTAAAATATTTTATCTACTGAAGACTTTTTTAAAAATATAATTTTAAAAACAATAAAATTGATTAAAAACAATAAAACAACCACGAAAATTTTAATTATTTATAGCTTAGTTTAGTTTTAAAAATATGATATTGAATATTAATATATCTATTAATATTTTTATTTAACTGTTAATGATTAAAACTAAATAAATATGAAATTTGTACCTTATGTTTCGAAGAATTTGCCCATGTGCGTCGTGTATACTAAGAAAAAATGGGCAGCAGTGCATTCTTTTTTTTTTGTGCACATTCTATTATATCTGTATTCAATATGCCCTTTGGGTATATATGTTCTGTGTGAATATGTCAATCTTATATCTTAATGTCAATTTGTCAATATTCAATTATTTAATATAAATAACTGTCGGTTACAAGTTACTCCCTTTAACTTTGCTCAGTAATTACAAGATATATTGTACAAGTGCCTATGTTAAGGTGCAAATAATTTATTTGTTTGTAATGTATATTTAGTAATTTTAAAAATGTACTTGTCATCAGTTAGTTCACGCTTATTATTGTACGATACAAACAGTTGGGATTTAAAAAAGACTTACGGATGTTATGATGGTGTAATAAGAAATATATCGTGGAGTGATGATAGTAAATATATTTTGCAGGTAAATTATTACTGCTTACATGACTTCTACTTGACAATAAAATGCTACTAATGTATATATTTTATTAACAATTTGTAAGGTATTATTTATAATTGTTGAATTAACTTAAAAAAATATGCCAATAATTCTGAAAACTTGGATTGCAGGTTAATTCATCTGGATTAATAGAAATATTAAGTCCAGCTGACCATGATGTCAGAAGCTTACAACACATTTCTATGAAAGACACCTGGTCAGCTAGTTTTCACAGAGATGGTCATCGTAATGTTGCTGTAGGCACTAAAAGTGGCAATGTAAAAATATGGGATACTAAAAACAAAACCATTACAAAAACATTTCCAACACCATTGCAACCATCATGTGTAACTCTTCTAAGTTATAATGCAAAAAATACTAGTTTAGCAGCAACTATGGTAAATGGTGACACAACTATATATGGTCTTGTATCTAATATTCCAGTGTTAACTGTAAAACTTACTTGCTCTAAAAGTATTTCAGCTATGAAATTCCATCATGAGTCAAGGTCATTATTAGGCTTAGCTACAGATGAAGGGCATGTTGTTTTGAGAGATATTACAACCAACAAAGACAAAGCATTTTTTGAAAATATTCATGCTTCACCCGTTAGTGATTTTTCTTTTTCACTTGTTAATAAAGATGTCATGTTATCAAGTGGCTATGATAAAATAATACAAGTCTATGATATTAGAATGCAAAATGTTGTGTCTACAGTTAAAACAACATATACACTAACATCATTAACTATTAATTCAGAAAATCAAATTGCACTTGGTACTAAAAGTGGTCATGTTTTGATATATGACTTAAGAGACTTTTCAGGACCTTATAAAGTCTTGAAGGGGCATGAAGAAGAAGTCAGCAAAGTTGCATTTCAACCAGCAAGACGAAAGACTCTATCAAATGAATTGAGTCTAAGAGAAGATGTTGAAACTACTTCACATTTAAAAGCTCAATCTCCAGTTAAAACCAGAACATCTGATGTCTTTTTTATGAATGATACTCCCCCTAAAAATAATTTAGATACGTCTGGATTTGGGGCTGAAAACAAAGCTGATTCTTTTCTTGTTATGTTAGGATTAGATAAGACTAATAACGATTTTGAAGAAGATGCCAATAAATCCACAGAATATGAGAGAAAAAGTGATAAGCATGAAGTGAAATATCGCCACCTAGATGCTGAAAAGAATATAAATAAAATATCTACTCCTTTAAATAGTAGAACACCTGAAAACTTGGGATTTCCATCACCATTATGTTTGCCTAATGGAATTGACGAGAAAAGAAATTCTAACACTAATTTGTCAAGTATAAAACAGACCAATCCCAACAACAATGCACCCAATATTGATACAAATGTTGTAGAAGAGCTTAAGGATTTTATTAAACTTTCTCTATCCTATATTGCCGTTGACAATAAAAATTATTTCCTACATATAATGATGAATTTAACTAAACAAAAATTATTTCTCGAAAAACAGCTATCTGCTTTGAATGAACAAGTTCAAATTTTAACACAAAATCAAACTTCTTTGATGGAAGCCAACAGAAAATTAACTTTACAAATTGATCAATTAAAACAAAATAACTTTTAACTGCTATATGAAAAAACAAATCTGGAATAATGAATTGCTATAAGATATCAATTATGTCTTTACAGTATGATATCTAACCTAGCTTTAAAATATTTATAATATAATTGTTTAAATTTTCTTTTGTTTAATCTATAAAAGCTGTTACAAATAGGTAAAATTAAGTACTCTGTGTTGACTTGAATATAAAAAGTAGAATCTCAAGGTGATAATAATTTAAGAAAAAATAAAATACTTATTTTATGTAAAATTTCACTTTAAATATTTCCTTTGTTATGTATGGGATTAAATACTTTCTGTATTGTTAGTATCAATAAAGATGTATATATAAGAATTGGATATTTTACTAAAAATATGCCAACAAAATGGTAAATACTACTTTAAAATTTTTAATGAACTATTTATTAACAAAAAATGTTTTATTGGGAAGTTGAAGAAAAGGCAATAAAACTATTTCTTCATTCATCACAATTTATTGCACTTCAGCTTCGGTTAATAACATGTTAGGGATTCCTTTGGTGATTGGAAATTGTCGCCCAGATTCCGGACACGTCAAATATCCTTCTTCAACCTCAATTTCTAATAGAACTCGGTGAGCCTTTTTTAAAAAATCTTTGTTTTCTTCGTAATTCGGTTCAATTGTTTGAGGTAACCCTTCACTGTGACCTATGCTATCAGCAGCTCTCCACAGAACTTCCCAGTTTAATTTTGGGATTATTCTGGTAATGAAGTCCGGATTAAAATCTACTTCGCTAATTTTAACATCCTTTGCATTTATTGTAAGTGGGTAACCTGTAAGCACTCCTTTCAAACATTTTGATGTAAGCATATTATGCGTCATAAGTTTCATTGTATCGTTTAATGCTAAATTACGTCTTAGATTTTCAATATAATATATTAATGTAATTAATATAGTTTCATTATTTAATACTCGAACGGCGAATGGTATTAAAAATCACATAAAACGAGATGTTTACTGTCAAAGTGTCAAATTGACAAATATTAAGTGACATTAGCGTTGCAATCAGTGCCATATACCAAATTAGATTTTTAAAAAGACGTAGGCCAAATAAGAAAATTTCGGAGAAATAGTTTTATATCATCGGATCCCAAACAGTGGTCCGAAAACCAGTAGTGTAGTAAAATATAGTACGCGAATGATTTAAAATTTTGGTAAATCACAAAATACTTTGAAATTCAATGATTTTTAATATTTCATAAAAAAATTACACACCATGGGGTGTGTAATTTTAACATACAAAATGTCCGTTTTTTTTTTACTTTCGACTTTTAAATGATTTTATTTGTTAAGTTATTAATTTATTTTTATTATACCTACAAAGTGGTCCCCGCCAACCAGAATTTTATAAAAGTGGTCCCTGATCAAGAAAAGATTGGGAGCCCCTGTTCTGTATGACCAAGGGGCAGGACATCTACGTACTTTTTTTTTATAGAAATTAAGAGAGATGGATGGGTAATTTTTAAGATCCAAAAAGTAGCAGATTGATAAAATTATTTTTAGAGATATCTCACCCAACGAAAGTAATATTCCAATAGCCGATACGGCTAATATTTTTAGTTGAGAATGATAATGAAAGTGATTAGTACTGAACTGGAACACTGGGCAAATTACAATCGTTTCAGAAAACAAAACATTATAAATTAAGTTAGATAAAAATAAGTTGTTACGTAGGGGGACAAAGTGTGACTGTAAAATCGGTTGATTGTCGGTTCGATTCCACTCGAGGAAATAAAATATTTATTTTCATTTATATCACCATTTTTTCGCTCTGGTGGCGAGGCAAAGCTCGGCGTTGAATTCCGCCACTTAACATGCAATGCTTCCAAAATTCGGTGGAAAGTGGGGAACGGGGTCTTAACACTAGGTTCTCTCTGCCTACCCTGCTGTGTGTGGGATACAGCGTGAAACTAGTTTATTTTTAAATAAAAAACAAGCTTTTTTTCTAAAATTAACCCAATTAAAATATACACAATTAATTGTAAATAGCTACGACTGCAATAATATATCGGCACCAATAGAGTACCTACTTTTTATAATTAATTAATATAATAAACAAATTTGTAAAACACAAAAATACTTCACAAAAATTGGTTGATTCCATACAATTTTTTTTCTGGTCTACTAATACTAATCAGAAACAAAGAAAATTATTATAAGTAGGGTATGTGTAAAAAAAGAAAAAATATGACTTTCTATTGCAACGACATGATAATCTGAAACAGGTCTGGTAAGTAAATATTTTTTTTTTGCAAAAAACTGAACATTCACATATATAATTATGTGAAATCATATTTGTACATCTAAACAAATAATAAAGTTATCGATCTTGTCTTAAAATTTGATGTTTAGGTTATGTGCTGTTTACTCATGCCATTTCACATACTTGGCCAATGGTTAAAATAAAGAGAAGCTCTAGTTTAGACCACGCTGTATACTGTCTTCTTTAAAATCCTTTTTTCTCTTGAATAATGGAACACTAGCAAAATATAATTTCACATATAACTTAGTAATTTAAATTCTCTCTTATAAATGTTTATGAAAATATATTAGGTATTATTACTTCTGTCGATTTTGTCTCAGCTTACTAAAACTGATTATGTATAGATAGTTATTATCGTCTTAAACTGTTTTTGATATGCACGATTTTTTTTAATAAATAAATAAATTAAAATATAGTATATTATTCCTTTTTATCAGGTACTACTTATAATTCAGATTTTAATCGTTAAATATATATATCTAAAATAGTACATAATATCTATAATAGCAGTACCATACTGCACTGTATGTTTTTCAACTGAATTCCAGAATCAAGCCATTGCTTAATATTGCCTATATATTTAGGTACCGCTTAAATAGTCTGTGGTATTTGAAGTTTGATTTGTCATTTAGTCGTTTGATTCTTAACAATAGAAATTTAACTATAAACGTGTACTATATTTTTTGTTGATATGAGTTTTCGATGATATGATATTATATTATTCTAAATCACTTGTTTTAGCTTAATTGAGAATTTAAATATGGATCCCCAAAATTCTTCTTGTGGAGGAAATATAGAAGCCAGTCAAGCATCTACATCACAGTTATCAGATTTACTACAATCAGCAGCTTTAAATATTTCAAATGAAAGAATAAATGAAACAAAAAAACAAATCGTATTACCATCAACTAGCACTTCGTGTAGTAATGAGGATAGTTCTACTAACTGCCACAATGCCAACCTACCAGAACAAAGTAAGAACATAACTAGCAATAATGATTCTTCTCAAAATTCTCCTTCAAAGATGTCTAAAAAAAAGAATGCTAAAAAGAAAGAAAGGTTAAAAAAATTACATATCGAAATGGCAAACGATAATAAGCAACCTGAAACCATCCAAACTGCTCCAGCAGCTCCTACACAGAATGGTATAACATCAGTACACGATTTTTTTTTAAAACATATTACACCATTATATGCAAGTGCTAATTCGAGGTATCTAGAAAATCTAACTCATCACCCACAGTATTTTATTATGCAGAATGTACATTTTGGAGAAATGTATCACAACCATCACATCACAACAGCTGCAAGTCTACCAAATTCTCCATTTGTACAACAATCTTATCCATCAAATCCTCAAAATGTACTCTTTCATAATACACCAATATTTCACCATAATCAGCCAAAATATTTTCAGAATGCTTTACAGCATCCATTATTGAGCCAAAGTTTTGTCCACACAAACCATCATAACTTTCAACAGGCATCTGGTGTACACCACATGATAAAAAGTTCTACATTTATAAATTCACAAATTACACAAAATGAACATCTCTCTCAACAAACTATGAACAGTGCTCCGAGACAAAGAATGAATTCAAAGAAAAAAGATGTTAGTGATAATGAAGAGAGACAATTTAGCCCTTACTTATCTATTGAAGAAGTTGAAAAGGGATTACAAAATGATATATTATTGGAGGGGGTTTTGCGAATCAATCCTAGGCAATTTCAACATTCTTATGTGTCTAGTGCTGATAAAAGTGAGCAAGATGTCCTCATTGATGGAGTTAAAAATAGAAATCGTGCTTTGGAAGGAGATATTGTTATTATACAATTTATTGAGGATGATTCTGAAGAAGATAAAACAAATGGTGAAGATAAACAAAAGAAAGGCAAAGTAGTTTTTATAAAAGAGAAAGTTCATACTCGTTTATGTATTGGAAATTTAAAGTTAATGCCTGACAAAAGTAGACAAAGAGCACTTTTTGTGCCCAGGGACTACAGAGTACCCCGACTTAATATACTATTTACAAATTGGCCTAATAATTTTTATAAAGAAGCAAAAAGTTATGAAAATACTTTGTTTCTGGCAAAAATTGAAGAATGGAAAGATGTAAGGTATGCAATGGGAAAAATAATACGTCAGATAGGCCAGTCAGGTGATATGGAAACTGAGACAAAAGCTATTCTAGCTCAAACAGATTTAGATATAACACCATTTGGATCTGAAGTACAACAGTTCTATCCCAATTCTGATTATGTGATTCCTGAAGAAGAAATTAGTTTGCGCAAAGACTGCCGAAAAATGTGTATTTTCAGTATAGATCCATTAAGTTGTCGTGATGTAGATGATGCTGTTTCCTGTGAAAGATTAAGTAATGGCAACTTTGAGATTGGAGTACATATTTCAGACGTTGCACACTTCTTGGCAGAAAACACAATTTTAGATAAGAAAGTTGCAGAAAAAGCTACTACCATCTATATGGTGGAGAGGGCTTATCACATGTTGCCTGATGACTTGTGTATGCTCTGTTCACTTTTCTCAGGTATTGATAAATTGGCTTTCTCAATTTTTTGGGAGATGACTGAGGATGCTCAAATTGTTCGACACACATTCACAAAAACTGTCATACATTCCTGTGGTCAACTAGCTTATGAGAATGCACAAGCAGTACTTGATAATATTGAAAATGCTGAGAGTGGTTTTCCAGAATTGTGCAATGGTTTTTGTTTCGAAGATGTCAAACAAAGAATAAAAAAATTAGGTGAATTATCAGCAATATTAAGGAAAAGAAGATTTGAAGGTGGAGCCTTAAAATTGGATCACCCAAAAGTATCATTCCATTTAAATCCAGCAAATGGCTTACCAGATTCTTTCTTAATTTCTGATAGTAAAACAAGCCATCAGTTAATTGAAGAATTTATGCTTTTAGCTAATATAGCTGTAGCTCATAGAATATATGATGACCATCCTAAACTTGCCTTTTTAAGATGTCATCCACCTCCTAGTGTTTATATGTTAAAACAACTGGCAAAATCTTTAAAACCTATGGGTATTAATATAAAAATTAACTCAGCTGGAGAATTGCATAAATCTTTATTACCCTATATTGAATCTGATAGTACAGACAGAGGAAGAGCTATGGTTCTCAATATGTTATGTGCTAAGCCTATGGCAAGAGCTAAATATTTTTGTGCCGGTAGTCCAGAAGATGATTATAGCCATTATGCTTTGAATGTTCCATTATACACACATTTCACAAGCCCTATACGACGCTACGCTGATATAATGGTCCACAGGTACAGGTTTTTTAATGCAATCTTTTTAAAAATTTGTCTGATTTTACTGTTTCAACAGTTTTATTTACACTTATATGGTTGTGGGTTCGATTCCGAGTCTGATCTATCAATCATATAAAAAATAATTGTAGATTTTTATTTTACAATTTTCTTTCCCTTTTAGATTACTAGCAGCAAGCATACAATATAGGGAAACACCTAAATGGGAAGAGGATGCAGTTTCGATGATAGCCGCACAATGTAATAAACAGAAGTACAATGCTAAAAAAGCAGGCGAACTCTCAACAGAGTTATACATATTAAAATATATTGAACTAAACAGTCCTATTATTACTGAGGCTGTTGTTGTAGAGGTTAGAGAAAAGTACATTGATGTCATAGTTATTTCTATGGGATTAAATAGAAGAATATTTTTTAACAGTGTAAGTTTTTGGTTTAACTCAATTTTTTTTAATGGTTTCTTTATAGCTTGTAAATCTGAAAAAGAAATTGTATCATGTGAATTTTGTGGTGGTGGTTGTGGTTTTGTGGCAAAGCATAAGTGAAACTAAATGGACAGTTGTTGGTTTGATTCCAATTCAGGGATTTCATTTATTCTCTTTGGTAATTAAATAAAGTAATATACCATATATGGTAAATTGGATGGAACTTAGGAAAAACTGTATCTTAATCCTGGCAACCTATTTCTTTATTATATTATTGTGTCTATATAGTAGATATCTACACTTTTACATGGGATACAATGCGGAACTAAAAATATACCATTCATATTAATTAAAATTTTATTTTTAGGACTTTCCTGGAGAATATGAGTGCATCAAAAGTGATTTGGGTATTAAATTATCTAAAATGAAGTTGACTTGGATGAAAACCGACGATTTACCCAGCGTCACACAAATGATTGAAGTGTTTTCCTTATTACAAATTGAGATGCACAAAGGTGATGATATGGTGAAGGTTGAGACAAAGCTAGTACGGCCGCAATGTACAAATTCATAGTTTCATATTATTTTATATTATATTTTTATATGGTTGACAAGTACATACAAGTAGGAAAATAGAATTTTAATTGTTTTATAACTATAGTTGTTGATGTTAGTGAATGGTAACAATTGTGTGCTATTATTGCATCACTATTAATAGTTGTAATTGTATTTTTCTTACGTAACACAAGTAGACTTATATAATAAAAAAGCACAACTTTTTAATAGGTAATAAATACTTTTGTTTAATAAATAATATTATATTATATTTAGTTTAGAAGGTACCTTGACAAGGTATAATTGCAAAAAATTTTAAACTGCACTTTTTAAAATATTAAATGTAGTATTAAATGTGTTAATAACTTTTCTCGAAAAGGTCTCAGTAGTGTTTCCCATATTTAGCATAACCTGAATTTTATGTTATACATTTATGTAAACTTGCTCAGTATTCAGTAAGCATATCATGTTTATAAATTTTTCATTACTTGACTTCTCTGAAGAGATTAATATATGAACTATCTATATTATTTTATACATTTTATTATAATAATGATTTTATAGTTTTTTTAAAAGAGTTGTAAGATAATTAAAAAAAAACAAAAAGTTTTGTATAATGCATTTATTTTTATGAATTTATTAAAATGGATAATTGGGATACTGTACAATGTAGTAATATTTTGATCGGAATAATTGTATAGTTGTATTATTTTTATAATGGATTTTGATCATAGATTTATCTTGAAAATATTCTAAATTAGGACATTTTATAATCTGTTACCATTTTTGATTCAGTCATAAATTAAATTATATAATTATATTACGAATTAGACAGATCATCCATCAGATTTAGTAAAAATTGATGTGCTCAGTCAAGACCAGACATTATATGTGGTAGTAAATAAAAAATCGATATATTAATTGTTTCAATTTATTTTATGAGTATATCTTATCATAAACATATCAGCTATGTTATATTTAATAATCAATACACACATATACAAGTTTAAGATTCATAGCAAATTGGGATTATTAAGAAAGTAGGAACAACCGAACCCCCAAATTTACAAGTCTCATTTGGTAGAAGAAAAATGTAATTTAGTAGTAATCCTTTTATTTTGCAAAAAAAGGTACTAGTTGTCAGTAATATCGACGAATGATAAGTTTTCGCGATAACGTCATAAGAAAACTAAAGCAACTTTTCTTTATTATATTACATACTTCTGTCTATTGAATTATTATTATTTTGTATAAGAAAAGTAAGAAGATAGTAAACAGTTTTTTTATAAAATTAACTCGTTGATTCTGAAAATCAGCTTCACGCTGTGCAGGCAGAAGGAGATTAGTGTAAAGACATTCTATTCCCCATTTGATCCCGGACTTTTGCCTTAGTGCCAGAGCGAAATAAACATATTTATAATAATTATTTCCCTCGAATGACGAGTCATCGAACCGACAACCGTTCGCGTTACAGAATACACACTTACCCTTGTGCCCAGGCGCCACGATGGTCTTATATTTAAATAAAGATGGTTTTAAAAAGGGTTCAAAAAGAGCCGCTCAGACAGCGACAACGCCCCACGCCCCGCCACGAGTGGCGGAGTGAACGATCATCGAGAGCTGTCGGCCGAAGCCGCGCCCGCCTCACGCTCAGGGCGCCGCGCCACGTCTCCTCATCGCGGCTGGCACGATCTCACATGTTATGTGGATCTCGTGAAGAGCTTACTATAGAAATGATCCTATGAAGTAAGGTCTTAATGAAGTTTGTAAAATTTTTGGTAGTCATTCTGCGCGAGAACATCTTGCCATCGCGATTCAGAATTCGCCTAAAATGGTATAACGCCATCTAGCGTTGGCTATGATGATCAAGACATAGTATAATACTATTATAGTTATTATAATACGTGGTTTATACGCTTGTAATGGCAAAAGCTCACAAAGTGTGAATGCTCTTTTTATATATACTGTTAAAAAATACCTTTATAACCTGGATATGTGTATTTTGTGGTGTGGATTGGCCTTTATATTTTATCTGTAGTTCCGTTTTCTTAAGTCATTACAATTCAAAATTTGATTTTTGCTAAAATATATAACATTTTTATTTACATATTGTGTTAACGGATATAGTGATTGTTGAAAATAAGTATTACAAATTTTCAAATTAATACATTCAAAAGTATAAAATGAATGTGTATCAAGACTTACTTCAAAATAGAGATAGTAATTCAGCAGCAATTTTTTTTGAAAAATTGTGTAGTATTTTTTCTAAAAAATCCGCAAAAGTTTTGGATATTAACAATTTAGAATTAATTGATGAAGACCTAATTGATGAAATAAAGAGTCTATCTTTGGATTTATCAATATGTTTTGGAAAGACTCTTAGGGATATGAAATGTTCTATAATAGACAAGGAAAACTTACGAACTCACGATATTTTTTTGAAATACAAGGGCTATAATAAAATAACTATTTCCTCTGTCAATTTGCCACACTCACAACTACAAGATCGTGAATATTTGTCCATTGAAGAAGTGATAACAGCATATTTAAATTACATAAAAAGTTTGAGTGTATATTTAAAAGAATTGGAGAATATAGACCAGCACTTCACTGTAGTGGAACCTGTCAAACCAACTTTTAAAGATGATTATCGAAGAATTGCTCTTGGTTTGGTATTGTTTCTTGATTCATCACTTATTTAACCATTGCTAAATGTAATATGGAAAAGTTATTTACAGATGAAAGAGTTTGGTTACATGTAGAAATTACAACTAATGGATTAGCTACCAATGTTCATCTGGTTGGTCAGTCAGAAGAATGGCATGATAAATTACAAGATAGGCTATTATCTTGGGACCATGACAAAGAAATTGTGGAAAATATTTTAACTGTATTTGGTAAGTTAAAAATATCAAGTGATTATTGTTAACTTATTTTATTTTTTAATTTATTAAATTACAATATTTTTGCAGATTCGTTGAAGACAAAACATTCTGTAAAACAAATAAATATGAATATGGATGCTATTATTAACAAAGATTTGCAAACTTTATCATGTGGAATTTGTTTTTGTTCAGAGTTGCCTGATAACCTTGGTGTACCACAGCCATTATGTCAGAATCCCAAATGTGGTGTTTACTTCCATAAAAACTGTTTATTTCAGGTATGTCACTGTAAAGTGCAAGTGGCTGTTTTAAATGTGTATATTTAACATTCACCTCTATTGTCTAAGCTCTTTTTATTGACACCAAATTTGAAATTATTCTACTAGTAAAATATGCCACACTGTTTTTGGCCTAAGAATCCCAGTGCATAAATCTGCAGGTATCTGTTTTTTTAATGTTTTAAGAATGATACATGATATTAGAATAGATTATTCCACTAAATAAGTTTCATTTAAAAAAACCAGATACTTGCAGATTTATGTACTGCACAAGTAGATCTTTCCTAAATATTTTTACAATGAGATGTGCCATTATAGCAAACTTTGATATAGAAATTTAAAACATTAACAAAAAAATATCTCTTTTGTTCAATAATTGCAAAAAAACTGCTTACGTAATACTTGACGACCCCTTTGCTAAATATTAAGGAGCCATCCATTAGTTAGCCGTCTCATGTTCAGGGGGTAGATGAGTGTGATTTGAAGTGATTAGTATGATAAGGGGTGGCGAGTCCTAACTTACTTTTTTATAATAAAAGCAATTTAATAATTAACACCATTAAAAGAATCAAATCCTTCTGGAAGATAACTATATTTGAAATATTGTACTAAACATCCATCCATCCATGAGGCCAATCGTGGCGCAGGGGTACAGAGTGTGACCGTAAAATCGACCTTGTTGTGAGTTTGATCCCCACTCAAGGAGATAAAATATTTTCATTTCTTTCCTCTGGTGTCGAGGCTAAAGCGCGGCGTTGGGTTCCGCCGCTCTACATGTAATAATACTCCAGAACTCAGCAAAAAGTGGAGAATGGTGTGTCTTAACACTAGGTTCCCTGCCTACTCTGCTCTATGCAGGATACAAGTTGTATGTGAAGCTGATTATTTAATTTATCAAACATCAAAATTTAATTAGAATGTGTGAAACAGTAACTATTTATATATTTTCAATTGATTTGATTTATGTTAGACATTTAAATAATTTAGTAATATGTATGCCATGAATATGTCATTATAATAGCTTAATGCTGTATCTCAAATATATAGTAGGGAGCCTACCCTACTGTGGGGGAAGTGTTAAGATACAACGTCCCTTATATTCCGCCCAATTATTACTTATAGTGTATTGAGATGCATTACTGAAAATAATTTATCTTCGCGAGTAGGGATCGAACCCACGACAGTCGTGCTTACAGTAAGATGTTGTACTGTTGCACCACAACGGCCAATAATAATATATATTTATTATATTGTTTTCAGTGGTTGGTTGCTTGTGAAGGTGGCAGAGTTCCAGCCTTTGGGATAGCTAATGGCAGTTGCCCTACCTGTCTACAACCAATTACGTGCAGCGAAAAAGATAATTAAAACGTTAATTTATAGTGTTTTTAAATGATTTTTAAGTAAATAAATAAAAATAATATTTGAACATTTTTATGACCAACCTGTTTTTAAAGTGTATAATGGAATAAAGAAGATAAAGTGCCTGTAATTTTACTATAGTTTTATGAGATGATGAAGCAAATGTGACTAATTTCATATTATTATTATTTTTTTATACAAATATATTATTATAAGGTACTCAATCGAGCCTAATCGTGGCGCAGGGGCAGTGTGACTGTAAACTTGACTGGTTGTGGGTTCAAGCTCCACTTGAAATATAATATATGTAATGTTTAAATGCATATTTTTCTTTCTTCACTACACACCAGTGTGCACAGACAAAGCACGGCGATGAGTTCGGCCTCTCAACACGCAATGCCTCTAGAATTCAGTGGAAAATGGGAAACGGAGTATTAATATACTAGGTTCCCTGCAAAATTTTGTGTGTTGCTTATGGTACAAACATTTATTGTATTTTACTACATAAATGTCGCATCTTTTGTCGACAGTAAATATTTTGTGACTCTCACCTCTTTTCTGATCTAAATACGATTTTATAGGTAAATTGAAAAATACAGCACATATTTCATTCATAGTGAAAAAGCATAATTCTTCAAAACTTCTTATCAGTTAGCCAGAGAACCTATTGTCTTAACCCTAATTCGGGTACATTTGTGGGGAGTGTCGAAATCCACCCAACACACATAATATATATAATTATTTCCCTGAGCTCAGAGATCAAAGCTACAGCTACCAACGTTATTACAAACTGACCTCTGGTGGTATATGGAAGCAATGTTCATCGTGTCCTAAATCTTTATAATTTATTATTAGAGATTATTAAAAAAAATATTCTTCTACACAGGATCGTCTGAATAAGGAAAGCGATCATGAATAACAATTTTTGTGTTTTGATATGCGATGTTTTTTACTGCTTGGTAGTCTTGTCCCCCTATCGCAGAAATAACATTAAAAAAAGATTTAAAAATACCCTTACACGAACATGTCTATGAAAATTTAAGAAAAAACCTGTAGATACACTCTTGCTGATCACATACATTTTTCCATTCTTCTACATTGATAGTTTAACTTTGTCTTTCCCTTATAATACATCGAATACAAATAAAACATTAAGAATTAAATATGTGGCGCTGCTATCAGAACAAGAGGTGTAAGCCGAATAAGGTCAAGGAAAAATGTGCCGCGCTTGATGGTCGACGTCATTTCTACACTATATGGACAGTCACACAAATGCAAAGCTCAGTTTAGAACTCGCGGAATGTTCTCTTTTTATTTCACTTAACGTCATCTAAAAAGATATATATATTATTTGGTTAAATGAAATTATTATTTATTTGAACAAATTAAATAAGCACTTAACAAAATCTTTAGGTTGACTAAAAGGCATATTGTTTGAAATTTTTTAATATTATTAAAAATTACGTAGACATAATATTTTGTGGTTACATAGAGAATAATTCTGTATAAACTGTTGCGAACAATGCTCGCGTCAGCTGTTGAACGACAGTTGGCAAAGCATTCACTTGGAGCCATCGGCACTTTGTAATGGCATATTGTTGAAAATTCGTATTCCTACTATGTATAATTAATTCGAACAAAAAAAGCGGGTATGAAACGGTACACAAAATCTTTATTAAAATTATATAAACAGAATTCACATGACAAAATAAATGAGTACTGCTCAACCAGCGTCGCTTACAAAATTAACGTTAAAGTTTATTACAACTAGTATTTTATGTATAAATCATTTATATTGCCATGTAAAAATGTAAGGTGTTGACTATCTTTAAAAGTAATTCATCACAAGGGTATACTTTCGTAAGTGCGGGTTGAGAGGCTGGTGCTTGATCCAGGAGCCTCGCCACTTTGCGGACCAGTCTCACGACCAACATTCTGGAATATATTAACAATTAATTATAATATGGTTCAAATGTATAAATTGCATTTTATTTTAGATTAGATTTTATATTTTATTATATTTTATTTATATATTATATTTTATTTAGATTCATCGTGGTGCATCGCCGCAGGGTCTGACTATAAACAGGACGATCGTAGGTTTGATTCTTAATCGTGAGAGTGAATTATTTTCATTTCTTTGCTCTGATAAAAAGGTAAAATGCGGCGTTGGGTCCCCTCAATGTCTCGAAAACGGGGTTGTGTGTAGAAAAAGCAAAGTATATAAACGTGCATGAAGAATTATTATGTGACTTTGGACATATTTAACATTTCAGCAGAGATAGAGCTGGTATGTATGAATATCCTGGATTTGTATTGCTTTACAAGAGGGCGTCTGGGGGCCGTCCCGAATATTCTTGTGCGCAAGGGATTCTGACCCTATATTATTTACTAAACTACATAATATAATTGCAGTTTGTTTTTAATTTCATCTTACGATAAGAAAAGTGTATTAATTTTCTAATCGTAAGATGAAATTAAAGACGTTTCTTATCGTTGAGTATATGATTTGTTCGATTATGGGTTAAATAAATAGCAAACAATTCGAGTAAATAAACAAATTAAAACAAACTGTTTTATTAGGGCGCCGTATCGTAAGAGTTAAACGGGACTCTGTTATTAAAACTTCGATGTCTGTCTGTCTGATAGTACGTCATGAACCATGATAGTCAGACGGTTGAAATTTTCATAGATAATGCTATAACGACAAATATTGAAAAATAGAATAAAATAAATATTTAATGGAGCTCCCACACAACAAACGTGATTCTTTAGTCGTTTTTATACATAATGGTTCGAAACTCTCTGTACGCGAGCCCAACTTCGCAAACGACTCGCATTGGGCCGAAGAGCCCGTGACAGTCACACTTTTATTATTTGACAAAAACTTGAAACTAAAGTTTCTCTGCATACTGCATACACCCACCTACGTACTACGTACTATCAGTGAATATGAAAATTGTATGGTGATTAATTTGGTAGTTAATGGGTAAATTTTTAACTTTTGTTAAATTATAAAGCTCAACATTTTTATATTTTCTAATATAAGAAATTACATTATCCATTGCCAGAATTAAAAAAAATTATAAACTGATTCTGATAAGTCTGATTTGTATATCTTATAATTAATAGAATCTGAATACAAAAAACAATAAACTAAATAAAATTTACAAAGCAGTAATGTTAATTGTATTAAGAATAAAAAAGGCACATAGAACTTTATTTTAAAATTACAATAAGGATCTTATTGTTACTATTTTAAATTTGAATAAAGATATATTTTTTCACATTTTTAAAGTGTTATTCTCCACTTAGGAAAAAACTAAACTTTATGGACAGAGCGCTCAGACTGTCTTAGAGAGGTGCGGATTCAAATATTTGTCTTCTAAAAAGTAATAAAGATATGTGTTATTTATATATATTTATTATTGTCTGATGAGAAAAACAAGGACTAATTACATATTTTTGACAAATAATTTAAAATACTTAATTTAAATAATATTTATGCATTTAAGAATATTCAGATTTTATATATTTTCATAAGCTCTCTTTTAAGTTTCAAGTTGTATCCCAAATACAGGACCTATTTCCTCAACTATGTATGATACATTGCATGTTTATTGGAGGAGTGGCAAAGATCAACGCCGTGCTTTGTCTTATTACCGACGACGGTGTAAGGACATGAAAATTATTGTATTGTCCAAATGGGGATCGAACCCAAAACAAAAAACGCCGCATAACAGTTGTGAGTGCCAAGGGTGTGGAGGAAGGGTTATGGGGGGAGGGTCAACATTAACGGTACAGATTTAAAAAAATTATTACAGTAAGAATACTAAATACGAAAAAACTCATAACGGAACTGTATAAATACCTTTACATGTATTTGATTTTTGAGCATGGCAGCACGTAAGATCAGCATAGATGTCCGTCGTTGATATTCTTTACCCATTGCTAGACTTCTTTCAAAAGTAGTACTCCTCTGGTCTACATCTTTAGCATATAATATTTTATTATGAGAATCAATGCGTGCTTGAATTTGTCCATCGAGAATTAAGTGCATGAGCTCATCCTCTAGAGCATTTACTGTACAGTTAAAGGCAGCTGCCATTAGACACATGTCAGCAGAGAGGTATGGGCTGAAGTATTGAATTAGCGCTCTATTACGAATCATCATGTACAAAGTATTCAAATGTGGTGCTAAATACATATCTAAAAGTAGATTGTCTCGAATCTCATCCAGTAACCTCAAGCATGAAGCATACTTGGATTCGTAAAATTTAAAAATTATGTCTCGTAACTGAGGTTCTAGCTCTAGGAATAATTTAAAAGAACTGCTAACTATAACTTGCTTTTGAAGCTCAGACCTGTCAAAGGTTGCCAACGCACAAAGTCCTCCATACACTGCTATGTTGTTGCTACTGAGTAGTTCTGGATAGTCACAATGGTCAATGCTGGCGGCTAGGAAATGTTTTGCAGCTGATTTATATTTCTTTGTTGCTAGCTCTGCAAGCCCAGCTGCACATTTTAAGCGAGTCAGAATAGCTTGATTAGAATCTTTTCCTGATGCTTCATTAAAGTCCGGAGTTCCTTCTGCTTTCGATACAAAATTTAGAACATGTGACCAATTTTGTAAATACACTGACACTTTAACTACATTGAGGCACATCATAATTACATGCTTGCCGCTTGTGCAGTAATCACGAGCTCTAGAGTAACATTTCAAAGCACTAGTAAGATCTCCACAGTCCAAATAATGATCTCCCAAATCATCATGTCCTCTTCTAATGCTTTCTTTTATCGAATTAGTTTTGTAATTTTTAAGATCTGTATCTAATTTTTCCAATTTTATGGCAGCTTTCTTTGTTTTCGATTCTACCCATATGGAGTCCAGTACAGGTATTTCTTGTGAGCCCATTTGGACTGCTACATCGGGCAAGCCTGCTGTGGCTATAGCTTCAGCAAGCTTTTTATGTAGAGATTGATATAGGCTTACGTTGTATGTGGTCATGACGTAAGAAATAGCCATTTTGAGTGCCTCTAATCTTAGAGAAGGACAATGATCTGCTACAAACATTAATCTGTATAATCTAGCAAAGCCAGTATACGAAGCAGCATAAGTTTCCAAGTCCAAGGTGGGATTTTCAACCACATAACGCTCTGTCTCATTGTTTTCATTATCTTCAAGTGGAACATCCACTTGCATAGGCTCCGCCGGATGCTAAAAGAATGAAATATGTTAAACACTAATTGATTCTGTCCTTAACTTAATACTTTTTAATATATCAAATGAATTACATTTATAGTAATATGTTTCTTACCATTTCGATCATTTTATTGGAAAAAACTTGAGTTATAAAAGAAAATAAGCGAATTCCCTTGTCAACGCAGGAAACCAACCTAGAACACAATGCACATATATCTTCTTTGATGTTTTAAATAAAGTTTATTGCCTATTCTAAAAAAAGTCACTTTATTTACAACTTCTATAAATAAAATTTACAGAAAATAATTATTATCAAAATACCTTTATCATTACGTTTCTTTTTTGCAGCGGCATTTTTCTTTTTTGACGATGAAATACAGGGTTGCTGTATCCAAAATACATAGATAAAATATTATAGTGATCATTATTTAATAATAAAAATACTAATTATAATAATATTAGAAATGTGCAAAAATCGTACCTAAGACTTTTTGTAATAATATATAATTTTATATTATTACAAAAACTATTACATACAATTTTTATATTACAAAAAAAACAATAAGAAACCTTAGATTTGGCTTGCCTTTAGATAGAGATTTCATTACTTTTTACAGAGAAATGAACATGTTTTTGGCGAGATTTCACTTCTTTTTGTAGAAAGCAAATTTTATCTTGACTTGTTTAGCAAAGCTATTAGCAAAGCTGTTTTTCGTATTACCTATTCACGCTGTCTATTTATTCTTTTAGATAGTTTCGATAGTTCTGTAATGTAATTTCTGAAAGATCAGAGTGGTATACACGCCTTAACATTAGCACTCCTTAATATTTTATCAATCACATTTTCACATCTTCCAAAGTTTAGCCTTGCTATAAAGGCTTTTCAGCAAATACGAAATATCTTAATTTATGTACCTTAATAGAAGAGTTCCGTTAATCTGAATTAATTGTCAAAGGCAGTATATCAATGTCGCTATTAGCTTGGCTCGGCTTTTATGGTTTATGATCAGGGTCACCAAATACTCCAGAACCAAATCTTCTCACGGTATCGATATATCACGCTGAATAAATTTTGACATTTCCATTTCTCCCACAGTTTAGCCGAGCTCTGAGGGATCTTCATCAGATTCTCAAAAATTTTAATTGTTAGTACATAAAATGAGGAGTCCCACCACACTGAATGAATTTAGCAAAGACAGTATGTCGATATCTATAATAGCTTGGTGGGGCTCTTACAGTTTCTCTTGAGGGTCACCAGGTACTCCAGATATTCGATGCTATATCCTTAGACACAGACCATACCTTTGTACCAAATTTCAGCTCAGTCTTTGGGAAGTACTATTTCTATTTTGGTAATCAGTGAGTGAGTGAGTGAATCAGTGTCGAAATGCAACTTCGCTTTTGCCTAACTTCGGAAATATATGACAACCTACTAGTTTGAAACTTTGAAGTTCTGATGTGTGCTTATAGCTTACTAAAAGACGATAATTTAAAAGCTCTAAATCTAGTCCGAGGTTGTCAAATAGGGAAAGTACTCCAAAATGGTTTCAGAAAAGGATGGTACGGCAGTGCTTTGCCACGCGCTCGACTTGGCGGCAGCACTGTCGTGTCCCCATAGGTCCCAGATGATTGTACCTATATGAAAACTTTTTACATATTTGTAAAAAGTTAGTACGCATGCGCAAATTCTGTCATTTGTTATTGATAATAGAAATCTGACGTACGTTTTGAGTGCAATTGTTATTAATATTATTATTCATCAATACGTGCTTATCAACATATTTTTTTTACAAACAATAATAGTGACAAGCACTCATGTAAGAGATGAGTACAACCGCAGCAACTTAGTTAAACAGTACGGAAATAGGTAACAATTTATAATATTTTGAAATGTTTAAGTTAAATTTATAATTTTAAAAACTGTGTTTCACTTAGTTCTTTTGTCACATAAAATAACGTATATATAAAGATATTTTTAATATTGTTTACCTACTCTGACTAATTTAATTATTATAATATATATAAAAATATAAATAATGGGTAATTCTTTGTTTATCATTTTAATAATAAGAAGTATACTTATGGCCACCATGGATTCCTAACGAAAGTAGATATTGGCGCAGTGGGAAAGATCTATACATCTATACCTACCTATAATAATATTATTACTGATCGCTGCCTGTACATGGAAGACATGTATGACAAAGTCTATTATTGAGGACATTAGTCAATAAAATAGAACCCAAAACAATAGTTATTAATAATGTATTTGTTTGTGCACGCTAATCTAAAAAAGAGCTTATCCGAATTATATGTAGTTTTCACTACTGTATTTTGGCAAACTTCTCTTAACATGTAGGGCTCATTTTTTATAAATCATTAATAGTAATTAAAATTTTTATGTCCTAAAAAATAATTTAAAATCTAATTTAATGTAGTTTTACGCTGTATCCCTAGTGGGGTAGTCAGAGAGAACGAAGTGCTACGGTCTCTGCATACCTTTTTCGCCTCATTCACTGTCATTAACCTCTTCATACATGACCTCCGGGGGTCCTCATTATTTTTATGTGACCTTCCTCCAGTATTTTTGATACTATGTTTTCGAAGGTCCATCAAGGTCTCCCACTACCTCTCTTACCGGCTTCTCCTTCATATCTTCATCACTTCTCCCTCACAAATATTTCTTGGCATTCATTTATCACTCATTAGTTCAACGTGCCTAAACCAAGTGAACACGGTCTTCTTCATAATCACTGTGACATCCATTCATTTCAGAATCTATCAGCTAAGCTGACTCCGCATATTCTAAAAGGAGATCACACCTCCACAACAGTCTGTCTGTCATTCTCCTTGTGTAATACCCAGGTTCGGTACCAACACTGCATTGTGTACGACCAAACGCGCAGCTTTTGTTCGTCGTCGTCGTAGGCGCACGTTTCGCGGTCTCATCAATGCAGCTAAAGCTCCTTTAACCCTGTAACCGGCAGCAATACGCCTTTCTGCATCTATCTCGTCTCTTCCATCTTTACTGAACTTTGGGAAGTATTTCCCAAATATACCACTTCATTAACTTGTTCTAGTCCGTCGTGGCGCAGTGGGATAAAGGTGTTACTGTAACGCGAACCCCAACCGTCGCGTTCGAACCCCATTCGAGGGTCATTCATATTATAAATTAATTTGTTCGACAAATTGCTACAAAATCACTGTTCATTGATTTGGCTGAAACTTTAATTTTCAATATAATGAATATATTGTCTTAAAAATTATAATATTATTAGATGACGAAAGTAGATTCAAATGAGAAAATAAATAATTGCATTGTTGAACAACGAGCGAAAACGCGAGTGTGTCGCTAGTTAAAAAAAATAATAATATGTATACAATACAATGTAGTGATAGTGTAAAGGGCTTGATAACAATAAATAGGTAAGTATATAAATAATACTTCAATCAACGTAGTCAGCTTTGATAAACGTTTAAATTATTTTATAATTTACATGCATTAATAAGATAAATATATTTCTATTATTATTATTTTTCTATGAATTTGTTATAGATTTTATAACGTCAACGTATAGGAATATTACTTATTTAGAAAACGTATAAAAATTTAAACGCAGCGGGACTCGAACCCGCGCCTCCTGGTAGGTTTCCAGGAGGCGCGGGTTCGAGTCCCGCTGCGTTCAAATTTTTATACGTTTTCTAAATAAGTATTTTTCTTTCTTAAGTGTGGAATAACACTTTAAAAAATGTTTGAAAGTATAGTAATATTGTTCTTAATACCTAGAGAAAATTAAATGATTAAGGAAAGCTAAAATTATTGTGTTAATTAATATTTGAACAAAGTAATCATAAAATTATACCTAAATATAATAATACTGAAACAAGATTTAAATAATTACATGTATAAGTACGTACATTAGCCATAAGAAACTGAAAATATATTGTTATTTTTAGCCGGCGACGTGACTCGCGTGAAGAGAAACGATGTACACGAGTGTTTCTAAAGCAGTAGAGCACATAATATTGTGCCTGGTAAACGACACTTTTATGTAACGTTTGTTTTCATTTAATTAAATTTTTACACACTTTTGAAGCGATTTAATTAATTGTTTGAAAATTTTCTTAGGTTACTCACACCTTCGAATTATTGGATTCAAATCATCGCTATGAAGGCGATTCTACTTTTTATGTCCATTTATCTTTTATATTGTGAAGGTGCTGTCGTAACAAGGAAAGATGAAGTTAATGATAGACCGATTATTGGAATTTTATCTCAAGAACAATCTCATCATCTCAAAACAAAGTACACTGAAGAAAACTATACCAGCTATATAGCAGCTTCGTACGTCAAGGATGTGGAATCATCAGGCGCTCAGGTGGTTCCTATCTTGTAAGTTTTTAGATTTTTTATCAATTAAAAACTTCAATACATCTTCCAAAATAATTTAATTGCATTTCGTTTGATTTGTATCACGCCTCAAAATGTTTATCTATTGTAAAAGTAGACAACTAATTGATATTTGCCGACTCCCGGTCATAAACTGTAAATAGCGATTATAAGTTGGCTTTACTGTCGGAATTTTTTCGAATTTTAATTTTCGCTAAATTAGTTTTGTTTATTATAATTCTATTATATATATCTCTTTCCTATGCAAATTCTTAAGAGTTACGCGATAAAAAAAAAAGGATTGCGGCAACCGTTGTCAAAGCAAATGAGCAGAGGAGAGGAGGAGAGCGTGAGAGTTTATTGAAATGTAATTTTCATCATTTTATTGAAATGTAATCGTCAATAACTTATAGTAGATCGACATTTGTAAACATTTATTTAAATAGATAATTTATTCGTTTTAAAATATAATTTAAATAAGTATTGTTAGTATAAATCCATGATTTCACTTGTTTCAAAATAAGGATGATTTCATCTTTAAATAGTTTTGTGTATGTACTTAATATGATTAAATAGTTACATAATCCTTATCCCTATTTTCTATCTATACTTCTAATTGACATTCTATTTTTAATTATATTTTATTAAAATTTAATTTTTTCAGAAAAATAAATAAAAAAAAGCTTTAATTTGATATATAATTCATTAAAAACACATGAGTGCAAATTATTAACTTCACATTCAATTCATCTACTTTCACTCCCATATCGCTTCATTTCACTTTTTACTCTTTATATCATATCTGTATTGTATTATCAACATTGTAATTATTTTTTATATTTTATTCGCACTTTGCAATAAAATATATAAATAACAGTAAAAAACCACATAAAAATTCGTTGCGTGCATCGTTTAGAAAAAGTTCAGTTCAATTTCAGCGAGGCAATATATGTACATATACAGGGTGGAAGTGTCAGCGCCACTTTAAATTAAACCACAGTTTAAACTGCTCTATAAAAGCCTAATACATTTTTTTACCAAAAAAAGTGTTTTTTTTTCAAACAAAATAAATAAAAAAAATATTGTTGTAATATAAAACGTTATTTGTCGAGAACGAAGCACGCACACATAAACCTCCTTTTTTCTAAATCGATACAAATATTAATAACGTTTTTATATTATTACAGCATTGGAAAACCTCGCGACTACTATGTACAGCTCTTGCGAAAAATAAATGGGTAAATAAATGAACTTTTATTTTGTTCTAAATAAATTTGTATTAAAAAAAATATTAAATTAGCTTCACGTTGTATCCCGCACATAGCAGGGTATGCAGAAGGAACCTAGTGTTAAGACATTCCGTTCCCCACTTTCCGCCGGTTTTTTCAAGGCATTGCGTGTTGAGTGGGGATCGAATAAGATTCATTTATGAAATAAAGGTAATTTTAAATTAAAAATCATAATCAAATAGCAATATAAAATTAAAAAGTACTTTTATATTAGTAAATTTTAATAAAAGTACTATCGCCCGAAACTACCTTCACTTTTTTCACGTACATTTTATGATTCTTGCATTCTTTATGATCATAATTCCATTTACCACCCGTCCGCGTGTAAGTCATTTCAAAAGAAACTATAAATAAAAGAAAATATAAATGCTGAACGAAGGATCTCTATATATCACAGTATGACAGTATGACCACTATGTGTATTTTTTTGTAAATCAGCTTCACTCTCCATTCCCCACTTTCCGCCGAATTTTGGAGGCATTCGTGCTGAGTGGCGGAACTCAACGCCGCGCTTTGACTCGACACCAGATCGAAGAAATGAAAATATAAATGTTTCACTTCCTCGACTGGTTGTGGGTTCGATCCCTAAACCCACGACCAGTCGATTTTACAGTCACTGTTTATGCTTCTGCGCCACGACTGGCCTATATTATTATCTATACTATTTCAATTTCCAGTGTTCTTTTCCCTGGCGGTGCGACATACTTTAACAATTCCAACGGTTATGCAGACGCTGGCCAGCATATATATGAAATAGCGAAAGAATTAAACAACGCTGGCGATTATTTCCCTTTATTTGGTACCTGTTTGGGTTTCGAGCTGATGATCATTTTAGCTTCTGGACGTTCTAAAGAGGAAAATAGAGTCAGCTGCAGCTCATATTCAAATCGGCAGCTTCACTTTGTTCCCGGTATATATATTTTTTTGGCAAAGGAAACGTAGTGTCAAACACCTTTGTTTTCCACTTTCATCCGAATTACATAATTTTCGCGGTAGAAAGATGAAAATAATTGAAAAATTATATTTTTTTCATGTCGGAATTATACCCTTAACCATCAAATGTAAAGTTAGAGTGAGGATTGCACTCACAACTAGTCGCCACGACTGGCTTCATTAATTTATTTTGTATTTAAAAAAGTGAAAGATATATTGAAAACAAAACAAAAACCCTAAATAAAATAAAATAAATAGTTCTTTATATTGTATTTTTAAATTTCATATTACGTAGGCAATGTTTAAAATCAAAAGTAATGAAAACAAATATGTTTCTTTGCATTCTTACAGAGTTTTTGTCCAGCAAAATGTTTAAGGATGCTCCACATGATGTTGTTCACATTTTACAAAATAAACAAGTTACTGTAAATTCTCATCATTTTTGTATATTGGATGAAGTAAGCGGCTTAATTTTATTCTATATTTTGTTTATATGCCGCATACAGCAGGAAACGCAGAGAGTACCTTGATTACAGACACTCCGTTCCACATGCACTGTCCAATTTACGAGAAAGTTCCTGTAAAGTGGCGGAGCTCAGCTCCACGCTTTGTCTTCTTCTTGTATTATATTTCGCTCTAGTAGAGCGACGAAATATAATAAATTATTTTTCCCTATATAATCCCAAACCCACAACCATCGAGCCTTCATTGTTTTTATTAATTTAGCTTTACGCTATACTCTGCACTTATCAGGATAGGCAGAGGGAACTCGAGAAACCACTGTTTAGACACTCACACCCCTGTATATTATAAATATAGTTCTATATATTACTCTAGCATATAAATATCATTGTAATAATTATAATAAAGTAATTCACATCGGTCGTTACGAGAGCGAGGAAATGAAAATATTAATATACCATTTCTCCGAATGGGAATCGAACCCACAACAGTCGCATATGTACTCACACGCTTGAGTCTTCGCTCAACAACGCAACGCGTGGCGCATGGACACGAGTATTTCTTATCATTATTAATTATTATAGGTATTTAAGAAAAATAGAAACTCAGATTGATAAACTTATAAAATAAGCCCAAAAATGAGGGAACACAAAAATGAGAAAACTTCTAAAATAACAAAAAAAAAAATTAGCTTTGACAATAACGAAATAAATACAGTTGTTTTTAAAAGAATTAGGAACAATTATTTCGAGTATAAAAATAAAAATAAAAATATATATTTATTTTAGAATATAAAGTCACACAATCTGGATAAATATTGGTTTGTGACATCTCACAGTACAGATGACAATGGCAAGGAGTTCGTTTCTAGTATTGAACATAAAAGGTACAACTTTTTTTAGCTAAACGCTGTATTGTTGGCTGTAGGTATTTAAATATTTTTAACATTAAATACGATTAATACGTATAAGATTCGTGGGAATGATCTTTACTTCCTCGATCTGGTACTGAATCAAAGTGCGGCATAGAGTTCCGCCATTTAAAACGCTATTTTTGGGAAATTGTTCAGTGCGGGGAACTGCGTGTGCAAAGTCTAGGTTCCCTCTGTCTACTTTGCTACATGCGGGATACAGCGTGAATGGTATCGTTACAAGCTGTTTTGTTACCGTTTTGGAGGCATTGCGTGTTGAGTGGCGGAAATCAACGCCGCGTTTTTTCTCGACACCAGCGCGAAGAAATGAAAATATAAATGTAAAAAAATATCATTTCTTCGAGTGGGAATCGAACTCACAACCAGTCGATTTTACAGTCACACTTTGTGCGCCAAGACTAGCTTCAATATTAAAATAATATTATAAAATTATTATTTAGGTACCTATGTTTTATATTTATTTATAGGTATCCTTTTTATGGAGTCCAGTTTCATCCCGAAAAAAGCGCCTTCGAATGGAAAGCATCGAAAAACTTCTCTCACACAGCAGAGGCAGTCAGGGCTAACCGTTATTTTATGGACTTTTTCATAGGAGAATGTAGAAAAAACTTCCACAGCTTCTCTTCGGAAGAAGAAAAGGAATATCTTATTTATAATTACCAGCCACGTTACACGGGACTCGTCGGCAGTGCTTTCATGCAGTGTTACTTCTTTGAACCAAAAGGAGTCCATGGAATTTAAAAAAAATATGATTATTGGCCCTAAAAGAATATAAATAAATATTTTTTATTTATTATATTATATTTTTATTAATTATATTGTAAATTATTTTTTAAGAAAATATTCTATATTAGGCATATGGCAGAATTTTATATAGTAAAAAATGTCTCCCAATAATAAGTTTCATTATATGTATGTATATCTTGCTTTTGCGGATAGATATATATCTAATATATATATGTAAATGTTATAAAATAAAGAATTGTATATGAGCATTCTTTTTATTTACAAAGTTTGAAATAATCAGAAAATTATTATTGACATTTTGTAATTCTATTACGAAAATACTCTTCATTTTCAAAAACAATTTGACCAAAATTAAAATATATTTGACATTACTTAGTAAAAATAAATATATTTTCATCATTTTTAAAGTCCTATTCCGGTCTTAGAAAAAAATACCATTTAGAAAACGTATAAAAATTTGAACCTGCGGTTCGTGGAAAATATTCAAGTGATTTGACCACTAAGCCATAGCTACATACTTATCGACTTATGGCTTAGTGGTCGGATTGGACATTTTCCAAAAGGCGCGAGTTTAAATCTCGCTACATAAAAATTTTTAGGTTTTATTATTATTTTAGGCTGCTATATCTTTTTATTAGGTAAACGTTGTTAATGAAGGAAAAGAAAAAAAATATTAATTTAGTTTCACACCGCGGTTGCAACCACAAGCCACAAGCCCCTAAAATTCTGAAATGAGTGTTGGTTGTTCTTGGGATATTAAAAAGACAAACCTTAATGACCATAGAGGCCAGTCGTGGCGCAGCGGCACGAAGTGTGACTGTAAAACCGACTGGTTGTGGGTTCAATCCCCACTCAAGGAGATGAAATATTTATTTAGATTTATATTTCTATTTTCTTCGCTCTGCTGTCGAGGTAAAGTGCGGCGTTGAGTTCTGCTACTCAACACGCAATGCCTCCAGAATTCGGCAGAAAGTGGGGAACGGAGTGTCTTAACACTAGGTTCCCTCTGCCTACCCTGCTGTGTGCGGGATACAGCGTGAAGCTGATTTATTCGATTTCTTAATGACCATAACTAATGTATGTTCTTGTAAACGTTCTATAATTGGATAGATTATTATATTTTAAGACCATCGATCAATGGGAAAGCGTGTTAATGTCAATGCGTAGGTTCTGGGTTAAACTCTAGACACAGCGCAGTGGTGAGTTGTGCTCCTCATTCGTGGATAGTTATCTAATTATAATAAGTAAATGTAGAGATCATTTCTTAAATTACATATGAATATATATTTATAATAAAATCAACCTTTATGACGATATATAAATAATAAAACTAATACGATTGCGTTGAGTTCTGCCACTCAACACGCAATGCCTCCAGAATTCGGTAGAATGTGGGGAACGGAGTGCCTTATGACACTAGGTTTCCTCTGCCTACCCTGCTGTGTGCGGGATACAGCGTGAAGCTGATTTTTTTTTATAACTAACAATATATATTTTTTAATTTTGGCCAAGTTGAAGACACGTTTAAGTAAAGTTCATTATTTCCAATCCAATAATATTATACATATAATTAATCAAGTATCACGTAAATAGCTGTAGGCAGCGGCTACGTTGGTTCGGGTCTACGCCCTTCGAACGTGGTTGATGCCCGTCGAAAACAGCTCCAGGCTGTTTGTCTTTCAACCACACTCTGTTAATAGTGGAGATGTATATGTATTATTAGGTACTTGACATAATTTTGTAATGTTTCGCGATAGTTGCCTAACAAATATATGTAATATAAGTTGATTATGTTATTAACTATTTACTAGATTAACCTATTGGTTGTGGGTTCGATCCCCACTCGAGCAGATGAAATATTTACTTATATTTATATTTCCATTTCTTCGATCTGGTGTCGAGGCAAAGCGCAACGTTGAGTTCTGCCACTTAGCACGCAATGCCGGCAGAAGGCGGGAAACGGAGTGCCTGAACAATAGGTTCCTTCTGCCTCTGCTGTATGCGGGATACAGCGTGAGAGAGGGAACCTAGTGTTAAGACACATCATTCCCCACTTTCCGCCGAGTTCTGCCGCGCTTTTGAATCGACGCCAGAACGAAGATTGAAAATATAAATGTAAGTAAATATTTTATCTCCACGAGTGGGGATCGAACCCACAACTAGTCGATTTTACAGTCCAATTCTGTGCCCCTGCGCCACGACTGGCCTCAATCTTTCTATACTTATAGATCTTCATTTAAATTATTTGTGTGATGAATTCCCATGGGATAAAGTATTTGATCAGTAAATTTATTAATTTATTCAAATCAAAGAGATTATTCATAATGAGGAAAGTTTAATTGTTCTTTTGATACCTGGTTCACAGTAGGTGCTCTGTTGAATATGAATCCGTTGACCTGACACTGGTGTTGGTTTATTCACGAGAATACACACGTGTACAACTACACTTTAGAAGAAGATAGTTATTATTTTGGACGGTTTGTGTCAAAAAACATTATATATATCATTATCATCAGGAATCAAGGAAATTTATACGAAAATCGCCCAAATGTAGAAGCATATTGTTTAAATATTAACAAGATAAACTCTTAATGGCTATGCCTAGGCTAGGCTATTTTCAGTGTAACGATATTTTATTTCCTATAGGTGAACAGTAACTGTTTCATAAAAAAAACTTATATCAATTTAAAGTAGGTACTTATTTTGATTTCATATTTTTAAAAATTTCCCAATATGTATTTTATATAAGATTTTATTAAAATTATTACTTCGTCTAAACTTTTTAAGGTTCCGTTCCGTTCAGTTAAAAGATATGAACGTTTATGCATCGTTGTTGCTGCCTTTTGTATGAAAGTCATCACGTCATCAAATTCCTTAAAAAAACCAGAAAGTTAAAGTTTATAGATATTTCATAGAAGTGAAAATCAAAGAACTTATTATTTTATAGAAATTCATTTACAAACTTATAATAATAGTTCATTTATTCCAAAACGAGTGCAAACTTAATTTTGTCAACCTTAATATTGTCTATTGAAAAAACATAAATTCCATACACCCTCGGTACACGAGTCAGACTCGCATCTTACCGGTTTTTTCTTTCTAGTGTGTTTACTTCTAATATTAATTGTAATATACCATATTTAAATGTAATAATGTTTTAATTTTTAAAGCACAAAAAAATGCATAAACCTAATATTATCTACTACTGCTAGTATTGCGGATCCGGTGGCAGAAAATTGGTTCAAGTCTCAAATATGGACTAAATCAGGAAGGACATCCTATTCCTCGCAGCGGAGTTTCCGCTGCTGTTAGTGATAAATAGGCTAAGTGATGACGTGTAGAAAACTAAGGTTTTCGAACCCAGTCCTTTCATAAATTTATTAGCTTAAAACTCTTTTGTGGGAAATTTCTATAGTAGTTTAGTTCTATAGCATTTAGTTCTATTATGCTGACAACAGAATCATATTCATAATTGATTTATATTCCGCGAAACGATATTTAATATTCACTTATTAGAAAACTATTAAGACTCAATATTTATTTATATATTAATAAAATAGTACACAAGTGTGTTTGTACATTATTTATATATATTAATTTTATTATTTGAGGCCAGTCGTGGCGCAGTGGCACAAAGTGTGACTGTAAAACCGACTGGTTGTGGGTTCGATCCCCACTCGAGGGGATGAAATATTTACTTAAATTTATATTTCCATTTCTTCGCTCTGGTGTCGAGGCAAAGCGCGGCGTTGAGTTCTGCCACTCAACACGCAATGCCTCCAAAAATTCAGCAGAAAGTGGGGAACGGAGTGTCTTAACACTAGGTTCCCTCTGCCTACCCTGCTGTGTGCGGGATACAGCGTGAAGTTAATTTATTCAATTTATTTATTTTAAAATAAGGAGATAAGAATTTCCACGGTCCGTAGTCACGATTAATTATCAGCTATGATGATTTTCTAAGTCAAGAAGATTTGTAGTCGTTCTTCTCTATCACACCATGATTCAAATGCTACTTCTAGACAAAACAAGTAAAAGTTAAACTCTTTTTTTTTCTTAGAAAAATAATCATTAAAGTACTAGACTTGATTATTTAAAAATAGACCAAAACATATCTAAAACCTAACATCACTACCAAAACATTGCTATAATAGCAATATTTTGGTAGCGATGTTAGGTTTTAGATTCTTGTCTAAAATTATTCCTATAGTTGTGATTCTGGCACATTATTTTAAAAAATATAATTAAAGTTCATTTATTAAGGTTAAAGTTTTCTAAGTTTTTGTTTTTTTTTCATTTCGACATAATTATTATGAGTTAAAAAAATATAAACGAATAATGGCTGTACTGCTTCTTTCTTTTAAATTAATTTTATCTAGTACCAGAAACTATCAACAACTTCATTTCTTGAAAGTTGTATCTTTTGAGTGTCACAGTAACATTACATTCCCCCAAGAGGGAATCAAATTCACATTCGTCGCGTCTACAATCACACGTTTGTGCTACTGGGCCACGAATACCTCAACGATGTAGTCTTAAGTGATGAGTGATCTTCTACCACAAATTTCATTTTGTAAGATAAATTCAGAAAACAATATAAAACATTTAATCCGAATTGTAGGTATATACTTGTAGAAGATTAAAAGATTATGAGGAAAAGAAAAAATAAAGTTATGAATTTATTAAACAGCAAATAGAACTTGTATTCATGTTAGATTTTTATTTCCTTGTGTCGTTGACCCAAAGGCTAATATCCGAAGAATCTTTTTTAAATGCTTTTATCTTGAGACGGATGTAAAATATTTTTATAAGTTTTCTTTACTATGGCCGCAAGGGATAACATTTATTTTCTTTTAATTATAATTGAATTAATAAATACTGTAAAGGAGAAATTTGGCTACTGTTCACAGTTCAAATAGTTAAAGGAATAGTTAATTAAACATGACAATAATTTGAATGCCAGGGGTACAAGCATGTAACCGCGAAGGTCATGGGTTTGATTCCCACTCATGGGGAATAACATATTTAATATTTTCTTTCTTTCGCTTTGGTGCCGAGGCAAAACGCGGCGTTGAGTTCGGCTACTCAACACGCAATGCCTCCAGTATTCAGTGGAAAATGCCTAAACTACTATCATCATCACCATCATCAATCATCAGGACATAGCGTGAAGCTAAAAAAAATACATAACGGACAGCTTGTTTAGACGAGAATCGTAATCTCCCTCCCGTTTCTTGCTTATATTTTTTCATTCTCGTTGGAATTTCGAGACATTGTCTTCCCCTCACTCTCTAACCTATTTACTTGCCAAATCCCTACTTTCTAAGTCACGTAGTTTCTGTGTGCGTTGTCTGTTAGTCACTCCCCAAAGGAAGAATATGAGTAATAAAGATATAAAAGTAAAATGGTTTATATTTTCTTATTTTTCACAATTTAATATCACGACGACTTTACCTTAACTTCAATGATACTAGATCCAATAATTGATATACATATATATATATATATATATTATATTTAATATTGCGGTCGTCGACATTTATAATGAAAAGGGTTGCGAGGCAAAAAAGTAAAAAGTTGGTAAAAAGTTCATTTAATTATTTATTTAGTTCACTGACTTTTGCTCATAGATATTTTTTTTCTTATTTTAGTATATTTTTTATATATTGTTAGAGATTGATTCGTTCTAAATTTTCTGCATTTAGAAATGTTATCCTATCGCTAACGTACTACAAAAAGTGTGAATAGTTATTCTCTATATAGATTTTCTACAATAATGTGTAGTTTTAGAGATTAGTACTTTAAAAGAAATAACAGAATCCTTATATATCTACATTTTTGAAATTTAGTACCAAATGATAACTACTACATAACAAATAAAGGATAAATCCGCAATAAGTGAAGATTTATGGATATTTTTATAGTTATTTGTAGTTTGTTTCATAAAAAATTTGATTCACCACGTAATCAAAAACCTAGAAGATATTTGCCATAGACCTAGAACTATGAAATTTGACAAGAAGTGAGAAATTGTAATACAAATAAAGAAAATAATCCGCAAAATGGAAATATATATTTTTCTTTCAGATAAAAACTATTGTAATTGGTGATTGGTGGTGAGTCCAACTCGCACTTGATCAGGTTTTTTAAATATAGTAGCAAAGCGTTATCATTTCAAGACATTTATTTTTTCTCATTCATCATTACAACGAGCTAAATAAAGCCTTGTAAGAGAACAATATCAAGCTCAATCAAACACATTCAAGTCTCACGGATGCTGCAAATAGTATTTTATATACTATATACTAGTCTCCGTTACTCCCAGAAACGGAAATTATTTCTTTTATTTTCCCACAACTACGTCCATTTTAGGAGCGGTTACGTATGGACAATTTAAAATAATAACCACAGTTTGTAAAATACTTTTGGTTTTGATCTTTATAAGTTAAGCAAGTAATTCTATTTTTAGTGTGCGTATTTTTGGATTGGATGGGCACGATTGGTACTCAGACGGTTGACGCGAACACATTGATCGGAGCGACTGCAGCAGCCTCTGACCTAATTCTCACGCTCAATGAAAATAATTATTTATTTATATGACTATGCCAAAAAGAGAAGAGATAAATAAGAAATGTCAATAAGCTTTATACATATATACTACACGAGTATATGTAGTAATAAAAAGATTTTTGTTTATGTTTAGTTTTTTGTGAAGATTCTGGATGGAATTTAAAACATTATTTGTAATAAATTACTAATAAATAATTTATATTTATTTATTATGGTATACATTTATACAAAAATAGATTAAAATTAATGTAATATCATCAGGGAAAAATGTCTTAATACAGATTATATACGAATGGAAGATTTATTATAAAACATTAAAGTCAATTTTCTATATGTATACATAATTTTATATATGCAGGTCTTTCAGGGACGCGATCATGCGCTAATGCAGCGCGGCAGGGGTCTTCGACCGAGCGACCTAGTTTACAGCGCTGACGTCACAGCTACGCCCCCATGACGTCACGCCGAGCCTCCGCCATTCCATTCAAAACTGGATCAACCCCGCAGATACCGCCCTCCACCTCACCTGTAAAGACCACGAGGTCACAGAGATATAAATATATCGCTTGAGGTCATTTCTTTTTTATATTGTGACTACGAAAGGTCACAGGACGTGGGGAAGGTACACCTGAAAAAGTAAATGAATAATGGATTGTGTATGAAAAGTTATTGTTTACTGTACTTTTTATATGCTTTGTAGTTTGTCCAACTCTACTTAATTTATTTATTTACATGGGAATTAAGGGTTTAATGTACATTAATCTATATTTGTAATAAAATCGTAACGGATTTGTGTCTGTGCATGGAAGATGTATAAAAAAAATGTTATTGGGGTCTTTATTATTGCAATAGAACCCACAACGATCATTTTTATTTTTTTGTATGTGTGTCTGTGCGTTGGTTCACTCTTATCTCAGAAACGGCTTAAATGATTTAAATTCTCTCTAAGTTCTCTCTATTGGATTCTAGCAAGCTTCACTTATCACTTAGTGTTAATAAAAAAGTTATATTAATATAAAGAGTTGCATGCGACAATATTGCTACAAAAAGTATTTTATAGTAGTAGAGCGCCTGGTCGGTTTCCAGGGGGCGCGGGTTCCAGTCCCGCTGCGTTCAAATTTTTATACGTAAATATTTTTATAGAAATGGATGAATATTATCCTTAAAATGATAATGTTATTTGATCAAAGTAATTGATTTTACATAATGACTGTGTTCATCAAGCGGGCGAAGCCACGCGGGGGCCACTAGTTTTTAATTTAACTGAATAGAATTCAGCTGGAGCTTTTAATTTTTCTATGACTAATGCTTTTTTGTTTTATATACTTATCCAGAGGTGTGTTAGTTTTGTAGATATGTTGAAGGTGTGGAAACCGAAGTAACAAAAACATCACAATTATGGTAAATAAAATAAAATAAAAAAATAATAAATTTATCAAAAAAAATCATAATATTACAATTTATTTAAAAAAAACCACGTGAAATATGGACCAAAGTTGTATTGTATCAATTAAATAAATATTAGACAAAAAAAAATAAAATAATTCAATCAACTGAAAGATACTTATATAATAATTTTCTAGCAAACACTGTTTCTATTTAAAGCTCATCCTTGACACGGAATCGTGCGGGGGTCATGCCCTTTAGAGTAGATTCTGCAGCATTAAAGGCCTTTTCGAAAAGCTTTTTCATTTAGTTTTGTATGTAGTTAGTACTTTTAAATTACAAACAAATGGTGGACTAGAATGTGTTAAATAATTGTATTTAGTAAAATAAAGATATTCCTATAATTATAACATTTACAGTTGTAGTAAAGATGTCATTTTAGGTATTTTTTTACGGCGTGTCTTAACACTCTTAGGGAACCCCTCTTCCTACCTTGCTGTGTGCGGGATACAGCGTGAAGTTGTTTTTTTTATTAGTATTTTTAACAGTATTTTAACGCGAAAACATGATTTTATATCTTAATAGATAGACCTAATTTCTTGGTTTTACTTGCCGAAACTTAAAAGAATATGTAATTTGAATTCTGTAGACGTAAACGTAACTGCTGCGTGCAGCAGGGTAGGCAGAGAGAACCTAGTGATAAGACACTCCCTTCACCATTTTCCGTCGAATCTTTCGAGGCATTCTAGGTTAAACTCAACACTCTGTTTTTGACTTGGTACCAGAGCGAAGAAGTATAGATATTAAGAAATAATATTTAATTCCTTGGCGCCGTGGAACAAGCGTGTGACTGTTAACGCGACGGATGTAAGTTCAATTTCCACTCGGAGGAATAAATTATTTTTAATGAACATTTTTTGAGGCCGGTCGTGGCGCAGTAGCACTGTAAAACCGACTGGTTGTGGGTTCGATCCCCACTCGAGGAGATGAAATATTTACTTAAATTTATATTTCCATTTCTTCGCTCTGGTGTCGAGGCTAAGCGCGGCGTTGAGTTCTGCCACTCAACACACAATGCCTCCAGAATTCGGCAGAAAGTGGGGAATAGAGTGTCTTAACACTAGGTTCCCTCTGCCTACCCTGCTGTGTGCGAGATACAGCGTGAAGCTGATTTACTTATTTTTATATTTTCTCATTTTTAATCGCTGCGTTAAAGCTCCGCCACTTAACACGTAACACCTCGAAAAATTAGATGAAAAATTTAGAATGGAGTGTCTTAACACTATCTCTTTGCATACTCTACTATATGTGGGGTACAGCGTGAAACTAAAAAAAAAAATTGTGACCCAATTTACAAGATTCCAAATTGTAGTAATACATATATTACCCCGACATATTTAACACATGAGCTCGATAGTACGTACTCGATTTTCTATTTCAAAGAACTCGAGTACTCTACAACCACTCAGTATTTTGAGGGCGAGCATGCTCTTGTATGAACAAAACAATGCCTACGCCTCGATTGTGTAGCAGAGCGCTATCTTGAAATCATACACAGCCATATATAAAAAAAAGAAAACCCAACTGTATTCATTTGAGTGTAACGATGCAATATTACAAAGACATATGCTAGAAATCTTTATATATTTTTTTATTTTGGCTATATCCCGCGTATAGAAAGGTATGTAGAGGGAACCTTGTGTAAACATTTCGTTGCCTGAGTTCGAGATAGATAGATAGCGTGTTGAGAAGTAGAATATTTGAACAAGCGGAAAAATTAAGATAAGAAATTCCCAGAGTGGAAATAATACATACAATACCCACAACTACCGCGTCTAAAATCAGACGCTGTTTCTCTGGCGTCGCAAACACTATAAGGTTAGGTTAGACAAAAAATCTATTTAGTATATTTTAATTTCACTTTATTTTATACATGAGGCCGACGTGGCGCAGGCACAAAGGTGTGACACGACGGTTGTTGGTTCGATACCCACTCGGGGGATTGTTTATAAATATTTTCATTTCTTCGTTCTGGCATCAAGGCAAAAGTCTAGCGTTGAGTTCCGCCACTCAACACGTAATGCCTTGAAAAACTCAGCGTTCCCTCTGTTGAGTACCAAGCATAATTTCTTTATCCTGTAGGATTTAAATCTGCTGCTGCTGATCAGGATAATACATCTTAGAAGATGACGAGCATAATCAATATTATTGTTATATTTAATATACATCGTTATTTTACTTTCAAGTTAGTTTAAGAATGACATTATTGTATACTAGGTCCATTAATCTCTGCAATGGATTGTGAAGCACGTATTTAGGTCGTGTAGGTTCTAGGGTGCTAAAATTTAAAAGCATGGAAGGTTGTGACACGACCTAGTCCTAGATCTTGTGAATATGATTTTTAAGTTTATTTCTCAACATCTACCCCCATTTGAAGCTGTAGTGTACTACGTTATAGTAAATGCACTTGGTATTTTTTTCACCTTCACGCTATATCCCGCATGTGGCAGGTTAGGAAGAGTAGTGTAAAGACACTCAGCTCTCCACTAATAATAAAGTGTATATATACAAACTTTATTAATTTGCTTAAGCAAGATAATACAAACAAAATTGAAAATATAAACATCGTTTCATGCACAATTTTAATCTTTACGTTCATATAGCAAAAAAATGATTTATATTATTATTTTCAATAGGCTAGTAATCTGTTACGATAAAAAGAATCGACATAAACAAATAAGTATTAATATTTCTTTACCTAATTCGTGTCAGTCAGACCATGCTATGTAAATAACGCTGATGGTGCGTAACAACAACCAACAACCAAAACATGATCTTTATTATACTTATTTATAAAATAAAAATAAAAATAAATCAGCTTCACGCTGTATCCCGCACACAGCAGGGTAGGCAGAGGGAACCTAGTGTTAAGACACTCCGTTCCCCACTTTCTGCCGAATTCTGGAGGCATTGCGTGTTGAGTGGCAGAACTCAACGCCGCGCTTAGCCTCGACACCAGAGCGAAGAAATGAAAATATAAAGTTAAGTAAATATTTCATCTCCTCGAGCGGGGATCGAACCCACAACCAGTCGGTTTTACAGTCACACTTCGTGCCACTGCGCCACGACTGGCCTCGTCGTGACTCATTTATAAAACGTATAAAAATTTGAACGTAGCGGGACTCGAGTCCACTGTGTTCAATTTTTTTTTCTAAATAAGTATTTTTCTTTCCAAACTGTGGAATAACACTTAAAAAATGTGATTAATAATAATTATTAAGTGAAATAACATAATGACAAAATTACATATACTTGACCACGAATTTACGTATAGGTAATAAATATTACGTACGTTTCTTTTAGAAATATATTTTTAATCGCTAGCGTATAAATAAATAATTCATATAATATTACCCATAAAGCATTATAGCAAAACATAATAATATGCTACTAAATGTTTGCAATAAGACAATTTTTTTTCAGTTTCACGCTTTATCCCGCATATAGCAGGGTAGGCAAAGAGAACGTGGTGTTAAGCAGTTCTCAGTTCCACGGAACTCGACGCCGCGTTTCCGCCGCGCTACCAGAGCGAACAAATTAAAACATTAATAAATAATAATTAATTCCCCCGAACGGAATTCGAATCCACAACCAACCCCTTCGCATCGACGGCCTCGTTAATTGAAAAAATAATATAACACAATATAAGCAATCACACCTTTACAAATGGAATCCCAATAGAATTTCCAAATGCGCACGAGTTAAGGCACAGTTATCTGAGGTTGGGTGTATCACGTTGGGACTCTCGTGGCCGCAGATATAAATAAACGCACATTATTCTTCGCGTTTTACCCATAAATACAACTAGCTGAAAAATCAATTAAAACGTTTCAAAACACGGGACAAGAAGTATCTTATAATCGTTTATTGGCAGCTATGTAAACGTCGGAAACACGTTTCTTTATGTTTGTAAAATTAAATTTTGCGTAAAGTTATTATATTTTTTCAGAAATAAATGTTTTTTGAAACCATTTGATTTAAGTCAATATTTGTCAATAATAAAATTAAGTGGTTGGTTAATTAAGTTCAATAACAAATTTTTTGAGTGTATATTAGATATTTTTAGACATCGTATAAGAATTTGAATTAAGCGGCACTCGACCCCGTGCTTCTTGGAAACCGTCCAAGCGCTCGACCACTAAGCCATATGTTGATGGCCCGTTAAATATTTTTCAGTCCTTAGTGCGGTATAAAAATTTAAAAATGTAAAAAATATGTACATGATGATTTTTGATTCTCACTTGGGAAGATATCAAAATGAAACAATATTTCTTTTACCACTCAAAATCGACGAAAAAATTGGAGAGAAATGATTACTATAGAGAAATAATAATGTATGATGAATCTGGTTTATCATTCTGCTATGTTCAGTCTAAAAAACCAGTCTCTTTTTGCTGTTAATAAATAATTAAAGCACAACATGCGTATAATTTTCAATGAATATTTTTGTATTTAAATAATTACAACTCAATTAAGTAATGAAAATACAATTATTTTTTGTAACAATGACATAATGTCTAAATTTAATTAAAATTTGGCTTGGAGAGGATGCAGCGAAGTAGTGCTACTTGCTTTTTCTGATCGCGTGCCTCTAATAGTTTTAAAAGAACCTCTCAAACCATTAAAGTGGTTGATCATCCACTCCGATATGCATATTAGCGGTCTGATAATGCATCTGTGTCTAACAAAGTGTTCTTAAGACGGGATTTTGTACCATATTTTAAAACTTTAGTAATAGCAGGGTTTATCAAATGGTCTGTGCATCTGTAGCAGTGACTCCATCACTTTTATCACATTTTCCTTTATACAGGGGGCATATTTTTACTTCCTAAACTTTTAAGAGGATAACAAATATCATTGCTAATATTACGGAAGTTTTTTAACATACCATACTAAAAAAATAATTAACAACAGTCGCTGATTTTCATTATTCGATTATTATCCGTACATCCGTGTGATGCAACGATAATTTTATTATTTATCTTGTTTGAAAAAAAAAAACACTTTGTCTCACTTTGTTTAAGCAGTTCGCACATATTTTGCTACTGAAAATATAATAAAATTAATTAAATGAAATTTAGTATTCGTGTGTAGGTTTAAATAACTAAATTAAATCTTAAAACCAAACGCTAACATTTTTTTTTATTAAATACATGATTTAAATTATTACAAATAGAAAAATATTAGTAAAGATAAAACAATAAAATAAATTGTTTTAGTTGTTGTAGAGCTATTGGAATAAGTAACCCATTGGTAGCTGTTTAATTAAGTGTTTACTCAGATCAATCACCATCAAACATGACGTGAAGTTTGAACAATATTGAGTGCAAATAAGCAGTTTCGAAACAGATTTATAACAAAAAAAATAAAAAATAGTGTCACGCTTGCTCCCGCACACAGCAGAGGGAACATAGTGTTAAGACAATCCATTCCTCACTTCCCCCCGAATTTGTGGAATTCAACGCCACGCTTTGTCTCAACAACAGCGCGAAAAAATTAAAATATAAATTAAAATAAATATACCATTTTCTCGAGTAGGGATCGAAGCCACAACCAATTGCGTTTACAGTCACACACTTGTGCCCCTGCGCCATGAATGGCCTCAAATATATAACAATAAAGACGTAATGGCGTAGTGGCACGAAGTGTGACTGCAAAACTGACTGTTTGTGGGTTCGATCCCAACTTCGCTCTGGTGTCGAAGCAAAGCGTGGCGTTGAATTCTGCCTCTCAACACGTAACGCCTCCAGAATTCGGCAGAAAGTGGGGAAGTAAGTATCTTAACACTAGGTTCCCCTTGCCTACCCTGCTGTGTGCGAGATACAGCGTGAAGGTGATTTATTTATTTATTTAAATAAACCTATTAAAATAAGCATAATTGTTTAATCGTGTAGAACATTAGTGAAATAAATATATATAAAAATGTGGATAGTTACTACATTATTTAAAAAAAAAAAGTATGTGCGCGTGACTTATTTTAACCTTTCGCCCACACTCACTGAGCGGCTACGACGTATCGGCTACGCAGTTACCTCGCTACGAAGTTGTAAACATATTAAGAGTGATTAACAAAATCGGCTGAGTTACAAATTACGGTGTTTAATTTCGTGTAAATTACTTAGTAATAATTAAAGGCACACTAACTCAATTTTGTAATTTATTCGAATCGAAAATAACAATAAATAAATAACATTCGTCGTAAACAATATTTGTTATGTTTAGGTCTTATATTTTTTTCAGCTTCGCACTGTATTTACATGTAGCAGAGGGAATTAATGTTAAGTCACTCTGTTCCCATTAAGACACTTACGTTATCCACATTTTTTAATGAATACTACACAGTTTTTTGACTGAATTCTGTACATCGCGTGTAGAGCGGGACTCAACGCCGCGTTATACCTCCTTACCAGAGCGAGAAAATGGAAATATCCAATAATTCATTTTCTCGAGTGTGTATCGAACCCACAACTTGTGGCATTTGCAATCACACGGATGTGTCCATGCCACAACTCTGGTCTTATTTAACATATATATAATGAGTATGCTCAGTTTGACAGATTATTATATATGTATAACATAAAAAATCTGAATCAGATCGAACCCACAACCGTCGCGTTACAGTCACACCCTTATGACCACACACCACATAAAAAGTATTTTTATTTAAACATTTTTTTAATGAATATTATATATTTAAATCTCATTATAATTTATATTTAGACGAATGTTTGGTATTAGAATCAAGATACAGATTTGTAAAGAAACTATGGATAAGATTGCTTATATCTTAACAAAATTCCTAGTACCTAGTGGAATAAGTTATTTAAGTGGCTTAATTTAACCATTGATGGTAGTCGGTGACTATAGGTGGTCTGATTTGTTATTGTGGCAATTTGTCAGCAAGGGTCACTGACGGCTGTCTTAAGGTCAATCGATTTAAAAGTATATTTAAAATATACCTACTTATTAAGTTTGTATGTCATCAATCGAAACATCACATTTATTTTGAACTAGTGGCCCCCGTGCGGCTACGCCTGATTGAAATGTACGAATGTTTTTCTAAGTATCTTTAAGAAAAAACCAAAAAACCGCAAGTCGGTTTTTAGGTCCACGGGAAGTACCTTATAGCTTTTGATAATGCTTCAATTTTCAAACAAAATACAAAAAAAACTATGCATACACGCTCTTATCTTTTAATTGAGTTGACTTAGATGCTTAATATTATCATAAACGTGCATATGATATTAATTTCACCATGACAACTCCACATAATCATGAGAAAAATTGTCTTAACAGACAGACAACGAAGTTATTCTATAACGCCCTATTTTATTTTGTACTCTAATAATATTAATGTTGTCTAGGTCGCGGTCCCAGCGGGAAGTAATTCTGTATCTAATGGTTGTTTTTCCAGTCTAAGGCAGTAAATAAATATTATATCAATCTTTATTTGTTCTTATAATTACATGATTAATCTCTATAATATTGAATAGGATTCTGATACAAATTTATCTAATAAATTTGGTCTTTAGGTCGTATATATATATTTTGCTTAAATTAATAATAGTTTAATTTGACCGTGAGTTTTAATTTCGCATAAAATTAAAACTCACGGTCAAATGAAATAAAATGTTTAAAAGATCAATTGACAAGTATCTCTTATAGAACGATAAAAAATCACGCAAATTGGATCAAAACTCTTTAAGTAATCGGTGTATGTATATGTATGCAAAGTATTATTTGCTTCGGCAAGTACACAAAAAAATCATAAAATAAAAACTACTAGACCAAATTGAATGAAACTTTTGTAAGACTATATGGCAATTATTACGCATCGGACGGAAAAAAGACGAGATATACGAGAACATTCTCCTTTTAAAAGTCGGTTAAAAATATCGCGCTTCTTCGTGTACTTTTAAAATATTATTTTTTTATTATTTGTAAGAATTAAAAACTCACAGTAGTCAGATTGAAGTACGGACAGTACCTAATAGAGTTACATAAAAGTAAACTTTAATATAATTTTATTTCAGCAAAATGTGTACGTCACAAGGAAGCCCTGCGTCTTTCAATTCCGTCTAAAGTCTGAACTGACTGAAGAATGTGCGACGGAAGCGTGACCGACCGAGCACGCGTGCATGATTTAAGAAATGATTAAAAATAATTTGAACTTTGCTCGACTTGTGAACTTTGTGCACAGTTAATTATAGATTTTTAAATATATAATTAGTAAGCTTCGTGTTGACTTCGAATTACCTAGTGAATGGGCGCTTTTTTTACGTCTTTAACGCAACTGATGCTAATTTTATTTAATTATGATATTATTTAACTATTATCTTATATATTACCTCTGCATTTATATAGTATTCATATCAATCACTCTTAAGACAATCAGATCTGATAAGTTTACATACATACACACACATTATATACATATATAGATACATTCATAGCTTCACGATACATCCCTAGCGTAGTAATCAGAGAGGACGGAGTGCTAAACGCTACGGTCTCTACATACTAGTTTCCTGTTCATACATGCTCTCCGGTTTTCTCATGTTTTTTACGTGATATTTCTCCAGTATCTTTGCTACTGTCTTTTTGAAAGTCAACCGAGATATTCCCCTACTTCTCTTATCTCTCTTTAAATCCTTTTTGCCATTCTTTCGTCATTTATTCTCTCGACGTTCTCAAAAAAGCTGAGCACGTTCTTCTTAAAAAATAATTTTAACAGACGGACAAAAAAATGATTCTATAAGGGTTCCGTTTTTTTCTTTTGAAGTGCAATACTAAATAACTAATATTGTTGTTAATCAGCTTACTGATGTTTGCCTGCATAATTTTTTATCTATATATATAAAAGGACATGTACTGACTGACTGAGGTAAGACGCACGCACAGCCGTAACCCCTGATGGTACGTGGTACGGAAACGTGAAGTTTGGACAGATGTTCATTTTCATAATCTGGACATCCACTAAGAAGGGATTTTGAAAAATTTTAATCCTAAAGGGATGAAATTGGATGAATTGGATTGAATGTTTTTATGGAAAAAAAATTAAATCGGCACCGATTTTTATAAAATTTGAAATTCAGACTCTTAAAAACATTTCATTGAACACGTTTTTCATGGTTTTTTAGAAATCACTCCCTAAAGGTTCAAATAAGGGGTTGAAATTTTATACGAAAAAATCTTTAAATCGCTACGATTTTTATAAAAATTTAAATTCATATTGTTAAAAATATTTCATTGAACACGTGTTTCGTGGTTGTTTTAGAAGTCACCCCAAAGGGTGCAAATACGCGGGCGAAGCTGCGCGTGCCCACTAGTATTCATATAAAAGTTAAATAATTACATTAATACTTTAGTATTAATTTAAGTTAGAATGTTACTGCAATTGACATCAAAGATTTTAATACTTTAACGAATTCCAATTAATAAGTGCTATAGGCAGTCACGTGAACGTTTTAATTAAATGTTATGCCGATCTATTTCAGTTGACTTACAACACTTTAAGACAACATATATAGGAGTTATCAAATTATATGGCTTCCTTAGATTATACATTGGTTTTTACCAAAGGCGTATGTCATTAAAAACACCTCTCCATTACACAACAATAAACGAACACATTCTAGTTCTTTATAATATTTATGCTAATTTTAAAACATTCCCTCCAGAATTCGGCAGAAAGGGGGGAACGGAGTGTCTTAACACTAGGTTCCCTCTGCCTACCCTGCTGTGTGCGAGATACAGCGTGAAGCTGATTTTTATTTTTTATTTTGATAAAACATTGTATATCCTGTTGAAAATGATTTTATAGCTTATGCGCGATACTTTAAGAATTATAATTCTCTCAGCCTTAAATCGTTGTCAAAAAAATTGCATGTTGAGAGGCAGAATTGAACGCCGCGTCTTGTCTCGACACCAGAGTGAAGAAATAGAAATGTAAATTTAAGTAAATATTTCATCTCCTCGAGTGGAGATCGAACCCACAACCAGTCGATTTTACAGTCACACTTTTTGCCACTGCGCTACGACTGGCAATTAATTATTTGTCTTAAGGACATAATAGTAGCATACGAAAATATCATTAATAATACACATACGTTGTATTAGCATTGTTTATTAACATACCAATATAATCTATATAGCTTATATACCAAAAATGTCATTGTAGTAAATGCATATAAGAATAGAATATTTAAAGAAATCAGCTTCACACAATCTAGTGTTAAGACACTCCGTGCCACATTTTCCGCGGAATTCTTAAAGCATTTCGTGTTAAGGGGCGGAATTCAAACATGATAACATAGTATTTTATAAAATATATACGCATCAATTTTTAATTTTTATAAGCAACAACTTTTTTTTTATATATACATTTTAAATAACAACTCAGACACGTGGCACATAATTATCAGTCAATCTACAGTTTGATATTTATCTGCTACTTAAACTAGGCTTATAACTAGAGAGCCGCAGTTTACAAATAATGGATAAAATACCTAAATACTTTAATTAACAATTGTATATTCCTAGAGGGTGATTGAGTCTAATACTGACTGGACTGACCATGTATAAATTTATTTGAACTGGTTTTTTTAAACTAACATTCCACAGTGCAGTTCTCTTGTGAGTACTGCAGCATGACCTACTTACCGTTAGTTAGCATCTATCGACCTCTCCATTCATCATTCACGGCGCAGAGGGGTCCAAGGTTTACAAGATGACGTCACTGAGGCTTAAAAATCATAACCCCGCCCGAACCAGCTGCATACCCCTCTTGTGACCTACTAACCCAAAACGGGATGTAGTGACGTCGACAATGGTACAGTCTCACAAGCAGATCGTCCTGGAAAATGTTTTAGTAGAGAATATAAGTGCAAAACTTTTAGGTTAGGTGTTCGTTGCGTTTTCAATGGAGGTTCTTACGTTAAGGACTGTAGCTACAGTTGTGTTTGATATGTATCTGTGTACTGTTCCCCCTTCAACCTTCGCCTCCGAGGTCTTCCCCATTAGGCGGTAAATTTCAACGGGAAATCGGAAGTGTATTATGACAACCTTGGATAGAAAATATTTTTAGAACACTTATAAAATGCGCTTTGAAATTTGAATATTATAAATTATTATACGTGAGGCCAGTTGTGGCGCAGTGGCACAAAGTGTGACTGTACTATCGACTGGTTGTGGGTTCGATCCCCACTCGAGGAGACGAAATATTTGCTTACATTTACATTTCCATTTCTTCGCTCTGGTGTCGAGGCAAAGCGCGGCGTTGAGTTCTGCCACTCAACACTCAATGCCTCCAGAAATTGGGGAACGTCTTAACACTATGTTCCTTCTGCCTCCTCTGCTGTGTGCGGGATACAGCGTGAAGCTGATTTATTTATTTATAAATTACTATAGTAGTATATTAGTAGATAATTGACATGACATATGGCATTTGGCTATGATGTTCTGTATGACTTTTTTTTATTGATAGCTCTCAATATTCTATTAAAATAATTTGTTATATTTCAAAGGAAAATTTCCGTAGTTCACATTGACTCTATATCGAGTTTTATTGTTGATGTATATATGTAGGGTACTAGGAAATTGGTTTAGTTTCCAGAAACTTTTACGGTTATATTAGGGTATCGATTATTATAATTATATCTTAAGCGAGTCTCTCCATAACCTATTTTTGTTTCGGAACCGCCACGGTCACTATTTTTGGCTTACGGAAGAATGAAAATGAATTGGCTTCGTTTCTACAGTTTCATTTTATTAACTTGAATGATTTTTTTTTACGTTTTCTAAGTCAGAATTTCAGATGATTTTTTTACTATTTACTATAAATTTGTTCACTATACTTTACTTTAAAAGTTTTTATAAAACAATATATGAATAAAATATGAATAGATTGAAGCTTTATGTTGTAAAATACAAAACATATATAAACACATATGCTTACATATTTTTAGACCACACCACCACCACCAACACCACCACCACCAATATATATTTTTTTCAGCTTCACGCTGTATCCCTCACACAGCAGGGTAGGCAGAGGAAACCTAGTGTTAAAACACTCCGTTACCAGAGCGAAGAAATAAAAATATAAATTAAAGTAATTATTTTATCTCCTCGAGTGGGGATCGAACCCACACCAGTCGATTTACAGTAACACTTTGTGCCCCTGCGCCACAACTGGCCTCAATAATTAATGCACCATATAAATATAATACATAGTTTGTAAATTTTTGTTAAAGACATTTTCTTAATAACAGCTACCAATATACGTTTTCTATTTTTGAGATAGCCAGTAATATATATTTAATGATCTGACGCAGCACGTTAGACGGAAAAGTACAACATCTTATAAAGAATACATTGACCGACTGTGAGTGGGTTGATAATAATAGGCAATTTTTGCCCAAAGTAGTAGATCATCTCGAGTTGTAGGCGACAAGATCACAAGAATCTTGTTGAAACAAAGTTCCAAAAAAAAAATTATAGGTACATTAAACTATTTCATCAGATCTTTTTGATAAAAAAATATAAATATACCTTTATTTTTCGGTGTAGTATAATAGAAAATATAAATTTGTAATGAATTATATATTTAAAAGAATAGAATGTTAGCTTTTGAAATAATCTGTTAGATATAAGAGCTTAAAATAAGAAATAATAATAATATTAATAATTGCCTACATATATATTTAATTTTCATTTTCTGTACGCAGTATGAATCGAGTGGCGGTACTCAACGCCGTCCTTTAAAATAAGTAGATATTAATATTTTAATCCACGAAGCTATAAACTGACTTTGTTAGAAACTGGTTTTGTTAGAAATTTCACAACTATTTAAATAAAATCCTCCTTACAGTTTCCATAACAGACTGTGTCCGCATGTACTTACAAATAATACTAAAGTAGTATACAGAGAAGTAATAAGTAAAATATTAAAAAAAAATACACATCTCTAATTTTATTTTTGTCTGTAAAAACTTTATTTAATATTTACTGTTTTAAAATATTCCATTGTTGGTACACATAAGCGAGTGCAAGGAAAAGATACTAAACGAAACGTGAGATATTTCCTTTTACAAAGAAACTTGTGTGAAAGATTTATAATTTTTTTTTAATAATAGTTAAATTTATTATACAGGTAACAAGATGAATATAATAAATACAACTAGGTTTCTTTCTACCTAAAGCGCCATGCGGGAAACAGCGTGAAGCTTAAATAATATATTGGTGATTATTAAGTTTTTATTAATTTATTTTGTGGAATAATAATATCTACAGTTATTTAATCATTTTACATTATGTATCATATCCTAATGGTAGAGTGAAATCACTCTACCATAGATGATTTATTGAAATGTTTAATAACAAATTATATTTTTTTCTATTATTTATAATATTTATTTCTTCTTTCAAAAAAAAACTAAAAAAAATGGTATACCTACGTTTAAAACATATTCTAATCATTGTAATAAATTTGTATTAAATTTTATAAATTACTTGAAATAGTCACGTTTTCAAGACAGGTCCCAACGGTAGCGTAGGCGGAGGACGAGGTGAACTAGGTACGTTAAATGATTTCCGCTCTAATACATCTTTCAAAATATTAATAGAGCATCCTTTATGTGAATAATTATTTTTTTGATACTTTGATACTTTTAGTTATTTTTTTAAATATTAATATTTTCTTTTTTATTATTATAATAGAGGCCAGTCGTGGCGCAGGGGCACAGAGTGTGACTGTAAAACCGACTGGTGGTGGGTTCAAGCAGAAAATGGAGAACGAAGTGTCTTAACACTTCCCTTGCTGCTTGTTTTTTTTTTTTTGTTACAATGTAAAAAAATTAAACCAAAAAATATATTTTATATTTTTTTATTAAATGCCCAAATTTATGGAATAAAAATAACTTAAAACTAAATTTTAACATTTATTCTATCTAATTATAATTTACAGTGCATAGATTTAAATACATTTTCGACTAATAATAATACTGCTTTAATACACACAAATAATTCGATAATTGCAAGTGTTAATAAAATAATCAATACTTATTTATATATAAACTGGTGTTAATATTGAAATATGGTAAAATTATTTTACTTAGAAATACTCGTGTATAAGTTTAAACCTAATAACTACATCTGGAAAGGCACTATAGTTGTTACAGGAAATTTGACCTCGTTGACAGAGTAGTGTTACCGTCTTACAATTTACCTATATTACCATAACCATATTCAATTCAATAAAATTATATATATACATATATATGCACGTAAGAGAAAATGTCATATGTAAACGGTTCTATAGTGATGTTAGAGGTGCATTTATTTTTTGTATGGTATTGCACGTGAGTAAAATACGACGTTGAACAGTCTTTTTGTGATTTCCTGCAAATTCTTTAAGAACTATACACCACTGAGCCCAAGAGGTGTTTACTTTAAAAATTTTCACTATTCTCTATCTCTGCTTTGGTCCTTCATAAAGACAACGTTACTTTTCTTAACTGACTTTGAATAAAAATGATACTAATGATATGATGATAACATTCTTCTAGCATTTTTAATACTGCCTCGTTATTCTTAACCAGTCTTTTTCTCCCATCGTAGTTGTTGTTAATCCTTCTTAGATAGATTTTTTATCGGTTAAGACCCATCGGATCGCAGTACACCGTGTGTCGTGGTACCCGTTGAGTGGGCAGTCCGGACAGACCGCGGACATATGTGTATGTTACAGGAGGACGAAGTATACGTTTTGGTTGTGGTTGTTTCTTCGGTTGTCGCTGCCTCTCAACTGGTGAGCAAGATTGAGATCGACTTGTTAAATTTAAATTTTGGAATACACGTCTCAATGAGACTGTAGAGCGGTGCCGACGATGACGCTCGGAGCTGTCACTGCTGGAGTCACTTGCTGAGCAAGATGATCGATCGTCCGATCGGCCTGTTTCACAAGACATGCTGTCGTTGCTGCTTGAGCTCCCCAAGGAATCGACGTCGGCAGATCGTCGAGTTAGACGCTTGCTGAGGGCTTTAAATAAGCGTGTTCCTGGTGTCGTAGGCTCTGTTATTTCTTCTACTGGAGGGCACACGATGATTTTTGGGGTCATAGATTCCTTTCGGGGTGTTGTTTTCGGCGTTTGTCCCACCAGGTTCACCGGCAAGTCGCCAACGAACTTCTCACTCATCACAAGATCTACTCCTAGCTTATTTTTCATAGGTCCGGCAAAATTTGCACTTTTCTTAGAGAAGTCTATCTTCAAATATCCTCAAATATCCTCAGAAATTGTTGGATGAAATCGCACTGTTCTTGTTTGTCTCAACTTTTCCGTATTTTACGTTAGCAAAAAGACTTTCAGAGCTTTGTATTTACTTCTGAAGTCTGAGTTGCAAACTGCCGTGGTAAGGGCAGGAGCCGGCTTTATAAGGGTATATTGGCGCATGCGTATTTGAAATCGTGGATGGCCATGCCACTATTCACGTTCTCCAAAGCCTGTCGCGGCCAGGCCTCTCCACGCCCATTATAATGTACCGCGAAAATTTTCATTTGATTGAAACCGCTAACTTGTTAATCGATTATTTTACTATGTTGATAATGATTAACAATATTTAAAAAAAAATTATGAACTTATATTTAATTATTATAATTATAAAATAAATAAAATAAATTAAATTAGCTTCACGCTGTATCCCGCACATAGCAGAGGAGGCAGAGGGAACCTAGTGTTAGGACACTCCGTTCCCCACTTTCTGCCGAATTTTGGAGGCATTGCGTGTTGAGTGGCAGAACTCAACGCCGCGCTTTGCCTCGACACTAGAGCGACGAAATGAAAATATAAATTTAAGTAAATATTTCATCTCCTCGAGTGGGGATCGAACCCACATCCAGTCGGTTTTACAGTCACACTTTGTAGCACTGCGCCACGACTGGCCTTTATAATTATAAATATGATTAAAAATATTTTCCTCTCATATTAAGGATATAGAGTTATTTTGTACCTAACTGTGATTATAAGTTTAAGTAAGGAAAACGCCTGTAAATTTAGTAAGGCAAAGAGGTGATAAGGTCATATGATATAAAGATCTGTTCATACAATGTAAACCACATTTTATATTTAATTTTTTTACTAAACAGCTATTATTTATTTATTTTAAACAAAAAAAATGGTTACATTGTAAATATTTGGTCACATATAAGTAATATATTTGGTCACATGTATTTGAAGTTTCAGCACTTACTATTTATATTATTTAAATAAAATAACATTAAGGGGCACAAGCGTGCAACCTTAAACGTGACAGGTTGTGAATTCGATTTCCATTCAAGGAAATTAAATATTTAACATTGTCATTTCTAAGCTCTTGTAAAGAGGCAAAGCGCAGCGTTGAGATCCGACACATAACACGCCATGCCTCAATGGAGAACGAAGTGTTTTACACTTTGGTTTCCAGGTTCCCTCTGCCTACTCTGCTATGTGCGGGATAAATTCCTCCCAATTTTCGAGACATTACATGTTTTGTAACGGAACGCTTTGTCTTGTTACCAGACCGAAGAAATGACAATAATTAATGATTGTGGATACCAAAATGGGAAAGTCACGTTTAAAATAAGATGGCGTCATTGAAAAAAAGAAATGCTATATATTTTAAAAATGTATAACGCAAGTTAAATTACATAACAAAAAATGTTTTTCTTGCATTTTATTTTATCTGATTTGCTATTTCTTATGACTGCAGAAGCTGTTTCATCGCGTGAGTACAGCCACGTGACGAATCTTTTATACAAAATTAGACTCGAACGTCGTATTGCCACGTGAAGACGTTTGCGTCCCGATGATTGTGTCGATCGGAAAATAACAAGTGGGCACGATTCCTTTGCATTGAATTGCAATCTGTTTTTTTTACAGTTTGCTATAGAATAACTAATTCCTCAAAAAAAATCAAACAAGGTTCTTATTTATAATACTTATTTAGAAAATGTATAAAAATTTAAACGTAGCGGAACTCGAACTCGCGCCTGCTGGACACCGACAAGGCGCTCTGACCACTAAGCCATATTAAGCAAAACGATAATTCTTAGTAATTTGGGTAGCGGAAATTTGTAAAAATCTCCCTACAGAGATGCTACTAATATAAATAAGTTGTAAAAATTTCGACGTAGCAAATTTTTATAAATCAAATCAGCTTTACGCTGTATCCCGCACACAGCAGGGTAGACAGAGGGAACCTAGTGTTTTAGACACTCCGTTTTTATACATTTTCTAAATAAGTATTTTTCTTTCCTATATGTGGAATAACACTTTAATAATATATAACGTTTACTAAATTAGTTAGATATTTTTTCTAATAATCAGAATTGTTATTATTATTCTTTTTCAGATTTTTATAATCATTTAGGCTTATGGAGGCCAGTCGTGGCGCAGCGGCACGAAGTGTGACTGAAAAACCCACTGGTTGTGGGTTCGATCCCCACTCGAGGAGATGAAATATTTACTTAAATTTATATTTCTATTTCTTCGCTCTGGTGTCGAGGCTAAGCGCGGCGTTGAGCTCTGCCACTCAACACGCAATGCCTCCAGAATTGGGCAGAAAGTGGGGAACGGAGTGTCTTAACACAAGGTTTCCTCTGCCTACCCTGCTGTGTGCGGGATACAGCGTGAAGCTGATTTCGATTTCGATTTATTTAGGCTTATATTTTCTTACCAATTCTATTAAAAACTGAAATCAATTTCATAAATATATTTAATAAGCATTCGTATAGTTCAAGCGGGTGAAGCCGCGTCCGGGTCCGCTAGTATGAAATAAATGTTATTATTGCCCGTCGTTAGTTACTCAGTATTCAGTATAAAGACAAAATTTTTCTTACATATATGTATAATATACATTAAACATTAAATACTACGTTTCTTTTAGATTATTTCGTTTCGCCCATTTAGGGATGTCGCGAACGAACGAACGCGAAATTATATACAAATGTTTATAATATATATATATAAATATATATATTGTTAGCGTACTCGTGTAGAAGAGGGTAGATTTAGGTGAAATTAATTATAAAAGCAGTGGAATTGTGTCAACCTGGGGACAGTTGGAAGGAAACTAGTGTGAAGTATTGTTAGTAGGTGATACATATCACGTATCACGGGATACTATGTAATTGCAATTACATAGTATCCCGTTCCAAATAGTTTAAAATCATATAGACGATGTGTGTTTTAACGTGTTTATTTTAAAAAACGTTACCCACTTCCGATTTCTATATATATATATATATATATATATATATATATATATATATATATATATATATATATAATACTATTCTTTCTTTCATTTAGTTCCACATTAGGAGGATCTCATGGAAGATGTTACATAGGTATATAAATAAAGTCATACATATATGTATAAGTCAGTCGATCGAAATAAATTATATTATTAAATTTTATTATACGCAGTATATCTTTAATGTTATTTAATTTTGCCCAAAGCAATGACATTTCATTTCAAAAGGCACAGGGCGCGTTATCGTTAATTTCATATAACCATTTTTATAGTAGGTACCTAATAATCATTATTTTTTTTTAGCTTTGCAGCTGGATAGATAGATTCTCCACTTTCACGGCCGAATTATAAAGGCTTCGTGTGCTAAGTGGCGGAACTAAACGCCGCGCTTACTTCCATACCAGAGCGAGGAAATAAAAAAAAATAATAATCATTTTCTAGAGAGGAAATCGAATCCACCACCTGCGCCACGACAGGCCTAATCACATATTATTGTTATTACAGTAACGATTAATTTAAAAAAATATATATTATATTTAATATTTAACACAAAACTTTAATATTTCTAAAACTTCAAACTAATATACATACGAGGCGATGATAGATTAACACTAGCCGGATGTGTCTGACGTTGTTTATGTAACGAGATCCCCTAAATAGCTCTAAAACCCTATACATTGTTATCGAAGTGAACTCATTACCAGACATTCTAGATACTCACCTACAAGCTTATATTGTTACGTAATACAAACTAATCATTTCACAGTTCACTTGTTTTGTTTCGAGCTTTCGTGAATATTATGACAGCTTTTATTTTATGTATAGTTAATAATTAATAACTGTATATTAAGAGCGCACAGTCGTGGCGCAACGGCATGAAGTGTGACTGTAAAACCGACTGGTTGTGGGTTCGATCCCCACTCGAGGAGATGTAATGTTTACTTAAATTTATATTTCCATTTCTTCGCTCTAGTGTCGAGGCCAAGCACGGCGTTGAGTTCTGCCACTTAACACGCAATGCCTCCAGAATTCGGCAGAAAATGGGGAACGGAGTATCTTAACACTAGGTTCCCTCTGCCTACCCTGCTGTGTGCGGAATACAGCGTGAAGCGATATATTAAGAGGCTCTGGGGAATTATTATATTTAAAATATTAACCATATATGACACCATACACACAAAGCTAGTATCAGTATCAAATATCTCTAAAAAGTGATCAAAAGTGATGAAAATCACTTATGTTAAGTGGAATATCACTGCCTGTTGCTTGAAATCAATTTAAAATACATATTTCTACGCTCGTGGCTTCGCCGGCGAAATCATGAAAGCATTTATGTTTTAATTTATTAACCTACTAAAGACACAAACGCGGCTTCGCTCGCTTTACCCTATTTTTATATTATATAGCCAAAGAATAATATATTTTTTAAATAAAAAAAAATCTTTTATACTTCCTAATATATCTAGGAATATGCGTTCAAAGTTTTACGATAATCAGTTGAGTTTTGGCGTAAAAGCGTAACAAACAACCTTACATTCACATTTATTTATTATATTAGTATGAAACATTATTTAGGCAATATATAATACCTTATGTTTACATTTATTTAATTGCTTACATGACAAGCATCGTATACGTGCATCGAAAGTGTGATAGTAACATTTAATATTAATCTATTTATAGCTCGGTATTAATATGTGAATATAGCGACGCAATACAATATGGAGTATTCGTTGATATCTTGTTCAAAATAGGTGATTAGGTGTTTAAAATAGAATAGAAGATAGAGAAGAGAGGAAGATAGAAGAGGATAGAAGAAGAGTAGTAGTAGTAAGGGTAGATACAAAAATGAATGAAAGTTATCATTTAATTTTGATTAATAGGCTTGTGCTATTTAAAAATAATATTATTTACAAATTTCATTTATAATCTATTAATTTAAAAGTACGTTACTCAGTTTACCTGTAGTAATGTTAGTATTCCAAAAAGGTTAAAGATAACAATCAGTCTTTATTGTCATTACGACGTACATTGTGACGGTGTTGTGGTGATCACATTACTATTCGAAACATGGCCGCAAGACTGCGCCAGCGCACATTGTTTGCAATACTTGTCCTAAAAACAACAAGTTTCGAGCATATTGATTTATATTGCTAAATTCTTTTAATAGCCAATTTGCTTCGATATTTATTAATATTAAATATAATCAGCCGTGGCGAGGCAGAGGCCAGTCGTGGCGCAGTGGCACAAAGTGTGACTGTAAAACCGACTGGTTGTGGGTTCGATCCCCACTCGAGGAGATGAAATATTTACTTAAATTTATATTTCCATTTCTTCGCTCTGGTGTCGAGGCAAAGCGCGGCGTTGAGTTCTGCCACTCAACACGCAATGCCTCCAAAATTCGGCAGAAAGTGGGGAACGAAGTGTCTTACACTAGGTTCCCTCTGCCTACCCTGCTGTGTGCGGGATATAGCGTGAAGCTAATTTAATTTTTTTTTTTTAATATATTTATATTTGAGGCCAGTGGCGCAGTGGCTGTAAAACCGACTGGTTGTGGGTTCGGTCCCCACACGAGGAGATGAAATATTCACTTAAATTTATATTTCCATTTCCTTCGTTCTGGTGTCGAAGCTAAGCGCGGCGTTGAGTTCTGCCATTCGACACGCAATGCCTCCAGAATTCGACAAAAAGTGGGGAACGTGGGGAGTGTCTTAACGCTAGGTTTCCTCTGCCTACCCTGCTGTGTGCGGGATACAGCGTGAAGCTGATTTATTAATATATTTTGTGTCCTAAATAAACAAAAAAAATATGTTACTTTAATATTAAGTTATTAAAAAAAAATTCTTGAGTTTTAAATATTACAAAGAATGAGATATCTATTTCACTACGTAGTACCTATAACCTACATTGCTATTAGTTCAATAGCATATATGAATATAAATTATTTAGGAACAACCACGTGTAAGTCTGTTCATACATAGAAATAATTTATGAGCTCAAATTGAGGCAGTATATATTAGCTATGTAAGTAGGTGTTTAGAAAAAAAAGTTTAAAAACATGGCATAAACACAACGAATAGACACAAAAAGATAAACGACTGGTAATTAGAACAAAATGAATTGTATTGAACTGCAATACCATTTTAGGCATGCCGTATGGTAATAAGCTTAATGTAAAGCTTTAGGTTCACTATTTAAAGTTAAAGTATTAGTAGTATAATATTAAATAATTTAAAGCAGAAAAGTAGGCAGAGGGAACCTAGTGTTAAGACAATTCGTTCCTCTTTTTCCGGCAAATTCTGAAGGCATTGCGTGTTGAATAACGGAATTCCATGCCCCGAGACCAGGGCGAAGAAATAAAAATATAAATTTGGGTGGGGTTCAAACCCATACCTAGTTGCGTTTAGAGTCACACACAAAGGGCGCGGCGTCACCACATTTAGTAAAGAAAAATACTTATTTAGAAAACGTATAAAAATTTGATCAGGCGCTCTGACCACTAAGCCGTACGTTCAGAACGTATCGAACGTAACGGGTTCGAGTCCCGCTACGTTCAAATTTGTGTCCGTCTAAATAAGTATTACTGATAAAGTTAAATTGTACTGTTTCGTGATCAGGCTTTCTTAAAATTATATACATACTCATACATGCATATGAAAAGAAAAATAAAATTATTTTATATAAACAGTAGCGACCCACCCGCGGCTTCGCCCGCTTAAATTTATTGGTAATATAGCCAAATTATAAAAAATGTGATTTATTCTGCTGTTTAAGCTAAAAGGTTGTAAATTTTTATGTAAATCTTTTAGTAACTTTTGTGTGAAAGTGGAAGAAATTCGAGCCTCATACAGGTTAGTGTGACGTTGAAATTCGTATCCATCACAAATTACGTAGCACGGATTAATCTAGACTGACTCGGCCCATGTTATAATACCAGTATAAAACAGAAATAGATACCACCCCGGGGAATAAAATATTTAATGTTCTCATTTCTTTTGAGTCCGCCACTCAACATGCCTGTGGAATTCGACAGAAAGTGGGGAATAGAACTACTTAGCACTAGGTTCCCTCTGCCTAGTCTGCTATATGCGGGATATATATTTAAAAAGAATACCAATTTGAACCAAAATATTTGTTAGTAACAGTGTGCTATTTAAAAATTTCCTAAATCTCCTTATATTATTTGAAATAATTTTTAGATTATTGTTATTTATTGCTTAAAATCTGTGATGAACTGAAAACATAAACAGACATAAAAAAATCTATAACAAAAAATGTGTCCACAACTTAAAAACATCCGCTTCCGTGACAGTGTAGTTGATGTATGTATACACCAACTATTGTCTAAAATGATAGTTGGTGTTACATATCCATTTTTGAAATCAGACATTAAAGTTCAAGGATTGATTTTTGGTATATAACGTTGATGTTTAGCATCCATCCATATATTTGGACACCAAATCAACATCAACATGTTTAACAAACTAGTAAGATATTTTTACTTGTCATATATTTTATTTTACGTTCTAACATTTACTGTTAAATATGATGCATTCTTGTCATTAAATGAAATGAAACTATTAAAAATTAAATTGATTTAAAAGCGTGCAAAAGGAATTATAATCTAGACCTTTTTATTAATAATTAACATCTAGATTATAATTCCTTTTGTACGCTTTAAAATCTACTTACCGGATAGGCTAGTAATTAATCAGTAATTTCGCTTCTTCACTTTTTTCCAATAGATGATACTAGTACAGTGCTGCAGTGCAATTTAAGTGTGCATATATTTTAGGTTGTCATTTTCTTTTCAGATGGTGGCCTTACTAATAAGATTTTCTACCTTTTTAAAAGATTAACACAGATTAACTGATTAAGGGAATCTGGTCTCTTAAGTTTTAATTAATCTATAGATATAGATGTAGCAACCTGTGTGCCTTCTTCAATCCTAAAATTAATATAACACTTTTTTTCCATTTAGAGGGAGACAATTTTTAGTGGGCAACATTAACAGTACATGATTTGCCTTTGCTTAAAGAAGAGAACGGAGTGTCTTAGCACAATGTTCCCTCAGCCTCTCCTAATATGTGCAGGACACGGCGTTAACTTACAAATATACATATTTAAGCAATGTAACTTACTTTTTAGAAAAGACAGAAAAAATTGAACGTAGTGGGATTTTTATATGTTTTTTGAAAAGTGGTTTTCTTTCCTAAGTCTACACTAATATCACTGTAAATGGTGAAAAATACAACTTATTTCATAATATTATATTGTTTCAGTTTTTCCTTTTAGCTGTGACGATGGCTGTGGTTCTTGCTGCACCGAAGCCCAATCCAGCGCCTGAAGCTCAACTGATTTCCTATAGTGGCCTTGATTACGTGTATCCGGCTGACGTGCCATCTGTCGTTTCTTCGTATTCCGCCCCCCTCGCACCTCTGTCTTATTCCGGATATCCAGTTGATACGTTCTTCGTTCGTTAAATGTCAATGTATATAATGTTATGTTATACTGGATACTCTTAATGATTTCTTTGTAATAAATAATTAATTTAAAATATTTTTTTTTTCTATTGCCCTGTATATGTATAACTCGAAATTAGATAAATTATAGAAAAACGCGATTATATAGCATTTTTCTTTAAAATTTATTCGTTTCGAGTATAAAACTAAGTTTATCTCATATTTCGTATCTCCTTAACATAATTATTTCATGTATTTTTTATAACTACTTCTGAGAAAGTTAATTTATATACTATGTGAATGAAATGTATATATCAATTATTGAAATGAATTCACATCACCGTACCATCGAAACACAATATCAACTTCTTTTAACTATCAATAAGAATTTACGCTTTAAATATATTTGATACTATATATCGAAAATCTGTATAATTTCTGTATTTTCTTATTTACCTGTAAGATCTACTTATTTTATATATTATCATTAGAACAGTAATGCTTTATTAATATTTTCATTTCTTCGCTCTTGTATCAAAGTAAAACAAAAAATAAATAGCAAAGCGTGGCGCTGAGTTTCGCCACCCAACGCGCAATGCCTCTGAAATTTGGCATAAAGAAGAAAACGGAGTGTTTTGACACTTAAGCAACCTCTATTTACCCTGCTACATGAGATACAGCGTGAAACTGTAAAAAATCTTTAAAGTAGATCTAAGTATGTTTGCGATTTCATGGCATATTATTTGGCATGGCATATTTAAGTTACCTCTAAAAATTTACGAAGCCAGTCGTGGCGCAGATGAACAAAGTGTGACCGTAAATCGACTGTTTCTCGGTTCGATCCCCACTCGAAGAGATGAAATATTTATTTAAATTTGTATTTCCATTTCTTCGCTCTGGTGTCAAGGCAAAACGCGGCGCTCAGTTCTGCCAGTCAACACGCCATGCTTCCAGAATTCGGCAGAAAGTGAGGAACGGAGTGTCTTAACACTAGGTTCCCTCTGCTTACCCTGCTGCATGCGGGATACAGCGTGAAGCTAAAAAAAAAGTATTTACCCTGCGAGTAAATCAATATAGAGTTCAATAACCTGCATCAAAATCTATTTACGTTTCTCATACTCATGAAAGCAGGAAAAAGTTGATGTCGCCGTCAAGCGCCAGTATCACGTAACATGTCATTAAATTTGTTGGAAATGTACATAAATATGACGTTTTGTACGTAGAGTTATATAGGTTTTTCACTTTCAAATACGTTCTTTTTAATGCCAAATTCACAATTTTACACTTTAAATTGATCCTTTTACTCATTTTATTTTAAAAAATACTTCAAATTAATAATTATTCTCTTCAAATTAACCATTTGAATCCTTAATTGAATTTTTTACTTCATATTTCGTGTTCTTGAAAAAACTAGTACAATAAATTAATATTTTAATTTTAACATCATATTATTGGTTTATGAAAAATAATTTAAATAACAACAATAATTAAAATTCATAAAAATATTTTTACAATATATAGCTCACTGATATATTCCGGATAGTCAGAGGGAATGCTAAGACACTCCAGTTTCCAAGTTCCCGAATTTTTCTCCAGGCATTGCGTGTTGAGAGGCACAACTAAAAAGGCGCTTTGCGTTTTGAAAGAAAAAACGAAAATTTTATATAGATATTATGTCATTCCCTCGAGAGACCTTTTAACATAATACAAGCTATTAAAATAAGAATTTGTAAATTGTTAAAGTACTTATTTAAAGTAAACAAAATATTAATTTGGTGTGTAAAAGAACGAATTTGTAATGAAAAACGTTATATACGTACCTAAGCACTGTGACTAAGTAGCGATAAAAATAAAACATTAGCTCTACCATATTCGACACATGTTCTTGTGAACATTCCGGTAAAACAAAGAGACCTAATTGTAGATGTAGTACTCGTCTTTAATGTTTTTCTTTAGACCTAATTTACATTTGGTCCCATCGCTCTTTGTGTTGTTTGTCTTTATGATCTAAAGTTTCAAGGACACGTGTATTGTATAAATATTGACGAAATAATAAAAATATATCAGTTCTGTTTAATACCACAGAATAAAGAGGCCACTAGCTCCTGCAATTAAATAGTACTTCGAGTTACACAAAAAAATGTTTGCCAAGTTGGTGAGTGACTTTCATATGAAATTTATCTGAACCAAAAATAGAACGTGTTTTTTTGTGAAACCTCTAGGTCGTCTAGGTTATATGTGCCTTACCCTAAAAATTAAATTATAAAGATTTATTTCAATAAACCCGTATAATAATAACTTCAAATAGGTTTTTTATTATACATGATTAAATTTGAATACTTTTGTGCACGGTGATTTCAAATGTTGCGTATGTGCTTACATGAATTGTATAAATTTTAATGTATAAATCCAAAATTATATCTGATTTATTATAACCGTAAACATTTTGAATATGGAAATAATATATATTTGTATTGTATAATAATAATTACTGCATTTTTAAATAGTTACAAAAAATATAACACAAAAGTAAAAATATTTATTTAGGGAATCTAAATCGAAGTCAGTATTTTTAAACATGAAATTTCATAAATTTTTCTTTATCAACAATTTAAGTTTGTTTACTTTTTATAAGAATAAAATTCATTTACATGAAATAATAACATATTATTAACTTAAGGATAATAAAATTTGTTTTGTAATTTAGTTTGTTTGTTTTGTAACAAATAAAATGTTGATATGTCTTATACATACATTTGTATAAGACATATGATCAACTGACAGTGACATTAGTGTCACAATAAAAAAAAAAGCCAGCTGCACGCTGCATCCCACACACAGCATGGTAGGCAGAGGGAACCTAGTGTTAACTTAACACTCCGTTCCGCAGTTTCCGCCGAATTCTGGAGGCATTGCGTGTGGCGGAGCTCAACGCCTCACTTTGCCCCGACAGCTGAGCGAATTAAATGGAAATATAAATTTCAATAAATATTTAATTTCCTCGAGTGGGGATGGAACCCACAACCAGTCGCGTTTACAGTCACACTTTGTGCCCCCGCGCCACAATTGGGAATAATAAGAAGATATTTTATTTTATTTATTTCTTGTACATTCCTTATTTTATTTTATTTATGTTTTAAAGATTTTATTTTAACTTTCTAGATCATTCTTTTCGTTTTCTTGGCTCTGGCTGCAGCTCGGCCACAGTTGTACCCTGGCTATGGTTATGGGTACAACGGCTACCAAATGTCTTATCCAGGGTATGCCGGTTACTCGAGTTACTCCAATCCTGCAGCATTTTCCGGATATGGTAGCTATTCTGGTTACCCTAACTATTTTGGATATTATTAAGTGAATATTGTATATAACATTTTTGACTTCTTGTAAAACGAGCTTGACTATATAAAAAATTGTATTGTAAATTACTTTTTAGTATATATTTGGTTTAAAAAACAATAATAAAATGCGTGTACATACAATGCTGGTGTTTTCATTTCTTTATTATTATTAATGTTAACGAAGTTCATGTTTATTGAGATTGGAAAGTGCAAAATAGGGACTATTATAAAAATTAAATGGTCATATTTTTAAATAAATCCTCTGGATCACTTTTGTCACAAATCGAAATATCTCGTCTAATCGTAGTCTAATTTTCTCTTCTAATTGATTCTATTACTAAACGATATCTTTCGTTTTTTATACTCAAGGTGACATTGGCTAAGTAATTTGTCTTTGGCAGACACGAAGAACTAAACTGATAAATTCTTTCAACATACTATACACGTGTTTATAAATCGCTCTTTACTCCGAGATCGCTCCCATATTAATATAATACATTTAAAAAAAAAATAGCTGCACGCTGTATCCCGCACACAGCAGGGTAGGTATCGAGAACCTAGTGTTAAGACTCCGTTCCCCACTATCCACCGAATTCTCCATTCTGCGCTGAGTGGCGGTAGTCAACGTCGCGCTTTGCCTCAACACCAAAGCGAAGAAATGAAAATGTAAATGTAAATCAATATTTCACTTCCTCGAGTGGGGATCGAATCCACAACCAGTAAATTTTACTGTCATTATATTTGTCCTTTACGCCACGACCGGCCCCAAAAACGACAAAAAGAATATTTAAATATATAATAATATTATTTTCCGATACGTTTTAAGTTACCTCTCGAATAAATTGCAATAAAGTCTTAGAAACATCAATTGCGAGCACAATATGGTACAGGCGGCACGAGGCAGTCTGTAAGTGGGACGATACTATTTCATATTTTACATAAGAAATAAAAACTATAGAATTTTATATACAGCTTTCTTAGTAAAAATTCCAATATAAATTAGTGATACAATCATTATTGAAGTAATATTATATAAGTAAATTTATTTTCACAAGTAGGGATCGAATCCATAACCAGTTGTGTTTGCAGTAATACACTTGTGCTATATATATATATATATATATATATATATATATATATATATATATATATACTTGTGCTATATATATATATATATATATATATATAGCACAAGTGTATTACTGCAAACACAACTGGTTATGGATTCGATCCCTACTTGTGAAAATAAATTTACTTATATAATATTACTTCAATAATGATTGTATCACTAATTTATATTGGAATTTTTACTAAGAAAGCTGTATATAAAATTCTATAGTTTTTATTTCTTATGTAAAATATGAAATAGTATCGTCCCACTTACAGACTGCCTCGTGCCGCCTGTACCATATTGTGCTCGCAATTGATGTTTCTAAGACTTTATTGCAATTTATTCGAGAGGTAACTTAAAACGTATCGGAAAATAATATTATTATATATTTAAATATTCTTTTTGTCGTTTTTGGGGCCGGTCGTGGCGTAAAGGACAAATATAATGACAGTAAAATTTACTGGTTGTGGATTCGATCCCCACTCGAGGAAGTGAAATATTGATTTATATATATATATATTATTTTATACTGTTGTTAAATATTGTAAGTAAAAAAAAAAACAAATAACTGAAGAACTTCGCTGTATTCTTCTTCTTTTTGTGTGTGTAGAGTAATTTAGACTTACACTATAGAATTTTATATACAGCTTTCTTAGTAAAAATTCCAATATAAATTAGTGATACAATCATTATTGAAGTAATATTATATAAGTAAATTTATTTTCACAAGTAGGGATCGAATCCATAACCAGTTGTGTTTGCAGTAATACACTTGTGCTATATATATATATATATATATATATATATATATATATATATATATATATATATATATATATATATATATATATATATATATATATATATATATATATATATATATTATTTTATACTGTTGTTAAATATTGTAAGTAAAAAAAAAAACAAATAACTGAAGAACTTCGCTGTATTCTTCTTCTTTTTGTGTGTGTAGAGTAATTTAGACTTACACTTCACTAATTAATTTTATATATATATTTTTTAATTGTTACTTTCACGCTTTATGCCTCACATAACAGTGTAGGCGGAGGGAACCTGAGATCCTAGTATTAAAACACTCCGTCTTAAACTTATACGCTTACATAAATATGAGTTACTATATAATAAAAAAATCCATGAATACAATATGCAACAACGGTTACATAGGATATATGTAGGTATATTAATAAAACATAGTTAATAACAAGGCAACGAAACAATTATTAAGTTAAATAAGAGTTATTAATAAAGCAGGGCCATTATATGTGCATACAAGTTCTACTACTTACAACAAATCAGTACGTTTGTCAGTGTTGTTGATTTTGATGGGTTCTTTATGTTTTGATATATATAAGGCTTTATTTACATATTTCTTACCGCTTTCACTTATTATATTCTATACGTCAAATGTTATTAATGACAGATTAATCAGCTTCACGCTGGATCTCGCACACAGCAGGTAGGCAGAGGGAACTTAGTATTAAAACACGACACCATTCGACACCAGAGTGAAGAAATGAAAATAGAAATTAAAATTAATATTTAATTTCCTCGAATGGTGATCGAATCCACAACCAATTGCGATTGCAGAGACTTATGCCCCTGCGCCACGACTGGCCTTAAATTGTATTTTATGCAATTGCTATATAGCAAAACATATACATTTAATGACGCTAAGAAAATTCTCTAAAAACAAATTAAAATAATGTAAATTTACATATCTATTTGGTATAAATCATAAGTAAAATAAAAAATGTATTGAAACTGTAGGTATAGTAATGTGGAAATCTGGTAGTTAGTGGGTTAAATTAGTGATTTGATTCTCAGGCTGATGTTTATACAGGCAAAACCGTAGATGAAAGCTTCTACAACAAGGAAAAACCGTCTTAATTATGGGGCATTCCATACAAAGCGGACAGGTAAAGTCGCGGTCTCCGATTTTTTTTTTAATGTGCTAGATCTATATAGGTCCTCAAAATAAATGCTTAATATATTGGTAGTACTGTGCTTAGTTTAGGAGTTATGGGGGACAAAAGTCGTGAGTGAATGGTGGACAATCACTCTTTCAAATCTTGTTATCCAGTTTTAATAGTGACAAATAAATAATATTTTATTTTTCATAAAATAAAATGGGTTTCATTTTATGAAATGAAATTTCGGATTATATATTATTAGGCCGGTTTAAGTAACACAAATAAAAAGCTGTATAAATTTAAATTTGGAATTCCTAACAAAAGAGGAGGAACTTGTGATTAATGTGGCCTGTGTAAACATCAGCCTAGGTGTCAAATCACTAATTTAACGCACTCACAACCAAATTTTCGTTTAATAATACCAAAATAAAATGTAAATTTAGATTATTTTAATATTTTTTAGACATTTTTTTAGTGTCATGCTGGGAACACTAAAAAACTGGGTAGTGTTAAGACACTCCGTTCCCCATTTTCCGTCGAATTCTGGAGCATCATCGCGTGTTGAGTGGCTGAACACAATGCCACGCTTTTAGTTCGACACCAGAGCGAAGAAATGAAAATATAAATGTAAGTAAATATTTTATCTCTTTTAGTAGGGATCGAACCCACAACCAGTCGATTTTACAGTCACACTCTGTGGCTCTGCGCCACGACTTGCCTGGTGTAGGCATTTAGGGAAACTCCTTGGTTATGTTATGTAGTTATCTATATCTACCGTTTTACACTAAATAATTTAAACCTAATGGATTTTTGGTTTTGTTCACAAAAATTGTCGTAATTAACAGAAAATATTTAAATATTTAATATTTATATGGGTGTTAGGTACACGTTAGCGGTGAACGCGGTTTTTCCTGCGTAAATCGCTATTACTCGTTGGATAAAAATTAGTCCGCATCTTCTAGTGGAAGTCCCGTTAAAATAATCTCAGTTGTTGAATAGTTATTTAGCCACTAAAACCATCCAGTAGCATCCATCATTTGTCGCTGATCAGAACGAGTTTCCAACCCAACAATCAGCGCGTGTAAGGTAAAACGGATGTCAATTATTCACATACTGATAGGTAATAAGTGTATAGAATGCATATTTAGTACTTTGAAGATCAAGGACGCTTTTATCTAGTGGATACAAGTAAACAAGGCGTGGTCTTGTTGTATATATAAATGGGAGGAGAGGCTGTATTGATATCACTCGTGAAAACTCTTGCTAGCGACTCTGTAACAATGCTGTACCGGCTGGTAAGTTGAATAATATTATTGTTCCCTAAGACTGGGAGCTTATACAGTTAATTAATTATATAAGCCAGGCTACGCCAGTCGTGGCGCAGCGGCACGAAGTGTGACTGTAAAACCGACTGGTTGTGGGTTCGATTTCCAGTCGAAGTGATGAAATATTTACTTAAATTTATATTTGCATTTCTTCGCTCTGGTGTTTAGGCAAAGCGCGGCGTTGAGTTCTGCCACTCAACACGCAATGCCTCCAGAATGCGGCAGAAATTGGGGAACGGAATGTCTTAGCGCTAAGTTCCCTCTGTTACCCTGCTGTGTGCGGGATACAGCGTGAAATAGATTTATTTATTTAATTTTTAATGACGTAAGCCAGTAAGGATCTACGAGATTGAAAAAGATTATAATTGTATGTAGGTAGATCAATCTTTGTGTTATTAATATAAATAATTTTATAGAAAATTATATGTAGTTGTCATGTAAATTTGAAGGAATAATGTAAGAATAATATGTAATTAGTTAGTTCTTATGTGCAACACTTGTGTGCAATACAGTGTTTATATTCAAACGTATGATTTAATTAAATAAATAACGTTTTGCGTCTTCCATTCTTGTTTCGTTCAAAATATTCAAAATATCTATCTGATACACTCGAGATAGAGTACACTCTAACATTTAGTGCTTGTTTTATTTCGATTTCTTCATGAATAAAATAGTTATAGGTATGTATTTAAAGTATATAAGTCGATAAAGTTGCCACAGAAATTTGGTTGAACTGACTGAAATTTTAGTTTTCCATGTAAAGATATTGTTCTTAACGTAATGATATAAGACACAAAAGTAATTCAGATTAATAAATAATAATAACAAAATAGTGTAGTTCGAGCGTGTAGGGGCGAAGCCGCGAGCGGGTCGATAGTATATAATATATAGATTCTTTACTAATAGCAATTATGGTTGTATATTAGGTAGTAGAGGTAATTTGTCAATAAAAATATATATTTCATTCAAAATTAATATTTATTACTAATATAATTTTAAAACAAAAATCACTATTATTGAAAGCAAGTTGAAACAAGCACAATAAACAAAGACCGCACGTTTTCGAAATTTAGTCACTAGACGGTGTAGCATGTATTATATATGGTAGTTGCTGCTATTTCTCGCTATTATCTCACATTCAGCTAAGGTTTCAGGCTTTGATCTGAAACATAACGACACATAACAGTGAACGGTGTATACCTTTGTAATAAATGTGTAATAATAAGGGTCAACAAGGGTAGTTCAAACAGCCGATGACTTTAAGAGGCCTATCCAGTCTTTTGGTTATTCTAGTCACGTGACAAATAGTTCTATAGTTGCTATGGACCGTTACTCTTGTTGCTATATGAGACTTCGATATCTTTTTAACTATTTTTAACGTCTGTAAAAGGAAGAGGTTATCAATTGGAATTTATTTTTTTATATTTTTGTTATCTCACAATACAGATTTTTCACTGGGCTATTTTGATGTTTCTTTTTTTGTCTGTAAGGTTTCTCTCGTGTGGTCCCATTTTAATTTGGCCCATTTCTGATATTCATGAGCAAATTATGTAAGTCCTAAATTTGCATTAGGTATGTGCTCGACAAATGGACGAATAACTCAATATCACCCCAACCGATTTGGATCGATGGATTCTTTTTTATTGAAAAGAATACACTTCAAGGGAAGTCTGATGGAAGTTTGGTGAGGTTCTGATTGTGGGATCCGGTTGAAAATGAAGAAGTCAGTGTTTTTGTTAAAAAATATAATTATTATAACTAAATTTAATAAAATTAATGTCAATTTCTGGACAGATCTTAGAAAAATGTTCCATTATTTATTTAGAACAAGTTGGATAACTTGTTCATGAAAAGTTCATAGTTGCAAATAACTCAAGATATGTATGTATCAAAGATTACCTATATATATACCATTTTGTTTTAACTTTACAGTTTGCTTTCCTCGCTCTGGTGGCCGTGGCATTTGCCATCCCTAGCCCCAACCCGAAGCCAGAGCCAGCACCTGCACCTGCACCTGCACCTCAGATGTTGACTTACGGCGCTGGATATCCCTACTACCCCTACGGTGGTGCTCCCTTTGCGTACCCTTACGCGTACAATGGATACTTCGCTGGCTAAAAAAATTTTGCAGCCATAAATACTGTCATAAAAGTTTTTGAAAAAGTTTTCAAATTTTTTTGACGTATTATGGCTGTTACGGACCTATGGCTAGGACAATGACTCGGATAAACGTTTAAATAAAAAAATATGCTTACTTTACATTTTTTATTTGTTTGCGAAACCCCTTTATTATTTTTAAAGTTTCGTGTATCAAAAGAAACAAAACGGTACCCGATCTACGATCATTTTGTTGTTCGTCTGTCTGTATGTCAGGAAAATTTATCGCATTGCGGTATCATGCTTAAGTTATTATCAGACCCTTAGAGCACAGGTAAATGTCAAACATATTTAGAAAACGTATAAAAATTTGACGTAGGTGGACTCAAACCCGAGGCTCCTGGAAACAGCCTGGAAAAATGCTAAAAAAAGGATTTTTCTTTCCTGAGTGTGGAATAACACTTAAAAATGTTAAAAATATCAAGTCTTCTCAGTCAATGCAATCTCGAGTATCATGTCAATATATCAAGTATATCGCTATATCAGTATTTATGCTGCATTTTGTATTAGATTCACCGCGTTATCGAAACATATAAGGCATTTCCCTTAGACCTACAATTATGAAATAAAGAAATGAGAAGTTGTCTGTATGTTATTAATTGCACTTCCCGTTAATTTACCCAGAAATTGGTTTTCGGAACTTGGTATCGGAACCCTTGGTAGGCGAGTCCAATTTGCACTTGACCGACTTTTCTACAAATACAAAAAAAATATTAAATCAAATCTTTACACATTAGTAATAACTCAAAAAATAATTACTTAATCTGTTAATAGATGAGAGAACATAAACTTGACGAGCTCACTCGCGGTTACAAACTTTTATAAGATAAAACCTGTATGGAAACAATTCTTTAATTACATAGAAGTTGCTGTTGTGGGATATGCAGGAGTAGAATTAACTTATGTATGTTTTCTAAAAAAGTATTTTTCTTTTTAAAGTTAAGAATAACACGTTTAAGATATTTAAACAATGTTTAGTTGATTGGTAAGATTTTTTATAGCTTAGTGAAATTATAAATTGAATTAAGTTTATCTATGGCTTAGAAAAAAAAATACTTTTACCAAAGCAATTGAAAAACGTTATTGTAAGTAATATTTGTAGAAAACTTAAATAATAATTAGGTATAATTCTTAAATTAAGACAACTGTCGTACGTTATAAAAACAATTTATTTAGAACTACATAAAATAAATAGAACAGAAAAAACAAACAGATCGTTTGCATCAATATAACAATTAGAATACAAATATACGTATTTACGGCGTCGCATATTTACTTGCGGTAGTACCAGTCAGCTGAGTAAGCGTAAGGCAGACTGTATGGAAGAGACAAGGCTGAGTTGACCACTGGATATGTATCTTGGTAGCTGTAGGTAGATCCATAGGCGTATCTATAATCAGAAAGTACGGGAGCCACTGGTGATACCGATCCCACTGAGGCAACCGGCGCTGCTGCAGCTACTGGCGATCCCGGAGCAACAAGGGCCGCAGAGGTAAGTGGTGACGACAAGTATCCTCCACTGATAAAGATAGCTGGATCAGCTGACACTGCCGCGAACGATGCCAAAATAGTTAACTGGAATAATTGTTTTATGTTCAATAAAATATTAAAATAACAAAATGCAAATGGCATTTAATTAGTAAAGAAATGAAATATATAGATAGTACGCTTTTATACTTAGATAGTACGCTTTAAATTGACTTACCATTAAGAATTTCATGTTGAAGCTGAAAGTGGTCTACTAGTTGTCTACTTGTGTCCTACAACTAGCTCAGTATGTGACTGAATTCTACAGAAATGTCCTGGCATATTTATTTGAAACAGAAACAAAGTGACCAAAAAGAGATAAGAATGTGTGACAGAATCGCCGCTTTGAAAACTATTGCCAAGGTTCTTTTGAATGGTTTCCTCAAAACAATAGAATATGTAATCCAACTTGAAATATGCTGAAATGACTAAAATTATTTTTTCACCAATGACCTTGTAGTGGTTTTTCATCCTTGAGATACAAAGGATAATGAATTCTGCTGTTGTATGTATGCGAGGCATTATTCCGGATGTCTGTAGAATTGATATTATGCTATAGAAAAGCGAGGAAAAACCAATTTTAGTATGAACATTGTCAATAACTGTCAATTTACAAAAAATCAAAAATCAAAAATCAGCTTCACGCTGTATCCCGCACACAGCAGGGTAGGCAGAGGGAACCTAGTGTTAAGACACTCCGTTCCCCACTTTCTGCCAAATTCTGGAGGCTTTGCGTGTTGAGTGGCCTCGACACCAGAGCGAAGAAAATAGAAATATAAATTTAAGTAAATATTTCATCTCCTCGAGTGGGGATCGAACCCACAACCAGTCAGTTTTACAGTCACACTTCGTGCCGTGCACTTTGCTAATGCGCGCGCCACAGTGGCATTAACATAAAGTTCCCTCTGCCTACATACGGGCTATGAATATACGGGATATTAAAAGAAATCTAATATATTTTCAAATTGAATCTGCAATCGTCTGATCTGCAGTCGACTGGCAGAAGCCAGTCGTAGCGCAGAGGCACATTGTGACTGTAAAATCGACTGGTTGTGGGTTCGATCCCCACTTGAGGAAATAAAATATTTATTTACATTTAGATTAGATGTCGAGGAAAAGCACGACGTTGAGTTCCGCCACTCCACACATAATGCCTCCAGAAGTCTGTAGAAAGTAGAGAACGGAGTGTCTTAACACTAGGTTCCCTCTGCCTACCCTACTGTGTGCGGGATACAGCGTGAAACTAATTTATTTTGTTTATTTAAATCTGCAGTCGATTCGAAATTGAAGTGCTTGTAACATGTTTGTACGAAGTCAAATCACATTATTGTTATAAACTGGTACTGCGTTTATGATCTTATATAGAACATTGCAATTATTATTGGTTATAAATATTAATATAAGTCATAAGCGTATAATCATGAATTCTTTGTTTCTTAATAGAACTATAATGACTAGTACTGGTACTGGTAGTTAAGTTTTATATAATAAAGTATATATTTTTTTATTTTACATTATGTTAAAAAAAAATTAAAAAAATTAAAACAATTTATTTCAGATTAAAATCCATATCCGTATAGTGTTGTTTGTTGACCAGTAGTGTTTTTCAAAATTTTCTTTCAGCTTTACGCTGTACGGCTTATTCTCGTATAGGTCAGGCAGGCCGAACTCACTCCTAAGACACTCCGTTCCCCAATTTTCACTCAATTTCGGAGGAACGTTCTGTGAGCGAGTGGCGGAAAGACGTTCTGTGTGAGTAAAGGTCATCGCGCGTGATTGAGGAAACGGGTTCAACTTTTTTTTCACTATTATGGAGAAAGTTATTACATTTTTGCAAAAAATGTTGTCATATTGATTTAAAATGCAAACTTTAGGAACAACAACAACAGATAAAACACTGCAGTTGATTTTCTATGCAATTTTTTTTATTTGTTGTTTTCTAGGATTAATTTACTATTTTTACAGCCTTGTGTGGCCAAGACAACAAAGATCACCTAACGGCTTTTTGGCTGAACTTAACCGCGGGATGGTCGGCGGCGTTGTTTCTTGTCATCCATTGTCGAGTTCGAGGCAAAGAGAGTGTTTAGTAGGTCAGCTTTCTCGTTCGCCGTATGCGTACAGGAAATCTTAATTCATACGGCGAAAGTGGAGTGAAGGTGGGCGAAAGTTGCCAAGTGCAACTTTTGAGAGAGCCCAAAAGTGATGAGATCCGGACTCGTAGTTATGAAGCTTTTCACAGATTTGTGGGTTGCCATTATTTATTATTTTTAATAAAAGTATTAACCCATTATTTTTTGATAACCAGTTAGTGTTATGTTTGGACATATTACTTTTATCAATGAAATATGTATTTTTTTTATTATTCCCGCTAAATGGATATACTAAACTAATATATTATTTATTATTTGTATATACTACATGTCATTAGACTAATATAATTTAATTATATCTACAATATATGGACATTGTGACTTGTGAACACTCCGGGACATATAGCAAAATAACTAAAAGTAAAAGTAAAATAACTACTGCTGGTGATTACATCGATCTACCACTTTTCATTAAAAAAAACATACCAGAAGAAGAAAGGGATATCTCTCATTCTATTTTACGCGTTTAACTTTTTTCTATAATAAACCTAAACAAAGTTCAACTTCACCGCTAATACCTACGACTCGATTTCGTGATGAGGCGTCTGCGACGTTGTCGCTTTGATTGATTTTTGTCTGTGTGCATCATTCTTGTCAAATGGCGTTTATTTTTGGGATAAAATCAATTTTTAATTTTTGGTTAAATCCCTTTCGTTTTAATTGTATGAGGTTTTTATAGAGTAGTTAAAACTGTGTTTTCATTGATTTTTAAATCATTTTGAAGAAAAACTATATTTAATATATAAAGAATTTAAGAAATTAATACAGTTGCACGCTGTGTCTCGCTCATAGCAGGGTAGTAAGAGGGAACCTGGTATTCATCTTCGTAGTAATACTCTTAGAAATGATAACAAACTCACAATTGTCGTGTTTACAGTCAAACATTTGTGCCACTGCGCCACCTTGGTCTTTAAGAAATTTTATTGTTATTTATTGAGGAAATAAAAAAGATGTACTTTTCAATTGTTATTTATTGCGTTCAAACATAATAAATATATATTAAATAATCCATTTTGTTGCGATTTTTCCGAGAGTCCGTATAAATGAGTCGTTTTACTTCTCAAAGGTAGTAAGAATAAGGAGATGCGTATGAGTAGGCGGAGTAAGCAAAGGGAGAGTACGCGCTGTAAGATGAGTACGCTACGGGTGCAGTGTACGCTGCAGCTACGGGCGCCGTGTACGCCGCGGCAAATGGTGCAGTGTATACTAAGGGCTTGGCGAAAGCCACAGCCAAGAGAGCGAAGAAAACCACCTGCAAAAATTAAAAAATATCACTTGAGTATATTAAAAAAATGTTGTGCAATATTTAAAAAAATAAATCACTAATACTATGTTACATTCTGAGTTTTACTCATTGTTATTATTTGTTATACGATTATTAAAATATGGAATAATAATAATAATTCATATTTTTAAAAGGAAACATCATTTCCGCCCATTCAGTGATAATGTCTACAAGATTTTGATGCCTTACTTTTCCTTAATAGACTGGAAAACCATTTTTCTTTAAAAAATCCTCAAAATGGATCACTTTGTCAAAAGTGTCATCGTAATTATACTGGTTATTTGTTTTATGTTTTTTTTCTACCGGTATTATTTCCAACAGGAATTTGTTAATACGTATTGAATAATAACAATGCTACATTAACATCACCGGACTTTTAAGAACACATTGCTCATTTACATATGGGAAATCACAGAACTCAAAGTACAACTTTTTTAAATTTATTTAAAAATGTCTTCGTTATTTAATATTTTTTTTTATTTATTTATTTCAAGTTAAGCCGATTAGTAAAGATCTAGTCGCGGAACCCAATACTGTGTTAGTTTGTGTGTTTCCCAAGTGGGAATCGAATCCAGAATCACCACAAATAATGGGCGATATTTACAAATGCACCACGACGACGATATCAATTCGGCAATGCAAATTTAATATTAACAATATCCAGTAAGTTAGGCACAATTACTAAGCTTATCTATCTATCTGTGTGTAATGTTAATAAATATTTCTTTTCCTTGAGTGGGGATCGAACCAACAATCAGTCGATTTTACAGTCACACTTTGTGCCCCTGCCCCAAGACTGGCCTCAACAACAATCAATCAATAACTACTTGTTATTACTATATACATATATATATATAAATCCCTATGAAATAGGAAATGCGAGTCTTATTTGATATGCTTTTAGTGAGAATTATTAGTAAGCAACAAAAAAAAATTAAAAGTACTAAATACTGTAAATATTTATATAAAATACATTAAATAAAAATACTATAATCAAGTTAGATAAATTAGCACAAATAAATTAATTTTTACACAGTTAATTAATTTATAAGAAACACGAATACTTACAAATTTGAACATTTTGTTTGTTTTGATTGTTCGTTGAACACTGACTGTGATGATGAGTCCCACCGATATATAAAGGGCAGTGTGAGACCTATGTTGGCATCGTTTCGGCGTCCGCGCACCTCACAAGGACATCGCGATCAGGACTTGCACGCGACATGAATTTTCTTATGCTACACATACTTGATACAGGCTGTTAAAAATATATATTATTTAATTGCAAATTAGTTTTATCAACTGATATGTGTTGATTAAAACTTTTTATTGTCTATTTAGTGGTGGTGATAGTGGTGGTGTGGCTTAGGATCGAGAAGACCTACAGTTTTAAATTTAGACACGAAGAGAGAAACTACAATACAAATAAAGGAAAAAATCCGAGAAGTAAAAATTTATGGCTATTTCATAGAAAAAACATGAAGAACTTATATTTATAGTTAATTTTATACAAAATGATGGCCCGCAAACTTATGTTGTTCTGCAAATGGTACCTCGGTAGGTAAATCCGACTCGCACTTAACCGGCTTTGTAATTCCGCACCTAAAAAGGTCAAAACGGAACCTTAAAAAATCACTGTGTTCTCACGTTAATTTTGCAAATCCAAGCAATTAAGAAATTGTTTGTAGATCTCATTATCCGATTCCCAGAGTGATATAACAAAGAAATTTTCATACAAAAGAAAATATTTTTATATATGAAAGTTTAATGAGCATTTTTTTTTTCAATTTTATATTGTCATAAAAAAAAACCATCTGTATACACTATACAATTGAAATGTAAGGATCTAATGTTGTGTAGAACATTCGATGATACAATCACATTTAAATTATTTTTACATCCTTGACCGATGGACAGTAAAGGACGCTAATTTATAGTAGTAACCTTGAACTTGTATTTTATGTTATGTGTAGTATTTGGAGTATACATGTACAATTGTAGATACCATCTATCACCATCATGGTAGCGTGTATAAATTCGTTTTATATAATAATTTTGTTTTTTATTGTTAAAATTGATTTAGGCCTAGAGAGAATCTAGTTTAAAAGTTTTTTTTTATCGTGAAAAACTCATGGCTCTGCAGATATACGTCCTGTAAGTGTATTACCCCATAAAGCCTCATGGTATTCCTCCTCGACCGTAGAAGGCTGAGACTACGGGAGCCCACTATTCTTCCATAATTTTGGCGGCGGGAAGCACGTGGTGGATCATACTCAACGACCCGTTCACAGAAGCGCACGGAAGCAACCTGCGCGCGGATCGGGGCAGATGAGTAGGCGATCAGCTTCCCTCAGCTAACCACCCTCTAGCCGAAGTATGAGAAAGTCTGACCTAAAGTAACTAAACGGAAAATCATTACATTTCGTGATTGTGATGTAATACGCTTGAAGAAATTAATATTAACTTATCAAAATCAAAATAGGTTCGTAACTTTTAATATGATTTAAAGTTACTTAAACTTTCAAAACCGAGCAAGTACAAGCTACAACATTAACATAATATGTGATTTCGTAAATTAATTCAACCAATTTAAATCCTTATGTTACCAAAATAAGTTTCTCTAATTTAACAATAAGTTTCCATAATATCCCGGTTTTTGGTTTCTTATTATTAAGAGCGTTAAAAAATTGTAAAAAATTTTGATTACAAACATTTCTTTACTTCAAGTTCAATAATTTATATTTCGGTATCGGTAGACTTTGTCTTTTGCTATAAGAAAAAATAAATTTATTTAAACATCAATATTCCAACGACTGCTGCAGGAAAATTACATTAAGAAATGTGTTACTTTGAAAATTAATATTATTAGAAATATGATAAATGAATTGTAACTAAATAAATTAACTAGACGTTTTCTTAGTTTTTGTATATTTCTAGTACAAAAATATGTTTTGTGATGGGGATTTTCAATAACTCAAAAGTAAAATATAGAACATACTATATACAATACACTACATAGGATCATTTTGTTTATTTTCGTCTACAGTCGTTTGAACTTTGTCCCTTGAGCACAGAAAAAGTCAAAATTCTATGTCGACGCAACGAAACGAGTTTTCATGACCTATAGCAAAAACCACGAAATGGTAAATTTTAAATTAAATACTATCAATTACCTAACTGATGGGTAGGTACTTATATATAAGGTGTGATGACAATAGTTTTGATAATTGACAAATAGGTATTTATAATAGATGAGAAGCCGAAAGTGTGATTTAAAACGCGACTGGTTGTGGATTTGACTCGAGGAAATGAAATATTTTTTTATTTTTTATATTTCCATTTCGCCACTCAACACGCAATTCGGTGGAAAGAGGGAAACGGAGTCTTAACGATAGGTTCCCTCTGCCTAAACTGCTGAGGATACAACGTGAGGCTATTTTAATTAGATTTTTTATAATTGATGTTAACGTATAGAAATATGTATGGTCTAAAATGTCGAATAATTAACCTTTACAAAATTGTAGAAAACCTGGTATCAGTATTCGTTTTTTATAAAATAAAAAAGATTTTATGGCCACGTCACATACTCCTTGTATGTTCAAAAACCTAGACTCTATTTAATGCCTATAGACTGATGTGTCATATGTGTGTAATATATTGTTCCATTGTCATTCGCTTAAAATAGCACCTGCCAAATAGATACTATTAACGCTGATATAACATAACAATATACAAATCGTGTACATTTGTATATATTCAAAGCAATGATGTCAAACCCACATACAGGCTGCATCTATTTGCAGCTTGTTATGACAGATTTTAAAAATAAACGGCTTCATAATCATTTTGTGGATAAATTCTTTTAGTTTGTTTAGAATCTGTGGTACTATAGTTATGATCATGCTTTAAAGTTTAAGTAAAGTAAAAATGGGTATTTGAGTTATTATAATATAGTTAAAATGGGTATATATAAATGAAAATACTTATTAATTTAAAAAAACAAACACATTTTAAAGCAATACAGTCGTTTAATTAAATGTTCATATCACAAAGACCATTCACACCTTCTCACTTAAGGAAAACTGGAGCTTTGTAGGCTGCAGCAACTATTGGAGAAGAGTACGCAATAGGAGAGTACGCAGAGTAGGCGGCAGCAACGGGTGCAGAATAAGCTGCAGCTAGTGGGGCACTGTATGCTGCGCTATAAGCAGCTACAGGTGCAGCGTATGCAGCAACAGCGGGAGCACTGTATGCAGCTACGGCAGGTGCAGCAACAATAGGTGAAGAGTAGGCAATGGAGTGGATGCCAGGTTTAGCGGCCACGACGGCAAGGAGGGCAGCGAAGATTACCTTTGAAATAAATCAATATTTTAATTTTAAATATGATTTAGATTAAACATGTACATAATTAAGAAATAATCGTATATAATAAAATATAACTTTATCTAAGTTTGAAGACAAGATGTGATCATAATGAAACTCATCACCGAACTTTATTTAATTTAAATTTAAAAACTACTTACAAAATACCTTATAAAATAAGACATTTTTAATCCTTTCCTACGAAAGCGTTAACGTAATTTAATACTTAAGCTGTATTCTTTTAATTATAATAAATATTTACCTGTTTGAACATTTTTAAGGGTTGTTTGGTTTGTTTGCTTTGACAAAGGCAGAAAGTGAATGATGCTAGTGACAGAATGTGTTTGGTTTAAATACTAGAAGGATTTTATTCTCGACATGATTTTGATTGTTTCCTAACTTACGCAGAGAGACTTTGCTGCCCCGAATTCAAGACAAATGTTTGAGATCGCGTTATGCTATAAGTATTCATCAATTTTTTTATTTTTTCTCTAGTTCGTTATTTTTCACTCTCTTTGGGGATATTGTGTGTAGAGTGGTGTAGCTTAACGCAGCGATTTGTTTCACAAAGTTTAAAAAAATTTATTGGCTATAAAAAATGAAATATATCGCTGAAAAATTCTAAATTACGAACTGCATCTACATTGGCCGAAACTTGAAGCGAAATGTGACTATTAATTGTAATGTAATAATTTTAAATTTGTAATGTGTGTATTAATTGTATTTATTAAGAAAAAGTTCCTATAATTTCTGTTTCGATTTCTCTATTATTTTTTTTTTCTATACTCAATGTCGATTTATAGTGAATCAAAAGACAAAGAAATACATGAACTATAAGAAAATAAATTTTAAAAGCACTGTTTTACTCACATTTATTAATGCCTCCAATAATAATTTTTCATCAGTTACATTTTAATTATTTGAATATTATTTATTATTTATAACAAAATTTTCAATGGGAAAAGAAGATTGAACGTATTAACTTAATCTTTCTCAAAATTATCCTTTGTAGCCAGCAATTTATAAAGGACAATATAATCATGTATCTAAATAATTTTTATTTATAAAAAAATCAAACAATCTTCTTTTGATATTTAGAATATCTGTATCTTAAATTCCATTCATTACATATATAAATAAATAAATATATCAGTTTAACGTTGTATCTCGCACACAAAAGGGTAGGCAGAGGGAACTTAATGTTACGACACACCGTTCCCCAATTTCCGCCGCAATCAGGAGCCATTGCGTGTTGAGTGGAGGAACTTAACGCCGTGCTTTTTCACAGTCGCACACTTGTCCCTGCGCCACGACTGAATTCATTAAATATATTTTATATAAAATATTTATTAATAAGTAAGCTTGTCACTTTATTGCATTAACCGTCCTTCTCGTAATGCGAAGCTCGTTCATACATTGCGTCAGAGGTCAGTGTGCGCGTGTCTGGGCTAAGCTGCTACACTTCGTTGCAACAGCTGGAGGTCAATGTAACTATTTAATTTAGGTCTTTACGGACCATTCATGATTTTCCTGATTTGAGTGATATGATATACCTATTCGTCACGACGCTTTACATTATGTTGTGATAAATTTACTGATATTATTGTGATTTCGAAAATTTTATAAACGATTACTGCCTTTCGACATTTGTTGTATATTTTTTTTAGTTATATCATTATTATATTAGATATATTATTGCAAAATAATCATACTAACTAAGAAATAATTTACTATTTCGCAAAATAGAGTCCATTATAAATTTGCCATCACAGAGGTCTTAAATGATGTCCCTCAGCAGGCATAGAAAATCTAATACCAAAACACTCCGTTCTCTCACTTTCTTCCGAATTTTCGAGGTATTGCGTGTTGAGTACAGACTTTAACGGCGCGTATTTCTTTGTTATCAAACCGAAATGAAAATAATAATAAATAATAACTCTTACTAAGTTTGTTTTTATAATACATTTTGGTCCCTGGTAGCAAGAATGATATAAAAGCCATCCTTGAGCAGGAAAAGGCTGGGAGCTCCTGCCCTAGATGAATGCTACCAATATGTTAAATTGAAATGCCGGCATAGATAGATACATGTAACAAAAACCTATTAATATGTATTTAAAGCTATATGTAGTTAGTATCTATTTCTAATGAATATTATTCAAATAAATTGCATGGATGTGCCAAGTGTCATATTTTAAAAGGCATTGTCTTGAACCGTCTATTATAGTTGAAGGTATGCTGAGACTTAAACAGCAAAGTCAGTTGTAAATTTTTGTTTTTGTGGTACCAGAGACTGTGATTCTTCCTCATAAATATTTTTATGAAAAGATTATGATTGGTCTTGTTCTTTTTTATACTTCTCATACTTAAAAACGTTTAATATATTTTGTTCGACATTTTCCACATTTCACTCATTTTCACATATTTGTGCTAACTGAATCTCTTAAAATAAAAATGTTAAAATGGCATGGCAATTTTGTATGCAAAGGCAAATGTTTTAATTTTTTTATTTTTATGGTTGTTCTATAAAAAAAATATTTTCTCTTGATAGGACCTTAAGTAGGAGTATATATTTTTATTGTTCAGATTAGCGCCTTATTAAAGTGTATTTAAAATAAAACAATATTTATACTGTTATGCAATAAATAAATCATAACTTAAACCTTTTATTTTATGATGTTTGTGTTTTGTTAGTTTTGTTATTTGACATTTATCTCGGTAGTCGATTTTTCCCGCGTAAATTCCTATTTCGTGAAAAAACCAAGATAAAAAATAATAACCTTCTCACTCCTATTATAATCGGTTCAGCGGCCCGTAGGTTGGTCTCAATTAGAGTTAAACATAAATAGATAACATAGATAGATAAAAAAATTAAAATTGTATATTTGTATTTTTATATCATGTAAATGACTATATGTACCTGAAAATACACAGCTATGTATATTGTAATCACAAAAAGTCCCTTCAATTTTATTATAGATAGATAGATATAGGTAAAAAATAATTTAAGTCTTTTGGACATTTATTTCATTTGCTCGCAAAAATTGTTATATTAAAAAAAACAATTACATCTTTTTAAATATGGGCGCACTACAAGTGCACTTTTTTCCGCGTAAATTTCAATACCGATCCTAAATATTGAAATCTCGATGCTTTCTATCATCATACAAATAATAATCTTATAAAGGTATCAAATAACAAAACATTAAGGAATTAAATTTTATTCACCCAATTTAATAAAACAACTGTAAAAAATAGCAGTTATCAATTTGGTCGCAAAAAAAAATTGAAATTGGTATAACTTTTTTATTTATGAACCGGTTCTAGTAAAACAAACGCTAAATGCTAAGTGAAGCTTTCTGACAAGCTTCACTTAAAATTCAATAGTGAAAACTCGAAATCGTCACTCAGTGAGTGGTCCATCACCCTGATCTCAGCTAGGTGCACATGCATGTCCAAGAAGCAAGAGACAAATAGTTTACTGAACGGAGGATCCGTTCAGTAAACTATTTGTCTCATCTTTGAGAAAAAAAAGTCAAGAACGCCCGGAATATTAAAAGAATACGGTCTTTTAATATTCCGGGCGTTCTTAATTTTTTTTTCTAGTAATTTTGTACAGAAATTATATTTTTTTTTTTTTCATCTCTCAGATTTATTTGTGACATGAAATTTGAACGTTTAACTTATCTAGGTAGAGATTAATTACACCAAATAATTATATATTAATATATGAATACCTACCCAAGTTCTCATTGACTTTGTGAACGTTCTTAATAATAAATCAACCTTTTTTATTTGTTGTTATTATGATTGCGTAGGTCAATTTAATTACATATATATATATATATATATATATATATATATATATATATATATATATATATATATATATATATATATATATATATATATATATGTATGTACTTACTACTGTTATCTTAATTTAAAATAGGTTTTAAATGAAATGATCATGTAACAGTATGCTTAACATTTTATTTCAGTATTATATAAGTGTGTTTTTCATTTCTGCCAGTAATTTAGTCCAATTTCAATTTCTCAACGGAAATAATACGCAGAGTACGGAGAAGAGTACGAGTATGCTGAATACGCAGCAATCGGCGCGCTGTATGCTGAATAAGCAACAGGTGCTGCATAAGCTGCAGCAAGGGGAGCTGTGTACGCTGCGGCTACTGGAGCAGTGTAAGCCACGGAGACCAGGGGTTTTGCTGCGGCCAAAGCCAAAAAGCAAGCAAATACGATCTGTAATAAAATAAATTGGAGATATTATTTAAAAATAAATAAATATAATGGTTTACATAATTATATTTGAAGCATTATTTTAAAAATGGTGAAATTTAACGCTGTGTTTTGTCTATTAGAGCGGAACAATGAAAATAATTCTAAACAAATCTAATAATAATGTTTCCCCCGAGTGAAAATTCAACCCACAATCATTGCATACATGGTCAATAGCCACGCTTTCTGTCATTGATAATCTATTATTTATTCATATAAAATTATATATTCATTTTGTATATCAAAAAAATACATTAAATGCATGAAAAAGACAAAAAACAACAACGAAGAAATGCTCTAACAAATTATAAAAGATTTTTGTTATAACACAATATTTTCAAACAATTTTGCTAACCGTAGACCTTTATTTTGGAGCGTTTTTTCATTTATTTACAATACTAAATATATAATTATATTAAGCACAACTTACAAATTTGAACATTTTGGTAGTGTATCAAGTGCTTTTGCAGAGCTGAATGATGCTACCCTGAGAGTTGTAGTCAATTTTATACTCCAGTAACGAAGGCCGCTTACGAACCATACGCAACGTATCTTGACGTTAGTGTATTTTGAATAGTGACTAGTCTCTATATGGGGGGAAGGAAATTATATTTGTATTTATCTAAGGTTGTCTATTCGAAGGATATATTAGGATAACCTTGATCCACTAATTATTTTAATAAATTGATTAAAATTAAAAATTAAATTAAGTCAGCTTCATGCTGTATCCCGCACACAGAAGAGTAGGCAGTGGGAACCTGGTGTTAAGACACTCCGTTCCCCACTTTCTGTCAAGGTCTGCGAGAATGGAAATATAAATTTAAGTAAATATTTCATCTCCTCGAATGGGGATCGAACCCACACCATTCGGTTTTAAATACATTTTACATTTAGTGATTTCTTCTCTTCACTTTTTAAGCTTTTGTCCAGGGCGTTAGAATATGAGGCTACGTTAGGCTTAGTTAAAAAATATAGTGCTAATAAGCGCTTATATATTTGCCTACCTGACAAAAAAATCTTTGTCTTTACTTTTATTATCGTTTTTTTTTCGCCGAATTCTCTAGACATTGCGTGTTGAGTGGCGGATCTCAACGCCGCACTTTGTCTTGTTATAAGAGCAATGAAATTAAAATATAAAATATTTAATGCTAACAGAGGCACAAGTGTGTTTTACTGTAAACGCAACGGTTTTAGATTGCACACCCACTCAGTGAATGCCACATTTAGTATTTTATTTCCTCCGTCTGATAACGAGCAAAGCGCGGCGTTGAAACCCGCCACTCGACAAGAATGTGTCAAAAGTCATAATGGATACAGAGTATCTGAGAGGGGTAAATTGAATATAAAATAAAATAAATTTCCAGTAAGTCTTCTTAAATTTCTGTCTGGCTCTTTGCTTGCGTGTCGTGTCGTAGCTCCTGCTAAAACTATATTCTATAATTTAATAAGCTCTTTGATTTTCACGATTATTACACATTTTAAATAAAACTATTTTAACCGGATTAATCGCGTATATTTAGTTAGCCGTGACCACGGACTACTGCAAAGTGTTCGAAACGTCGGGTTTCCAAAAATGTATAAGAATCTAAATATACGCGATTAATCCGGTTAAAATAGTTTTATTTAAAATAGGCTCTAATTTATTTCAAAGGGTAAATAAATTTAAATATCTGATATGAAACTGCAGCAGCCTGTCTTATCTTTGAAAGGTATACTTTTAGCATTTACGCATTTTTTTGTTGGCGTAAAAAACCGAAAACGTGTTGTAGAATCCTTACATCCCCTTTTAACCGAGAGATATGAATTGAGGCGTCATGCCTCAAGAAAAGTTTCGTTTCGAAAAGGACGTCATAAAATTAAAAATCTTGAACATGTGAAGTTCCAGAATCTTGAAGGAAACTGGAATTGAAGTATTCATAAAAAATTTATTCCAAAAATTACAGATATCCCCTATATGGACGTAAGACGAATGGGTGGTGAAGTATGGATGAATAAATATGGCTCGTAATTTTTATTCCACTTATTATTATTCTATAGGTTTTATACCTAGTTTCAATCATTTCAATTAAAGTTTACAATTTATAAAGCATTGTGAGATTAATAATGACGCGCAAGAATGAGAAGGTAATGTCATAAGTGCTAAAATAATTAATCGATGTCTTTCAAAGTCTTTTATCTTTAGGATTTGGGATAATAAATTCATACTACAGTCATATACTCTCGTCATTTTGGTCATTCTGGGAAGCAAGTTTCTGCTTGTGCTAAAATATAGTATTGTCATTGGACTACAAAATTTCAACAATTTACAGCAAGATTTCCTTACAAACCAAATAACTTGATTTAAAAAATATATTTGTAGACTAAGATTTGGTATTATATTATACATAAACATAATTTATGTAAGCGCTAGAGGAGCACGAACAGTGAATGCGCGCGTTAGTGCGCATTTTAAAGAATCCTCTTAAACCTCCACTTATGTTGTAAGTTCCCTGGCACTGCACTGTAACACGATGGACCTGTCACTCACACGGTGAAACCTTAACCTCAATCGAATATTTAGTAGTCTGTTTTCTGTATAGATTTTTTTTTGTTTTTCTTTTTGTAAAATTAAATAGATGTTCAAATTATGTCTGTATCTAAAAATATATGTCATTTGTTGGAATATATGTCAAATATACGCCATTAATATAATAAAACAATGTAATACTTTATATTTATTTATTAGGTTTTGTTAAATAAATATAATTTATATGCATTTCAATATTTGGACTAGACAAGGATATTTCTTTGGACTTGTTCAACGACGAAGATAGTATGCAGGGTAAGCGGACGCATAAGGGTAGGCAGAATAGGCAGCCAGAGGAGCGCTATAGGCGGAGTAGGCCGAGTATGCCACAGGTGCGGAGTATGCTGCAGCAATTGGTGCAGAGTATGCCGCCGCGACTGGTGCTGATACTAGCACCTGGGGCTTGGCCGCGGCGATGGCCAGGAAGCAGATGAGGAAGAACTGTTGGATAACAAAAAATATAAAATTTTTATTCACAATATTACTCTTGAAGTCGTCTTGATCTTGGTCTAGGTACACAAGGTTGTGGGTTCGACTCCCACTCAAGGGAATGAATTATTATTATTTATTAACATTTAATAATTGCAGCGTTGAGTTGTGAAACTCAATACGTAAAGCCTCAAAAAATCGACGGAAACTGAGAAACGGAATATCTTAACACTAGGTCACTCTCCTGCCATATGCATACCCTGCTAAATGCTTAATACATCGCTGAAAGATAAATAAAAGCTATTATAAAATGTATATATAATTTTACATAAATCATAGCTTACCAGTTTGAACATTTTGCTGATTTGGTTTTAAAATGGATTAAAGTAAGCAAGTGAGCACAAGAAATGAGTATGATAGCCAGTACTTAAGTCCAGTCAATTTATACTAGCATATCTTTTACCTCCTTCACGAAATGACCTTGCGCGTCATGATCTGAATACTCAAAGCGCACATAGTTAATTGTATTTTTTATCTTCACGCATTTGTCATTGCGTAGTGCGTAGGCGAGGAGACTCCAATGATAAGTTCGCATTCTACCCATAGTTTATAGATCGACAATACGTTTCTTATAAGAAACGACGACTCTTTGATGAACGTTTTCAAACTAACAGACGGAAACAAAAAATACTGCTACTTTTGTAGTTTTTGTTGACATATAAACGAACCGAATGAAATAGGTATTTTTAAAATCTGCAAAACTGACAATTCCTTTTATTAAATATACATATGTAATTTAAAGTGTTATTAGATGACTTTTATTTATTAAACTACGATAAGATGAAAAAAAAAACATTTATAAACCAATAATTTCTCATTTATTGCATTTTGAAAAGTTAATGATAATAATCAGTACTAAACTGATCTCAGAGCTTTTCAGGTAGCTATTGTAGCTCCAGAGCTTTTCAGGTAGCTATCTTCAGAGCTTTTCAGGTAGCTATTGGATTTCTGGAATTTAAAGAATTAAGAATCGCAATACAATTTAAGACTTTAGAATTTTCTTAAAAAGATATTATTTTTATAATTTTCATAAGTCAGCATAAAGTGTAAACCTACTAACAGCCAATAAACCAAATTATGGGGAGAAAAACAACTTAAACACAAGTGTATTTTTATTATTCCGAAAATTGAATTGTGTTCTTAACTATATGAAATAAAATAAAAGTCATTTTTTTATTTTTTTACACTTTTGAATGGTATAAAAATGTATAAAAGGAAAAAAACAAAAAACGCATTTAGTAGGCTTACACTCTAAGCCAAGGATAATACAAAATCCGTGTCGACAGCATGGCGCTATAAACGTCCACTTTCCAAAAGAGGCTGAAATTTGAGAATGGAGAGCAAACTCGCTAATCGATTGAACTAGATAGCGTTTTTTCTAGTAAAACTCCAGTTTGTCCGGTATCCAGTAATGATGATATATGAAACGGTGTTTTTTAATGAATAAAGAATGTTTCATATAAAATAAATAAATAAATAAATAAATCAGCTTCACGCCGTATCCATATGCACATAGCAGACAGAGGAAATCTAGTGTTAAGACACTCCATTCCCCACTTTCCACTAAGTTCTGGAGGCATTGCGTGTTGAGTGGCGACACCAAAGCGAATAAAATGGAAGTATAATCTATACTTATAATAAATTTTAAATAAATATTTCATCTCCTCGAGTAGGGATCGAACCCACAACTAGTCGATTTTGCAGTCACATTATCCGCCTCTGCGCCACGACGTGTCCCAAAAAAAAAATATATATATATATATGATATTTTTAGAAACAAACTAATATATATAATTTATTAAATTGTTTCTCAATTCCATAAAATAAGTAGTGCAGAAAGTTGATTTTTTACTAACTTTACTAAGAGTTGACCTTATTACATACTAAAGTCAAATAGTATTGTCTATATTTATTTTCAAATTAAATTAATTCCAGAGTTCTTTGTACTGACGATTTTCAATTGAAATTCACCTTGTGCTGGAAATTTCCATGAGAGAAAACCTTATATGTTAATATTAATTAGATAAAGGACATTTATAATTTACTTGGCCTTTATTATTAACTTAAGATTTGAAATTGATATTTAAAAATATACTAATATTTTTAAATAATCGAAGCCGTCGTGGCTAAGCGGTACAGCGTCTCATTGTAAATACTAGGGTTGTGGGTTTGATTCCCATTCTGGGTAAAGATATATATTTATTTCTCCGTCTTGGTAACAAGACCAAGTACGGTGGAAAACGAAACTGTAGGTTCACTGTTCACTGTTTTCCCTTCGTATGCAGGATGGAACGAAAATAAAAAAAAATGCTTAACGTTGTATTCCGCGCACAGTTCCATTTCTTCATTTTACGCCGGATTCTGTTGACTGTCCGAACTCAACGCTGCGTTTTGCCTCGAAGAGACCAGAGCGAAGAGAATGACGATATTAAATATATCATTTCCTCGAGTATGCTTTTATTTTTCAATTTGTTCTTTTATAATGCAATAACTAATATTTGTTTCTTAAAAGAAGGTTCAAGTATGCTACGGCTGCAACTTAAAATATTTCGAGTTTTGTAGCGGGGAATGCAAGAACACAAGGACCCAAAAATATTCTTTTCATCGATTTATTCATTGATGCTCTATAAAGTGAATAAATGGATTGCTTATAAGTAAGTCTTATTGCCATTTTTATCTAGCTTTTACCATTTTACCTTTTACATATAAATAAATAAAAATCATACATACATCCTAAGTACCTTGAGTACCTGACAGCAAGTACTAAAAAATAGAAATCAATAAAACAATTTAATGGTACCGTAAGTCGCTACAGTACACCATTGTGAAATTTGGGGGCATTCTTGAATTTAGTCAGTCAGTTGGTACGCTCTAAGAATGCGTATCATACTTACTATTGATCTTCAAGTTAACTTATACTTGATATCGATTGGGAAACTACTATGAAGTAGTGGTAGAAGGGAGCATTACAAAAGATTATGAATATGTATAAACCATATATTTTTATATATTTATTATATTTTACGACGAGTAGTTATTTCTGTTTGACTAATGGCAGATATATGTATACCTATTTTTTTTAAAAACGTTTTAGATTTTAACCTAGCGGGAATTTAACCCGCGCCTCTTGGACGGTCTACGTTGAAACTTTTTTATGTCCTCTAAAAAAATTTTTTTTTATTCATCAAATTTTATGAAAGTAAACATATAAATCTCATGACAATAATTTAATTAATGTAAAATTTTATGATTATAAAATTAAATATATATAAATTTAATTTAAAAAATATAAAGTTAATTTAATAAATATAAATTTAATTAATATATATAATTAAATAAATATAAAACAAAAATTGCCAAGTGCATTTATATATGTCACGCTTGCCCAGATTTAAGTTTCACAATAACATTATTTCTATAATATAAGTGTGCAATTAAAAAAATAAAAATATTTTATTCAATTCATTTATTGACAGTTGTATCATCTTTTTGATTTCAATTTAGTTTCCCGTAGTGCATTTAAATTCAATGTATCAACGACGAAGGTAGTACGCTGGATAAGCAGACGCGTAAGGGTACGCGGAGTAGGCGGCATAGGGAGCGCTGTAAGCTGAGTAGGCGGAGTACGCTACGGGTGCTGAGTACGCTGCAGCTATAGGCGCAGAGTACGCGGCGGCTACAGGAGCTGACACCAACACTTGGGGCTTGGCAGCGGCGAAAGCCAGGAAGCAGGCGAGGATCAACTGTAAAAATATATTTAGTATTATAAACAATTCAGTAAAATTAAATAATATACTTATTAGTTAAAGTATATTTTATGATATGTTGTTAAATAAAAGACATCTTAATATTATAATTACTTACCAGCTTGAACATATTGTCGGTTTGTTTTTGATTAATTTGTTGTTAGCAAGTGAGCACAAGAAATGCGTTTGATGTTCAGTGTTGGGCTTCAGATCGTTTTATACTTTTGTTTTCGTTTACCTCCTGTTATAAAACGGCCTTGCGGGACGTGGGCGGAATATTTAAGCTACGTAATTGAAACTATCATTAATATATATATATATATATATTATAACCTCAATCGTTTTATCACAAAATATGTAAAAATACTAATATAAATAAAATAAATAAATACTAACAATATATTTTCAATTAATAACTATTTATGATATTTTACCTGTTATCGATGTTATTACAACCTAGTTTGATTATAACAAAGAATCTAGCTTTATTCTAAGCTGTGCTAATGCATTAATATTAATTTACTAATTATTTATTTATTTTGAATTTACTAACAATTAATTTACTAATTATTTATAATGAACTAAAGTCAGAATTGTCTACAAAACGTGACTTTGAACATTCATTCTTTAAAATTTGTATATTCATTAATTTTTAAGAGTACTTAAAATATTTATGTTTAAGTCACCTGGTGAAGTTATGTTTTAAGCTATGCATTAATCAATGATTTTTATTTATTAATTTGAATTCCAGTTAAATTAATGGATTTTAAAAAGTAAAGTCAGTTTATCTTATATATTAAAGAAATGTTGAGTTATTATGTTTTTTTGAAATAGATTAAACCTAATTGCTGCGATACAACTTGAATATGGGCTGGACCAATTTATTTTAATATATTATTAAGTAAAAATTATTACAAATTAGGTATACATGTACCTAAGTATGTATAAATAAATATTACTAATTTTTTTATAGAAATCAATTTACAAAATATAAATGTATAGATATGTATGTATTTTATCGTCTCTATAAATATATAAAAAAATATAAATTAGAGAACATGGCATTTTTGTTAATCTTCAAACATAGTTTTTTAGAAAACGTATTAAAATTTTAACGTAGGCGGAAATTAGAAACATATTTGGTTTGTATGTATCGAAGAGGGAAAGTTCTATAACATCTTAAGCAGACAATTATTAATATTAATAATATTTTAGAAATTATTATTAAGTTCTAAAAAAGTTATATTCATCTAATGAGAGTAAAAACATATTCTATTTACAGATTTGAGTTCATTATAGTATCACACCACATTTCAGCTTTAAGTCTTCAAAAGATTTGTGCAAGATCAAATTATGCTTAGGTATGTAAAATTTCAATTAACGCAATGGAATATTAAAGTTGAAATATTAAAAATAGCTTTGTTTTTATTTAACTTTTCAGGGCGCAGATAACCATAGTTAGCTAACTGTTTATCTAATTCTAAATGTATATACATTATAATATATTGGATAAAACCACTAACAAAATATTGTCTTTACACATAATTAATTTTAAAAAATAATTTAGATAGATTTTATGTTTTGTCACGATGTATCCCGTAAATAGCAGGGTAGGCAGAGGTAGCCTTGTGTTAGTTAGTTCAAGTTACAGCTGTAAATATTCGTTTCTATGTTTATAAACGAATAATAAAAAAAAATACTCTATTTCTTTAAAATAACTAGAACGATTGTGTGTTTTTATCTTCACCACTTCAAATGAAACACAGTTTTAACTTCTCTATAAAAGCTTATACAATTAAAAAAAAAGAAATTTTGCAAATTTTTTTTTTGTAAGCAAAATAAATACTAAAATTATCGTTGTAAAATAAGACGCCATTTGTTAAGAATTACGCACACATGCACTGATCTATCAAAGCGGCATCATAGCTCACGTCTCATTCACGAAATCGAGTGGTAGGTATTGGTGGTGAAGTTGAACTATGTTTTATTATAGAAAAGAGATAATTGAGTTAAATTGAACGAGAAATATCTCTTGTTCTGGTGTGTTTTTTGAAAATGAGAAATCGCAGTAGGAGTTTATGTTATTGGTATCTATTCATAACTGAGGAACAGGTGTCCGTATTAGATAAGAAATTATGATATTTTCATAATTATCCTACGTCTAAACTGTTGATGTATATTGATTATTTTTTTTAGTCACTTCGTTCTTGTATAAGTAAGATACAAATAAATGAAAAAAAATCAGCCAACAGCGACTCGGGCTCTACTACTATCTAGGATACAAAGAATATTAACACTCTCTTTGGATGGAGCTTCTAAAAGAAAGAAAAAACAGATATATAAATCAAATTATTATATGTAACTTGATATAATGATGCAGACAAACTCCAGGTCTAACTGTATTTACGTAACTAAGGTAAAAAAATATAAGCTAAAAAAATATTTCGTCTATAAAACTAGTTTTTTGTGAAGATAAATTTGTAAGTCATATTAAATTGAAATCATAGATAAGCCAACACGAACAGACAAATTGCCAACAGACAAAATGACAATAGGAATACGAGATGTTCCGCTGATAGCTATAAAGTGACACTATTTGTATAATATTAAAGAATACTGGAATTGGGTGCAAAGAAAGAATAATTATATCTTATCAATCTTTTATTTGTTTCAGTTTAAAATATATATTAATATAATTTTCAATCAGTAGTTAAACTTTTCGGTTCCTTAGTTAAATCAACGGCGCAGGTAGTACGCGGGATAAGCTGACGCGTAAGGGTACGCGGAGTAGGCGGCATAGGGAGCGCTGTAAGCTGAGTAGGTGGAGTACGCTACGGGTGCTGAGTACGCTGCAGCTATAGGCGCAGAGTACGCGGCGGCTACAGGAGCTGATACCAGCACTTGAGGCTTGGCGGCGGCGAAAGCCAGGAAACAGGCGAGGATCAACTGTAAAAATACATTTACAATTATAAACAAATTTAATTTCAGTAAAATTAAATAATATACTTATATACTATACTATAATAGTAACAGTATATTTCATGATGTTGCTAGACAAAAGACATTTTAATATTATAATTACTTACCAGCTTGAACATATTGTTGTTTTGTTTTTGATTAATTCGTTGTTAGCAAGTGAGCACAAGAAATGCGTTTGATGTTCAGTGTTGGGCTTCAGATCGTTTTATACTTTTGCTTTGGTTTACCTTCTGTTAGGAAACAGCCTTGCGGGACGTGTGTGGAATATTTAAGTCACGGAATTGAAACTATCATTAACAAAAATCTTATAAACGTTGTTGCTGCAGTTGTTATAAACGTGGATTAAGTTAGTAGTACTTTTATTGAGGCTTATTATATTGAAGTCTGATAAAATTTATGTTACTATACAAACATATACAAAATAAATATAAAACAATATGGAATATTTTAAATTTATATTCATGATATTTTACGTGTTATCGCTTATAACAACTCCTAATAAAATAATTTGCCAATGACAACGAATCTAGTTAAATCTTAAGATTCGATTAATTAAAGAAAAATCAGCTTCACCTGTATCACACACAGCAGGATAGGAATAGGAAACCTAGTGTTCAGATATTATATTTTTCTTTTAATTCATAAATGTCAGGATTGTCTACGGTATAATTTTTTTACAGTATATTTTTTAAGTGTATTTCAAATATTAGTTTAAGGTAAATTTATATTTTTGATCGGACATTCTGACAAATTTATTTTATTAAAAGTATGTTTCTAAATATTAACAAAAATGCCATAGTTCTCTGATTTATATATTTTTTTATGTTTTTGATGATGATAAAATACATATACTATAATTAGTTATATCATATATGTGTATTTTATCAATACCCATATTTTCTAAATTGGCTTAAATATTAAAATTAATAATATTTCTTTATTGAATTGTGTAGCAATATTGTCACTGGCACACTTTGTGCCACGACTGGCGCAGTGGCACTAAGTGTGGCTGTAAATCTATTATTGTTTGTGGATTTGCTCCCCAGTCCAGGAAAGGATATATTTATTTAAATGTATATTTTCATTTCTTTGCTCTGTCGAGGCAAAGCGCGACGTTGAGTCGTCACTCAACACGCAATTCCTCCAGAATTCGCCGGAATGTGGTGAACGGAGTGTCTTATCACTAGGTTGCCTACCCTGCTGTATGTGAGATACGGCGTGAAGCTGACTTAGAAACTTAGAAAACGCATAAAAAATTGAACGTAACATAGATGGAAATGAGAAATTTATTTAGTTTTTACGTGTCGAAGAAGGAAAGTTCTATAATATCGTAAACAGTTAGACAGGTAAGCAAATACTATAGGAATTGTGAAAATCAAAGAACTTATTATTATGGGAATTGTTATTTAGTGATTTATCTAAAAGGAATTTGAAAAACAGTCTATTTAAAGATTTGCGTTTATTAATTTTTCTACTTTTGAGCCTTCAAAAGATGTGTGTAATCTAAAATTCCTATTCTCGCAGGAGAATGTATAGATAAAAATATTAATAACAGCTTTGTTTTTGTACTACTTGTTACAGCACAGATAACCACAGTTAGCTTACTGTTTATCTAATTCTATATGTATATATTATAATATGTTGGATAAAATCAAATCATGAATAAAATTGGCTAACAAAATATAGGTACGTGTAGTGTGCTGTTCATAAGTTTAGTATCCTGTATACTTCATAGATTTGAAAAAAAAAAGGTAATTAAAGAGAATAATAAGATATTTATTAATTTTGACATGCTATTTCTTAAAATAACTATATCGATTAAAGTGATGTTTTCATTTGTAAAGTAATTAAATCTAAGCAACAAGTATAGTTAGTGTTTAAACACTGGAATACACGATGTAGAATTATAAACCATAATGGACTAGCTCTAGCTTCTATCTATAGAAAAAGTAAAGAATCGCTTATCATGGATGACTTACTCAATTTTATACCAATCAACCAATGTCTTCATAATAACAGGTATCAATACTTATCCAGATCAAATTGGACTCCCCTATGAAGGCATCTGTAGCAAAAATAATTGAACTACTAGGATAGCTTTACAATTAATTATCTCTACTAAACAAACTTTGTTTGACTATAGTAGACTATTAAAAGTAAAAAGTTGAATGGTGCATTATTGAATATCTCAGACCCAGAACCTCAGCTCGCAGTGCAAGCGCAGACCCAACAGTCACGCTGTATTTGCCATGCTGCTTCAAGAATCCGAGTTTATAAAAAAAATCATAAAGTCATGCCAACATTACATAATTGTGCACATTTTTTTAATGGATTATATATTTTTTTAAATTTATACTAGATAAATCTACTCTAGGTATATAATTTTTGTTTAGATAATGTTGAATCTTAAATTCACATCTTAGATCAGCCAACACGAACAGGTTATATTGATGGTCATTACAGGAAAATGCTGCAAGTGCAAGTGACACAATTTTTATTATATTAAAAACATACTGGTGGCATTGAGTGCAAAGAAAGAGTAAATATTTTATCAATCATTTATTAATTTCAGTTTAAAATAGTTGTGTATTAAAATCATTTTCAGTCAGTAGTGAAGCTTTCGGTTCCTTAGTTAAATCAACGACGAAGGTAGTACGCGGGATAAGCAGACGCGTAAGGGTACGCGGAGTAGGCGGGATAGGGAGCGCTGTAAGCTGAGTAGGCGGAGTACGCTACGGGTGCTGAGTACGCTGCAGCTATAGGCGCAGAGTACGCGGCGGCTACAGGAGCTGACACCAGCACTTGAGGCTTGGCAGCGGCGAAAGCCAGGAAGCAGGCGAGGATCAACTGTAAAAATACATTTAAAATTATAAACAAATTTAATTTCAGTAAAATTTAATAATATACTTATAGTTAAATTATATTTCATGATATTGCTAGACAAAAGATATTTTAATATTATAATTACTCACCAGCTTGAACATATTGTTGTTTTGTTTTTGATTAATTTGTTGTTAGCAAGTGAGCACAAGAAATGCGTTTGATGTTCAGTGTTGGGCTTCAAGTCGTTTTATACTTTTGCTTTGGTTTACCTTCTGTTAGGAAACAGCCTTGCGGGGCGTGTGTAGAATTTAAATCGTAGTAGAATGTTTAAAAATATTACAAGCGTATTTAAAACGTATGCGTAGAACATTTATTTGTGTTCTTAATATTTTAAATGATTTCTTATATTATGACCTTTTTATATATTCCATTTAAACAAGATTTTTTGTGTTGATGTCCAAAAAACGTCTATATCATTTTGTATTGCAAATCGGAATAAATAATATATTGGTACACCCGCTAGTACTACCTGTGAAGACACTGTGCTTAAAGAATTACGGCGTGATCCGATTACAAGATGTAACCGGATCGGAGGTTACTTACTAACTTACTTAAACTTGTGTTATTACATATTTTAACGTGGCGGGACTCGAACCCGCGCCTCCTGGAAACAGCTCTGACCATCTTTTCTCATCAAGCTACGTCGAAATTCTTATTCGTTTGTTACAACTTATTTATGTTGTTATCTTCTCTGTAGAGAGATTTTTACAAATTTCCGCTAACCCAAGATAATTACTAAGAATTATCCAATTGATTTCCAAGGTATAGCTACATTTTTATTCAATGAATTTATTATTTTACATAATAAACAAGTTAATATGGACAAGTACAAAGACATAACTAAACTGTGGGAATCATCAGCCTACTACCAAAAACTTGATTTCTATAAGTTTCTATAATATTTAAAAGATTGTTCCTTACTCATAATCGTGGAGGAATTGGAAATCTTTTATCATCAGCTCAGTAATGTTATCAGATAACTACGAGAAGCAAGTATATAGTTATTATAAGGAATTATATGAAACACATAGTACGTGAGGCCTGTCGTGGCGTAGGAGCACAAAGTTAACGCAAAGTATCCACTCGAGGAAATGAAATATTTAATATTTGCATTACTTCGCTCTTCTGTCGAGGCAAAGCGTGGCGTCAAATTCCGCCACTCAACATTCAATGTTTCGAAAATTCAGCGAAAAATGTGTGACGGGGTGTTTTAACATTAAGTTCCCTCTGCCTTTCCTATGTGCCATTGAAATTCGATTGATTCCCATAGGTTTCATCAACGGATTCTGACTCGGTGGTCATGGGACCAATAAGAAGAAAGTACGTTCTCTCAAATAACAAAAATATTTTTTAAAATCTACCCAGTAGTAGAGGCCAGTCATAGCGCAGCGAAACGAAGTGTGACTTTAAAACTGACTGGTTGTGGGTTCGATCCCCACTCGAGGAGATGAAATATTTACTTAAATTTATATTTTCATTTCTTCGCTCTGGTGTCGAGGCAAAAGTGCTGCGTTGAGTTCTGCCACTCAACACGCAATGCCTCCAAAATTCAGCAGAAAGTGGGGAACGGAGTGTCTTAACTTTAGGTTCCCTCTGCCTACCCTGCTGTGTGCGGGATATAGCGTGAAGCTAATTTAATTTTAATTTAATTTTATTTTTACCCAGTAGTGTGAAAAAATATGAAATATACAGAAATGTCATCATTAATTTATATGAAAGCACCGTTTTAACTACTCTATAAAAGCCCACTCTATAAAACTCTATGGGACCAATTTTGACCATTTACTCAAAAATTACAATTACAATTATCAAATTATCACCATCTACTTCGCTGGGTTTACCATGTAGTCCACAACGTTCCTGCCGAATTTCAAAGCTGTAGGTCTAACGGTCTAGGAGGAGTGGCTTTACAACGAAACACACTTCTGACCAGTAAGAGCTAAGCGAAGCGAAGCTTAATAAAAATTTCTCCTTTTAGAAAAAGAAGTCAACAAAAAAAAAAAGAATTTCCTTTACCATTTATTTTATTAACAGGTATGTACGTAATTAAAATAATTAAGTATTTGCTTTAGATTCTTATAATAAAAACGTATTTAAAAAAATTGTTTCACAAGTGCTTTTCTAGCCTTGTCATGCGATAACCAGATCAAGTAGTATATAGTATAGTAGCAAAGTGACTATTATAATTTCAAGTGACCAAAATCTCGTACATAATCCTTATTTGGGTTTTACTTATCCTTGACCTTATATTGTTCTCACTGTGGTCCAGCGAGGTTGTGCGTGACAATATTTACAAATTAGTTCCATAAGGATATCCATCTATTTATCCGGTAAATCATACATCATAGTTTCTATATAAATAGAGAAAAAAATCAATAGATGTTATCATTGTGTTTTGATTTCTTCAACGCCTACGTTCCTTATCACATCATCACCAATATGTTCAAATTCGTGAGTATTATTAATAAAAAATATAAATAAATCAGATTCATACTGTATCCCGCACACAGCAGGCGGTGGGTGAAACACTGCGTTCTACGCTGCGGTTTGTCTCTACATCAGAGGGAAGAAATTAAAATAAACATTTAAATAAATATTTAATTTCTTTGAGTCCGAATTGAACCCACAAACAGTAGCGTATACAGTCTTGTCCTTTTGCGCCACGACTAGTCTCACTACCTGGCCTCATCTTTTTGATAATCTCGATAATAATTTGATTGTGGAAAATTGTTATCTAAGCTTCACGTTGTGTTCCGCATATAGAAGGTTAGGCAGAAGGAACTTAGTGTTAAGACACTCCGTCCAATTACTAAAAAAGGTATATTATAATACCTTCACGCTGTATCCCGCACACTGCACACATACTGTAGGGAGAGGGAACCTAGTGTTAAGACACTCTGTTCCCCACTTTCTGTTTATTTATTTATAATAATATCTTTAAATATCTGTTACTTGGTATTTGTCTAACAAAAAATATTATTTTCAGGTACTGTTCGTCGCTCTTTTGGCTTTTGCTGCAGCTAAGCCTTTAGTAGTGGAATATCCAGTATCATCGATAGCATCGGTGGCCTACTCATCTCCCGTGGCTGTAGACTACGCATCCCCATACTACTACCCCGGTTACGCCACCGCCTATGATTACGCTGCGTACTCTTACCCCTACAGCTACTTTGTGCGTTAAGATTTTTGTAATGTAATAATTAATACCATATATATTTATTCCCACCTATGTCTTGTTTTTAATGCTTTTTTCATTGAATTTCAAAAATCATTTAAGTATAGATCGGATATGTAAAATGAAAAATAATCTCCATATTATTTTTTTGACTATTATATATTTTTAAAATAGACTTAATAATAGACTTATTAAATAAATAAACCTAAGTTCTGGGTCATATAGGTATAAATATTAGTACAATGTATACCAATAGCCAAGGTAGCTTTTGCAAATTTTTTATGTATTATAATAAAAAATCTTACAGAGGTCATAAAACCAGAGTAAAAGGACGTATCTAAGTAGTATTATAAGTAAGTTTGATTTATTGTATCTGGTTGTATCTTGTATCTGGTTACTATACTCATATGTTTTCCAAGATTATAGCTCAACGAGAAATACTACGTAAAAAATAATAAATTTATATATATAATTAAGTTTGGATGAAATATACTTTACGATACTATATGCTTTACTATAATATCAATGCGCAATGTCGGCCTTTAAAGTGGAGATTTAGGGGATGGAATTGAACCAAGTTCTTTTCACCCCATGAGGAGACATTTACGAGGGATACCTCAACAGAAGACATAAACTTATTTCGTCACTGCTCCACCGTTTCCCGAGAAGGACTTGCGCGGTCGGTCGGAGTCAGCGTCCACTGCACAAGGCATAGTAGACTTGAATCAGCTTGATGATTTTTAGACGAACAACAAAGTTATCCTATAAGGAACACGTATTAAAGTACGAAACCCTAAAAATATGCCCAATTGCTTTTGAAAACATTGTAATTCAAATGAGTGTAGTGTTTATTTAACACATTTTCATGTAATACGCAGGCATTACCAAGGTACCGTCCCGTAACTTATAAGGGTTCTGTTGTTTCGTTCGGTTATTATGTTTGTATTAAGTAAGTTACAGTACACAACATTCATAATAGAACAAAAACCGCTTAATGTCTAACAAATAAGAGTCCAAAACAAGCAAATCGTGTGTTAACATCATTTAAATTATAATATAATTTATGTCTACGCATTTACTCGAAGCCTATCGTGGCGCAGGTTGTGGGTTCAATTTCCACTCGAGGAAAAGAAATATTTATTTTAAATATATATTTTCGTTTTGTTCGCTCTGATGTCAAAGCAAAGCGCGGCGTTGAGTTTCGCCACTCAACACGCAATGCCTCCAAAATTCGGTGGAAAGTGGGGAATGGAGTGTTTTAACACTGAGTTCTCTCTGCCTACCCTGCTGTGCCCGGGATACAACGTGAAGCTGATTGATTTTCTATTTATTTTACTCGAGAGCCTTATTTTAAAATTAAGTTAGTCTAACTAGTCTATGAAAGGCTAGGCTAAAGGACGTTACAACATCTTGTTGTTGAGTTTATGTTAATTATAAAGAATCTTCTTATTTTTATTTGAACTCTTAGGGAGTGAATTATAAAAAACCATGAAACCCGTGTTCAATTAAATATTTTTAAAAGTCTGAATTTCAAATTTAATAAAAACGGGGCCGACTTAAAAAAAACCTAACAAACTTTCAACCCCTATTCATCTCTTTAGGGTTAAAATTTTTCAAAATCCCTTCTTAGTGGATGTCCAGATTATGAAAATAAACATCTATCCAAATTTCACGTTTCTACGCACAGCGGTTACGGCTGTGCGTGCGTCTTACCCCAGTCAGTCAGGTACATGTCCTACCTTCAAATAAATAGTTAAATATATAATAATTAAATAGTAAAATATTTCTCAAGAAATATACAATACTTCTTTGTTTACTTTCTCGTTAATAGTGTCCTAGACGTGCTGAGTCGTATCACACGAGTCACGTGCCATTTGTCACGTGAAATCTATCACCTTCATTTATTTCAACATAGGGTTGATTTGTGTGAGCGTGGAAACGTTCACAAATTGAATATTTCTTTTGTATGTTCATGTGTTATTGAAACATTTTCGTATTTATGAAAAAAAAAACCTTTATTAAATTATATACTAACATATAATAAACAGTGTCCCTAAAGCCCGTGGTTGAGTTCTACCATTCGGAACGGCGAGTCTTAACTATAAATTCCCTCTGCCTACATTTGCGGGATGCAGCGTGACACTGTATATAAAGTAGGTGGAATGTAAATACCAGAACACTAAGTAAACCCTATCACCCGAATTTATCCCTCATAATTTTATAGATTCGTATAGATATAAAATAAAATATATTTTTTTAGTTTTGTATTGTATTCCGCAGGGTGGTCAGATTGCAAGGAACCTAGTGCTAAAACACTCTCATACAGTGCGATATGTATTTTTTAAGAAATCGGAAAAAAGATATTATAAAGATAGCACATGTACCGAAGAGTATTCGGCTATCTTATAGCATTCATTTCGATCTGACACACAGTGTCACCTGCTGTCAAATCTATTTCGTGTAGGGACTTAGAATGTACTATGGATCACATATAGCCTTTACCTATTTACATTTAACCAGCACCAATGTACACAACATCGTTCAGCGCTCGCCAAAATGCAGTTAATATCTTTAAAAAAGTACTGTAAAAGCTGGTTAGTATACGATAGGTACTATTATAAAATAAATAAAAATATCTTAGCCAGATTATTAATCAGAGAATTAAATATTCAAAACAAAACATTAAAAAGCGTTTCGTTAGAGTTTCACGTTGTATCCCTTGCATAGCAAGGTAGGTGGAGAGAACCTGGGAACCTAGTGTTCGTGACACTCCGTAACCACTTACGTTTCCCATTTTCCGCCAAATACTGGCATTGCTTGTTGAGTGGAATAGCTTTAAAGACTCCCTGGGATGTAACTGCGACATGAACTCACTGATTTTCGACTATTAGCTATTTCCCGCTTATATATTTTTTATCAGATTCACGCTGTATCCCGCATACAGTGGATGGCAGAGAGAACCTAGTGTTAAAATACTCCGTTCCTCACTTAATACATAAACCCGCGAAATTTTCAAGGCATTGCGTATTGTAAGGTGGAACTCGACGCCGTTACTTGCCTTTTAATAATATAAAATTAATATATTAATTTTATATTATTAAAAGATTCACTCGAGTGGAAATTGAATCCAGAACGATCCGAACAGTTACACATGTAAGCCCATGCCACGACAGCCTCAATATTAAGCTATAATTACTTTTATTCTCAGCATAATGTTGCACTGTCTAAAGGAGTAGTAAATTATATTTATAATAACCATACAAAGGAAACGACAAAAATGTTTAATTGGCAATTCAATTCAATTTTCACAGTTCGTGAAGAACTAGTAAACTACTTTCGTGGAAGTTTATACGCGTCCCCTTCAAACTAGTTGCGTCAGTGTTGTGGTTTGTACTTTGTATTGATTGACTAAAAGAACATATTGTACATAATTATATAAAGAGAAAATTAGCTTATATAAAGTATAAAACCTGGTCAAGTGCGAGTTGGACTCGCCCACCGAGACCAGTTGTTACCGGTGCCGTATCAATTTCAAGATATGTTGACAGGAAGTGTGACTTATAAAATTTTAATTTTAAATTAAATATTTATATATAAATTACATATTGAAAATAAAGGGGGAAAATATTCGGTCGGGAGACACCTGAGGAGTAGGTACTGAGGTCAACCGATTTCCCAAGTGGGGACCTCACTTGAGCTATAATAATTGTAATAATTAATGGCGAAATTTACCTTTGTATTTTAATGATGTTTTGCAGCAATTATTTTATTCCCTGAAAACATGGATAAAACAACAATTTCTACAATTTAGCCAGATCGGTTTATCGCCTCTGAAATCTCCTGCATGAAAATCGGTAGAGCTGTTTCCGTGATTCTGATTATAAAGATACAACAATTGCTCGTTTGAAGTATTAGATTTAATATATTTTTTTTATTATTTTAAATTTTACTAAAATTATAACTATTTATGTAATTGAAAGTTACAAATATGAATATTAAAAATATATTCCTGCTGTACAGGGTAGGCAGAGGGTCACACCCTTTCGCACTTTCCACAGAATTCTGGATGCATCTTCTTATTAATCTAGATCCATGTTTTTATTAAATGATGAATGTCACTGATGTAATAAAACACTCAGTACGCAGTTTTGTTTTATGTTACAAAAAAATTGTCAAAAACTTGTTATTTTGTTGTACCACGTGATCTCACTGAGAGAATCCTAATACAACGTGTTTCCATTTACGATTCTTTGTTAAAACGTAACAATTCCAAACCATTTTTTAAACAGTTGATTTGGCGTTATGAAAAATGGGTGACGTATGAGAATGTGCGAAAAAGATTATGGTCGAAGCATGGACAAGCCCAGCCTGACTCAGAACAAAGTGATGCTATGTGCATGGTGGGATTGGAAAGGAATCGTTCACTGAGCTTTTTCCACCGGGTAAAACTATAGATTCTGATCTCTACAGTCAGCAACTGATGAGGTTAACAAAAGATATAAAGAAAAACCAAAATAGGAAGGGCACGGTGTTCCACCATGATAGCCACGCAGTAAAACTTAAGAGAGAATGGCTGGGATGTATTGATGTATTGTCCGTATAGCCCTGGGGCTTGCTCCATCAGATTTCGACCTGTTTTGGTCATTTCCAAGCCCTGCAGGTAGCATAAAGCTAACCTCAAAAGAACACTGTAAACACTACCTGTCTAAGTTCTACAGGAATAGGATCATGGCACTACCCATAAAATGGCAACCAGTCATCGATTAAAACGACACATACATATTATAAATAAATAAAATATTATACCTAAAATATATATTTTTCTCGAAAATACTTTTGCCCTGACTTTATAAAAAGACAACAAGCGAAATTAATTTAAACAAACAAAAAAATATTCTTTAAAATATTATTGAAATAATGTGGTGATGAATAAAAACTTTGAATACAGAAATGGTTGAGACTCCATTTCTCTAATGAGCTTTTCGGGATCTATATGCACCTTGACCGCTTTGATACTTTGACGCTTTGGATGTTCGCGACGTACTGAATGTAAATAAAGCGGCTTTTTGCTGTATCCTGTACACAGCAAGGTAGAAGGTAGAAGAAATGAAAATATAAACGTAAGTAAATGTTTTATTTCCTCTAGTGAGGATCGAATTCACAACCAGTCTTTACAATCACACTCTTTGCCCCTGCGCCACGACTGGCCTCTATGACTGATACTAAATCTTCTCTCTATATTAAATGCAACATCACCGTTTTTTTAACTCTCGTGCAAATGATCATGATAATAAGAAGTTTTACATGTTGTCGAAATATATAGTTTTTTATAAAATGAAGTTAGTCTATAATATTTTTTATCTACGAAATATCAATTTATTTTTTTGGATTTGTTCTTTTGTTTATAATTCTCTTTTCGACCCAAATTTCATAACCATAGGCCCATAGGAGTACCCTTTTTTCTTATACGATATATAGAGGAACGGAAAACGGAATTTGTATGATTTTCGTAAAAATAGAGATTACTTACAGCAAAAATAAATATGTAATGTGAATTCCAAAACATTTGAGCAAAAGCTATTAGGATGAACGTTATGTGAAATCATGTCAGTTGAAATTTGATTTTAGATAGGTATGTATTTTTAAATATTATATAATATTTGTACTAAATATTCATGGATTTAAATTGATTAAAACAAGTAAATCCTAAACAAAGTAAAAGTCAAATTACGCACATACAGTTTGGTAAAAACAAGTCGACAAACCACGTGTAGACTGTAGATTCCATTTCCCATACAAAAGATTAGCCTTGAAACAATTTCTTTGTCTCGATTTACATACAAAAGATGTGAAATACGCGTTATATATGCGACCCAAACATACCTTTAAGGTTTTGATTATATGATTTATTACGAAAACTACTCTATACTGTATACAGAAATTATAAATATTAAAGGAAATCTTTCACCAAAACATTATATTAGCAGTAGGTACCTAAATACGGAATGAAGATTTCTAAATGATTGTACCTATAAATCTTATGGTATTCATGAATGAGTCAAGGATTCCAGTAAAGTGTGCTGTTTTCTAAGTAAACTCTAGTGGTTGTTATGTTTTGAAGTAAAAAAAAAACATTTTTTATAGAGATATCCTTTGAGACGAAATATTTACTTAAATTTATACTTTCATTTCTTCGCTCTGGTGTCGAGGCAAAAGCGCGGCGTTGAGTTCTGCCACTCAACACGCAATGCTTCCAAAATTCGGCAGAAAGTGGGGAACGAAGTGTCTTAACACTAGGTTCCCTCTGCCTACCCTGCTGTGTGCGGGATACAGTGTGATTGAGAGCTAATTTATTTAAAAAAAAATTATATCCTTTTAAATCTGTTCTAAAATTTTCGCCAATTTTAAACACATTCGTTGATGATTGACAGAATCCAATACTGCACTTTATTAGATGCTTTGCATCAAATTAAAAAAATGTGAAAAGTACAGAACAAAATGATTGAATAAAAGTGAAAAATAACGTAATTTTGATTTAAAGAGGATATTTGAGGGTATTATATAATAGAATTTGGGCGTTACAGTCGCAGGTGACATTTATGTTGTCCGGTGCAGACGATGACGACATCTCCTGCCCTTAGTTGTTACGTAAACACGTGCCAGTGACATGAAATGTATTGGTGGATGATATTGATTTTGTGATTTCGTTTTGTTTTTGTTTTCGTTAAATTTTCGTTAATTGATTGATCAAGCAGCAAAATTTATAAATTAAGGCATTATTGTTAAACGCTAGGACAAACTACTAAATTACTATGCGTGACTATGTTATTTTTATTGAATACTAGTGGCCCCCGTGCCGCTACGCCCGCTTGAATTATGCGAATGTGTATTTAAAGCCAAGCGCGAGTCAGGCTCGCCTACCGAAGGTTCCTGTACCAACTTCGGTATTGTGATTGGGAAATATCCTACAGATTTTGCGAATAAAAAGTTAACAAATTTAATTTTCGTATTTTTCTTTCCTAAGTGTGGAATAACACTTTAAAAAATGTTTAAAAATATTTAAAAATAGTTTCTCTCTTGCCACACGCTAATTCTTAGTAATTATCATTGGGTAGCGGAAATTTGTAAAAATCTCCCTACAGAGATGCTAACAACATAAATAAGTTGTAACAAGTGTATAAAAATTTCGAAGCAGCTTGGCGAGAACGCATAGCTTAGTGCGCCTGGTCGGTTTCCAGGAGGCGCGGGTTCGAGTCCCGCTGCGTTCAAAATTTTTATACTTTTTCTAAATAAGTATTTTTCTTTCCTAAGTGTGGAATAACACTTTAAAAAATGTTTAAAAATATCTAGAAAACCGTTTTCAAGCGAAATATCAACAAATTTAATAAAACAGTAATTATACATGAATTTACAAAATAGTTTATATTAATATACCCTTTTTATCCATGAAACCATTGAAATAAAAAATATATATAATAATATTTTTATATATATACAAAATATATATATAAAAATATTAATGGAAATTTGCCGGAATACAACTGCTTACTGTCCATCAATTTGGCCGTTTTTGAGACGAGAACTGACTAAAACCGCTCGCGGCTTCGTCCGCCAATTATTTATATACAAATTTAAATTATTTTCATGTTCTTATCACATTATCAATTTGTACACAACACACTTGCATTGAAAACTAAATTTTCAGCAAATTCAAAAATTTAATTATTTTGTAACAATTTTGTCGAATCAAATATATTGATATAACTTTTTTTTTCAGCTTCACGCTGTATACCACATGTAGCAAGGTAGGCAGAGAAAGCCTAGTGTGAAGGCACTCCGCTTCCCAGGTTTTTCTCTCCCGCTTTTTGTTTATGACCCAATTTAAGAACGAAGTTACTATAGTGGAGGTCGCTTCTTCTTATTGCGCATTTGCCCATATTTATGCGAAAAAAGCGTATTGATTAAAGTTGTTTTACATTTCTATTACTTTTAACATTTATGATTAGTTATTTAAATACACTAGACTGTTACGTCTTTATAATGTTTATTCTAAATTAGTTGAAAAATCGATAAGGAAAAGTGCACAAAATTAATCTTGAAAGTGGTGAAATAAGATTTGACTCGATTCAAAGCACGCGTACTTCAATGCCAGAGACGTCTCCTCGTACGACGCATGTTACGACACTATACTCCTGCGTACTATAAAATGTACACATCAGTCGATAAGGTACATCACTCACAGACTTGCAGTAGTATCACTAACATACAAACCAACCAATCAATCAAAATGATGAAAATCGTAAGTACAGTTCATATTTATATATTTAATTAATAATTTCATATATTTTAAAGCTACATTATATTCTCGTTTAAAGTATATTTTTACTTATATTTGTTATGTTTATTATAATTATAAATATAAACAAAATCGATACTTTTCACAGATCCTTGTTGTATCTGCTCTGGTCGCCATCAGCGCTGCCAAGCCGTACGTAGTCAGTGCTCCACTTATCGCCGCCCCGGCACCCGTTGTTACCGCTAGCAGTTCCCAGTACTACCACCGTATTAACAACGGCTATGCTGCCTACGTCGCCCCAGCGGCTGCTTACGTCGCCCCTGCAGCTTCTTACGTCGCCCCTGCAGCTTCTTACGTCGCCCCTGCAGCTTCTTACGTAGCCAGCCCCTACGTAGCAGCAGCTGCGCCTTACGTATCTGCCCCTGCTGTTGTTGCCGTTTAAATATTCCTAATTATGCGACTTACTCAATATGTGATATTATGAAGTAAATGTTTTATTGCAAATAATTTGTCTTTTATTATATGATCCAAAAAAAATTTTACCAAAATTTGATTAAAATAATTTAAAGAGTGTTTAACAAATAATAACAACATTAATGAAGAATTATAGATCACATCGTGATCATGATTGTTCAACATTGTTTCTTTTAACTTTTCGCTTTGATTGTACAATGTGGGACGTAGATTTCATCCACTCATTGCTCAGTGCTTATGATCTAAAATAGCAGAGTTTTTAAAAAAAATCAAGTCTTGTACTAGGTTTAATTTGTTGCGGAAAATGCGTGACAGAAAAAATAAAGAGATGTATTTTTGAATTCTTATGATGACATTCGTAAATTCTATGGGTATAATTGTGATATTCCTTGTTTTTGTTTACCGCCACCACTATAGTACCATCATCTACCATTAACTAGAGTTCTCTTAATCTTATTATTTTCTCTTTTATAAATCTGTCTAATGATTATAAAATGTATCTCTTTACTCAAAAAACTATTACTTTTATCAAAATCAGATTTCTTTTCTGTATAAAATACAAATCTAACAGACAATTTGTTAACAGTTGACTTCAAACATCTATTACCTGAAACTTGAAACGATCACAAACAAATATAAATGTGAGGAAATTGTAATAAAAGCAAATATAATCATTGGTTCAAGAACAATTTATTAAAATATAATCAACTTAGAATATTGTAATTAATAAGATAACTATAAAAGCTTCAACTTATAATTATGAATGATGTAGAGTAACACTGAAATTGAAGTACCAAAACTTAGTAAATTTTTTACTACTACTACTAGTAGTAGTAAAAAACTACTACTAGTAGTAGTAGTAAAAAAACTTAGTAAATATTGTGGAAAACTGATTTGAATGATTATGAAAATATTAATTTTTTTCTCACAAATAGTCAATGGGGTTAAGATTGTATGATACTCGAGATCATTTCAGCAAGTCCTCTGCGTTCTCTTCAAAATATTATTTTGTTATCCTCGACATATGCTTTATATCGTTGTATTGTTACAACTTGAAATTCCGTAAAACCTCATTGTTTCAGCAGATTGATTTATATTGTCTCAGGGAATATTACAATAGAACTATGCTGTGCGCTGAAGTACCATGAAACTCCCACCACTGGGTTTTACGGTCGGATGCAAATACATATTTGTCTTTTTTAAACATTTTTTAAAGTGTTATTCCACACATAGGAAAGAAAAATATACTTATTTAGAAAACGTATAAAAAATGAACGCATGGCTTAGTGGTCAGGGCGCCTGGTCGGTTTCCAGGAGGCGCGGGTTCGAGTCCCGCTGCGTTAAAATTTTTATACGTTTTCTAAATTTTGCTGTAAATAGTTCGAAATTTTGAAACATAAAAAAACTTTCATTATTTACATGAAAAGTAGATGATTGATTGATTGAAACTGCATATTTTGATAATTATCTGACATAGGTTTTTCATAACTTTTGGAGCGTACTGTTTTAAAAATGTGATTCATATGAGAGATATGTAGAACAAAAAACAAGAATTTTTAGTGCTTACATCTTCATACTCACATTATTAATCAAAGCAGAAAATTGCATTTTCTTTAATTAAAAAACATTAAAAAAAAAAACGACTGCATAAAAATAAAAAAAAGAAGACACAGGTCAGAAAGTTAATTTCAATTATATCTTAGTAAACTTTAATAAACATATTTATTTGTATATTCTATAAGAGAGATGATTTTTAATTCTTTAAGAAATATAGAGCTTTGAGAAAAGAGCTGTGGAAAGAACATTTTTTTTTTTGTAAGAATTCCTTCAGTTTAGACACTGCTCTGTATTCAAGTAGAAATAATTAACCTATCACTTATCAGGTGGTCGTGGCGCAGAAGCACAAGTTTGCACAAAACTCGGTCGTGGGTTTGATTCCCACTCGAGATGAAATGAAATATTTAATTGGTGTGAGTTCCGCCACTCACCATTACTCCAAAATTCGGTGAGAATCGAGAAAGTAAGACGTCTTAATAGGAACGTAGTGTCTTAACATTACGTTTCCAGGTTCTCCGAGGTGGACTACTTTCATAAATGGACTATCCAACACAAAATAAAAACCAATTAAAATTAGTGGTTTCTGGGACTACCGCTAATGAAATAAGGCACTATAGTAGTGCCTTATTTCATTAGCGGTAGTCCCAGAAACCACTAATTTTAATTTATTTTTTATTTATACTGATACTATATCAGTATGAATAAAAATAAGATAAATCTATGTTATTGAAAAGACGCCTTGCATTTATCAAGCAGCAAAGTCACTAATGGTCATGCTATATTTATAATTTATATTCGATTAACTAAGTTCAAAATAATTGCAAGTAAACAGTTTGAAAACAATTAGTTATTCACTACGTATCAATCTATTATATTATGTAGGTACAAAAAATATGTACGTATTGTAATAGCTTGTCATAATAAGTAAGAAAAGCTTCACGCTGTATCCCGCACACAGCAGGGTAGGCAGAGGAAACCTAATGTAAGATACACCATTTCCCACTTTCCGCCAAGTTCTAGAGGCATTGCGTGTTGAGTGCCGGAACTTAACGCCGCGCTTTGTCTCGAGACCAGAGCGAATATACATGCAAGTAAATATTTTACCTTTTCGGGTGGGGATCGAACCCACAATTAATCGATTTTACAGTCGCACTTTTTTCCCCTGCGCTACGACTGGCCTCAAATTTTTAAAGAAAAGGAATTAAATAATTATTTTTAAAACATTCTTGCGTATATATCGCTGTTTCTTTCCTAATAAATTCTTATAATACCTATTTGAAGCTGAGAAAAATGCACAGAATATGTTTATCAAGTGTATTAACAATTTATCAATTCATAAACAAAAGAAAAAATAAAATATATCAACTTCACGCTGTATCCCGTATGCAGAAGGATAGGTAGAGGAAACCTAGTGTTAAGACACTCCGTTCCCCATTTTTCGTATAATTTTGAGGCATTACGTATTGAGTAATTGCGGAACTAAACGCCTCGCTTTGGCTCATAAAATGAAAACATATATAAAAAACCTGCACCCCTGTGCCACGACTAGCCTCAATTTAGAATAATTTATTATAACAACAAATTAATCAAAATTAATAATAAATTCTCATACTGATATAATAATGGTTTCAATTATAATCACTAGAAAAGTATTATGGCAACGCCTGTTGCGTTTGAATGGCAGGCTCCACGTTGTAGAAGAAACGTCATTAAAAGTTCAAGGCGTTCGTTCTCTTGCCACGTGCCTCGTGATGAAAACGAGATGTTATCACACTTTTTTAACGACTTTCCAGTTTGATACGATCAAGCAGTTTATATTAATTATTATATTTTCAATATATATTATAATTTAACTAGAAATAGCTTTGAATTACATGAAAGTTTGTGTTTTAAGTACTTTTAGTTTATGCTACGAATAATATTTGTTTTCAATGATCAATTTACTAAAGTATGTTTGTACTCTTTTTTTTAGGCTTCAGGCTGTATCTCGCATGTAGCAAGATGAACAGGGGATTAGGCTCCCTCTGCTAGCGGAGTGTTTTAACACTAGGGTGTTAAACTACTCCGCCCCTCATTTTCCACCGAATTGCGGACGGCATTGAGTGTTGAGTTGCGGATCTCAACGCCTCGAGTTACCAGACACCAGAGCGAAGAAATAAAGATATAAATATTAAAAAACATTAAATATACTAATAGTATGCTGTGTGCGGGATACAGCGTGAAGATAATTTATAATCGTCTTACTTACTTATCCTAATAATCTCAAGCCTTTTACCTGAAATTACACGCTAAAGTTCACGTTCTGTGAAATAATAAAGAATCGCGGGATAGTAAAAAAAATAATTTAGGCAAAAATTATCCTAAAATAAAAAAAAAACTTACTTCTCTATCTTTTTAAAAATTTTTTAGAGTACCTAGTTAAGATGCATCTAAAAATTATAAATGCAAATTTTAATTCACGACGCGTTTACAAAGAAGGAAAACAGTGTTGAATGAAATTCGCAGCAGTTTTGCCTCATTTAGATACAAATAGTCGTACAGTAAAGAACAGATTGATGATTGCTTTGTAATTCATAGACATTATTAAAAATAATAATTTAATAAAAATGTCAAATATTTATTGCAACAGATCCTTCTACCAATGTCCACGTCTAGTTATTATTATTCCTACGTCGTAATTTCCATACGAATTTTGTATCAAGGTTCATGTCGTTGCCCATTGAACCATTAGGTATTCCGATACACGGGCCACATTGCCACACTACAATGCAAAATTTGTTACACCTATATAAAAGCGTACACCCCATTTTCTATGGTTAGCATTTCACTTCAAAGGCAGTGTCGCGGGAGACGTTCAGCCATGCTTGGGACGGTATGATTTTAATTGTTGAAAAAATATTCTATATGCTTTTGGTACTTGATTTTTATAAAACAACGTGAATAAACTCATTTTTGTTCTTTGCAGGTCATATTATTATCACTGACATGCGGATACGTCCGAGGTTCTGGATTTCACCCGGTGGCCGTACCTGGTACAGCTCCTGTCGTCACTGCCGCAAGTTCACAATACTTCGAGAGAACATTTAATCGTTTAGTTGCAGCTCCTTTGAATCCAGTGATTCCTGTAGCACCAGCCTTTCCTGTAATACCAGCTCCACCAGTTGTTCAGAATCTACCAGTGGTTCCTCCGCCGCCAGTAGTAGTAGACGCAAAGAGGACAACAATTATACCTGTGACTCCCACAATACAACCACAGAGTTCTGATGTCAATCCTAATATCGCCATTGCAATTGCAACAGCTCATGCAGCAGCTCCAGTGGCTACAATACTTCTTCCACCTTATCCATTTGGCTTGCCACCAACATTTGGATTTGTACCGCAAACAGAACAACCGTTACCGACAACATTAGAAAATTCCAACAACAACAGAGAATCAACTACCTCTAGAACGACAATTCAGTTAAAAACAACAACAGAACGTGAACCTCAAGATTTACCAACACCATTACCTTCAAATATTGATAACAGCTTCGCTCAAGCATTACCATCAAATCAAAATGTGAATTTCAGACAGTACTTGGCACCTTCTGTACCAAAGAGACCGCAACCTCAACCTGCTGTTTCACGACCCCAAAAAGTTAAAACGAATGTAGAAGTAGTACCTGTACCATTAGCTTATATCGCACCACCACCTCTTAGTGCGCTTTTACACCATCACCATCATCAACATCACCACCATCATCATCATCAGCATCAAGCCTTAAAAGTCGTACCTCACGTTCATACATTTATACCAAAGACAAGAATATTCATAAGACCAGTGACTTCTTATAGAATAAAAACCGTTAAAACTCCTGCGGGTTTTACGAAGTACGGTCCACTCAATGTAAAAAAAATTGTGAAAAGATATCCTCAAAAGATTCAGTCGAAATCTCGTGACATCGAACTTACTACATATCACCCTATACATAGATACCCAAGCGGGGTACCTAAGGTATAGGTTAATGTAATGTCTCAAATGTGAATTTATAGTCAAATACACTTGTTAAATATTACACTTTTAGTTAAGATTGAATGTATTGTAAATAAATATTATATTTATATTTTTTAAAACTCTTTGTTTATTTCAATTGAATATTTCATTATTTTATTTCTATAGAGCATTCAATCACGAATTCTTAAAAGTAACAATTTATTGGATAGTAAAAATAGTACTGTAAGATATAAAAAGTCAATATCAATCTTATATAATAATATAACATATCTATATATCTTCTTATTATTTAATATAACATATTTTTTTCTTTCGGCGTTGTTGACGACGATTGACTATTTTTGATAATTCCTTTATGAAATATTTAAAACGCGCACATATTAATTTATTAAATATGCTTGAATGTGTATTACATAATAAGTTTTAATTTATATATTTTTAAAAATGAAAAAGAAAGAAAGAAAAACTGCACGCTGTTTCCCGCACACAGCAGGGTAAGGAGAGGGAACCTAGTGTTAAGACACTCCGTTCCACACTTTTCGCCAAATTCTGTTTATATAGTACATTATTATTTTTTTTAAGCACTCGTAGTTTGTAATATTTATTTAATTACGATTTTTACATAACTTTTTTCTACTTAAAAGTCTGCTCAAAGTATGCAAAAGCCAAAAGTACCTATTTATGAGTATAAGACCAGTAGATACATAATTAAAATGATCAAATTAAATTCAATTTCTGCAATTCCACCCATTTCTGGCCATTCGTGGTGCAGGGGCACAAGCGTGCTTGCATGCTGGACACGTTGTGGGTTCGATTCCCACTCAAGGAAATTGAATATTTAATATTTTTCTACGTTCTACGTTCTGGTAACGAGTCCAATTCTGGAGGCATTGCTTGTTGAGTGGCAGAAAATAGAAATCCCTCTGGCCTACCTTGCTATGCAATTAAATAATAAAAAAAAATAAAGCATTTTATTTCCTTCACACGACGGCTCTATGAGCAAAATTATGTGTTATTTGTAAGAACCATGGTGGCGCAGTGGGACAGCGTTTCACTGTAAACACGACGAAGGCTCCACAGGACGAAGGTTCTCTCTGCCTATCATGGTTTTACATAAAAGCGATAGATACAGTATGCTCAATATATATTCTTTGTCTCTTTTTTCACAATTTTTTTTTCAAGGTTATCTATCTATCTTTATTTAAAAAAAATCCTGTGTGCAAGCACATTAAGAAAAAAAAATATTTCATACATTTTATTTCTTGCGTCTAAGCACTTTACAGTTAAAGTGCTTAGGCATTTTAATTTAGTAAATTGTTCCAAATAATAATAATAATCGATTCAGGCGGAAAGCGCAGAACGAAGTGTCTTGGCTATTTTTATTCACTCTAGCTTATCTTCGTCAAACTATGCGAGATAAAGTTTTTTTTATAATCAGATCAAATTTACGAATTGTTTAAGCATTTCAATGACAAAAATGACGATGATGAAAAAATCTATCGGAGATAAAATGAAATGAAATGAATTAAATCAGCTTCACCCTGTATCCCGCACACAGCGGGGTAGGCAGAGGGAACCTAGTGTTAAGACACACTGTTCCCCACTTTCTGCGGATTTCTGGAGGCATTCCGTGTTGAGTGGCAGAACAGTCGGTTTTACAGTCACACTTCGCGCCGCTGCGCCACAGCTGGCCTTAATCTATCGGAGGTATTTTTTTAATTTCACGAACCTGCTATAAATGGTAAAAAATTATATTTTCTATATCGTACATGTGCTGACATTCAAATTATGTTGTCCAATTATGCGTTATCAGTCAGTTTCGGGTTGTTGTTGTAATCGACGACGCGCACGCGTCCCGAATGCGATCGTAGCTAACTATGTAGTTGAGCCCGCAATGCAGTGACGAAACCTACAAGGTGAATCTTACTCGTTTTGTATAAAAGGTACATATTGTCGCCAAGATTTATACATCACTTTGACATCTGCAGATCAACACAACATTTTTTTAAAAACATTCAACATGTTCGGAAAGGTTAAAGAAATTAAATTGTAACATTAATAATACATTTTATTGTTTTTGCTAGCAAGAATATAATAATATATGTTTTGTTTACAGATCGTATTCCTAGCCGCCATCGCCGTAGCCGTCGCTAAACCCGGTATACCTGTAGCGGCTCCACTTGTCGCCGCCGCCCCTGTGGTAGCTCCAGCTCCCATAGTTACTGCATCCAGTTCTCAATACATCTCAAGGAACTATAATGGAGTAGTAGCAGCACCTCTGGTGGCGGCGCCCGTTTATGCTCCAGCAGCTAAGATTGTAGCACCCGCTGCTTCGTATGTGGCTGCTCCTGCTTCTTACTTGGCTGCTTCTCCCTACGTGTCGGCTGCTTCCCCATACGTTGCTGCCGCTTCTCCATATGTTGCAGCTCCTTACTACGCTTCGGCCCCTTTTGTTGCCCTTAAATGATAAGACTGCTACTTCCTAACAAATAAACGAAATTATATCTTTTATCTTTCTTTTATTTTAATTTACTTAAATTTATTCAACATGTAAGTATTCTTATTTTGAAAATATGCAATTTATTTGTAAATTCTTACTAAAATTTGATGACAGTCCACGAGGCGTAAGTAAGCTTATGCCGACAAAAAATTAAAGAAAATTTTTTTTGCTTACTATTATTCTTTTTAAGTGTCTCTCTCTCCATTTCATTTAAACTTACTAAATATTCTGTACATTCTGTACAAAATATTTTTACTGTCTTACTATATATAGAGAAGAGATAACACGGCAATAATTAGCACAACCCTCGAGAATAGGGTTATAGTTACGAATTCATTTTCTTCTTTTACTGCTTGATCATATTTTTTTATTATTGTAAAGCGATCGTGCCAACTTCTAATAAATTTTAACTTTTTTATTAAATCAAACATAAAATAATATTGAAATTTACCTTTATTTTATTGATTATTTTATATGCTGCCAGTACAATTGGAGTAACATAAGGTGCGCCGCATCTCCAGTTTACTCCTCAGTTGACTTTTACGCCATAGATGAAGTAAATTTATTTTTTTATAGTACAATTTGTTAATCATGAGTGCGTTGCTGTTAGTAAACTAGTTGCTCGTTTTACTTGCCAATCTCCGCTCATCATGCATGCAGAGTAACGACGCGGCACTGTGATGATAAAAACAAAAAAAATTGGAGAACACGGATGCAAATTTCTTTTAACACTTGTCTTAAATAGTACTTTTTCTTGCTCTATATTATTATTTTTTCATCAAATTGTAAAATTTATAACAAACTTTTGTACAAAAATCTTTCTATTATAAAGCTTTACTTTTTTTAACACAAGAAGCATGTCACACCAGTGGCGGAATACTTTCATTACCCTTTCATTTTCAAGGGAAAGAGACAGTGTTCAGGATTGTTCTAGTTATATAGCACAGACTTTGCTAAAACTGTCTATTACTAAGTTTAAATATGGGTTTCAGCCAGGATGGGACACTTTGTCCGCCTCTTTTACACTGGCAGCATACAGAGAAAAAATGAGAGCATGGTCCTTTCTTACATCTTGTAACCAAACACCTGTCACTAAACGATAAATATATTATAGCATTTACAAATCAGCTTCACGCTATATCCCGCACACAGCAGGGTAGATAGAGGGAACCTAGCGTTAAGACACTTTGTTTCCCACTTTCTGCCGGATGTCTGGAGGCATTGCCTGAGGCTTCAATTATTATAGCGTTTACGATGCACAATTGTTTTGTATTTACAGTGCTCTACATACATTATATAAAGCACTTGCACAAAACTTTGGGGAACCCGAATGTTAGGTTACGGGGTCTCGAAATAATTTGTTTTTCTTTCCAACAGAGCTTCAAATTCACATATGCCCAAGAGACACTGGCCTAAACACTTGAATAACACCATAAAATTTTGTTACTTACAATCTGCTTGAGGTTTTGTTAATTATATAATTATTTAGATATCATGTTAGATATAAATATTATGTACAATACAAATGTTAAAAAACAAAATGACGATAAAGGTATCGCCAACAAAAGTAAATATATAATAAACTGTGTAATAATTCTTCGTGATAATCATTTTTGTATATTCCTGTATAGTAATACGTGTGGAATTACGTAAACTTGTTTACAATAGCTCCCATTATTTCTCCAGTCTAGAGTTTCAAGGAAATCAACAAGTCCTTGGCAAAACTAAGTGCGGCTTTGTACTTTGTTACGTATAGAAGCCATTAAACAAAGGGAACAATTCAATTTATTTATGCCTTCGATATTATTATAAATGGGTTTCGGAATATTTCCACGTTTGATATGTAACGTGGTGTTTAATTTTCTTTTTATGTTTTGTTACCCTTTAAGTTCTATGGAATATGTTCTAGTACAGTAAGTACTTAACGAAACAAGTAAATATATGAAAAACAAACTATTATTTGTAAAAATGTTAAGACAAGTTAAAATAATAAAGGATATTATTTTCGCAAAATTTCATTTAAAATTTGTATAGGTATTACTAGAGGTATTATATATTTGAGGCCAGTCGTGGCGCAGTGGCACTAAGTGTAACTGTAAAACCGACTGGTTGTGGGTTCGATCCCCACTCGAGGAGATGAAATATTTATTTAAATTTATATTTTCATTTCTTCGCTCTGGTGTCGAGGCAAAAGTGCGGCGTTGAGTTCTGCCAGTCAACACGCAATGCCCCCAAAATTCGGCAGAAAGTGGGGAACGGAGTGTCTTAACACTAGGTTCCCTCTGCCTACCCTGCTGTGTGCGGGATATAGCGTGAAGCTAATTTATTTAATTTATTTATTTAACTATTATTTGTAAAAATGTTAAGACAAGTTAAAATTATAAAGGATATTATTTTTGCAAAATTTCATTTAAAATTTGTATAGGTATTATTAGAGGTATTATATATTATATAGGTATTATATAGAGGCCAGTCGTGACGCAGAGGCACAAAGTGTGATTATAAAACCAAGTAGTTGTGGATTGGATCTCCATTCGAGGAGACGAAATATTTACTTAAATTTATATTTTTATTTCTTCGTTCTGGTATCGAGGAAAAGCGCGGCGTTGAGTTCTGCCACTCAATACGCAATGCTTTTAGAATTCGGCAGAAAATGGGGAACGGAGCGTCTTAACACTAGGTTCCCTCTGCCTACAATGCTGAATGCGGGATACAGCGTGAAGCTGATTTACATTTTTCTTACATATGTCGAGTTACGGTGAAATTTCTATATACTTATTGCTACTTATTTTAATATCCCTGTAGGGAGAGAGATTATTTATAAGCTCTCTCTCTCTATACTGCTCTTTAGAAATATGTTGATACACTGTTGTTGTATGTTGAAACGTCCAGTACCAAAATATACGAGATTAAAATAGTTTAATTTAATATGGATAATAATCCTTAGAATGACAGATCATAGATAATCATAGATTAATTTATTTTACATTTAAATTTCATTTTACATAGAACTTCACAAAGAAATATGAAGTCATCACAAACTCATACTTAACTATCTTGTCTTGTGTTAATAATACTATATATCAAATAACAATTTTAATATATTTTAAAAGGCTTTTACAAAATATAATATTTAATACATAAAATTCTGTCATACACATATAATTTTTAATAATTAATTCCAGTACTTGTCAGTATACGTACAGTCGTCCGAGTAATTTAGTAATTTTTTAATTTTATATTGCTCATACCATCTCTCTTACGCGTCCTGAATGCGTTCACAAATAATGAGTATCGCCCGAGTACCAAAAGTGATGAAACACACAAGGTGAATCTTACTCTGTTCGTATAAAAGGTACGTATTGGAATCACATTTTATACAGTACTTTCAGATCTTAAGATCAAAACAACAACGTTAAAACAATCAACATGTTTGGAAAGGTGCTTGGCTTATTTTATAAATACCATTTTTTAAATCTTATCTTAATTGTGAAATATAATATTATGTATATTTTTCGTCTTGCAGATCGTCTTCTTTGCCGCTATCGCCATAGCTGTCGCTAAGCCCGGCATACCTGTAGCTGCGCCATTGGTAGCGGCCGCCCCTGTGGTAGCTCCAGCTCCATTTGTTACAGCATCCAGCTCTCAATATATCTCAAGGAATTACAATGGAGTGGTATCTGCACCTCTAGTGGCGGCACCATACTATACTCCAGCAGCAAAAATCGTAGCACCCGCTGCTCCGTACGTAGCCGCTGCTGCTCCTTACGTGGCCGCTTCACCATATGTGGCTGCTGCTTCCCCATACGTTGCAGCCGCTTCCCCATATGTTGCAGCTGCCTCCCCATATGTTGCGGCTCCTTACTATGCCTCTGCCCCAATTGTTGCCCTTAAGTGAAAAGACTGTTTATAACTATCTGAACAAAATAAATGAATTGATATATTATGACATTTATTATTTTTGCAAGTTTGACATAAGAGTAAAAACGAGACAAGATTTTGGAAAGTATACTTTCATATATAACATCAAATATAAATTATTTGAATCTAAATTAATATAAAATTGTATTTTTAATATTCAAATAAATTAAGATTGTCTACTTAAATTTATATTTCCGTATCTTCTCTCTGGTGATGAGGTAAAGCGCGGCGTTGAGTTCTGCCACTCAACACTATACTAGTTTAGTATCTTAGTACAATTTAACTAAAAAAAAATGGTCGAGGTAAAAGCATATCTTTTCCATTTTTAAATTTGAGAAATCATTATTTCTAATAAAAAATATCTATCTACCTTTAAAAATGTAGATAAAATAGTTTATCCACTCGTTAGCGTTCTTAGAATTACTTATGGGATCTTCTTTTGAATACAAATTCTTAACCTACTCACACGGTGCTTCATTATGAATTCAATATGAACATGGTAATTCTGCGAACGTTGCTCGATTTACAGTCTATGTTCGTGAACTACTTAAGTATGATGATAAAATTTATTTTTAAATATTATGAAACAGAGCCGCCGTTTTGACTATTCTCATCAAATATGTTTAAATTTGTTTTCTTGTAATATATTGAATTATGTTAGTAAGTACTCGTTTTATTTATTTTGAGAATATTAGAAGACAGTTTATATAAATATTGATTAACTTTATAATATAATAAAGTTTTAATAAATCTAGATTTGCTCATTAAGCTTATGTCTAACTACGATAAGACACTTTGTATATTTGGGTTGGTTGGTTTTTTTTATTTACAATATTATTTAGTTTGCAAGAACCACTTTTCAGGTTAAAGGCTCCTGCAAAGCTTGCCAACGTTCTCTATTTTGAGGAAATTTAGTCCAAAAGTGACCAGAATGGCTGACGCTTAATTTCGCATAAATGTTTTTATTTTTTATTATAAACAATTTTAGATATTCTACTAAAACTTATCAAATACTCTACTTTGAGCCAGCGTGGTAAGCGCAGTACGTCTGAACATTACATTTGTACTAAATTTAAAATAACCACTCGAAAAATTTATAAGAACAAAAAATAAAACTTAATTCTTAAGATCCACAATCATAACACAATATCTAATTAATATTACAAACATATAATATATTTATACGCTGTATTCAAATTTAATAAAAGCTGCAGTAAAAAAAATTCAGCAGTATTTTATGTTTGGGATCTTTTGCCAGTTGGAATTTTTTAACAATTCTCCTTTACACCGTTTTATGGATACTTTATACTAACAACGTATCCCGCAAACAGCGGGTTAAATAGAGGAACCTACCGTTCTACTATCAAAACGTCTGAATATCGGAATTGAACACGCAACATTACAAAATATTAAATGTAAACCTGCACGAATTACATAAAGTATCCTTTGATGGTCAAGTGTGCGGCACATTCGGTAATCCATAATGTCCGCGTCGACACCTAATTGAGCATGCGCATGTCCTGGCGATGGAAAGTGAAAACAATGATGACCAATATAGACGCAACGCTTGCAACAGTATTAAGTATATAACGTCCTGTGACATATGAATTATTATACTCTTTCATTTTCATTCGACTGACCAAGTCGCGACATTCAAAAATATGTCTTTATTAAGATTAGTAAGTGTTAATGACCTTGTGATTAAAGCATAATAATGTTAAACGACATTTTTTAAGAATATTATTAAATTGTAATATTTTAACACATATTTTTTTTTCAGGTCATTTCTATCGCCGCCCTCATAGCCACCGGCCATACTAGTGGAATTGGTCATATAGTACCGGCAGTAAAATCACTGTCTGTAGTTAGATATGCGCCTTTCTACAGTTTCCCCAATGGAGTACGTTCCATTCACGCTGTAGCACCTACCGTTCGTGCCATTGCTCCGTTTGCACCAGCAGTACCTGCAGTACCAGCTCCAGTGTTTCCTGCTCCAGCGCCCGTTTTCCCTGCTCCAGCGCCTGTTTTCCCTGCTCCTATATTGCCAGCTCCAGCGCCTGTTTTCTCCGCACCAGCTCCTGTGTTTCCTGCACCAGCGCCTGTGTTTCCCGCACCAGCTCCAGTATTCCCAGCCCCAGCTTACCCAGCAGCGCCAGCCCCAGTGTACCCAGTGGCTCCGGCACCAATATTTAGAGCTTTGCCAGCTCCTGTCCCCGCTCCAGTTCTACCAGCTCCAGCATATCCGCAAGCAGCATTTTTACCTAGAGTAGCACCTCTTCCTGCAGTACTGCCATCAGCACCAGTGTACACTAGAGCCATACACGCACCTTTCTCACCTATTGTGAGACCAGTTGCCCCAGCATTTTTACCCGCTCCAACCCCCGTATTTGCTAAAGCTTACCCTTTCGCAGCTCCGTTGTTACCGGCACCAGTGATAAAGCATGCGGCGTGGAAATGATTCTAGTCCTGAATTAGGTTAAGTTGTTATTATTATAAATGTAGAAATTTGTTATAATTGTTATAGTTTGTAAAGCCATTTTTATACGTGACATAAAACAATTAAACTATTAAATATGTTTATATTTTGTTTTTATTTGTATACTCAATTATATAATATTTTTGACAAGTATATAAAGATGAGATGGAGGCAATATTTACGGCGTTGAGTTCCGCCACTCAACATGGATACGGCATGAAGTTGAAGCTGAATAGTATATATTTATATTTTTTAAGTAAAGTAGATAGATATACATACATATGCGTAAAATATAAAATCTTTATTTTTTTCATGTCGTTGTTTGACCGCCTGATTAAGATGATGATCATGATAATTGTCAAAAAACTCAGTTTAATTTTTGTTTCTCTGTCTGTCTGTTCGTTTGTTCGCGAATCACGCAAAAATACCAATGTACTAAAATTTTATTTAAACTACGAAAATTTTAGCAGGGATAAAAGCTAGGTCTTTAACTAGTCATCGTTTTGTAGACTTCATCCCGGTTTTCAATATAGTTTCTTTAAAAAAAAAATATAAAAGAAAAGTACAAATAACTTAAAATACCGCTAACTACTAGATGGAAGTGAATGAATTTCGTCATGGTAATAGCCTAAAGCCTAAAACATCTTTAGGATACTTACTTATATTTATAAGATATTACTTATACTTATAGGATATTTTCTATAATGGACCTTAATTTTAGTAGCAAAGATATGAAGCAAATGTATTATATAGCTTTTATTAATCTCTTTTTTATTCACCCATTTTTTAAGAGAAAAAGTTCAATTAAACGTTTTTTTTATTCTACCATAAATATTCTTTTAAACGACAATGACGACGGTGGCAATAAAAAAAATAGTGGATGTTCTCGGTACTAGCTCTAGTCTACTATTTAAAATTCAATTCTTCATTTTAATTCAATTCTTCAAAAGAAGAAAGTTAATTTATTAAAATAATTAATTAATTCAAAATAAGAAAGTTAATATTTTAAAAAATATTGATTAACGTTTAATTTTCCATGCGGTAATTTTTATTTTGCTGTAACTTTCGAGCTTCCGAATATCATATACTGCATATAATGCTTAAAATATTACCTAATTTGATTAATAACGATTGTTTGCGACTCTTTAAAAACTAGAAATGGTAACAATATAAATGGTATAGTAGCATCCTGAAAATATTTATCTATATCGCAATTTCTATAGACCTATATTAGAGAAGATTTCTATTACCAGTATTATTTCAATTAAACAACTCAAAAATATAGTTAATATACATCTAATCTTTTATAAAATCATTCTTTACTGTAGCAAAATATACAAAAAATTATATAGTTCTTTTTAGTTTGTCGCAAACAAACAGACAGACGTGACGTGATCTTTAACTTACAAGATGTACCTAGTGTAGTGTATAATTGATAAAATAGAAATTGCGAGTTCCATCTTGCCTTATTACCTCTGTACTCAGACTTATTAGGATATCACTCACACAGATTTAAGCAGAGTTAACACAAATAGGCATTTTTTAAGGAGAATCGAAAAACTAATAACGGAGAGAAGAAAAAACATTATGTAAATGTTTTTTTAAGTGTACCTGTACTAATGCTGTATCTTAGCTTACAAATCAAACAATCATATTATTTATATAAAAATGTATTTATTTTTTCGTAAGTAAAAATACTAAATGTATAAAAATATACTAATAATAAGTCTTTTATGAAGGAAGGTCGTAGTTTATCTTTAAGTCTATCGAACAAAAGCTGGAGCAACGCCGATGGGAGCACGGAAGTAGGGAGAAGCTGCAGCATAAGGATAAGCTGCAGAAATAGGTGCAGGAAGTGCGTAAGAAGCCGCAGCGTAAGGTGCTGGAACTATAGGTGATGCTGCATATGCTGCTCGCACCGCAGGTGCAGCAAGGTATGGAGCTGCACCAAGAGGAGCTGCAAAAGCGGAAGATGCGTATCTAGCCGCTATCGGTGCACCCAATGGTGCGGCTAGTGGTGCAGCCAATGGTGCGGCGAAAGGTGCGGCAAACGGCGCAGCCAATGGTGCAGATATGGGAGCAGCATAAGCAGCTACTGCAGGTGCAGCAACTAGAGCACTTCGGCTCTCAATATTCACTTGAGATGCGTACGGTGGAATATTTTGTGGTACAGCATGAGCGTAGCCAATTTGCGCTGGTGCAACTAATGCAGCTGCCTGCACACTGCATTCTGCTCCAACAGTGAAAGCTGCAGCAATTAGGACGATCTGAAAATATATAAGAAAAATAAATCAAAATACAGACTATTCTAAAATTTCAGTAATTTACGAAGAAAAAAATAGATTCTTACAGATTTAAAGGCAAACATTTTGTTTATATAGAATAAGACCTTCCTTATTGAAAAAAAGATGCGAACTGTGTCTGTCAACCAAAAGTTAAAGCCTTTTATACGTTGTTTATTGTAATTCAGACTACGTATGGCTAAACAAACATTTGGTGGATTGCGGTCAATCAATTGGGATTCGCAGTGGCTCGCGTAGAGAAATGGATCACATTAGGAAACTTTTTTCACTGTCAATTCTGCGTGAATGCATTTTTTACTTGCAATGGGGCAAGCATATTTATGTTTCTCGAATACTTTTTTTTATTTTTTGTATGCTTTATAGGTTTTAGATATGTTTTCTTTTTATATTCAGTCACATAAAATAATCACTTTTAAAAAATGTATTTGTTATAATTTTGTATAAAAAAAAACTATTGAAAAACGCTTTACCAACAATAAAAAAATAAAAAGTAAACAACTCGTTATCTAGGTTTTTCTGGGAAGGATATCTCCGTAAATTTTCAAATATCTAATTTAGATGGTAAGAAGTAGGTTAAAATAGCATTGAAATATTTTAGTAAACAGGTGAAGTTAATTAAAGCGTGTTAACATCTATTATTCAATGTTAGGTATAATACACCAATAAAAAATATGTAGACGTTGTTATAATTTTTCCAAAACCTAGGGTTTAGATTTTTTTGTTAACATTTTATATTTTACAATAATTACTGAATCAAAAATTAAAAAATTGGTAATTCAAATTTCCGAAGTTAAACAAAAAAAATATATTCCAAAATAAATATATTTGGGCTTGCTTGTTTATGAAACGCTTTTCCTCTTCGGCTGTTATATAACATACGGTGAAATTGATGTGCACAAAGTCAAAATTAGAATGCATTGCTCGTCAACCGAGTCTGGGTCAAAAATCGTGGTGCCAACTGCGATATCCTACGCATTAAACGACTAAGTATGCTTTGGACGTGCCATTGCCCAACTAAATGAGCACTTGGTATATAACGGGATGGTAACCAACAGACAGTACACTCTATCGAATTCTTTCGTATAATCACTTGTGAGAAGTCACCAAATCAAGCAAAATGATCGCCAAATTCACTGTAAGTAAATAAAATTTAATAAAATAAAAAGTAAATAAATAAAAAAGAGACATAAATATGATATTGTAAAATTATTATATTTTTCAGGTTATCTTTGCCCTCGCCATCGCTGCTGCCCACTGTGGCATAGCACCCTTAGCTGCAGCACCAGCTGCTCTAGTGGCTCCTGCTGTAGTTCCTGCAGCCTACGCCGTCGCTCCTTACGCTAGCTCCTATTCCGCTCACGCTGTCAACCATGCAGTAGCTGCACCCGTCGTAGCCTCTGCCCCAGTTGTAGCTGCCGCTCCCTATGTTGCACCATCTCCTTATGTTGCCGCTGCATCACCATACGTTGCAGCACCATCCCCCTACGTCGCCGCAGCTTCCCCTTACGTAGCTGCTAAATACGTTTCCTCTCCTTACTTCCTATAAGAATTTTTGGCGATATCATTGCCTGGTGACTTGCTCAAAAATGCTGTGTTATATTAATATGTATATATGTATATGTAATATCTTTATAAATAGAGAATAAATATGTTTTGTTCCATATATTTTGTTATTATTAAAAAATCCGAATATTCAAAAAAAAGAAGTAAATCAAAATTAAATCAGATTCACGCTGTATCGATTTTTCGAGGCATTGCGACAGTGGTCGACTCAACACCGCGATTTTGCCTTGGTGTCAGAGCGAAAGAATGAAAATACAAATAAATAATAATTCATTTCCCCGATTGGTGATCGAACCCACCACCGTCGCGTTACAGTCACAACCAAACGACGGTAAAAATATTAAAAAAAAACGTTATAATATAGTTATTGAAATAAATGGATTTTGATACTATAATTTGAGTATTTGTATGTGTCTATAATTTGAGTACTACTAGATACTATAATTTGAGTATTTGTATAACATGTCTATGTTTATATAAAACAATGTTATTTTTCAAGTAAGTTCATTTAATACATGTCTATGTAGTGATAAGAAAATATACCAAGTCAGCTGACCGTTAGATTAGTGTCATTGAAACGCCCTGCCCTCGTTTAACACATGCTTATTTTCTGTTACAGACTACAATTACAAATACATTACTACACAAACATAAATTATTTATTTTTTATATTTATATAAATAAATAACAATACTTAAAATTAATTATATATTGCCCATTTAATATAAGTATAAATATATACTATAAGTTGAAATTTAAAAACATATTGATATCTACGACATCCTTCACAGAAAAAGCAGAATATACCTATAATAAAAAGAATTTGTAATTTTATTTCCACTAAGCTAAATGTATACACTGCCATATTTTACTACTCTCATAAGACAATGCACAACATAAAGTTCGGTCACTTAAAACTAAACGGCTCGAAAGGTGTCTTAGCACTAGGTCCTCTACCTATTCTGCTATCTAGGAAACGATGTGAATGTAAAAAAAGTATATAACACACCGTGTTAAGAACACGCTTATAGCTTAGCTCTGCACAAAAGTGTTCTACAGTATTCATTTAATATTGATGTAGATCTATAAGTATCATACATTATAAGTGAGCAATTTCCATGACGGTAAAGAGAAATAAATTTTAATTCGTTCACTCATACACATAAGATACGTACTTGGACCAAGCACTTTTGAGCATTTCATGAATATAATTATATAAAATATTATTAAAAATACGTATGACATTGAAAGATTTTAAATAGTGGTTTTGTTTTATTAATTTGTGACATGTTCATTATTTTTAGGTTCTTATATACAAATAGCTCAGTGATGCTGTTTTCATCGTTTCCGTCGGCTTCATGTTTTTAATAAAATTTCAAAACTGTTTTTTTTTAATAGTTTTGATCACAAAGAAAAATAATATATTATGTTTCTGCTGTTCCTGTAGAAATTTCGAAAAATTTTTACTCAGCTGTTGCTTAGTGTCATCACAATGATCACAATGATAGTCATTGTATTGTGTGAGGTACTTAAGCTTAATAACGGTTTTTACCTAAATAACTATGGTGATGTATAGAAATTCTCCAATTTTTAAGAGAAACTGATGAACTTATAACGACTATTAATTATTTTCAATTAAATTTGAAATTATTTACGTCATTTATAATTAGATTTGGTAACTTTAAATTATGTATAAGATTTTATAGTACTGTAGTAGTAGTAATGTTTAGACATTGGTATTTAATAATGACTGCCTCACGCTAAACACTAAATAGCTAAATAGATAGTAGAGGACGGAAGTGTCCTAATAGGAACACAATAGGTCTTTACACAAATAGGAACTACTAGGAACGTTTTTTCAGGTTCTCACTCGCAGCCAAAAAAAAAATACGTTAGACCCGTAAAAACAGTGTAAACGCAACCACCCAGCTTGATTTAACAATATAATGTATAGAAAATAGTACAAACAATTTAAGCGAATGAAACACTAATTTTGATAATAGAACATATTATCAAAATTACTCGGTCGTAATAGTTATGGACAGAGAATGACTGGAATTAAAAATAAGTTCAACTAACAACCAAGTGTTTTAAGTACTGTTGGCGACAGAATGAACTATTATTTTTATTTAAAAATAAAACTTTTCAAAGACCAACATGTGTTTAATTAATGATTTAGATTTTTAAATTACCACACCAAATTTTACTTATCATTTAAAATGAATATACATTCAATAGTTAATGATTTGTAATAGCTTCAAAAGAATCTTGAAATGGTTCATATAGCAAACGCTGCGTTGTCAGTTTTTTTAACTTGGCTGGACGTTCTACCGCGTACCGTGATCATAAAGAGTAAATACGTCTTGTGTGGTGCTCTTCAAATCAGAGTTATTTTATATAGATTGATTACATAGATACATTTTGCATAATTGTTATAAAATAAAAATTTATCAATTATTTCGTACCTTGAAGTATTTATATAATTAACACATTCAAATGACAATGATGAAATCGGTATACACTATTACATATATTTTATCGTAAATTTTGTTAATGTTTGGAAACCAACAACTGTTTTAATTTACTGTCTAAATTGTAATTTTGAAAGGCGTGGTAGAGTACTAAACATTACGAAATTAAGTCGGTGCCAATATTTACTTGTTCCGTAATAGTTTATAGATAATTTAAATTGTAAACAATACAAAGTATACATCGAACTGAAAATTTTATGATAATTATATTATATTATATTAACATCGCATACAGTTATATTATGATTTTTTTTTGTTTGCTAGTAGCTAGTATTGTTCTTATATGATTCTTTAACATTTCATAAGACGGACTTTCAAATGGTCCTCGTGTATACATAAAATGTTTTGTATTTTCAGAGCAAAGAAATGTCTTGCATACAAAAAGCATCATTTCGTAAAACAAAATATAAATTAAAGTAACTATTTTATCCCTTTGGTGTCGAGGCAAAGCGCGGCGTTATGTTCTGCCACTCAACAACCAATGTCTCCAGAATTGTACGGAAAGTGTGTAATGGAAGAGTCTTAATGGGAATGGAGTGTCTTAACACTAGCTTCCCAGGTTCCCTCTGCCTACTGTGCTATGTGCATGAAGTTAAGAAAAAAACGATAGGAAATATTTGTCAATAACTGTACTTACAACAGATTGTATCTGATATAGATGACCTAAACTCAGCCTGCGTTAGGATTGGACAGATTTGGCCAAGCTATGTCTTAAAGTACTATAAAAGCTCTGTAGGGCTTGTCCCTAAGCACATTCGTTTCTATACCCTTTCTCGTTTCTATCAATCCTACGACCAACCCTCCATCAAAATGCATAAGCTGGTAAGTGTTATGTAAATTTTTTGGAAAATAATACAAATTTACTTTTATTTTCAATTTTTTTAATATGATTTTCGTATTATTAAAGACAAAAAATACTTATTTAAGTTTATGGAAAAAAAACAAAGTGTATTTAATCTTCTGATTCCTCGGTGAAAGTCATCATTTGTGTTTTTATATACTAGGTCCGACTTTTTACCGACGTGAACTTGACATTCTTAGTACGACAACGACCTATCGAGGCCGCACCGCGCTTTACAAAAACTGATTAATTTTTTGTTCAATTATTATATATACTTAAATTCTATTTAAAATGGAATTGTCGACTTTATTTACTTAAGACTTTAAGAAACAAAAAGAAATTAAATATATTTACAAATATGTTTTTAAAAAAATATTTTAATACAGAATTAAAAATAATAATGTTCGTAAAAATAACGCGATTATAGTAAATAAAACGAGAAAGAAAAAAAGTCATACATCTCATGCACGAGAGTCCATAATTTCTTTATTATATACATATACAGAGGTTTTATTTATTTGTTTGTATGTGTGACTATTATTCAATTTTACATAAAATCTCAGTATGTCTATTTATGTGTTGAACTTTTCAATTATTAATAGAATACTTTTTTTCATTCACTCAAATTAAAATGTTTTCTTTTTTTATTGTAGTAAACGACACTCGTTATTAAGATAGATATTAATAAAATTTTAAACATATTATTTATTTACGTAAGTTTATAAGTTCATTTTTGCGCTCTGGTGTCGAAGGAAAGCGCGGCGTTGAGTTCCGCCACTCAACACGCAAGGCCTCCCGAACTCGGCGCAAAGTGGGGAACGGTGTGTCTTACCACTAAGTTCCCTCTGCCTACCGTTGCCGTCTGCCTGTGTGCGGGATACAGCGTGAAGCTGATTTATTTATTTTTAATTTAAACATATTATTTTTCCAACAATTCCATCGGTCTTAATAAATATATTATATGTTATTTAGCTATATAATCAAAGTATAATAATAAACTAAAATGAAAGCTGTGACTTACAATTTTTAGTACTTGTTTGCCTTAATAAAACTTATTGCCTTTTTCTTTATAACATAGTAACGGAAATGAACTGTGGCTCTTTAAAGACATATTTTTTTATCGTTACACTGTATCCTGCACACAGCAGGGTGGACAGAGGAAATCTAGTGTTAAGACACTCCGTTCCTGATTATTTGCGGTGTTCTGAAGGTAATGCGTGGCGTAACTCATCACCGGGCTTACCTCGACACCAGAGCGAGGAAAATGGAAATATTAAACATTTCATTTTCTCGAATGGGGGGGGGGGAATCGAACCCACAACCTTTCACGTTTCCAATCACTTTGTATCCCTGCGCCACGACTGGCCTCAATATTATATATTATTGGAAGCTTTAATTCTAAGCTCAAGTAAAGTGAAGCTTTTTCTAATAATAAGAAGTTGCACACGCGCCAGCGTCGTGATTGTCCGAGACGGCCTTGTTAGAAAGGAAATAATATCTTATATATTTAGATCGTTAAACCTACCTACCGCCTACCATCGCATGAGAAGGTACAAAAACAATGTCGAATTTCCTTGGAATTGTCAAATGACGCTACCAATTTAGGTCAATAAGTATCGTTATATATATTTTTTTTAATTTATTTTTTTGTTATAATTTTTATACACTAAACTAGATAACATGTATACTATGTAAGTCTAATTGGAATTATGTATTATATTTATAGATATATAATTATAAAGCGTATTATTTTAATTAAAAAAATATAATTGTATATAATATTGAGGCCAGTCGTGGCGCAGTGGTACAAAGTGTGACTGTAAAACCGACTGGTTGTGGGTTCGATCCCCACTCGAGGAGATGAAATATTTACTTAAATTTATATTTTCATTTCTTCGCTCTGGTGTCGAGGCTGAGCGCGGCCTTGAGTTCTGCCACTCAATACGCAATGCCTCCAAAATTCGGCAGAAAGTGGGGAACGGAGTGTCTTAGCACTAGGTTCCCTCTGCCTACCCTGCTGTGTGCGGGGTATAGCGTGAAGCTAATTATTATTTTTTTATTTAAAAAAAAATATATAATATAAACATTCAGTAATAAGTACAATGCGAAAATATCTCAGTATTTTTTTTATAATCTATTCTTGCTAATATTATAAATGTGAATAATAAAATAAATGTCGAGTTGATCTAGTTACGTATTATAATTTAAATGCATTCACTTTAAAGGACAGACAATGATAAGTTTTACTAAATGCTACACTTTATTTATTAATCCCAAGTTACTTTCAAATATATATTTACAGTGTGACAATAGAATATTAACAAATAATACGTATAAATATATGGTATTTTTAATAATAAAATATATTATTATTAAATATTTAGCAAAGCGCGGTTGTTTGAGTTATACCACTCAATTCGCAGTGTTTCCGAAATTTAGTGGAATGTGGTGAAAGGAGTGTCTTAATATTAGGTTCCCTCTGGAAATATTAGGTTCCAGAGGTGTCTAAATATTAGGTTCATATTGTAACTTAAAACACACATAATATATTTTTTTAGATTCTATTTACTTATGTACAATACTACGCTTTCCCGATATAAACGAGTGTCGTTAGTTTAAAAAAAATACAGTCGAATTGATAATCTCCTTTTCTTACAGAAGTCGGTTAAAAAGTAAAAGTAAAACAACAGGCTTAAAGTATTATGTAGTCGTCAAATGACAAGTGATGGTTTTCCTACATTGATTCATATATATTTTTCCTCTAACAGATTGTATTCGCTACCCTCTTGGCTGTTGCTGCCGCAGCTCCCGGCTTGGCATCTCTCGGGGTCTCCTCATGGGGCCATGGCGCACTCGTTGGTGCACCAGCTGTGGTCAGCGCACCCATCGTCAGCGCTCCCATCATAAAACAAGCCGTTCCCGTAGCTACTTCATATGCCAATGTTAACGCTGTCAGGGTAAATATTTTAGTAATAAGATAATTCCGATCTTTGAAATTAAACATAGTAAAAATCTATGATAGCATCTATAAAATCAAAATTCGAACTCTGTTAAAAAAAGTTATTAATTACATATTTTTTTCATATTGTTATTATTTCACATTATATTAAGTGCTTAATTAAATTATGTTTTTATGTATTGACTTTGAGTTCCGCTTCTCGGTTTGGTTGTGTAGGTTGCCTCTGTCTACACTGCTATTTGAAATAAAACGCGATACAAACAAATTCAACAAATTATATCACAATCTTAATAATATTTTCTGGAAATATTAAACTTAAGTATATAACGAAACTTTAACACTTTTTTCAGATTTCCTCTCCTGCTCTTGTCGCAGCTCATGCTCCTGTTATTGCTGCTCATGGTCCCGTCCTTGGTGCATCTTTAGGTCTCGGTCACGGTCTCGCCCACGGCTGGTAACCCGCCTAACGAAGACCGAGCCTTGGTTTCAGTCAAGATACGCAACAGTCAATTTTATTTAAATTATAGTCTGATAAGCTATGAATGAAATTCTATTTGGTCATTACAATTAAAAATTTAATTTATATATATAAATATTATTTTATTTTAACTTTAAGTACGTGGATACTATGAGGGAATAAATTAAGGCCTCTAGAGGTCGATATATGTATGTGAGAAAGAACAAAACATACTATAAGAAACTGATTATATTTTTTTTGTTTTAGCTACTGGGTTTTAATGACATAGTAAACAATGGACAAAGCTATATTCAATACAAGGCTCGTGTATTCCTTATACTATAAGACATAATGTCGGTCCATTGTCTGTACGTGCTACATATATACTAAGAGCTGTAGCAATACGTACTTAAAATAAAATTAAGTTTTTTTCTGAAACGTTTATGTCAAAAATATTTGTTTACATTTTTTTTTACTTTTTTAATTTTTTACATGACTTTCTCCCCGTATGACTGTGTTCTCGTAATTCTCTCGTAAGCTCATTCATTAAAAATCTCTTTCATCATTCTTTATTCACTCTCTTGACGTGTTCAAAACATCTGTTCACGTCATTATTATTGTGATATTGCGGATCCGGCCAGCTAAACCGAGTTCGCTATCCTACGAATAGATTGCATCTCCAAAGCTTTCATCTTTCATGATACTTGCACTCTATTGTGTTTAGTCAAACGTGCAGTTCATTAATGCAGCCAAAGCCCAGATATAATACAAATATTAAAAAAAAAAACAAATATCTAAAAATTGTTGCATTTACTCAATGTTTGTATTTGTACATGTAAAGTTGAAACAGAAACTCGGCAATTTGTCCGGTGGCAAGGAACGAAAGCTTGTTCAAGGCCGCATAATTCAAACCTTAACATTTCGCTTTATAGAGCACTACAAAAAGAAATAATAATCTTGTTTAAATATATGTATGTGCGACATGCAAGAATGGGCGAAACGACTTGACAACCTTAATTACTAACTCGGTCTGTTCGACATTTTCTTTTATATTTATTGAGATCCTTTAAAACTTGGCTTTAAAAGTGAAGGTGAAATATTCATATAAGAAACACAATGTTTAATCGATGAGATGATTAATCATTTTGTATTCCAAAATGAAGTCTTTGCTTTATTTTGATACATAGTAATATTAAGGACCGATGAATATGAATGAGCAACAGATTTCAGTATTGCTTAGCTTTCTTGAAACTTTAGATACTTTGTCAATATATTAACAGCTTTTGTTTAATTAAATGCAAATAAAAAAAACATGTTAGGTACTCTTTTATATTTAAGAATATATGTTGAAAGAGGATATCGCACGATTTCTCTGATATATATAAAAGGAAAATAAGTGAACTGTGTGATAAATTTAAAGAAATTAGTTGATTTTTTTTGTCCATTCTAAACAATCTTGAAAAGGAAAAAGTCGATCAAGTGCATGCCGCTCGTCCACCGTGAGTTCCATACCAACTTCGGAATTGTAGGCATTGGGAAGTGCAATTTATAAAAGTTGACAAAGTTGAATGAAATTTGCCGCATTATCAAAACGTTTAGTGTTTACAGTCCGACTCGCACTTGACCGGTTCTTTTTTATATTGTAACATTTATAATATAACATTTTACATATAAAAAAAAATCGTGTAATAATATATGAATTAGAAAATACTAAGGATATGCATTAGTATTTCCAGCATTTGTTAGATATATTATATGTCTCCAAAATATGTCTTGAGGCTATGCAAAACTTCATACGATGAGTAACGTACACGTTGAACTTGACTTTTGATATATTTGAAGCTTGGCTATAAATACATGAGTCGCCGGGAAGAGTGCATCAGTGTATATTTCTTTATCGTTCCCATCTGAACTAACACAGACCACGATGAACTCGCTGGTGGTGTTGCTTTCCGTGATGGCGCTAGCCACAGCTAAGCCCAGCGGCTTCAATGCTGGCGTTATCAGCTATTCTGCCCCGGCTATCGCAGTGGCCCCAGCTGCAGTATCTCACCAATCACGGGTTGACATCAAATCATCTCCAGCCATAGTCGCCGCTGAGGTTGTAGCTCCTGTCAGCCGTGCAATCGTGGCGGAACAAGCTGTAGTAGCTGCTCCTGCAGCTTACTCATCGCCTGCCGTGTACGCAGCTCCAATCATTGCCCCTGCAGCAGTTTCATCTCAGTCTCGTGTGGATATTAAATCGTCTCCTGCTGTCGTTAAAAGTGTTTCTATTGGCCCTGTGGCATATGGTGCATCCATTGCTGCTCCTGTAGCGTTTGGTGCATCAATTGCTGCTCCTTTAGCATACGGTGCATCTATTGCTGCTCCTCTTGCTTATGGTGCGTCCATTGCTGCTCCTGTAGCGTACGGAGCATCTATCGCTGCGCCCGTACCATACGGTGCACCTATCGCTGCACCCGTAGCATATAGTGCATCAGCTGTAGCGCCTGTAGCTTACAGTGCTCCTTTGGCTGGTTTTTCATCCATCATCTCACCTGCCATCTCTGCAGTTTCTGAGGTCGCCAAACCTGAAGTTCCTGAATTACCAGTCGCCCCATCTGAAACACCTGAAGTTGCTGCCGCTCGTGCCGCCCATCTTGAAGCAAAAGCAAAAGCACTTGAAGAGTCACATAAAATTGAGAAACGATCTGTTGCTTTTGTGTCAGCTGCTCCACAAGCATCCTTATACGTGGCATCCCCAGTTGCTAGCTACGCTGCACCATCAATAGTGTATCCTTCACTATCCCATGTGGCCGCTATTTCTAAAGCTGCACCAATCTACTCTAGTGCTGTCAGCATTCATCCATACTAAACGTTATCATTGAAGCAAGAAAATGATTTCTTGGTTCAGATGTAACAAAATTATACTTTAATCTACTTATATGAAAATAAAAAAAATATTGTGATTTTTGTCTTTTTTTTTAAGGTTACCTAATTTTAACCACTAGTAAATAAATACAATAACAAATACAGGAAAAAATTTAAATTAGGAAAACACATTTTAAATTTTAATAAATTTAAAAAGTTGCATAGGTATTATTTATATTTTATAGTGTGATTTAATTTTGACGGACCGGTTCGTTAAACTTGTCAGACAGCATTAACGCGGAAAAAAGATATGGTCGAGTGGAAAGTGGAAAATAGGGTAGGCTTTCACTGAATTTAACTTTTAAAGATTCATTAGGATTAAAATGTTCATTAATTATTAGGATTAAAATCTTCTCGTATTTACATTTAAAATATATGCATATAAATGAGTGTATATGTAAAGAGATTTTTCTGCGATCAGTGATGAGCACTAATGATATCTGTTCTGGTCTGTTTGTACGCGCACATCATCAATTGACATATAAAATAACAAGATTAGGGATATCTGCTGTCATAATCATTAAGCTTCACGGTCTATTCTGCATGCAGCAGGGTAGGCAGAGGGAAGACATTCCGTTCCCCACTTTCCGTCGAGTGGTGGTGTTCAACGACGCGCTTTGCCACGACTGACCTCAACATAATTCATAATAGTTATTTCACCTATACTATAAATAATAAATCATTAAAAATCTGGAATATGTGATGAGATCCATAAGTGTGATGTGGAATCACTCGGGAGATATTTAAATTATTTACTTTTTTCCGCTCCAATTTACTACAACAAAATTTAACGCCGTGGTTTCTTTCATCCCAAATTTGCAAGCAACTATTATTTTTAATTTAAATAAAATTCCTTTCATTTTATCCATTTAATCTTTTGGTAATGGATATAAATATTAAATATTTGAAATTAAATCGGCTTTACGCCATATTTCACGAACAGCAGGTAGCTTAGTGTTAAGACACTTCGAATTCCGGGGGCAGTGCGTGTTGAGTGGCGGAACTCGACGACGCACTACATTCACCTCGACATTAGAGCGAAGAAATGAAAATATAAATTTAAATAAATATGTCATATCCTCGAGTGAGGATCGAACACACACTTTGTGCCAACTTTGCTCAAAATAAATACACTCTAATATAATTAATATTATCATCCAGGAAGTCAGTAGCGTTTTGCAGAAACACGTAGTCTTTTTTGCACAAATTTTATTGGTACAAAAAATATGTCAGCTCATTGGTTTGGTCTTTCAAAAGAAATAGTTCGTTATTTAGTAACTTGATACTTAGCATATGTATATATACTTTAGCTTCACGGGTTGCTTCCCAAGGAGCAAAGTGGGGAACCTAACATTAAAACACTCCGTTTTAAGTATTTCACCCGGATTCGAAACACTACGTTTTAAGCAACGATAATAATTAACGCTGCCCTTTGTTTAAAAAGAGTCGGGTAGTGAAAATAATTAATTTTCGTGAATGGGGATCGAACCTACAACGCTAGTATTTACAGCCAGGTGCTCCTTTCCCAGTGGCACAGCTTTTTAGCTCGCTGTATTCCGCACACAGCAGGGTAGGCAAAAGAAACCTGGGAACCTAGTATTAAGACACTCGAATTATCGTGGGATTGCGTGTTGAGTGACGGAGCACAACGTTGTGCTTTACTTCGTTACCAAAGTATGTAGGTAAATTAAAAAATTATATATTTCATTGCCCCAAGAGGGAATCGAACCCACAACAGTAGCGCGCTTGTATTCGCAATAATAACTTTTCGTAGTATTTAGATAGTGTTTTTTAATATGTTAAACAAAAAAATCAGCTTTACGCTGTATCCCGCACACAGCAGGATAAGCAGAGGGAACCTAGTGTGAAGACACTTCGTTCCCCACTTACCGCCGAATTCTATAGGCATTGCGTGTTTGAGTAGCGGAACTCCACGTCGCGCTTAGCCTCGACAACAGCGCGAAAAAATTAAAATATCAATTTAAATAAATTTAGTTATTTTAATTGTTTATTTACTTTGATAACATTTTAAACTATTCATACTGCTAACACGATATACATAGATCATAAGTACTGCTTTGTCTCTTATCGGGAGAGCATGTACTGTAACGAAGCACACGTCTAATCTGAAAAATAGGAGTAAACTTTAATAATAGAAATAAAAATTATATATAAGTACTTAAATCAAATAAATTGAAGCTGAATATTAAAATTTAGGCAGTTCCAATATATATATATATATATATATATATATATATATATATATATATATATATATATATATATATATATATATATATATATATATTGGAACTGCCTAAATTTTAATATTCAGCTTCAATTTATTTGATTTAAGTACTTATATATAATTTTTATTTCTATATATATATATATATATATATATATATATGTGATAGTAATAATCGAAACTCCTACTAAATTATAAGCAGTTCGATAATATATTAAATTCAATTTAATATATAAATGAAAAACAGAAAAAAATGTTACAATAGATGAACATTTTATAAAATGCATCATAAGTCTATAAGCTTATTTTCAATGTCAGCGTGGACTCGTTGTACACGCGCGAGTCCTCATAGGTATTGTTCAGAACACCACGTGTGACCTAGACGAGATGATAAACAAGAGATTTTACTAATATATACGTATAGAAACTTTTCGATTCAACTTTGTCGGTGTAAAGAATAAATTCAATAAAATTCTTTTGTTTTTTAGTTTCGTCTTCTTTTATAAATTAACGTTATTATTAGTTTAAAAATATTAAAATTATTGCGTTCTTGTTTAATACTTTTAGCTATCATATATCATAACCAAAGGGTCCATTTTAAACGCATTACTCAACATTTTAATCACAATTAGGCCGAGGCAGGTCGTTGCGTGGCGTTGAGTTCCGCCATTCAACAAGCAATACCTCCAGAACTCGGTGGAAAGTAGGGAACGGAGTGTCCACTACAACACAGAGGGAACAAGTGTCTTAACACTAGGTTCCCTCTGCCTACCCTGCTGTGTGCGGGATACAGCGTGAAACTAATTTATCACAGTTACTCTAACTACGATTTAGAGAAAAGATTTAGCTATAAGATTTAATGTAAGCTCAAGTTGCTCTTGTTAATATACATATAGTCAAAACAAACGAAACTTTTCATTTTATATTTTAAGCCTATTAGATTTTGATATAGTAATGGAACATACAATATAGATCTGCTAATTAATGGTCTTCGTCTTAATTGTGTTTGTGAAACTCGGTTTGTTTTCTTTGAATTGATAGTTTCCTATAAGTTAACGTTTGACTAAATGATTATGATAATATATTTTAAAAGTAAATTTGTAATATATCTAGAGTAGATATATTACAAATTTACTACATTTTCTTATATATTTTCTTCAATTTCTTTTGTGTGAAATATTAAAATATAATATGCCTAACTATAAGTATGTATACTATATTTATTTAATAGAATTTATTATATTATCTTTATATAGCATTTGACATTTTATACACTGTAATGAAAGCATTACCTATGAATTAGATATTCATGGATTAACATTTCATTTGTGCCTTGATATTTGCAAATGATCACAGACTTCCGCCAAAAAAAGCTGCGTATCTATCAAACGTAAAAACTACACTCGTTGACAACGACTAAATTCATTTGAAGGTGGTTTGGTAGCATTTTTTGTGGGTTATGAGTTTTGGATCATACTATATAAAGATTAGGAACGGTGTGTGGAGCATCAGTCGATCTTATTTCATCGATCAACCTCAACAAGGAACAATGTTCAAGTTTGTGTGCCTCCTCGCCGTGGTTGCTGTGGCTGCTGCCAAGCCTAGCGTAGTGAGCCCAATAGCTTACAGTGGAGTGCCTGTCGTGAGCTCTTTAGCTTACAATGGATTGCCCGCGGTCAGCTCGGTATCACAATACAGCAACAGCGTCCTCCACGGAGCCCACGTCGTGCCTTCTCTCTACAACGCTGCTTATTCACCAGTTGTACCTGCTTACTCTTCAATTGTCCCCAGCGTTGCCTTGGCTCAAGCTCCAAACTCCCCTGCTGTGGTTCTCGACGCCGTTAACGGAGTACCCTTGAACACTCCTGAGGTTGTAGCCGCTCGTGTTGCCCACTACCAAGCTAAGGCTCTCTCTGGTGTGCACCACCTTGCTAAACGTTCCGTTGCACCAGTTGCCTACAGTTCAGTGGTCAACCCTATCTCTCCTTTCTCCCCATTGGTACGTAACGTTGCGTCTCCAGTTGTCTACCCATCTCAATACGTATCAGCTGTCAGTGGTTTGGAACCAGCTTACGGTTACGGATACTCTTCCGTAGTCCCCAAAGTTTACTCTGTGAACGCCTGGTAAATCGTTCTTTAAACGATTAATTATTCGATCGATGTACACTTACATATATTGTATATAATATGCCAATAAAATTATAAATGAATTAATTAAATATTCGTCTTTTTCACCCCCGTTTTTCACTTCGTTTACGTTTTTTAGAAAATATTATTGTTATTATTCTTTATATGTACACCACTTATATAAAAATACTAAAAAAAAAAACAGAAAATAAAACAAATGTACATAAAGGTGTGTTCTTATGGCTAATGAGCCATCTCTTCCAGGCAACCTTTAGGCCATAAAAAAGTAACTAAAAATTAATTTTGGAAAGGTTTAATTGTTTAATTGTTTCTGGTGGTGGACGTAGTTAAAACATATAAATGAACAAAAAAAAAAATGTATTTAATAATATACAAGCTAATATATGCATAGACTTATAAACAATAAAATACATACAGAAAGTTTGAGGCCAGTTGTGACGCAGCGGCACGAAGTGCGACTGTATATTTCCATCTCTTCGCTCTGGTGTAGAGGCTAAGCGTTCTGCCACTCAACAAGCAACGCTTCCAGAATTCGGTAGAAAGTGGGGAACGGAGTGTCTTAACACTATGTTTCCTCCGTCTACTCTGCTATGTGCAGGATACAGAGCGAAGCTGATAATATATATATAACTATATACATATTTATAACAAATACATACAAATATATACATGATGAATTGTTGCATAATAGCTCAGGATTTGGAGAAATTTATCTTTCAGGTAAGTGGGAGCAGTAGAAGTAAATAGCACACAGTCTATTGTATCTGCAAAGAGCTAACTAGCTGGACTCCAATCAATTTTTTTTCACCAATAATATGTCGCAGAAGCAATATAAAATATAAATTTAAAGATTAAAAGAGATAAATGAAATCATGCAAGGAAAATGAAGAAGAGAAGGATCTTTTCTTGACTTAATAATGGTATCATCTATATTTTGTCTTAAAGCACGGACAATGTCCTGTTGACTTGTATCTCACTCTCAGCTCTCTCGATTAGTTCAGATGAATCAGCGACATACACGTCTTTTATGTATTTTTTTTAATAGTTCATATCATTTTATATGAAAATTAAGTTTATATCTTCTATCTAATTTAACATTAACTTTTTCCAATTATTTTACTTATTTTATTAATATAAACAAATATTGAAAAATACTATAAGAATTTATTAATTGCAAATATTGACAGTATAAAACTAAATAATATTTTCTAGTATAAATCTAACATTAATATATAATTTATATACTTATATAACACTTTTGTTAAATTGAAAATTTTGAATTATTTCATACATAGTTAGTAAACCAGAAATAAAACATTTTTCTTTTCTCATTATATATTTAAAAATGCTATCACTTTTCGATATTATATAAGCTTCTTACGTAAGCATGCTTATTATTAATAATGACCAACATGTCCTGATCCATAATATCCTACGGCAGGATGAGCTTTGGCGTGAACTGGGGCAAATAGTGGTCCAAAAGCTTTAACAAGTGGTAAAACTGGTGCCACTACTGGTGCCGAATGTATATCAACTCGGGCTTGATGAGAGACAGCCACAGGTACAGGTAGAGCTACATGACTTCCATGCCCCCCTTGTCCAATTGCTCCAACATGTCCAATAGAACCCACATGACCATCAACTGGTACCAAATGCGGGGACCTCTTGAGAATATGATGTCCTAAATGTTTTCCGATTAATCCGTGTCCAAATCCGAAGCCAGCATGACCATGGCCATAGGGACCTAGAATTGGCGCTGGCACTATATGGGCCGCAGGAACTATTACTGGCAGCACCGCTGTTCCCTCGCAGATGCCTATGCAAGCTATGAGGCAGAGCACGCGATACATTTTGGCTGAATTCCTTAACTTAGCTCTGCAGCAAGTGGTTAAGATTAGCGTCAATGGTCATTTTTATACCAAACAATCTGTTTAGAAGTGATAGGATTTTATTTTAACAATAGATTCGTCATACCGCTGAGTAACAGGATAACAAAAAATACAAAATTGTTCATTCATTTACTTGTAAGATTTATTTATATATTCTTTCTATAAATAGCATGGTATTTATATTGTTATATTTTATAACCACGAAAAATAAAATAATATATCGTATAACACATTATTAAACAGTTCCTTTTTTAAATAAAAAATGTTATTAAAAATTTAGTTTCCCGCTGTATCCCACACATAAGAGGGTAGACGGAGAAAACTTGCAAACCCACTGTTTAGACACTTTGTTTCCAGTAAGATGTCCTCCACTTTCCGCCGAATTCTGGAGGACTTGCGATTAACATGACGGAATAATTAAATTCTAATATAAGTGTGTAATAGTTTTTGACTGTCATATAAATATAAATTTCCATTTTTCATATTTTTTCCATTATTCGTGCTTATACTAGTTTTCACTTCTTGCTAAATTTCATGATTGTAAATCCGTATCTTTGATTGAGTGCATTGATTTAGAAGCTTGATACCTCCACGTGTTCTGGAGGAAAAAGGTCTGGACAGACAAATAGACGGATAGACGGACAACAAAATTATCCTATATTGGTTCCGTTATTTCCTTTTAAGATACTCAATCCTAAAATGATGGAAAGAACTTAAAAATTATTTCTATCTATTTATTTATCAACGATAACTCATTTCATATAGCTCGTTGATTTTTATTTATTTTTTATATCATACCCGTTATATTATGACAAGTATTCATCTCATAAAATATAGTAGAGATTGTTCCATAAAATTTAATAATTTTTTAACGTTACTTCATATCAAATTTGAATTTAACACATGCGTATGAAAGTATAATACAATGAAATTGAAATGTTAAATTGAATATGTAAGAATAATAAGTATATTGTTTGTGGCTTCAAATTGTAGTCGAAGAAAATAATATATTTACAGTATACGCGTACATAATATCTTTATATCTAAATCGACAGTGATAGATTGGAGTGATCGTCATGCTACCAACGTATCGTTTATTTATTTACATACAAATATTACAATAATCAGAACAACTACCAGCTTCCTATCAACACGGCCATTGCCTTGCAGTGATGCAATAACCTGTTTGAGCATCGGCCACGAACTTGAATCTGTTTTGGATGCAATCGACACGCAACTACCGTTATTTGTCTATATAAACATCATTCATGAGTTTATTCTAGTAATGATTCATTAGAACTCAAAATGTTGGGGCATAATATATTGTTTTTGTGCCTGTTTTACAAAGTAAATAGCCATATATTACCAGTGATTTATGCAGCTCCTAGTTCTGTGTCCTATCAGTCGCGGATAGACGTAAAACATACTCCCCAAATTATAACAGCTCCGCTGGTTTACAGTCCGACTATATATGCGACATATCCAACTGAAGAGAAAAACAATAATATAGTATTGACATCTGTGTTAAGTGATAAAGTGCCGATAGCCTTAACTTTCTTTCATAATCTTCCACTAGCAAGAGCACTGGAGCATCCCATAGTTATTGAAAGTCAAGATTCAAATGAAGCTGAAAAGCAAGCAGAAAATGTCAATAAAAAATTATAAATACACATAACAAATACGAAGAAAACCCGTCTTAAATAGTCTTGGGCTTATCTAGTTAGCGGTAATATGGTATATAGCTGTAATCTTTACCCGTATCGTACTAAAATTTTATGAATGTTAAAAGATTCTTATTGTGAATGTAAACAATGCCCGACTTTGACTTCAATTCGAAAGTTTTAACATGTATTTTTAAATTAAGTACTTTTTTATTTTCTTTTAGCTTTACGCTGTATCCCGCACATAGTATTGCATAGCAGGGTAGTCAGAGGGAACCTAGTGTCAAGACCCTCCGTTTCCCATTTTCCGCCGAAATTTGGAGGCATTTTGTGAGGAGTGGCGGGAGTCACGTTATTATTTTTGTGCATCTTAAAAATATTTTATGAATATTAAGACATTTCATGATTAATTTATGTATATTTTTTAATGATTATAATTATAATAATAATTTATAATTTACATTTTTTGATATTTTATGATTAATAATAAACAATTTTAAAATATTGTCTGTCGTTTATTTATATGTTAGTATATTTATTTGTAACAAAATATTTATAAAAAATATAACTCAATATATTTTACAATATGAATTGCGGAAATTATTGAAAATATACACAACATAATATTCTCGCAAAGTTCTAAATGAAGAGTGAAAAAACCTTGTATTATTTTATATTTATTATTTAGTATATTTTATTTTTTTTAAAAACTTTTATAATATAAAGGTTGATATTTAAAAAATTAATGTGATTTCGATTCAATTTATTTAAAAATCCATTCTATATTCTAGAAGACATGAGAAATTGCAACTGGGCTAGCGTAAGATACGGCAGCAGGGTAAGAGTAGGATGTAATAGTAGCAGGGGAGCTCTTAATGTCTACTCGGGACTGGTGAGAAAACGAAGCGGGAGCGGTGTAACCTGCATAGAACAATGGAGCGGAGCGCTTCTTGATTAAATGCGTGTAAGTAAGGGGAGCACTCGCGATGTAAGGTGTTGAATAGATGGGTGCAGCAGCTGTGTACGTTGGCGTCAACAGAGGAGAAGAATAGTATGGAGCAACGTAGGTTGTGGGTAGAAGTGGAGCAGACCTCTTCTTGATTAAATGCGCAGCAGCAGGGTAGATTGGTGCGGCATAAGTTGTAGCCAAGTGAGCTCCTGCGTAGGTAGTAGCAAGCGGAGCTGCAGCATAAGTTGTAGCCAGAGGTGCAGGAGCAATGTAAGTTGATGGTGCAAGGAAAGGATTGTAAATTCCAAGAGATCGCTTCTTGATAAGATGGGCGACGGGTGAATAAGACAGGTCGTAGAATCGAGGGTAGAGCAGGGGTGATGGGTGGATGACACTGCTGGCCTGGTTGGTGATAGTTGTTGTAGCCGGTGCGATAAAGCTGCTGGAGTACGCCAACGGCGAGATGAAGGTTCCGGGCTCCGCTACGGCCGCGGCGAGGAAAGCGCACAACACCACCAACTTGAACATCTTGGTCTGTGTTGTTCGGACGAGGATCAACTGATGCCCTGTAATGTTTTGCATTGTATTTATAGAAAGTAATCAACAATACTAAAAGCGATCTCGTTTTGAAAACCGGTGCAAGAAGGCCGTTCAGGAAGCTGATATTTACGCAGAGCAAGGACATCCAGAAATTAACACTAGTCGGTTCATCACTGTCATGGTACCCTATAAAGGACAAAAATAAAAGCATCCACGTATAAGACAAGAGATTGTTAAACTGTTTTACCTTAAAGAACTACGCGATTTTTATTTTCATATGAAATGTATTAATGATATATGTTTATATCAATTAGTGCAATAGGACCGGCCATCCATTTAAGCACTAGAACCCACCACCGACGCTTTAATATACACATATAGGTTCGACCCGAAGTGTAGCTAGGGAATAAACTTCTTTAATAAAAAAAGATATATTATTTATTTTTTTTATTGTGAAAAGTCACAAAAATAAAATATTTAAAAAAGGAAATATTTTTGTATGAACTTAGATAAAAAGAATCAGAATAACATCTTATAAGCATACATATGTATAACTCTATCTAATTAACTGATGATAAAAATAATAAAAAAAATATTCGATTTCAAAATCATACATTTTAATATTTACAAACATAAACAAAAAGCTGAATTGTAGAAAATAATATTTAATTTTTATTGATACTAGAGAAAGTTAAAAAAAAAGTGAAATTCTTGATAATTTATCAATTTACTATTTGAAAATCCATTATTTTTGGAGTCAGTGCCAAGCTGTCAGCATTGGTTTTTCTTTTTTTAATTTGTTTTTGTTGTTGTATTCAAAAGTTACCTGTTAATGTTATTTATTTCTTGGATTGCACCGACTTTGAAGCTTCTTAATCGACATCGAAGCCAGTAATCGATACCTAAAAATTGACAGAATACTGAGACAAAATGTACCTATTTCCGCCGAATAACAGTTCTCTTGTACTAAACAAACAAAGAAAAAAAAAGTATTTATTGTTGATTTAAAATAAAAAAAAAAATTGTGCTTAATGCATATTTTATTAGAAGTCGTTATGTTAGTAGGCAGTGAATTTGTCATAAAGTTATTCGAGGAATTTCATATTTTCTTGCTGCTGCCGCAACCTTTTCGTTTTGATTGCTTGAGGGTGTTTTTTTTAAAATAAAAAACTAATAAGCAAAAAGTTTATATAGATAAAAATCACTGTTATTGATACTTTTCTATACACAAACGAAAGCAGCTTAAAAAAATCTGTATTAAAATCGATTATTATCATAAAAGCAAGCTAAAATCGAATTGTATCATAACAAAATTAGTTAAACAATATTATTTAATAAATAGGAATTAATAAACTTAAATTGAAATATCTGACATATAAAAAATTTAACAATACCTTGAACTTAATCTCTAAACAATTAAGCTTAAGAAATGCGGATATTTTCATTAACAACATTCGCTCTGTATAACTTCATAGGCGAATCCGTCTCGCTCTTGGCCGAATTTTTTGTAATGACAAATGTGCTCATCAGGCTAGCTCATACGTAAGTTATAACAAACGTATAAGAATTTCGTACCTGCATGAGAAAGTATGGATTAGATGTCAAGGCGCTTGGACGGTTTTCCAAAGGCGTGGGCTCAAATCCCGCTACGTCCAAATTTTCCATATGTATTCTTAGGTAAGTATTATTCTCACTATTGTAATTAAAAAAGTCCGCTAGATAACATGAAATTATTATATTTAACTTATAATTAATTATAAATCGCTCTTTGGAACAAAACATACAAAATATAACATAAGTGAAAACAAACGAATATTATAAAAATCACCATCAGTTTATTTTAATCTATTTAATATATTTTTTAAAAGCAACACGTATAATACAAAACTACTGCAATCAAAAGTTCTAATGGAAAATATCGCCTAGTATTAAAAAATCACATTAGGTGGGTCACTAGTATAGATATCATATATTGTTAGTAAATTTATAACTACAGATTCCTTATCGTCTATGCCATCAAAAGCTCTACAGAGTAATATTTTTAAAATTCTCACAGTAATTTTTGTTATTTAAATTAACATCCTTTTTATTCATTTAATATCCTTTCTCAAATAATACGATATTAATGTCAGCATCTAAATAAAGAAATCAACGTACGATAAACTCAACGCCGCAATTATTCACGAAATATTTTTTTAAGACTGTTTTGATAAAAAAAAAATTAAAGCATTACATAAGTTAAATGGAGGATCATTTATTATTCTCGGTCGAGGTAGGCTGATGTGCGTTCGCCGTGAGCGTTGTTGGCCCTTTTTGTCCTGAACTGGTTTCTAGAGACAGTATAATATGATAACATTAATTTTAGAAAGTCGATAGCCGATTCAAATACAGTTTTCACTATTGTATTTTGATAAACTTTCCTTAACATTTGGCTTTTGTTTTATTTCGGTCATACTAAAATATCTTGAATAAAAAAGTTGTCAATAAAAAATAGTTTTTCTCGATAAAATTACCACAAATAACTGTTTTATTTCACTTTTCAATGTATAGAAATAGTCTTTAATATGATAATATTATTAGAACATGAAAGTAATTTAGATTAGTAAATAAATAATTGTGTAATTATTTAATTAAAACCAGTTTCACGCTCTATCCTGGACACAGCAGGGTAGGCAGAGGGAACCTGGTGCTAAGACACTCCGTTCCCCCCTTCCTGCCGAATTCTGGAGGCATTGCGGGTTGAGTGGTAGAACTGAACGCGGTGCATTGCCTCGACATCAGAGCGAAGAAATGGAAATATAAATTAAGGTAAATATTTTATTTCCTCGAGTGGGGATCGAACCCACAACCAGTCGATTTTACAGTCACACTTAGTGCCGCTAAGCCACGACTGGCCTCAATCATTTAATTATTAATGTAATATAATTAGCAGCTCAAACAAATTGTTCGATACATTTCCAAGATAATCTAGTTACCCAATAGGACACATATTCATCCAGTCACATACTAATACGTGCTATTTTTAGCATATAAGTTGTAAGATCAAATGAAATCAATAAATATATATATTGGTATATATATATATTTTTTTTTAATATAAATATATATATTTTTTTTAATATGTTAAATTTACGGCTTGCAACTGTAAATATTTAATTAAGGAAACATGACTAATTTTATACAATTAATACAATATTTTGTTATAAATAAAAAATTAAAAAAATATTTGATTTTATATCAATTCAGTTTATTTATATACAATAGTCAAATATCTAGAAGACATGTGAAAATGCAAGTGGGCTAGCATAAGAAACAGCAGCAGGGTAGGAGTAGGATGTAATAGTAGCAGGGGAGCTCTTAATGTCTACTCGGGACTGGTGAGAAACCGCAGCGGGAGCGGTGTAACCTGCATAGAACAATGGAGCGGAACGCTTCTTGATTAAATGCGTGTAAGTAAGGGGAGCACTCGCGATGTAAGGTGTTGAATAGATGGGAGCAGCAGCTGTGTACGTCGGCGTCAACAGAGGAGAAGAATAGTATGGAGCAACGTAGGTTGTGGGCAGAAGTGGAGCAGACCTCTTCTTGATTAAATGCGCAGCAGCAGGGTAGATTGGTGCAGCATAAGTTGTAGCCAAGTGAGCTCCAGCGTAGGCAGTAGCAAGAGGAGCTGCAGCATAAGTTGTGGCCAGAGGTGCAGGAGCAATGTAAGTTGATGGTGCAAGGAAAGGATTGTAAATTCCAAGAGATCGCTTCTTGATAAGATGGGCGACGGGTGAATAAGACAGGTCGTAGAATCGAGGGTAGAGCAGGGGTGATGGGTGGATGACACTGCTGGCCTGGTTGGTGATAGTTGTTGTAGCCGGCGCGATAAAGCTGCTGGAGTACGCCAACGGTGAGATGAAGGTTCCGGGCTCCGCTACGGCCGCGGCGAGGAAAGCGCACAACACCACCAACTTGAACATCTTGGTCTATGTTGTTCGGACGAAGATCAACTGATGCCCTGTAATGTTTTGCATTGTATTTATAGAAAGTAATCAACAATGTTAAGGGCTATTTTTTATTTATTTTTCAAACCGGTGTCGTTCAGGAAGCTGGTATTTAAGAGAGCAAGGCCATCCAGAATTTAATACTAGACAGGTTATAGTTGTTTACATCTACACAATTTCTTCTTTAAAATATGTTTATGTTGACCAAATTATAAGGAAAATAATACATAAAGCTATTTATAGACTAATAAAATTAAATGTTTTAATTTTGACTGTCTTAACTTTCACCGCCGTCCATGTATACATGTATTAAATCAAAAATGAAATTAAATCAGTTCCACGCTTTGTCACACACACAGCAGAGTATGTAGAGGAAACCTATAGTTAAGACACTCTGTTACTCACTATCCGCCGTATTTTCGAGGAGAGTGTTGAGTGGCGGTTCTCAACGCCGTGCTTTGCCCCGACACTAGAGCAAAGAAATTAAAACATTTATAAATTTAAATAAATATTTTATTTCCTCGAGTGGCGATCGAAATCATAACCAATCGCGTGTACAAGTACGCTGTGTGCCTCTGCGCAACCACTGGCCTCAAATTTGCAATAAAGTTATAATATATCCATGTACATAACTTTATTGCAATACATTAGCAATGCATTTTCGTTACCATCTCTCTCTCTCTCTCTCTCTCTGACTACCCTGCTAGGGATAAGGCGTGAAGCTAGTTTAGTTTAGTTTGGTTTTGTTTTTATCTCTCTCTCTCTCTCTCCCTCTCTCAGCAATCTTAGATATATTTGGTAAGCTTACCACTAGTGACACGATAAACATCTAAAACCCCATATGGGACGTGATCTTGATTATTTCTAGTTATTTCATGACTTACAAAACCACGCTTTGTTGTGAAATAAAATGTAAACTAAATATAAATTTAGTAATAAAATATCGTGTAGATCCATTTGTATTGTGTACGTGTTAAATATCTAAAGACATTTTACATCACTATGTATTTTTCAATTTTTAAATTAATGCCTATAATAAATACTTAATAAAGGAAAAAAATCATTGAACCACAAACACCCATCACTCACTCTCACTCGTCACGTTTCTTTTTAAATAGCAAATAGGCGGAGAGAACAATATTATTTTAAGATAGTATTGGACGATACGATAATATTATATTAGTATTTTCCTCTTTATAATAACCGACGAGCCATACGTTCAGGTCCTGGTCGGTTTCTACGAGGCGCGGGTTCGAGTCCCGCTACGTTCAAATTTTTATACTCTAAACAATAATAGGTTCGTGAAATGATGTTATTTTTTGATCATTGAAAGTCGGTTGCAGGTGGGCAAAGCAAGCAGGGAGCAAGCCCCCTAGTATGAAATAAAAACATGTGTAGATCAGTTATATTTTATTATTGTATTTTTGTACACTTTCTATTTGATACTATTCTCATAATCATACATAGGTTATTGCACTAAGTGTAGTGTATAATTAAATTAAATACAAAATATATATTATATATATTATGTTTTTTATATTAAAAAAAAAAGATGGAAAACAAAAAAAATATTAGTCTTTATAAATATAAACAAATTTTAATAATTTCTTAAACGACGATGACGCGGCACCAACTCAAATTTCTTAACTTTATGTTAAGTTTTAAAAATTTTGAGTCGGCATCTTTACGCGTGGTAAGTGAAAAAACTCAAATTCAAACGAAAAAAACTAAAAACTCTACCTACCTAAAAAAAATCATAACATTGTGAAAGCACTACACGAGTAAGAAAGACGCACGTGCTCTTATCACGGATTTAGGTCAGCCAAGATTCACATCTAGATGATGAAGTGTATCGGTGCGGCTATTGAATAATGTATTTATTTAAATAAAATTCTCGATAAGTTACAAAATACTCTATAAATTTGTTTCTCGTTTAAAGGTAGTGTGCATCAGAAAGAAAATAGTTTTAAAAAATAATTAATTAAATCAGCTTCACGCTGTACCCGCACACACACAGGACGGTAGGCAGAGGGAACCTATTGTTAAAACACTCCGTTCCCCACTTTTTGCCGAATTCTGGAGGCATTGCGTGTTGAGTGGCAAAACCTACGCCGTGCTTAGCCTCGACACCGGAGCGAAGAAAGGAATAAATTTAAGTAATTTAATTTAAGTAATTTATTTAAGCTTTCATCTCTTCGAGTGGGGATTTAACCCACAACCAATGGGTTTTACAGTCACACTTCGTGCCACTGCGCCACGACTGACCTCAAATAGTTTAAAGTTGTATTGTTATTGATATTTGGAGTCAATCGCAAGCTTTATCTGACCAGACCACTGACCAATGAAGGGATACTTAATATGAATACTTATGGCCTAGCGGTGGCTATGGATACCAATTTCCCAAATTCCATAGATACAGATGCAATTTTTTTTTGTGATCGATTTTTTTTTTCTTATTGTGACAGCATGGTGTAGAACTGCCGCCTTATTGTATTTATTATGGTCATTTTTCTATGAGTGATACTCGCAAAGTTATGAAGAATCGATTAATATAAGATTAATCAAAATCAATTGACCCTTTTAATCCTTACAACGCCTCATAGGAACATTCTCGTCCCTTACTATTATATATTATAGCTTTATACAAAGACTGATAAATATATTGTCTTCCTTTAGGTCGTGTTGTCGGGTAAAAATAAATATTTTTAATTTACATATATGTATACTCTTTATATCGACATACGAGTATGTATAAATTGAGGCAGCGTGGGTTCGCTTCCCAGTCTGGGAATAAAATATTTGATATATTTGTTTGTTCACTCTGGTGAAATGGCATCGTTGGCAATCGCGTCGTTGAGTTGCTACCAATACAGTATAATGCCTTAAGCGGTGGAAAACGAAGAACGGGAATGTTCTAACACTAGATCCTCCCCTACCCTGCTTTTTGCGGGTAAAACACAAAAAAATATAATTTCCTAAAAACAACAGCAGTTCTATTAATATCAAATTACTCATAATATCCAATTATAAAAATAACAGAAGCTTCCAGTGTACATTTTAATGGCAATACAAAAATGTTCTCATAAACAAAGTAGCATTTATTTTATAGCAACATCTGCCCTTTCATGTTTAATAATGTTTTCCGGCGACGCCCATCAAGTTCATGGTATAATATGCAAATATAAAACATATATGAAACATTACAGCAACATCAGTGTTTCTGAATTCAGAAACTACACAGTTTTTGTAATTGACAAAATGTTCAAATTGACGGTGTTTCCTTGCGTCCTGACGGCGACGGCCGCTTCCAGCTTTTTTGGAGGATATGTGGCACCCATCACCACATTGGCATATGCTACTACTCTATGGCGGCCTAACTACCGTGGACCATTGTCGCTGGCCCCTGGTCAACCTGCTAACATTTTACTAGCTGATAGTAGACCTCTAGACACTTTGTAAAGTGTCTAGACACTTTATAAAGTATCACTTATAGGTGAAATTACATAAATCAGCTCACTTCGCTACCAAATTACTAAACAAGGAAAAACATGTGCTCAAGAAACGCTCTGCTTCTTTAATTACTCCTTTTGTATATGTGAAATCGCTCATCCTACCCTACAACTACCGTGGTCCCCTGACTCTGTCCGTGGCCCTGGACAACCAGACAACATCCTTGGAGCTGACGGCAGGCCTCTTGATACTCTGGACGCCAACTTGGACCGTTCTCATTACGCAAATAAAGCTCTCCGTGGCGTCCATTTCTTGAAGAAACGATCCGCTCCTATCAACACTATCATTGCTAGGACATCACTCCTGTCTATTCGTATATTGCACCCGTCGCTGCTACTCATCTCAATCCGATATCATACAATACCGCCCGTATTACTCACGTTTTATAACTTAATATTAAAGAAAAAAATGTGGAAATATAATAAATAAAGACTTCATGATGTATTTGCGTATTTAATTTTATTCAAGTCTTATAAGATATTCATATTTTTTATTTTTATTTAGCTGCCCGAGACCTAGATGATTGGCGCTCGACGAGGTAAGCTTTCAGCATTGAATCAATTATTTTAACGCGATATAGTTTAGTTGGAATTCCACACGAAGGAATTATAATTAAATTAAAATTTATATCTCGGCAGCCAATCTTGGCTTATCTTTATATAATTCTTTGAAGAAAACCTACACTGTTGTGAAAGAAGAAGCTTAAAAAATATATTAAAAATGATGGTGCAATAATTACTGATACACCGCAACGTTGGAAAACATCACCATAGTTTCTTATCACGCTACGCTGAAATTCTTATACGTTTATGTTGTAAGCGTAAAGGGAGATTTAACATTTTTTTCTTGTAATAATTAAATGATAATTGCTTTGAATTTTCATTTGAATTATTGAATATTTTCATAATCTTTAACTGCTATTCAATACTTTTCTCTATCTAAAAACCTACTACAATAGTTCACATTTTTTTTATCCGCTACTTAACGCCGCTAAATAAATATTTAATTTCTTCGAGTGGGGTGATCAAACCCACAACCAGTCGATTTTACAGTCACACTTTGTGCCCCTGCACTACGACTGGCCTCTATGATATTATATAAATGTCCATCGGTGACAGTTCACCAACATCAGTTTAATTAATATAAAATATATACACAGATTATTCGTAATAAAATCACTCGAACAATCATCACCAAAGACGACAGAAAATATAAAAAAAATAAAACAGCGTAAAATGTAAATATTACATTTTCACAACTGATTATGATTATGTCTGTTTTTATTTTATTTTTCACACAGCAGTACGTACGCTTAACGTAATTATATGCATAAAAATAAAAAAATACAAACATAAAGATCAAGAACGTTTGAGAAAAGTTTAAAATCAGCCAGAACAGTGAAAAATAAGGAAGAATTCTACTTTATACATTGAAATTGGGTGTTGTTTGTTATTGTGAAGTATGTATAAAACGATTGAAAAACCCTTTTCACGCGTGAAATACGCGTTTTCATGTTATTTTTTTACAAAATAATGTATTGTTAAGCATATGATAGTGTGTGCTATTTTTAATTTTATTATTTTAACCTATTTTTATATTTATTATATTAATAAAAACTATAACTGTGCATTTCCTACTCCTCTGTTACAATTTTCACGTAATAGATACTCTTTACCTAATAATAAAATAATATAATTTGATAATATATAGATATATTAAAAGGTTTAATATGCCATTGTAGCGGTTTAATATGCCATTATAGGTACTTTTTTAATTTTCAAGCTGTATAACACATACATCAGAGTAGGCACAGGAATCCTGAGAACCTGGTTTTAGGATACTCCGTTCCCATTATTACACTTCCGTTCCCCACTGCGTGGCCAATTCTGGAGGCATTGCGTGTTAAATGGTGGAACACAACACCGCGTTTTGCCTATTTGAAATACAAAATATTTCATTTTACAACCCATGTCATTGCCCATGGTCATGTCATCACACCTGTACCTATTTATATACCTACCTATATCGAAAATGTTTTCGTTTCGCAGGTTAGCAGGAAAGTAGAACCTTGATTACTTTATAGAAGTATTAAAATAAGTTTTATTTTTATATCTATTTTCATAAAAACTGATGCAATTTATCTTGTAAAAATGTTAAAAATGCAAATATTTTGCAAATATGTAATTTGGTGTTTGGTATAAAAATAAAAGCTGGTAAAAAGCATTTACAAAAGAAGTTTTAATGTGCAAATCTGAATTATTATTTATTAATAGATATTGAATAAATTATTAAAAAGAAATAAAATGATGCCTTTTAGAAAGTTAATTATTTAACTTTTTTATATTTGTAAAACGTAATAATTTTTGCGAAAATATGAAAAATTGTGCCTTTCAAGTGAACTTTCATATGTTATCAAAAGTTGTCGTCTCATGGTCGACGATCAATTATATACGTCTTGTTAAGCGATGATGCAAGTATAAAAGACAGTTGCAATTCGGAGACAGTATCAGTGTTTCTGAATTCAGAAAGCAACACAGACCACTTACAAAATGTTCAAGCTGGTGGTGTTGTCTTGTGTCCTGGCGGTGACGTCCGCGTCCAGCCTTTTTGGAGGATATGTGGCACCCTTCACCCCATTAGCATACGCTGCACCTTTGTGGGGACCTTCCAACTACCGTGGGCCCCTGTCGTTGGCTCCTGGACAACCTGCCAACATTTTGGGCGCTGATGGCAGGCCTCTTGACACTTTGGATGTAAACTTGGACCGCTCCGCTCACTACACAGCCAAAGCTCTCGACAATGGATTCCACATTCTCAAGAAGCGTTCAGTCGTCTCTCCTTTCATCGCCCCCTATGCTGCACCTTACGTAGCCCCTTACGCTGCATCATATGTTGCCCCCTACGCCGCGTCTTATGCTGCGCCTTTGGCATACTCTGCTTCTCTCTTGCAGCCATACAACTACCGTGGACCTTTCTCCCTAGCTCCTGGACAACCCGCCAACATTCTTGGCGCTGATGGAAGGCCCCTTGACACTTTGGACGTAAACTTGGACCGCTCTGCCCACATCGCCGCTAAAGTTGCTGCTGGCTCTCACTTCATTAAGAAACGTTCTGCCGCCTTTATCGCCCCCGTAAGCACCGTCGCCGTCGCCAGGACGCCACTGATCGCCCCATATACATTCGCTGCTCCCCTCGCGGCTGCACGTCTCAGCCCATTCGCCTACACCCACCCTGTTGCCCGCATCGCACACCTATACTAAACTGAACTTAAAATTATGTAAGAAGATTGAAATTGTAAATAAAAGAATAAAACTTTGAAAATAATAAAATTTTATAAAGTACCTATAATTTGTTTTGGTTTGTTTACAAAATATTTATTTCTATTGCTATTGGTTTTAGTTAACCATATTGCCATAATTAGTTAACCACATTCTCTTGGTGCTTGGGTAAATTTTTAACTTACCTCTAAAAAAAAACTATAAAAAAAATCACGCTGCATCTCGCACACAGCAGCGTAGGCAGAACGGTGTAAGAAGTAGAGAACCTAGTCTTAAAACGCTCCGTTCCCCACCTACTGTCGAATTCTGGAGGCATTACGTATTGACTAGCAGAACTCAACGCCGCGTTTTGCCTCGACACCGGAGCGAAGAAATGGAAATATATATTTAATTAAATATTTCATCTCTTCGAGTGGGAATCGAATCCATAACCAGTCGGTTTTACACTTTGTGCCGCTGCGCCACAATTGGCCTCAAAAAAGTTATTTTATCAATCTGTTTTTCTGTCTACCAATCAGAATAAGGCACAGGCCGTATAATGTAATAAATATTTCGATACCAACATTTGCGATTTTAAAAGTTAAATAGTTCCTAGATACCCACTTGAGATAAATATTGACAAAATACACAATAGCACAATTTATCGTATCATAAAATATACAACGAATAACCGTACAAGGCGACAAATTGCGGAATTACTTTTCCGTTGTGGCATTTAAAATATTTAATAAATCTGGCATAACTAGAGTATTTTTAAACGTATTCCGGTTAATAAAAAACAAAAGCTGGCTTGTACTTGGATTGGCACAAAGTCTATTACCATATTATTTTAAATCAAAAAATGCCACGAGGACTAGCTCTCACGATAAGTTTAATATGGGTAATATAATATTTATAATTCATTACATTTCATTAGCTTAACGCTGTATCCCGCATATAGGGTAAGTAGAGGGTATCCGGGAACCTAATGTTAAGACACTCCGCTGCCATTAACTTCTGTTTCGCACTTTCCGCCGAGTTCTGGTGGTATTGGATGTTGAATGGCGGAACTCAACATTGCGCTTTGCCCCGTTACCACAGCGAGGAAATTAATATATAAATTTAAATAAATATTTCATTTCCTATTGTGGAGTTTGAACTTACAACCAGTCGCGTTTACAGTTAAACTTTGTACCCCTGCGTCACGACTTGCCTCGATATATAAAAAATAAATAAATAGTACAAATTTATTTTATTTTTTTTCGTGTCCAAAAAGCATAAAAAACCACCTGTCAATATGTCTATTATATTGTAAGTAATTGAAAACATTTTCATTTCACGAACTTTTGATCAGAAGTCATCCAGCTTAAAAAATAATAAATAAATAAAATAATTCATCTTTTTAAACAAGCGTCAAAACTAATGTCTTCGGAAACAACGTGTATTTTTTTTATGTAGGTAGGCATCCCATTGAATTCTGGATAAAATGAGTGACAAACAAATCAAAATCGTCCAATGTAGCCAACTCGTGTCTTATTTGCAGGCGATTGAAAATAGGATTATTTATTTATTATTTGCTATATATTTTTTGAGGCCAGTCGTGACGCAGGGGCACAAAGTGTGAGTGTAAGCTCGAGTGGCTGTGGGTTCGATCCCCACTCGAGGAAACGAATTATCTCCCACTTACCCTTTTGTATGCGGAATATAGCGTGAATCTGATTTTACATATTTTTGTGCTGTAACGTTTACTGAGTGATAAATGACGTTGTATATCTTTGTAAGTTCAGTTTAACAGTAGACCATTTTTATAAACACAAGTATATTATGAATAAATTAGGTTAGATCCATGAGCTCCATGATTATTGATTTAATAAACAGAATTGACTGTCAACTATAGTGACTTCAAATATGATTTTTTTACCAAATTATTGTAATTTCTATAAGGATTATTTGCATGTTTTTAATAATTTATGAAGGTAACCTTCAGCAACAATTTAATTTTATTTACTCTACTGTTTGTACTATGAACAATAGTACTTTAAAAATAATATATTTACCAACAGTCATATAACCAAAACGTTTCAAATGTAATTCTGTAGTCAAGAATCTTACCGGCGCGCCATCTATTGGGCTTAAAGTTAAAATGTTACTGTTCTGACAATTAAAAATGCCGCTTTTGTGTTAAAAAAAACACTTGATATATAACTATATTAATCAGAAACAATGTTTTACTAAATACATATTATATATTTAGAAATACAGATTTGTTATAAAAAAATGTACATTTAGTATAAGTAGAGATATAAATTGCTATATTATATTAAAAGGCAAACTCATGGCTTGAGTTCATTCAAATGACGATATTTTTTTAATGAACCGACTTTGATTAAATAACTTCAAATGTTAAGCTAAGTAAATCGGTTCAGTACTTTCGGAGATAAGCGTGATCATACATACAGACAGACAGAAAAAAATTTAAAAAATACATTTTTGCTTCGTTTTAAGTGTCCATCCTCTATCCATTTCAGTCAAAATTATTAAATGTACAGACAAAATATTTTTACAGTTTTATTATACATATATAGAGAGATAGCATGTATTATATACTATTAAGTAGCATTTGTAAAAAAGTTTAAAGAAAAATTTTGAAACAATGAACATAGGACGAAAAGGATACAAGGATTTATTTTCTTGATATGATTAATTTATCTAAAACAATATTTTTTTTTATATTTTTTTATAGTTTATTGCTATATATAATATGTAACACATAAGATCATGAATAAAAAAAATCCTTTCAAGTGAACTTTCCTGTATTGTCAAAAGTTGTCTCCTCATGGCCGACGCTCGAAAACACCCATCTGGTTAAATATGATGTAAGTATAAATAACACTTGCAATTCGGAGACAGTATCAGTGTTTCTGAATTCAGAAAGCAACACAGACCACTTACAAAATGTTCAAGCTGGTGGTGTTGTCTTGTGTCCTGGCGGTGACGTCCGCGTCCAGCCTTTTTGGAGGATATGTTCCCTTCACCCCATTAGCATACGCTGCACCTTTGTGGCAACCTTCCAACTACCGGGGACCCCTGTCGTTGGCTCCTGGTCAACCTGCTAATATCTTGGGCGCTGATGGCAGGCCTCTCGACACTTTGGATGTAAACTTGGACCGCTCCGCTCACTACACAGCCAAAGCTCTCGACAATGGATTCCACATTCTCAAGAAGCGTTCAGTCGTCTCTCCTTTCATCGCCTCCTATGCTGCACCTTACGTAGCCCCTTACGCCGCTTCATATGTTGCCCCCTACGCCGCATCTTATGCTGCGCCTTTGGCATACTCTGCTCCTCTCTTGCAGCCATACAACTACCGTGGACCTTTCTCCCTAGCTCCTGGACAACCCGCCAACATTCTTGGTGCTGATGGAAGGCCTCTTGACACTTTGGACGTAAACTTGGACCGCTCTGCCCACATCGCCGCTAAAGTTGCTGCTGGCTCTCACTTCATTAAGAAACGTTCTGCCGCCTTTATCGCCCCCGTAAGCACCGTTGCCGTCGCCAGGACGCCACTGATCGCCCCATATACATTCTCTGCTCCCCTCGCGGCTGCTCGTCTCAGTCCATTCGCCTACACCCACCCTGTTGCCCGCATCGCACACCTATACTAATGTGAAGCAAAAATTATATAACAAGATTGAAATGTAAATAAAAGAATGTATATTGAAATTAATAAATTTTTATTAAGTACCAATATTTTTTTATCTTTGTAATGCCACATAATCTTTCTATTGTTTATCTGTACTATTTTTACTTATATGTATAATGAAGCGGAAGAGTTTGTTTGGTTGTTTGAACGCTGACAAATACTAACTGGTCAGATTTTATATGAAAGCTACATTATTTAATATTGTTAGGCTATATAACATTACGATTTTCTTCTAAGTTATCCAAAATAACAAAATAACAATGAAAATAAACGTCATCAAATTGCTTTAAATTCAAGTACATTGTACTACAAAAATATTCAGTTCTAATCTATGAGTATAAAAATCTCTAAGTCGCAACACAAACGTGTCGTCAAATTTGGCCGTTACTTACAAATAAAATTGAAGTGTGAGTCTGTTTAAAGTAACCATATTTTTTCAAATGCATATGTTTATTTACACGATACTAAAGTAGAAACAAACAATTTTATATTTTTTATGCCAATATCTGTCTTCCTATTTGTCCGGGTGAATCACCAGACCAGCTGAACTGTTTTTATGGGACTATCACAGATAGTCTTTTCATCCCGAAATTCCCACGAGATAGGGATTTACACGCACAAAACCGCGTTTCTCGTGCACATGCATATTTTTCTATTAAATATAAATTATTGCAAGCACAATGAAAAAAATCTCAAAAGATTAAAATCACGATTTATAGTGCGTAACAACAGTATAGACGACGACTATACTAAAATAACCCACCATTTTTTCCTAAATTAGTATTATTATGTTTGTTGTGTTGTTTTAATTTTTTGTATAAATTATTAAAAAAAAGTGATTTTTTTTTTAAATTCCGAATAAATTATAAGAAATTATAAACGCCACCATAGTGAAAGATGTTCAATGTGATAGACATTTACGATTGATATCAGGTTAAGCAGAGGGAACCTAGATTCACACACTCCTTTCCCCACTTTCCGCCGAATTATGGAAGCATTGCGTGTTCTGAATGTCAGAATTCAACGACGCGCTTTGCCTCGATACTAAAGTGAACACATGAAAATATACATTTAAATCAACATTTCATTTCATCGAACGAGAAGCGAACCCACAACCAGTCGTGTTTACAATCACTCTTTGTGTACCCATTAAAAAGGAACATATCCTTACATACAATAACCTATAATATTTTTTGTAAGAATTTTTAGTTATTTACCTAAATATTAGCGTTATTAGCAGTTATGAAAAATTAAAAAATTACATAATATCACCTAGTTACCTATTTAAGCTTTGTATTGACTTATGTCAACAAAATAAAAGTACAATTAAATCATAAAACGTGTGTCGAATAAGGCGACAAATTGCGGAATTACTTTTTCGTTGCGGATTTTATAATAAAATAAGATTAAAAAGAAATAATAAATCTAGCATATCCAGAGTTGTTTTTAATTTTTTGCGATTAACAAAAAACATAATGTCATTTATACTTGACGCGGCTCAACGTCTGTTATTATTATTTTGAACCAAAGAATGCTACAAAACCACAAACAAGTTTACTATGTAGAGATATGATATGATATTATAATTTATTACACAATAAATGCAAACGTAAATTAACGTGAGATAATTTATATTTCCATTTCTCAGCTCTGGTGTCGAGGCAAAGCGCGGCGTTAAATTCTGCCACTCAACAAGCACTGCCTCCAGAATTCGGCAGAAAGTGGGGAACGGAGTGTCTTAACACTAGGTTCCCTCTGCCTACCCTGCTGTGTGCGGGATATAGCGTGAAGCTAATTTAATTTTTAATTTAATTTAATTAATTTCCTAAGAACTCTTCTAAACAATCAAAACAACGAACAATTCCAGAATTTCAAAAATATAAACGTATGTTGCTAAGTATACAGATGTTTATATTTTTTTTATGTATCTAAGGATATACCTATATATAAAACTATTTATTTATTTCTTATATTTTTTTATAATATTTTTTACGTATATTAATATTATGTAACACAATTAGATAAGCATATGTGTATAAAAAACAAGTGATTTAATTTTGCCGCTTCAGATTCATTTTATAAATAAAAAAATGCCCTTTCAAGTGAACTTTCATGTGTTGTCAAAAGTTGTCTTTTCATGGCCGACGCTTGAAAACGCCCATATAGTTAAGCGATGATGCAAGTATAAAAGACAGTTGCAATTTGGAGACAGTATCAGTGTTTCTGAATTCAGAAAGCAACACAGACCACTTACAAAATGTTCAAGCTGGTGGTGTTGTCTTGTGTCCTGGCGGCGACGTCCGCGTCCAGCCTTTTTGGAGGATATGTGGCACCCTTCACCCCATTAGCATACGCTGCACCTTTGTGGGAACCTTCCAACTACCGTGGGCCCCTGTCGTTGGCTCCTGGACAACCTGCCAACATTTTGGGCGCTGATGGCAGGCCTCTTGACACTTTGGACGTAAACTTGGACCGCTCCGCTCACTTCACAGCCAAAGCTCTCGACAATGGATTCCACATTCTCAAGAAGCGTTCAGTCGTCTCTCCTTTCATCGCCCCCTATGCTGCACCTTACGTAGCCCCTTACGCCGCATCATATGTTGCCCCCTACGCCGCGTCTTATGCTGCGCCTTTGGCATACTCTGCTCCTCTCTTGCAGCCATACAACTACCGCGGACCTCTCTCCCTAGCTCCTGGACAACCCGCCAACATTCTTGGTGCTGATGGAAGGCCCCTTGACACTTTGGACGTAAACTTGGACCGCTCTGCCCACATCGCCGCTAAAGTTGCTGCTGGCTCTCACTTCATTAAGAAACGTTCTGCCGCCTTTATCGCCCCCGTAAGCACCGTTGCCGTCGCCAGGACGCCACTGATCGCCCCATACACATTCTCTGCTCCCCTCGCGGCTGCACGTCTCAGCCCATTCGCCTACACCCACCCTGTTGCCCGCATCGCACATCTGTACTAAATTGACGTCAAAGTATCTAAGACAATGTTTATTGTAAATAAATGTGTATAATTATAATTTTTTCTTTCTTAACCTGTTTATAGTTCATTTTTCAAATAATAAGTCTTAATAGAATAATTTGAGATAGAGAATTTTTTACATCTAAAAAAAATTCATATTATATTATAGTAACTTTGATACGTGGAGAACAAAATATCTTATCACTATGGTCTTCAGCCAGCCTATCATCCAGGGTGAGAAGAACATAGTGATAAGATACTTAGTTAGAGTTATCCAGGATAATGCGTAAAGCAGAAAAAAAGCGTTAAAAAACCAGTTTCACCCTATATTGCGTACAAAGGAGGCTATGCAGAAGAAACCTAGTTTTAAGACACTCCATTTCCCACTTTCAGCCGAATTCTGGTGTTGAGTGTGATTGCGTGTTGATTGGTGGAACTCAACGGCGCTCTTTTCCTCGACACCAGAGCGTGGAAATGGATATATAAATTCAAATAAATTCGACTGACAAATGAATACGTCTGGCCTCAATTAAACATTGTTGTATAGATATACATTTTAGATGTAATTTACATTACACGCGATGTTTATGGGCTTGGGAAAATATTCATATTTAAATTATTTTTGCGAAAATTACCGATCTGGTATCAGTAAGCGCAGTATTACAGCCTGAGGTTAATCTCAGTCTAGCCAGCTCAGTTTGTTAATAGTATATATAAGTAGTCAAAAGGTGAATTCAGGTATAAATAAATTATTAAATATCCTAACAAAATACAGATTAGATTGAAGTGGGAAAAGATGGCCGTTTATGTAAAAGCTGATAGGTAAATATCGCTAAAATATAATTTTTTTGACTTACCTATTTTCTTCCTGAAGTTACCCTGCGATAAATAATTTTAAAATATATGTAAGATTATTATTATTGATTTATTTAGTAATTTTATATGGTATTACAATAACATTGATATTACAGATACAGTAGGTACGGTTAACGAATCGTGGCCATCCTGAAGTTAGAGCGATTACGAGTGGTGGTTATTTTCAGAGTGTCACAACTCATCAACCGTAGTGTAATTTTATATTCCAGGTAAGTGTTTAACTTTACCTATTTTTGAACGAACAGTTGTTTTTGAATTTAAACTTGTATTTACAGATGCTCTAAATCAGTGTTTCCCAACCAATGATCCGCGGTATACATACCACAGTTATTCTTCAAAATTATTTATACAATTTTCATTTACAAATCGACATAATTATTTCAAATTTTGTTAGTGCTATTATTTTTTGTTCTTTTAATTAATAAAAATCGTTACTATTTCACAGTGGAATCCATCAATTAGTCTATGATCAAACATCTCGTTTTTGCAGTCGTAAGACACATTTGTTTTTTTTTTCAGCTACACGCTGTATCCTGAATATTGCAGGATAATAAGGAAGATAATACCCTCGGGAATCGAACTTATGACTTACTTACGAATCTGTTTAATTTAAAATACTGTATCAGCTTAATTTAAGCCAAAGATTTCTGTTTGTGATAATTTTTTTTTTTTTTTTTTTTTTTTTTTTTTTTTTATATAAACTGCCATCAGTTGATAACAACTATAATCAGTTTAGCTGAATTCTAATTGACTATTTGGTTTTGGAGGCCATCGCCTCAACCAAACCAATGGTATTTAGCCTCACACAATGTGCTTTCGCTTTAGGCGTTTCACGGCTGGGGTGTTGAGCAGCTTGGTAGCCAAGGGATTTGGGTGATTTGCTAGACGTTGAATATAACGTCTAGTATGCTTTTTAAGTTCTTCCTTTACAGTGGGCATGTTGAGGTAATCATGAATTTCTTCGTTGCGAGTGAACCAGGGTGCATTGGTAATTGAGCGCAAGATGTGGTTTTGTGCTCTTTGGAGGCACATAATGTTGCTGTCGCTGGCGATTCCCCACAATTGGATACCATAGGTCCAAATTGGCTTGATTATCGCGTTGTACAAAAGTAATTTGTTATCCAGGGAGAGTATTGAGTTACGTCCCATAAGCCAATGTAGGTTTTTATATTTGAGGTTTATTTCGTCACGTTTGCGTTTTATATGTGTCTTCCAGGTTAGGCGCCGATCCAAGTAGAAACCAAGGTATTTGATACACTCGCAATGTGGCAACACAGCATTGCCCAGTTGAACAGCAGGGCAAATTCCTTTCCTCAAGCTGAAGGTGATATGGTTAGATTTTTGAGCGCTGTCTCTGATCCGCCATTTAGTTAGCCACTTCTGAGCATCATTCAGCACTTCCTGTAGTTTTTCGCTAGCCGTTACAGCTGATTCGTGACAAGAAAGGTACGCAATGTCGTCAGCATACGTAGCAACGGTCACATAGTCTGAGGTAGGCAGATCATAAGTAAATATGTTATAAAGAATGGGACCGATAACTGAGCCCTGTGGCACACCAGCCTGGATATTATGAAAGCTTGATCTAGCTTCACCATATCGCACCTGGAAAATTCTGCTAGACAGGTACGATGCCAGGATACTGTATGATGAGTGAGGTAACCTTTGTTTTATCTTGTAGAGCAAGCCCTTGTGCCAAACGCGGTCAAATGCTTGCTGTACATCCAAGAAGGCCGCTGAGCAATACTGTTTGCGTTCGAAGCACTCACGTATTGCATTATGTACTCGATGCACCTGCTCAATTGTTGAGTGTGACTTTCTAAATCCAAACTGGTGCGAGGGTATAAAGTTGCTTTCATCCAATTGGGACTTAAGCCGGACCAAGTATATTCTTTCCCAGAGTTTCGACAAAATAGGAGTCAAGCTGATAGGACGATATGACGCAGTCTCATGTGCAGGCTTACCAGGCTTATGGATCATTATGATCTGTGAGATTTTCCATAGGTCTGGAAAATTATTTGTTCTAAAGATGGCGTTAAATAGACAAGCCAGAAATGTGATGGACTTATTTGGCAGTTCCTTGAGTATCTTTGATGTTATTAGATCATAGCCCGGGGCCTTCCCGGAGTCCAAGGACCGAATCATGCGTGCTATTTCTCTGGGTGATGTTGGTCGGATAGGCAGACACTGTTGGTTGTCCTGGTTTAGAATTATGTCCAGTTCACTCTCATCAGTTTGTGCGTTGTCATCTAATTGGAATACGCGAGATAGATGCGATGCAAAAGCTTCGGCCTTTTCATTGTCTGTTCTTGCCCAGGAAGACTCGGATTTTATAGGAGGACAAAACATCTGCGAGTTGTCAAAATTTCTGGATGCCTTCCAGAGAGAGTATTCGTTTCGGCCAGTGGGTGACATCCGCTCTAGCGTACCTTTTATATGTTTGTTTGAAGATTCTTTAAGCAGTGTTTTTAGTTCCCTAATAGCGCGGTTGAACTTTGTTTTATCAGCTGGGTGATGTGACTGATGCCATTGTCTTCTCAAGCAGCGTTTTTCCTCAAGTTTAATTCTGATTTCTAGGGGAGTTGGGAAGGACTTGTCAGAATTGGGTAGACTGGGCGTGTTTATCCAAGCAGCTGTTTGTATTAGATTGGTAATGTACACACTAGCCTCATCAACATCACGACAAGACTTGAGTGGGATACGTAGATTAATTTTATCATTGAGGTAGTTGCGGAATCCATCCCAGTCAGTTTTATGATTGTATAGAGCCTCCGGTTTCTCTCGCTTGGTAACGCTAGCTTCTAGATTAAGAATGACAGGAGTATGATCGGATGATCCGTCGAGGCAAGATTCAACACTTGAGTACAGTTGGCTCATGCCTTTGACGATAAAGAAGTCTAGGAGATCAGGCACCCTTTTGGGATCAGAAGGCCAGTAGGTGGGACTGCCCGACGACCATGTTTGCAGCTTCATTTTATCGATGCAATTCTTAAGTACACGTCCCCTGGTGACTGTACAACGTGAGCCCTAATATATGTGTTTAGCGTTCCAGTCGCCACCAGAGATAAAGCGTGGACCGAGTGTTTGGAAGTAATGAAGGTACATTTCTTCAGTGATCCGGTGTTTCGGTGGACAATAGACCGCAGATAGGACAATTGGTCCCGCGCGGTCTTCTAGTCTAATCGAGGTGGCTTGTAGAAAATTGGTGGAGTAGGCGTTCAGGGTCGAGTGCTTCAGATTCGATTTTATAACGAGGGCTGATCCCCCGTGGGCGCCGCCATCAGGATGAGGTGTACTGTACACATGGTATCCTTTGATAAACAACGAATTACGTATGGTTACGTGGGACTCTGATATCAGGATTGCATCGAGTTTGTTACTGGAGAGTATAGTTTCGAGTTCTTGGATATTTGGAGATAGCCCATTGATATTCCAAGTTGCCAGCCTTAGGCCAATCATTTTGGGACCAGTTTGGTGATAACAGTAGTCAATAGTCCCATAAGGGTGCCTATTTGTTGTAGGAGTATGTCAATTTTCTCACTTTGTTTTATTAAGAGTATTTCTACTTTAGTGAGTTGTTGATGGTTTATGTCAGTCTTATAAATATTCTCGGTATCCTTTATTTTAGGTAGATCGCGATTCCGTCTAGTTACCGCATCTGAGTAAAGACCTGTTAATTTACTCGTAGCAGATTGAGTTGAGAGTACTTCAGTATCATTGACTTCAGCAAAGTCACTAGTATGTTTTTGCCTTACATTGGGTATTAATACTGTCCGAGGTCTTAGGCGAGTTTTATTTGCTTTCCTTTGCAAGATCTCTTTGTACACTTGACATCCTTTATAGTTTGCGGGGTGATCTTGGAAACATAGAGCGCATTTTGCAGGTGTGTTTCTGTCTTTTTTGGGACAATCAGCAGTTTTATGCCCCTCAGCACATTTTACACATCGGAAAGGCCGCATGCAGTGGTTCTTTGAATGTCCATATTGTTGGCAGCGTTGACATTGAACTATAGTGGTTGTTTTGCGCGGGTCCTCAATCTTAATACGTTGATGGTATATATATTCGATAGATTTCACAGCCTTGTTATTGATACCGGGTTCAACGTTAACGAAAAATGTGGAAGTTGGTTCTTTATTGGGGCCGTAGCGCACGTTAATGATTTCGCCTCTTACTTTATTACCAGTACTCTCGATCGCTTCTACGATAGCCTCATGAGGAGTCGTATGGTGCAGACTTTTAATGACAACGCGGTAGCACTTTGTGTCTTTTCTTGAGAAAGTATGGCCGATCAGTCCCTTTGATCTTACAAGGTCGATTACTTTTTTGTAATTTTCAGTCGAATCAACCATTATACGGAGTAGATTTTTATTCACTATTTTATATTTAAAGTCCTGCGCTTGGATTATAGAATGCAATAGTTTTGTTAGTTCATTTAGGTCTTCTATTCCATATAGAATAATAGGTGGTGGTTTACTTAGCGCTTTTGGTTTAGGTGGAGCGTCATCAACATGATCGATGGGAAGGCCAGAGAAACTGTTTTTGCAAGAGGTACCTTCAGGAGAGGGTGGTTCATCACACATTTTTCGTTTTTTTGTAGTAGGAATCCGCTGCCAGGATGGTGGTTGGTCTTGGCCTAGCATTGATGAGTCTTTTTGCGAATCAGTTTCTTTAAGCTGTGGTTGCGAGTCATTTGTACCCTCTGGAGTTGGAAGCGCCGATAGTGAAGATGATCTAGGTTTATTTACAAAAAAGCTTCTGTGGAAGACTTGCTGAGTGTAAGCCTTTCGGCTGGTTTCTGAATGTGGTGGTTTCTTTCCAGTAACATTCACTGATGTAGATACCTGGTTACTCACATCTACATAGTCTTCGGTAGTACATTTCACACCATAAGGCCCGGGTACCTCATAGCGCCGGGGGTTAGCCGGATCGCAAGACAAATCACTCATATCATTTTCCATAATTCATAAAAAGGGGGGTTGAGCAAGGTAGTCACAGTGCTTGCTCAGGGCACTGTACACGGTCTTTTGGAGGGGATTTAATTCCTCCCGGCTTCCGTTAGCCGACGTATGAAGTCAGGTTAGTTTCCGCCGCCTGAGACTCGGCGTGTTACTCGTTTCGCACCACCCAGGGGACACGTGTAGGGTGGATCTAGGACAGATGGTAAGTCCTACGGACGCGAGTAACTCCGTCCCCCTGTGATAAAATATAAATACTTTTTAGTAATCAGATGAGCTAATAAGTAAAATATAAATACTGAAAAAATGACTACTATCTAAATTTTTAAGTTTTCAAAGGAATTATTCCTATGTAATTTAGAGCTGGCGCCAAACAATCAATAGTCAATAGTGAATATTATTTTATACATTCCATTATTTTGTCGGATTTTATTTAAAAGTTCATGTAAAAAGTTATTGTTAAAAAGACGAAAACTGATTTTACAGATTATTTTATGCGCCTGCGCCTTTTTAAGGCTGTTTTACTTAAATCACAGCTTTGTAATTGTGATAAGAAGATAATAAATGTTAAGTATATTCAAGAGGCCAGTCGTGGCGCAGTGGTACAAAGTGTGACTGTAAAACCGACTGGTTGTGAGTTCGATCCCCACTCGAGGAGATGAAATATTTACTTAAATTTATATTTTCATTTCTTCGCTCTGGTGTCGAGGCAAAGCGCGGCGTTGAGTTCTGCCACTTAACACGCAATGCCTCCAAAATTCGGCAGAAAGTGGGAAACGGAGTGTATTAACACTAGGTTCCCTCTGCCTACCCTGCTGTGTGCGGCATATAGCGTGAAGCTAATTTAATTTTTATTTTAATTTAAGTATATTCAAATTTTTTTAAACAGTTACATTTTTTTACTGTAAATATCTATTTTGTATTTTTTTTTCAAAAGATTTAAATGTAATGTTCATTCTTTTTTTATTATTTTACTACAAATTATTTTTACTACAGACTGAGACTCAGTTACATATCAAAATTAAGAGAAAGTATGAATAAATATTAAGGGAATATAAAAAAAACATATAATTATGTTTGTAACTCTCTGTATATTATCATATTATTTGAGGATCCTAGTCTAGCTCGTGTAGTCTTCACCAATGTCCATGTCCTAAAGCAGCACCATGTCCCCAACCCAAATGACCAAGAGGCGCGGCTACGGCTACAGCAGCAGGTGCGACCACACGGGCGGAATGCGACCAGGCAGCGGCAGGAGCAACAGCCAAGGGGGCGGCGGCCCAGGGTGCAACAATTGATCTTTTACCTAATAAATGCGCCCCATGTACACCATGAGCAGCAGGATCCAAAGCTCTTGCAGTATAGTGAACGGCGCGATCTACGTTAACACTAAGGGTATCCAGAGGGCGGCCGTCGTGAGCCAAAATGTTGGCGGGTTGACCAGGGGCTAGGGAAAGGGGACCCCTGTAGTTGTAAGCACCGACGGGAGCAAGAGGAGCCGCAGCAATGGGTGAGGCTACATGAGCTGCTGCCCATGGAGCTGCGACTGCTGCCGCCCAAGGAGCTGCCAAGTGCCCACCCCATAATGGCGCAATGCCACTGGGTTTGCAAACCACCGAAGCGAGGACCGCGGACAACACCACCAGCTTGTACATCGTGGTCTGTGTTGCTATGAGTTCCAATACTAAGTGATACTTTACCCCTTATTAGGTTTAGCTTATATACTAGTTGAACTTGTAGGCGCTATTCCTAAATACCTTTGTGACGTCACGTTATAGGGCGTTGGTTAGTAACTGTGGTAGGAAAGAAAACCACTACAAGGGTAGCGCACGCATAACAATTTGCAGGTAGCCAAAACAACATTATATACCTTATAGCGTTCAAAATTAGTTCCAGTACTGTTCCAATATTTTATATAATAATAGTTGTAAGTCACCTTGGTCTATACGATAAAGGTCCATTCACTTTACTAACTTTAACATATATTGTTAACTTAGATACGGAAAATACCAAAAATGTTCGTTTTTAACATTGAAAATAAAATGATGTGCAGAGATGTTTGATAGTATAAACGCAAATAAATTTCCTATTATTATATAATAGGAATTCATTTTTTAATTTGTGATTTAAATAATTATGTACTACCACAGTTTTATCTTTTTAGATTTATCGAACATCCTTGCACATCACCTCTTTCAAATAAAACAAAAAATCTAAATATATTAATTATTTTGAAAATTTACACTTATAAACAAAATTATTTTTGTTAATCCTTTTAACGTGTTTCTGGAAAACTTTTTGTATTTACGTTTATTTTATACCTGTACAATTACCATAGTCAGGAGTCAAAAGAGAATATATTGGCATTCCGTCACTTCATAAATTTACTTTATAATCGTTAAAAGATATTGGAACTTGAGTGGCTAAATACTAGAGATCAAATCAAATGAATCAGCTTCACGCTGTATCCCGCACACAGCATGGTAGGCAGAGGCAAACCTAGTGTTAAGACACTGCGTTCTCCACTTTTTGTCGAATTCTGGAGGTATTGCGTGTTGAGGGGCAGAGAGGTTGAATGGCGAAACTCAACGCATGTTGCCCATAAAAAATATTTAGTACCTCCAAGTGGGGATCGAACCCACAACTGTCGCGTTACAGTCACACCCTTGTTTCTCTGCGCTACGACGCTCGTTATATTATGCCTATACTAACTTATTCTTTCTCATTCATAACAGTCTCAACAGTCTATATTTAATTATAAAAATGTAACAACTATTGTATGAAATTAATAATTAGTAGTATATTATGTTATTCAAATTACAAATTAACTTTTTTTAAATTTGCAGATTTGTTCAGTTCTTTAAGTAATTATTAATTTACAATGATTTCAATTGGATAGTTGACGGTTTGCTGTGTCATGTAATATCTCTTTTGTAAAGCATTTCTTAATAATTTCTCTTTATTATTTTTAGAAATTGTTTTAAAAATTAAACATAGCGAGAGTTGAACCCCGACCGGAACCGAAACCGGCCACGAAACCATACGCTCCTATGAATCTACGTTAGTGACAATTAATTTATGTTGATAGCATTTCTGTTGGGAGATTTCTACAAATTTGGGTAGCGGAAAGATAATTTCTCATATTTATTATTTGGGAAGAAAAAATGCTATTTTATTAAATATTTTAATACGTTGATAAAAAGTGTTGACTACTGCACTAAGCACAATATTTTGTTTGGTGTGGAATAAAATATTTTAAAAAAACGAACTGCATAAAACTAAATAGAAAATTAACAAGCACAACAGTTAGGATGAACGGGAGTCTTTCTTTTAATTTTTTAGGGTTCTTCGAAAGAGAAAACCGGAACCTTTTTGGATCACATTTTTTTGCCCGTCCGTTCCTCCATTTGTTGTGACATTTGAAAATTATATCAAATACTCTAATGTTCCTTGGAGCTGTGAAGAAATCTAACATCTAAGTTACCGTAATCAGCCCATTAAACCGCAAATTTCCAGAAATATTCGAGACTCGCAAAGGAATCATAATCTACAGGGTACTTCCCGTGAACTTTTATAGCACAGATAAAGCAAAACTTGCGAAAAGTCAATTTTTATAGTATTTTATAAAAAAAATATTATTATAAGCTTATAATCGTAGTTAATTTCATACAAAATGAGTGGAATCGGAACCTTAAATTTGTCAAGTTGTATAAGTTGTCATCCTGAAATTAGTACGGACACCTCGGTGCGCGAATCCAACTCGCACTTAACTGGGTTTTTTTTATAAAGATTTTATTGATAGAAATTTATTATGTTTTTTTTAGTTTCTGTTAAGTTTTATGCAATCGGGTATTTTGTTTTTTGTAATATTTTAATTTCACATTCTTTTATACAGTTTATTAAGTTCAAATATCCGTTATAATGGAAATTTAAATCTACTTTCAGAGTACACTGACAGTCGACTATCAGTGCTAGTACTATCGCGTAATTAGAAAACACTGTTAAATCACACAAGTATACCAAAATAAGTGAATAAAAAAAAATATTGCTAATTAAAAAATATATATTATTGACTGATAATACTAACTACTAAAAAAATATATTAAAAAAAAAACAAATCGATTGACGTAAGAACTAAGTTTGGTCTCTACAACGCCACAGAGGAATACATACATAAAGTGATAAATACATAACCCTCCTTTGCGTAAAATTTTCTTAACCCTCATACATAAAGTATGAGAAACGGATGTATAAAACGATTTAGATTTTTTTTCAATCTTATTTGCTTAAATGATAGGACCAAGAAAAGAAAAATAAAACCATTTTTAAGTGTATTTTATTTCCTGTTGAACATCACTGACAGGTTTCTTTGTAAGTAGAAATAACTTATATTTTTTTTAAGCTTTACGCTGTATCCAGCACAGAGCATCTGATAAAAGAAAAATTGGAAACCTCGAGTGGGAATCGAACTCACAACCTGTCACGTTTATAGTTAGCCACGTGGACCTCAATTAATACATAATAAACAATTTATAATCAAAAATATATTAAATTATAGCACAACATAACAAAATTCCTTTGAATAAACACTGTATTAATTAAGATGATACAATCTATTTTGTTATTTATTTCTTATTCAATATTTTAACAGAGTACCTGTAATTGTTATATCATTATTTTTGTATGAGCCCACGCATTTCTAATATAAACAACAGATGTGATTTGTTTATTAAGCTATCTTTGTTATTTATTTGTTTTCTATTTTAAGATATTTTTTTTTCCAAGAAAAAAATATTGTATATATCTCAAAATAGTTAGTACCGACTGTATGCATATACAAGAATACAATTGGAATGTTCTATTTTATATTTAATATGTCCGATAGCATTCTTAACTACTTTATAACTATATATATTTTTGTAAAGTTTTGATCAGTGATATTTTTAACTAAATAATTTAATAAATTTTCATATCATATTCATATTTGATCGAGACCGTCTTGGCCCAGGGGCACAAGAGTCACTCAGCACAGGAAATTAAATATTTATTTAAATTTATATTTTCATTTTTTCACTTTGGTGTCGAGCTGCGTTGAGTTCCACCACTCAACACGCAATGCCTCCAAAATTCGGCGGAGAATGGGGAAAGGAGTGTCTTAACACTAGGACACTGCTGTGAGCAGGATTTTTATATTCATATGTTGTATTTATTTTCTTATAAAAAGTTAATTGTTCCAAACACAGTATTTATAAATACTATGTTTATAAGTATAATTTACTCTTTAATTGTTGAACAGATTTAAATACTTGGACAGCATAATTGCGTACTAAAATATAAGCGAGTATGAATTTATTAGAATTGTCGTTTCATGCGGTTCTTGAGGCGTGGTGAGTTGTGGGCTCGATCCCCACCAAAGGGAGTGATTTGGTATATTATTTTTTTTGAGTTCCCCGTTTTGGTATACGGTGTTGAGTTCCGCCACTCAAAACTATTCTCGTCGGCGCAGGCGAAAAATGTATCTAAGTTCTCTTCTGGTCATAACAACAGGTTATCTCTCTACCCTACTTTATGAGCACAAGCGTGCCGTTATGATCGCGACGCTTGTGGGTTCCATTCCCACTCGGATGAATGAAATATTTTAATATTCTCATCTCCTCCTCGCTCTGGCAACGAGGCAAAGAGTGGCGTTGAGTTCCACCTCACAACGCAACATGTCATGTATCTAGAATTCGGCTGAAAGTAGGTAACGGAAGTATTTTGAAAGGACGCAGGGTGTCTAAACTCTAGGTTCCCCATTCACATACTACTATACGGAATACAGCGATAAGCTTAAAAAAACTTACTTGAAAGCAAGTGTTTATCACGATCTCGTTTATCTATTAACCTGAGCTAGATATGAATTTACATGAAACATTCACCTACAAACTTGAAATCGCGATTAACAACAGCAACGGCTATTTTATATCATAATTATTTATAATGATGTATGTATATAGAATATTTTAAAGAAATATTTATTTTAATTTCATAACTTTTTATAGAGATTATCTACTAAACTATTAAATTTACAGAAGCTTCGAACTTCAGCTTCACGCTGTATCCTGCACACAGCAGGCAGAAGGAACCTAGCGTTAAGACACTCCGTTCCCCACTTTCTGCCGAATTCTGGAGGTATTGCGGGTTAGCTTCGAGCTTCTTTGCACATAATAGAGTAGGCACAACAAAAACAAGTATCACTACAATCATATCTCCATTTTCCTTCTGAATTCGATTGAATATAATAAGTTCTTCGATTTTCACGTTTATTACACATTTTAAATGAAACTGTAATTGTTATATCATTTTTCAAACTACCGCCAATGATTTGATATAATAATTATGTCAATTGAAAGACGAATGCCCTCTCAGTGTACCCGTGACCACGGGCTACTGCAAAGTGTTCGAAACGTCGGGTTTCCAAAATGTAAAACCTTAAATATGCGCGATGAATCCTGTTAAAATAATTTAAATTGAATATAATTAAATATAATAAAATTTCTCTGAGTTGCAACCACGAGTACGATGGGCCTCGAAAAACGCTTTGATCTATACTATTTATATAGATTTTATTAAATGTTTATAATAGACAATGTAATATGATTTCACTGCTTATTATTTCGAAAGTCAACATTTTTCATATTTTTTTTTAGCTCACGCTCCACTATAGGGTCATCAGAGAGAACTTGGGAAACTTGGGAAACCGCCCACAAAGATCGCGTTTGCAGTAGGTCTCTTGTGCCCTTACGCCACGACGACCTTAATAACTTTAAAATTTGTAAAGCCTGTTTAAAATTATTTAATTTGTATTATCTGATACCCGCGATATCATTGTCATGGACGCTATGATTATTTTCATTTAACTCCCTCCTTGACATCAAAAATAAGGCTCAGACATTTACTACCTTGACCAAACGCTCTTGCTAATTTCTAGCTTATATCATATAATAAACGCGAAAATAAGCAAAATCACTTTACTTATTTATAGAAAACGTATAATATTTTTAACGAAGCGGGACTCAAACCCGCGCCTCCTGGGAAGCAACCAGGAAATTAACTTTTTTTTAGTAACTCTTTGTCTAATGTAGATTAGCTGAACTTTTGTTTGGTATGCCATGGTAAATTATAACCGACTACTACATTATAACTTATAATATGGTAGCCGGTCCCTTCGAATATAACAGATGTTCCAAATATTTGAATTCGGCGCAGGGGCACAAAGTGTGACTGCCAAAATCGCCAAAATCGACTGATTGCGGGTTTGATCCCCACTAGAGGACATGAAATATTTATTTATTTATATTTTCATTACTTCGCTCTGGTGTCGAGGAAAAGCGCTGCGTTGAGTTCTGCCACTCAACAGGCAATGCCTTCAGATTTCGGGCGAAAGTGGGGGATGGAGTGTCCTAGCACTAGGTCCCCTCTGCCTACCTTGCTGTGTGCGGTATACAGCGTGAAGATAATTTAATTTGGAATTATAAAACAAAGCAATAAAAACATTCAGCAGTAATGCCCCTTAGTGTAAACAAAAACAAAACAAATATGCAATAAAATTCAAACTTAATAACTACATAATATGCTATGAGTATTTATTTGTCTCTTGAAGATTATGTACTGCAAAATTTATTCAACTTTCCTGTGTGAGGATGTCTCGTGATTTACATTTACCTATGTGTATGTAAAATATATGTGTAAGCGACTGGTTATGGGTTCAATCCGAACTGGAGGAAATGAAATATTTATATTAATTTATATTTCAATTTATTCGCTCTGGTGTCGAAGCAAAGGACGGTGTTGAGTTCCGCCATTCAACATGCAATCGTCTTAATACTAGGTTCCTCTACGTGAAGCTGATTTTTTTTTATTTTATATGATATATGAAACACATATTTCCGTGATTGTTTTTATAGATTCCATTTTAAATTAGTCTTATATTCGGTACTCACTCAAGATGATGAATTATTATTTATTAATATTTACATTTCTTAATTCTGGCAACAAGGCAAAGGCGTGGCGTTTAATTCCGCCACACAACATGCACTGGAGAACGAAGTTGGCAATAGGTTCCCTCTGTCTCCTTTGCTAAACGCACGATAGAGTAGCATACAAACATAAAAATTGTATGGTATAAGATCTAAAATATAATCAGCACAGAATATATTAATATATAATAGATATTAGACAGCTACCCTTGGCCGTACTGTCTTTCCGAGTATGATCAACTATCGAGCCGTATTGCATAATAAACATTACACGTCACAAACGTATCAGGAACAATTCCCACAACTTTTAACTAATATAAAAGCCGAAGTATCGCGGATTTTGATGCAGTTAGTTTTTGAACTGATAGTTAAACAGATCAATATGATGAAGTTGGTGGTTTTATCTGTTGTGGTCGCATTGGTGGCCGCCGAGCCCATCGCTCCTCTTTGGGGCGGTCACCTCGGTGCTCCACTTCTTGCGGGCCCGTTGGCCGCCGTCGCAGCCCCCTTGGCGGCCGCTGCTGTCGCTCCAGTGCCTATCGGTCTTGGCAACTACCGAGGCCCACTGTCTCTCGCACCTGGTCAACCCGCTAATGTCTTAGCTGTGGACGGCAGGCCTCTCGACACTCTCGATGTTAACTTAGACCGTGCTGCTCACTACACTGCGAAGGCCTGGAACCCTGCTGGTCTTCATTTGTTGAAGAAAAGATCATTGGTAGCGCCTTGGGCCGCCCCTGTAGGCTTGCCCCTGGCTGCTCGTGTGATCGCCCCCGCACCTATCGCTGTAGCCGCTGTCCACGGTCCCGTTGTAGCTGCTGCGCCAGTTGCCGCCTGGGGTTTGGGACACGGTGCCCGATTGGGACACCTTTGGTGAACACTATGTACAAATATTACGTTAGGCTATAATAATACGAAATAAAGAGAGTTACAAAAATTTTTAATGTTTTTATCTTTAACTATTCTCAACTGAAAATATAATATATATGAATATGTATATTTTACCTTCTTCATGCTGTATCTCGTACTCAGCAGGTCAAACGGAACCTAATGTTAAGACACTCCGTTCCTCACTTTCCGCGAATACTGGAATCATTTTGTGTTGAGTGGCGGAGCTTAATGCCACGCTCAGCCTCGACACCAGAGCGAAGAAATTGAAATTTATATAAATATTTCACGTCTTGAATGCGGATCGGATCCACAAATAATCTCGTTTACAGTTTCACTTTGTGCCCCTGCGCCACGACTGGCTTCTATATAAATATATATCAAGTGAAGTATTATAGACTTGTGAAATTATTAGTAAATTAACCAACAAACAATTTAAAAACATACTTAGACAACTGCTTTTTTAACAATAAGGCAAGATTTAACAAAAAATTGTTTTCCAACAACAATGTACAATAATCGGTACAGTGACTTATAAAAAGTATAAAATTTGCATTTAGCCCGTAAATGCACTCATTTTGTATGAAATTAACAACGATTTTTTTTTTAATTAAATTTATTGAAAATATTTTTACATCCAATTCCCATTTTTTGGATTTTTTTCTGTACGTTCCCATTTCATGCCAAAATACAAATTTTTCACGAAATGTTCGTACTCTAAACAAAACTCTAAGGTTACGATTTTCGATGTATATATTTTCGTATCTTTTGTTTACGTTGACTTCGAAGTTTAATCGTCCTTTGCTTCAAGGGTATATAAAATAAAAATAAAATAAATCAGCTTCACGCTGTATCCCGCACACAGCAGGGTAGGCAGAGGGAACCTAGTGTTTTTAGACACTCCATTCCCCACTTTCTGCCGAATTCTGGAGGCATTGCGTGTTGAGTGGCAGAACTCAACGCCGCGCTTAGCCTCGACACCAGAGCGAAGAAATGGAAATATAAATTTAAGTAAATATTTCATCTCCTCGAGTGGGGATCGAACCCACAACCAGTCGGTTTACAGCCGCTGCGCCACGACTGGCCTCAAGGGTATATCATAACCCTTATATAACCATTACTGATACATTTACGCAATCTTGAAAAAAAAATGGTCTTGACAAACAGTTGAATTATAGACAAGCGTACAACAAAGGAATTATACAGGGGTTTCGTTTTTTCTTTTGATGTACAGAACCATAAGAATGCTAAATATAAAACTTTTAAATAAATCTTCAATTAAAAAAAAATCTCAATTGTACAGTATTCAGGTACTGTTATAATTGCAAATATTTTTGGTTTAAACTATTTTTCTTTATTCGACCTCGTAAAACAAAGCGCAGCAATCGATTTTACCACTCAACATGTATGTGTCTAAAAATAAAATGTTATTAAAATAAATTCTATATGTTTCTCTAAATAAATCAAGTCTGAGGAGAAATTAAGCATTCCTTTTTTTAATTTAAAACATTTTTGTTCTAAAATGACAAATTTCACCTGCATTAATATGAAGATGACGTCAGCTGTCAACATTATGTATTTAGAATAATCAAAAAAAAAGTTTATCTATTGACAACATTATCTTACACAAAATAATATGTTTCTTAAGTTTTTCTATTTAACTCCACCAATGTCAAAACTTTTTATCTAGATTAATCTAGAAATTTGCATCCCCTGATAGTTAATAGTTTTTTTTTTACTGTTTATTATTCTACGATAGTCAATAGTTTTAGGAAGCCAGGGCAAAAAGAAAAAAAAGCATTATTTTAAGGTTCCTTTTGATATTTCCCAAGAATTAAAAAAAAAACAAAAAAATGTTTATAATTCTGCGAAGTACAAGAAAATTAAAAAACAACAAATACGTGCAATTTAAAACTTATTAATCTTTATATTCTGTCTTCATCATCTTTATATATAATCTTAATATTTTTAAATTATCTATGTCTCCAACTTTTTCTACACACATTAATAGTCAAAATAAACTAAGCTTAATTGAAATTTAAGTAAAATTAAAAATTAAAATAATTAATATTTTTGTAACTCTCTTTATTTCGTATTATTATAGCCTAACGTAATATTTGTACATAGTGTTCACCAAAGGTGTCCCAATCGGGCACCGTGTCCCAAACCCCAGGCGGCAACTGGCGCAGCAGCGACAACGGGACCGTGAACAGCGGCTACAGCGATAGGTGCGGGGGCGATCACACGAGCAGCCAGGGGCAAGCCTACAGGGGCGGCCCAAGGCGCTACCAATGATCTTTTCTTCAACAAATGAAGACCAGCAGGGTTCCAGGCCTTCGCAGTTAGGTGAGCAGCACGGTCTAAGTTAACATCGAGAGTGTCGAGAGGCCTGCCGTCCACAGCTAAGACATTAGCGGGTTGACCAGGTGCGAGAGACAGTGGGCCTCGGTAGTTGCCAAGACCGATAGGCACTGGAGCGACAGCAGCGGCCGCCAAAGGGGCGGCGACGGCGGCCAACGGGCCCGCAAGAAGTGGAGCACCGAGGTGACCGCCCCAAAGAGGAGCGATGGGTTCGGCGGCCACCAACGCCACCACAACAGATAAAACCACCAACTTCATCATTTTGATCTGTTTTACTATCAGTCCAAAAACTAACTGTATCGATATTCCTCGTTGCTTCAGCTTTTATACTAGTTAAATCGGTAGCAGTTATTCCTGACACCTTTGTGACGTATCATATTATGCAATAAGGCGTTGGTAGCTGATCATACTCGGAAAGCCATTCTAGCCAAGGGTAGCAATATTAGGAAATGAACAACAGAACTTAGAAAAAAATCTGAAAATTACCTTAAATAAAATGTTGAATTAAATAACTAAAAATAATTATGAATGTCCTTAGGTTTTATTAAATATATTCTTATAATTTTAGCGTTTAGAATTTGTAGATGAATATCTACAAATATATGAGGCTTGTAAGTGGGTGCACAAAATTGATTTATCAAAATATGGTTTTACATTGTAATCAGTACTATTAACTGAACACAAAATGTCTCATTCGGCGGAATGTGGGGAACGGAGTGTCTTAACACTAAGTTCCCTCTGCCTACTCTGCAGTAAGGGGGACACTACGTTAAAGCTGGAAAAAAACTTATTACAATATTAACCTCTGATTTTATAAAAGATTTTCATAAAACCTGATAATTGACCTTTTTTATTTCTCATTCTAACTTCACATAATATACCGCATTTTTGGTGTATCCTAATTTAAGACACTCCGTTCCCCATTTTCCGCCGAATTTTTGGAGACATTGCGTCTTGAGTGGCGGAACTCAACGCTGAGGTTTTACCTTGTTGAACAAGCGAAAAAATGAAAATATTAATGAATAATAATAAATTTTCCCGAGTAGGGTCGAATCCACAACCGTCGCGTTACAGTCAGACTTTTGTGTCCCTAAGCTGCGACTGCCTCAAATACGTTTTTTCATAAATAAATTTTTTTTTAACTAGATCTCTTTCATTGTTTAAAGTTTTATATTTATGAAGGTGAGTATGAGATATATACATACATCTTACAGTAGAATAAGAAAATCGAATGAACACGCTATATCCCGCATATACAAACTCTGTTTCCAACTAAGTTCTATTTTGTAAATTTGCCAACTGCGTACTTAGTTAGTACTTAACAGCAGGATAAATAAAAAGTTCTGGAGGCATTGCGTGTTGAGTAGCGTATGTCAACGCCCTGTTTTGCTTCAACACCAGAGGGAAGAATTGTTTTTTTAATATTTCATTCCCTCGATTGGAAATCGAACCAGCAACTTGTTGCGTTTATGACCAAGCGCTTGTGCGTCTAAGCCATGACTGCTATAAATTATTAATTCCCTTATAATATTTAACTTACATTTTTTTTTACTGTCTGAAAATCGAATTAAGTTTACTTAACTTCGGATACGCTGATGAATACATCGTGAACTGCACCGTAGAATAGCTCCTCATATGATGATTGTAAGGAAGGCAAGGGTGCCTTGCCTCCTAATTTACATCTATGATTATAAGGCAGCAGACCGTTTCTATTTAGGTGATAGGTGATACGTATATAGTGAAACAGAATTACATTGAAAATTTCAAGTTTATTCAAATACGGGTGAGCGGAATACAGTTAAACCTTTTTTTTCAGTTCCACGCTGTATCCCGCATAAGCTGGGTCGGCAGAGGGAACGTAGTGTTAAAAAACTCCGTTCCCCACGTTGCGCCAGGCCGCCTTATGCCTTGGTGCCAGAGAAATGAAAATAATAATTCATTTACGTCCGAGTGGAAATCGAACTTACAACCGTCGCGTTTACAGTCGCACGCTTGTGACCCTACGCCACGACGACCTCTATCAATGTTGATATCAATATATTAATGTAAGTAAAATAACAATATAAACTGAATATTTCTGACATCTTGGTAGCACAATGGGACACTATCTGACTGAATGCGGCAAAGTAATAGGGTCACTTCGATATGAAGAGTTGGTAGTACTTACATTATTTACATTATTAGATCCCAGTAGTGTCTCCAAAAGTGGTAGAGAATAAATAATGCACTATTTTAACATTGAGTTTTCTCTACTTACCATGCTATATGGGGGAAAACGATGAAGTTAATAAAAAACTCTCTTTATTTTGAATGTATACTGAAAAGTATTCCAGTCTTTACCAGTTATTTTTAATGCATTTTTTATTTCTTAACTTAAAATGGTATCAGTAGTTTAGATGATATAAACAAAAAAAATAATATATAGGTAATTTATTCCAAAATAAAAAATAATAATATAAATTCTTATAAAGTAAAGATTTTCTGTATATAAATTTTATGGTCCATAAGAAACTCTATGTTTGCTTTTATAGAGTAAAATTGTTACTATCCTTAATTATAAAAAAAAACTATGTATTATGGTAACTCTCTTTATTTCAATTGATTTTCACAGATTCAACCTAAGTTTTTCACCAAAGGTGTCCCAAACCAATACCGTGACCCAATCCAATACCGTGACCCAAACCTACGGCTACTGGAGCTGCAGCTACAACCGGGGCATGAGCAGCCACAGCGATGGCACCGGGAGCAATGATTCTACCAGCGAGAGGTACACCAATTGGGGCCAAAGGTGCAACAATGGACCTTTTCTTCAAAAGATGAATTCCAGCAGGGTCCAGAGCCTTCGCAGTGAGGTGAACAGCGCGGTCCACGTTAACATCAAGAGTATCTAGAGGCCTGCCATCAGCAGCTATGATATTAGCAGGCTGTCCAGGTGCAAGAGACAAAGGCCCGCGGTAGTTGCCAAGACCAATAGGTACTGGGGCTACGGCACCCCATGCACCAGCTACCAACGGAGCTGCGAGTGCTCCTCCCCACAGAGGAGCTACGACGCTGGGTTTAGCAGCAGCCAATGCCACCACGACCGATAACACCACTAACTTGAACATATTGATGTGTTTCACTGTTACTTTAAGATGCAACTGCATAACGATCTTCGCTGCAACACCTTTTATACTAGTTTAAAACGTAGAAATTATTCCAATATCTTTGTGACGTTCCGTATTATGCAATAAGGCGTTGATTTCTGATCATATTGTACCAAGGATAGGCTAGGTACTTGTATCAGCTATCAGTCAAAATAATTACCATAATAGACCTTATAGTGTTAGAAATTAGTCCTGTATGCCATTAACAGACGTCGCAATCTTTCCGCATCACAAAGGACCATTCACTTTATTTATATATGATAAAAATAATTTATTACAAATATGTACATTTACTAATAAGTCATGTGCTATAAACAATAATTATTTTTGTACAAAATTTCACTTCCTCGACTATATTGTGTAAAAAAACTTAACAAACTTGTCAACATTGCTTGACCCAATTTTTAATTTAATATAAATAAATTTGAATACAAAATGGAACCAAAATGGTTGCCTGTGTTTCTGAGAAACCATTTAAAATGGATCAACCTCCAAGATCAACAACCCCAAATGCCTCACAAAGTGTTTTTGTAAGTTTTTATGGAAAAGTTCGCAATAGCCCTTTATCAGAAAAAACGTATCTGGTTTTTATCACTAAATGGGTTTATTTGAAATAGGTAAGTCCAAGTTTATTCGAATCACAGTGGTTCTTCCATAGAAGAAAATAAAAACAATTATCCAGGTATTCGATACAAACCTTATGATGATTGAAATATAATATAGTGTTCTTTTTTTTCTATTACGCATCTATTTATATATTTTTTCTTTTTGATTGAGCGTCCTGCGATATTTTAAAAAAGTGCAAATGTGTCATTGCACTTTTTAATAATATGGTGTAGCGGCGCAGGGGCACAACGTGTGTCTGTAAAACCGACTGGCTGTACGTTTGATACCCACTCGAGGAGATGAAACATTTACTTAAATGTATATTGCCATTTCTTCAATCTAATCTCGAGGCAAAGCGCAGCGTTGAGTTTTGCCACTCAACACGCAATGCCTCCAGAATTCGGCAGAAAGTAGGAACGAAGTGTATTAACACTAGGTTCCCCCTGCCTACCCCGCTGTGTGCGGGATACAGCATGAAATTGTGTCATCTTTTAAGATAAACCTATGTACATAATTATATATTGCACTATTCAAATTTTATCTTTAATTAAATATAATTGTCTTCCATTAATTGTTCTTGACACCATAATAATATATATTATACACATTTATTTATTAAGGATAGATTATTTTATTGATGAAATGGTAATATTTGAAAGTCACACTGACTACATTTTTTTTAACTACTCATTGCATTTTATTCCCTAATAAACATAATTTAGAGTAACACAAGGCTGTTCTATAAATCTGATAAACTTATTTTTTAGTAGTAAAGACATAATAAAATATTTATTATTAAACATTTTATTTCATCATTATTTCTACGCTTTTTTTGGTTCTAGTAAGAAAAGAAAAGACAATTACGCTGTGAGCATCATAACTAATTTCCTAAATATTTCATATTTTATAACAAATATTATAATAAGAACGGAAAATATAATAAAATAAAACAGACCAAATGCATAACTCTAAAAAATAAGGTAAAAATAAGAGCCAGCAATAAGAGCCAGCAATTAGGGCGGTCGACGAACTTGAAACAAAATAATAAGATTTCTTTCATATCTCGTCTTATGTTACTTAGTTCGGAAAATAAATTGGACAAACAAATAAAATTGCTTATAATACTTAATAATTGTAGAGACCAGTCGTGGCGTACGGGCAAAATGTGACTATAAAACGAGACAAGTTGTGTGTTTGATTCCCACCCGAAAAAATGAAATGTATAATATTTTCATTTTCTTCGCTCTAGTCTCGAGATACGAGAGACGGAGACACGCACTGCCTCCAGAATTCAAGGGAAAATGTGGAACGGAGTATCCTATTGTTAAGACACTCCGTTCCCGCTCACGTTGTAGCATTGCGGATTCAGAGGCGGACCTCAACGCCACACTTTGCCCCGACACCAGAGCGAAGAAATGGAAATGGTCACACCTGGCTCTGGTCTCTTTTGCTTTTATTCTTTTAAGTGTAATAATTAATTTTACTTAATCAGAAAACAGTCACATGTACGTGCATATTATTATAATATAATATTTTTTATATTATATGCTTTGAAATTTAACAAAACTAACTTTCGTTGTAAAATACATTTTCGTTATAAAATATTGTTCTGGACACCGAAAAAAATGTCTGTTCAAAAGGGCCAGGACCATTGTATAGTATGTAATGAAACCATCGCCGCGCAGGGACACAGGAATGTGACTGTAAATGCGGCAGTTGTGGGTTCGATTCCCACTCAGGAAGAATTAATTGTTATTAAATTAATTAGTATTTATATATCTTCGCTCTTGTACCAAGGCACGGCGTGTCGTTGAGTTCCGCCACTCAACACAACGCCTTCTATCTTTCAAATAGCTATTCAAGCAACTGGAGACGGTCGACCTAAAATATTGCATACAATGCAGAAACTATGCAGGAATTTTGTTATTACAGTAACAATATATAATGTTCTCACAATATCCATATTTCGCTTGGTTGGTGTCATGTTAGTGACAGCCTATTAATTAGGTATAAACGGTGTTATAGCGCACTGAAACGAAGGAATTTAAACAATGCTTATAGGCTTAAATTTTTGACCCTGCATAGTTTACCTCAGAAAACAACTTGCGAAATGGAATCCTCATAAATAATATAAAGAAACGGTTCCGAGACGGTCCGTTACAGACAGACGGACAACAAAGCGATCCTTAACTTTGTTGGCTGTGTGTATTCTGTTGTCTGCCTGTCTGTCAAGACCTCGTGACCTCGCGTGGAAGACGCGGTCATAGGATGTTGTGATCTTTATCAAATAGTCTAAAACAAGCGTGTGTACAAGTTTTTGCTACATTTTATACGTAATTCGTTGTGTGTGTAGAGTATGTCATAAAATAAATGTGTACAAATTTACATATGTAGTTAATTTCATACAAAATTGGTGCATGCGCACGCAAATTTAAGTTTGTTAACTTTATTGTCCGCGTAACCAAAGGCTTTAAGGCTTTAGGATTTTCCCCATTATTAATTTACAATAAAGAAATTTAGCAAGAGAAAACTTACAGTACAAATAACGAAAACTGAAAATTTCAATTACAGAAAAACATCATTACAAAATATATTTGTAGTTTATTTCCAACAAAAAGAGTGCTACAAGGTCTAGTGACGTACAATCCTAAAATTGATACCAAACTCTCGATGAGCGAGTCCGACACGCACCTGACCGGTTTTCGATTTATATATAGAACACATATCCACCCAGTAATTAGTTTCGCCACCCAGTTCAGTGTCCTGGAAGTGGAACAACAGGGATGACCTTTATTAGTTTGTCTCTCTTCCCTACAAAATACAAATTTAACGTTATTTACATAAGCATTAATTAACGTCTCTGAGTGCAAGTATGTGATATTCACATACAAAAATTAAGAGTATAGACTCTTAAAAGTATTATTCAAAGATTTGTTTTGTTTTAGTAAAATATTATAGGCTTCTTATAGGGCAAATAATTTCTGGCGTTTTTGAAAAAGCCAATATATTTTTTAACGTTATACAAAACTTGATACTATTATAGGTATAATACGATAAATATTTTTTTAATTCAATATTTCCAGGATACTTTCTGAGAATCTTTAGAACATAAAACATTAGTAAACGAAATACAGTATCATATTTATATTCATTAAGACGTTAACATTTAATGTCTTCTTTTACATTTTAAAAATTTTATTGTACATCTCTATACTACTCATAATATTAGATACAGAGTAAATATTTATGTATGTCTGATTGTTTGTAAATTATTTTTTTTTAAAAAGTTTGTAAATAAACTCAATAAATGTTAACCCATTTTCTTAAATCTTTCACTATTATAAAGCTACGTTATTACTGATTAACATAGGTTATATTTATTACTAGAAAAATTTAAAAATCCCTAATAAAAATTCAATAATATAACCTAAGGAGTTGAAAAATTAGCATAAACTGTCTTAAAGAACAAAAAAATATTCTACAAAATTAAAGAATATATTCATATCTACAAAAAAATTCTCGATATCCATACGTTTTTTTTGTCCTTGTCCAAATAACAGTTATCAATCTAAATTGAATCTGAACCTAGGCCCGTATCAACCGCTCTCAACTCCGCGATCAGTTCTAAGATCTGCCGCCGTTTTCTATATTATATTTCATAAATTATATATGAATGCAAACGGCATCTTAAGATCGATCTCAGGTCAACCATGCTAGATTTTGTCTCGGGAAAAGCGGAATTATTAAAAGACCAAAGAACCTTGCTTCTTTCACCAGAAGCGGAGCCTACAAACAATTTGTAATTTAACAATTTTTTTTATTACATATCAATTTATTGTATGGTAGAAAGTAATATAATTTTTTATTTTTATTTAAAAAAATTACACTATAGTTATAACTGTAGCTGTTTGTTTTACTCTGTACCTTAACTAAGTCCTCAGAGTATATCTCTGGAGTTGTTAGTAACTCATAAAAAGATTATAGTATATATAGTAGTACAAAAATCCTCAAAGTGCGTAAAATAATCCACAAAAAGCTGGGCCATGCCCGCTCCATTAGATATTGCGTGTATATGATGGCGAAGATTTTAGAAAGATTGCCACAACATTCATCTTTCTTTCATTCTTCTTCTGTAATATTGACGTTACGCTGCCACATGACAGGTTCAGTACCATGTTTGACCGTACACTCGCCGTCTCATAATTGCAGTTAAAGCATCATTAAACCTGTTAATAGCAGCGATATACCTTTCCTCATCCATCTCTACTGAACATACTTCCCAAATATTCCAATTAGGTCACTTGCTCCAATATCTTATCATTCACACTGATCTTGCATAATGTCCTTTCTTAATTTTTTTTAAATACTAGTCAGACATCTTTGTTTTAGTGACAGCTATCCAAATACAAATTTAAAAAAAAATAATATACTTAAACAAGATTGTAATCTATACGAATCAAAAATTAAACACGTAAATATACCTATTGAATGAATATTTTTTTAAAAAAGGAAATAAAATACATTATATAGAAAGTTAATATCAATATAATAATAGAACCAGCGCAGCATCTTATAATTAAATTTTCTATATTTCTGTAATTCATTATATATTTAAAATTTTTACTTACCTACCACTAGATTCTGGAATATATTGGCAACGCAAACGACGCGGCTATAAGATAGTTTCTCAGTGCGCTACAAACACCACCTTTAAGGTCATGGCAAACACAATACACAAGTTCAAAAGCGAATAAAACTTCGTGTAAGTACAACGTGTGTGGTGTGTTGCAGCAATAAATAATTTGGAATTTAATTTTTATTTCTTTTTCTTTTTAAGAAATGGAACATTATAACTTTTAATTTTTTTTTTCTAAACTTTTTTTTGGTGGAAATGTACACTGCACTGTGTCACATATCAATGCACGCAAATGAAAATAATTTAAATATAGAACACTCAGTTAATATTATTACATAATTTATTATTATATTTAAAAAAATATATTACTTGCATCTTAATACATTTTTCTTAAATATCGTGTATATTAAGGAAAATATAAATGATTCTTAAATCTATGATATAGTATTAATATTAAAAATAAGCCTTAAATTAAAAAACTAAATAATTGTTTTCGAAAAGGTCTGAGGTTTAAAAAACGACCCGTTGAGTCTTCTGCTTTCGCTACACAATAAAAATAATTTTCTATTTCTTTGAAGACTTTTAATTTAATTAAAATCGGTTATTTAGACATCGGAAATCGAACTTCGACTTATTTACCTATCCGCATCACGTCGAATGCCCCATATATAAAAAACTTCCGTAAGTGAGTAACTGACAGACAACAAAAGTACTGAACTTAGTTGAAATATGACATGTAAAAAAATTTGAAAAGATTAAATTTTGCTTTTTTATAATTTTAATTGGAATATTTTTTTTATATTTTTTTTTCTTTAACCTGCGTAATTTTAATAAAAAAATAATAATTTATAAATGTAACAAAAATAACTCAAATTGACAATGAAGTTATATAACATTTGTAAGTTATGGAGCCAACAAAATCTTAACTTTTCTAAGTAAGCCCAAAAAGAGAAAAAATAAGAAAAGATGCTTTTTGTTGTTATCAATGAACAGGAAATCGAAAGTCTGTCGAAAAATTCGTAAATTGAAAACTATTTATAAAAATATGTTTTCTTTGGGAAGCAATTTGAACTCGTATAACTGCACAATGATTTAACTTTAAAAGTAAAAATAAATCAGCTTCACGTTGTATCCCACTCACAGCAGGGTAGGCTGTAGGCAAAAGGAACCTAGTGTTAAGACACACCGTATCCCACTTTCCGCCGAATTCTGGAGGCGTTACGTGTTGAGTGGCGGAACACAACGCCGCACTATTGCCTTGACACCAGAGCGAAGAAATGAAAATATAAATTTAAATAAATATTTTATTTCCTTGAGTGAAGATCAAATTCACAACCAGTCGCGTTAACACTCACTCTTTGTGCCCCTACGCCACGACTGGCCTTACCAGAACACAATAATCATCAAAGTGTAAAAAAAGAAAATTCAATTTCAATACAATATACAATAGAGCCTTAATATCATGTACAATTTAATATGTAACAATTTCCGCTATTGAACGAAACCGGACAGCATTTCAAGGGTACCACAACCTGTACGTAAAAAAATCTTGCAAAAAAAACTCGACCAACTATTGACCAGCCCACTTCCTTCTCAATCTTATATGCGTGTCTTAAATCTTGTTGAGCGTAAAGTATGCTTGTGCTTAATCGTAAGTTATAAAAATTTATGAGAAAAAGTTGAATTTTAAATAATCTGAGAAATGTGTAAATGTATTAAGTTTATTTTATAAATAGGATACTATATATTGAAGGCAACTACACAACTCATTGATTATTATACTATTATGTTGTCTCCTTTTGTGCTATTTAAGTATACAGGAAAAGTTGTTGATATAATATTTAACAAAAATATTTGCCCAGCATACTTTTTTTTTATTCAATTGAATCTTCTCTTGTTCTGATCTGACCTTATCACACAAATACTGGTCTCTATAAACAATAAAAACATACAGGTGGATGCGTCTGCGCTCCTTTTACGGGAGCAGCATATAGAGTAGATTATTTTAAAGCTATACCTAAAAAATGAATCAGGATTTGTCAACAGCTTAGACGTAGTTTTTTTTTTAATTTAAGCGTGACGTAGTTACGAATAGATACCAATAACGTAGACTTCCACTACTACAAAAATACTAGTAAACGTTGCCGATCTGCCACTTTTCATTCTCAAAAAAAAATACCAGAACGAGGGATATTTCTCGTTCCATTTTATGTAGTAATTACGTATAAATCTATTATTATAATTTTCTATAAATCTAAACAACGTTCAACTTCACCATCAACACCTACGAATCGATTTCTTGTATGAGGCGTGTTCGATGCTGTCGCTTTGCTAAGTTAGTGTCTATGTGCAGCATTCTTAACTTATAGCGTTTTCTTTTATGTTTTGTTTGAAAAAATAACTTTTTTATTTTTGTCAAGATCTCTTTTGTTTTAATTGTATTTTTTATACAGTAGCTAAAATTGTGCTTTCATTTAAATTGATGATGACCAAAACATTTTATATATAATTTTTATTAATGTAGTTACAATAATACATGAGTACAATGAAAAGTAGTAGGAACCAATGCACCAAAGGCCTTTAGTTACGTATAAGGAGAATAAATCTAATAAATAGTTATTAACAACAATTGAATTAATGGCACAGACAAGTTGATCTAATATAGAAAGGTTATTAAAAAAATATTTTCTTTTGTTTTCATATTTATTAACGAATAGAAATATAATATAAAAATTGTATTGCTTTTCACATTGAGGATCAATGAATTGTTATCCAAAATTTAAGAATTGTTGGCTATAGCTAAACATTCTAATAAAGACCTTAAAAAGACCTTTTCTCAAAAAGAATAAACGTTTTTCTATTTAAAATAATTTATTACGTCCAATCGATTTGGAAATATGAACAACAATCATCTTAACGTTAAAAACATTTATAAAGAATTTTTACAAGTAATCTCAACTTTAATAATGAATTTAATTAACAATGAAGACAGTGAAAATGTTTTTAATTAAGAATTTGTTAGAGAACTTATTTTCTATATTTCTATATTTTATATCTTTATTTTATTTATTGTTTGATTGAGATTGTGACGCAGTGGTAGAAGTGTGTACGACTATTAACGCGGTGCTTATTACATTTTATTTCCCAGTCCCATTCCTCTTGAAACGGCCACTAACGAAGAGCTAAGTAGCGTGTTCGTTGACGTGCCTTTGTCCTGCCTGATGATGATAATGATAATGATAACAATTCGAAACTCGTGAACTCACACAATGTCTTAACTCGGACAGACAATAGAGGACGTATTACCCAGTAACTTGATACTATACTTTTTCTAGATACAAAGCTATACCTAAAAAATATTATCAAATCAGCTTCACGCTGTATCTCGCACACATCAGAAAAGGCAGAAAGAACTTAGCATTAAGACATTCCGGTTCCCACTTTCCGCTGTAATTCTGGATGCATTGCGTGTTGAGTAACAGAACTCAACGCTGCACTGTGCCTCGACACCAGAGCAAAGAAATGAAAACATAAATTAAAAAAAATAAATCATTTCCTTGAATGGCGATCGAACCCACAACCAATCGCGCTTACAATCACACACTTGTGCCAATGCGTCACGATTGGACTGATTGGACAGATTTTTTTATCGAATAATCTGTCAATACCATTTCTGTACTTCTCGCTGTTCAAAGTTGAGAATTCGAACGATCTTACGGCGAATGGTCAACCGCGCAGATCACCTTGATCCATTTAAGCTAAGACCAGTACTGTAGAGCTTAATATAATTATACAAAAGGAATCAATAAAAGTATATGAGTAATAAAACATTTAGTGTCTTCTTGTTTGTCCGTAATAATTAAAGTTGTAAAAAAACGAATAAATTATGATGTCGTATTATTTTAAATACACATAGGCAATACATGTATGTGCCTATATGTATTTAAAAAACAATCAGCTTCACGCTGTATCCCGCACACAGCAGGGTAGGCAGAGGGAACCTAATGTTAAGACACTCCGTAACCCACTTTGTGCCGAATTCTAGAGGCATTGCCGTGTTGAGTGGCAGAACTCAACGCCGCGCTTAACCTCGACACCAAAGCGAAGAAATGGAAATATACATTTAAGTAAATATTTCATCTCCTCGAGTGGTGATCGAACCCATAACCAGTCGGTTTTATATATCTCAATATTAGTTAGGAAGAGAGAGATACTACTAATATATTTTTGTGCCCTTTTCACCAATTACATATTAAGGCTTTACATATTAAGTACCAGTGAGGCCAGTCGTGGCGCAGCGGCACGAGGTGTGACTGTAAAACCGACTGGTTGTGGGTTCGATCCCCACTCGAGGAGATGAAATATTTACTTAAATTTATATTTCCATTTCTTCGCTCTGGTGTCGAGGTTAAGGGCGGCGTTGAGTTCTGCCACTCAACACGCAATGCCTCCAGAATTCGGCAGATAGTGGGGAACGGAGTGTCTTAACACTAGGTTCCCTCTGCCTACCCCGCTGTGTGCGGGATACAGCGTGAAGCTGACATATTAAGTAGCAGAAAAATCAAAACGCGTTGTATTTTTGTTTTAGTTTCACGCTATATCTCGCACATGTCACGGAATGTTTAGTCACTTCATTCCCTACTTTCCACCGAATTCTGAAGTCATTGAGAGTTAATTGGCGGAATTTAACGCCACTTTTTTCCTGGCCACAACCCTATGACCCACAACCTTCGCTTGTTTAATTTGGCCTCATCATAAGCTATCTTATGTTTGATTGTTCATTTATTATGATTTTGAATTGAAAATAGTATTTGTCGTTTGAATTCGATATATTCAACATTAAAATATCAAATTTAAATCAAAATAAATATATTCTAGAACAATATTTAAGAAACAATACGTATATTTAAGTCTACTTGGAGTAGAGTCTACGTTTGAAATATGAATTGAGAGATCAATATACAAAATACATAGAATAGAGTCTACTGAATTCTATGTTGCTTTAAAATAAAATACAACCAATAAAATATATATAACGTAAATTTTCATACATATGAGTACAAAACCTTTTAAAAGATACGAAAGTAAGACAATTTACCTTGTTAATAACAATATAGAACTTGTTAATAATAATAATATGAAATCGTCGTGGCGCCGGGTCACAAGGTCTTGACTGTAATGCAACAGGTTGTGGGATCGATTCCCATGCGAGGAAATGTATTATTATTTATAAATATTTTTAGTTCTCAGCTCTGGCGCCAAGACAAAAGCCCAGAGTTGAATTCAACGCGCATTGCTTTGAAAAAATCAGTGGGAAAGTGCGAAAGAAGGTGTCCCAACTCTACGTACCCCGCTGTGTGCATGTGTATACGTTTTTTATAATTTGTAAATATATATATTTAATAGAAGAAAGCAAATAATACCTACCATTTGCTTTCTTTTCTCAATAAGAAAGTAAGAAGCTATATTAAATTTGATAAAGTGTCTCTATGTCCTACAAATGTCATAAAAATGGTAAAGTACCTCAATGGAAATTACAAAAAATAATAATAGAAATTAAATAGGCAATTTAACCTTTTATAAATATAATGTACTGTCTTATTTTGCTTATTTCTTTAACGATGTCATGTTAATTTATTTAAAATCTACATAGTGTACTTTGTAATCAAATCTATTTAACATCCGCTTCGCTTTTATGGTAATGTATGTTGGTGGCGGCTTACGAATTGTTGATCATACGATCAAAACAAACCTACATAGGTATATACAAATAAAAATCGAAACAAATCTAATAGAAACAGAGAAGCCGATTTTGCTTTAAATATCAATTCAATTCAAGACCAATAGATAATACTACAATATTCAGAAAATATCATTAAATAAGCGCTTTAATAATTTTTAACCAAGGTTGTTTTTTTCTTTTGTTAATTTAAAATTTTCTCCTATTTCCATTTTAATTCCCAGTTTTGTTTAAATTAGTTGACTAAACCTATTAATGTAATAACTTAGGTTAGTATCAATATATATCATAGCAATCATTTTATTAATTTGTCAATAAAATATAGATTAACTTATAGACAATATACTTTCAAAAGGACATACTAATGTATAATATTAATATACATATATATTCTATTAAGGCCAGTCGTGGCGCTATGGCACAAAGTGTGACTGTAAAACCGACTGGTTGTGGGTTCGATGCCTACTCGAGGAGATAATTTATATTACCATTTCTTCGCTCTGGTGTCGAGGCAAAGCGCGGCGTTGAGTTCTGCCACTCAGCACGCAATGCCTCCAAATATTCGGCAGAAAGTGGGGAACGGAGTGTCTTGACACTAGGTTCCCTCTGCCTACCCTGTTGTGTGCGGGATACAGCGTGAAGCTAATTTAATTTATTTATTTAATTTATATATTCTACAAAGTATGAAGGTTACACTATGAAGTATGAAGGTTTTCTTTCCGTATAACTTGTATTGTGAGAAACACTATAGTTGTCACTTGACAGATACAGCAGATTGTTCCACATTTCTAGGAAACCTATTGTCCGTATTCATTGAGCTTAGAAAGCAATATTTGCAACAGACAAAGGCTTATTTAATAACACAATTCTATGTTTTATTGTGAACTTTATGTAAGTTCATTAGATGAATTATATGAATTAATAATGTCATTAGACACAATGTGAGGATAGATCATTTTGTAAGCTTTCTATTGCTATACGTTTTTTAAGTTTACTTATTTTATATATACCTATATATGTTTTTCAAGTAGGAAAACTTTGAGTTCTCTACTTGGAACTATTAAATTTATGTGATCAACATTATCAAGGGGAACTTAACCCTATAACTATCGAAATAATCTTAACTGGGCTCTCTCTCTCTCTCTAATTTTTAAATAGTTATATAAAATGAAATTGTACTTGTATTTTCACTTTTTTTTTGCTTTGGCTTCATTGAGACTATACATTAAAAAATACTACAGTAGAGATTGCTCTTACGTTTAACAACACCCGCCATAATCGAATATAATATTGGTATCCAGATAACGGCATTAAGAGATATGTGAAATCGCTACCAACTGTATTAGCCCGAAATTTAAAAATAGTATTTTTACCAGTATTTTACTTTTTTTACAAGTATTTTTAACAATATTGTTACCTAATCTGTAAGCAAATTCAATATTATATTTTATATTAAATTTGCTTGCAAATTTAAAATAATAATTTATAAAAACAATTAAGAAATCTCAACGTTTTTTGTTATTATTAAACTAACTACCTACTATATACAGTCCTTTTTCTTCTTTGTAAATATTAGCTTAACCTCTATATTAGAAATATAAAAATATTTTAAGTATTATTTATAGTTTGTTATTGGCATTCCATTAATATATATATAGTGTTAGGTATGTAGCGCAATAGTGGCTGATGAAATGACCCTAGAACTTGCATCATTGACATTCAACTTTTACTTGAACTAAATAATGGTGGAATATTAGTATTTATAGGAAAACTTTATGAAAGCAATATTATAACAACACTGCGAGTAAGCCATGGCGATACTTTATACAACCTTTTTCTTTTTTTTTAGCTTCACGCAGTATCTCGCACATGACAGGGTAGGAGGACCTGGGTACCTAATGTTAGGACACTGACTTCCATTAAGACCGGTACGGTCCGGACCGGAACGGTATTTTCATGGTTATAGGGCTAAGTTTTCGATTCCCACTATCCACCGAATTCTTGCGGAGTTGCGTGTTCAGTGGCGGAACTCAACGCTGCGCTTTGCCTTGTTACATGAACAAAGAAATGAAAATATTTAATATTTAATCTCTTCGAAAGGGAATAGAATTCACAACTGTCGCATTTATAGTCGCACACTTGTGCCCCACCACGACGACGGCCTGAACATTTTAATTCATACTTTTAATATATGTAAATATAATACATTTTTAACATTTTTTAAAGTATTCCACATGTAGGAAAATACGATTATATGTACGTTTTCTAAATAAGTATAAATATAATAAAGTTGCTATAATTTTTTTAACTTACTATTTTTTTTTAATACAACACGTTAATTTCATTTACGAACAATGAACATGACCTACAATGTATCTGAACAAGGTTGTTCCTTATGCATTTATATCTTGTATATCAAATCAATAATAAAACAATTATACAATTTATTACCAAACGTTATTGCGTTTGGTTTTCGCATACAATTGTATTTATAATAAATAAAATTAAATCAGCTTCACATTGTATCCCACATACAGCAGAATAGGCAAAGGGAATGTAGCGTTAAGACATTCCGTTCCACACTTTTCTCCGAATTCTGGAGACATTGCATGCTGAATGGTGGAACTCAACGCCGTACTTTGCCAGACACCACAACAAAAAAAATAATATATAATTGAATCGAAATGAAATGAAATACTTTTATATTTTCATTTCTTCGTTCTAGTGTCGTAAGCGCGGCGTTGAGTTCGGGACTTAACACGCAATGTCTCTAGAACTCGGCGGAAAGTGGAACCGAGTATCTTTACACTATAGGTTCCCTCGGCCTATCCTGCTGTGTGCGGGGTACAGCGTGAAGTTGATCTATATACATATTAATACGTGAAGCAAAAACTTTGGAGCTCTTTCTATAAAAATTGCACAGGCGCTGTACAAAATTTGGCACACTAATAGTTTATATGTAGGAGAAGGGTAGAATGCTAATATTTTTAACTAATGTATAAAAAACATATTAAATCAATAAAATAAGTAAAACACACACCACCATTCTATGACAATGCACACTTCCGTATAAAGTGACATACACGTTGTTATGGCAACGCGTATTATACGCGCCAATTGGTTCTCTATTATTTATAAATATTTTATAGGAAGTATCTTTAGTTTAAATAATAATTACACAAGACCTTCGTGGCGCAGGGGCACAACCTTTACAGTCAAAATGAGACGGATAGGTTGTTGATTAATATTTTCTGTTTCCTCACTGTGGTAACTAGACAAACCGCGGCGTTGATCTCCACCACTGGACACACAATGCCTAGAGAATTAGACGGAAAGTTAGAATACCTTTCAAAGCTGAATCCAATTCTTAAAATGTTTAATTGGCGTCAAGTTTTAATTCAAAATAAATATATCCTATATTGTACCTAATGCTAACCCACAATTCCCCACTTTTCGTCTAACTTTAAAATATCAAATACTCAAAAAACTACAATTTCCTGTAGTTCTTTGTGTGGCGCAGGGACACAAGCGCGAATGGTTTATAAGAATCAATTACTCCATTTTTATTTAGTTACTTAGATTTTTTAAGTTTTTGTATAAATGTATGTATAATTAAAAAACTACAGGGAAAATTCTAACAATAATCTCTGAGATCCAACTAAAATAAAGAAAAGAGAAATTTAATTGAATGTGATAATAAAATGAAATGTGGCAACTAAGAGTTATAACAGTTACTCAATATGGCAAACAGTTTTAGATCACTCTAAGATAAACTTCGCAAACAATAGCACGTGGTTTAGTTATGTTGCAACTTTCATACATTTAAGATAATTTGTAAACTTAAGATCTTTTATGCGTGCTTGTGTTCTTTAGCGGTCTATTCGTGGTGATAAAGTATAGTGTTAGGCTGGGACACACATGTGGGCTTAGGAATATGGGGGTTGAGTGGTCCTGTGCCCACCCCATAAATTATACTAACAAAAAATTTCGGAAGGGCTGTACTTTTGCTTTGAACAGATATGTTGAAAGCCCCGCACCCCCCATACACAATTAAATATTTCAAAATATACAATATTTTTTTTTTTCATATCCTTATATGTCGCAATTAGGGATAGAGTAGTGCAAATTCTACTACATGCAGAATTTGCATGTAGATATTTTATTGAAATAAATGTAGATATTTTATTGAATTTAAAAATACGACTTATATGACTTATTAGTTAATGGCTTCTTAACATTAAAGCCGTTAAGTAATATTAAAATGGCGAATAATTTATTAATTTCTATGTATTTTATCATAAAGACAATACTATTTATCTTACTATTGAGCTCTCCATTAAAAAAAACAATATATTTATTTTTAACATTTTTAAAGTATTAATCCACTCTTAAGAAAGAAAAATACTTTCTTAGAAAACGAATAAAAATTTGAACGTAGCGGGACTCGAACCCGCGCCTGCTGTAAACCGACCGATTGTAATGGATAAAATAAATAATATCGTTGTATGTATATACAAAGCCTTACCACTAAAAGTCATTGTGTAATTCACAGATTCATAATCAGGTCAAGCGCGTTATCTCGGCTGACCAAAGACCATTTCCTGACATTTGAGATATTCTAATAACTAAAGTTTATCCAAGATGAGATTTCATTTGATTTGAGATATTGAAAAATATCCCACAATCGACTGGTTGTGGGTTCGATCCTCACTCGAGGAGATGAAATATTTACTTAAATTTATATTTCCATTTCTTCGGTCTGGTGTCGAGGCAAAGTGCGGTGTTGAGTTCTGCAACTCAACACGCAATGCCTCTTAAATGGAAGGAATGAATTAGGCAGAAAGAGGGGAATGGAGTGTCTTAACACGTTCACTGCCTACCCTGCTGTGGGCGGGATACAGCGTGAATCTGATCTGATTGTGTAAGACATAAACGTCCAAGAGAAGTTTTTAACTCCAAATACTGAAAACTAACTGTGTATTTATTTGTGCTGTATATACCTATATTTAAAATGATAATGATTATTCTAATAAAGTACCAAGAACATGCATAGTATAATATATATCGACATAATGACCTTATTACCAACCGTAATTACTAAAATCTCATCAGAACTGCTTTCCTAGCTAGTGGCAGCTTTATTTTATTTAAGTGCTGAGACTTATTCGCCCACAATTCAAAAATACTTGCCAAAGTCTATTAAAAAAATATTTTAAATTTAAATTTAAATTTAAAAAATCACACTAACCCTTAAAAAACAGCGTCGCCATAGATAATAATTAGTCTGAATATTCGTACGTAAAACCGTATATATTTTGGAGTTATTAAAAATATAAGAAGTGTAAACTTTTTATAATATACTTACAGCCCACTCGCGGCTTCGCCCGCATACCATTTGCCAACAGATTGATACATTCAATCATAAACAACTCATCTTCCACTGCTGTCCACTGCGCAGCTTCTTAAGAGGATGTCATCTGCGGCACCACTCGAGTTGTTTTCGTTCACTCGAGTGACCATTTTTATTTTATATTTTCTAGAAAAGTATACGTCTAAATAACATAAAATTTTCCTTAATAATGGAATAATTTTCGCTAGTAAATTTGAATGTTAATAAAAAATATCACCTTGGGAAATTCTATTATTGTTTGTCATAAAATATTGCTACTTATTTATAAAAGATAGATACATGGCGGCTCGGACTTTATTTTATAAATAATGAAATTGAATGTTTATGTAGTACAATGTACATATATAACATATATTTAACTATTTATGGAAACTAAGAATCAAATCGTAATGTTATAGCGGGTTCGAGTCCTGCTACGTGCAAATTTTTATACGTTTTCTAAATAATATCTATTTTTTCACCTATCTATGAATTATAAGTTAATTCATTTAATAAAATATATGCGAGGTATAGCTCTATAAGTATATTGTTGTAATATTAAGAAAAGCAATCAAATAATGTAAAAATAGAAACACACAGTTTCTAGTTCTAGTGACTTTTGCGCTGATTTTGGTAAATTTTTTGTCACTCTTAGTCCTAATGAACGTGGAATCAGCATTTAAATTAAGCAATCTTATATCTCAATTAGTTGAGGTATGAGCTATGATAATGACAAAAAAAATTAGGGTCTTTGACACCACGTGAAATTCCAGAATCTTAAAGAAAAATAGTGGGAATGATTTTTGCAACTGCACTCTATAAAAGTATGTATTAAACTAAAATATTAACTTTAAAAGGCCGACGACTTTAAAAGACTGAAGCCGTCGTAACGCAAAGACACAAGCGTACGACTGTAAACGCGATTGTTGTGCGTTCATAAAAAACCCTCATTTTGATAACCAGATAAAATTCAGCTTTGAGTTCTGCTGCTCAGCACGTAATACCTTCGGAACTCGACGGAAATTGGGGAACGGCGGAGTCTTAATAGACAAAGAGCTTAACACTAGGTTCCCAGGCTTACTCAGCCTATCCTGCAATAAAAGGTATGCTTTTAAAATCTAAAGCTTCTCACTGTTCCTGCTCTCTTATTAAGCAAGCTAAATTAAATAAAAAAAAATCGAAAACCAGCTTATCGCTGCATCTCGCACGCAGCAGGGTAGACAAAAGGGACCTAGTGTTAAGACACTCCGTTCCGCACTTTCCGCTGAACTTTAGAGGCATTGCGTATTAAGTGGCGAAACACAACGCCGCGCTTTGCCTCGAAACCAGATCGAGGAAATGGAATTGTAAATTTTAAGTACATATTTAATTTCCTCGTACGGGGATCAAAATAAATGAGAATTACTAAAGATAAGCAGTTACAAACAGAAAAATCAAACTTAAACCACATAATTAGATACAATCAACACAATATAACGCGTATTAACTGACTATAAAGCAATTCCTTATTAGGTGTATATGAGTTACCTCGCTATTTATTTTCACGGCATGTTGGGTATGTAGGCATTGGCGTACCGCGATATCAAAAGTTATCTAGAAATATTGTATTTCATTATTTTTATTTAATTTTTATTTAAATATTTAAATTATTCATAATTTTTTATTAGTATATAGATATATGAAATATGTATAACAAGAACTGGACTATAACGCATTGTATCGTAGTTTAGTTAATGTCTGTTACATTTAATATACTTTATGCAATAATAATATTTTAAGTAAAAGTAAATAAAATTACCTAATAATAAAATAATATACTATAAATATATATTTTTTGTTTTTGTTTTTTTTGTTTTCATATTTTTATTATCAAGTAAACCAAATAAAAATACAGTGGCGCAGAGGCACAAACTGTTCGATCCTCACTCGAGGAAATGAAATATTTATTTAAATTTATATTTCCATTTCTTTGCTCTGGTGATGGTAAGTGAGGAACGGAGTGTCTTAACACTAGGTTTCCTCTGCTTACCCTGCTATGTGCGGGATACGGCATGAAACTGTTTTTTTTTTTAATGTAAATTAAAATTTTTGAATAAGGTAAGCAGAGACTCTATTCTATGTCATTTTACAAATGCTTACACGAAGATATATGCTATGAATATGCTGCATAGGATAATTGTGGCCATTTTGTTTGGTAGTCTAATAAATTAACAATTAGAATTGAACTTTAGATGATTCACAGAGTAGCTATTCTACTGGCCTTCACGGTGCTATTTACAAATATGTGTTACTTATGTATAAGGCCTTATATTTATTTTAAATGTATTTTTCTAGATTACATTTGTTGGATATGTTTTATAATATGTTAATACTATTTTTATCTTTTAAAGATATGGAGCGTAATATATTTTTTCTAGACGGTAGTAAACTACTGATCACCTATTTGATAACTAACTTTTCAAGGTAAATTTATATTCAATTCGAAATGAATTGTATTTGAAAAATATATCTGAATTAGTTTTCATTATTGAAGCAAAACTTGACTACAGAAAACACAACACTCGTTTGTAGAAGATTCTTTATTTTAGTTCACTGCATCTCACTGTCCCTGTCTTTGAGGCCAGTCGTAGCGCAGCGGCACGAAGTGTGACTGTAAAACTGACTGGTTATGGGTTCGATCCCCACTCAAGGGGATGAAATATTTACATAAAATTTATATTTTCATATCTTTGCTCTGGTATCGAGGCAAAAGTGCGGCGTTGAGTTCTGCCACTCAACACGCAATGCCTCCAAAATTCGGCAGAAAGTGGGGAACGGAGTGTCTTAACACTAGGTTCCCTCTGCCTACCCTGCTGTGTGCGGGATATAGCGTGAAGCTAATTTAATTTAATTTAATCTCACTGTCCCTAACAGCACTTCCAATAAAAGCTACTTCTTTCGTAAAGGAGAGAATATCACTTTAAAAAGTAAATGCTAACTCTAATAAGCTACGATTCGATTTCACTGCATTTTTGACCATTCGTTTTTTTTCTTCAGGTTTTTGCATATTTTTAAGGACTACAATGTCAAAGTAGTTATCCATTTAAAAAAAATATCCTGAAATTTACAGCCTTTGCCATATCAATAAAATATTATTATTATTAATAAAATAAGATACAGTAATGAAAATAATGATAATTATTTCTTTTTTTTTTCTATATAAGGGTCCGGCTGACCTTGAATTCCAATACATGGAATACTGTGATACTGAACAAAGTAAAGGAATAGATCTAACTATAACAAAAAGAAAATTTAATAGAACAATACACGTTTTTGACGTGATTTACAAACGGAATATGATATCGATAACTCTCTCACAGTAAGTGATATATAGTGATAGTGATATATAGTGAATAATATTTATATTTAAGTGTAACTTCGAAAATCAGATACTCCTAATAATGCGTTAACTAGCACGAATAACGTTTACATACTATTATGTCTACTAGAGTACTATGGTACTCTAGTAGACATACCCCAAATAATAGTATATATTCTAGGGTATCCTATTAGATACCCTAAAATATGTACTATTATTTGCCATAGTAAGACATCTAGTTTGGTATTTGATGGTAGAGGTTAGAAATACCCGATTTTAGGAGTTACCCATATGCTCCTTAAATTATGTGTCCTTTAATATTATTCTTTTGAAAAAATATTTTAACGTACAAAATCCTATCAAATGCGAGTTAGAGTATCGTAGTATTTTTTTAACCCTGAATGAATATAAAATTGGTCGGCGCATGCACTAATAAATGAACTACAAATATAAATTTACTGTTTTTGGGGTTCCACGCCTCAAAAGAAAGAAAAAACGAAACCCATACTATAAGGGTTTGTTTAATTTATTTTGTCCGTCTGTCTGTATGTTTGTCCATCTGTCAAGGCCATTTTTTTTAAGATTTCGTGCTGGTATCAAGCTGAAATTATTATAAGTGAATATTTAATATGCTGTGTGCCAGTGCTTCGAGGGAGTACTGTAATACTAACCTTGAAGTACAGAAAAAAAATAGGCTTCCAAATCCAAAAGATTCTGCGTCGGAGCCGCGTCGTACTTATGAGTCGGATTAGAGAAAATTGTCACGAAATCAAAATCTATAGGATCCCGCAGAATCACTATTATAAAATTTTGCAAAAAGTATTAAATTACAGTACAAATAAAAAAAATCGAAGAAATTGACACTTCATAAAAATATATTTGTAGATAATTTCATACAAAATGAGTAAATACCGTCGCAAACTCAAATTTTAAAAGTTGTATTTCCCAATTACTTAGTCTCTAAATTGCTACAGAACCTTCGATAAGCGAGTCTGACTTGCACTTGTATTTTTTTTTATTTTTCGGATTGTTTCCTTTATTTGCAATGTTAGTTCTAGAATTATAAAATTCTGCAAATTTCTTGCAGAATTTTATAATTCTAGGTCATCGGCAAATATACAGCTAGCAATGTTTCGTTGCGAATTGCATACACGTAGCATAAACTGAGCATAAACGGCCTAAAATTTCGTGATTTTTTTCGTGAAGTTAAAAGAGAAAACAACCTACAATAATATATTTTTTCAGCCTCACGCTGTATCCTGCATATTCTGAAAATATTAATAAATAATAATTCATTCCCCCAAGTGGAAATCGGACCCACAACCGTCGGGTTTCAGTCACATGATTGTACCCCTGCGCCACGACAGCCTCAATAATTTTATCTAGCTACAATATATTTAATACAGGTAGAATTCAAAGGTTCTTTAAAAAGGGACGGAGGGTCCAAACAAGGTTCCTGGAATATGGGCGGAAAGTGGAATGCCTTAATGTTAGGCTAAGCTAAAGAAAAAATGTAAATATTTCCTTTGAATAGAGAAATCATACACACTAGCATCTTGCTTACAATCAGAAACTTCTCAACTGCGCGACGATAAATATATATCTTTATTATGTATAAAATTAGAAATTTTTAGAATTCCGTACCTTACAAAGTAAAAACGGAACTCTCGTAGGATCACCTTGTCAAGACCATTTATCTCCAAAGCGCGTGAAGGGATCAAGCTGTCATTTATGCATAGCCGGTACTCCCGTGGATCTATAACTATAAAATTTGACACGACGTTAGAACTTACAATACAAATAAAGGAAAAAATCCGAACAGTGGAAATTTGTAGATATTTAAATTTTTATTTTTCGGATATTAAAAAATATAAATTTGTAATCATTTTTCAAATTTATTTATATGCATTTGGAAAATGATTACAAATTTATATTTTTTTTAACTTCATTTCATGCAAAATGAGTGCTTATAGGCATACAATAAGTACATATGAACTAATTTAAGTTTGTAAAGTTTTATAAAGTGTGAAAGTTTACGTTCAGCTAAATCTCCCCATATTGGTACGAAAGCCTGAGTGGGCGAGCCTTACTCGAACTTAACTTTAAACTTAACTGTCCGCCGAATTCTATAGGCAGTGCCTGTTAAGTGGCGAAACTCAACACCGCACTTTGCCTCGACACCAGAGCGAAGAAATTGTAATACTAAATATTTAATTTCTTTCTCGAAAGGGAATCGAACCCACAACCTGTCACGTTTACAGTCACACGATCGTGACCCTGCACCACAACTGGCGTCAATTTTAATTTTAAAATTCCTTTTATTTTATATACATTTGTAGGTAGGTTTATAAACATAATAAGCGTAATAAGTTTAAAGGTTGTGAAGGGAAAATTTCAAGGTTAAAATTATTAATGATTTACGCATTCTCTGATATTAAGTTGAATGAGATAATTATACTAAATTACCCATTCGTAACAAAAGTCATGCATTTCATTTTTTTTTACCATTTTCAAAAAAAATACTTTTACAACGTATAACACCTTATTATAATATTCCAATATCAGCTTCACGCTGTATCCCGCACACAGCAGGGTAGGCTGAGATAACTTAGTATTATGACACTCAGTTCCCCACTTTCCAGCGAGCTCTGGGGGCATTGCGTGCTGAGTGGCGGAACTCAACGCCACGCTTTACCTCGACACCAGAGCGCAGAAATGTTTATATAAATTTAAATATATATATCAATTTTGTTCGTGATAAATACCCTGTTTGCAAATGTATATCATGTTAACGCAGATTATTGCCCTTGTGCCAACCGGCCTTTGAATAATTATGTGTCTACAAATACTGCGGTATTTGCGAAACTTCAACCAATTTAGAACTTCCTACGACAAATGGTTTGTATGTCGTTTGTTATGTCGAAATACTGTATACAATTTTAGCAAAACATTGACTATAATGGAACCTATCAATCTTAAAATGACTATGTACTCGTACATCCTATATTTAACATAAAGAAATATTTTGAAATCATTTATTTTAAAAAATATAATGGGTTACAAAAGCACTTTTTTAAATAGCTTCACGCTGCATCCTGCAGCTTAGGGTCGGCAGAAAGAATCTTGGGAACCTAGTGTTGAGGTTGTCCGTTCTCCATTAAGACATTTCCATTTCCCACTATTTGCCGAATTCGAGAGGTATTATGTGTTATGTGGCGGAAGTCAACGCCGCGCTTTCCCACGACGACCGAGTAAATAAAAATAATATGTGATATCATTCCTTCGAGTGAGAATCGAATCTTCAACTGTCGTATTTACAGTTGCACGTTTGATATTAGACTCTTAATTTTATATATTAAGCCCAACAACTGAGTAGTGCTTCATATAAACTATAGGGCTATATATGAAGCATAATAATAATATTTTTTCAATATAATAAATCAATCAACACCAGCATATCGTAAAAATATTTATGGGTTTCTCCCATTTAATATTATAATAGAAGATTATTTAAAACAGTAGTTAAACGGCAAAACCGAGGATCATGTGTTAGGTTACGTGGTGCAGGGGCACAAAGAGTGACTGTTAACGCGAGAAATTGTGGATCGATTTCCACTCGAGAAAATGAAATACTTAATATTTTCATATCTTCGTTCTGGAGTCAGGGCAAGCGCGAAGTTCAGTTCCGCCACTGAACACGCAATGCCTCTAGACTTTGATGGAAAATGGGAAACGGAGTGTCTTACTACTAGGTTCCCTCTGCTTGCTTTATTATTTTTTTTACTGTAAAAAAAAGTATTAAATATACAAAAGTGGCGTATATTACAAATCAAAATTTTGAATATCTACAATCTAGATCGGATCTGTCTAAACAGTAGAGAGAGAAGATAAAAAAATAGAAAAAAAATATTGTTATATTATGCGAATTGATAATCTAAGTCAAGGCAAATAAAATTCACACACACGTGGATGTTGTAAATATTTCGCTATTGTTATTGTTGCAAAAAATATATATTTTTTTACTTGCAAAATGAGAATCTCGTGTGTAACATGACATTGTAGTCGTACAATGCTTAATTACCGTTATTTTTATTGTATATATTATATACGATATTTTGAGGCCGCACAAAGTGTGACTGTAAACGCGATTGGTTGTGGGTTCGATCCCCACTCGAGGAATATGGTATTTCATATACCATATTATAGCGAATAGAATATTTTCATTAGTTAGCAATATTTCATTAAATTAAAATTTCCCGCATTAAGATGCCGACGCATGCAATCCAAAATTTGGCTAAAAATGGGAAACGGAGTGTCTTAACACTATGTTCCCTCTGCCTACCCTGCTGTTTGCGGGACGTATAAAACTAATAGTAACGCAAAAGATAAAAGTAAACTCTTCAACATACGTATTATAAAAACATATGCTCTTTTAAATATATTTTAAAATTTAATGAGCACTTTCATGAACGTAATAGCGACATTTTGGCACCCACAACGTACAAAAATACACAAAAGCCGTCTCTCAAAGGTCATTATAAATATGAATGAACGTGACAAGATTAAGCGAATTCTTCTTACTCTAATCTATTTGTTATTATATCAATATTAATGATTCGTAATTCAAGACAGAGAACTTACCTCAAGGTTAATACCCTGTTGTATCCGTTGAATTTTCCCTTACAAATTATATATACTTTAGAGAATTTAAAAGATTTACAACGTTATTTTGACGTGTAATTGTTTTTTCTAAATAATATCTTGTAAATACAATACTAAGGTCAGTCGTGGCGTAGCGGCACAAAGTGTTACTGTAAAACCGACTGGCCGTGGGTTCGGGATCGAACTCACAACCAGTTGATTCACTCAAGGAGATTAAATATTTACTTAAATTTATATTTCCATTTCTTCACTCTGGTGTCGAGGCCAAGCGCGGCGTTGAGTTATGCTACTCAACACGCAACGCCGCCAGAATTCGGCAGAAAGTGGAGAACAAAGTGTCTTAACACTAGGTTCCCTCTGCCTAGGGGCCGTTCAAGTATTACGTTGCACTATACGGGGGGTCTTGAGTTTGCTTATTATTGACGTTTTCAGTGAAATATTTCTAAGAGGATTGCTTAATTTTGATGACATAGGAAAGGGGGGGGGGGTGGTGATTGTTGGGGGGTGTCAATAATTGCAAAAAAAACTGCTTACGTAATACTTGAACGGCCTCCTACCCTGCTGTGTGCGGGATACAACATGAAGCTGATTTTATTTTGACTTAAATACAATACTTTAGAATGAGTAAAGTTACAAATAGGAATAACTATTTGTAGCTGTACTCAAATCAAATAGTAATGTCAATCCGCTGTCCCTTCACTCCCAAAATTTTACTTACAATAATTTTCTCCGAGTCTTATAAAAAAACCACTATTTGCCCTCTCGACTCAGGCAGAACGTGACAATGTGACAATGAGTCATGCTTTTTCGTGCAGCCGGCGTCTATCGATTAACAAGACGAAAATAACAATAATGCACAACATACACATATATATATATATATATATATATATATATATATATATATATGTAGTGTATTATTGTTATATGTATGAGTAAAATTTCTGCTTCTGTAATATTTTCTTTTACCTAATTTCTTTTGGTATAATAAACCAAATAATATCGATACAATAGTCAAAGAATTCGTTATTGTCTCGATCTTATTTTCAATTCTTCATTTGGTAGTCATTTGTTTATACAATTTTGTAATGAGAGCAAGGACTACTTTTCTCACGACGCCGTATTGCGCATACAAAGGACATTATTGCGAAACAACATGTCCCAGTTTTATATCGGATTTATTTGTAATATTATTTAATATTTTCTATTACTTCATTTTATTAAACAAAGCACGTCTTGGGTATCTCGAAATCTACCGAAAATTGAACTTAGCATCTTAAAATATTAGTCTAAACAAATCTTGGCCGTAGAGTGTTGCTACATTTTTACGTACTCTTTTACCAGAACACGCCAGCCGATCAAAAGCTGTACAGGACAGCCATACATATTATTATACAGATATTTTTATTTTTTTTATTTATTTATTTAAGTAGACTATTACAGAGTATTAATAAATACAAATTCAAGGTGCAATCATAAACTCATTCGAGTTTTACCGTGCACCAGCGCCATCAAACATTTCTATGAGTAGAAACATATTACAATAAATATTTTTCATAATAACTCGCACTAAGAATAACATGTTTAAAGTTAAATCACAAAAAGTAAAAAACGAGGGTACATTTAAATTAACAATTATTTCTAATCAATAAACTAAAGACTTCGAGTGTATAAGCGTATACAGGTTGGTTGATTCATACATATTATTTATTTATTATTATTTTTTTTATATAAATTATTGATTTAATTAATTTTCACACCATACAAGTATTTTATGACTGCACAATTTAGCTTTTTTTTTAAAGAACAATAGAAAAATATATCATAAAAATACATAATGTAACGTAGTGACATAAAACTAACATATATATATTAAAATTTGAAATCAAAGTTAGTAACTTTGTCGATGTTGATGACGATTACGATAGTCATTTAAAGATTTATTACAATACGTAAAATGTAAAAGCAGAACTGATGAAAATTCTAAAACAGAAAATGAAAAAACAATCAAACTTTATTCAAAGCCAGAAATATTACAAGAGGAAAGAACAATCGCTAAGGTTGTAAGGATTAGCAGCTCAACAGGGCAACGACACGGATCTTATTACGGTAGCGGAATTTCAAATACGAAACAGTCTTACGTTAATATAATATTAATATTGTCGATGTAGTCAAATATATATTGTCTCGAGGTCTACGAACTTCTATGTTCACAATATTATATCTAGAGTTATAATATATATAAGGTTATAAACATTCATCATATGAAAGTTACACCCTCACGTAATAAAAAATGTTCAATTTTATTACACAGAAATTGTTTTCTAGAATTGTTGTACTATATTGGTTCTATAACAATTTAAAAAAAAAGGATTTCGTATTTTTTTTATTATACACTATCACACTTTCACACTTTTTATAAATAGATCAAGTTCACTGGGTCCAGACCAGCATTGCCAATTCCTTTCGGTGAAAAGCGGGATTTTTTGAACATTTTAAGTTAAAATGTGGAAATCTTTAGCCAAATTCTATAAAATACAGGGAAAAAAAGGATTAAATTTATTATTTACCCATTTGTTTCAGTAAATAAAGCTCTCAGCTCTATCGATAAAATTAAAAAATTAGCTTCACGCTATATACCGCACACAGCAGGGTAGGCAGAGGGAACCTAGTGTTAAGACACTCCGTTCCCCACTTTCTGCCGAATTTTGGAGAAATTGCGTATTGAGTGGCAGAACTCAACGCCGCGCTTAGCCTCGACACCAGAGCGAAGAAATGAAAATATAAATTTAAGTAAATATTTCATCTCCTCGAGTGGGGATCGAACCCGCAACCAGTCGGTTTTACAGTCACACTTTGTACCACTGCGCCACAACTGGCCTCAATATATAATAGATAGTATAATATATTTTTTATGAATTCGGCTTACCATATGTAAGGCCGTTAAGTCTTCAAAATAATTATGTATGTACGTACGTAACTTACGAATTAACTTATTTGTATTTCTATCAAATTATTAGTTATTAAAATTTTAAAGTAATGAAAAATATATTTGTTCCTGATTTGAAAAAAAAACATTAAATCTAATTTGTAATGAAAAAATATTATCGCATTTTAAAAAATATTAATAAAATCCTAAATAAAAACTAAATATTTGCCTACACTAAAAATATCACTTCAATATATTGAGGACTGTCGTGGCGCAAAGGCTCGAAGTCTGACACGACTCGTTACGGGTTCGATAGACTCAAAGAAATAAAATATTTATTTACATTTTCATTTCTTCGCTCTGGTGACGAAACAAAACGCGGCATTGAGTTCCGCCATTCAACACACAATGCCTCTAGAATTCGGCGGAAAATGGGGAACGGAGTATCTTAACACTAGGTTCCCTTTGCCTACTCTGCTAAAACGTGAAGCTATTTTGTCATATTTTTATATAATAAAATTATATATTTTGTTGTAAATTAATTATTATATTTACGGCACATATTCCCCTTATATATATCTTTTAACAACAATTATTCTGTACACTTTGACAACACTGTAACCTGATAAAGCTTTGTTTTGATAAAACTCAATAGTTATATTTTTAAATCGTACCTAAAACATTGTATTATATATATATGTATTGTCACTAAAGGAACCAAAAGGAAGTGGAGAAAAGAACCACGAAAAAATGCCTAGAAACTATCTCCGCAAAAATATCAAATATCAAAATATATCTATATCAAAATATATCTATGGCAAGAAATACAATTATGATAGTAAACACAAACAACATAAACAAATATAATATAATATTTTCAAGTTCACGTCAACTCACGTCAGCTAGCCGATCAAAAGTTAAGGTCATGCGCACACATATATTTTCCATTACCATTCCATTTGGTTTAATAAAAGTAACAAAGTTAAATTGAAATGTTTTTTCGTCATATATATGAGTATTAAGGCTAAAAATTAAAGGCTTTATTTGAAACAGATAAGCTCGTTTAATTAAAAATAAATAAAATATTCAAGTTTCTTTCATTTTTATAAAAAAAATCTTTAATATTTTCGTCTCGAAAAAAATATTTCATATTTTTTAACTACCGTCTGCAAACGCCTTTACAAAAAGTGAAAACCTGTATTAATTTGATATAGTACAAACAATTTAGTAGTAGGTTTATATAACAATCTTGGACAGGTTTAAATTAAATTATTTGTATAACATATAATTTGATCAAAATAAACACTATATTAAAAGACATGGCTATTTTGTTTCAAGGTACTTTTATTTTATTTTACTTCTCAAAAACTTATATGTAAATATTTTCTTATAAGTCATTTCCGGAAACTTTCTAATTCAAAATATTAAGAATTAATTCCTACATTACATTATAGTACCTGGGCCGTAGTCGGCCAGGGGCACAAGAGTGTGACTGAAACGCGACGGTTGTGGGTTCAAACTCCACTCAAGGAAAAGAAATGTTTATTTAAATTTATATTTCTACTTCTTCGCTCAGGCATCGAGGTAAAGAGCGGCGTTGAGTTCCGCCACTCAACACGCCACACCTCCAAAATTGCGCGGAAAGTGGGGAACAAAGTGTCGCACACTATGTTCCCTCTGCCTATACTGCTGTGTGCGGGATACAGCGTGAAACTGATATATTTATTGTATTTATTTAGCAACCTGTAGTTAATTCCTGAAATACGAAGCAGGAGAAAATATTTAAATAAGACTTAAGACTTTTACGTTAAAACTAAAGCTCACAGCATTAGAGACCTTTAACAGACGCCGGTAATAACTAAAAGTGTACAGAAATAATGAATGCGTAGGTGGTGCAATAAACGTGAATGCACGCTGACGAAGCTGATAGTAAACCAGTTCTATGAGCTTACGAGTTTATCAACATCCTTTATCTCACGACACCTACTCTTTCATATCCGTATCTTACTGTCATATAATTTAAATACATATATATTAAATATGAGGCCAGTCGTGGCGCAGCGGTGTGACTGTAAAACCGACTGGTTGTGGGTTCGATCCCCACTCGAGGAGATGAAATATTTACTTAAATTTATATTTCCATTTCTTCGCTCTGGTGTCGAGGTTAAGGGCGGCGTTGAGTTCTGCCACTCAACACGCAATGCCTCCAGAATTCGGCAGAAAGTGGGGAACGGAGTGTCTTAACACTAGGTTCCCTCTGCCTAGCCTGCTGTGTGCGGGATACAGCGTGAAGCTGATTTTATTGATTATATATTAAATATATCATTTGTTATTCACTTTGTGCATATTTTTTTAAAAATAAAATTTTCAGAAATATTGTACTAGATGAGTTGTTTTTCTCTGACATAGATTATAAGAAACATGAATTAACAACCTAAACAACAATAGTGAGAACAACAATATAAGAAACTTAGATAAGAATAAAATATTATTTTACATTATTACCAAATTATTATTATTACCAAAATCATACAGACTGCCGGTAACATACGCCAACATACGGTAACAGCGCCTTTGTTAAAGGAAGTAAATAATACAAAAATGTTAGCTTTTAGTTTACTGTTGTTATATTCAAGTCCAATATCGAAAATTGTATCAATAACGATATATGTCTAGTGTGATAACGCTCGTAAATCGATGAACGCCAACTGCACGCTCGGAAAAGCATGACTCATCCATCCAGCCTGAGCCGAGTGTGCAAACGAGAGAACAACAAGTTATAGAGAGGTCAATCTTGTTGTTTTTTTTTTTTGGAAGAACTAATTTGATTTTACATTTTTACAGTTTATATATCTGTATTACCCTGAACCTAGTTTTAAAACACTCCTCTCTCTAATTTCCGCCTAATTTTCCAGGCTTTCTGTGATATGCTATAATATGTTTTATTATTTCAATTTTATTATTTTTTAAATGATTCTATCAATCTCTTATACTACTACAGACACCCGTAGTTTCAGCTTTCTTATAAGTTATAATGCATTTGGATTAAACCTTATGAACAATTACTGATATATTTTCAATAAGATTTTGTGCTTTTTTGCCACGGACATAGCGGATTAGGCAGAGGCAACCTGGGAACCTATTGTTAAGACATTCTATTTTCATTAAGATTCTTTCGTCCTAAACTTTCATCCAAATTCTGGAGACATTGCGTGTTGAGTGGCGGAACTTAACGCTGCGCTTTTGCCTCGTACTAAATATTTCATTCTTCAGTCTTCTTACAGTCGCGCCCTTGTGACCCTGCACCAAAACGACCTCACACGGCTTCTTCTAAATTCAAAGGAATAACATCAAAATAACATAATAAAGTTATAAAATATATTATAAGTGTATTATAACACAGAAAAGAGTACAGTAGATTATACTGTATCAATCTTATTAGTTATTTTTTAATATATTTTACCTACAATATAACACTTAAAATTAGATTATATAGAAAAATACGTGGTTTTTTTACTTCCTTTAATATAAAACGATATTAGAACGCTAAAACACGGAATTAAATGAAGGGTGTAACGTATATAGAACGTTCTCCGTATTTTGATAGCTGCGGCGTGCCTCGACCAGCTCGAGAGGTCGGCCGACACCTTTCTTTGTGTACGGGTACACCCGCTGCCGCTTGCACAAACAAGGCTACCTTTCTATTCACATTCTATACAAATGCTCCATTAATTTAGTTATAGGCTCTAAAGGCAAACCTGATTTTTGAACAACTAAGTATTTTGAAACGCTTTGCTATCTTGCATTTGTCGCTCTCGCAATTTTTACATTAAATAGGATAACATTAACTTATAAAACCCAAATCACGTTCATATCTTTAAAATGTATTATTTTAAGAACTTTAAGACTTTAACGTCGTCGGTTAGGTAACTGATGCTATCATTATACACTCGTAAGTTAGACTCACATATGTTGCGCACTACATACTGTGACCACGAAATCGTTCTATCTTACGTTATGACCGCCACGCACTTCGAGGTCAAGCATTTTATTGACACCTGACATTGTTCTAGCATTGCTGACCATTTACCCACTGAAATCGCCTTACTTTTTAATTATATCCGTTCAGTATAAATATGCTTGAATGCGGGTCGAATTTATCAGTCGACCGTGCACGGTTTTGAAGTGATCTAGTTCGTCAGACAAACACAGACCACGTTCGCAATGCAATCGCTGGTGGTGTTCTTCGCTCTCGCCGCTGTGGCTTGCGGCTCAATCATCCCCTTGGCGCAGCCCGCGCACCACCCGGCCCTCGTGCTGGACCCTCACGGCCGCCCCCTGGACACCGCTGAGGTCATCAACGCTCGTGCCATTCACCTGCAAGCTAAGGCCCTGGAGCCCCTCGGCCACGCCGCCATCGCTCCCCTCGTGCACTCCGCTGTCGTAGCCGCCCCCGTCGCTCATGCCGCCATCGTCGCCCCCGCTGTGGTCGCCGCCCCTGCCGCCGTGTCCCACCAGTCCCGTGTGGACGTACGCTCCAGCCCTGCTATCGTCAGCCACGGCCTCGCCGCTCCTCTGTTGAGTTACTCCGCCCACGGCCTCGCCGGACACGGACTCGTTGGACACGGACTTGCCGGACATGGCCTCGCTGGACTCGGACACCTCCTCAAGAAGCGCTCCCTCGGCCACTGGGCATACAGCGCTCCTCTCGCCGTTGCCCCCGCCGCCGTCTCCCACCAGTCCCGTGTGGATGTAGTGTCCAGCCCCGCCGTGGTGGCTCACGCCGTAGCCCCCGTAGTCTCCCACGCCGTGGCGGCCCCAGTACTCGCGCACGCCATCGCTCCCGCCGCAGTGTCCCATCAGTCCCGCGTTGACGTACGCAGCAGCCCCGCTGTCATCGCCCACAGCGTAGTCGCTGCCGCTCCCCTCGTCCACGCTGCTCCCCTGGCTCACTCTGCTGCCCTCCTCCACGCCGCTCCTTTGGCGCATGGCGCTGGTCATTTAGTCCATGGTTGGTGAAGAGCCCCTCTGACGAACTGTTGATAATTATTGCAATATTTAAAATAAAAAAAAAATATTTATAAATAAACAAAATAACAAATATAAAATGTTTTTCATATTCATAAATGACTTAAAATCACCTTTAATCTTAATGACAATTATTAAAATTTATTTCAAGTCATTATATTGATAAATAATTTAACAGTACAGTATTACTAGGGAGTAGTTTTTGGACTATGGTATAGTAACACTTTGAAATTGAACAATCGTGATATGGCAGAAAAACGTTAAATTGTTTCTGTCAGTTGATTGATATAAAAATTCAGCCACGATAGAGGTATAAGTACATACAAGCCAATGTAATTTTTCTACGTACATCAACAAATTAAAAATAAAATAGTATTTAAAAGGACAGTAGGCAGATAGATTTAAATATAGTAATTTTTATTGTGCTTTTATTTCATGATAATACTTTATTTCGCAAACTGAATCGTCCTGACACCTGCCCAATTGCGCCTAGGTGCGGCACGGGATGGGTAACGAGTTTATTGCACCAGCAATATTTTTACATGACATTCCTTAAATACCAGACTAGAGATCTTGTAATTGATTTAATTACAGAGTTTTTGAGTGTTATTATAATAATCCATAATTATCATTATCATCTCTTGATCTTGCATGATCAGAGTAAATAGTAAGATATTAGGACAAGTGAATGAAGTGGTATATTTGGAAAGTATGTTCAGTAGAGATGGAAGATACGAGATGGATGCGGAAAGGCTTATTACCGGGATTATTGCCGGGGATAGGACTTACGTTGTCTTAGTTGCATTGATCATTGATGATGATTGGAGAAACGTCAGCACAGCGACACGTTTGGCCGTACGCAATGCAGTGTTGGTATCGACGCTGTTATACGGCAGTGAAACATGGATATTACAGAAGAAGAATGAAAAAAAGATGAACGCTGTGGGAATGCGATGTTTTCGTGGGATATGCGGAGTCAGCGAATAAATATAATAAATAAATATCTTATTACTATTGGAGGATGGTTACAAGTTCCATACATTTTTGTCCATTGTCTTTTAGTTGTTCGGTACACCATTTGCGCTCACATAACTTTTAGTGTCGCTGCGTAAAATATGTGTGCCAATATATTTTCTTACTATTTAGAAAAAATTAAAAAAATCACATCTAGGATAAAATTTAGCTTTTTAACGTCCGCCTTTGCCGCCTTTTTAACGTCTTTTTTATGTCCGCCTTTTGTACTATTTTATGTATTATTTTATTTCTAAAAATGTGTGCAATAAAGAATAAACAAATAAAAAAATATTGTTAAGTACGTTGTCCTTAATTTTCTTAAATACAAAGATATTTGATTAGATAAACTACAACATATGACTCCAAAGTCCTATAGTTGAAAATGGAGAGACAATGGACTTATCAACAAATTTTCTCTATTCACCCATCAATAAATGGTGCCTGCCAATAAATTTCTACTTTTACAAGTTGTCTTTGAATGAATTATAAGTATATAATAGCTTTACCGGAGTTTTTATCCGTAATATAAATATTAATTTTTCGATTTTTTTCTATTTCAAATACCAAAGTTCATTATTGTAAATCGTGAAATTCATTTAGAACGTTTATTAAAAAAAATATAATATTTCTTTTATTTTTTTTTTCGCTTTGACGCCAAGGCGTGTTGGTTTCCGCCACTGAACTCGCAATGCTTTGAAAAATTCGGCGGAAAGTTGGGAACGGAGTGCCTTAACTTTCGGTTTTCTCTAGGTGGAGGGAACCGAAAGTCCTGCTGTATGCGGGATATAGCGGGAAGTTGTCTTTTGTTGTCTGGCAATACAAAGCGCGGCGTTGAATTTCTCCACTTAACATAAAAAATGTCGGAAACTTTGGCTGTAAATTAAAACGGAGTGTTTTAATTCTGTGTATCTCTGCATACCCTGCTAGAAACAATATGTATTCTATATAGCGATTGAAGCAAAACAAAATAATTGTTATTAGCTGTGTCCTTAACTTAAAACTTTCATTCAAAAACTTAGTACTTTTAAATAAATTTTATTAGTAAATCGAGGTCGAAGTGTAATGAATTTATTAACATTTGACATTGTTCTAGCTCCACAAACCAGTTACGCACTAAATTCGTCGTATGATTTATTTCCGTTCAATATAAATACGGTTGAGTGCGAGTCAAATTTATCAGTCAACCGTGCACGGTTTTGAAGTGATCTAGTTCGTCAGACAAACACAGACCACGTTCGCAATGCAATCGCTGGTGGTGTTCTTCGCTCTCGCCGCTGTGGCTTGCGGCTCAATCATCCCCTTGGCACAGCCCGCTCACCACCCGGCCCTTGTGCTGGACCCCCACGGCCGCCCCCTGGACACCGCTGAGGTCATCAACGCTCGCGCCCTCCACTTGCAAGCTAAAGCCCTGGAGCCCCTTGACCACGCGGCCATCGCTCCCCTCGTGCACTCCGCAGTCGTAGCCGCTCCGATCGCTCATTCCGCCGTCATCGCCCCTGCTGTTGTCGCCGCCCCCGCCGCTGTATCCCACCAGTCACGCGTAGATGTACGCTCCAGCCCCGTCGTCGTCGGCCACGTAGCCCACGGCCTTGCCGCTCCTCTGTTAAGCTACTCCGCCCACGGCCTCGCCGGACACGGACTCATTGGACATGGACTCGCCGGACATGGCCTCGCTGGACTCGGACACGTCCTCAAGAAGCGCTCCCTCGGCCACTGGGCATACAGCGCGCCTCTCGCCGTCGCCCCCGCAGCCGTCTCCCACCAGTCCCGTGTGGATGTAGTATCTAGCCCCGCCGTGGTGTCTCATGCAGTAGCCCCAGTCGTCTCTCACGCCGTGGCCGCCCCAGTGCTCGCGCACGCCATCGCGCCCGCCGCAGTGTCCCACCAGTCCCGCGTTGATGTACGTAGCAGCCCCGCTGTAATCGCCCACAACGTAGTCGCTGCCGCTCCCCTCGTCCACGCTGCTCCACTGGCTCATTCCGCTGCCCTACTCCACGCCGCTCCCTTGGCGCATGGTGCTGGTCACTTAGTCCATGGCTGGTGAAGAGCTTCTCTGACGAACCGTTGATAAATATTGCAATAAATAACATAATATTATACAATAAATATTTATACAATAACTTCTTTACAGATTTTATTTACAAACTGACCCAAGAGTTCATAATTGACATATTATTTACATAATATGATTATTCTTTACACATTATACATAATTCCATTCCACTCCATCTATAAATTTACCCTGTTACAATAACAGTGACGAAACTGAGTGACTTTCGCTCAGTCATACTAGATACATTTTTTTATAAAACGGCTGTTATTTAAACGTTAAACAGGTCAAATAGTAATATTTTTTAACAAAAAAAACTCTCATCGCGTCAAATTGTAAATTAATAAGTTTTGATCGCACCATTTAAAGGGTAAAATATTTTTTTTATTATTTATATTCTGTTTTAGGATTTATACTGCTTAGAAACGTTTTTTAACTATCACCAATACCAATAGTTGTATTTTTATTTTAAATAGTTTAAAAAAAAAATGTGTTTGAAAAGAACCACGGTTGCTATGTGTTTAAAGCTCTCTTCTATAAAGCTCTTATATAAAGTTATATAAATTTTAAAATACACTTAAAAATCTGAAACTTGTCAATTTGATCATTCATTTGCAACCCAAACAATATTTACTATTCGTTTACTTCTCCTAAATTACTTAAGCCATAGAAAATAGAACAGCGTTAATAAGAAATAAAGAAATTGGTTCCAAGCAAAGAAAATTTAAAATATTGTACATTTTGTGTATTCAGTGGAAACATCTGCCTTCCAATGAAACAGTTCATACAATTGATTTCGATGTTTTAAGATTTAGTTTAAAGTCAGGAATAAGAGAAATAAGAATACAACACACAATATAATTTAATCAAAATACAAGAACATAAGAAAAACATTTTTTTTTGTAGCTTCATGCTTGAAATATGTGCTATTTGTGGCCACACTGTGCCAGGATGGCTTCAAATGCATCTTGCACTTAATAGTGTACTCAGTGGGAACCTAGTGTTAAAACACTCCGTTTAACATTAAGACGCTTCCTTTTCTCAATTTCCGCCGAATTCTTGAAGCATTCATTATTGAGTAGCGGAAGTCAATGCTGCACTATACCTTAGCCATTAGCAGAGCGAGGAATTTTTTTTTTTTTATTTTAAATAATTTATCTGCTATCAGTCTCTATTAAGACTATCATCAAATGAAAATGAAAATATTAAATTTTTCCTTTCTCCAGTGGAAATCGAACCGACAAGCGTCGCACACTTGTCGGTTCGCCATATATACGCCACGACGACCTCATTCTACATATTTAGCACGTGTAAAGAGGGCGGGCGATAATCTAGGAATTACTCGCGAAACAACTTCTTCTTCTAAAATAGGTTATATTTTTAGGTATAAAAATTAAATATTTCAATAATTTTATTAGGCGCTCCGACTAGAACGCTACCAATTTTGTATTTCAATCTCTATATTTTAATGTAGGTTCGTGTGAAGACTGTTCCTTTGTTTTAAGAATATTACTAAGAAATATTTATTTCAAAATAGTTTATATATTTCAAATTCTCTTCTAAAATGTAGAAATAAAATAGCCTTTGAAAAGCGTTCGTCTACTTGCAACAGTTGAAAGTTAGAGCTCAATTTATACTTAGGAACAGGTTAATGAAGGGACGGACGGACCTGGATTCAAACCCACTGGCCGAAGAAGCCGTTAGAAGCCGTTCTAAGAGGCCAGTGGGTTTGAATCCCGCTATGTTCGCACTTTTATATGTTTTCTAAAAAAATACATTTTAACAGGTAAATCTTTATTTTAAAATTATTTCATTTTCCCTATATAACGCGAAAGCGAAGCAAAGAAACAGAGAGAAGAGAACATATTGTTAAAACAAATAACACAAGAAAAAAAGTGAAAGTTAAATAATATAAATAGTAGCAGATTAATTACGTCAAAAATGATTCAATTGATTGAAAAATGTTTAAAAAAATACTAATTAACACAGTTTGTGTAGCTTTTCATGATAAGGATAAAAGCGCACATATTTCTTTTTCACCTTGCAATTTTTAAATTGCTATAAGTAATTGATTTGTAGTATTTATAATTTAAATAATTATCCAAATTGACTTATTGGCGTTATATATTGGCGTTGAGTTCTGCCACTCAACACGCAATACCTCCAGAATTCGGCATAAAGTGGGGAATGGAAACACTAGGTTCTGTAAACACTGCTGTGTGCGGGATACAGCGTGAAGCTGATTTATTTTTTAATTAATTTATCACTAATTTCCTCCTTATTAAGTAGATATATTTTAGACTATATCAATTATGTTTTAAAATCTCTCTAAGACGAGTGTAGACACTTTAATTAGATTGCTCTTAATTACTAAACTAATCTACAAAAAGGACAATTTTTTAGTGCCATTAGTTTTAAATTTCTATAAAACTTATTTCATATACGAAAGTATTAAGTTTAGTTTTACTATTATTTATTATTTCTATATTTTATTTAAATGTGTTTAATATTTATAATTGAAAACCTAAAACAAGATTTTCATTTGATTACTATTCGCCTCCAGCATTCTCTCATTCAAAAAAAAACCACTTACACTCCTTAAGTATAATCATTTGAGGTATACAATTAAAAAAAATCGTAGTGTTCGGAACTAAAATAACAGATTTTTAAAATAAATATAAAAAATTTAAATTGCAATATTTTTTTAATTATTGCAGAAATGCTTACTGCCATATGACGATTACTGTTTTTAATCCGCCAATTTTACAAGTTTCGAGGTCAGACATTTTATTAACATTTGACATTGTTCTAGCTTTACCGCACAGTTACGCATTAAATTCGCCGTTCTTTCGATTTATTTCCGTTAAGTATAAATATGGTTGAGTGCGAGTCGAATTTATCAGTCGACCGTGCACGGTTTTAAAGTGATCTAGTTCGTCAGACAAACACAGACCACGTTCGCAATGCAATCGCTGGTGGTGTTCTTCGCTCTCGCCGCTGTGGCTTGCGGCTCAATCATCCCCTTGGCGCAGCCCGCTCACCACCCGGCCCTCGTGCTGGACCCTCACGGCCGCCCCCTGGACACCGCTGAGGTCATCAACGCTCGTGCTATTCACCTGCAAGCTAAGGCCCTGGAGCCCCTCGGCCACGCCGCCATCTCTCCCCTCGTGCACTCCGCTGTCGTAGCCGCCCCCGTCGGTCATGCCGCCATCGTCGCCCCTGCTGTGGTCGCCGCCCCCGCCGCCGTGTCCCACCAGTCCCGTGTGGACGTACGCTCCAGCCCTGCCATCGTCAGTCACAGCCTCGCCGCTCCTCTATTGAGCTACTCCGCCCACGGCCTCGCCGGACACGGACTCGTTGGACACGGACTCGCCGGACATGGCCTCGCTGGACTCGGACACCTCCTCAAAAAGCGCTCCCTCGGCCACTGGGCATACAGCGCGCCTCTCGCCGTTGCCCCCGCCGCCGTCTCCCACCAGTCCCGTGTGGATGTAGTTTCCAGCCCCGCCGTGGTGTCTCACGCAGTAGCCCCCGTCGTCTCTCACGCCGTGGCCGCTCCAGTACTCGCGCACGCCATCGCACCCGCCGCAGTATCCCATCAGTCCCGCGTTGACGTACGCAGCAGCCCTGCTGTCATCGCCCACAGCGTAGTTGCTGCCGCTCCCCTCGTACACGCTGCTCCCCTGGTTCACTCCGCTGCCCTCCTCCACGCCGCTCCCTTGGCGCATGGCGCTGGTCATTTAGTCCATGGTTGGTGAAGAGCCCCTCTGATGAACTGTCGATAATTATTGCAATACTTAAAATAAGAAAAAAATATATTTATATATAATAAAAATAAACAAATAAAATATCGTTTTAATTAATTAGAACAATAATATACAATATATAGGTTGGTATAAAAAAAATATTCATATCGAGCCTTTGGCATGATTATTTACAACATTTATTTATTACATTTAGTTTAGTAGAACTATACAAAAAAACTATTTACACGATAATAACTCCATTAGTGGAACACAGATATTTAAATGTGAGTTATAAATTAACAATATTAGGGACGAAAAATATTGTTTTATGTATTCGTAGAATAGTATGCAATATTAACAATTTTCAAATAATGACTACATTACATGGTTGATATGGTCGCCTAGGTTTGAGTGTCATTACGACTAAAATACATGTTAAGGCTCTCTCCAATCGAAGCGTCATATATTTCACGTTCCACCCCCTGTAAGTATGTAGTAATTTAGAAATTAATGCACAAGGGAAAAGTGTTTTATTTTAATTTGTTGAGTTGCGTTAGATAGTTTTTTTTTTCTATGAAAATACATACAAGAGATCTTAATCGAGACACCTCACATTCCATGTGAGATATTCATTTAAAGTTAATACGAGGTATTTTTTGTTTACACGAGATCGACTAAAGCCGGCAACAAGCACACTCATTCTGGTATGAGTGGCTTTTGTGTGATTTGTGGCCAAAAGTAATATTTTTTTACAAGACACAAGGGGGGCACAAGCGTGTAACTAACTGTACACAATGAATGTACGGCAGGTTGTGAGTTCTATTCCAACTAGAGAAAATGAAATATTTAATATTTTCAATTATTCGCTTTGGTGTCGAGGCAAAACTCGAAAGGGGAGAACGGAGAGTCTTAACACTAGGCTAAATGCTGTGTGCGGGATACAGCGTGAAGCTGATTTAATTTTAATTTCAAATACAGAACACGTACGAACCATTTACTTTTTTTTTACTTATGTTGCAGTTGTTAATGTTTGAGAGTTTCCAATATTAAATTTAATTTACAGTTTTCAATCAATATTTTGAACTATTTTGTTAAAATAGTAGGCATGAAAAATGATAATAAATAGTAGCAGTCCCTTTTTGATTATTCTAAAAATGTATATCATCTTCTGCCTTTATCGAAGTAATCGTTCTTTTAAAAATATATTTAGTCTACAAAAAGAAACAAAAAAAAATGTTTTGGTTTCATTACGTGAGCTAATATTTCAAATACTGGTATTATTTAGAATACCATCGAGAACAAGCAAATATTTTTATAGCTCGAAATTTTTAACAACAAAAAACATTTTCTCGAATTAGTTATAATACTAGTTTGTGTAGATATTTTCATATATTTTTTTTAACGTAATAGTAAAGCCCAGTCGTCTCTCACGCCGTGGCCGCCCCAGTGCTCGCGCACGCCATCGCCCCCGCCGCAGTGTCCCACCAGTCCCGCGTTGACGTACACAGCAGCCCCGCTGTCATCGCCCACAACGTAGTTGCTGCCGCTCCCCTCGTACACTATGCTCCCCTGGTTCACTCCGCTGCCCTCCTCCACGCCGCTCCCTTGGCGCAGCGTAGTCCCGCAAATATCAAGATTGAATAATACCTTATAATTTATATAAGGAAATATTTTTATTTCATATTATGATAGAGAAAAGACAATGTAGTAGTTGTAATAGTTGTACGTAATTATTTGTTCCTTATACGAATTACCTTTTGTGACGTAATATTTTATTGACCTTATCTCAAACAATGCATGTAGCTTTTAGTATACCGATTCAGTTTTGTCAACCAACGTTTATTTGATTAAATAATTTATTGTGACCAAAATTTAATGTATTCATATTGTATTTTTAATAAAAAAATAATTTCCATAGTTCGTAAATTACCAAGATTTTTTCCACTTAAATGTAATTTGTCCATTTAAATGTAACGCCTGTCAGAAACAAATTAGTTACAGGATTAATTAGAGTAAAAAAAAGAGTCATTTTGGAAACATATAATATGCCTCTCAAGTCAAGTATAGGTACACACAATGTCGATATTACTCTCCACAGTAAGCCCTCAACAGTAGATATATAAAAAGTTAATATTACCCTCAACAGTAGATATATAAAAAGTTTAAACTTTTTAGATATATAGGGGTTGTTTTTGTAAAATGTAATATGAAGTTATTGAATATTATAAGCAGCTCTCACCGGAGCGAAATAAAAGAAGGCAAATACGACTTCATTTAACTTAAATTTCACTTTCTATTTTCTAATAGAACACATAAATATAAAAACAAATGACTTATCAAACGTTCTTTATTGTTGTGAATTTTAACATTTACCAGTTAACAGAGTAAACAGATGGAGAGTACACTAGTTTCTCTACCAAAGCTGGGGAAGATTTCACGTCTACTCTGGATTGATGAGATACAGCAGCACCCGAAGAGTAAACGGCAGAGACTGGGGCGACGTAAGCGGAACGGAGATTGACGACTGCTGGTGCGGCGTCAATTACAGCAGGTGAAGAGGCAACGTACGCAGGTTGGATGTATTGCTCGCTAATAACAGCAGGAGAGCTTTTGATGTCTACTCTTGATTGATGAGAAACAGCTGAAGCTCCAGAGTATACGGCAGGTACGGCTGCTACTACGGGGCTGGCAGGTTGATACACCGCCTTAGCTACTACGGCCGGGGAAGAATGTACATCTACACGGGATTGGTGAGACACTGCTGCTGGCACCACACTCTGGACAGAGCTCACTGGTTCGAGAACAGCCCTAGCGGCTACCACCTCAGGTTGGGCGACTACCACTTCAGGTTGGGCGACCACCACCGCTGGAGACGATTGTATATGGGCTGATGGAACAACGTATGCTGCAGAGGGAACCACATAGTCCACACGTGGCTCGAGGTAGGATTCAATAAGGCCGGCACGGACAGAAGGTACAGCGTACGCTACATGTCCAATGGATCTCTTGTCAGCTACATGCTCCTCAGAAGGCTTAGGAGCAGCGAAGGCAACGGCTACGACGACACAAAACACCACCAACGAACGCATTGTGAACGAGGTCTGTGCTGGGATTCTTCAATGTAGATCACTTCAAACCGTCTCGGTTGACTGATGCCTAATTCATACTCGTCTCACTATTTATACAAGTATCCGTAATGTTTGCATAAATTTATTTTGATTACCCATTATTGGGCGTATAGGAACATAAATGTGATGTCCTTGTATAGTCGCCAAAATCTGTAACTATAAAGGTCGCTGGTACATGCTTTATTTTATATATATATAAATAAAATAGATAAGTATGTCTGTCAATATTTCGTTTTACATTTTAAAATAAGTACAATAGGTGTATCAGTACGTACTACATAAAGAGATATCACGTAAACTTATCTTTTCACTGCCAAGGAAGAACACTCGTGAGTTTTACTATTGCAATGATTTTAAATTAACATAAATATTAATCACATATAACTTTTAGCAATTTCATTTGATTTTTTTTAACTACACGCATCTTTTGTTGCGTACGCTGAGATTTTAAGATAATCGTTTCTCCACTTTCCATCAATTTTAATGACATTTCATGTTGTTGGCTGAGACGGCCTTTATTAGCCAATAAAATACAAATTATCTAATAAAAATTAATAATTCTTCATTATTTTTTAATTATAAACATTTACACTATTATAAGAAAAGAATTACTTCTCAACTGTGCCACGATAATATATTTAAAAAAACATAATAAAACTACATATGTTATTTCATTAAGTCGGTTAAAATTTTATTAAATATTGGATGACATTTCAATCGAATAGATTTCTAAGTCCATTGAGGACGTTAATTAATGTATTTATAAATTACACATACAAATATTTCCTTAAAATAAAAAAATACAAGCAGTCCAATTTATATATATCTTTTTAATTGCCTAATAATTTATTCAAATTGTGTTAAATTACCGGTCTTGAGATTAAAATTGTAAATACTTATATATTATCGGTAAGCTAAGAAGATCCTTAGAAGGGTTTGTGTGTAAAACAACTTTAAACACAGTAATACACAATATGGCTTCCTCAATTAGATTACTACAGTCCAAAGATTTTCTCATAGAACTAGAAAATGGACAAAAAACAAAATATTTACCAAAACTAACTATAATTCTGTTTGTCCAATAAAAATTTTAAGATAGAAAATAGTACTTATATTAATAATATATAGTAATAAAAAAAAATTATAAATATACAGAGGCTGAAGTAGCTAAAAAGCTAGTGTTAAGACACTCAGTTCCGATTAAGACACTTCTGTTCCACACCTTCCGCAAAATCTGAAGACTTGACGTGATGAATGGCGTAACTTAACATCGCGCTTTGCCTCGATCCCAGAGCGAAGAAATGGAAACATTAAACATTTCATATCCTCAAGTGGGAATCGAACCCACAATCTGTCGCGTTTACAGTCACACACCTGAGCCCCATTGCCACGACTGGCATCATTAATTCAAAATCGAATGATTCATCATTTTACATTACTACTTTCAGCTTAGAAAACTTTGCTAATTTGTTTATTGAGCCCAGTCGTGGCGCAGGGGCACAAAGTGTGACTGCAAAGTCCACTGGTTGTGGGTTTGATCCCCATTCGAAGAAATGAAACATTTATTTACATTTACATTGTCATTTCTTCGCTCTGGTGTCGAGGCAAAGCGCGGCGTTGATCTCCGCCACTCATCACGCAATGCCTCCAGAAGTCGGCGAAAAGTGGGTAACGGAGTGTAGTAACACTAGCTTCCGTCTGCCTACCATGCTGTATGCGGGATACAGCGTGATGCTGATTTAATTTTAAAATTTTGCTAATAAATACTAGGTATAAAGCCTTTAAGAAATAGTTGACATTATTATTATAAAACTATAAATCAATTATATCACTTATAGGTATAAAAGTGACGCAAGTTATATTGTTATTGCTGTTATTAATTATTCAAATATTTTATTAAGCCAAAGTCTTATCTCAATTCTTAACAAATGGTCGATGCCAGTCCTAGTACAAATTATAATTACCAAGGCCTAGTCGCGATGGTCTAAGATTCAATTGCTTTTCAACGTAACTTAACGTAAAAATATACTCGTAAATGTAATAATCAAAAAATTCAGAAATGAATATATCATAAATATTTTTTTTAACATTTACAGGATTAGGTCTTTAGCGCAGAGAAAGGATAGACTGAACAAAATCATATGGAAAAGAGCGACAGAACTAGGAAGGAGCTTTACGAGTGGACCTGCAGAGAGTCAGGGTTTTGGACCAGTCTAAGGGCTTAGTGCAGTGCTCCCGATGCTTGGCATGCGGCCACACGAGGAGGCACTGCACAGAGGAGGTGGACGTCTGCAGCCACTGTGGAGGCTCAAATCTGAAGGCGTAAAAGTTCCCTGGCAAAAACTGGCCTCACTCCCCTGTCGTACATACCGGTCTGGAAAATACATCTCCTGACCAGAATGAGTCCATAGCTTTAGTCTGGAATATGATATACATGGGTTGCAGTGTCAAAATTCCAACACGCCAGAAAAGGTCCCAAATTCATAAAGGTACAAACGCATCACCAAAAAAAAATCAATCAAACCAAATCAATTTAAGGATAACCCAAATTGTATGTTTTATAGCAAGCACATTTAGAAAATGCATATTCCAAATTAATAAAAGTAAATCAAACTACCTTATGATTTCTGAATAATATAAGATTATCCACGGTTAACATACAGCACTATAATAAAAAAACTGAATATTTTAAAAAGAATAGTTTTTAATCTGTAAAACACCCTACAAATAATCAAATTGTTTCAATTTGATAACATTAATATTATATTTCTTTTATTTAAATGTGGTTTAATTCTTAATTTATTAATGATAAGAAACTACTACATGGTCTATTAGCGAATTTAATAACAAAATAAATTATTTTTTTTCTTATAAGTAATTATTTTAGTTACGCCATCTGTGAAAAAAGCTTAATCCTACTACATTGAATGGTTATGAAGAATTCATTTGCTACATACTCGTAGTGTGCGGCTAAGAATCGTGAATTCGATTTTGTAGTTGTTAAGTTGTGCGCAACAGATGTCACTATTTTTTAAACTGAAAAAAAAATTAGAGTAATATACAAATATTGTAAAACAAAAAAATAATGAATTTGGGCAAAAAAGCTTAATATATCAACGGAGAAAAATTTACGTGTATGAACTACGAATTTACCAACTATTGTAAAATACTTTCCTTCATAAACTCAGGAAGCAGAATGGGAGTAGTAATATACAATTTTATTATAAAATGTTTAAAGTAACATAAAATGTTTAAAGTAAATAATTAAAGTAACATAATAACTTACATATACTTTAAAATTGATGATAACAAAAGATTAAACCACAAGTTATATTAAAAATCCCTAATTATATAATAACATAAAAAAAGCTAACGATACACTTCCATATTCATTCCAAGAGAAAAGCTTATAGAACGTGCCTCCATTTTCTACCTCTGTTTATTTAATATAAATTTTATGTATGGCGTATGGGGAGAAACTAAACGCTTTATCAACCAGAATAACTTATATTCCCCGTATAAGATTCGAACTCCCTTACTCTCTCTATAACCAAATTATATAATTATTTCTTTGTCTCAGGCAATATATACATTCGACAAGCTGGCACAAGATTATGATCATTATTTTTCACGCAGTCAAAGGGTAATAAAATAAAATTAACATTTAATAGACGTAAAAACCAAACCAGCGTTCCTGTCCAGACAATACCAAATAGACCTTGACAGGAGCAGGGAAGCCCAGAGTTACGTGGCGGAGCATTCGATCGGGCTAAAGTAGGTCATCGAACAAATTGGCATGCCGCTGTTGTAGAGTTGCCGTACGACTAAAAACTTTATTTCCATTATTTATTTATTTATTCCAGAATTGATTATAAATTTTACAGAATTGAATTGATTTTTCAGAAGAAAAAAACGGAACCATTATAGTATAACTTTGTTGTCCACCTGTGTATCTGTCTGTCAAGACCTATAGGTTACAAGAATATAAAGTAGGGTTTCACAATTAATTAAAGTTGGGCAAAAAGTGATAAATTATAGCACAAATAAAATAAATATCCGAATATTGGAAATTTATGGAAACAAAAAAAATCTTTTATTTGTCCATTTCGTACAGAATTAGTACATATTATAATTTAATTTCAGCCCACAAAATATAATTTAAGGTTTTGTATAAATCGTATTGCCCTTAGAACAACAATCGTACAATAAAATTGGGACGGAACAACGGAAAAAATGTCTATTAGTTAATTAGAAAAAATAAAAAAATATATATTTACTTATTAACTACTTGACATTGTTCAAAATTATATTTGTTTTTTTTTTTAATAAAAGTGTATAGCAAGAAGGAATTACCGGCTGAAATTGTATTGGAATCAAGAATTTATACCTCATTGAAATAACAATTTATTAATTAATTTCTTATTTCGATGCACTATTACTTACATTTATAAGTATTTTAGGCACCTAATTGCCTCAAAAGGTAAGTTTAATTTTAATATAAATAATGTTTATGTAAAAACAAGACGAACATCAACTCTACTGCTTTTTGTTCCACGTAGGCTTGCATGGCCTCCACTGCGAGTTGCAATAAGCGTTCGGAAAACCCGCGTTCAACTTGCAACATTACTTCACTAGTAATTTGTACAAAAAATGAATTTATGAATGAAATACCGAATATTAACAATAGTGTTTCAAGTATTTTTTTTTTTTACTTATTTAAATGTTACTCCGTTCTTAGGGAAGAAAACGTATAAAAACTCCGGCTACGTTCAAATTTCCATTCATTTTCTAAAAAGTACAATTATTATTATATGTGAATATTTTGTTTTGTCAGTCTTCAAAAGATAAGAAGGACATGCATGCGACTGTGTGACATTTTTGTATTAAGATTTTATATTAGGTGGCTACTAGTATACTATATATACTATTTATAAAGGAGGATGATTTAAATTATTATGCTGCAAATAGTCCGACGACCAATTGGAAACTTACCATCCAGCACGAATTTTAATATAGAGTTTTTATGTTTTCTACTCTAAATATGTGTGTATGAAATATATAGAGTTAACTGAAAATATTTTATAAGGACAAATATGCACAGCTATATTAACGATTGCTCCAATAAAATTCATCAATTAAATATAACTATTTGACGTACTTGAGGCCTGCCGGCCTGCATGATCGCATGCGCATGATCTGATTGTAACGCGACGGATGTGAGTTAAATCCCACAAATTATTATATTATTTCTTAATATTTTAACTTCTTCGCTATGGCAACAAGGCAATATGAGTTAAGCCAGTCAACCAGTCATGATAAATTTGGCGAAAAGTGAGAAACGAAGTGTCATAACAGTAAGTTCCCTCTGCCTACCCTGCTGTATGCGTGACATAGCATGAAGCTGACTTAATTTAACTTACCTAATAAAGCTTTACTCACAGAAAAAAATCTAAAACAAAATCAAGAGGCATAAGTTTATTAACCCTATGCATGATTGATCTATTTCACGTGGAAAGAAAAAAAGTAAATAACATTGTAATGTGGCTAACGGCCACTCGCAGTTGCAAGTCGGTTACATAATCGAAGGCGATGATCTCAACTTTGACGTAGCGCGAGATCTATAAACGAGTTCAACTTATTTGTAAAATAAAAATATACATTTTAAATTATATATTTATAAATTTATTGCACTAACGTGTGAATGTAAAAGCGACAGATTGTAGATTCGATTCCCCCTCGAGGATATTAAATATATAATATTTTTTCGCTCTGGTGTCGAGGCAAAGTGAGGCGTTTGGTTGCGCCACTTAATACGCATTGCCTCCAGAATTTAGTGTTTCAGTGTCAATTTAAATTACAAACTCATTTTGAAGTAAGCAAAGAAAATTTAACTCCTCCTCTAGTTGTACGTGCACCTCGCTCTGTCCTGACAATATTGAGAAATTCATTTGTACAACAAAAAAAAAGGACCAAACACTTATATGTTGCAATTTTATATATACATTGAATAACTTTATATGTTGTTTATTTGGTCCACAATGTTACATATTTACGTTTCCTTTATGATGTGCTGTTTTATTTTATTACAGTGTTTTCTATGTGAAGCAGAAAGCGTATCATTTGAGATTGCTATATAATATGGTACTGTGTGAACTACAAGCTATTGTTCTCTTGTTAGGCCTATAACGGAGTACTAATGTAAATATATTAAAATTACATTAGCATCAATACTTCATTATTATTATTTTTTAACTATGTAAATTGAGATTAAAAAAAAACTTTATAGATCAAATAAGGTGTATTTTAAAATTACAGAAGCATAAAAAATATATACGGTGATATAAAATTTTGTTTTCATTTATAAAGAGAAGCTTCATAGAAAATAAACTATATATCGCAAGAGACTTCTACCGGTAACCCAGGTGTAAACAATACGGCGAGTCATAGAAGTGGTTCAGCGAACTCTTGCGCAAGCAGTTAGCGTCAGTAGTTGCGCCCGCGCAGGTCCGGTTTGCGTTGCACTGGAAAGCACGTCTTGTGCAAACGTGTCAATGCCCATAACAAATCCTGGTGGGAGCCTTGGAAAAATGTGTCAGTATTCCAAATATTAAGGTCACAAAAGTTACTCACAAGATCCAAATCAGTTTTATTACTTCAAAGACGTCAGTCAAAATCGATAAATCAACTTAAAAACAAAATTTTGAATCCTGTTCATTTTTTATTTTTTCGAGCATTAGGTACATATTAATATATTTTTTTCCTTTTATTTACTTTATTTACATTATCAGCATAAAACCCTGTTATTTTCCCTTAAAAGTGAAGAGCACAACATTTGCCAGTACTTAGTTCTAACACGTTAGTACGTTAGTACTATCCCTATTCATATAAATTGAACTAAGTTTCATATTTATTTACGTGTAGGCGCTCGTAGCGCCGAGCGCGTTGAATTCTTTTACCCCAATATATAAATGACCCGAATAGATGGATATGTAACAAATATTATTAAAGCAACTTTCTCACGTAATAGTTTTATTTTATATTTATAGTGCCAAGATGATAATTATTTTTTATAAACAATTTTAAGTATTATACATTTCTTCGCTCTGTTGTCGAGGCAAAGCGCGGCGTTGAGTTCTGCCACTTAACACGCAATGCCTCCAGAATTTCGCAGAAAGTAGGGAACGGAGTGTCTTAACACTAGATTCCTGCCTACCTTGCTGTATGCGGGATACAGCGTGAAGCTGATTTAATTTAATTTAAAGTATTATACAATGCTAATTTTATCATTATTTACTTACTATGGCTTAATACGTGCACATAAAATAAGACATTTGTGTACGAGTATATTGTGTATCAGCGAAAGATTATTGAATTATAATTTATTAATATTTAATAGAGGCCAGTCGTGGTACAGGGGCATAAAATTAGACCGTAAATGCAATAAGTTGTGGGTTCGATTCCCACTAATAGAAATGAAATATTGAATATTTACATTTTTTTCGCCCTAGTGTCGACTCAAAGCGCAGCACGATGTGCGACCACTCAACACGCAATGCCTCTAGAATTCGGCGGAAAATAGGGAAATTAATGTCTCAATAATAGATTCCCTCTCTCTATATTTAACACATTTTATACTCCCATAGTATAAACAGCACAAAGTTACAACATAAACAAAGCGAATGAAAATAATATTTAAAGACTCAATATATTTATATTTTCTACACAACAACAATCTTCATTGATTATATTTAAAGTTTTTTGAAATTATAAAATAGGTACATAAGAACCTAAAAAACACAAAACAGTTCTTCTTTAGTTCTTTATGAATATTCTATAAAGAATTCCATAAAAAGATAACCGAGTGGATTATTTGTCTCCGTGTGCACGAAACGAGAGAGAAAGTGAGTCGCAGCCGTTATATCCTTTTAAGATGGGATACAGCCTACATTATATCGTGCTAGGAATCACAGACGTGATCATTGAATAACATTATGTCACAATAGATACATTGTATTCGATTTTATTCTTATTATATAAATATTTTTTAATCGATATTATTATAATATATTGCAATATATCTATATAGTTCTATGTATACCTATTAAGTCGTTTTATGTTTAAATTTATCTATGTATTTAAAATAAAATATAATATATATAAGAAATAACGTAGTACACAGGCCGTATTGGCGTGGGGGCACAAGCGTATGACTGTATCGCAGCGAGTGTGGTTTCGATTCCCACTCGGGTCAATGGATAATTATCTATTAATATTTCCATTTCTTCGCCCGAAAGCCGGTGACGTCACAAGAGCAATACTTTGAATTCAGAAACGTTGTGTTTAGGTTACATCTGCCTATCCTGCAATTTGTGGGATGAAACGTGAAGCTGAAAAAAGTTATATAATACATATAGTTAGTCGTGATGAGAAAATTTTAAATAATTTGTTGAAAACGTATAAACTTTTTCATAAAAATATGAAAAAGTTTATACGCTACATGGAAAATATAATGGGAATTTAAACTTGAAATTAATATTAAATACATAGGTATATAATTTTCCTCAAAAGTATTTCATCCAAAAATTTTAAACAATAAAGAAAATGAGATCCGCCAAGTTGACCTCAATTCAGTCTTCATTGCCTAATATACTTGGAACCTAAGCATGAATGAGGATAGGGTTGATCAATGACACTGCAGACGTCACACCCTGTACCACGATATTGCAATATGATAGAAACTACCTATGTCGCCCATAGAAATTTGGCGATAAACGAGCGACAGCGTCCTCCAAATCGTTCATTGGTACAAGTCTGAGTCGATCATCTTACCAAATCTGAGTGCGTGCATTTTTACTTTGGTCGAAGTATAAAGCGTAGCGGTGGTGGATGTGGCAGTCATTCCGACGCAAACAGAGCACCAGTGAAGTGGTGAAAACACTTTAAATTTTTTTTGGTGATATTCAAGAAAGTGTTAATAAAAGTAAGTTATTGTGATTAGAACTATTAAGAAAATAATAAATTCATTAAGATAGCGGTAAAAATTATAACGTGCTTTATAGAGAACGCTAAGTGACTGGTGCAACAAAAACGTGTGTGAATAAACAATAGCTTTCAATTATTGTTTAGGTGTTTGAATCGAAAAAAAATCTTTTCTTTTCACTTTGATTTTCTGTTTTTATAATATTTTAACGAAAATCACAATGTTTATAACATGGGTTTACATAAAGGATTTTTTTTTTCAATATTTAAGTAATATCAACATCACTATAATAATTTTACGTATATCTTCAATCGAGACGTAGAACTTCGCTTTCACTTTCTACTAAGACGTAAGAAGCAAGCCTAAGAAAACTAGGAAACGATGCATTATATGTTAATAAACTTAAGTAGCTCAAGTAAATAGTGAAATATCGTGTTTTGTTTATCAAATGTCATTTGTATCCGAGTAAATTCTGATGATCCTATTTAATACGATGAGAGTGGGTTCAAATCCGAGAAATGTTTAAGTTTATTAAATTTTTGTCGATTACCTTACCCAGGTCTGGTACAAACAAATAGCGGTCCAAACGCACGCGGAGTAAAAACTAAATTAAATTAATCATAATTTCTCCACCTGTAGCTTAAAATAAGTTTAATTATAAATTTACCACGTAAAATATATATTTTGTCGTTTGCGTGCGGAAATTTGGCGTTTATAATAAACCTATGTAAATGATTTCGAAACAAAGTTTTTAACGAAGTTTAATAACATAACGTATTGCATAAAGAAATGAGAATAACATTTAGAACATTACATCACAGCGGTTACGAGAAATTATGACGCACCCATTGAAACGTGCTGAGCTTGTCGATAGTCCGCTGTGCCGGTTTTTGGTGACACTGACACCATTACCACTTTCATAATAAAAACAAAGAGTGTGCCTCAGTTATATAATAAAGCATCATTGATATATGCTTTTTAATTCTCCGACAAGAGACTTCCGAGAAAAAGAAAAAAAGATTTAAAAAAAAAACTACATAATACAATCGGTTTTTATAAATAATATTTTGCATAAATTGTACGCTAACGAAACTCGTGAGAGCGCTTTCGCAGAGCCACTCTTGCTTGAACAGTCGCAACGATGCCCCGACATTACTGGAGCTTATATAACAATTGTTCGCGAAAGTAAAAGTGTTTCCCGCCTACCTACTCATATTTCGACATCACTTATTTATATGTTCCAACGAATGAACCTAAATTCTTGTTTTTAATTTTTACAGATCATGCGATTTTTTATGTATAGTTGTATTTTGCTATCGCTAACTATAGCAAGCATATCAGCTGACTGGTCTTGGGGAGGAGATGATAAAAAAACAGAAAATGCGGACGGAAAATCGACTGAATTATTACAAGGAGAAGAAATTAGTGAAGCACAAGGAAAGAATTTTAATGCTAACGCAACTGTCCTAGATGATATTGTAGACGAATTAGTAAGCAGTAAGCAAGGAAGAAGTTTAAGCGGATTTGATGACGTGTATAGTGACCCCACCATTAAAGAAGCCCTCGATTCCGGTGACGACTTGGAAGCACGAAATTTGATTAAAGGACGTCTTTGTACATTAGGGCTAATCCAGGTAAAAATATGCTATTTACATCTAAATATATAAATGTTTAATTTCACTAATATTTTATCAATTGCTTATTTACGCTAAATTAAACTTAAAATAAAATCAAAATAAATCAATCAGCTTCACGCTGTATCCCGCACACAGCAGGGTAGGCAGAGGGAACCTAGTGTTTTTAGACGCTCCGTTCTCCACTTTCTGCCGAATTCTGGAGGCATTGCGTGTTGAGTGGCAGAACTCAACGCCGCGCTTAGCCTCGACACCAGAGCGAAGAAATGGAAATATAAATTTAAGTAAATATTTCATCTCCTCGAGTGGGAATCGAACCCACAACCAGTCGGTTTACAGTCACACTTTGTGCCGCTGCGCCACGACTGGCCTCGACTATATTAAACTTATTATATATATATATTATTTTTTTCAGTGTGATGAGGAAGATTCACAAGAAAAAAGAACTTATCTTTCACCAGATGAACTAATTTATGCCCAACCCGTTGACATAAAACCTATTGGTAAACCAGTAGCTTCAATTCCAGTGCGCGGGCCACCCAGAGCTTACGGCCCACCTAAACCAATGCTATACCCTCCCCGCCCGCAAAAACTACCCCCAAAAAGACCAGGATACGGAAATCCACGACCTGGATTTTCAGACAAATATGGCGTAGCCGGAAATAATTATCAATTTTCTCAAAGCAATGGTATATATAATGGGTTTGAAGCTAACTACGTAACTAAGCCTCCCAGTTACGCAATCAACGAACCTTACAACTTTGAAAATTTGAAACCTACTTATAATAAAGTACCCGCTAGTACCCATAGCAACACTAAAACGGAATCCATTGTACAACAACATGTTCATCACCATTATGTTCATAGTGACGCTGATAAAGAACCAAAAGTTATAATTAAGCCAGTTGCTATTCCCGTCGGATCTGTAGGGCATTTATCATCTCAATTACATACACAAGAATCTTCAGATATTATAACTTCATCAGGAGGCGAGTTTAATGGAGGTTTCAAGCCTATGGCTGGCGGATTTTCACCAAGTAGCAAGCCTGTGTATGAAACAGATACTATCTATGGATCTCAATATGGGCACAGTGCTTTCAATAAAGGCAGTACTAATCTAGTAAATCAAGGGCTACCAAACCAATTTTCAAATAATGCATTTGAAGATCAACGGTACGGAAATTCATTGGGTGCATATGCTTCTCAGAATGGAGAGTTTTATAAGAAAGAGCTTCATGTGGGATCTAGCAACAATTTATATAATAAAGGTCCGGCGTCATTTGGACAAAATAGTAATAAATATCAACAGAATTATCATGATGCTAAAGCTCAAGGATTTGAATGTGTCTGTGTTAACTACGATCAATGTCCGAGTCAAGAAATTATTGGGCGTAGAGACGATTTATATTTACCAATAGACCCTCGTAACAAAGGTGGAGAAATTTTAGCACTAACAGAAGAACAATTAGATGGTCTGAATAAAACGGCTAATAATGAAAATACTACAGATACGAAAAACATCAGTAAAAGGGATGTCAATGAAGTTAAAGAAAAAGACGCTGCCAAAGAAATTGAACCGGTAAGTTAAAATTATTAAGCAATTAAGAAACTAACACAACAAATCACATTTCACAATATTCCTAACATTCATAACCGTTTCCTATTCTTGCATTAATTTATCTAGAACACGAGTGCGGTGTTTTTTAATTTGACCTAATAAATCATGTTTTATGTATATCATATAAAAATGAATATACACATCTATTACCAAAAGAAAAACTAAACAATGGGCACTGGACTTTATTCTAACACTAAATGAACAAAATCATTTTAAAAGTACATTTTTATAAAAAAAATTGTATATTACTGCAGCGCCTCCTTGGGTTGACTGGATACGGCGGCAATGGCGGTAATAACAACAAACAAGTGCAGCCCACGTTTGGTGTTTCTTTTGGGTTGCCCCAGCCTTCCTCTGGTTATCCTATAAATCCCTATAATTCCAATCCCTTACACAATCCCTACGGCCCTGCTTTAAATGGAGGTGGTCTTAATTTAGGTCTTGTTTCTGTAAATCCATTACTAGCCGTCCAAGTTACCAAAAACGACTACGGTGAAAAAATTGTAAAGCCATTTGTTAATTTACATGTGACCCCTAACGAACATGTTGTCAATAAATTAGGTCACCTATTTCATGAAAAAAAACAATACCTTTTAAACAAACATGAGCACCATCATCACTATAATCCATATTCATATAACAATTATCCGCATAGACCATATCCTTATCGTCCCATCGTTCCTCCTGTGGGTCATGCTCCTTCACCCTATCCCGACATTGGTCATTTACCTATTAGTCATGCTCCTTTAGATTACCATGAGGGATATGGAATACATAGACCACCCACGTACTCACCACATTATCCGTATAATCATCATAATCAATACAATGCACTAGGGGCAACAATAGGTAACGAAGACTATTATGACGAAGATAACAGTAATTACGATGATACTCTTCAATACAATCCATACAATAATTTTGGTTTCGAAAGATCTCTTAATGATAGTGTAAATAATAAGGGCCTCGCCTATGCCACCCGATACGCGTATTCACGATCCCTTAACGTTCCTTCTAATTCTGGGGTAAACCAGGAAAATCAAGCAATACGATTTCCTGAAAACAGAAAAAAAAGGGAAATTTTCGTAGAAATATCAAAAAGTGAAAGTCAACAGGTAATAAATAGATATTTCAGACTGAATTCGACTAACACCTTTTATTTAGTTACAGATATGTCTCATTATTAATTTATAAATTACCTATTTGTTCTCTTAGCGTCAAGGCTACTTCGGACCTCAACAACAAATTCCTCAGTGCCAACAAAATCAAGTGTGTTGCCGACGACCTCTTCAACCCCAGGCATCTAATCGTGGACAATGTGGCATTAGGCACTCACAAGGTATCAATGGCAGGATCAAGACTCCTTCATATATAGACGGAGATAGTGAATTCGGTGAATATCCGTGGCAGGCAGCTATATTGAAGAAAGATCCTAAAGAGTCGGTTTACGTATGCGGTGGAACACTTATCGATGGCCTTCACATCATGACTGCAGCTCATTGTATTAAGTCGTAAGTACTCTTTTATCAAAAACGACCTACAATATTGAAATAAATGATATACGCACTACTCATAAATATATTAAGCAAAATATTTATTTGTACAGAGTAAAATTATAAATTTTTCTTTTTCTTTTTTGCAGATACAAAGGCTTCGAGCTAAGAGTTAGATTGGGCGAATGGGATGTCAATCATGATGTTGAATTTTACCCTTATATCGAAAGAGACGTTATCTCAGTACATGTGCATCCACAATATTACGCTGGAACATTGGACAACGACCTCGCAATTTTAAAATTGGATCATCCTGTAGAATGGACTAAATATCCTCACATTAGTCCCGCTTGTCTCCCAGACAAATATACTGACTACGCTGGACAGAGGTGCTGGACAACAGGTTGGGGTAAGGACGCATTTGGATCTAACGGAAAATACCAAAACATCTTGAAGGAAGTCGATGTACCTATATTAGGTCACGGTCAATGCCAACAGCAACTAAGACACACAAGATTAGGCTATAACTATGAATTGAACCCTGGTTTCGTTTGCGCTGGAGGAGAAGAAGGCAAAGATGCTTGCAAGGGTGATGGTGGTGGCCCCCTAGTTTGTGAGCGCAGTGGCACATGGCAACTAGTTGGTGTTGTTTCATGGGGCATTGGTTGTGGACAACCTGGCGTTCCAGGAGTCTACGTCAAAGTTGCTCACTATCTAGACTGGATATCACAAATTACTGGAAAATTCTCTAATTACTAGGGATTCTTCTATTGTTAGGATTTTGTGTTTACAATATCATATATTATGATAAAAGTTTCAAAAATGCTTAGAATGTGAATCTTTATTTAATTCTTTAATTTATTATTTTTCTTTGGTCGGTAATGGCCAGAGATTTTAAGTAATTGCTTGTGCAGTTTATTGTAAAATAAAATATTTTTTAATACATTGTATTTTTATTTTATTACAAAGTATTAAGAACAAACTCCTGAATCATGTTAGAGCCCTTGACAGTATCTTAATTGTCAACAAATTTACAAAAAAAAACGTTTTCTCATAATGACTTCAAAACTATAGTTATATATAGATATGTTACAAAAACTAAAATCTTGAACACAATATTTACTTTAACTCGGGATTCGCCGCTAGGCACTTTCATACACAAACTCTACACGATTCATAGTTTCCTATATTAAACACTGGAATGTTTTCTTTTATGGTGTTCTATTTATTTGTACAATAATCTATAAATAAATATTAAAAGTCATAATAAAACAAAAAAAAGTCGAAAAGAACACTTATACTCATTCATTCATTAATTTACTCATTCACACACATCATATTAATAAAAAAATTAAAATAAGTATTATTTTTTGCTTTGGAAACAGGCAAACTGATAAAATAATACGACACTATACTGTTATAAACTAGCAAAAACTAAAAACTTTTATAATGAAAAAAATGCAGTAAATGAAGATAAAAAATAACTTTAAAAGAATCATCAGTATTTGTGTCAATTATCCTTCACTTTTTGACAACAACTACTAAAACTAGGTCTTGTATGTTTTCGGCATATAACATATTTCACGAGCTGTCTTTGTTTTCCGATCTGTCCTACAATCAAAATCTTCACATTGAGACATGAATGAATGTGATCGGGACCTTTACGAACTTAGCATATTCTCTTTGTTGTTTTGTTTAAATTCTAAATATTTTTTCTTTCAGTCTTTATGGTCTGTATCAAATAAATAAAGTGCAATGTAAACGTAAAGGCTAAACAATAACTAAGCATTTCGCTAATTCTTTTAAATCGTTCCTCGCTAGGCCAATCAAACTACTTCATTATTACGTTTGATAATAATGTAGGCACTGATATATGACTTTAAGAAGCCTATAAAATATTCTCATTATGTACATAGTCTTTTCTGAATTGTACACGTAAAGATAACACTTTCTCATCTTCAAAATACAGAGGAATTTTAGGAATGTTGTTGTAATCCGCTTTCTGCTCAGCATCACTGTCATGGATACTGCTCTCCTCGTGATCCTCATTTTCTGGTGTAATTTCATTGTGACTATCTTCTTGTTGTAAAATTAATTTTTAAGTGCTACCTCTAATTGAAAAATTCATGGCATTGAAATGATAAAACAATTAAATATATGTCAAAAAGCCGTTGCATATGTGTATGTAATGACTTTTTCTTCTTAATCGACCAAGGGCGTGGTGCCAACTGTCAGCCAGTTGGGAACCACGTCTCTCGTTTCTAAGCAGAAAGGCACCTAAAGCGGCAAGTCTCTAAGCTATGAAGATAAATAGATATGTATGTTTTTGTTACCTCTGTGGTATTTTTTACCCGGTAGCGACGAAGGCCGGATTAAAGGGGATTATTTAACAAACAATTAAATAAATCATTGATATCATATATATAATAAATCATTGATACATATGGTATTATAATTTATTTAATATTTGACATCTATTAATTTAAGAGAGAAATTTCGCATTTATATATACTTATATGATCTTAATTGGCAGAGTAGTTACGTAACAAATAATACAAAAATTAAGTCGTACTGGTATCCATAACCGACAAGCACCAATGATAGACACTTTTTTAAGTATCGAAAATATAAAACTGTAATGAAATACTTAAGTTATCCACACTATTAGGTTTACTTCCACACCTTCTAGCATAATCACTTTCATTTTTAATTTTAGCAAAGCGCAACGTTGAGTTCCGCCACTCAATACGCAATTCCGTGTAACCTTAACCTCTGCCTACCATGCTGTGTGCGGGATACAGCGTGAAGCTATTTATTTACTTATTTTCTTTTAAGAAAAGGTTTTGAATGAACTGCTAAGTATTTTCCAATTAAATAAAAATTCAGATTTACTTAGAACATTTCTTGAATCTTGAATGAACTCTGCTATACTGGTTAGTACTACTTTAGTACCAATACTCTATTTGAATTATCAACCACAAGACATACTTTAAACTTATCTAGTTAACTTTACCGTCATCAAAAATTATGTACAGATCAATTTTTATAATTTTAAACTGAGCTAAAGGTACGACACCAATTAAATAATATTATATTACAAATTAAAGGATTTATTTACATTTAACTTTTTCATAACATAAAAGACATGGCTGTTTTGGACTTTTAAAAAAAATGTCTTGACATTTGTTGGTATTGAAATATGTTTAATAATTAAACTGAATGAACTGTAAATCTATATTTGAGTATAAATCAAATAAAAGTACACAATTAAATTCAAAGGATGGCTGGGAAAGGAACCGATCGTAAAGGAAAGTCCAAAGAAATGAAAACGGCCGTGACTGATATAAGCGATACGTTGACTACTTTCACGTTGCCGGATAGTCTTCCCTGCTCTGAGGTAGAATTCCCTATATTACTTAACAAACGAAATAAAGCGAGTTGGTTGCAAATTGTTGAGGAGAGTGACAATAAACTCAACGAGATTAAGCAGTATTCTGAAGATAAGAAGGAGCCTGTAGCAAAACCACCATTCCTCAGTTAGTATTATATTTGATATACAAATTAATAGATGTAAAATAAAATGTAGAATTCCCTTTGCTTTATTATGATAAAATGTAGAATAAAATTGTTATCTATGCATAAAAAATATCTTGGATTCGCAGAGACTGAATGTGACTACGTGAAAAACGTTATCTTCCCGTATTTGATACCTGCCTTGGAAGAAACTTTAACAAAGGCCGAAATATGGGACGTGTTGAAAATTCAGAGATGTTTTTTCAACGGCATTGATTATATGGCAGAGGTTAGCTTTGTTTTCTCTTTAATTATTTGGCTTTGACTTTAAAATATTTTGTAAGAGCTCCTCTAAAACATGTATATGATACTTTTTCGGATAAAATTATTAATGAATGTGTTTTTATGGTTTTTCAATATAAAAAAAATATTTCCACTATAATTATTTATTTAGTGTACTCACTAGTGAAATAACAATAAATACAACAATCAACATTTCACTTTATCAACATTTAGATATTTAAGATTCCAAAAGTATAAAATTTTAAATGTATTTTGTACTTTTGTACTTTTTTTACTTCACGTTGTATCAAGCATATAACAGGGTAACGGTTACGATACTCCATTCCCCACTTTCCCCCTAATTTTCGAGACGTTTCTTGTAAAGTAGTCAACACCTCACTTTAAATGAAAATATTATAATCCTCCTAGTGGCAATCGAATCAAAAAAATGTGGCGTTAACAATCAGAAGCTGTAACGCTGCACCACGATGGCCTCAATATCTTATACACCTATCGTGAATAATTATTTACAGCTGCTATGGAACAACAACCCACGGCATCCAGATCGTAAATTGAACAATTTACATTTATTTAATATGCCCTGGGTACGCGAACGCCTTAAGAAATAGTAAGTCACCTTTTTTCTTATCAGTCCATATTCTTTATATGTACTAAATTTGCAACACACCTGTCATTATTTATTTATTCTTTTACGTTATTTTTTTCTTTTACACGCGGTGGTTGAATTGATTTCTATTTCAATGATAAAAGTGGCACTCTCACATGTTTATTGCTATCCATATTATATTTTAACTAAAAAAAACTATATATTTGTACATATACAAAGACTCAAGTTACCACGTATGTATACCTATACACAGTTGGATAAACAAAATGAAAAAATTAATCAGCCATCGCTATAGGAGTCCTTCCAACTGTTTAGGTACTATATATGTATATTATTTTCGTTATTTTATATGACCAGCCTTTTCCTATAATGCTTACTTAGTGTCCAGCTGCTATTCTAAAGATCAGTAGAACAAGCATGCGACTGTTATTTATTGATATGTTCACTTCCTTATTCTGGTAACAAGGCAAAACGTGGCGATGGGTTACGTCACTACACACTAAACGTCTCAAAAATTAGGCGGTGCGTGGAGACGGAGTGTGTTAACACTAGATTCCCTCTACCTACCATGCTATGTGCATGGATCCAGCGCGAAGCTAAATAATAAATATTATTTACCGTCCGAATGATCAATTCGTTTCGATCGATCTGCTTGCAATTTAATTATGTAGTAAGCACACATAACTTTTTAGTCCTCGCCCCTATTACCCCAAATCTTGGTTATGGCCAGAGGAATACGCAGCTACATTGATACAAAAATCTGTAAGACAGTATTTCGTGCAGCGTGAAGAGGAAGTGCAAGAAATGCGTGAATTTTGGAAGGTAACCATTTATCATCAATTTATTAGTTTAAAGCATGTTAAAAGCATAAATATCAATGATTGTCTTTCACCAGCGTGAACAGTGCAACAGCTACATTAAATGTAGCAACGTCTCGAAAATTAGGCGTGTAGAAAACTGTTCACACTAGGTTCCCTCTGCCTATCCTGCTGTCGGTGGGACACATTGTGAAGCAAAAAAATATTATCATCACCAAAGTCCTTATAATTTATCATTTCTTTTTCACTGTCATACACATTTCATTTTACCCGTTCCACCAAAAAAAAAAGCAGTAATTAGAGACAGAAAGATACCCAAGAATGAGGTTTCACTATGATTGAGGTGATTTTTTAACTTTTGTACATATTGCCAACTTTCTTAGTTTTTGTATTTCATTTATATTTATGCATTTTATAGAATCTCTACCAACCTTAAGTACCAACATCTAAAATTAAGTCTATGGATAATTTAACACAAGTAGCACTGGCGTCTAATTGAGTCCTTTGATTAAAATGTAACTGAAAATTTCTAAATGAGCAGAAATTGGATAACAAAATAATTATTCATTCGATTTTTAGCTGCTGTTGTCTCATACTTTTGTACGAGATATTTTAACTAAAATACCATAATACTTCTGTTTTCAGAAACTTGACATAGAAAAATCACATCCAGAAATGGATTCAAATCCTCTGCTAGCAAAAAAATTTGCTTCACAACACTGTATAAATAAATGATATTTATGAAATAAACTACCATCTAACTTAACAGTGTTTTATTTAAAAAAAACGAATTACTTGTATCTAATATAATCCATATACATATCTATATTATAAATGAGTTTTGATTATTATAAATCAACTCCTTCATAGAGTGAGGGACTTATTGGTTTTCCGAGACCCATTGTAAATTGAATTGTGGGTTTTTCGCCATCTTGAGCAATTTTTTTCGCTCTATTTGGGCTGTGATTGTAGGTAATCGGCAGGACGAATTTCTTCATTTCCTGTAATGTAATTTATTCATATGTTAAAATAAATAATAAATAAAATAAATTAAATAAACTTCACGCTTTATCCCGTACATAGCTGGGTAGGCAGAGGGAACCTAGTATTAAGACACTAATCTCCACTTTCCGCTGAGTTGAGAGACATTGAATGCCGAGTTAAATGAAAATATAATTGTAAGCAAATATTTTATATCTTAAGTGGGAATCGAACCCACAACCAGTCGATTTTACAGTCATATTCTGTGCCCCTGGGCGGCTACTGGCCTCAGTGTTTAATGTAATCATATGCTAATTATAAATATTATATACTGAGTTTATTAAATGGTGGTTCAGTGAAACGTCTGATTCATAGCATGATTAGTAGTTCGATCCCACTCAGGGGAATGAATAATTTTTATTTTCCTGCTCTGGATAAACAAAGCAGGGGTGCCGTGGATGGAGTATCTTATGTTAGGTTCTCTCAGACTACCCTGCTATATGCCTAATATACTGTGAATTTGTTAAGATGTATCTTATTAAGATGTAAATATTAATGTTAATATTCTTTATATAAAAATATTAAACTATATGACAAGATAATTATTAAAATTACGTAAAATTTTACTTATTATAATTTACTGTTTTTACCTTAGTACATCTCAAGTTTAGAGAGAAAAAAACAGATTTTTCATCAAATAAAATTATAAAGACACTACATGTTGTGATGCAATCTTGATTATTTTGATTATTTCATCTTGATTATTTTGCATAACGTGAACAGTAAGATGAATGCAGTGAATGAATTGAATACAATTTATTTTTTTCCTCTAAGTTAAAACTAAGGCCACAATCATAATCTTATATGCACCTTATTTGGAATTTAACATGCACTACACAATGCTGATGAACTTGTTAGTTAATATAATTATCATTTAAATTGATAGATATAAAATAAAATATTTTTTAATTGCGATGCAGTTTTATAAACTTTGAAGTGGAAAGAAACGAATACAACAATCAAAAATATAATAAAATATAAATAATTTAAAATCTAAAAATGTTTCTATTTACCCCATTTTACGGTATCAAAAATACCATACATTATTTTCGCAATGTTTAGTAATCATGTTAAATACTTGACAGGTAAATAAAAAACACCTAAAAGCCAACATGTTCTTAAACTTGGGACACATTTTATAACTATAAAAATAAATTATAGTACAGGGGCTGCGGAAATTTTACATTAAACCATTTTTAATATTGGTCAACCTATTCATATGACAATACTGTTGTTGTGATTCTGTTCTTAGTTTTTTGTTTTTATTAGGTGTCTTGTTTTGTTAAGTATATAGTTGTATTCTGATTATTTTATTTTGTTATATTATTTTTTAATTTTAAAACAGGAGTAAACCTGGACTAAATTTAAAAAAATGATTAAAAAGTTACGTAAAATATTCATTAACAGTGTTTTTTTTTGTTTACATCTTGCCTCATGCCTAAATGAATAGACTATATTGTTGTGGCACTCCATTCCAAACTTTCCACTTAATCTTTGACACTGCATGTATGTCGGAACCAACTGAACTGCTGTACTGTCTTGTTACCAAAGTAAGGAAAATAATTGATTTAAAGTTTTTTATAGATTAGTAAGTTTCTTATTAACTATTAATGTAAATTGGCTAATTACCTCATTTCCTTTTTTCTTATAATCTTTTGCAATTACTCGTTGCATTAATGGTGGCATTTCAATACTATTTGGAAGAATTTCTTCAGGTTTATTCTCTAATGCTTTAACTGCTTCAAATAGTTTAATTTCCTCATCTTTAGGAATAAGTTTATAATCAGGTTTATAAGATGTTCTATAAATTTCGGTTAAATTAGGTAACTTCCTGCCCCTAAATGTTTTCTCAACCAAAACTCTTACTCTTCTGCGTTCCTGAAATATAAAGTGATGACCAGTTAGTAGATATTAGTTTTAAAGTTATTTTTTTAGCTTCATGCTTTATCCGGCCTATAGCGGGGTAGGCAAAGGGAACCTCGGAACCTAGTGTTAAGACAATCAGTTCCCCATTAAGACACTTCCATCCTCCAGTTTGTGGTCAATTCTTGAGGTATTGGTTGATGAGTTATTTGTTAAGTTCCTACAAAAAGGAAATAACGATGTGACATTGCATAGCAGGGTAGCCAGTTGGACTCTATTTTTCAGTGGTGAAGGTCATGCTTTTTACCAAAATTTTTTTGTTTTGTTACCAAAACAAGGAAATGTAAATATTAAAAAATTAATTCGGACATGAAGTCACATCCTTGCATTCACAGCTACGTCTTTTTGCCACTGCACCACAAGTTCCTCAAATTTAGCATAAATTAATAGAATACTAATTATCTTAATTTTTCAAAAAAAAAATGCTTAATTACAAGCATACCAGTAAATTAAAAACAATTTATCCCAAAATTTATTTAAGATTGGATTAATAATAATAAAAGTGAATTAAGGTTTAAATGTTCATACTTATAACGGACTTATATACTTTAATATTTTTTATTGTGTCCTAATTATATTAATTAAATATTAAGATTAAAGATTGTATTCTGTAAACAAAGTATGAAATAAAAATATAATATAATAAAACAAAAAACCCAATAGCATGATAATTAACAAGAAAAAAAACAAGCAAAATTGCTCATTAGAATTAATAGTTGGGACCTATTCTTAAATCAATTAAATTTTCCTAAGGAGCCTTGTAAAATTCAAATGGTTCCTGATTATTCAAAATAAACAGTTTCACTTGTAGCTTTTCTTTACTTTTCACACAATCAGAACTTCAGATTAGTTAATATATGCTTTTAGCAAGAATAATCAGCATACATAAAAAAAAAATCTTATTTTCAAAGGTAAATTTTTAAATTCCTACATCATTCTTTGACTTAACTAAAGGAAGCATTTCAAAACACCAATTCAGCTGAACACTTTAGATTCTACCATTAAACATGTACATAGTACCGAGTGCATGAAAGCAAACAAGTATAGCACCATGCCATGACGGCTCCTTCAAATCTTATTACTTATACATATAATCAAATGAGGAAATAAAACAATTAGTTTTTTTTTAGAGACATTTGATATTTATTTATAAATATAATATAAAAATATTAAGAATGTTCAGAAAGATATATTGATAAGTCCAGTATATTATTATGAATTTTAAGAAAATAAATATATGAATATGTTTTAACTTCCTTATATTATAACGAATAAATTAACAAAATTTGAAGATATAAAAGTATATAAATGTAACTTACTTCATCTGGACAAGTTTCCACTTTCACAATCTTCATAAAACTAGGTTCCGGATAGCGTTCAAATACAGATCGAGCAATGATCCTGCCCACACCATAATTTTTAAGACTTCCAACAATTTCCCATAGTGTTTTGCCCTTAAAATTTGTCGTTCTTCCCACATATTTTATTACTTGCGTAGTCATATTAGTTAATATATCAAACTTAAATTGATCTTATAGTTTAAATATAAATAATGAACAATTACTTATAAGTTTCACTATGAGTAAAAATACAAATTTTATAGCAATTAATAAATTATATCAGTGATAGAGGTTAGACTGGACTAGAGGTGACAGATGACAGATGACAGATGACAGATGACAGATGACAGATGACAGATGAATGATTAATAAGGTCAATATTTAGTGATGTATCAAAATTAACATATAACTTAGCTAACCAAGAAAACATCGATATTTTGGCATGTCCTCGATCCGTCACAAAATATCGATACATCTAGTGCGCCGATTTAGTACTCTTAATCGATTTCACGCAGCGTAGTAGTCAGTTATCATTGAATTTGCTTTTGGAATATAAATGCAAATGAAAACTTCAAACATTATTATAGTATTACTAATTAAAGAAATAATGATATATTAAAGATATAATTATCTTTGTCGAAGTATAAACGGCAAAAAAATAACATTTTAATAACTTATATTTGGTAAAAACAAATCTAAATAGCTTTCGGAAACTGAAATAATTACCTATTCATGTAGATACTTTAAAAAAATAGATTTTTGCAAACATACATTTTTTCCTTTGATTGTTATTGATGTCAACATCCATATATTTCATATGTTGAGAGCTGATATAGCAAGGCTATATCGGCTTGTGTATGAAAAATACAATTTAAACCCTTTATTTCAAATACGAGGCCAGTCGTGGCGCAGCGGCACGAGGTGTGACTGTAAAACCGACTGGTTGTGGGTTCGATCCCCACTCGAGGAGATGAAATATTTACTTAAATTTATATTTCCATTTCTTCGCTCTGGTGTCGAGGTTAAGGGCGGCGAGGAGTTCTGCCACTCAACACGCAATGCCTCCAGAATTCGGCAGAAAGTGGGGAACGGAGCGTCTAAAAACACTAGGTTCCCTCTGCCTACCCTGCTGTGTGCGGGATACAGCGTGAAGCTGATTTTTATTTTTATTTATTTCAAATAAAGAGGTTAAAAGTCACCTATATAATCTTTGCTAGAGAAGTCTAAAAATACTGTGAGCGTAAAATTTGCTTTTATCAGAGAGATTATAAAAGTTGTAGAAACAAAATTACCAATGTATAATTAAAATATTTATTTCTCTATCTCAAAAAAAGATATGATTTTTCAAACAATCCAATATTTACATTTCCAAATTAAAAATTCTCTATCTTTGTCTAATATCGTTTAAGTTTAAAATACTATATTTGAGTATTTAGGTATACTTTTAAACACCCTTTTTTATGAACAAAATATAAAAAAGAAATATTAAAAATAATAAAACTACTTCAACTCGAATTAAATAACTCAACTCATTATACATAATTATATCATAATAGAGGGCGCGTGCAGCTTATTTGCAGGCCTATGGATGAATTTAATTTTTATACAAATTATTGGCGATTTAAAGATTTTTCCATATAAACTTCTAACCTCTTATTTGAACCCTTAGGGGTGAATTCTTAAAGACCATGAAACACGTATTCAATGAAATAATTTAAAATCTGAATTTGAAATATTATAAAAAATATTACGTAATACTGGCAAATTATTATTTTTAGCGTCATCGCAAAGTCAGGCCATAAAAAAAACTGAATTCAACTTTTTCTATTTATTTTGAAAAAACTAATAATTATCGAAAGTAACCTAAAGGTGGTAATTAACATTAATTTGTAAACGGAACGAAATATCAAAATTCGCATTACTACGAATATTACTTCTTATCAATCATTCGTTTTAGTCAGATAAGGTGCAATTATGTAACTTTGCACATCTAATATTTCTAATAATTTTACTTTACATACCGAGCACGGCAGTATTTCGTGCTCTGGCAACATTCACCTAGTCTGCAAAGTATCTTGCACGAAGTAATGCTGCGTTTGTTTGGTACTTCAAAAATAATTATAAGAAATACCCGATTTTCGGAGATACCCGATTGCAGTATTCCTGTGTATATAATATATGTTAAGGTACATTTATCTCTTCAAAGTTACAGCTTATAGTTTTATTTATGTAATAAAAAATTGAAATATTTCTTAACATTAAGTTCAAAATTTGATCAATTTACCATTATTATGATACACACATATTATCTTACTTTTCTACATATAGTACAAAAAATGTAGTGTTACATTTTCAGTTTCTCTTTTCCACAGAAATATTTTTCGGCATAGTAGACCTCTGTAAAGTGCCAGCCGACAGAAAGATACACAAACTGTATTCTTTTTCTTTCACTGACAAAAGAATGTTAATGCAACAATATTAACACTAATAAAATATTTTTTTATAATTATTCCAATTTTGTAACACTTCAAGTTATGCTTATATTATCATCAATTTAAGGTTATTTAAGTTACTGTATATAAAGTATTAGTACCTTTTATAAAATTTCCAACACGTAAAGTTAAAACAAATGAAATCTGTATATGTTTATACTTTTTAATTCCTATAATATGGTTAGGTAAGTAAATAGAGGGGTTAAGGTAGAAAAGAGGAAAATATAAAAAAAGCATAATTCTTAAAAAATCAACTTCAATTTATTTTCAATTTCTTATTTACTTTATGGAATTTACGCAATACAAATGTTTTTTAAAATATAACTAGTATAGTTAACAGTTATTTAATTTTAAATGCAGACAGTTTATTAGTAACAATGTCATGGAGTAGTTCCATTTTATTTTGAATACAGCCAAATGCCAATCAAACAATTTGAAATAACTGAATTTAATATTAATAGATGGAAACTCATATTTTCCTAGATTTTTATATTTTTCTAAGTGACTTGGATTAAATCCCCATTACATTAAGCCCATCTGAAACAAATACTTCCAGGCAAGTTTTAGGCATTTAAAACTATTAAGCTAAAAGGTTACAATATTTAACTGATTTCATAAAAAAACAACAACAAAATAACAAAAGTACCAAAAAAGAGCCATGACATTGAATTTTATAGCAATTTGATCACAATTTTTACAATAACAAACACAAACAACAAAACTCAAACTTGTATTATAAAAAAAAAATATTTTTTTCTGAAAATAAACCGAATTTAGGAAATCAGTTGTTAAGAAACGTCGGGACGATAGCACCGATCATTTCAACATTGTCGCTTATCACCTTCGGCGATATTATCCGTATACTTTAACTAAGTTAGGATTATAGTGCAGCGTGCTTGTAACGCACGTGTATTGTAAGCACTAACTCAACGACGTCATAATCGATGAGGTGGAGCAGGACGAGCGGACACCGCATCCGTCCGCGTACGTCCTTTCCTAAATTAAGAAGCTATCCTTCTTATACAAAGAATATTTCCACTCTATTTACACTGACTCGCAAACAAACAATTTTACTGTTCTTTCAACACGCTCACTCGTCGACACACGTAGTAGCAAGGGTGGAAACGATTCTTTCTATATTTGTCTACTGTTTTTAATATCTGTACAATAGTCGCATTCCGTTGGCAAATAATTAAAATAAAAATAAATAATTATTAATTTAGCTAAAAATTGCCTAGTTACCAACCGGAATGGGCTTCGTGAACACGCGGGTGGCGAATAACAAGTCCATTCTTACGAGGCCGGCGTTAATTTGACGGCCCAAATATACAAGTCACATTACACCTAATGATTTCGATAATAAATTACGACAAATATTTACATATTACCGCCGACATCCACAATTAAATAGACTTAAATTAGAGCAATAATTTAAGAAAGTCGGGACACACTAGTAGGAATCAGTCATTCGGCGCACCGACCTGTGATGAACCCGTCGGGACGTGCCGCGCGGCCTGAACGTGGTCGCAAACTTAAAGGATTGTTCGTAACTGAGGACACGAGCCTTCGTCGTGAGAGGTATCTCCGGATGATTTCGTGTTTCGTGCTTGAAATGAAGCCTAGTTATATCCTAGAAGAGTGCTCGCTCTGCCCGAGCGAGCGGGACGCGGGCGGCCTAGGTCGTGTCCCGCCCGTACGTGCCGATGCGCACCTCGTCGATCACGCGCGTCCACTCCAGCGCGTACGACTGCGGGTCCTCCAGGTAGTATGTACGATTTGGCTGCAACAATAATTATATAATTAACATCTTACGTTGTATCCTGCATTTAGGAGCTTAGTCTTAAGACATTCCGTTTCGCACTTTCCGCACAATTTTTAAGACATTGTGTGATAAGTGGCGGAATGAGGTGAAAAAAAATAAAATAATCATCATGCGCGCGAATTATTACTCGTGACTTGTTTTTTTAAATTAATGACATCACAGAAAAAAGACTAAACGACAAAAAACTGATTATAAATGAACAAAAAAATGAATATAATTCTTACCGTGTACACTAAAAATATTCTAAAGTTCTTTGCTTCGACACGCAACTCTGGTGACCAAGGTATCTCTCCTTTTAGCACCATGTTGACGGGGTCCACGTAGAAGAGTCGCGGGCCTGTCGTCAACAGCAACATTCGGCGTCTCGCGAACAATCCCTTTCGTTTTTCTACAAGTCCTTGTTTCAATATGAGTTCTCCGTCCACAAATTGATGCCATCTGTTTTCACGGGACTGAACTTCGAGACGACGTCGCTTTTCTTCGGGACTGATATTTAGAATTCCTGTAATAAAAAGTGCATCATCCATTAATAGTGTTTAAATTTATTCTTACAAACACTGTGTACGAGAAAGATTGATTATTAAAGGATGACAAAAATATTTTCCCATTTAGTCATTGTCTACACATGTAACAAAACGCGAACTCAGCTGTTTATTAAGATCATTAATAAAGCGGGCCGTGACGAGTCATTCAATAATGTCGCAACTCGCAACTGAGAATGCAGGGCTGTTGTGCGGGAAATGACGTCATGCCTACACAGTACAAACATAAATCGAGAACATAAGGATGTCCGTTTCGACCTAACAATGCTGGCTGGCGATGACGCGTCAATCTGTATACAATCCGCACAGATTGTATTATGATATCTTACAACTTATTAAAACGTAGGTGTATGAACAATGTTTATTTCTGTTGCATTTACTAACTATCAATGAAATCAATGTGGGCGTGAATTTGACCATTAAGTGGAAACGGAAAACCATATTGCTATTATCAGGCCCGATTCATTTATAAACATGAGCATTTTGCAAAGAATTTAGGTCATGAACGATCCTCTTACTCGTCGCTTCAATGAACTGCAAGTCTTGTTCAGTATTTAAACATCGTACCTATATCAAATTAGTTTACTCTTTAAAAGATTGTTTTACCTTGAATATATAACAAAAGTTAATAATATCGGACGTTTAAGACTTGAATTTAAAATTATGTAAAAGTCAAAATTCCTTACCTCTCGACGTAGATAGATCGAATTCCCATAAGCGTAGTATTTGTCTACCGCCTAGTCCTGGTTCTAAGTGATCAGGTACTGTGTATTCTTCTTCAAAGGATCCTCCAGGTAAATAAGGGCTTATTTTAGGTGGAGTTTGTTCCCAAATATTTTCCCAATCGATTCCTTCAAAGAATGGATGCTGACGGATGCTTTCATATGTATCACCCTTGTCATTTGATCCGAGCCTCTTAGTGTGGTCTAAAACTAAAAGCTTTTCAACTAAATCCTTAGCATCAGCAGGGAAGCCTTCCGGAAATTCATATTCCATTTTGAGAATTTTTTGAAATGTGAGAAATTCTGTTGACGCCCGAAAAGGTGGTAAACCAGATATCATTTGATAAATAATGCAGCCCAAAGCCCACAAATCTGAGGCACGCGTGTCTACACGATTTTGCAATAGATCAGGGCTGACGTATTGTGCCGTTCCAACAAAACTAATTTTTCTAGATCTTACGTTTGATGATGAATCTTGGTCTTCAGTCACGGTTGGTGTAGAAGATCTAATTTTTTCGGGCTCTAGAATTTTAACTGTTCCGAAATCGGCAATTTGTAAATGCATATTTTCATCTAGTAAAATATTTTCCGGTTTAAGGTCACGGTGAATTATCCCTTTAGCGTGCATTTTTTCTAAAGCTAATAATAACTCGGCAGCATAATATTTCGCTACATTTAGTTCAAAGGAGCCTACTTTGTTAATATAATGTAATAATTCTCCATTCTTAGCATAAGATAGCACGAAATATAGTCGCTCTTCATCTTGAAATGTGCAGTAAAGTTTTACAAACCCATGCGGGACATTAAAAAGCATGTTAAGAGCATCTTTTTCACGTTTAATATACTGTACTTTTTGATGGCGCACGATATGACTCTTCTCACATACTTTAACTGAAAAAAAAAAAAACATTTTATTATTGAATGTATTTCGACAAGTCGCTAGTAAGCACACACTTGTGTGTTATCTCGAAGCTAAATGTAATATTATAGATACTTACTTGCATATTCTTTGCCAGTGTGAATATCTTTAGCCAAAAATACTGTGCTATAACAACCGTCACCGATCAACTTTCCAAATATATAATCTTTAGCGGTGCGTTTTGTGTGTCGGTAAGATTGACTTGACGAATGTGTCGATGTCGGTGTAGGAACAGGCGCGGCTGCTGCTTGAGATGCCTGCATTTTTACTGGTGATTCGGCTGTAGACTCTGACGTCGCTATTGGTGCCCGTACCTCAGTTGTGTTCTTGCCGTTTGGCTGCAACAATGGAAGAAAAATTATTATTACCCTAAAAGCCAACAACAGATAAATTCTTGACGGTAATTTGACACATTACAAAAATTCAAATAAAAATAGGATTTAAAGTACGTAAATACTTTTTTGTGTTCATGGTAAGTCCTTAGTGTTTAATAAAGAGAAAAAGTTGTTGTTATATAATGACAGACAACGAGTGATAAAAAACAAAGTGACAAGAAGTGTTTATTTCACGTTTAACATTGAACTAACACACCTGTTGCCACGATATCACTATACATTTTCCTTTAATCAAAAATTAATCCAATAATAGCGATTTTGCAATTCCGAAATTTGTGCAAAAAGACACACCACCACGTTAAGAGTTGAGTTTACAACTAAACGTCTGATGTATTCGAAACGCCGCCACGTTCATTGGCCTCACCAACAGTTCGATGATCCAATTTCTAAAGTTTGCGGCCCAAGTTTTTTGTTCATTTGCTTACGGAGGCGTAATAAAAACAATGTATCTATTTAGATCACCAGGATAGACGAATCATATTGCAATTAGGGAACGACGGCTTACGCAAGCTGTCGACAAACATATGTCATATCAAACTATATAGTGTCGAGTCATCTTGTTGTGCCATAATTTAATGTTTCCTAAAATTAATGATGATTTATAACAAAAAAATCTACGTATATTGGGTGTTTGCTGATATTCTTACATGTGGAGTATAAACAAATATATTTCCTAGAATCCCTGAATCGAAGAGTCTTATTCCATCGTCTAAATAAGAAGTTAAGACGCTGTGAGTTGAACAACAACGAATTCAATCTATGTGGCGCATGAGTCACTAAAATAAGTGAAGTTGGTCCATGTAGACCGCAAGTGGGTCTCGCATTCCGCCACAACGGTACTCCGAGCGCATTCCCACCGCAAGTCGCAACGCATTCCGCGGCTCGCGCACACTACTCCGTACCCGACCTCGATCCCCACTACCGAGACCCTCTACGTCGATGACCGCACCTACGAACACATTCATCAAACAATTCTCTCTTTCACATGTCACATGCGGTTCACGCGTGGGTAACAAGATTGTCTTATGAAAGTAAGCTTAATGGTAATAATTACAATAAAACTACGCTGTACGCTAACAAACTGTAAATATTGTTGTCGATTATCATCCTATGTTTATCAGTGGCGGCAAAATTTCAACTAACATATTCAAGACATCGTAAACACGCATTCAATGAATGATAGTATAAAAACAAAGTGATATCTCTGTATGAACATGTATAAACAGTAAACTCAATTATAATTAGATATGAGCGAGATGTTTATGAATTGCGAATTTTAAATAAAAACAAGAATGCTGCTTTAGGTCATGTGATTTTTATATCCAAAAGTATTTTAAAATTAATTTAAACCTAATCTATGGTAACTTTTTTAAAATACTTTTATTTTATTTATAGAATATTTTTTCCCTATTAATTGCTGTTATTGACGCTTTTTGTTATTTAAATTCTTTAAAATTCTTTCTTGATGACCATTTTCCACCACACGGCTAATGTTTTAAATAAATTTTAACCAACTAACTAACCATTTGGGTTAAAAATTTTCACAAAACGTTAATTCCTTGGAACTAGTGAAGTGAATGCGTATTATTAGACACAAAAAGTTTGTCAGTACTTTCAGTTTTTGTAAATTAAAAAAAAAGGAGAGATTATGTAGTTGTATTATAAATAAATAAAGTCAGACCGACGCCATAACAAAATGTTGCACACGGTAACACATTTAAAAATACAAACGAAACTATGCGATAAATAAATTGTGTATAGTGATATTCTATTTTCACAAAGTGTTGATAAATTATAAATGATTAGAGTGATGTGAAATGTCACATGAGGTAGACGGCAACGTCGAAACTTGCGAAACGGTGAACATAACTTTCGTAGTGGGCCGTTCGTTACAAGGAGTGATGAATGCGGTCCGTGAATCGTTCGTAGCGAGTGAGTGGTAAACAAGATGGTCACGCAGACGACGCGTGAACAAACAAGTGCCGTGTCAGCGCCGCGCCGCGCCCGCCCGCCGTCACACGCGGCGCGCTCGTCGCGTCCGACGGTGCCCCGAGCGGCGTCTACGAGTACGTCCCGCACATAGAAAAATATCGAGCGAAAGTGCACACTCGATGCAGCGAAAGTTTATCAACAATCTTTCCCTACAAATATGCCACGTTGTTGTTATATATTTACTATGTTTTTGTATGCCACTTTGGATGTTAAAGCTTTTAACTCATGTTTCTTAGCCAAATAAAATATAATTTCGATATCTCAAAAACCAACACAAACTAAAGTAGGATGATATGTATTTTTGCTGGGAAACGCTTTTAATACGACATATTTCATGGAATTATACAAATTCTGTTAGTTACAGTTTCTTAAATGTCATATATATAGGTACAGTTACATTCCGACTAAATGTATTTATAAAATAATGACCAGCAATATAAAAGGGCCTATGGGCCGTACCTTTGATTTTGATGAGGGCTGTTTCCCGCGCTTCGTGGAGCTGACGCCAAGCAGTTTAAGAATCCTGTTAGCTGCCTCGAGAAGTGTTGCACTACCCCTCGATCCCCTTTTAACTCTGATGGTCAATCCGCTCATTTCTATACTTCGCATACGTTGTATCTCACTCCTTTACAAATGTTCAAAATTGTCCAAAACACGATCACAGTTCATAAAGCTTAAGGTTAAATATTTAAACTACACGTTACAAACACTTAACTTACGCGATAAATTAAATACGATAAATTTTACTAAGGAATGCAACAAAATTTAACTAGGAATATAATATATTATAGTATAATTGTAATAATAAATATTAATCGACTATTCAGTTGAGCGCGCGTGAACACGACCGAACGATTCGACAGCGCGTTGCAGACTAAAGTAGTAACAAACACGGCGCTTGATGCAGGCAAGGCATTGACTACGTCCTCCGCTCAGTAGACGGAATAATCGCACGGTCGCGGGTACGTACGGCGCACCGTTTGTTGGTGTAAAGTGGAGCTCCCCCTCGCCGCGCGCCTCCGCCGCCGCCTCCGCCAGCCACCCCCTCGGAACTGCCTCGTGTCGTGGATGCTAAGCATGCTGCATTATGGCTATATAGCGTATATACTGGCCCTGTGCTTTCTTTTAATATAAGTTATGTTTGTACTTTGAGGACATATTCTTGATATTATTAAAGTTGAAGAAGTTTCTTCAAAATTTTTTTATTATTTAAAAATAATCAATTTTGTTATAAAGATAAGAGAGAATAAAATACAAGATTTTGTCTTATTTAATGTAAATATTTAAAAGAATTCATACATATTAATGTAAAATACATACGATACATATATAACAGAATATTATACAAAAATACAGCCCACGTGACTATGTTTTGAAAGTTTGAGGGCGGGCGTGGGGTCGTACTGACGCAGCGTGTTATGGCTATAGAGGGGAAGTACAGGGGACAAGGGCGGAGAGGGTAGAATTTGTGCGGACGGGAACAAAATCAATAACATTAAGATGTGCAGCGGGAGCGTAACGCCTTCCGTTCCGATGCAAATATATTACTAAGATTATTATTTGCATACTTTTTTTACTTTTCATGTATTGTTTTGTCTTAAAGAAAATAAACAAAATTTGTCTTTAGGATAAAATATTGAAATCGTTATGTTAAGAACGTATTGTCATCATTATTAGCTAATTGTCATCGTTATTGGCAATTCGGGGTAAACCAATCACTTCTGACATTAAACAAGCTACACACATAGTAGATAACAGATGGCACGTTCCTATAACAACATCATAAATATGACATTAAATTGTCATTATTTCAAATGATGTTAGGTAGAAAACAAAATAATTAACCTAACCTTGAATTTTTCCAATCAAACTTTAAAATTGTACCTGTACATTCTCAGAATAGCAAAATAGAAGACAAACATGCCTTAATTACTGCAAATACTGGTAAAATAACCTATAAAAAGAAAATACTGGTAAACTAACTCAATAATATTGTAGACGAAGCACCTAGTCACTAATTTCTAATTGCTAAAGCAGCGATAGTATCTTTCATAAGTAGGTATTACAAGAAACTATACCGTGACTCATTTTTTCTATAAATCTGTTTTTGGAGGTATGAATGTTTTAAGTGTCATATTTTTGTGATTTATCTAAAGCTCTTTTATAGATAGATACACATTATACACATGTAAGTTGCGCAGCTTAAAGATATTGTTGTTTGTTTGTATAGCATACATAAATGTTATGTTTAGTATTTACTTATCATACGAAGATAAGAATGGTAAATACGAGCTATTTTTGGCTGCGTATTAATTATCACTGCATTGTGACATTTTAATTTAAAATAAAAAAAAAGCCAAGATAATTTATATACAAATACAAAAACCATCAAGATAATACTCAGGTAAAGTTAATAAAAAAAAGTGTTGCACAGCTGCTGCTGTCGGCACGCGCAACGCTGCACATGTTGGTCACATCTGCAGGCTATACTTCCTATAAAATTTATGAAATGGTAATTTTAATATTAAAGATTATAATATTTAGTTCAATATATTTGTTTTTTCCTGATTCTACGTTGCCTTATTGTTCTCGTATCATTAAGTGGGCTTAAGTAAACATGAGATTAAAACTAACAATATCTTTTCTTCTGTTCAAACGCTTGTTGTGTTCACTCTTCTAACACTTTTAAAACGGAAATTTTATATTAGAAACTAAGTAAAAAATTTTCACATTTATATTTTTTATTAAAACATTATAAATAATATTTTATTCGGGAATCGGAAAACATAGTCCCTCGGGGTACACAACAACGCCAGGTGATTCGAAATTTTTTGCCTTTCCGAGACAGCCGACGAAGTAAGCCCAAGCGATGTTTTTTTTTTTTTTTTCAAAAACAAAATAAAAGCTGCATCGTGCAATGAACTTTCCACCTGGCTCTACTTTACATGGTAAACTAATCAAAAGACATAAACAGTACAAGCTGCGTTATTTTTGTGGTTACGACAACTGTATGTAAATGTGAAAAAAAAAATAGTTATCTTAAATATTATCTAGAATAAATCAGTGTGTATCTGCTTACTGACAGTGATTTTTGCTTAATAATAATTTGTCATTTTTGCACTTGTTAATTCACAAGACCTTCTTAGATAGATCTAATCATAGGTTTTGTAGTATGGAAATGCCGTAATAATGGATAATATCAATTTTCTGAAGGACTAAGTGACTTGAAAGTTCAACTACATTTTATTTATATATTCTACTATTTTTGCATGAATATGACAATTTTTTTTAAATCATATTATAGAGTGAAAAAACAATATTTTGCTAATAACTGTAAGCTATCGACAATACCTTTACTTTTTTTTTAGGATCATTGTTTTTATAGTTATTGTCTCTATATAAAGTACTTTATTACAAAAGTAACTTTTTTACTAAAAATTCTTGACTCTTGAGTAGTCTGAATGAAAACATTAGTGGTAGATTCACCCTACTCATGGAAAGTTTATGTATTACCTACTCGTACGTATTAGTTAGTACGTAGTATATTTATCTGTCGGCATAAATATTTTTATAAAGGACGGAGAGATGAGAAAAGAGAGAGATAATTTAATATAGATTTTCATTTGTCATTTATAGAAAACGTAGACTTTGTGTAAAAATGTACCGAAACAATACCACGTGCACACCACGTGGTTGCGTATATTTGCACTTACGCCCTGTTACCACGTGTTGCACTTATTTCGATGCTAGCCTTTAAATACGCATAAAATATGAAAAAATATATTGTTTCAGCAAATTACAATATAGCTTTATCTTATTATTTACACAAATTTTTGTACAAATAGTGTTCACCATATTTTTTCGAACATTCTTATCATACACCCAGATGTTTCAAAAAAGAAAATTTGTTTATATTTATATAATTACTATTAAAGTAATGTAAAGGTATCCTATACTTTAAAAACGTATAATTTATATTTAAAGCTTATACTTATATAATTAAAATAAACATAAACATTTATTGCACAGCGACAACAATCAATGCACTTGCGTAAGAAAATGTTATATTATTTATTTGCTTTTATACCTGTTGCTAATAATAAATCGGACACGTGTAACGTTGCAACTAAACATTGTTTTCACTTACTTTTAACGCATATTATGTAAAATGTAATACTTTTGAGTGCTTCGTGTTTATATAAACATTTTTAAACTTACACGTGTAATTTATTATTTATTAAGCTATATTATATATACTAGGTTTTGTCTGCGGCTTCGCCCGCGTGTTCGAAAAAAGTGTCTAAGGAAATACAGTGGATTGCATCGAAACTATAATTGTAAATGAAATAGTAAGACCTAGATCCTTCCTCGATAAATAGACAATGCAACACAAAAAGATTTTTTCAATTTAAACTAGTACTTCCTGAGATTAGCGCGTTCAACCAAACAGACTCTTTAAACTTTTAAATATTACTACAGAAGTATCGACAAAGATTATACATATATACAGCAACTGAAAAATACTTAACCGCTAGATGCTGAATCATTTCGAATATGAGGCTTTATCAGCAAAACGCTGTCAATTTTATATAACCTATCTACACCGACGTGAAGCATAAATTTTACCTATTCGTAATCACATTACGCATTTAAATTTTAAATGATCAAAACAAATATATTTTTTCGAGCGTTGTTATTCTTTCTTCATCATCAAAAAATTCATAAGTCTGTAACAAATAAACTACTAAATAGGTGTTTACATACAATCGCAGAACAACATTGTCAGCTTTATACTAGCACTATAGAGGCGCCTAACAAGGTTATCGACGCAAACGTCTTGGACGACGACCTTGAGGCGGTCCTTTGACCCTACAGCGTCGTTGGTTAGTATAAGTTCGTACTTCGCAAACCACCTGCCTGGGTGCCCCCGAAGCGACGCAACACATGGCGTCAATTCAAATATCAATATAACGGTCGATATGCATCGGCGGATGTTTACATATTGACTATTTATATGGGCGTACGTATTGTATAAATGTATCAACACACAACAATACAAACAATATTTTTATACTGTCTATAATAGCTGTAAATTGTTAGTGTATTTTGCTTATATTTTTTTTTTAAATAACTGACGTAGCTTTATTAGGTAGTTTTTTCGTTCATAACAGAATAGAACCTAGTGTAAAGATACTACAGTCCTTCACTTTAAGCTGAATTATCAAGATATTGCGTGTTGAGAATCGACGGAAATCAACGCCGCGCTTTATCACGTTGCCAGAGCGACGAAACGAAAATATTAAATAGTATTTTATTTTCTAGAGTGGGAATAGAATCGACAACCTATCGAGTTTACAGTCACACACCTGTGCCCCTGCACAACAACTGGCTTCAAGGATTTGGGACACAACTATCATTAAAATATGAATATACCTACTTAAATAAAAATAATACATAGTTTTAAAAATTCCAGACACAATTTTAATATATAAGTAGTATACAGCTTGTCGGAGCTTCTATAGAAATTGGTTTATTTTAAATGTTAATTGGATAACGATAATTAAAAATACATAATAATATGTATCATTCCCATAAAAGCGCCAGAGCACGACGGTCATTGTCCTGAAAGGTAGATGAACACGTCGAAACCTAAATGTTTTATACGTTGTGAGTACCTACACAATGTATTAATATATACTCGAATTTTTAATCTGTAACCAATTTAATAAGAAAAATTTGTTTATTATTAAGTGTTTCCTTTATAATAAACAAATTTTTTTTATTAAAATTATTTTATATCTTTACTAGCAAACCGATCGCCATTTTGGCCACGTGGGACTACACGATTAGACGATTATTATTTTTGCCTATTTTTTTTTGCACACATCATCTTGAGTCTGCCTAATAGTAAAAATTATATCAAAGGCCTTTGTGTAGTTGTAAGATCTAAGCGTACATTTGCGACTTCGTTTGAAAACTATGAAAGAAGATAAATACAACCATTGGAATGTAAAATATACGTACATAATATGTACGTGTATTATAATATATGTATATATATATATATGTATACATATATGTATATATATACATATATATATATATATATATATATATATATATATATATATATATATATATATATGTATATATATATATATATATATATATATATATATATACATATATAACAAGAAAAGCTGTTATTTGGGGAATTTAAAAATAGTAATAGTAAAACCAATAACAGGGGTTTTAGAATTGTTGTTCTCTGTGTAAACATAAATTCAGATATACATATTGTAGCATATGATACCTAAAAAGTTTAAGGATATTATTTAATACTAATTGTCTAGTAACTTAATCTATCGCGAGTTAAGTAACACTTCCTTTAGTTTGACAGGTTTCCTTCCGTTTTAGTTAGCGAGTATACAATAAACAAAGGTAACGAGGAAAATATGTGGGAATAGACAATTAGACCATAATTCCCAAAGTTAGTTAATAAATTAGTAAAATTTTACTGTTACAGTTGTGGGAGATACTACATCCGATATAGAAGAAGATTTTGGGTCAGACTTCAGACAAATAAGCATAAAGACCAATTGTATAAAAATAATTGGCATATCTTAGATTTTTGCAAACTTTCCTTTATAAGTCATATCCATTTACCAGTCATAATTTTATATTTTATAAGTAAATTTTAATTTATAAACTTGAGTTAAGTTAAAATGTATATGATTTTTATTATTAATGTAGTCATATTTTATTAGTAGATATATAATATATTTAAGATTTACAAATTTGCAAAAGCAAAATAGAATATTAATAATATAGCGAATCGCATATTATATGTAAATAATTTTAAATGCTTCATAAACGAGTCGGTGCATACTGACCTCTAATAATCATAATAAAAAAAATTGAGTATTGTTGATGCAAAACGTTAATTTTCTACATACTTCTACATTTTGTCGACATCTTAAAATAACCTTAAACAGGAAACAACTATGTAAAAAAAAACAAATAATAAATTCAAAATAACATATGGACACAGACATAAATCTTCCATTCAACAACATAGTAGCGTAGCGTAGGAAAGAGTGCTTTATATTTAGATATGTAAATATCCTATATTAACATAAATCTATTATAGGCGTCGTGGTTAAAAATACGAAGTGGGATTTAAAAGAGATCGGCAGTTGGTGGCGGGGTTAGAGACGCATGCCGCACGCACAACGCGCCTGGTATTCCGGTGAGTGGAATGCCTCTGCTTACATACTTTTATTCACTTCCCGCGCGTCTAGACACCAACGTTCGGGGCTCTTATCCAAACTCAATCTTAAGTCCCGATGATAAGATTTGTATTACGGTCGGCGCTACCGAGTTTAACCCGTATAAAAACGGCTTCGCTGTCCTCGGAAAGTGCATTGATCTCGTGGCGCGTCCTTCTATGGTACAAAAATCGCTGCACGTGATATGCGCATCCCTTTCGTGCAGCAAGGCGTGGTGACGGTGCGAGAAGGATACCAAAGACGTAGTAGGCAGGATGCGCGTAGCGAACTGCGGGCAATACACCCGGGCGGGCGCAATGAACGGCGGCCATTAACGTGGAAGTACCATACCACGTTTTGGCGCCCACCGTGTAGGGAATAGGAAACACTCCAAAATCGTAGAGAACAGCCAAATTTGTTTGGTAAAGCGGACATTTTAAGATGAATAACAGTCTGTACCTACAATATTTCTGTTCAAATATATATTTCACAATTGTTGTTGAAATCGTGTCGTAGATATATTAAATAAAAATACTATATATTAAAAACGAAATAAATGTTTTTGACGTAAAATTAAATGTAAAATTACACTATCGATAATAACTTTGATTTAAGAACGATGTATAAAATTTTATCTCGCAAATGCTTTATGTTATCATATTGGCAAAGCTGTTTTTATATATGAAATTCCTTATATGTATTAACTAATATAAGGTGTCCAATAAACAATACAAACCACACAGGATTGTTCAAATTAGAATTAACAGTTAAGCAAACCGCGTGGCGTCAGAATATTCGCGCCAAAATCTGTGAGTTTCAAGATGGCGGCAACCACGTGGTTTCCAGATTGTACACTACATTTTTTTGTAATTGTAAATATAGTTCATTATTTATATATTGTTATATTATAATAATATTGGTCAAATATCCTAAATTCTATTCATGAATATAAAATGTGTAAATATGCTAAGAATTTACTATTAGTATATTTAGTTATAGTTTAGAAAGAGCTTTATGAGGGAGGGTGATGCTTTATTTTTTAAAAACATAATTTTTAAGAATTGCCGAACAATAATAAATGGAATCTTTTTTGTACGCATTTGTCGGCTACTTCTAATGCTCACTCTTAATGTGTGAGTGCAAATTCCTCGAAGGACGCGATGCATTCGCCATTGCGCTCAACTTCGTTCGACCGGATCGACCGCTATACCTGAGACCGTTTTGTTTAAAATTTGACTTGTGAACAATTTTAAAACTTTAACGTAATAATGATGAGAAACTCCATTCTTTTTAACTTGTTTTTATTTTACAGAAATTCTCTTAGGCAAGTTTATATTTTGAAATAAAAAAAAATACATGTTTATATTATATTTTTACGGAGGCAAAATCTTATTTCATGCTTATATATTGATCGTTTTAACTCGAACTTACAAAAACAAATACCTAAGTTGTCTGGACAGTGAACTCGCTTTTACCTGCAAAAAAGTAACTAACAATATAATGTTAAGATTCGTGACCCTAAAACTAGACTTAAGCCTAGCAAGTTTGCGAACAGAAATACTCTCTCTCGTTCTTACGTTTTAATTCTAGTCGTAGCGTAAATAAAAAAATATGTCATCCATGATATGACATATACCTACAAATAAACCAAAAGTAAGGTATTTTCAATGATATTTTACGAACAAGAAAAATATAAAAATAGTCCGTAGAAATAAGTATGTATGTATGTGTTTAATTTTTCATGAAATAGGCTAATTTTTGTTGAATGGGTTAAATTTGTTGTTAGTGAGGAAAATATTAAAATAAACTTAGTATAGTGAGTGCGAATTAATACTAGTACTTTGTATATTAAATTATTAGTAGCAAGCTATTTCTGTGGTAGTTTTAATTAAAATTTTGTATACACATATTAATTGAAATTATATACACCCTTAAATAATCACGTAATTGTATGTCCTTAAGTAATCACAGTAATCAGTTTAATTTTTTTAACAAATTAAACAGAAATTAATAAATTAATGACATCAGGGACATGGACATCTTTTTAAATACAAAAAAGTGGAACTGATTATTCTCCAATAATAAGACATTGTTATTTACCATGCAGGTAAATGAACATATGTACCATAAACAACAGTTCCTAACTCTAAAGGAATAAATAAAATTAGTTAAAAACAAAACTTTTCATTTCAAGTAACACACCAGTGAATCAAGCGAAGGGAATGTGCGCTGATGGCGCGCGCCGTCGCGGTCGTTCGCCGCTGCAAGTTTGCATCCTTCCCGCGGCTACATTCCTGCCATTCTTTGTCTCGCCTAAGAAATGCTTTTAAGTCTTCACTTCGAATATTATTTTGTCCAAAAATTATTTAATTATTATATGAATGAGCTTTTAAACAAAAAGTACCTACTGTCTCGTCACTATATTGTTTTTTTTGTTTATTTTTATAATTTCAAGTAAACTAAAAATGAGTGGCTTTTTTTTGCAATTCTTAATACAATAAATTTTTAATATACAAAAAAGGACAGCTTTTCATACTGCAATGTTTTGAAGTGTATAAAATGTTAAAGATCAGTCTGTTCGTGTTTTTATGGCTTACTTTTTTTGGCTTAACGATAATAGCTTTGTTGGAGTTCCATTTATAAAAATGTTTGTAAAATGCTCAAACTTATAATGAGAATACAATTTTTTGCCGGTTTCAACTTTCATTCTTATTCATGGAACTAACTGTAAAGTCGTTTAGAAAGTATTTGAGCTGAACAAAACAAACAAACATGACTGCAACAGACATTTGCCTTTTACTTGTATTATGTTATGTTCGTAATGCGAATCACGCTTATGAACGACACGGGTTTCCCGTTGACCGTAGAAGTTATCTTTTTCCTCAATTTTGTTTTTGTACAGTTTACATAAATAATCTCGCATTTGTATGAAGATTTTTCAATGTAAATCATGTTAAACAAGCCTTATATATTAACTTTTTACATAGTAATAAATATAACAATTGCTATATTCTTACCTACTGTTTTGGTTCATTATATAATTTAAACAGGTGTATTTTACTGAATTTAAATTATAAAATAAGTTAATATTAGCTAATGGTTAATATTAATTTACCTGTTGTACTAAAAAAACTACTTATAAGCCAAGGACAAATAAAAAAATTCAAACAAAGCAAAAGGAGTCTGCATCATGCCTTAAGTCTCAGTCAAACGATTCACAAGGGTGCCTTTCGGATTCACATTTAGGTTCTTTTATGGTCTTCGAAATTGTAATCTAATTGTTGATTAATTATAATGCACCGGAATTTTGACGAAAATAACTGAGATCAAAGAAAAAGTTATTTACAATTAATCTTTTCAAATTTCACACTATGATTTTTTTTTCAAAAATCGTTTAAATACCTACAACAAAAAATATGAACTAACCGAACAAGTAAGAAAAATCTGAATTGAGAAATTTATAAGTATATATAGATTGTACTTGCCGTTGACGTACTATTATGAATAAAATAAAAAAATAAATAAATCAGGTAGGCAGAGGGAACCTAGTGTTTTTAGACACTCCGTTCCCTACTTTCTGCCGAATTTTGGAGGCATTGCGTGTTGAGTGGCAGAACTCAACGCCGCGCTTAGCCTTGACACCAGAGCGAAGAAATGGAAATATAAATTTAAGTAAATATTTCATCTCCTCGAGTGGACTATTATGAAAACGACTGAAACACTCGGAACGCGTTGGTTTAATTTTTGTATTATACCAAATAAAACGTTTGCTGTTATGTTTGCTGAAAATAAAAATTGTATCATACATACATTGTATCATTATAATTATAATTTACAAATGGTTTTTTTTGTTATGATCTAATAATAAATATGTAGTTGTCGAAATACTTGTTTAAAATTGCACATTCTTGTATCGTAAGTAATACCAACGCGCGGGTGGTCTGTGACTCAACATAATTCATTTCAGCTCGCCAGCGGCTCATTGTTAACACCCATTCACAAATGAGGAAGGACTGCTGAGCCCATAGGCTGCGCAAGCGCATATTCAAACTCGATTGATAAATATACATTTTATGTCTTACATATATGTTAGGCGTGCTATATTTTGTAATGATATTGTCTTATCTAAGTAACTATATAAAAAACGAGCAACAGGATAAATTAATGGACGTAGTAAAGCTGTAATAACTCGAATAGCCTAGCATTTTTTTCCAGCTATCTTTGTATTATTTTAGCAGTTGTCTAGTACAGGAAAAATGTCATATTTTATAATAATACTGTATTTAAAAAAGTACATTACAAGAGTCTACGTACAATGAAAGTCATTTAAAATATCGAAAACTTGAACGATGGTATCGATATGATTCGGCAATTCTCAGAAATAATGGGTCACAAAAGGCAATAACACCGAGCCCCACCTAAACGGCGTCTGTCTCTGTCCTCTTATATTTAAATTTGCCCTTGTCTGTGTGCGCCAGACAGACGTAATGCCAACGGACCACGTTAAGCGGCTCACCTGCCCCTACTGCGAATCATTTAAACAATATTGATCAATGTCAAAAAAGGAGAAGTTCAATTCTATACCAAGTTTCCTGTTGCATTGTAGTTTTGATGAAAAAAATATTGCATATAATCTCAAAGGTTAATTTTATAGAGTTTACTTTACATCCCCTCTATGCATTTTAATTTATAATATTTATGTTAAATTTTATAGTAGTTTGCTAACTATATTCACTAAATACATATAACATCGTGGTCTTTCGGAACAATGAAAATCGTAACCTATAAATAATATAAGAAAAACAAAAATAAGCTTTTTGCATAAACTTTTCGTATATTTGTGAAACGACGTCATATGTTGATAGCAAAAGCTTTAAAGAAAAAATATATACTTTATAGCGCAACACATTTACCTTTTTAAACAGACAGATTTTATCTGGCCGCCTTGTTGAACACAAGGTCGTTTGCCAGTTAATTTGACAACAGTTTACTTTTTCAATAAAGAGACCTTCTAATGATTCTCTACTTGAAGCCACTTAAAAATATATATAGGTTGAATCAGGTCCAGACATAATAGCTATACAACTAAAAAAAAGTTTCATTCAGATCGTTCCAGTTGTTCAGATGTGCGTGTTAAAACATACAAGCAGACAAACAAACATTATGAAAGTCATGGGTTTATATTCAATTAGTGTTTTTACATCTCTGTACATTGTATTTTCGCAAATATATTTAGCGTAAATACAGACACACATTTTTATACTGCTTTATTACACTATAGACTAGTAATATTCCATTTCATTCAAATCTCAAAACAACATAATATTTCGTTGCCAAGCAAACTGTATTGAATTTCTATGGCAATCTAAGGCAATTATTAATATTTAGAAAAAAAAAAACCAGTGAGTCGAGCTTAGAGGTCGGCGCTCACCTCGTCGCCCCGCCGTCTCGTCTGCTCACCTTGGGTCACCACTGTACCGAACATCCGGCTGTATCTTCACTCATTTAAATACTATGCACTTGTTTATATCCACACAAAACGTCAGTGAAGTAGGCTAACGTATACGCCGCTCGTACTTCGTTACTTTCACTCGTTATTCACATAAACTTGCGGCAGAAACGGGTTTCTAGTCGCTAGCGTGAGAGCATGAATACGAAGTCGTTACAGAGATTGAGTGGCTCAATCAATTAAATCACCGAACATTCTATTCTTGTTACATTTCACTGTAACATTTACCCCTATAGTGTCAACTACCAGCATTAGAAACCATAATGGACCCGCATTGAACTATTGTTAATCTAATAATCCTAATGCCCTTCACATTTTGTCTATCATATAGCACGTCAGACAAGGAGAACCTAGTGTCAACACACTCCGTTATCCATTTTTTGCATAAATACGAAACATTACGTGTTCAGTGGCGAAATTAAAACCACGCCACGATTTGCTTTGCTACAGAAAATAAAAATAATTAATTTCCGAGTGGAGATATGAACTTGTATTCATAACCATCACATATCCAGTCAGAGGATGTGCCAATGCACAACGATGACCTCATTCAAAATATTAAATTTTCCCTCTACTTCCTTATATATATTGTTGTTTATACAAATTCTTACGTGATTTAAAAAAAAGTTATTAGGTATAAATACCTATAGTACACGATAGTGTAGTGTAAGTGCATTATAAGCTCGTAGCACGTGTAACGTGATAAGAATAAAAGGTAAAGCGAGTACGACTAAATGAACACATAACGATTAGACATGGTTTTGAAAATTTACTATAATCATATACGGTTTTAGTTCTTGCATAACAATCCTTAGGTGTAATTTTGTTAAGTTAAGTTATAACCAGTTAAGGCCAGTAGTGATGCAAGGGCACAAGTGACTATAAACGCGACTAGTTGCGGGTTCGATCGCCACTGGAGGAAATGAAATATTTATTTAAATGTATATTTTCATTAAAACTGGTGTCGGTGGCGAGACAAAGCGCGGATTTGAGTTCCGTCAATCAACACGCAATGCCTCCTCGGCGAAGTGGCGAATTTCGATAGAATATGCAATCGGCGGAGGCAGTGTCTTCAATAGGTTCTCTATGCTGTGTGCGGGATACAGCGTGAAGCTGCTATAACCAGTACAAACGAGTACGTCCGTACGTAGGTTGGTTTATAAAAGCTGGCTCGTGTAGCGCCGTCACACGTGGTATACGCTACACTGCATTTCTTATCGTCCACGAGGAACAATATTGGTAAGCACGAAAAACTAATAAAATTTTCCATTATCGCCGTGAACTCGAATGAAAACAAACACGATGTACTAGTGAGGCGGCACGTGTAAGCCTACACATGTTTATTCTTATTTAGTGAGCTCTTTTTACAACTAACTAGAAACAACGTTAGAAATTATGCATTTCATTACCTGTATATTATGCAATTTTAAAAAAATATTACCATTTAAAAAAAACATAATTTATACACATATTTAATCGTACTGTATTAATATAGACCTTGTAATGTATTTTTAAGTCAAATAAGAAAATCTTTAATTTTAATCGTGATTTTCTCAGATTTTGAGGATCAACTTCTTAATTTATTTCGATACTCGTTATTAACAATAAAAACAATCAATAAAATAAAAATAACATTGGTAATTAAAGATTATAAAGACTATAAAGGAGGTTACTTTGACATTTCCTTATCTTTGTAAGTAAATGGGACTTTCTAAATTTATCAAATGATTCCTGTTACTTGCAAGCTTACATTGGCTGCTATAATATTATATTGAGAGTACCTACTCATTTTCTTTTCGTTTTAGTAAAGAATAGATCCAGTCGATACCAGAAAAGTTTTTATCATTTTTTTTACTAGTCGGTCGTGATAGTAGAATTATTCATTCGGCATGTTGCTACAGATGCAGCACAACCCTTCGCTTTCGGCAAAAAGTGGTCGAGCTCGATGACTATTCATATTTTTGCCATAATACTTTTTAATATCTAGAAATCACACCAAAAAGGTTCTCATACATTTAATAAAACTGCACAAAGTGTCAAACGAACAGCTTTATATTATGATAAGAAATTTTACGTACACGCCGCGTTTGGGTCGCTAGTTTAACAATTTTTTTTAAAGATTCATATCATATCATCTTAATGTTGAAGATAACGCCATAGTTTAAGCCATATATATGTTTTATGAAATAATAGATTACGTTAAAAGATCTCTAATGTAGAATAAATAACAAAAGCATTTTACATGTCGGGTCACAGGAAGTGTATGTCGATGATCTCTTTCACGAGACAATCGATACCATTGTTTCGACATAACGATACTCTTATACAAACAGGCCGATGCGACGTCGGACTTCGACCCCTTGATTGCGGCGCAATAACCAAACTAGTGTAAATGACATATGTATGTGTGGAGACATACTAAATTGTCCAATGAAGGTTTGTATTGCTCGTGTCCTTTTATAGATTTCTTAAATAATGAAGGTAAATATATATTTTTTCTTTTGCTGTTTTTAGTGTACATTTTTTTTATAAAAATCTTTTTAATATGTAAATTTAGGCTAAGACATTGCTCATTAATATTTTAAAAAAGATGATAACTTAAAATGTTTTATATTCAGAATTAAAAGTAAGAGAATGGCGTAACTAATATTTTGTTAAAATAGATTTTTCCAAAAGACGATAATTAAAATTCAATATGGATACATAGTTAAATTGTAAGAGAATGGTGAAACTAATATTTTTCTAAAGTATACGTTAGTGACGGTGACGCTGATGGCACTTCGTGGAAAGGAAAACGGATCAGCAGGGCGCGGCGTCTGCGAACTTTATTTATATTTCCATTGAGTCGCCCTCGTCCCCTTTCGCCGCACCTCTGCAATTTGACACGCCTAGTACTACCGGCCGCCAATTAAAAATGGTATTAATCGATATATTTTTAATACTATATTGTGTATACCATCTTTTAATATGGGGGCATTCATAAAAAATATATATAAAGAAAAAAATAAAAAATAAATAGCTTCACGCTGTACCCCGCACACAGCAGGGTAGGCAGAGGGAATCCAGTGTCAAGACACTCCGTTCCCCACTTTCTGCCGAATTTTTGGAGGCATTGCGTGTTGAGTGGCAGAACCCAACGCTGCGCTTTGCCTCGACACCAGAGCGAAGAAATGAAAATATAAATTTTAGTAAATATTTCATCTCCTCGAGTGGGGATCGAACCCACAACCAGTCGGTTTCGGTTACAGTCACACTTCGTGCCACTACACCACGACTAGCCTCTATATATATATATAAAATAACATTTTTGTAAATATTACATATTATTTACAATTTACTTTACAATTTAACTAACAATAAGTGCATATTGCCTTACTATTATAATTTATTTAACGCAACATTGGAAATAAGTTACGCTAAAATCCTAATAAATATGAAGTTACTCGTGTTTATCTGATATGTTCTGAATAACAGGTTATAGTGCCTCAGTATCACCGATAGCTTATCACTTATACGTGTAAAAATTGCGTCTTTTGATAAGATAGCATACCTACGAATACGTACTCACTATTGTTTACATTATTGGAGGGTCGAAACTCGAGACACGTCACATATGAAGATATTATAATATTAATGAAACTGTAACTGTAGGCAACGTTTCTATAGTTATATAGACTTATTATATAATAAAAATAGAGATTAAATATCACAGTATAAACGAGTAATAAAATATTACGCAAGTATCTAAAAAAAAGTACTAGTAGAGGCCAGTTGTGGCGCAGCGGCACAAAATTGTGACTGTAACACCGACTGGTTGTGGATTCGACCCACAGCAGAGAAGATGAAATATTTATTTAAATTTATATTTCCATTTCTTTGCTCTAATTTCGAGGCAAAGCGAGGCGTTGAGTGCTGCAACTACAAAACAGTACTAAAAAATAAGTAGAAACGAACAATATCTTAACAGTTAAGTGAATCGGTATATAAAACAAGATAACAATAACAATGGCGTCGTATTGTTGACGCAACGCCTTGAGCGTGGCTGTGGTGCGCCGGCACTGCGACAGTGCACGGTGCACACCAGTATCGTGTTGCGGCTAAATGCGGACACGGCGCGGCGCCCGCGGTTATAAACGCAAAACACGCACTCACAAATAAACCCATCTCGTAGTAAACCCTTACATATAAGTGCACCACCTACATGGACCTTTTAGATGAAGAAAAGTAATCATCAAATTTTAACATCAGCATTTTGTGTCTTTCTTCCGGTTGTTTCAATGAAATGAATATGTAGCAATAGCATAGCATAGCATAGCATTTGTAGCGTATTATGTTAAAATGGAACGAATGGATTTGGATTTCATTAATTTATCCATAAAAAAAATGTTTTTAACATTTTTCAAGTGTTATTCCACACTTAAAAAAGAAAAATACTTATATAAAACGGATTCCAGGAGGCGCGGGTTCGAGTCCCGCTAATCCACCGCATTCAATTTTTTATATATTTTCTAAACATTACGTCAAGAAAATGAATACGCTTACACTCTTTTTATGTTTAATAAATTTAAAAAAAAAATTTAATAAATTAAGTTCAACAAATATAAGTTAATTCTCCTATATCTAACAAATAAAGATAAAGTTATATATACTTTGGTTTATTTAGCTTACGTGTCTGGACTTTGACACGTATAAACCGACTTGTCTAGACATTTAAATATATCAAACTCATATATCCTTTAAGATCGCCCTTGCTTAAGCTAAATGATCCATAAAATATCAAAGGAAAACTTCAACGCTTAATACACACATTAAACCTTTATTTGGATGTATTTGTAACGTAAAATTAAAAACAAACCTGTCAAAAACAACTGAGATCAATGAAATATGAATGTGTAACAGTATTTTTTTTAGCTAATCTTCAATGATTCAATGAACTTGATTTGTTAGTGCTGTTTTTATATACTGCTATTGATATTTAGTTGAAAAAATGTTGAAGTAAAAAACATTTCCAGCAAATATTTTCCTATCTTCATTTATGCATGATTTTCTTTGTAAAAAAAAAAAAAATTAAATTAGCTTCACGCTATATCCCGCACACGGCAGGGTAGGCAGAGGGAACCTAGTGAAAACACTCCGTTCCCCACTTTCTGCCGAATTTTTGGAGGCATTGCGTGTTGAGTGGCAGAGCTCAACGCCGCGCTTTGCCTCGACACCAGAGCGAAGAAATGAAAATATTAATTTAAGTAAATATTTCATCTCCTCGAGCGGGGATCGAACCCACAACCAGTCGGTTTTACAGTCACACTTTGTGCCACTGCGCCACGTATTAAAGTTACTAAATATTGCTATAGGAGGAACATCATTAAAATAAAACTGAGACAAATGTAATCACAAACTAATGGACGCTGATTTGATTATAGATAATAATCCATGTAATATAGCATAAGTAAACTACATGAAATTTTTATATTATAATTTCTTTATGAAATGATAACACAAAATATATTTTCATATATTGGTCATTCCGAGGTCACTTCCGGAATCCGGAAAGATTGCTTGTTCCTTGTTTTAGGTAGTCCAAATTTAAGTGAATTCTGTCCGAAGCCTATTTTCATGTTTATCGCTGCACAACCAAGAGTATGAATCACGTGCTGCGTAGGTGCCAGTGACCAAACTGATCCCGTCTTGGCGTACTAACTTGTTCTTATTTTAAACTACCCTAATATACTATCATTGACACCGTTTCCTCTGACGTCAATCGCCATGATAAACAACAAATTACGACATTCAATTGTTTTCTCCAATGACTTAACGGACTGCGATATTTTTATGTAGCGTTAATAAAAACGACAGATGAACTTAAGAAAAAATGAAATCATAGGTTTCATACGATCAATTCTTGTACACAATATATTGAATACGAAACTATAAGAGCAAAATTACATCACACGCGCGCGACGGACGGTCGGCTGCGTCATCTGGTGAGGTAGTCAGTTCTGGTATGCAGCATTATAATGGAGTTGTGTTAAATATAGCCTATACATATACATGTAGAGCTGCCCTCGTGATCAGCGGCGCTCGCCGGCGCCGAGCCAAACCGGGGCGTTGCAGCGGCGGCGTCGGCGAGGCCGCGTCATCCATCCATCACATCGCTCATCATCCGCCAGGAATAGAACACAAGCCTAGTGTTTCATTCGTCGAATTCCGTTCCCCATAAACATATGTCTGACCGTTTAAATTGTATAACAAAATAACTATTGATTGTTTTAGTGATATTTTTGTGATTATAACATAATAGCAATGTTAGAGATAGATAACCTTTTATCGGTTAACGGTTGTGTTTGTAAACACGGACAAAGAATTTATTTATATTAAAATGACTTACACCCATCGGAGGTCGTCCGTAATAATACATTTGTTGTGATTAAAATTACATAACATGAAATACATCAATGAGCTACTGTATACTAGTCACAATTCGATTGCCAAGAATCTAAATCTTCACATAACAGGCAACTAATTTGACTACTAGATCTTATAGCCGAGAGAACATATAAGTGTATATTTTATATAAGAATATACTAGAAAATAAAGAGGTGAACAAATTATCTTACAGAACCGTTAATTGTAGGAAGTATCCACTTTTTCTGAGCAAAAGTATTTCGGCGTGGTGCTGGTTCCAGGGCGGTATACCTTCATGAAATAGAGATATGTGCATAATATCTATAGTTTGAACTGTTATGATAATTATATTTTATCCCAATATTTCTACATTATACTAGAATTTTATTTAATAAAAAGAAATATATACGATAAGACGCAAAAGTAGTAATATAGATTTATTGTTTAAAAAGTATAATAAAATGTATATTATTAAAATATATTTAGATAGAAATCTCGTATCAACCTGCGTCACAAACGAATCACGACTGATGAGCTGTTTGCGCGTCGTTTGTATGAGCAATAGAAGTAACTGGTAAACAACGGGGCATCGTTCTCGACCGAGAATATTCCGCTGGACTCTGCCGCCTTGTGCCCTACTTGTTCGTTACATACAAAAACAGTACGCCGGAAATACCGCAATGCATTCTTTTTTTAGTATTCGCAAAAACATATTTACGGAAATTTGAATGTATAATTGTTGCCAAAAGTAACTATAATTATACATATATATGTGGATTCTATTGTAACAAATAAAAAACATATATTACATACATACATCAGCTTCACGCTGTTTCCCGCACACAGCAGGGTAGGCAGAGGGAACCTAGTGTTTTTAGACACTCCGTTCCCCACTTTCTGCCGAATTCTGGAGGCATTGCGTGTTGAGTGGCAGAACTCAACGCCGCGCTTAGCCTCGACACCAGAGCGAAGAAATGGAAATATAAATTTTTTAAGTAAATATTTCATCTCCTCGAGTGGGGATCGAACCCACAACCAGTCGGTTTACAGTCACACTTTGTGCCGCTGCGCCATGACTGGCCTCAACTCAAAAAACATATATTAATAGTACTTATTTTTCCTAAGTGTGGAATAACACTTTAAAAAATGTTTAAAAATATATTAAAAGTTTTGGAGCACACAGTCCCAGACATTATGCCGAAATTTCGCAATAAAAAATATTTTTTATATTATTTTACAGTTAAGGCGCGGCGTTGAGTTTCGCCACTCAACACGCAATTCCTCCAGAATTGGAATAAAAGTGGAAAACGGAGTGTCTTAACGCTAGGTTCCCTATGTCTTCTGCTGTGCGCTGGATACAGTGTGAAGCTGATATACAATATTTTTTTCGGCTATTAATAAGTATTTAGCAATATTGATCTAATACTTTACTGGTAGTGAATTAATAGTTTATCTTCTAGAATTTGACGTGTTTCTAATTGTAGCATGGTTGTGTGTTGACACTGAATTTCGTTACGTTTTCTAAGAAAGACCCAGTGACAATATGACTACATGAGGATAAAAATAATTATTTAGATTTTGCTTAGCATAAACTTCCAGCAGAAATAAATGGTAAATTGAGTAATTTCTGAAAATCTTATTTCCTTTATCTTAACTCCAAAAAGACTTCAGACAAAAAGAGGAGAAATTGACATACTTATACAATGTATTTAATATTGTTGAAATTAGCTGATGTCTGATATTGATGCACGTGTGTAATTTTTTTTAGTGTATGAATGTTTATCCACGATTTCATATCGATGTGATTCTTATTGATTTAATATTTTAACTGAAACCCGCTTAGGGTTTCAAGTTTCACCAATATCGGTTCAGTAGTAGTCGAGGGATTTCACGTATTTCTGGAAGGGATGTGTACAATACCTACATAGGTAGGTAGGTGTTATTATAAAGCAACCTCACCTCAGTTTTACTAGATTCTTGATTCTTGTGCACAAACAAAACAAGATAAAATTTATATATGTATCTATAAATGTAAAAACCTTTTAAATTAAACACTACGAACATTGAGCATGCTTTGGTCACATGATCATATCGTTGTGTACATAAAATTGGGGCGTATGTACCTATATATTTTGTTTATTGTATCTGATAAAAACAACTCAATAATGTATGTATTTTTTGTAAGAAGATGTTAATAATTACTTTGTTAAATAAAACACTGTAGCTGTTCATGTTGTGTAAAATATTAAAACTATATGAAAATGTAATCACTACTATCTATTTCCACTCAACGCGCAATGCCTCCAAAATTCGGCAGAAAGTGGGGAACGGAGTGTCATAACACTAGGTTCCCTCTGCCTACCCTGCTGTGTGCGGGATACAGCGTGAAGCTAATTTAATAACTATCTATCTCCTCAAATAGTGTTCAGTAACACTACAAATGAATGATATTCTTCATTTCCAGGACCTTATATAATGTAAAAAAATACGCTGTAAACTCAGTTGACGTCATCCTTACATCAAATATTGACAACTTCCGACCCCGCTATTGTTTGGAACCGATCGATGTTACACTTTATTATACACTCAATGTAAACATAGCAAAAGTACTTAAAGTCAATTCGATCTTAACAATATTGAATAATAAAATTTATTTGTAATATTTATTCATATTAATTTGGCGGTAGGTGGGGCACAGATGTGTCTTAAGAAGGTTTGAGCGTCTGTAATACTAGGTTCATAGGTTCCCTCTGCCTACCGTGCTCTGTTCAGGAAACAGCGTTAATCTATTCTTATACTTCACGCTATATTCCGTACAGACTAGGATAGCTTTACTACAGGAAACAAATGATTACAGCTGTATATTTGTTCTATTTCATAGTATCTTTTAAGATGTAAGTGGGGAACGGAGTGTCTTAACACTAGGTTCCCTCTGCCACCCTGCTGTGTGCGGGATACAGCGTGAAACTGTTTTTTTTTAAGGTGTTTAATTTATAAAAATACATACAAAACAATATTGTATACCTATTTACTGATTTTTTATTTCCATAGCAGGTAAAGTGCGACTGGCGCGACGAAAAACGTATACGGAGGTTCAATGACATCGACCTTGGAGGCGTCGCGTCGACGCAAACCGTATTGTCTTGATATTATTAATCAAAATTATTATTAAATAACAGGTACTAGTTATTAATAAATTGACTATTTTATACTTTTAGGTACCCTCAATTTTTTTTTGTGTAATGCGTAAGTAGTCGCTGGCATACAAAAAAATAAGAATATTGTCATTTACCAAGTCCAATTTATTTAATACATCTAATAATAAATATTATAAACAGCATTTTTTTTTATTATTCCCAGATTTGTAAATTTTGTCAATCTTGCTGAAGGCTAGGCCGTAGGTTGGTAGACAAAGGCCGTGGGAACTGATTGATGACTACGCGGTTCCCACGCACCACTCTCATTGTTAGGAAAGGAGGCAGTGTCCAATCGAAATATTCAGCCTGAACAGTGCAATTTAAAACATTATGTTCCGTATTTCTGTAGGCTTAGTTTTGTAATAAAGCTGTTGACTATAGGATTTCTCATTACTTTTGTGCGGACGAAGGAGTGTGAAATTTGACACAGAGATATAGAAAGAGAGTTTGTAAATTTTTTTGTTAATGTAGGTTTTTTTTTAAAATCATGCATAAAAATTACAAGATTAGATTACATATACATCTTGTATTTAAAATCTCCGAGATATAAAAAAAAACATAACAGATTACACACTATACAGTATCTCCGTATGAATAAGAGTGCCTCTAACTTCAAAATTTATTGTGACGCGATAATTATTGTGTGCAAATGTCTAGTGTAGTTGAAGACTTCAGTCAGTCAGTCAGACTACGAACAGGTTTGATATTTCAATACACAGCACCGCGCACAATAAACAAATTCAAATCAAGACAAAAATTCTGTCCATCTAAAAATTGAAGTACCAAGTACTCAGACACAGAAATCCGTGTACATTAACGTCTGCCATTTAAGTCCTAATTGAAGCAAGCTTGGATATATATATATATATATATATATATATATATATATATATATATATATATATATACATATACATATACATATATATCCAAGCTTGCTATATATATATATATATATATATATATATATATATATATATATATATATACTGGAATATAACTGTTGTACTGCAACGGTGCGGAACTAACGAAGCATCGGTAATGTCTGACCGCGCGATCACCGCGAGCGCTGAGGGACGGCTCGTTGAACAACAGTAATGAGCTCTCACCCTTCAAGTTATACTTACATATTAAATGATGTATATCAAAAACGATTTTTATTATATATACTTAGTCTTAGGCTATAAATACTTTTGCAATTCAAAATAAAAAAATAGTACTTTTGAATTTGGAATCTTTCATTTTTATACTATTCTTCATGGTGTGTTCATTTTTTTTTGAGCCGAATAGGTGTGATTGCATTACATAAACTAGGTATGGAGCCAAATACAAATTTTAAATTCTTACATGCGCTTGGTATTAGTCAATTTTTGTGTACCGGGCTGTTGATAGGTACATTGAAACCTCCTCTGTTTGTGACAGAAAACTGTTCGTACGAAAAAGGCAATCAAACAATTAAGGAACAGAAAGCATTACATTTTATCTCGGGAGATGAAGATAGCTCAATGCATCCATAATCATGTCGCGTATTTTAAAAGATGACTTGGAACTTGCAGCTTATTTCTTAACTGATAATTTAAAAAAGAAAAGGGTGGTAAAATGTTTTTGGAGATAACCGAAAAATTTTGTTCACTAATAAAAAAGATTTTACAATTGACCATATTTTTTAACAAACAAAATGACTGTATTTAAGTTGAAAGCTCTAAAGAAACTACCCAATTAGTCAACAAAGTACAAGGTGGGCATTATTCTAGTTCAGTGATGATTTGGTACGAAAGGAGCTATGAAGGAGTGATATGAGTTTGGTATGATGACATTTGAACTAACGTTTGAACGTATGGCTTAGTTGAGCGCTTGGACGGTTTCAAAAGAGGTGTAGGCTCAAATCCTGCTACGTTCAAACTTTTATACGTTTTCTTAAAAAGAAATGTTGTTTTTATTTTTAACAGTATTTATGGTAAGACTATGTACCGATATGGCGCGCCCTCTTGATTTTTTTTCATCCCTCAGAACTAGGAAACTAGGAAGGAACAACTAGGAAGTGCTACAAACACTTTTCAAAGTTAACCAGACATTGCTACGGAACCCTAACAAAGGAAAGGGGATAAGTATATTGCATATAGTTTTTTTGCCGCCAATATCGCAGGTCATAAAGCAGCAAAAGACCAACATTCAGGTAAACATAAATTACTTTTAAGAAGCTCATATCAGTACCAGATTCAAGTAACGCGATAAAGGGGTCGTGGCCCGTCTAGACTAAACTGAAATCTAACTTTGTCTAGACGTCTGTATTATTTAGGAGTGAATATACTTTAATACTTTAACCCTTACGTTAACATGAGATGTCCTTTCAAAATAACTATCAATTATACAGATTATATTCGTCTACTGTATTTTACAAGAAAGCCAAAGATATCGTTTACTCTGTTCTCCACATTCAGCGTTATAGGTGGTAGAAACCAACCCGACAAGGATTTGCAAAACGCAATAAGGGAAAATATCGTTTTTATTTCTTATACTCCATATTTTCCGTCTTTTGTAGAATAAGATGAAGAGTTTAAATTTAAAAAAATATATATTTATTAAAATAATAGACTAGATATATTATTTACCTTCCATTTTCTTTTGTTATGGCGCAAGAGCACAAGCGCGCTACTGTAAACGCGACGGTTGTGGATTCATCAATTTCCACTCGGCCGAAGGAAGTATTAAATATTTTCATTTTCTCGCTCTGGCAACTCAACACGCAATGTCTCAAGAATTATGCGGAGAGTGTGAAACAAAAGTGTCCCAATGAGGATCAGTTTCTTAACACCAGATTTCTAGGTTCGTTCTGCCTATCCACCCTTCTTTGTCCTGTATATACAGCATAAATCTAAAAAAAAGTATCTCACGTAAGAAAATGCTTTAAGCACTGACCAACTTTCCTTAATAGGTGCCATATTAATATTATTTACGAAAAGACGGATTGCTAGGGAGGAAAATATTTAGACTTTGATAATACACAATAGTCTATAACGAAGTATTTTTTATTAAAATCAGTCTAGTTGACAAAACTGACAAAATAAAAAAAAATGTTCCGGTCACTTGTATAAAGGCTCCTAGAAGTACATTTTTTTGCGTTAAATTCTATGTGCCGATTTGATCTAAAGTAAATATTTAATACTAAAGTACTAAAATCAACTTCTGTTTTTCAGTCCTATAATTAAAAGAATAATTAATTAAATAGCTCAACACAATGTATTATATTACATTCCATCAATTAGATATTGTCTACTTGGTATTTTATCTTATTAGGATAATGCAGATACACCGTTCACGCCTCTCACTTTCAAACTGGGATGTAGAGACGTTAACTTAAGGAAATGTATTCGTTAAAAACGCATTAACAAAAAATTTATAACAATATATATTGGTTATACCTCACAATCATTTGGTATTTCCATTTTGCTCAGATAAACGTTATTTTGTGGTAAACATAAATACACTTTTACCCAGTTTCCTATATTCAGCATGTTCATTAAAATGTTGATAAGAAGTACGACTAATAATATTTATTTGTTAAAAATTAAAAATTAAATTAAATTAGCTTCACGCTATATCCCGCACACAGCAGGGTAGACAGAGGGAATCTAGTGTTAAGACACTCCGTTCCCCACTTTCTGCCGAATTTTGGACGCATTGCGTGTTGAGTGGCAGAACCCAACGCCGCGCTTTGCCTCGACACCAGAGCGAAGAAATGAAAATATAGATTTAAGTAAATATTTCATCTCCTCGAGTGGGGATCGAACTCACAACCAGTCGGCTTTACAGTCACACTTTGCACCACTGCGCCACGACTGGCCTCATTTATTTGTTTTTTGTTTTAATTCTATAACAAGTTTCAATTACAATACATAAATAGCTACAACAGTAATACAAGAAGTATTATTATACTTACAGGATATTATTATAATTTTTATTTATCGTCCATAAAATAGCTATAACATTTTTCCGTTATTTATTTTTGTATCACCCACTAAGTGCTCAAATGGTAAATAGCATTTGTCGTCCTGGTTTCATTATATATTTTATTTACATATATAATTTTAAACTATTCCATATTTAAAAGCTAAGTTATCGGCCAGTATGAGACGTATTTTCCTTATGAAATGAACAGAACGTCATGATGTTATTCGATGTCAATTGATAAAAAAAGTTATGGGTTCAATATGATTAAATATTGAAATATATTATCTATACATATTATAAACAGTACATAGTAGTACATACATAAAATAGAACAGTAAAAATATTTTGTCTGCATATTTCGTATTATTGACTAAAATTGATAGAGAGACTTAAAAAAAATAATAGAAAGCGAATTTCATTTCATTTTTTATTTTTTGTCAATCTGTATGTATGATAGCGCCTATATCCAAAAGTACTGAGCTGATTTACTTAAAATATAAAGTGTGTTTCATTAAAATCAGTTCATTAAAATAAAGTTCTCGTCATTCAAATGAACTCAAGGCGTGAGGTTTGCCTGTAAATATATAGAAATCTATACTTATATTATAAGTTGGACAGTAACGCTGTTGGTCTATCTGTCTGTCTGGAGGCTTTTATTGTTTTTAATATTCTGTTTCTGTGCCTAAACATGGTGGCTATATTATTTTTAATATTAAGTATTTCCTTAGTTACTTTTAAGCCAGTCGTGGCGCAGGGACATAAAGTGCGACTGTAACCGCGACTGGTAGTAAGTTCGATCTTGACTTGCGGAAATGATATATTTATTTTTATATTTCTATTTCTTCGTTTTGGTGTAGAGGCAAAGCGCAACGTTGAGTATCGCCACTCAACACGAAAATGTCTCCAGAATTCGGCGTAAAGTAAGTAAGTTCTCTTTGCCTACCGTTTAAATTGTTTTTTTTTACTTTTACTTATTTTGTTTGTTTATTTTAATTATTCAGGTATTTATACTAATATTTAGAATTTTATTTCCCATACTTATATCTACTTATTATTCTTTTTCGGTTTAGGTTGATAGCTTTGACTTATTTTTTCTTATTAATCGATAACAAAAAATATAGTTCAAGCGAGCGAAGTCGCGCGGGTTCGCAGACGAGCCGTTAGTATCAAATAAAAAAAATAAAAAAAAATTAAATAAATATTTCATCTCCTCGAGTGGGGATCGAACCCACAACCAGTCAGTATTACAGTCACACTTGGTGCCACTGCGCCACGACTGGCCTCAAAATCAGAGTCAGTATCTGGCCTCAGTATCAAATAAGTTTATATATAATAGTTTATATAGTTTTTGTGAAAGCCAGTGAACGAACTTAGGTTCGATATTCGCTAGGGAGTATATATCATATTTAAAAAAAAAATTAATGTCTCGTTTTGGTAAGACATAACGCAGTGCTGGACTCTGCAATGTTTTCTGAATGACCCCGAAACAGCTTCCTGATACCCCCCTCATATATTCAAATTTATTAGGGCTTTCTAGAAAAAACCCCAAGATGCTCAGGGTCAAAATTGTTAATCAATACGTGTTATTTTTACATTTTCCTTGCAGTTGTTTATAAACAAACCTCGTATACAGTCACTCGTTTATAAATAGCATTCTATATAAGCAAGTAATCATTTACAAATCCTACTGCAGTGATTCTAACGGGGAACTCCATATTATTACAATGCGGAACTTACAAATAAACTAATGGCCGACTGACGGTACTTAGTCACCTAAGCACATATATAAATGTAAAAACATTGTACACATTACTTACTTATATTGATATAGCTTTTGGTGGAAAAATATGTATATTGTTTGGTGTACACATAGCACTGTATTATTTGTAAGTACCTTATATAAAGAATATTGCCGTCTTAAGGAAAATGGACAGAAACAACATTTAGTAAATCGAGAAAATCGAGTTTAAAATATAAAAATTTTTATTAATCAATAACCATATTGTAAACAGATAGAATCCAGTTTTCCCGGGAATTTTAGACATTCGCTTTAGATTTAACGAGTCCTAGTTCCGCCAGTGTGTCAGTCAGGTGGCGGAACGCAACGCCGCATTTATTCCATCAAAGATTTTACCGCAGAGTTTACCCAAATAAAAATAATTCTGTGGGATGTGATCGGACCCACGACCACTGTGTTGAGTTGAAGATCCTTGCCCTACGATTTATAATAATTATTAAGGCAATATAATGTAGCTTTTAAATTGACATAAAAGTCTTATAATCGACCTAGTCGTTTTTTTTTAATTAAGCGATTACAAAATACAAAAGCTACCTCTTTTTAATGTAGAATACAAAAAATATTTACAGAATTTTGTATGACCATGTAGTGAGTAAAAACTTGGTAACTTGCGGAATTATCAATGTATGAAAACATAAAAACAATGGCAATAACTATAAACTAAGGTCAAATATTGTACAAATTTTAATACAATGACCATATTATATAATTAAAGTTTATAATTTCCACTTTTTTGTACGTTATAAAATAGTTAACAAATGATAAAATAAAAAAGCTACAATATAGTTAAAGTGAATGAGCAAAGAGCAAAAACATTTCAAAAGATAACACAACATTTATTTTCTTATTATTTTTTATAAATAAATAAATAGCCATAATTAAAATTATTAAAATAAATACCAGTATGTTTAAATTATTCTAAAAAAATGTTCGACAAATACATACGTTATATTATTTGTAATTGGTTAATATTTAGCTAAGCCTAATTTTCTATTTATAGTGATCCAACTCAATTAATTCACGTAAGCAATGTATGTTTGTATATTTCACCATAAATTTCGTCACATCGGAAACAGTTCCATTTTTTTAACGATTTTCATTATCAGTTATATGAAAAAATTTAAATCATCATTCTTTTATAAATTATAAATATTTTGTCACATAAAATAATTGTATCATATCACAAGTAGGTGGGTTAGGTTTACCATTGAACCCAGATCACTCTTATATGTAGGTACATTTATATATGTTCAGCAGAAACAATAACATTTGGACAGATAGCAGCTAATCATCTGGAAACTACACATAAGTCATACATTTATATAACCCAAAATGTTTTATAGATATAAATAAAAGCAAATATTGTTTGTGGGATGTGACGTTGCACAGCATCTGTAAGAGAGGGTGCTGTATACTTCCCTTTTGGCAGGTAGTGATTTTTACTTCCGTTTATTGTTTTCGACAATAATGATGAACAGTTGTTTTGTTTGATCAGGTCGACTTGACAATCCCAAGACTCGCCTCTGAGCAATTCAAATTGGGATTTGACTTTTAATTTTTTGTAGTCTCTGGTTAACCAACCAGAGACTACAAAAAATAAGTTAAAGTTAAGGCTAAGTTTTTACGTCGGATTAGCTTCCTGGGCTTCCCTGAGACCTCAAACCTCCCTTCAGGATCTGAGACCTCTTTCGAGCAGCTTGGGATGGAGAGCTTGTTGTATAAACGTCGTGAATTTGACAGCGGCTTCTTTAGCTATATCTACTGAAACTATAATGCCAGGATGAGGTAATAAGCATCGTTGCACCTTTTATAAGTGTAGACGCTCTAACACCTGGGACCACGTGACTTCCGGAAGTAAAAATTATTGGCTGCTAAAAAGGAAGTATACCGCTCTCTATCTCACAGATGCTGTGCATCGTCTCTCCACAATAATACAAGTTTTATTGTTGTGTGAAACTTGTACTATTTTTAAATATTCTTAATTCCCACTAAAAATTTTCATAGCAAGATAAATTAGTACCAGAGTTCTCCTTACAAATATGAATAATAAAATAATATTTGATTTACCAATTTTTATTTAATATTTTTTTTTATATATCAATTTAATTTAAGCTAAGAAATATACAAAAATATATCGTAGATATAATCACGAATAAATCAATTATTTGTAAATGTTAGTACTATAAAGAATACAGTATAAGGATAAACGTCAAACATATTATTTTGCAATTTCCAATTGGAACCAACTACTACTCGGACACATGAATATTTGCATTATCTATTCTAGTTCCACACTTCGCGGAATTGGCAATGTGATGTTTGTGTATTTTTCTTGGAACGATTACTTAATCACGTATTTATAGTCCACGGTAGGTACCTTTCGTAATTAAACCCGTAAGGGCATTTGGCTTCGAAGTAGGTGTGTAATTGATGTAATAAAACAATCACCAAAATGGTATACTATTATAGGTATATGTTTTTAATCAGCATTAAAAAATACTTAAAAACACGTTTAATAGAAAACTTAAGGGCAAATTAAAATGAAAACATACGAAAATAATTTAAGCAAACAAAAAAAAAATGGAAGAACTTGCCAAAATCGTCACCAATTATTTAGACCCCAGGCTCTTTTATATTAATTCATTTAGCATGTTTGATGTTAATGGTGCTAAAGTAACGTTATTTTTGTCTATATTTGTCTTTTCCTTGTGTTGAGACTTAAGTTTCTTTTCGTTTTTAATATTAACATGTATTATTTATTAATTAAAATGAACATCTAACACAGAAATAGTCCAATAGCATTGTATCATAAGCAAAAATTACCGAAACTAGCTCCGAAGTCCTACGGTCAATGTTACCCGAAAAATAAAGCTGCCCAGATTAACTGTAATGAGAAAAACTAAAACATGGAAACAAAAGACGTTTATTAAATTATTATATTATTTAATGGTCACGTGAACGATAAATGTAGTAGTTGTCGTAGATACCTAAAAACAATACTATTCTTTAGTTAGGGCAAAGATAAGCTTGCAATCGTATATAATCAACTTGCTTATAGTAAAAAATTCTATGAACTTTAGATAAGTCACTTGACGTAAATAGTATACGTAAGTATATTACTTACGTTATCAAAAATGTTATGAGATTTTTCGCGTTTTTTACGTTTTTATACTTACTTAGTAATGGACTTTCGAAATATCGGCATTACCCAAGTAACTAATATATATATATATATATATATATATATATATAACTCTAGTTAATAAAATTAGTCAAAATACACAATACAACTAACATGTACGCTGTGAGATATTGGCATTTATAAATTTAAGTAAATCTTATATTCTAAACGTATGTAGCCGTCATCACACCTACACTAGCCGTGTACACTAACACCAATGCAAAGCTCAGCTTACGCCTCGCGGACTGTATTTGTTTATAACTTTATACAATTTAATAACAAAATGACTTCTGTTAATACATATTCGTGGTAAAACATAATAAATAATAATGATGACTCTCTAAAGCCAGAAGTGAGGTAGTTGATATATAAATATATTTTTAAATAATGGTAACCCTAGCCGCGGCGCCACCGCATTAGTTCACCTACACATACACGTGTCCCAACCGTGCGTCACGGTGTTACTGCAACTCGCCCTATGAATAACAACATTTCACATACGCTCGTATCTGTTGTATTAGTTTCCGATAAAAGGTTGTTTTTAACTATATTATCTGATTTAACGGAATCGATAGTACGATAGTAAGCAGTATTGACTAGACAAGCACGTATCTATAAAAATTCTCTTTAATACTGTTATGTGTTTAGTTGATATTATAAAAACTACTGTGGTGGCAAAATGATTTAATCCAAGAACATAAAAAATACCAGGAAAAATTACAAAATGGCTTTAACGTTAACAAAACAGCAATGTTTTTTCATGCGTTTAATGGTCCACTAATGAAACAAAATCCAAAAATGTGTGATGATTTGCAGATTTCTACATGTAACACAGAATGTGCATATTACATAAAAACCAGCTTCACGCTGTATCCCGCGCATAGCAAAGTAGTTAAAAACGTAAGCATCAGAGGATGCACCAAAACAATATTATATATATCAAATAAAAATAAATCAGCTTCATGCTGTATCCCGCACACAGCAGGGTAGACAGAGGGAACCCAGTGTTAACACACACTTTCCGCCGACGCCTACGCGGCGCTTTGACTCAACACCACAGCGAAGAAATGGAAATATAAATATAAGCAAATATTTAATTTCCCTGAGTAGGGAGCGGAGGGAATCAGAAAGAAAGAAATACACGCTACAAGAGTATTTAGAATTAATTTATCATTTTTAGCACGCCCACGGCTGGACCTCCGCCGAGGGTTCCACGACGACCGAACCTGCGCTTCCAGCGTTCAGCGAAGAAACGACTACAATGACGAAATCAGGCTATAATCAGTTCAATAATTAATTAATGAATCCTTAAACTTCTTTGTAAATAAAGATGAAATTGATGGGTATCAAATGAAAACTAGCGATAAGAAAGAAAAAGTCTGAAAAAAGGTTATTATTATAAGAAAAACATATCCAACTGCTTAAGAATATTGAGCTAAAAGAGAAAAGCGAGTTAAACAGAATACTTTGAGGTGCTGTAAATCTTTCTTCGCACACAAACATATACCAAAACTACTTCTGTTTTCGTACGGTGAGCAATCAAAATTCTTATTTATATAACAAAATGTTTATTTAAATATTACATTCTTAATCTCAAGTCATAATAAAGCGAAGGTTAATAGTAAAGGTAATCATCATTTACAATTTACTTCGTTGAAATCGTAAACAAAAATCGTCAAAGCCAACGTATTGCATGTACGAGCAAGGATAAATAATTGAAGTTAAAAACGTGAGCATCAGAGGATGCACAAGAACAATGTTGTATGTAATTAAATAAATGAGAGAACAAAATAAATCAGCTTCACGCTGTATCCCGCACACAGCAGCGTACGCAGAGGGAACCTAGTGTTAAGACACTCCGTTCTGTCGAATTCTGGAGGCATTGCATGTTGAGTGGCAGAACTCAACACCGCGCTACCAGAGCAAAGAAATGGAAATATAAATTTTAAGTAAAAATTTCATCTCCTCGAGTGGGGATCGCACCCACAACTTGTCAGTTTTACAGTCACACTTCGTGCCGCGGCGCCACGACTGGACCTGGCTGTATGTGATTAACGTGATGAATCCGCTAAACAGTTTACCGATAAAAAGCAAATGACGCGCGTCCGCGGTATATAGCGAGTGACCCAGACAGTCGACCTTATGCTCAACAACCTTCAGCTTTAACGGAACTGGGTGGTGTATAATTACGGCGATAGACTTACGTAACCGGTGCCGCCCGTCGGCCGCCCGCAAGACGCCTACCTGCCCACTCCCCCGCGGCTCACTGCAGTTGCAATGCACCACGACCTATGCCCTTTCCACCTTCGCGACCCATAAAACCTACAAATATCAACCTTCTAGAAAAAAATTATATACTTCCTTTTCTTCCTTAAAATTATATACTTATTTAGATTTTATGATTAGATCATTAAAACTTGAGTGCTTGTTTCATTTATATTGTGATATATTAATATATCGTTTAAGATCACCCTAAGTATGTACCTAAGTCTGCTACCACCACACTTGATAGTGCGGTGGTAGCATTTCAATAAAATGAAAATTTATTGTCAAAAAATAGTAGCACAATAATCAAACTTATATTTATCTCAACAATCTGAAACTCTATATTTTTTTTCATGTATTAAATAAAATTATGTAATATTATGTAATCGTGGCTAAAAATGAAGATAGCTTTATTAAAAAAGTCTAAATTATTTAGTATTCGTTTCTGGCTTTTCAAGTCCAGAAAAAAATAAGGTCGCTGCTGCTGCTTATCATTTTTATTATTTTAATAAAATTTTACCTTACTCTTGATTTCATTGAGAATTATGTAAGTATACTTATCTAGAAAACGTACAAAAAATTGAACGTAGCGGGACTCGAACCTGCGCCTCCTAGAAACCAGCCAGGCGTTCTGACCACTAACCCATACGCTCATACCATTTAAAAGTATGGCTGCTGGCTCGCTACGTTCAAATTTTTATACATTATCTAAATAAGTATTTTTCTAAGTTTAATATTAAAATATGTTATAAAATAACAACGTTATCTAATAATACTCAAGTCTATTTATCATCAAGTGAGATGCTAATATAAACATGGCGAAATAAGTAAACTGCGTGTTGCGCAGTACGTCGTCACGTCACGAGCCGCTCGGCGTGAGCGTGACATAAAGAGCGCACGGCGTATGTACGGATTCAGTTTCAGGATTAACTTTTATGTTTATAAATAAACATTTTTGCCATCATGCGTGTAATATAATCTTGTTAATGTGCTATACTACCTAGGCCTATTTTATGTTAATATTTATACATAATATATGAAACTGAAACATTGGATTGAAGCAGTCATGGTGCAGGGGCACATGCGTGTGACTGTAGGCGCGCCGGTTGTGGGTTCATTCCCACTCAGAGGAGTAAATTGTCATTTATTATTATTTTCATTTCTTCGCTCTGGTACTAAGGCAAAGCGCGGCGTTGAGTTCCGCAACTCAATGCGCAATGCCTCAAAAAAATCGTCTGAAAATGAGGTAGCCATAAGTTCCCTCTGCCTACTTTGCCATACCTGTGTATGGCAAAGTAGGCAGAGGAAACTTATGGCAGAGGGAACTTAACCCTGTGGTTAATATGAAAAAATAAAAGAAACATTGGAGTAATGATGAGTATTCGTTCAAAGAGTTTTTTATTGAAATGCATAGGATACTTTACACATTAGTATTTAATATGGTAGCTGATTATAATAATATTATCTGGACAAAAAAATATGACGTCAACTTATATCAATATTTAATGCACAAATTAAAATTGCTAAAAATAAAAACCCCATGTACAAGAGACGAAATAGTCGTATCGACTAAACAAACATTTGCTTCAGTCGTAAAAGGTCAAAGTGCGCCGTTGGAAGGAATAGCCAGCCAACATTTTTATTTGTTGGTTTTATATACGTACATAATAAAACAAATTTGAAGAATTAACCTGATACCTGATAACATATCAATATTCGATGAAGGTGTTCATTAATGGCGTCAGTGAAAATTGTGGCTTACGCTCTGATAAATAGTTAGGGTAGGAAAATGCTTTTAACTGCAGAATGCAAGTGTCAGTGGGACGGCGTGGGGTGTTTGCGGCGTCGGGGGTGTACGGCAGGGGTGTACTACCGACGCGACAGCGCTACGTCATTTACGGCGCCACGTGGGCGATCAATAGTGACGTCGTCGTGTGCCGCTGTGGGGAGAGGGAGGGGGAGGGAGGGGGCGGCGGTAGGTTGCGCGCGCACCGCCCGCCGACCTACTTACGATTACGTTTCACATTTTCACGTAGCGTCTACGTAACGCGATCGAACGCCAGGTTTGCAGGATTCAGGTTAGGCAGCGCATGCGTGCGCAGCTAACTTACCAGACGACGCTCCGAGCCGTGCCCTACATAGAATGTTCATTCATTGCACAATGTTGCATAAAATAAGAAAATATACAATATATATACAGTAAATTAATTTTAATATCAATGACTTTGTTGAGATTATTATGAAGAATTAAATAAATGAGTATTGATATAATTATTTTAATAGCTTGTTAATTGTTACCTTTTCAACGTATTGTAATAAATAATAAATACAATTATAAAAAATATTTTATTTTCAACACAATTTAGCTACCAACTTACAAGATAAATTATAGGTAATATATTTTTCTTACTTTTCTATCATGATAACTCACGTTACTTATAGTATTGAATATAATTTTTTTTAAATATTAATATGTAACCTCAAATAATATATACCTACTTACATAATTTACCACAGATGTAATAATAATTCATAAAAAAAAGAGCTGCAGCTAAATTACTACGGTTATTCAAAGTGGCAACTAGCTAGTAGCCGTGGCCTACTTGTTTGTGTGTCGCACGCCGCAGCCCGTAGCCCGTCGCTCCCGCACCTCCAACCCACTGACACGAGCAAACCTACGCTAGACGCCTTTGGTCCTGTCAGTGAGCTTTTAATATCTATTCCAGTGATTTCTTTAAACTTGGATTTCGTATACAATATACCTACATTTTATTGATTATGTACACGTATATTTTTTAAAATTTTACATCACCCTATATAAATTTTAGTATCTTATCCCAGAAAATAATGACATCTATTCTCATATATCGGACCATATGCCGAATTTTATTGAAGAATTTATAATATAAGCAACTATTAGATTCTAAACACACATTCTATTATTATAATTCAATAAATTATAATTACAATGAAGTTAAACCGTCTAATATGCTATTGGATATAACATACTGTGAATAATACAAATGTGAAAGTTCGTGAGGAAGGATGTTTGCTCCACTTTCACGCAAAAACTATTGAACGGATTTAGATGAAACTTTGCAGTGACATAGCTTATATATCAGAATAAAACATAGGCTAGAATTTATGTAAATATCATGTATAATATGGTTCTAATATAGCAATAATTTTAAATAAAAAAAGGTTGCTATTTTAAGATGTTTGACTAACATTATATTATGACAATACGTTATAAGTAAAACTGCAAATAACGTAACATTAGAACAAAAATACATGTACAATGTGTGTTTTTTTAAATCAATAAATGAATATCGACGACAACGAAAATAATGCAAAATGTATCAAATACTTTTTTTTATGTCAGTATTGCAGAGTATCGCAAAGTGAATGCATCTGCTGCATTGGCACAGTGTAGGTGTGCTGCGTGCGCACTTTGACATCTTTCGGATCGGAATCAATACGAGGGACCCAAACAAACTGGGAGTTAGGGCAGCGTGGGCAAGTGACCTATTTACCGGTTCAACCTGCACAGTTATATTGATACATGCTTTAAAAAGGAAATTAGGTCTACGAACACGACGCTCGTCGTCGTATATTACTTAAATAAAATATATCCTAAAATAATCGAAAACACTCTTTATTTTAATTTATTTATTAAAATAATATTTTAACTTTCACAATCACGTTCTGTGATGCTGATTGTGATTTATGCTATGTAAGATAATTATAATGTAATGTTTGCAAAAAGTGTGAGTGACATTACAAAACAAATTATTGCTAATATAGCAATTACTTTAGATTGTCGCTGTCTTCTTTGCTAAAAATATATTAAATAAAAATATATTTTTAGCAAAGAAGAGTAATTATGATGATTTAACAAAATATTCTAATGATCACAAATCTAAATATAGCATCTGCTTCTGATAAATGCTTGTTATATATTTAAAACATACCTACTGAAATAAAAACAGTTAACTTATCTTTACGCAGTATCCCTAGCGGGGTGATCAGAGAGAACGGAGCGCCAAACGCTACGATCTCTCCATATCTCTTTCGCATCGTCCACTGTTATCAACCTCTTCACACACGTTCTTCGGGGGGTGCTTTTTATGTGACCGAAAGTCAACCGAGGTCTCCCTCTACCTCACTTACCGCTCACTTATCCACCATAAATCTTTTTCGCCATTCTTGCATCACTCATTCGTTCGACGTACCCCAATTAGTTGACCACGTTCTTCTTCACTCAATGTGACATCCTCGCTAGTACCTGCCATTCTTGTATCTCTTCCTTACGGATTCAACCAACTGAGCTGACTCCGCATATCCTACGAAGAGATCGCATCTTCTTCTGTAATACCAGCGTTTCGCTGAAGTATAACAGCGTCGGTAGCAACTCTGCATTGTGCATGGCCAAGCGTGCAGCTGTGCTGACGTTTCGCTGTCTCATCAATGCAGCTAAGACACCGTTAACTGTTACCGGCGGCAATACACATTTCCTCATCCATCTTGTATCTTCCATCTCTACTGAACATACTTCCCAAATATACCACTCACACCAAAATAAAAACAATGTATAGTAAATCAGCTCGTGACACAAAATTCTTCTTCTGATCTTTTAATCACTACTAGGAATGCTTTGCCATTCTATCCATTTGGCTAACGAACCAAAGTTTATATTAAATCTTGTAGTTAAGAAAACATCTATAATCGTAGATGAACTATAATATGACAAATAGTTAACCTAAAATAAATAAATGTAAAAACATATATCGATTTTCATTTCGTTAGTTTCTAAATCAAGTAGACCCAAACAAACCATTAAGAGAATTGACCTACATTCCGCCGTCTGAGGGCGGGCGAAAGATATCGGCGTGAATCATGCAAGCGCCTCGACACCGCCCGCTGTGCTATTCTGGCCGACGACGACAATAAAGATATTACAACATCCTGTATATTTAGGCTTTACACAATAAACTTATATGCATTCTTACTATGTCTACTTTGTATCTTAAGAAAAAAGAAAAACATTTAAGTTTATTGGATATAATGTAAGGAAATTAAAAAGCAAGTGACATTAGTCAATTTGAATAAATTTTATTTAAAATATTTTAGTTGTAAGATTATATTTCACAAAAAAATCGAATAATTTTTGTGTTATCTCGCAATAATTCCGAGGAGGAGGAGGAGGATCTGTGCGAGGAGGTATTTGTAGAAAAGAAACTTTTTATAGAAAAGCACATATAGAGAAACAGTAGAAGGTAGTACCTTAACATTTGGAACTGTGAATACATATGTTACAATATAAATTATTGCGAGGTAAAATTTATACTAAACGTGGCTTGCTTTATTTTGCGACTGACCTAGTTCTAAAACGTAGCCGCATTACATCGAAAGTGCATTTCACAATTTCATTTATACTTATATATCACACACGGTCAAAAAGTATATGCTATTAAACATTTCCTTTTTTTTCTTTACTCTGGTCTCAAATTTGAGAGTGATCTTGAGATGCTGTTTTCATACATAGATATGTAAATTATAAATGAAAACAGCATCTCAAGATCGATCCCAGACTTGAGAGCAGTTTATAAATATAGGCCTTAGGATATATCATTGTATCAATATTTGCTCTTACGTAGTCGTTTCTATTTCTTAAACAATAATAAAATATCAGTTTAATACAATGTTAAGCAAAATAAGAAACATAATTAGTTAGTTACAGTTTAACAATTACACAGATTTCGTACAAATATTTACTGATTGTTCAATGAAAGTGTGTCTCCTTGACCCCCTATGAATGGGTAAAAATGCAACGATAAATAATAGCTGAAGTAAATTATTAATAGTGTAGTAACTAGTTAGAATGAGAACTGGGCGCTATGAAAAATGCAAGTTCGCGACCTTAGCCCACTTAGCCAGTATCGGGGCAACATAGTAAAACATATCGTATGTGAAATGCGATCAAAACCTAACGACGATTACAAAAATAAGTATCAGCGTTCGGTTACGCAAGGTACGTTGGATATCCAGCGTGTATGGAACGTAATGGCGACACAGCGTTTTTGGTTTGCCGAACAATTCTGCACATATATGGGCACATTCGACAGCTCGGTGAAACTTTTGGACGGTGCTAGATTTCAAAACATAACTGTAGATCAAAATGTTGGCCCTATATATAAATGAAATGTGTGATTACATTTTAGTAAAAAAAAAATGTAAAGCCATTCGAATTTGAATTTAAAAATATTATAAATAATATTTTATTGGGGACCAAAATTGAATTATACAATACCTAAACAAGTTGCTATAGGTTTGGTTCGTGCGATACAAACATATTCCGTTTCACATGCTCACAGCAGTGCGAGTGACAGCGGCGACTGGCACTGAGGCGCGGGCGCGGGACGACCTTGCCACGGCCTTTTGAATTGAGCAACCGACGTCTTTGTTAACAAAGCACGCATCGAAACAAACAATCACATCGTGCAATAAAAACACCAGAACAAACAGGAAACTACGTCAACGCATTGAAATAATATATACTTATAGGAAATTGTTTCATTACCTATTATATTATTAAATTTATTAATTAAACAATTTACATTTTAAATAGAAAATGATGAAATTGAAATAATTGAATCTAATTTATAAATAAATATATGCTACATAAAAAACAATTTCGATACAGCAGAAAAGTAATTAAGGCCAACGGAATAAACCTATCTGTAAACAACAATATTTTGGCAAGTAACTACGCTTTAAATAAATATAAAGTAACGGTATCGACTGAGCGATGTCGACCTGGCTCAGCACAGATCATAAAAATGTGTTGTTTTTTCGTTCGAACTGTGTCATTAAGGACAACACTTGCGGCCGCAAGTACAATTGCACTGGCGATACTCCAATGTTTACTGAGAATCCATCTCTCGAAATGCCGATATAAAAAGAAAGATCGCGGTTAAGTGGTGCAGTGGTGAATTAATAAAATATAGGTATGTTAAGTCTTTACTTTTAACTAAATATACATAATATTTTAAATACATTTTATATAATACTAATATCTAACTACTATCAAAGTAAAAAATATACAATTTAAAAATAGCACAGAAAAGGTCCTCAATCATTTCCTGTTCGTCGCTCGTGGGTTAAAAACCTCTAAGACGTAAACAAATTCAATGTACATATTATGTTACTCATTTCCATTAGTAAGAAACTACATACATATTTACTAAATATATATATATATATATATATATACACACGTAACACGTATAGGGGGTTTTAATAAGCAAAAGACGAGTACTATACGACAAACAATATTTCGAAAAAAAATATATTCGACCCAAAACAAGGTGTTTTTACCAAAACATTTATATTAAAGATGACTTTGTTAGACGGTAGAAATAATATAAAATTTAAAATAAAATTGTGAAGGGCAAGGTGTTATTGCATCTATTACTTGTAAGTATTTATTTGTTATCAACCAATTTAGGCTAGATTAGGTACAAGCTGATCCATCAGGGTTCAAAAGTGGGAAGAAATACTAAGACTAAAAACAATTCAGGAAACTATCTATCTATAAGAGATGTTTCTAATCCAAAAATCCAAAAAAAAAAACCAGTAATTTAGTTTGTAGTAATTTCACTAGTATGTTTTTGCAGCACTCGTGGTTTGTAAATAAGCCTTGTTGATAATATTAAAGTGAATTGATTACAAGGTAAATGTTTATGATATTAATTAAATTTATTCACACATAAACAACACAAAAATATTTTTGTCTTCGCAGAAAATCACCCATGTAAACATATATAAAGCTATTTCGGGAAAGGTTAAGGTACAGATAAAATTATATCTGTATTATATATAAAAGAAGTTTAAAAAGTTAATTTTAAACTTTTAAATATATAAAAATATGTTTACGATGATTTATACATTATTAATGTAAAATATATCTTTTTAGCTTCACGCTGTGTACCGCACATCGCAGGGTAGGCAGATGGAACTGGAAACCTAGTATTAAGACACGACATTCCCATTAAGACAATTCCGTTCACCTCCTTCCGTTGTACTCTCGAAGCAATGCATGTTAAACGCGGAATTCATCGCCGTGGGTGGAAATCGAACCCACAACCATCGCGGTAACAGTCGCACACTTGTACTTGGACAAGCAGGCTGCATTATGTGAAACCCTACAATAAGGTCGTGTAAGCTGATAGCTCGGTTACCTATAGAACTCGGACACCTTGTTTTCACACATATAATGTAACAAGAAAACTACATACACACGTACAGTACGGTCAACAAGTCGTGGCCGCTATTAAGTTCAGTTTTCTAAACTCATGCGCATCGTTCACTCAGGAAGAATATATTTAAAAGTGAGAAAAATCCTAAAATCAAATCTGCGCAGCCCTTAACGCCCAACTTCACAGTGCGACCACGACTTGTTGACCGTACTGTAATAGAGCGTTATGTATAGGCAGTAGTACACAGCAATGAAGCAACGCTCTTCGCCGTCCGCCGTCAAAACACATTGCGCAACACTTATCAGTACTCACAAACGTATTCTACTCGAGCGAGCGGAATGTCGCTTCACTTCATGTCACCCCACTCCTGTTACTTTTGAATTTATATAAATGTTACATTCAAAATTATACACGAGTTATATTTATGCAACAACATTTTCACAGAAATAACAATATTTATAAATAAATTTTAAGTGTTCGTATTGATAATCACTTTAGTTAATCATAACAAATATTCCGTGAGAGCAATTTATTGTGTTTTAAATCGATCGATGGCTGCGTGAAACATAGACAACATATACATTAGGAGCAAGCATTTTTTTCATAATTTATATGTATGTATATGTCGTTTAAAATAAATGTTTTTCTCGTAAATGTATTACAAGATTATATGCTATAAAGAAATCGAGACGACATTTATAAATTCCATTAAATTAACTTTAATATCACCGCCGTAGTCCTATGTAAACAAGTCAGTTCTCAGTGATTATGAAACCGTTGGTTTAAAAACAAACGCAAAACCATTACGTAACGTAGAAAGTTTCAGACTCGAGACATACTTTTATTTGTCTGTTGGGATACACGTTTAGATTGTGTACAAGGTTTCAATTGTACAATAGATTTAATATAAGAACTGTGATGTATTACTTAATATTATTTACTTAAATGAAAAATAGATAAAAAATAAATCAGCTTCACGCTGTATCCTGCACACAGCAGGGTAGGCAGAGGGGACCTAGTGTTAAGACACTTCGTCCCCCACTTTCTGCCTCCAGCATTGCGTGTTGAGTGGCAGAACTCAACGTCGCGCTTTGCCTTGACACCATAGCGAAGTAATGGAAATATACATTTAAAGAAATATTTCATATCCTCGAGTGGGGATCGAACCCACAACCAGTCGATTTTACAGTCGGACTTCGTGCCGCTGAGCCACGACTGGCCTCTATTATATTATTTAAAATAGAGAATAATTTGTTGACGACAGATGTTGTATGATGATGATGATCCTAATATTGATTTAATTTATTCCTAATCTTATAACATAGGAGAAATAATAAAAAAGCGCGTAATAAAAACGTATACCTTGAAAATAAGAAATAATTATATCATTTTAAACCATTTAACGTCGATTAATTTTAATTAATATTTAAAAGACGAAAAAATGGTCGTACCTAAATCTAATAGAAATATCATAAATACAAAACTCTCTAGAAAATCTGGGTGTTGATAACAAACGTCTTTTCGACCCATCAATAGTATAATGCGGAAGTTTCAACATCCAAGTTAGTTTTGGACGAGAAATTTTAATACAATTCATGGTTCACCATATGACAATATAAAATATATGATTATATTCTATTAAAACAGAATACCAACGTATTAACTATAGCAACGGTGCGTTAATAATAAAGAAGCATTATAAAAGAGGCAGGGAATGCAATTATGGCTATGTGGCATTCACGGTAGAATGTTCACGTCGTTTGTTTGTAAACACAGCATTCGTACTTGTGAAGACCATTTTTAAATCGGATATAGGTATACGATGTGGCAACCCGTATTTATTTAATACATATTACGATATCTAGGAATGTTTTAAAATATATATTTTTTAAAATCTTATATACGTATAGGTATGCCCAAATTTTCGTTTCGACCGGAACTGAGTGAATTTGTAACTAAAACATAAACATTTTCCCGACCAATATTTGCAGGACACAAACAGTATGTAATAAGAATATTTTTCCTGGTTTGACGACATACTATCGCATCAAAGTTAGTTTCTATAACAAATACGGAATTAAATCAAATCTAAGGTTGTCGAATGGAATGCGCAATTAAAAGAAAGTCACCTGCGTAAACAAGAACCAATGTTTACATTGCAGTTTAGAATGACCGAGTTACTATAGTGAGTAGTGTTTCTTACCTCGTTTGCTATCACGAACTGGTTACGTGTTGTATGACGCCTTAACCTAGTTGTTCGCCCTTGATGGCCATCTGCCTGAGTTCTTTCGAATCCTGGATAATAGAAAGCACGTCATCGTTTAGCATTTGTTGTCAACATGGTTCAAATATTAAAAATATTATTGTATACTAATAGTATTTATTAACTGTTGGTATAGGGAAAAACTGTTACTGAAGATACACATTATGATCAAGTTTTATTTGTATTTTTATATTGTAGTACCTACGTAAAATTCGACATCTCGATTAGATGTTATTTATAATTAATTAGCAGATATCATAAGAAAGTCTGTTAGTTTTGTAAAATTAGAAAAGCTTACTGTAAAATAACATAATTTTTGTTTAAGATAAATAAGAATGTTAAGTGATTGCTATATATAATATCTATTTTGATAAATAAACGACATTGACTTGACAAGATTAGATTCAAGGCCGTCTAGACCAATATTGTAATGTGAAAGTAGGGTTATGTAGCTAAATGCTTCATGTCGTAAAGAATATTTAAAACACAGTTAGGAATACAAAATCATATTAAAACATTTTAAATTTGGTAACTTATATACGAAACATACCATTACAGCTTCGACACAGCGAAATAAAGCGATATATTACTTGTCACAAAAACATTGCCTATGTTACTGAAACTACCGTTTTACTTCACAAAAAAATAATACAATCACTCTGTCCAAAATATCAAATCACAAATTACAAAAAGACAAACAAACGATCGCTTATTTATAAATTTACCAAAAAAACATTGACCAGACTGTAGTGGACATGAAATGTCAAATTCTATAATGTTTGACAAAGCAGGGTAGTAACGCCCTCTAAATATATTTTACTCAAACTTAATGGTCTTAGCCGACAGTAAATATTGTAGAAATGAAAACATTTCACTATAGATGTCATTTTATTTGCCAAGTGTTCATCTAAATAATCAGATTTTAAGTTTGTCCTGTAATTATATTTCTAGTTTTTGTTTTATATTTCTCTTTGTGATTTTTAAAATTCCAATTCAGATATAATTTAGGCGTGTGGATTGATCTTTCCTATTTGTATAGTCGTACAAAGCCATCTAGCGTCAAAGCGTAAAAGCCAGTTCTTTTTGTCAAAATATAGTAATTATAAAAAGAACATAAAAAATAAAAAGAATATACTAGAAATTTGAGATTTAAATATAAAATTTTAATAAAAAAATATAGAAATTGAAAACCATGTACTTGCATTTGCACTCGAACGGTATACTTTTTGAAGTGTCGTTGAAACTTGAAATATATTATAATGTAATAAAATAATTATTACACTATTACTTCCATTAAGTATACGATCTTTATCACTAATTTACTAAATTGCTTCATAAACTGCTCTAGTAAATATAATTTTAACATATTTTATTAATAGCATCCATAACTGCGCTGTTTATGTTTTTATTTTATACTAGCGATACGCTCGCGGCTCCGCTCGCTTAAATTACTACCAGTATTTATTTATAAGTGACTCTTTACTCTGATATCGATCTTAAGAGCAAACTTCAGGTGCCGTTTTCATTGATTGATTAATGATCAATGATTACAATTTATGAATGAAAATTAAAAAAAAAAAATTTTAAATTAATATACTTATCTCTTCTATTTATGCACAAATTGGAATAAACACTAAATATTAAAGAAACCGTATCAATACAGAAAATTGCATTTATATCGGTAAAGTTGTTTTAAGATTAGCGTCCACAACTACAATTTTTTTAAATCATTGAGCCTGTCGTGGCGCAGGGGCACATGGATGTAGGGTGACGGTTGTAAGTTCGATCTCCACTAGAGGGAATATTTTATTATTATTTAATATTTTCATTTCTTCACTCTAGCACCAAGGCAAAAGCCCGGCCATGAGTTCCGCCACTCAAATTTTCGGAGTCTTAACACTAGGTTCGCTCTGCTTGCCTCTGGCTGCTGTGTGCGGGATACAGTATGAAGTTAATTTATTTTTATGTACAAGTACAGACTGATCAGGTACAATGTTATTATATTTATTGATATTATATAGATGTGTATAATATACATTTTTTTGCTTTGCCTATAAAACGGTTTCGTTTAGTATAATTTTAAGCAAAATAAAGAGAGTTGCCCCTGATTTTGTTTTCAAGGTTGATGTAGATGCTGTTTTACTTACTTTCGTTTGTTACCTTTGTAGTTAATAAAATCCGATATATATTCTTTCAGCTCTAAATCATGTATATTTTATTCAATATAAAAATATGTAAAGCTAATTACGGTTTGACAAAATAACAATATGTAGAATTTTTAAACAAAATTAAAAATTATTAAAATTTAATAATTTTAAGAACAAGGCATTTCATTATTTTCTATTATGCATAATATAAAATTCTAAGATAATCTGATGTTAATCTATTTGAGAATTACTCTAATTACTCAATTTAAAGTAAAAATCTCAAATGCTAGACAGCAATAGTTACATTGGCCGGTCGTCATACGACTGTATACATAATTTCGCTCTCTCATGACATGCGCGTTAGGCGTTGCGAACAGTGAAATCGATATGTTATTAATCGGAAACGAGGAACTGTATTATAGTCTAAACACATTTATAATCTTTCGATTCTATTAGCCTTTATTAAAACAAGGTTTATAAAGAAATTTTAATCAAATAACTATTATAAATTAATAATTTTATAAATTGCATTAACAAAGGAATAATTGGTAAAGAAAACTAATATTATTTTATTTATACATCAATTTATTAATCGGAATTTAATACTGTATTACATAGAAGAAATGCACTTCTTAGAAACATTCAGAAGACTTCCCTTTGGGACAGTTTAAATGGAGTTCTCATCTCCATTTATAATACCTTACAAGTTGAATAAATATGAACTATGTACTTTGTTATAGAATCAATATTTATGAAGATCTGCATTGCCACATACTTAAAAATCTATGTATATTTTTCACAAACCTACAATTTTAGAAAATAAATCCTTAAATAGTATATAGTAAAGCATGAAACTACGATCGTCTATGAGATAATCTGGTTGAATAAATAAAATTTAGCAAATTAACAACAAATAATAACATACATTTTATAACGTTAGTTCTCATACTGTCGCTGCCACAATTCGTCAACAACATTTTACCATCACAATAAAGAAAGTAGAAATCAACTTACGAAGAGTTGAATATCATCTTCAATCAGGTGACCGCATAAGAAAGGCGCTTTGACTCATATCCAACATAGTGAATAATAAATTTTGGTGAAAACACACAGCACAAGAATACTACCGATATAAATACAGACATCTTAATTCATTCAGTCAAAGTGAAACTTGTATAAAATACTCAATTAGAAATAATTATAATCAGTCTTATTTAGAGAAAAAGTTTTATCAATACGCGCTGAACAGTACACGTCTCGATATAATATTTATTATCACAATACAGTATGTCAGATATGATGCCATTCCTTCTCTTGGACGTAACTAGTATATAAATCGCCTGCTACGCTACTTAGTGTTATTATCACAGTTGTTTAGTAGAGGTGGGTGCAGTACTTTGTACATGAAACAGGAGCTACCCGAGTCTTCTCATATGTATACATACATATGCCCATTGCGTTGTTCACCCCTTCCCCTTAATCTATCAGAGAATCGGACCCGCGCGAGTTATCGTTTCGTATCTTTGAGATGCACTTAATAACGGGAATTCTAGATAATAACGTTTACGTCCCTCGAACTGGTACATTTCGTCACCTCACGGTTAACTGAAAACTAAATTGAGTAACAATAAAATATTCTTACACCTATCATATACTTTGTGAACGACTTGCAAGCGTTGTTGTCACAAACATTCATGAAATTCGCTCAAATAGTCAAAAAATATATTTTTGTCTAGTTTTACACTCTCCGACCAAAGGAAGTGCTCTTATGTATTAACAATTGACCAACGCAACGACAGGTTATAGTAATGAAATATCACAGATTTTTACTCTTTGGACAGTAATGGGCTTCTAAAACAACACAAATACATACATGTTTGTCTTTATATTTATATTTTGTACCAATTGACGTTCCTACCTTTAGCCCTTAGAACCCCTTTACGTACAAAGAAACTCCAGTAGTTAACTAGAATTATGTGAAATTTACATTATAAAAATAATCGAAAACGATCACAAAGAATACACTTATTGTTGCTAAGAAAAGAAAGAAGTTACCATTCCTTGGCGCTTTGCAATGACCAAAATACTTATTGTGTTTCTATGTTAAATGCATGTATTTATTTACATTTTTTTTAATATAGTTTCTGACAATAGTAGTAGAATCAATTTAACCGTAAACCGCATTCAAAATCTAAGCTATTTAGTCCGACTGTTAAAGACTAACCCTAAGCGTAATACTCAAGATCTAATAACCATTAATAAAAATATATAACCTCGAAATCATGACTCGAAATGTCATTGACATTACATAAGAAAAATATTCACAATTTTATCTGGCAATACAGATTGTTTTAAAGTATATCAAAAGCATTTTCAATTTTCTTATACTAAGTTGTCCCGCACATTTTCACTGGATAAGATCATCATTAACAATAAAAATAATTTATATAAAATATTACATTTTATATCTGCCCTTTGAATTCCACCTCCTTAAAATTTAACTCATCTTCTATATGTTTCGTGCATTTCGTACATCATACAGACATTTTAAAACGAAAGGCACCCAGGATTACACATTGGGTTACCCACACCGACTACTCTAACAAATATAATGATTAAAATCTAAAGGTGGAAACGACAAGTTATTTAAATATCCCACCAACATTGGATCATTCGCTGTTGACCGTATTTACAGTTTCTTACAAAAATTTCACTGACACTTCTCTATTTTATCATTTTTCGTAATAATAAAACATATTCTACAGTATTCGTTTATAAACAAATACGTCAATACCAATGCCACATTGTAAATATGTGATTGATTATAATGAGACTTTTTTAAAATTATAGACTGAAGGACTGTTAGGACCATATATATATTTTATATGCAGCTCTTAATTTGTCTATTACTTCAAGTAAAATACTATGTATTCTTATAACAATTTATATAAAACTATAAGTGATAACATATCTCTCAAATAAAAACCTCTTTATAAATAACATTATTGAAAACATTACCACAGATTGTAAATGCTTCATATAAATGCTTGAGACAAAATATTCGAAAGCCAATGTCGTGAGAGTAGTGTAGTAGTTAGTACATTGTAAATACCAATATGGTCAACAGTTAACAAACCAGATTTAAACCTAACACACTTATTTTAAACATACATATTGATCTGAAAGATAATCACTAATAATTTAGACTCGTGAAAAGGATATGACTATCCTTTTTTCCCCATAAAATAGTTCTGTTTTTAGTGAAATGAAAAGAATATCCACACATAATATTCTAATAGAATTTGAACCTTTCAATCAGATCTAAAAAAATATTCTAATATTATATTAAAGTTATAAAAAACATTGCCCCATCCAGTCAAAACAGTACAAATATAATCAATAATTGGAAAACTAAGTACAATATTATTCTATTTATGGGTTAATATGTAAACTAATGTAATATGGAATAGGGGCATCAAAACAAAATGGAAAGCCCAAGAACCTAATCAACATATATTATGAGGGCCATGTAAGGATAAATCCACATTATTTAGAAAAAAGTTCAGTCTGTCAAAATGAACACTGCTAAGCAATATGGTAAAACCAAAATATTATATTAATCTAAATATTATACTGACATATTCTGTGCTTTTAAATATATATTATAGTCAGTACATTGAGCGTGCAAAAAGACTGAACAGTTGCACAATAATGTGGAATAAAATGTTATAAATTTACTGTTGGACTGGCGCGTACAACAACGGGCCAGGTGGCAGATGCGGATAGGGCACTCCACCGCCTACTGCCGCTTGATAACCGCACGGACCGCCTCCGCCGACGCCACCGCCGTAGTACTTGCCTCCTAATTTAATATCAAGATTTAAAATAAATAAACTTATTTGATTATAATAAAAAAACTTCGTTTAAAAATGTTTATAAGAAAAAATCAGACTAACCAAGCATCTCTTGATGGTGAGGATGCATCTGTGGATAATGAGGTGGAGTAGCGAAATGAGGAGGCGGCGAGCCATAAGACGAACCGGATCCCGCAGATTTGTTGCCCACAGAGTTGGTGTTACGGTGATATTGCTGACCGCCATTTGGGCGAGTATCTAAAAATATTTTTAGACAAAATTAGTTTTTGATTTGCATTCATGACCATAGGGATAAGTATGGGTAAAAAAAATTGAAACTAACACTCATTGTTGTAGGTCCTTTGACCATAGCCATTTTGGTTACTGTAAGCATTTTGATATCCATTATTGTATCCCCCTTGGTAACTTCCCATAGACTCAAATACATTGGGACTGGGGAAAGGTACTGTCTTTTGATAAGTATTTTGTTGTCTATAGCCCTGGTTTGCATTTTGGTTCTGATTGGAGAACCGAGGAGCTTGCTGCTGTGTATTGTTTCTATTTTGATAATTGTTAGGATTCTCTTCATTAGTCATGTTAGCCATTTTGTTATTCCACTGATTACTCTTTTGGCGTGGGGAACTTGCACCACTATTATTTTCTTTTCTTTGTTGCCATCTATTGCGGCTAGAGTTGTTGTTGTTGTTGCTTCGTGCCATATCATTCAGTTTTGCTGGAGGGTTCTGTCCAGTCTCCCTCAGAACAGCCAAGAGTGAACGAGCCTGTCTTGCATCTCCACTAGTAAAGTAGGTATAGGCTGTTCCAGACTGTTGACAACGACCAGTGCGACCTAATAAACAATATTATGTTAATATTATATTGTAATATAACAAAACATCTCCTTTACTAATAATGAATATACTAACCAATTCTATGAATATAGTCTTCTGAAGTATTTGGATAGTCAAAGTTAACAACAAATTTAACATCTTCAACATCCAAGCCACGAGCAGCAACATCAGTAGCAATCAGTATGGTAGTTGCTCCATTACGAAACTCTGTGAGAACAGCATCACGCTCCTGTTGAGACTTGTCACCATGGATGGCTAATGCTTTGTGTCCATTGCGTCGCACTGCACGAGCTATGTCGTCCACCTAAAAGTTTTTTTATTCGGTTATATAATTCTACAATTTAAAAAAATATAACATTTGAGAAAAAAAAAAAAAGAGACTGTATACCTTTTTCTTGGTTTCAACAAACACAATAACTTTGTTGTCTTTCTCTGAAGCAATTTCCTTCAATAGATTGGTTAGTTTAACTTCCTTCTCATGTTCTTCACAGACTTCAATGATTTGCTTTATATTATTGTTAGCCGAAAGATTTAGAGAACCAATGTTTACTTTAACATAATCAGTTAAGAAATCTTCTGCAAGTGCTTGAATTTCTTTGGGCCAAGTAGCAGACCACATAAGGACTTGACGATCAGGGCGGATTTGCTCAATTATTTTCCTTATTTGTGGTTCAAATCCCATATCTAACATCCTATCGGCTTCATCCAACACTAAATAAGTGCATCGTCGTAAATTGGTGGTACCACGTTCTAAGAAATCAATCAGTCGTCCAGGGGTAGCAATAACAATCTCTACACCTCTTTCCAAGTCCCTAGCTTGTGGGCCTTTAGGGGATCCACCAAAGAGACAAGTATTTCTGATGCAACCATGAGCACTGTATGCTTGAGCTACAGATTGAATTTGTTGAGCTAATTCTCTTGTTGGAGCTAAAATTAGAGCAATGGGACCATCACCACGTTGAATCCTCTGCTGGTGAACAATGTGAACTGCCGCAGGTAGCATATAGGCCAAAGTTTTGCCAGAGCCTGTTGATGCAATACCAACCATGTCTCGGCCAGATAAAGCAATAGGCCAACCTTGAGCCTGAATGCCAGTAGGTTCTTCCCAACCTTGTTCTTTTATAGTGTTCATGATATGATCAGGAAAATTGCCTTCATCAAAAACTTGATTTGGCCGAGGAACATCATTACCACTAACTGTTATTTCTTTAGTTGCACGGAACATCTCCACTTCATCCTCAGAACGTGCTTCAACATTGGCATGTGGTTTGTAGAAGTTCTTTTGAATAGTTCCTAGATTAGCCATGTCCCATACTGGTTTTATCAATCCATCACCAGGATACTTTGCTTTTCGGCTTTGTAATTTGCGATCATTGAAATCTGAAGATGGCTGGGATGAACTGTTGTTAAATATTTTTTTAGGAACAAATGATTGTTGCCCATTGCTGCCTCCATTTTGATTGTTAAAATTCTTGGGTGCAAAACCCTTTTGGAAGTTTTGTTGTTTAGGTCCACCAAAATCACCTTTTGCATTATAAAACTGCATATTGCCTCCTGAATTTTTTTCACCATCATAATCATTCTTTTTTTGAGTTTGATTATTATAATTATTTCTGGGTCTGTATTCTTTCGGTCCGCCAAAATCACTAGGATTTCCATTTTCATTTTTCATATTGTTAAAATCATTTCTTATTCCATTAAAATCATTTCGAGGCCTAAAGTTCTTATTACCCATCCCATTTCTTGGCTGAAAGTTTTTTGGCCCACCGAAATCATGCAGACCATTAATGAAAGGCATTTTACCGAATTGTTCATTCCGGTCTAGTCGAGGTCTATAGCTGTCAACAAAAATAGAAATAAGATATGTTATTGTTATTTGAATTTAATGTGATATGTAATATACATAGCAGCAACATATAACTATTAAAATGATACAATAATATTTTTGGGTTTAATACTTACCAATTCATTACAGCTAATCCAAAAAAAATGGCATAATATCTCATTTAAAGTGACCTTCATATAAATACCTCCAACAGCAACACCAATGGATGTGATAAAATTATGGAAGGATTTTTAACAATAAATACAATATTTCTAGTTTGTAAAACCTATAAAACTTTTGGACAAAATATGCTAGAGCAGGTTTATGATTTTATAAATTTATATCAATATTTCTCTGAGAAATTTTAAAATATTTCTAATATAAGCTACTTGCCCCTCCATAAACTTGTAAGTTTCCATTTCCTAATGACATTGCTTGAACATGATATATTATTGAAGTCAGTGTTTTATTTGCTGTTTTAGTTTGTTAGTGGTAATAAATAAATGTTGACATATTTAGAAATGTATTAAAATTTCTGGTTTATATGTTATATATATATTGTAAGAATATTTAAAATAAAATGCGCTTTTTTAATATTAAAACAAGAATTTTATTTCTCAATACATAAAACTAAATAGATATTGGTAGTTTTTTTAAAAAAAAGGTCGATAGCGTGTTTCATGTACCACCACCCAAACACTATTCACACTATCCAAAAATCAATACTTTACAACAGAATATAAAGTGTTATTTTTTTATTCTTATTATAGCTTAGATATGTATGTAAAATAGGATTAGTTAGCATAAATTATTAAAATTGTCTAAAATCAATTATATTCAATTACCCTCGACAATTAAGGCAAGTATATACATAGAAATATTTAAATAGATATAAATCTAACTACAGAAATATTTTACTGCTAGTACTTCTTTTTTGGTCTTATTTTTTTTTAGGCCTCCGATAGCATTATTGGTCACGAAAGTAGGTCAAAATATTTTGTAAATAACATTAAAAATCGCATCAATTTTGGATTTTAACTATATTTTAAACACAAAGCTAAAGGACATTATCGATTTTTCTTCTGCAAGGAACTATGGCGGAATCGCGTCCATTATCAGCTGTGCAAAATGCATTACACAAAATGGCCGCCAAGTTATAGATTTATTGCTCATGCGGTTCTTATTATGTTATTACAAAATGGAATTATTCCGTAGAAAAGACTAAAACTTACATTGGATGATGATTTTGAAAGGCGTTAAACTGCATAGTGCTGTTTTATGTTCGTTTCTTTGTAGGTAGTACCTACGTGGTCGTAAACGCTTGAATAAGTATCTGGAACGCGTAATTACACATATGTAACTATCTACTAGTTTAAAACAAGGACGTTTATGGATCTTGAGTAAAAATATTGTTAACTCACCTCTCTTATGAGAGAATTTGAAAATTTTACTAAGTCTTCATTCACTAGTATCGACCTCTCAGACCCGGCGAACGAACAACTCGATAATGAAAGTGTTATGGCCGACGGAAACGGAATCCGATATACATATACAGTGTAGCCATAAGCAAATATTAAAAAATCCGTAGACATTTTACTCAACATAAGCGCGTTTTGCGTGGACTATAAAATATGAAATTTAATTCTATATTCAAACTCCATATATAAATTTTCATATATAGAGTTCCAGAATAGAATAATCTAGCTTAGAGGGTAGAGAGAGAGAGAGAGAGAACGGAGCACCAAGCGCTACGGTCTCTACATACCTCTTTCGCCTCGTCCACTGCCATCAACTTCTTCATGCATGTCCTACGTGGGGTTCTCATAGTTTTTGTGAACTTCTTCCAATATCTTTGATACATTGTTTTCAAAGGTCAACTGATGTCTCGTCCTACCTCTCTTACTTTTCTGTATTTTTTTTTTCATCACTATTTCCTACGACGTGCCCAAGCCAGATGAGTACTTTCTTCTTCATTCTCAACGTGACATCCTCGTTAGTACCTGCCACTCTGTGTATCTCTTCATTGCGGTTTCGATCAGCTAAGCTGACTACGCATGTCCTAAATTCCTCTTTCTTCCATTCTTCAAATTCAAATTTAAAATATTCTTTATTCATATAGACTATACTTTATTCATATATAAGCATTTTTGAAACGTCGAATGAACATGTAAACAAAAAAGCTACCACCGGTTCGGAAGGCAGTTCTGCTGAGAAGAGCCGGCAAGAAACTCAACAGTTGCTCATTTCAAAATCAATGGTATAATTTAATTATTACATTAAATGGCAGCTATCCTGCATGATATTTAATAGACATTAATTCCATACATGTTTATCCTTGAAATATTCTTAAACAGTGTAATAAGATTTACTTGTTAGTATTTTTTAACAGATACTTTAAATAGGGGTAGTAGCATACTTAGAATACACTGCGGAATTTTATTATATACACGTAAACTCAGATACATAAAAGATTTATTAACTTTTGTAGCGAAAACTTGGCGTAAAAAGCTTATCTTTATTTCTCGTTACTATCGTATGTCTATAACTATTTTTACTATGACACTATATATTTTGTCGAATAAACAGAATACTGTTCTTCTATCTTATTATTCTTATTTTCTTCTGTAATACCCACATATCGCTGCCGTATATGCAGCAAAATCAGGCTAAACTAGTGACGGCGTTTTGCTAGTAGGCGTTTGCGAACACCTTCATACTTTGGCTGGTTTAGCTCTCGCGATTTCGATATAAATTGAAATGTTTTTATAGTTAATTAATAATGGTTAAGAAATATATAATTCCTAGGAGCCAGTCGTAGCGCGGGGATGGGGTTACAACCACAAGCGTGTGGTCGTCACCATTACAAATAATGGGTCCGATCCCCACTTAAAAAAATAAATATTTAATATTTTTGTTTATTCACTCAACAAGTAATGCCTCCAGAATTCGGCGAAAAGTGGGGAGTGCAGTGTACTAACACTAGGTTCCCTCTGCCTACCCTGCTACATGCGGGTAAAGAGAGGAGCAGAGTATCAGAAGGCTAGCTGCACACAAGTAATATTATTGTCAATACAATATTGACAATAATATTGCTTGTGTGTGGCTAGTTTTACGATATTATGCCTATGTACTCGTCTAGTACTGAAGATTTAAAAAATATATTTTGCCTCCATAACTTTCTCTTGCTGGTCTGTAATAAATTTGCCTTTTATTATTTTGAGATCGAAGAACAAAACTAAAAAAATATCATTCAATTTCTTTGCTATAAAGCATTAAATATAAACCTTTTGTACAGATCTATTAAAAAGTCAATACTAAAAAAAATATTAAGAAAATGTTTGTTGCTCCTGCTAGTTAAACATAAAATAAAATTAAGCTGTCTTTATTAACTTTTAATATTTTTGGAACATTATCATCTTGGAAAATGTCTGTATCTCGTGCCGTTTTTAACGACACCTATTAATAAAACTTGATTAAAATACTAACATAAATGAGTTGTTAGACGTTTACTTAATAGACAGTAACTAGTCAGTCAGTCAGTTTTATTTCTCGCATTTCAGTGGCTACATAATCACTGTTCTTGCACAAATATGTAGGCTATCCCGAATATTCTTTACAAAATTCTCTTTCGTCACTATGCCGCCGAACACAATAACAAAAATTTAAAATATTAAGTGCAAACTACTTTACAGATTAATTTAAAGCAAATTAAACAAACAAAGCGGTGAAAATTTACAATGCTGTAACTTTAGACATCCTGACTCGATTTTTATGAAACAAAAACTATTATTAAAACATTTAAGTTGCTTTGTAAGTTGGTGTGACTTATTGACTACCAAAAAAATATTTTAACAATCTTGACAACGTCGTAATCATTATTACCGTGCGGTACCGTATGTTTTACTGTGTTTGTGTATGTAAATTTAGTCTGTGCATGCCGTGCTTGTCACTTGTTAGTGTCACTTTGTCAGCCAAGGTAGTTGGTTGTCACTTGACAGTAGTCTGGACTTCTGCTAGTTTATGCGGTCTGTGTTGTGTTGTAGTTATAGTCTTTGCTGTTTTATTGATTTTTACAGAATTATCTTTAACGTTGAACACTATGTGTATTATGTGCTGATTCTAAGAATAATATGTGACGCAGTAAAAGTCACATTATATTGTTATAATTAAAGTGAGTACAATCAAAACTCTACACCGATTCCGGTAGTTGGAATAATTTTAAAATATCACATATAATAATATTCCACTATTATAAATTCCAACATTATTACTAATATTCCATATTAACTATTAAAATATTATACACTCATAAAGAGATATATATTATTTTCAGTGTTAAAACTTGATAAATAATGTATATAAATAATGTATGTAAATAATTAAATAATTATTTTTTCCAGTATAAATTGTATCAAAATGGATACTAATATTGTTGTTAAGGATACTGTATCCGATAATTTATATCCAGCACTATTTCAATGCTTTACTATAATTATATGTGGGTAAGTAAAATACTATTACTTATAAGCGGATCATATGTAAAACATGTATTTAATTTTTTTTATTGAAATTTAATAAGTGAATAATAAAACCATTTCACATTTATTTTAGATATGTAGCTGGACGTCTCAATGTTGTCTCCAAGTCTGAGTCAAAGGGTATATCAACATTTGTTGGTACATTTGCCTTACCATCCCTTATATTTTTATCATTGGCTCGCTTAGACTTCACCATAGTCAACTGGACATTTTTGTGTGCAATATTATTAGCAAAAGGCATTGTATTTTTTGCTGTTATTATAGTATCACTATTAGTTTCCAGGCCAGTGCACCTTGGTCAGGCAGGCATATTTGCCATATTTTGCACACAAAGCAATGATTTTGCATTAGGATTTCCTATAAGTAAGTAAAAAATATAAATTATGTTTAAATCTGCTGTTTTATATATGTTTATTTTAAAAAATTTTTTTTTTTAGTAAATGCTATATATGAAAAGAATCATCCAGAATATGCACTTTACCTCTATTTAATGGCCCCTATTTCTCTTGCCATACTTAACCCAGTTGCATTTGTATTAATGGAAATCAATAAACAAAGAGAAAATCCACAAACAGTTGTCAGCTCGCCTTATCTACAAAGGTTGAAGATGATTTTACAATTACTTAAAGGCATTGTCTTTAATCCAGTATTAGTCATGACAGTCTTGGGAATATTGGGTAATATCATATTTAAACATGAACTCTCCATTTATATTGAAGGCCTATTGGAAGTAAGTGATTAAGTTTTACTTTTTTCTTCAGGCTTTATCCTGAATGTAACAGGGAAAACAGGAATAACTTAAAGTCAGACACAATGTTGTTTGAGTTATGCCCAAACTTGAGATTACATTATATATTTTTTTTCACATATTTTTAAACTATAAAAAATAATGGCCTAATAAAGTGTGCAGTTTGGTATTTAGGGTCCTGTACCTTTTAAGGAAAAAAGCAACCCTTAAAGGATCAATTTATTGTCCATCTGTCAGTCTGTCTGTCAAGAGCCTTTATTTCAAAAATGCTTGGAGATATCGAGGTGAAATTCAAACTATATACTCAGATCTATTGCTTCTTAATTTACTGAAAAAAATAAAGTATTTCTACATTTAGTTTAAAAAAAGCCATAATAAAGCAAAAAATGTGTATTTCAACACAACAAAGGGAATCAATATTCATAGGGTCTTCCAGTTTTACCTAGAATTATTAATTTGGCAGCAAGCATCTTCAGGTAGTAGTAGTTCAGAAAAAAGTCTGAACACTTATATAAAATTAAAAAATAAATCTCCCCACTTTTTGCTGAATTGCGGAGGCATTGCGTGTTGAGTGGCAGAAGTCAACGCCGCGGTTAGCCTCGACACCAGAACGAAGAAATGGAAACATAAATTTTAGTAAATATTTCATCTCCTTGAGTGGGGATCGAACCCGCGACCAGTCGGTTTTACAGTCACACTTTGTGCCGCTGGCCACGACTGGCCAGCGGCACTATAATATATACATATCAGTACTATAATATAATATATAAATATTAGTATATCACAATAGACTATATGTTTCAGGTGTTTGGTCAATCTTTCTCAGCCGCAGCATTATTTTTGTTAGGCCTCCATATGGTTGGCCAATTCACAAGACTTAAAGGTCCTGCACTATTACTTCCATGTGTATTGATTATGGTGAAATTGTAAGTATAATTTTTTTTTTAAAGTCCATGTCTAAAATGCCTTTTTCGTTTGTCATGTTTGTTCACATTGTATCCCACACATAGCAGGGTAGGCAGAGGAAACCAGGGAGTGGATACTGTTCCCCACTTTCCACAGAAAATGTTTCATATATTTAAGTTTTATTGAATAAATAAATATTTTATTAATTTTACATCTTCAAATTTATTTTTTTTAGAATTATTTTACCAGTTGTGATGAGAGAATGTGTAAGCGCTTTGGATTCTGGGGGTAATCTGTCAGAAACTCAGTCTTTGTCTACATATGCGTTTTTGTATGGAACCATACCAACTGCACCTGCTGTATTTGTGTTCTCTAACCTTTATAACCTGGAGATAGATTTGGTAAGAGTCCTAATTTAGATTGAAAATCTCTATGCAATAAATTACCTTATTTGTAACAAAAATATAGATATAGGCTAAATCTTTGAGTTAACTTTTTTGAGGACATTCATGACGCAGTGACACACAGTGTGACTGCTACGCAACTGAAATATTTATTTACATTTATATTTTCACTTCTTCGTATCGAGGCAAAAGCGCGGCGTTGAGTTCCGGCACTCATCACGCAATGCCTCCAGAATTCGGCGGAAAGTAGAGAACGGAGTGTTTTAACACTAGGTTCCCTCTGACTGGCTTGCTCCGTGCGTGCTACAGCATGTAGTTTAATAATTTTTTTTTTGAGAAAAACTAGAGTATTTGTTTGTTCCTATTTTAGGCTAGTATGAATGTGTATTATTGTGGATCTCGTGTGTATTCCATATACAACAATATAGGCAGAGGGAACCAGGAAACCTATTGTTAAGACACTCCGTTCTCATTAATCCCCGTTCCCCATTTTCCGTCGAATTCTGAAGACGTTCCGCGTTGAATGGCGGAACATATTGTGGTGCTTTGCCTCGTAACCTGATCTAGAAAATGAAAATAGTAACTTTATTAATATTAATTATTTTAAGTAAATAAAATAATAATAATTATTTTATCTTCTCGAGTGGGAATAAACCACAATCTGTCGCGATTAAAGTCACACGCTTGTGTCCCTGAGCGTATATATTTTGTAAAATATATGTAAAATGTTAAAAAAATATAAAATTATGATTAAGCACGCGCCAAAGATACATAATTATTAATTATACCTTTTGGAAATTCTTTAAAAAATTACCTGTATATTACTTATTTAAAAAAAGGGTAAGCCAGTCAAGACATTTTCATACTTTCTCGTTAAGTTATCTATCTTTAAAAGTCTAATTACAATGTTACAAGGATTAAATATGTAAAAATACCATAAAATAAAACTTCTCTTATTATTCTTAAGAAATAATAAAAATGTAACCACACAAAAAGTTGCCATCTAAAGCTTGTTTTATAAAAAAAGAAACCTTACTTTGAACCTAACTCGTACGAAGCAGATAGTATTTCTTTCCAGCCTTTTAATAATAAAAGAAACTCAAAACCAGTTAGTACAACATATTATTTCCAAGGAACAGGTCTTCTATGTTTTGCATTATTGGTAAATTTATTATAAAAAAAATTGAAATGTCTGGAATTTGGTAGATGTTAATGAATTATTTATTTACTGTTCAAGTTCCAAACTAGATTGATTACAAGTGCAATTTTGAGTATAAAACAGCGTACTTTATAATATAAATTTATTCTATAATTATATACGAGTACTATCCCGCACACTCCAGGGTAAGCGGGAATAGGGAACCTAGTGTTGGGATACTCCGTTCCCCTCTTTCTGCCAAATTCTGGAGGCATTGCGTATTGAGTGGCAGAACTCAATGCCGTGCTTTGATTCGACAGCAGAGCGAAGAAATGGAAATATAAATTAAGTAAATATTTCATTTCCTCGAATGGGGATCGAACCCACAACCAGTCGATTTTACAGTCACACTTCGTGCCACTGCGCCACGACTGGTCTCTCTTACTCACTCTTTTTTTTATATACGCATACTTCTATGTATTTATATAATGTAGTATTGACTATTTGTTCACTTCAGGATATAAAACAAGTTCCTATGTTGCTGTGATCAAATATTACATTTTGACTGTCGACCACGCTGCTGAAAGTATCAGATTATTGATAAATATGTTGAAAATAAATATGTGATACCACATATATTACCTATGTGTTATATTAATATTTGTATCAACGATTACAATGAATTGAATCCGCCATTTCAATTAGCGATAAAATCGAACTGACGGTCATTGCAAAAAGTTTCGCAATATATTTTAGGAACGGTAGCAACGAGGCTCTTATTAACTTTCGCGAGATGGACTAGTTTCAATAATTATATTATAACGAAAATAAAACCTATTTAAAATGTTTACTATAATCTGTAGATTACTATCACCGCTCAGTTTTAGCGAATTTATTTTAAACAATGGACTTATTTAGTTTGTGTGATTTTTTTCTCTTGCTATTCTAATTTCGATTTATACTGGTTATCATTAAAACTTGTAGTGATAAGGAAAGAGAATCTAGTTTTAAGACACCCTGTTTTCCTCTTCAATTTGCATGATAACGCAAACCAAGCTTTATCATACCAGAGCGGGGAAATGAAAACTATTTATGTATTTAATTGCAATTGTGCCCTTGAGTGGAAATCGAATTCACAAGCACTGCAGTGGCAGTTAAACGCTGACCGCGAAAAAGGCCTCAGTTGTATAAAGTCATCAATACTTTTTATTTTTGTCAATAGAAAATGTCTAAGCTAGCTGTAGCTAAGACCGCATTTCATTATTCCTTATATTTAGTTAAATATTTCAATTCCTTAGCAGATTGTTCCAATATTTTTTTCGTAAAAGTATTTAATGCACAGATGAATTTTGTACTATATTATTATTGTATAGATATTTTTAAAATTAAATGAATCCAAATAAAAGCATAAAATGATAGAAAATCATATTTAAAATAGTGGACCTTTAGAGTATGTAAATTTTCGAGCTATTAAGTGTTGGAAGTGGCGGAACTCAACGCCGCGCTTATACCATACCACAGCAAAGAAATAAAAATATTAATAAATAATAATTCAATCCATCGAGTTGGTATCGAACTCTTTATTATATTATAAAAAGTTTAATAATGTTTATTTTAGATGGCCTCGTCGATGGTAATTTGCACTTTCCTGTCAGCACCAATAACATTCCTGTCAGCTGAAGTTATTTTTATAAACGAGGACTTCGCGGATCAAATTAAGAAACTAGGTTTCAATCTCTCGATAGTTGCCATTCTAGCAGCTTTATGGGTACTCCTAGTCTTCACAATAACTAGAAAGTATAAGAGGATACCGCATAAATTAACCTTATGCCTGAATATTTCTCAGGTTAGTATGTTAGTTTTAGAGACTATAAAAAAATTGGTATTCAGTATAATTTATAATATATTTACATAAATCACCATGTATCTATCTATATTTTTTTTTAAACTTATTTTTAAAAATGATATATGTTTTTTTTGAAGAATAATAAAAACTATTAGCATAGGCACAGAGGTTTACCTTCATAAATAGTCGTTATTTCTTGTTTTTTTTTTTAATGTATTTTGCTAATAAAAAAGAGGTATCCATTATAGAAGTCATTTAATAGATGGACAGTTAGAATAATAATTGATTTTAAGATTAATCTTCTATTACATTATTTTTTTTAAACGTAAGGAAACAACCGCGCATTTTGTCTTCTACTTTCATAGTTAACCGGAACCGAAATTTCAAATGATGGCAACCTCTACTTGCGGAAGATATTTTACAGACAACCAACTGTTAATGTTGAGAAAAAATAAGCTTTGTTTTTTATTTCAATACATAATTCACTTAAAAACACATAAGTGCATATTATTAACATTAAGTCACCTGTGTTTAAACCAAAACACCAAAACCCTGAGGTCGCCTCGCCTCAGTCTCTTAAAATTCTTTATGCGATTTTCTTTCAAGTTATGATGGATTCACATAAAAAACATGTCAATTATCATATGATTCCGGCTTGATTCTTCTAGGCAACCAAAATGTATGATTCTAAAAAATAAAGTTAACTAAAAGAATCAGATTCACCACAGATTCATAACAAACAGAGACCTGTAGATTCATGCAATGGGATCTTAATAGGAAAAACTTGCTTATATATGGATTTTTACCTTTTTAATGATTTAATTTTTACAGATTTTATTAGCTTCTAGTGTAATATGGGGTGGGCCGATGAGTAACTATCCAGCGTCGTTAGCGTTAACACTTCAACAAGCATTTGAAATATTTAGCGTCTACTCCTGTTTGCTTTGGACCTCTATGTTGACCATTGGCCTTCTAATGTTAGAAGTAAGTTACTAAAATAATTTTAACATTACTGTCCATATTACATAAAAAATATTATATAATATGGACCAGGTGAATAAAAAGCGCATTATTTATAATGTGCGGGCATTGTGTATAATGACCTAGCTATAGCGGACTAACTGATTAATTATTATCAAAACTGCATCGTTTATCACATTTTATGGACATTATGCGCATTATTTTCTCATAGAAAATGGATACGTGGACAAGTTTAATTCTGTCCGACTTCATTAAAACAGTTGTTGATGTGCGTTTAAGTAATTAATCTTAGATATGACGTGATGTAGGCCAGGACATGTTCGAGTCAGTATAGTTATGCGGATTTCCTCACGTAAAAAATGTATACAAAAACAATTAATATTAATCATTTATTTTTTATAACGTACAGACGTACATTACGTGTTCATCGGAATATCCCTTATTTATATTATTTATATGTGTATGAACTAAAAATGATATGGATAATAATAGGGCTGAGCTTGACATAAAATAAAAAGATAATATTTTGAATAGCACGATTTCTACTTTGAATTAATAAATAATTTGTTTCTCATTTGTCAAAATGTAATAAAAACATGTTTTTTATTACCGTGTCATATAATTGACAAGCATAATGGTTTGGTTTGGTTCTTTGATTATGGCGTTCCGAGCGTGCCAGTAGAGCACATATCACTTCGCCAATGTCGCATTGTGTGGAGAAAACACAAAGGAAGTTGTACGGTAAAAAAGAGATAATGTTACACAATAGGAAAATGCATGTTGAAAAAAAAAGATCCAACAAGCATAATTTATAATGCCTGGACTATTTAATTATTTATCAAATTGTCATCCTTATTATTTAATTAATAATAATGCCCGGGCATTATGAAAAATGAACAATTTTTGACTTGGTCCATAACATATAAATTTAAATAGATATGTTCTTAGCATTTAAAACAGAATGTATTCGACATACCATTTGACATGTTATATTGTATTTCAATGAAGAAAAGAAGTCACTGCACTTAAGTTCATTTCTTAGACGTCGTTTTTTTATCATATTGCGAAAATTAATTGTGGGTTCGTTCCTATTCAATGACTCAGACATGCAATGTGTCGAAAATTAGACGGAGACGGGACGGTTTTCTCTGCCTACCCTACCATATGTGTGATATAGCGTTATACTAAAAACTAATAACAATATAAAAAAACCTCCAGAAACGATGAATCGTAAATGCAACCTAACTAATTTATTAATAATAAAATGAATTGAATAACAGACTCGTGGGCCGTGTTTCGTGACGACGTTGTTCCCGGTGCTATGTTTCGTGGCGTGGGGCGCCCCCGCTGTCATGGTGGTCGTGCTGCTTGCGACCAGGACGGCGGGAGAAATTAACACTGACGCCTCCGACGCTATACGATTGAGTGTGCTATTCTTTTGTATCACATGTAAGTTTTTTTATTATTATTGTATTGTTTTCTTTGTTTATTTCGTTATTATCTACTTTGTGGGTAGTCTTTAGTTTAGTTCGTGGGTTTTACATTGTGGTAGGGGAGCCGAAGCGGGGAATTCAGAATTTACTAAAGCGCTGCAAATTAATATACTGGGGGATTCCTTGTATTCACTTAAGGATTTCCACCAAATATCAGCCCCATATATATGGCCGCCCGTCTAGGATAAATTCTCTAGTGCCTCAGATTAAGATAACTAACTCAAACTCACTCTGAGTTTGAGTTAGTCACATGCTAAATCTGACAATTTTAGAGTGACGCAAGGTGACGATAGAAGACTTGCCCCCTGGAAGTCTCTATGTCGCTCTGACAATTTTAGAGTGACGTAAGGTGACGATAGAAGACTTGCCCCCTGGAAGTCTCTATGTCGCTCAAATAAATCCGGATTTAGCATTTAGAAATATCAAAATTTTACTTCAAGAAAACTTGTAATTTTTTCACTCATCGCCTATTTGTTTCTCAACAGTGACAACAGGATGTCTAATCCTGTACATAAGATTTAGAAGACGTAGAACTCAATTCGCTCAACTATCTGACGAAGTGGCCAACGTGTCTCCTCAAGATGAATCGACTAGCCTCGTAGAAAATGCTGAACCGACTTCACAGACCCAAAGTTTATCGAATTTTGGTAAGTAATATTTGTTTGAAGCACTTTGACTATAAAGTTTGTTTTCTTTATCTGTATTCCAAAGGACTACAGACTGTATTGGTAGTACGGACAGACGGACGAACAGACAAAAAAGAGATAAGGCTTCCGTTTTTTTTTCTTGTGAGCTATAGAAATCTAAAAATTACCTACTGGACGCAAAACTGAAATGTCTCTAGGTTTTCTTATTGTCGGTAGTTATTTCAAAACTAAATATCATGCATTGGCTAATATTTTTATACTTTAAAATATGTTTTAAATTGTATTTACATATTTCAAAATAATGGAAAATTTTAAACCCATTATCAATTTAAATCAAGCGCTTGTCCGTAATGGTGTCTAGTCTAGTTAGTTATAGCTATTACATATGCAAATATATTTTGACATCGGCCCGTCTAGGCATTAGAAATTCAAAATAATAGTATAAATTGTTTTTTTTTTTATTTATATGTATATGTATGTATATATTTTAAATCGATTTTTTGTCTCATAGGTTTAGAGGACCCAGGTGAGTTAAAATCAAATAAATAGGTACTCACGTGCACTGAAATGGCTTAGAATACATACTTTCATAACAATAACATATAAAATCGACTTTTTTAAACATACGTTAATATATATACATAAATTATATTTGATAGATCATTTTTTAAGATTGTAGATTTCATTAAAAAGCCTCCTCTTAAGCATGTTATGTATTGCGTGTACCAGGAGACTCCGCTCTTCCATTAGCATTAAAGATCTTAACAATGTAGTAGATACCCTATTACGAAAACTTAATATTTTAGCAAGGAATAAAATTACCATCGAATAACCAAATAAAAGCTATCACCATGAACCTCGTACCCATATGCATTAGGGACAATGTACCTATTTGTTACACAATAGCTTTAACTGTTGTATTTTATTCATCTGTTTTTCGCTGTATAGTTCATACGTACTACTTTTGCTTCATACTACTTTAAAAATAATTAATTAACATTTTTAATTATTTAAATCAAGACAAATGTCATATAGAAACTTTATAAAATCATGAACGCGAACAGGGTGTTACGGCGCTATAACAGCGTCGCCGTCGCCCAACAGAAATGGTAACGGCGCCTCCAGCGACATGAACTACAACTGCGGGCTCGCCTCCAACAACGGCCACATCGCCAACAACGAAAGGTTTTTAATGTATTTTTTCCTAAAGAGCGAGCCGCAGTTGTGGCCGCCCTGTAGTTGGTTCTCTGAACTTTTTTTCTTTCGAACTTGTTCTCTCGGGAACATAATAGTATAAAATGAAAAAAATAACCTAAAATCAAATCAGCGCAACCGTCTACAGCTCACTTCAGGGCGGTCCCGACTCGTCGACCGCACTTTACCACCTTATTTTTATTATTCAAATTTTCAAAAAATATTGTTGCAATTTTTTTACTCCTAATTTTCGTAATGAAGAAGGTCCAACGTGACTTTAAACATTTTGATAGTTTCTCCGGCGCCACTACCGTCGCGTTAACGGCCCGACGCTATGCCACGACGACAATTATGCTTATACCTACTATATATTTTCTTTTTTTAATATTATCAACAGAGATTGTGCATGTCCGCCGTCCAGAAAGTTCAAATGTGACCCGCAAGGTACATGCCCATATTTAAACGATTTGGAGCAGGCGGCGAGTGACCTGGGCCTGTTGCCGCCGGAACAGAGCCGGGGCAGAGGGGGGCAAATGTTGAAGCACACCGTGTTGATCATAGCGTACAGTCTTGCTATGTTTTTGGTGAGTTTTGTTTTGTATAAAAGTGTATGCTGTGTGCTTGTACGCTAGTGATATTGGACTAGCCATTAAAATTATAAAAAGAAAAAATAATAATAATAAAATACATAAAGATTGTTTCACGCACTAGAGGATTCGCATTGTCATTCTGGTAATGCTGATCAAGCATTTGTTTCATGTACTGTTCTCGTTATTAAAGTTTATTTAGGTTCCATGAGGCCGTCGTGGCGCAGGCGCACAAGCACAGTTCCCACTCGGGGAACGCTATATTTAATGTTGTCATTTCCTCGCATCGGTAACGAGGCAAAGAGTAACGTTGAATTCCACTACTGATTATTTAATGTCGACTTTTAATTTTTGTATTTATTTTTTGCTGTTCTAAAGGTTTGCTGTTTTTATTTATTTACTAGCGACCCGCTCGCGGCTTCGCCCGCTTAAACCACAGAATTATTTATTTAACACACTGAATTATGTTCGTGTTTTGATATACTTATAATGTATGTTTGCAATGTAATGAAGTTTTTTATGAGAAAGTTGTTAAAACTTTAGGTCGCATTTTCGTACCTCCCATAAGAATCTTCAATTGAATGTTTGAAATAAAAACACAACTTATCGATACTTACTATATGTGCGATAATCTCAGAAACGGCTTAACCGATTTAAATACTTTTTTTGTTTGTATTCTGGCAAACTGCCCTTAAATATTAAGTATTAGTTTTATTTTAAGCAGCTTCATGCTAGTCAGAGGGAGGAACCTAGTATTAAGACACTCCGTTCCCCACTTTCTACCGAATTCGGGACGCATTGCGTGTTGAGTGGCAGAACACAACGCCGTGCTTAACCTCGACCCCAGAGCGAAGAAATGGAAATATAAATTTAAGTAAATATTTCATCTCCTCGTGTGGGGATCGAACTCAGAGAACCAGTCGGTTTTACAGTCACACTTTGTGCCGCTGCGCCACGACTGGCCTCAACTGGATTGGACTTTATTTTAATCGGTTCACATAAAGTTAAAACCAGATCCACGCTTTATCCCGCCCTTAGTAGGGCAACTTAGTGTAAGATATTGGGTATAATGTGTGACTGATGTGCGAAATGAAAATATTATTAAATTATAATTCAATCCTGCATGTGTGGATCGGACCCACAACGTCGCGTTACAGTTACAATTGGGCATATAGGGTAAAATAGTTTAAACCCGTACCTAAAGAATTTAAGCAAGATACATCAACAGTGAAGACGTAGGTTTTTTTCTCATTTCACAATGTTTATTCATATCTATATTTCGTATGACGCGGTTACGCATAGGTACCAATAATGTAAACACATACTACTACAAAAATAGTACTAAAATGTTTAGAACTTTGCCGCCAAAACCTACGACTCGATTTCGCAATGAAGCGTATGCGGCGGTTTCCCTTTGATAGGTTTATGTGTGCGTGCGTCGTTCTTGATAAATTGTATTTTATTTTACAACGATAATTTTATTATTTATTTTGTTTGAAAAAATAACTTTTTTATTTTCGGGTTTTTAATTTAATATGTAATAGGCTTTTATAGAGTAGTTAAACTGTGGTTTCATTTAAAGTGGTCCTAACAAAAAAACTCTGTATAATTGAGCATATTTAATATATATAGTGATTTTTTGGTGAAAAGATACCAATAGTTATTACAACCACTTGCGAAGAAGCATAGTTTAGGCAATATTTTATTCTTATACCTTTTGAAAAACTACCAACGTTCTTAAGTTAATATATTATTTTTTCAAATTAAAAAAATTGTCTATGTCATCCTAATGGCGGAAAAATATTCAAAATGTATTGTAATACCACATTAGTATCGACAATGTAGTGTTGATAGTAATTAAAAATAGATATACTACAGGAGGATATCTTCATATACACTGTTTTAACCTGTTTTATGTATAATATAGAATAATATATTCTATAGAGGAATCACACATTCTTTTTATTCAGTTTAGTAAATACATTTTTTAGAGGTTACTCTGTACTAAAATGGCATGCAACTCTGTTCCCGCATTTACGTTCCTGATATATCGATATAAATAATAGAAATACAAAATATAGGAAGGAAACACAAATGCAATTATATTGCATTTTTTTTTTTTCATACTTGAAACGTATTAATAAATTACATATTATGTATTACATACAATTAATTTCTTTTGAATATAACACTAAGTTTAATCAGCTTCACGCTATTTTAACAGATAACATAAGATGACATTAAAACGTATTGACATCACCACGTGATCCATCTAAACACAATATAAATTTTTATAAACAATGAACTCACAAACAGAATTTACTTTCCAAATACTTTTTATTCTACATATCGCCATATGAGCTAATCCCAAAAAATATACTCACTTTATTATTTTTGTTAATATCACCAACGTTGACGTTTAAAATAATAGTTATGGTAGACTGAACAAATATTGATTATACTTCTTTTTTTAGCTTCACGCTGTATCCCGCACACAGCAGGGTAGGCATAGGACCTCTAGTGTTAACAACAACACTCTGTTCCCTACTTTTCTCGGAATTCTGTAGGCATTGCGTGCTGAGTAGTGAAACTCAACGCCGCACTTTACCTCGACACCAGAGCGATGAAATGGAAATATAAATTTAAATAAATATTTCGTTTCCTTGCGTGGTCATCGAACCCACAACAGTTACACTTTGTGCCCCTGTGCAACGAACGGCCTCAATTTACTTTCTTCTTTTAAAATGTGGTTAAATGAAATAGTCGTAATTTAATTATGTCGGATTACTATTAACCGACTTCTTAAAAGAGGTCATCAATTGGACTGTATTTTTATCCTTGTTACCTTAGAATTTTTGATTGTATGAACCGATTTTAATTATTCTTTTTTTATTTGAAAGGTAATGCGTCCCGTGTAGTCTTATTTTAATTTAGTTTATATTCAACAATGGTATCTATGAGAAAATCATATAAATCTCAAATTTGCATTAAGTATATGCGCGACAAATGAACGTATAAGTCAATATCAATTCAACCGATTTTAATGATTATTTTTTTATTAGAAAGGTTACATATAAAGGGTAGTTTGGTGAAAGCTTAGTTAAGTTCAGAGTGTGAAATCCAGTTAAAATTGAAGAAGTCGATTTTTTTTATTAAAAAATATAATTATGTAATTTTTTCTACAAAAAAATCTTTATACTCCATGATAAAAACTATCCTATAAGTGACATTAGGCTTTGAACTATTACCATGCCAAAATTAATTTAATTTCATACAGTAGTTATCGGTATTTTAGGTGATTTATATTTTTCAGTTTTTGTTTTTTTTTAAAGAAAACTATCATGAAATTCGGAATGAAACCGAAAAAAAATGTACCTTGAGGCCCTAGGCTAACACCATGCAAAAATTCATCAATTTCTGTCAGGTAGTTTTTGCGTGATTGACGCACAAACAAACCGACAGACAGACAGACAGACAGACAGACAGACAGACAGACAGACAGACAAGAATTCTGCTGAGTGGTTTTTTAGGTTCTATAATCGACATATTAACCGACCTAATTTTTATTTTTTTTATATCTTTCATGTACAGAATTGACTTTTCTATCCTTTTATTATATATAGAGATTAATCACATTAATAAGATAATGAGTGCGACAAGGTCAGGCAAGACAAAACTAACATCATTTTTTTAATTCTTAAAATAAAAAATAGGTATAGATTGTTTTGTGAATTCATGTGATAAATTACATTTTATAACTCCTTTTAATTTTTGACTTTTCAGTTCGTTTCAATACAAATTTAAAATACCTTTCGTGACAAAGTGCATTTATACATCTCTCATTTACCGAAACAATGTGTCGGTAACCTTCTTTCGTCGTACCATCGTTTCTAATTCAGTAGCTTAGAGAAATAGCTGTCTCCATAGCTGACTTGGAGCCTGCGAATGAGGCTAAGGATGAAGGACCTTGTCTCTCAACGCAATAGGTCATCACTGACACACACACTGGTCCTCCTAGTTTTTCCATTTAACTACACTTCAGATAGGAGACAGCCTACATAAAAAATAAACTTTTTTAAATTATAAAACTTTTATTGAAGTTTATTCGTGTAGTAAAAAATTTTTTATGTGAATGTGTAGTCACATATATAGATCACATGTGTGAATATGTAGTCACATATGTGGACCACATGTGTCAATATGTGCTCACGTATGTGGACCACATGTGTGAATATGTGGTCTTTCATGTGGACCACATGTGAGAATGTGTGGTCACATATGTGGACCACATGTGTGAATACGTGGTCGCGTATGTGGACCACATGTGGGAAAATGTGGTCACATATGTGGACCACATGTGAGAATTTGTGGTCACATATGTGGACCACATGTGTAAATATATGGTCTCATATGTGGACCACATGTGTGAATATGTGGTCTTTCATGTGGACCACATGTGACAATTTGTGGACACATATGTGGACCACATGTGTGAATAGGTGGTCGCGTATGTGGATTACATGTGGGAAAATGTGGTCACATATGTGGACCACATGTGTGATATGTAGTCACATATGAAGATTACATGGGTGATCCTGTGGTCACATATGTGGACCACATGTGTGAATATGTGGTCTTTCATGTGGACCACACGTGAGAATTTGTGGTCACATATGTGGACCACATGTGTGAATATGTGTTCGCGTATGTGGACCACATGTGGGAAAATGTGGTCACATATGTGGACCACATGTGTGATATGTAGTCACATATGAAGATTACATGGGTGATCATGTGGTCACATATGTGGACCACATGTGTGAATATGTGGTCTTTCATGTGGACCACATGTGACAATTTGTGGACACATATGTGGACCACATGTGTGAATATGTGGTCGCGTATGTGGATTACATGTGGGAAAATGTGGTCACATATGTGGACCACATGTGTGATATGTAGTCACATATGAAGATTACATGGGTGATCCTGTGGTCACATATGTGGACCACATGTGTGAATATGTGGTCTTTCATGTGGACCACACGTGAGAATTTGTGGTCACATATGTGGACCACATGTGTGAATATGTGGTCGCGTATGTGGACCACATGTGGGAAAATGTGGTCACATATGTGGACCACATGTGTGATATTTAGTCACATATGAAGATTACATGGGTGATCATGTGGTCACATATGTGGACCACATGTGTGAATATGTGGTCACGTGTGTGGACCACATGTGTGTATATGTGCTCACATATGTGAACATGTGGTCACATATGTGGACACTTTTGTGGAATCGTGTGGTCATATATGTGAACCACATGTGTGAGTAAGTATTCACATGTGCATATCACATGTGTGATATGTTGTCACATATGTAGACCACATGTGTGATATGTAGTCACATATGAAGATTACATGTGTGAATATGTGGTCACGTGTGTGGACCACATGTGTGAATATGTGGTCACGTGTGTGGACCACATGTGTGAATATGTGGTCACGTGTGTGGACCACATGTGTGAATATGTGGTCACGTGTGTGGACCACATGTGTGAATATGTGGTCACGTGTGTGGACCACATGTGTGTTTGTGTGCTCACATATGTGGACCACATGTGGCATCGTGTGGTCATATATGTGTACCACATGTGTGAATAAGTATTCACATGGGCATATCACATGTGTAATATGTAGTCACATATGAAGTTTACATGTGTGATCATGTGGTCACATATGTGGACCACATGTGTGAATATGTGGTCACGTGTGTGGACCACATGTGTGAATATGTGGTCACATATGTGGACCACATGTGTGAACATGTTATCACATATGTGAACCTTTTATAAAATATATTTAATTCATTAAATGTAATATGTATATAAATAAATAAACGTAAAGAAACGTTACGTAACATCATACATAATAACAATTAAAACGTAAACTGCAGGCTAATTGATCATCCGGTAGACATTTTAATTAAATTATCAGCTGAAGCAGAATGTCTTTGTATCATCAGAGTTGTAAACCATTTGTTCGATAATTAACTTTAACAGTTATGAACATATACTATTGTTCAAAGACGTCACTATTACATTTCAATCCTATGAAAATTTATAATGGAGAGAAGAAAGAATTTCAAATAAGATAGTGGTGCCCTTACTCAATTTTGCACTTTCCAATTTCTTTAGATAGTATAGCGGAACACAAGGCTTCGCTTCGTTTGTTTTTACGGGCAGAAAAATAAATATATTCTTCCACTTAGTGGGAATTTAACCTAATTAAAATACAACTAGTGCTACAACCAGAAATCTCAGTTCTCTCAATTGTACCGTCATAGCGTCAAGTTTTAGTCGACATATTAACTTTAAACATATTAATTTTTTATCGACATATTAACCGACCTAATTTTTATTTTTTTTATATCTTTCATGTACAGAATTGACTTTTCTATCCTTTTATTATATATGGAGATTTTGTTTGAAAAAATAACTTTTTTATTTTCGGGTTTTTAATTTAATATGTAATAGGCTTTTATAGAGTAGTTAAACTGTGGTTTCATTTAAAGTGGTCCTAACAAAAAAACTCTGTATAATTGAGCATATTTAATATTTATAGTGATTTTTTGGAAAATTGATACCAATAGTTATTACAACCACTTGCGAAGAAGCATAGTTTAGGCAATTTTTTATTCTATAAGAATTCCTTTTAAAAAACTACCAACGTTCTTATAGTTAATATATTATTTTTCCAAATTAAAAAAATTGTCTATGTCATCATAATGGCGGAAAAATTTCATTCATATTGTAATACCACATTAGTATCGACAATGTAGTGTTGATAGTAATTGAAAATAGTTATACTACAGGAGGACCTTCATATGCACTGTTTTAACCTGTTTTATGTATAATATAGAATAATATATTGTATAGAGGAATCACACATTCTTTTTATTCAGTTTAGTAAATACATTTTTTAGAGGTTACTCTGTACTAAAATGGCATGCAACTCTGTTCCCGCATTTACGTTCCTGATATATCGATATAAATAATAGAAATACAAAATATAGGAAGGAAACACAAATGCAATTATATTTCATTTTTTCTTTTTTTCATACTTGAAACGTATTAATAAATTACATATTATGTATTACATACAATTAATTTCTTTTGAATATAACACTAAGTTTAATCAGCTTCACGCTATTTTAACAGATGACATTAAAACGTATTGACATCACCACGTGATCCATCTAAACACAATATAAACTTTTATAAACTATGAACTCACAATCAGAATTTACTTTTCAAATACATATACTTTTTATTCTACACATCGCCATATGAGCTAATTCCGTAAAATATACCTACTTTATTATGTTTGTTAATATCACCAACGTTGACGTTTGAAATAATAATTATGGTAGACTGAACAAATATTGATTATACTTCTTTTTTTAGCTTCACGCTGTATCCCGCACACAGCAGGGTAGGCATAGGACCTCTAGTGTTAACAACAACACTCTGTTCCCTACTTTTCTCGGAATTCTGTAGGCATTGCGTGCTGAGTAGTGAAACTCAACGCCGCACTTTACCTCGACACCAGAGCGATGAAATGGAAATATAAATTTAAATAAATATTTCGTTTCCTTGCGTGGTCATCGAACCCACAACAGTTACACTTTGTGCCCCTGTGCAACGAACGGCCTCAATTTACTTTCTTCTTTTAAAATGTGGTTAAATGAAATAGTCGTAATTTAATTATGTCAGATTACTATTAACCGACTTCTTAAAAGGGGTCATCAATTGGGCTGTATTTTTTAGCCTTGTTACCTTAGAACTTTTGATTGTATGAACCGATTTTAATGATTCTTTTTTTATTTGAAAGCTAATGCCTCCCGTGTAGTCTTATTTTAATTTAGTTTATATCCAACAATGGTATCTATGAGAAAATCATATAAATCTCAAATTTACATTAAGTATATGCGCGACAAATGAACGTATAAGTCAATATCAATTCAACCGATTTTAATGATTCTTTTTTTATTAGAAAGGGTACATATAAGGGGTAGTTTGGTGAAAGTTTAGTTAAGTTCAGAGTGTGAAATCCGGTTGAATTTGAAGAAGTCGATTTTTTTTATTAAAAAATATAATTATGTAATTTTTTCTACAAAAAATTCTTTATACTCCATGATAAAAACTATCCTATAAGTGACATTAGGCTTTGAACTATTACCATGCCAAAATTAATTTAATTTCATACAGTAGTTATCGGTATTTTAGGTGATTTATATTTTTCAGTTTTTGTTTTTTTTTAAAGAAAACTATCATGAAATTCGGAATGAAACTGAAAAAAAATGTACCTTGAGGCCCTAGGCTAACACCATGCAAAAATTCATCAATTTCTGTCTGGTAGTTTTTGCGTGATTGACGCACAAACAAACCGACAGACAGACAGACAGACAGACAGACAGACAGACAGACAAGAATTCTGCTGAGTGGTTTTTTAGGTTCTATAATCGACATATTAACCGACCTAATTTTTATTTTTTTTATATCTTTCATGTACAGAACTGACTTTTCTATCCTTTTATTATATATGGAGATGGAGATTATATGGTAATTTAGATATACCATAATAATAGAATGTTTTTTTAAACAGGATCTCACTTATACAGCGTGGAAAATTTTGCGCAAAGATCAAGCAGGGGTGTTTATAGAAATAGAATTTTTGAATATGGCCGCCAGTAACGGACAAGCTTTGATAATGTTTGTTCTATTTGGACTAGACTCTGAGGAAATAATTATACCTGTGATCCGATATTTTAAAAATAAATGGTATGGAAACTTTTCAATATTTCTTTATCATAATAATTTTAAATTTGAGGCCAGTCGTGGCGCAGGAGCACAAGTGTGTGACTGTAAACGCGGTTGGTTGTGCGTTCGATCCCCACTCGAGGAAGTGAAATATTTATTTACATTGATATTTTCATTTCTTCGGTCTGGTGTCGAGGCAAAGCGCGGCGTTGAGTTGCGCCAGTCCGCACGCAATGACTCCACAATTCGGGGGAAAGTGGGGAACGGAGTGTCTTTAACTCTAGATTCCTTTCTGTATGCGGGATACAGTTTGAAGCTGACTATTTAATCATATTAATTTAACTGACATGATTGCAGATATCAGAGATTCTGTTATATTTTTATAAAATTTTAAAAGATCAGGATTGATTAATTCTTAAGTATACAAATATATAACCTATATTCGACTAATATACTTGATTTTTTAGGTATGGATCGGATACATTAGTTCTACCGCCAATAGAAGACTTAAGTTTTGAAACTAAGCATGTGTGTGAGCAGTTTATTACGCACCATCTTGAACGATGCAAAGAGGCCATTGCTGAGGATACCAGGTATTTTGTCTTTTCAAGTTAAATATTGTAAAATTCTAAGTGTATGTGTATATCGTGCATTAAGATTCAATAATAAAACAGTCTCTTGAAATGAATATGTCGAGGCCAGCCGTGGCGCAGGGGCACAAACTCGAGGAAATTAAATATTTATTTACATTTATATTTTCATTTCTTCGCTCTGGTGTCGAGGCAAAGTGTGGCGTTGAGTACCGCCGGTCGAATGGAGTGTGTTAACACTAGGTTGCCTCTGCCTATCCTGCTGTGTACGGGATACCGCGTTTACATAACAGGGTAGGCTGAGGGAATCTGGAGTGCTAATGTTGACACACTCGGTTCCCATTAAAACACTTCGGTTCCCCAATTATTGCCGAATTGTCGTTTAGCATTGCGCTCTCAGTGGCGGAACTAGTGCTATAACTCTGAAGGTGGCGCATGCGCACGTACCGCGGCGTGTTCCGCGGCTCGCGGCTGGTGCGCTGGCTGGTGGCGGTGGGGCTGGCGGCCGACGAGCACCTCGCCGTGCTGTACGCGCGCCGCCTGCTCGAGGGCCGCCTCATCGCGCACGTCAGCCACGCGCACCACTTCTCCAACTCGCCGCTACTCTACACCTTCAACTAGCGGGGGACGGTGTTATTACGGTAGTAGATACTGTGTAAGAAACATACAAATATAGAATAATTCAAGTATTATTCCTCATATTACAATGTAATACTTTTAACTATTATATAAGTAGTTGTAATAAATACACGATATTCATTAACATTTCGCTGGTCTTGTACTTACTCAAAATGCATTACTAACATCTAAATATTACTTAACCTTGATTTTTTACATGGTATATAATGAAATAAAATTATATTATATATATTACATATATATGTAAAAGTTACCTAAAAAATCTAGTTTAACTAGTTTAATAATTGTTATATGAATTATTCTAAAAAAAAATCTATATGTATATGTTAAACGTTAATATGGCCGGTAACATATTCATTATTTTATTATAAAAATGATAACAATATTTTGTATTGGCAAAATATAAAATTAGTTAATATATTATTCCAACATTATTTATTAAAACCTATATAGGCTTGTGCTAGTACACGTTTTAAATAGTAGTTACATACTATATATATGTATGATTATATATGCTTATATAATACTCGAGCTTTATTAGATAAAGTAGTATCAGAAAGTTATCATCATCTGTTTATTAATTAAATGTACGTGCAGATAAGAGCACCAATTTTATCTCTCTACAAATGTTATTAACAATGATTTATGACTTACGCATATTATTAAAATCTTTCTTTTTTACTTTATAGCATACATTGTTTTACTAATATTAATTTCCATACTATTTTGGAACTTTAAATATTAGTTAATATTTTACCTTTAATGGCTGTTAATGGTCACAATCTACTAGTTCTGCATTTACATAATATGTTTTTTATGATATTTTTACTTAAAATATCATAAATGTATTAGAAAACTGCTCACAGATTTATTCACGACATTTTTTCACTATATACACATTTGTAAAATAGTTATGGTTTAAGTTATTATACACGCCGTTGAAGGCATCTCAATTATATCGTAGGCCGTTTGTTGTAGCTCTTGGGAAAAAATGTATTACACTTTTTTTTTAATAATTGGTTAAGTTAAAAGAGAATAATTGTTTATGCTGATTCTCTTTTAGCTTTCATATTTTAATAGTATTTTTTAGTGTTTTGTATATTTAAGTTGCTCTTCTCGTTTATTATTCATTGTAGAAGTAATATATTTACTATAAGGTGATTAATTTTGTTACAAATAAATTAGTTTTATATAAATGTAGATACATTGACTTTGACTAATACATTGTAAGAACTATACATGGGCTTAGGAAGAGGGGGAGCAAGGTGCCCATCCCAGAAACTTTATTTACAACAAAATTTGCCCCGAAAAATCTAATAAAACAACACTTGCACGAACATATCTGTTCAAACTTAAGGTTCAGGCTACCCCAGAAAATGTCTTTAGATACGCTAATGGAATTATAACAAAATTATTTTTGATAGATAATATTCACGATCATCATTATGTACTCATACTGTGTAGAATGTTCATTAGAACTGATTAGTAAATAGTTTTCTAAACATATCTTTTTGAAATGACTAACGGTTTCTATTAAATCTTATAAAGTATTAGAATCATAGTATGTGGATATGATGAATAAATTTTCGAAATATAAAAACCAGTCGTGGCGCAGTGGCACAAGCATGTGACTGCTGTAGGTTCGATTCGACACAGAAATGAGATATTTCATATTTTCATTTCCACGCTCTGGTAACGAGCACACAACCCACAATTCCTCCGAAATTCGGCGGATAGTGCGAAGAGAAAGTGTTTCAATGAGAATTAACTCTTTTGATACTAGGTTCCCAGGTTTTCTGTGCCTACCCTGCTATATGCGGGATACAGCGTAAAGCTAAAAAAGAAATAGAAATATAAAGACATCTGGTACAACGCTTTTCGGTGCTTTGTAAAGAAAATTCTAGTTTTATATAATACTTTGTAATGAGAACACAAGACATTTTTAATGTATAATAAACCTCGTAGCTTAGCCTTGTTAGTGATCAACTAAGATCTCATTTGTGGTGTCTATTGTCTTTTTTTAATGTTTTATGTAAGTTTAGAAGGCCAATCGTGGCGCAGGGGCACAAAGTGTGACTGTAAACGCGAGTGATTGTAGGTTTGATCCCCACTCGTGAAAATGAAATAATTATTTAAATTTATGTATTCATTTCTTTGTTTTGGTGTAGAGGCAAGGCGCGGCGTTAAGTTCCGCCATTCAACACGCAATGCCTCTAGAATTCTGCAGATAGTGGGGAATGGAGTGTCTTAGCACTAGATTCCCTCTGCCTTCCCTGCTGTGTGCGGGATACAGCGTGAAGCCGATTTAAATTTTTTTATGTTGTTTTATATCTGATTTTAATTTTATGACTGGTCCAATTTTATATTATTTTAAATACCTACATATAAGAAGACTGTCATCTAGTACTCTTGCAGTGCATTGTGCAATAGCAATTTATTTCTAATACACATATTATCGTATCTAGCATTACAATAGCATATGAATCATGGTGTTTTAAATTATCTGTATTAATTATCATGGTGTCACTGCATATTAATATATAAAAAAAATGTTTTAGAAGTGCTTGTGTTTCCCTTCAAGCAATCAATACACACACATTGTTATTTATTTACTAAATCTTATGATTAAAAATATAAATAATTTAAATTTCTAAATTATACTTTCATGGGTTACCTCTTTTTGTTATTCTATGTGATATAAAATGGCTGTTTTTGTAATTTCTTTAAATTTTAATTGCTATGTGTATTGGCATCGGCAAAATTATTGTTACCATATAACCAATCAAATATTATATAATTGTTGCAAAGTAAAATTTGGTTTTTATTCATCTCTTGGCTGTTTTATTTGTTATTTATATGAAAATTTTTACCATACACACTACTTCATATATTTTGTAAATGAATCATTAAGTTGTAAGCTATTTTAAATTTAACAGGAAAATTGTCACTCTTGTATTTTGTATAAGTAATTGTTTTTTTTTCTTATTGTAAATATATTTTAAAAATATATAATACACAAATATTGAAATTGAATCAAATGTCCAATTGTGGTGCAATTGGGTTGTATCTTGAGCTCCATTACGTGTTCAAATCAACATAACATTGTTTCCCAGTATTGCTTTTTTTTACAAGCTTTTGCCTGACGTTGTATTTATTATATTGTTAGCGTATTCGTGTAAAGGAGGATAGATATAGGTGGAAAATAATTATAAAAGCAGTAGAATTGTGTCAATCGGGGGACAGTTGGAAGGAAACTAATGTGAAGTATTGTTAGTAGGTGAAACATATCACGTATTGCAATTACATAGCATCCATATCCAAATAGTTTAGAATCATATAGGCGATGTGTGTTTTTTTTAAAAAACATTACCCACTTTCAAATTCTAACAATATTTTTATTTAAATTTTTGATATTACAGAGCAGGCATAATTTAATGAAATGATAGTAGATATGTATCAGCCAATGAATTCACATTTAGAAACATTAGCTCTGTGTTTTTGCTCATGAAGTGCTCAAGCCAATTCTGTTATATATTCATATTATATTACGTGATATTTCTGATAAACTTGTATGACTTATTTCTGAAGTAAGCATACTTTTGACAGCTTATTAGGAAAAATAACATATGTTTTTATTGTTTTAAATTTTATTCATTATTATCTTCATCATTTTCTCCATCTTCTTCTTGATCAGGAGTTTCCCACCAAGTTAAAAGACCGAGGCCAGGTTCATTAATACCGCCAATAAGTCTGTATGGTGCAATAGTTTGTACTGGGCAATCAGTTCCAGGAGGCCCACTAGGTAAACTTTCTTCAAATATTTCACTTGTGACTCGAAATCTTATTGATTCACCTTAAAACACAAACACATTCAAAATCTAATAAAAAAAACCATATCATCATGACACTACAATGCAATGAAAGAAATAAGAAAAAAAAAGTTTGAATTAATTTAAATTTAACAAAACAAAAACAAAGATATCAAAACAAATATGATTTCTTTATTCATATTCTAAATCCATTCTTTATCTGGATACCTAATGTTTAACACTTTAGTTTCTTAATCTTTGCCCAATTTCATCAAATACTTTGCATTGCATGCATCATTTTGCATCAATTATTGTGTGTTAAGTGATGAAACTCGCTTCTAATCTTCTTACCACGATAAAACAAGGTTCAGTATATTGTGCCCCTGTGTGATGACATTAAAATAAATTCTATTCCAATTGAGAGGTAATTACCTGAGTCCATAAACAAGTCATGCTTTTCTCCATCTTCTTTAGGATACTCCCAAACCCAAGCTTGATCTGTTTCATCAAATCTTGAGGGATGCTGTAGTGCATTGACTGGTATCAAAACATCATCAAAGAATCCCATTGTCACTAAAAAGAATTTATCAAAAACCTATATTAAAAATAAATTTAATTAGTGTTTAAGAAAATATTAGTAGTATATATTATTCTTACCATGGACTCCTTCTCTACTACAACTTCTTATTTTTCCTATAAGAATTTCTTCTACTAGTGGCCTGAAAACTATATACCTAAATTTTACTTCTGTATGTGAAGAGCCATCGCCAGGAAATATATATGAATGGCCTATGTGAGTAATGTCAAATAGAGCTATACATAAACCTACATTTAAGACTACCTAAAACAGAGTTAGTTAAAATTATTATAGTAGTTTTACACTAGAACAAGAATACTACAAAAGTTGAAAGAGAAAAAATGACATTTATGGTTCATTATTATAAATTAATAGAAATGTTAACTATTAACATTTGAAACATAACGCTAATATAAAACTTATAAAATACGTACGGCATAGTATGTACTATGTATTAAAATTAGGTTATTTTATACTGAATACCTTGTTAGCAAGTTTTCTATTTAATAATATTGTAATAGAATCAGTTAAACTTTGGTGGAAATGTTCAGGTGTGACTCTTATCACATCTTTCATTTCTGATAATACAAACATTTTTAATAAAATGAAATATAGTAACTTTTCAAAATAAATCTACATTGCCGCGTTTGTTATCACTCTATATTCAAGACTCCATTTCCTTTGCATCAGTATTCAATTTCACTATTCAATTCATACTCAATATTTGACAGTTGACACTGACAGGTGTGACAGCAAAGACAGATAGTAAATGCTTGCAATGTATTGTATACAATGTACTGTATAATTTTATGGGTTGATAGTAAAGAATTAAAGTTGCATTTTAACAATGCTCCCGAATTAAAATATAAAACAATCTATATATATAAAAAATATGAATGAATAATGGTTGTATAAGCACATAGTAAATTGTGTTTTTATACTCTTAATATAGGTAATTTCTGTTTTTTGTTATATTTTAATTTATTATAAATTGCACTTGGTTTTGACTGTTCAAATCAAAGTCTAATAATAATAATAATGTTAACAGTAATAGTTTTAAATTGGACTTATTTACTTTTAAATATATAATATCATAATCCATCAACAATTCGAAAATATCAGTATCATTAGTATAATGACAGTTTCTACATTGCAATCAATGCTTGAATAACTCTCTCAACAGTTACTTACAAAGTCGGCATACGATGGGAACCAGCTTAGAATAGGATAACCCTAGTAGTAATGTTGTCGTAAGAAGCGACTAAAGTACGTGTGGGAGAATCACACAACTAGCAATGGCAGCATGCATTGGCAGACTCGACCGGATTGTCCCAATTGAGCACCGGTGTTAAGTAGTGGCTTTCTTGTAAAGCGTTTTACATTAGCTCAGCCCTGGGTGGGCCAAACGCAATGTGAGTTGACTTGGGTCACGCATCGCCATTCACGCGTGGAATACCCCGGACTCTATTCGACCTCACAATGACGAATGGATTGTCCCAATTGGTTGATTCGCCTGCGTGACTTCCGGATGTGGACAACATTGCATTGTGTGCGGCCTATATTTACAAAAAATATATATTTCTTAAATCATCCTCTGGTAGTAAAATTAGCTTTACGATGTCGGGACACAGCATGGTATTGAGAAAGAGCCTTAGGATATAATTTCATTAATTACCATAATAAAGGGACTAACATTTTTCACCATAGTGTTAAGCAGTGGTTTGTTCATAATAATACCTTTGCCACGTTCCCCATTTTCCACCGAATTTCTGGAAGCATTGTGTGTGAGAGAATGAGAGGCGGAACTCAACGCAGTGCTATTCCTCGGCACCAAAGCGAAGACATAAAAATATTAAATATTTTATTTTCTCGAACGGGAATAGAACCCACAACCTGTCACGTTAGAGTCCCACTTTGTGTCCCTGGACCACGAATGACCTCTGTTAGTTATTCTGTTAGTTCATTAATAATATTGAAATGATTAACTTAGTTTTTTTTCTCATACAGTATTTAAACTAAACTAAACTAAACTAAACTAACTTCACGCTTTATCCCTAGCGGGGTAGTCAGAGAGAACGGAGCGCCAAACGCTACGGTCTCTACATACCTCTTTCGCCTCGTCCACTGTCATCAACCTCTTCATACATGCCCTCCGGGGGGTCCTCATGCTTTTTACGTGACCTTCCTCCAGTATCTTTGATACTGTGTTTTCGAAGGTCAACCGAGGTCTCCCCCTACCTCTCTTACCACTCACTTTTCCATCATAAATCTCTTTCGCCATTCTTTCATCACTCATTCGTTCGACGTGCCCAAACCAGCTGAGCACGTTCTTCTTCATTCTCACCGTGACATCCTCGCTAGTACCTGCCATTCTGTGTACCTCTTCATTGCGGATTCGATCAGCTAAGCTGACTCCGCATATCCTACGAAGAGATCGCCGTCGCCTTGGGGGGACGCCCTATCAGTGCGCTCTCTCGAGATGCACGTGGCGGATGGAACGTTGCAGCCCTCGTAAGGGCTGGCAGGGGTCGCTACGAGCAAGCCTTCCATCTTGGACCCCCAAAGGGCTGGCAGGGGTCGCTACGAGCAAGCCTTCCATCTTGGTCTTTCCACCCATTCCTGAGCGACTGCGTCCGATTTTACGACGAAATATTGTCAATAATTTTGTTTAGTGTGTGGGACCAAAATATTAGTTACGAGGGCTGCAGTTGGAGCATCTCTCTCTTTTATCAGCATTTTGTGGCTCTCGGCCGCCTATCAGACGGACACATTATAATATTAAATAAGTTTTCCGCTTGTGACACCGAGCGCTATATAATATATTGAACAATAATAATATTATTAACATTAATAGTAATATTGGCAATACAATAGTATTGAGAATAATATTGTGTTTTTGCATAGACAATAAATATGATATATCTGTTCTGTTGAGCTTTGACAAGTATCTAAACGAATAATAAAGTACAATCTAAATTATAAAGTAATTTTAATTTTGTGATGGCTTATATCGATAAAAATTATATATGCCACAAATAAATTCCTTCCTTACAGTTTTCTTTTTCTTGTGTTATTTTATGAAGGCATGACAGGTATAAAATTTAATCATTTCGACTTTACTTTTATATTAGAATTTAATGTTTACTTTTGTTATAATTCTTGTCTAAAATCATTTAATATTAATGCTTATGAATGTGTACTTTTTATTTTAATTTATCAGGTTTTAATTACAATAGAGGATTGTGAATTATCATTGTGTAGGACTAGGAATATCGTAAGGACATAATTGAACCGATATTGTACATTTATTTCAACACTGTTTGCTTGTTTTGTTTCAAATAACTAGATAGAAAAGCTAGATCAAGATCACCCATTAGAGGGGATAATGGCCGTAGGAGGGATAATAAGAATATTGAACAATTAAAAAATCTGGACAATATGCAAAATGTTATAAATTCAATGATGATGCCAAATATTTATCCTCAAGGTGATGTATATTCAGCTAAATCCTACTAAAATCTACGCACTTGTGATAATAATTATATTTTTTATTTTATAGGAAACATGATGATGCCAGGAATGTTTAACATGATGATGCCAAATCATATAATGGGAGGGGGTATAATGCAACCAGCTGGAATGGATATGATGCCAGGCCCACCAATGGAAATGATGCCACAGCCACCCATGAATATGGCATCTATGGGTCAACCAATGGCACCTCCAGGCCCACCTATGGACATAGGAATGATGGGAGGTGTTATGGAACCCATGATGGGAATCTTTCCAAACATGGGAAGTGAATCACAACAAGATAAAAAAGAAATTACACTGAAACACAGTAAACTTTTCCCTCCACTACCAGGAACTCCTTCACCACCATGCAGAGCAAGACCTCCAGGTTGCCGAACTATTTTTGTGGGAGGCTTACCAGATAAGATAAGAGAGAGTACAGTTAGAGAAATCTTTGAGCGATATGGCAGAATTCAAATTTTGAGACTGTCAAAAAAAAACTTCTGTCATATAAGATTTGACAGAGAAAGTTGTGTAGATGCTGCTATGTCCATTTCTGGATACAGGATCAAGATCACACTCAAAGATAAAGAGGACAATGACAATGAAGATGACGCTGAAACAAATGGCTGGCTTCACGTTGACTATGCATTGGTAATATTGACCTTACTTTATTTTGGTACTACTTGCATAAATACTACTACTATACTATTTTATGTATTCTATTGTTAGCAATTCTTTTGAAGTTATTTAGTCAATTTACTAAAAAATTTACTTATTCTTTTTCTAACTGATATGCTAACATTATTTCTTTCTACAGAGGGTTGATTGGTCTTTTTCAGAGTCGCGATGATCAAAATGAGTATGAAAGACGTCAAAGACAAGCATTACGAGTTCAACAGCAACAGATGCAACAATTATCAGCACAACAAGAGGCCATGGTGACCCATAATACAAATTACTGCAGATCACCCTCACCCCATCGTGTACAGCCTTTCTCCAATGCAGCTATAGTCCAACTAGCTGAGAAAATTAAAAGTGAAGAACATTTCCCAAACGCACTTCCTGTATGTATTTTATAAAATAGTATGTTAGATTTTATAAAATTAAAAATTGAATGAAATTCGCAATTCACGCTGTATCCCACAGCAGGGTAGGCAGAGCGATCATAGTGTTAAACACGCCATTCCCCAATTTCTGCCAATTGTTTAATGGCAGAACTCAATGTTGGGCTTTTGACCTGATGCTGGCATCATATATAGTATAGAAATAAAATATTAATAAATAATAATATAAATAAATACTTTTATGGGGTTGTAAACATTCTAGCAAAACCAGTGGATTTGATACTGACTCGAGGTTAAATCTGGTATTCGCAACTTTTTGATTCAAATCTTGCCGAAAAACTGGGCTGTCGGATATAGAGTTAGTTATTATTATTGAACATCTTAATATGCATGTGGTATTTAATTAACCACTTGATTTCACCTCTCTCCATCGCATCTCAGTAATAAAGATCATTTGCTCTACAAGGAGTAATTCCTGGCTTCTTTTATCGAAGCCTGCCTTCTGTGTCAACCTCCTCAACTTTGCAGTCTTTGCAAAGTCTTCGTTAGTTCATGGGCTCTCATGTCTCGCAAAACGATATCTGGCTAATTTCGCGGAATGAAGTCTTAACGAAACCGCATTGTAGTGGAGTGCAACGTAACCAGATGGTGAAGATGATATTTGAGCTTGTGACGTTTTGTGCGGTTAGAAATTTTGACGGCAAGTATCAATTGAAGTACCATCTTAAAGCATTCCCCAATTTAAATGCAATAGACAACGCAGGACGAGCAGGCATCTCTAAATAAAACCAAAATGTCAAACCTTTCACAGTTTATTGAATGCCAAACGATTTGAACGGCTCTACGTTATAGGAGTTCAGAGCTAATACTGGTGTGCCTGGTGCACCCTAAGATGAGGCCTACTCCATACGAGGCTGAACCTGAAACTGTATTCTGATACTATCTCGCTCTACCGGTGACAAACATCAAACTTTACATGCAAATGCTCACCACGGCTTTATGAGAAGTATTTTCAAACACCAGTGACACGACAAACACGATTTTCTTAGTTGCTAACAGGCAGACTTGTTTATTCTAGAGGTTGAATTGAGCCAGGTTCCTTTTACTCCATATAAACATTACCGAGTGATACATAAATTTGTTTTGGCATTTTTTTCTCAAAAAGGATCGACCGGGCCGTAATATAGAGCGTCCACTGTGTTATCCTCTTCATAACAATGTATGCTAGGATAATCTTATATGACTTTGGTGAAGAAGCAGCAAAGGGAACAGCATGCAGTCATCAGAGCTCGCCGAATTGCTTTTTGGCTGAACTTAACGTAAGATATTGAGCTGTGCACCGCGGGATGGCCAGCGTCATTGTCCCTTAGCCAGCTTCCAGTCCTGCAGCGTCATAGTTGAGTTAGAGGCAAAAAGAGAGAGATCGTGTTTCTCTTTGCCGTATGGACCATGATGTCATTCCCTGTACGTAATAGTGGAAGCAAAGGTTAGTTCAATTTGCCAAGAGCAGCATTGAGAGGACCCAAAACTGAAGAGACAGTTAGCTCTCAATCTTCTCACAGACTACTCGGACCAGGCTCTGGCATTTTGCCACTTATCTGCTTTCCCTACTTCGAACGTCGTTTTTTAAGGCAGCTTCGGACGCTTAGTGACCAGTGCCAGAGTTGATTGAACTATCTGTCTGTACTAGATACAGTAAGCTAGGTAGACTTGGTCGACTATTTAAAAATCGTTGTCCCGCTTCCTTTCATCGTCTCTATTATTCATCCTTTGACTAATCTTGTTGGCTCTAATGAGATATCATATTTTTAAAAAACTCAATATTTTTCCACCTTTTCAACAAGTATTTTTATTCTAACCAAGAAAATTTTCATAATATTGTGTGCTAAATGCTCTTAGAATTTCTCCAATTTTGTTCGAGGACTTCCGATTTTAGTTGGCATGATTAAGTGTCAAGTGAACCTTATTTACTTTCCCTCTGCTTGGTGTTTGGCCTTAAATGAATTGTTCATATTGACTTGGACTTACCGTTAAGACCGGATCAAGAACTGATCAAGCCACAGATGTATGTATCTGAAGGCTTTTCATTTGTAGCTGTAGTAGATTGCTGACCTAAGCTGAGTATAAGGAGTTTTAGCAAAGAAAGTTCGAAGATATCCTTAATTTTAGGAAACAAAGCAATGTTATCATATAAGCGTGTATTCAGCTCATACAGCACGGATTTATTAAGGTGCGAGATCCTTGTAAAATAAATAAAAAAAGCGTATAAAGTAAATATGGTTAATTTACGGAAATATTACCCTTTTAGAAATTTTTCGTCAACATTAATTTTGTGACTGTAGAAATTCTCATGTGGGCACGACCCACCCTACAATTAAGGTTCTTATCGCCTTCCTAAGCCAATAATTGGATTCCACTTTATTTTAAAGTGACTAAAACGAAAACATACATACTATTACTATGTTATTCTAGAAAAAAAGACCATTATAAAACTGTCTAGACTCTAGACAGAAAACTTGCTTTTTGTTTTTGAATGCCCTAAAAATAAAAATAATAGTGTAATCATAAGATTACCATGTACTATAATATAAACATTATTTATCCCTATTTATTAGTACATTAAAACATATTTTTTGTCTTACAGATTTTAATTTCGTGGCTAGAGAGAGGAGATTGCTCAAAAAAGAATTCCAATCAATTTTATTCAATGATCCAAGCGACCAACTCGCACATTCGTCGACTTTTTAATGAGAAGATGCAATCTGAGGAAGAATTGCAGGAATGTAAGGAGAAAGTCAAAACTCACATCCAGAGCATAATTGAACAACGTAAGTACTAGAGTTAGTTTTTGTAAATAGTAAATTCTGTCCGACTTTCACAAAAGGTGAATGTTGGGTTGGTCAGTCAAGTCTCGATTTAATATAAAACAGCTATAATGACCGGTTTAGTTCATGAAGTCCCCATTTGGTAACAGTGGGAGGACCTTGTAAGTTGTAATGCTTTGACAAGTATTTAGTAGTGGACTTTTATCATATTTGTTGATTATATTTTCATTGTACTTGTCGTAGCATTAAGGGACATCTCTCGGTGTGATGGCACACTGGCGTTCACTTTCGTAAACATTTCTTATGCACAGTTTGGCTGTTTTGTTTGATACATCGGGAGTGTCCTAACAAATGTTTACGAGAGCAATGCATCTCGACGTAGCTCGGATCGTGGCTCGGCAGTCCACAGAGTCGTACCGCTGTAGAAGCTGGGCAGCCACGTTGTACGACGGTATGTCCGGGCTCGGCCTGACTCTAAACATAACCTTTGTGAACCTCAGTCGAACAGGTGGCGAAAGTGTTTAACGCGGCCACCCACCAGCGTGTGTGGGACCACTTTACTAAGCCGCAGCGCAAGAACATCGAGACCTGGCAGAAAATGACGCAGGTGACTAGCCTTGGCAATATAGGACCACGACCCGCGAGGATGCTGACTTGTTAACTTTACCGTCCACCGTGCTCGACTCGCACTCTCTCTCTGACTGCGGAGGTCCACTGACTCATTCTCCCGCTCCGGCAGGACCGGCGCTGAGCACTGTTAACAACTTATCATTCTCCATCCGTCCGACAGTAAAGAAACAAGGCGCTTTGTGTCGTTTTTATTATTATTTCTGGCACGTAATTACTTTTTTTATGTGTTTTCTTTAATAATAAAATGTACATATTTGGTAAATGAAGGTAAATATACATTAAACAAGCCACATGAGCTAAGTATGTCTCCTAAAAATAATCTGGAAGGCAGCCGTTGCAGGTAAAAGTTGGTAATAGTTTTATATGGACATACAGTTTGTATATGTGTATTTTTATATATTTATATTTTAGTAAATTTAACTTATGTAAGTATTTTACTTTATAAAAAGTAGAAAATTCATATAAAAATGAAGTAATGTATTCCTAATAATTATTAATTTTAATATTTACATTGGACTCTACATGCTGTGCATGCTTAAACAATTTCCTATAATATTATTTCTCTTTTAGGAGTTTAACACTTTGAAAGAGGAATTTAATGAAAAATTCTTTGGAGATGATATGGACTTGAATGGTTTCAACAATCGCACTAGTACTGTAGACAGTAATAATGAAGACATGCAAGAGTTGAAGGTTTGTTTTGTAGTTGCCTTAAAAATACCATTTACAGTTGTATTATATATTTTTGTATTGTATAAGGAAATTATTCACTCATATGCTTTTAACATATTTAGCGAGAAAATCAGAGTCTGAGGTTCCAACTAGAGGCTTACAAGAACGAGGTCGACGTCATAAAGGCAGATGCTCAGAAGGACATGGACAAGTTCAAAGCCCAGTTCATAGCGCGGCAGGCCCTGCAGGAAGCGATGGAGAGGAACGTGAGTGTGCTTGCATTGGGGCCGGTCCTCCTTCGGCAGCCACTGTAGTTGACTCCCTAATGACCCCCAAATGGTTGCAGCCCCCTCTCCCTTCGCCGCTGGTGAAGCCGCCGCCGCCGCCGCCTCTTCCCGACGACGTGGACTCCACAGCGGACCCGCTGCAGGAGCAGGTCGACGCCAAGTGCGGGGAGGCCAAGCTCATCGGGGTCATGGCCGCCTTCCTGCAGGTACGTACGGCCCGTTCCGTGTGGACAGAGTCACTATAATACCTCGCAGTAACCTGAACCCGGCCTCCCGCAGGTGCACCCCCAGGGCGCGAGCCTCGACTACGTGGTGTCGTACGTGCGGGCTCTGTTCCCCTCCACGTCGCAGGCCTCCATACACCACGTGCTCCAGAAGCACGAGGACGTGTTCCAGCGCACCACCAGCGGTGTTGGCGCCAACATAGAAACGCGCTGGACCTTCGCCGCCTTCCAGGGCTGCTCCAAATAACATGTCTGTGAACTTGACTTTAGATGATTTAGATAAGTTCTCTCATATGAGATATCATTGTGGGCATGAGAAGCTTACAGTGCAAGATGTTTGTGACTGTGTTGCTAAAGTATTTTTTTATTGTTTTATGTGTTAGATAATAAAAAAACTTTAGTTATTGATGTGGAATAATTATTACTGGTTAAAACATATTACCAAGAAATAACTTACAATGTCTACAATAATGCATACACATAAAAACTTTTTATATATAAATAGTTGTATAACAACATTTTCAATTTTAGTAGGTGTTATATTTACACTCCATACAATGTTTTCTATACAAAAATTATGAAATTTAACACAGCCCACCAATTGTGTACAATATAATCCATAACGTAAACTTTTCAATTTTTATTATGTATTTAAAAACTAAATAAAATTCAAGTTATAGCAATTTGACCAATATTATAAGGCCATTTTTGATTCTAAGCTATGACAAAAATATACAATATTATTAAAATAAGATTAAGCAATAATAAATTTGGTATGTGTGTGTATAATAAATATTTAAATTATAGTCAATTAGTTAAGTAGGAGGTAAACATACCATTTTGCATATCGGCTATAGATTGTAACACAATGTATAATAATGTTAAATACTGGACTGTAAACGCAACAGGTTGTGGGTTTGATTGCCACTCGAGGAAATATAATACTTAATATTTTAATTTCTTTGCTCTGGTAACAACCTTCAGAATTTGGCGGATTTGATAGGAGTCCTTAAAGGAATGTTCTCTTTACACTAGGTTTTGCATAGGATGAGCCGAATAGACTCCGTTCCTTTCGCCCAGATTTTGGACATTGCGGTTTGTACGAGTGGATCTCAACGTCGTACTATAATATCTTACCATAGCAGATAATTAATTTTTAAAACTTTTAAGTTTTTTTACAAAGTTGAACTGTGTCATACTCATTTTTAAATTTCATGTTAGAAAAGTATGTAGGAACTGAAATTGACATTTAGTTAATTATAAGATAAAAGTACTTAGTATTATTTGCAAAATTATGTGATATAAAGAAATAAATAATATTCAGTAGATGTAAGGTATTTAAACATGTCAGTGTATGTATTTTTTTCTCAATAAAATAATTAAGAAATAATTTTGTTTTATTTTATATTATAGAGAACATTTTTTTCAGCTTCTCGCTGTATCTCACTTGTAGCAGGGTAGGCAGAGAGAGCCAATTGCCAAGTCACTCTACTCAGCCGAGTTCTGAAGGCATTGTGTTGCATGGCGTTTACAGTCACACGCATATGCCCTGCGCCACGTTTTTCCTCTATACCACTGGCTCCCAAGCAGTGGTCCGAAAAGTAAAAAAAATCCTGACTGATGTTCTGCATAATGACCATATAGAGCAGGTGTTCCCAACCTTTTCTTGATCAAGGACCACTTCTATATCATTCTTGGTAGCAGGGACCACTATGCATGTAGGTATAATAAAAATTAACTCTGATGAATCAAATAGAAAATCCATTTATTCGTTCAATGACAGCTTAAGAAAGCAATTAAGATAGAAATAGAAAAAAAACTTAAGGATCGACAGACCAGTCAACCCGCTGTAATAATACAGCATGTGCCGCCTATGCCGCGACATACGATGGCAAAGGGTTAATGTTTGATTGAACGATATTGAAATATACATAAAATGTTTATAAAGGTAGGTATATTAATTAGATAGTAGAACGAGAATAAACGTGAACGCATTCTAGAAAAGCGAACATGGAACTCAAGCTAAAGATGCGATAAGATCAAGACGAAACACATTTTTGTTATTGCATTGATTAAACTGTTGGTGACCTGGAATGGTCTTTACCAGGTTACCGTGCGGGCGCAGGAACAGTAGATGCCGGTTGGTCCGTAAAGAAAATAAAAAAAACACGTTATGTTTATGAATTATTTTATTTAAAAAATACATGCTCTCACTTTGCATGCTTGACATGTTTTGATACCTTACATCTATTGCATATAATTTATGTTATCACATCACATATGTCTATAATAACGTAGAACATTCTAGTAGGTAAACAATATTATCAGTTTTTCCTGTGATTCACTAAATGCTATTTACAGTTGCTAAATTCTTTTCTATAAAAGTAAAGAAGGCACTCTATTCTTGAATACGTAGTGTCTTAAAACGGTCAAGTGCGAGCCGATTTTACCTATCGAGGTTTCCGTAATAATGTCATGATATGAGGGCGACAAGTTGTTATGACCATTTCGCACTTACAGAGAGAGCGAAAATCTATTTCGGATACGATAATCTCTAATTGATTAAAACAAAAATATTCGAACACCCACATAAGATTAACACCAAATGGTTGCACTGCAATTTACAATTATTAAATAAAGAAATAGGCATTTGAAATGGTTATATTGTACATAGCCATTGGGCTGTATATTCAACAGATCATAATTGGAATTTGGAAAAATGTGCGTTAATATGAATGTTTCGAATTTCAGATTTGACAGTGCTGTGTTTATAGAAAAGGGCATCAAGAGCCCTACCCAGTAGGCCTAGGTCGGGCCCGGCGAAGGAGAGTTTAACAGGGGACGCACTTGCGACACCGTGTTCTCGTTTGTTCTCGGCCTCAAAACCCGGTAACGCTGTGAAAGCCATTAGGATCAACAGCATACGCTTATTCGAAAATGTTATGTAACCTTAAACTCTCTCTGCCTCTTTAGTGTCTTAAATATTTAGGCAATTATATCAATATTATTAATTGGTAAGACATATGTGACAATATATTATATGTAGTTTTATAACAATTAAAATCTCATAATGTCGAGTATAAAATAATACATATTAAAGTATTTTTTTTTATTACATACTAGTAATAAATAGTTTGTGTATATAATATATTTATATATATATATATATATATATATATATATATATATATATATATATATATATATATATATATATATATATATATATTAGTATAGACATAGTACGTTATTTTAATTCAAAGAAATCTCTTGCCTATTTTAATAACAGGTTAGTGGCAACTTCCGAGGCGTGTGAAAGTAAATTTGAAGAATTCGGTAAAAGTTATGGTTTGTCTTATTGCTATTAGTTCGTCATCATACATCTGAAATTTGTCAAATCGTAGACCTTATTTTATTATTATTTTTGGATCTAAATCTAGAAACAGTAATTATTTTTATTTATCAGTATACAAAGTTGAAAACAATAATTTAAGCCAATAAAATAAAATATTTTTTATAGCAAATATGTAAAACAAAATACTCTAGTATAGTAACTCATGTAAAGATCAATTAATGAATGTATCCCTGGAAAGTAACCAAAATAAAATAGTGAAAACTGTATTCAGGATAAGCGTGCACAATTGCACAAAGGCACAGATAAACAAATCATAATTTTGTTGTATAGTTTAGCTACATTGATAGTTGCAAAATAAATAAATTGTAACCAATAACAATTTGTCTCACATATCTTCTATGTACAGACAACTATCAGATACATTTTTATTATAAACATGTATTGATAATTTATCACTTTCTGTATTATTGAAGTTTTTTATTATCTAACACATAAAACAATAAAAAAATACTTTAGCAACACAGTCACAAACATCTTGCACTGTAAGCTTCTCATGCCCACAATGATATCTCATATGAGAGAACTTATCTAAATCATCTAAAGTCAAGTTCACAGACATGTTATTTGGAGCAGCCCTGGAAGGCGGCAAAGGTCCAGCGCGTTTCTATGTTGGCGCCAACACCGCTGGTGGTGCGCTGGAACACGTCCTCGTGCTTCTGGAGCACGTGGTGTATGGAGGCCTGCGACGTGGAGGGGAACAGAGCCCGCACGTACGACACCACGTAGTCGAGGCTCGCGCCCTGGGGGTGCACCTGCGGGAGGCCGGGTTCAGGTTACTGCGAGGTATTATAGTGACTCTGTCCACACGGAACGGGCCGTACGTACCTGCAGGAAGGCGGCCATGACCCCGATGAGCTTGGCCTCCCCGCACTTGGCGTCGACCTGCTCCTGCAGCGGGTCCGCTGTGGAGTCCACGTCGTCGGGAAGAGGCGGCGGCGGCGGCGGCTTCACCAGCGGCGAAGGGAGAGGGGGCTGCAACCATTTGGGGGTCATTAGGGAGTCAACTACAGTGGCTGCCGAAGGAGGACCGGCCCCAATGCAAGCACACTCACGTTCCTCTCCATCGCTTCCTGCAGGGCCTGCCGCGCTATGAACTGGGCTTTGAACTTGTCCATGTCCTTCTGAGCATCTGCCTTTATGACGTCGACCTCGTTCTTGTAAGCCTCTAGTTGGAACCTCAGACTCTGATTTTCTCGCTAAATATGTTAAAAGCATATGAGTGAATAATTTCCTTATACAATACAAAAATATATAATACAACTGTAAATGGTATTTTTAAGGCAACTACAAAACAAACCTTCAACTCTTGCATGTCTTCATTATTACTGTCTACAGTACTAGTGCGATTGTTGAAACCATTCAAGTCCATATCATCTCCAAAGAATTTTTCATTAAATTCCTCTTTCAAAGTGTTAAACTCCTAAAAGAGAAATAATATTATAGGAAATTGTTTAAGCATGCACAGCATGTAGAGTCCAATGTAAATATTAAAATTAATAATTATTAGGAATACATTACTTCATTTTTATATGAATTTTCTACTTTTTATAAAGTAAAATACTTACATAAGTTAAATTTACTAAAATATAAATATATAAAAATACACATATACAAACTGTATGTCCATATAAAACTATTACCAACTTTTACCTGCAACGGCTGCCTTCCAGATTATTTTTAGGAGACATACTTAGCTCATGTGGCTTGTTTAATGTATATTTACCTTCATTTACCAAATATGTACATTTTATTATTAAAGAAAACACATAAAAAAAGTAATTACGTGCCAGAAATAATAATAAAAACGACACAAAGCGCCTTGTTTCTTTACTGTCGGACGGATGGAGAATGATAAGTTGTTAACAGTGCTCAGCGCCGGTCCTGCCGGAGCGGGAGAATGAGTCAGTGGACCTCCGCAGTCAGAGAGAGAGTGCGAGTCGAGCACGGTGGACGGTAAAGTTAACAAGTCAGCATCCTCGCGGGTCGTGGTCCTATATTGCCAAGGCTAGTCACCTGCGTCATTTTCTGCCAGGTCTCGATGTTCTTGCGCTGCGGCTTAGTAAAGTGGTCCCACACACGCTGGTGGGTGGCCGCGTTAAACACTTTCGCCACCTGTTCGACTGAGGTTCACAAAGGTTATGTTTAGAGTCAGGCCGAGCCCGGACATACCGTCGTACAACGTGGCTGCCCAGCTTCTACAGCGGTACGACTCTGTGGACTGCCGAGCCACGATCCGAGCTACGTCGAGATGCATTGCTCTCGTAAACATTTGTTAGGACACTCCCGATGTATCAAACAAAACAGCCAAACTGTGCATAAGAAATGTTTACGAAAGTGAACGCCGGTGTGTCATCACACCGAGAGATGTCCCTTAATGCTACGACAAGTACAATGTATAATAAGTCCACTACTAAATACTTGTCAAAGCATTACAACTTACAAGTTCCTCCCACTGTTACCAAATGGGGACTTCATGAGCTAAACCAGACACGAAGACTGCTAGACGTAGAATACTATTAGAGAATGCAACTGTCGGAGTACATGTGTCAACAAATAAGCATATGCCATTATTACTTATTAAAGAAATGGCTGTAAATTTAAGCATTTCATTTTTTGTAACAGTAATTAAAACCAATACTTTACATTTGTTTAACAGTATCTTATTCTATGATTCCGTTCTTGACTTTTCTGTAACTTTTGTCTGAAATTTTGAGAACACACAAATTTTGAAGTAATGGAAGTCAGGACCATCCTGACTTGCACTATACAGTTTTGAGATAATTTCTTACCTTGGAGTCTAATAACACAACACAAAGTCATTATAGCTGTTTCAATTAGACCGAGACTTGACTGACCAACCCAACAACATTTTGTGAAAGTCGGACAGAATTTACTATTTACAAAAACTAACTCTAGTACTTACGTTGTTCAATTATGCTCTGGATGTGAGTTTTGACTTTCTCCTTACATTCCTGCAATTCTTCCTCAGATTGCATCTTCTCATTAAAAAGTCGACGAATGTGCGAGTTGGTCGCTTGGATCATTGAATAAAATTGATTGGAGTTCTTCTTTGAGCAGTCTCCTCTTTCTAGCCACGAAATTAACGTCTGTAGGAAAAAATGTATGCCATAATGTACATTTTTTATTATTACATAGTGATTAGTACAGTGCTATCAGTTTTCAATACATTCCCCATTTTGAAAAAGTTGTCTGTGCACTAAAAGTCCATCAGGACACTGAGTTTAAGGTATCTAGTATAGGTTTAATTTTTAGTCACTTTTGTTGGTACAGTAAGTTGCTGGGATGATTTTAAAGACGTTTTTGTAGTTATTTTCAGTACCATAGATATATTTAAGAGGCCATGTGGCCACTTAACGTGCATACATTTTAGAATACTTTAGATATTTCAAGATTGGAGTTCTGTTGCATGGAGTAAGTAATTCTATGGAGTGCTTGGAATTTATCAGCTTCGTGAATAGTATCCGTATCCGAAAATCCGAAAATTGTTCACTTTCAAATGTTCAAATGCAAGCGCCGCAAGAGATTTTGCACGCAGTGATAAAAACACTCTCTTCGCGCAATTAAAATGATTCCAAGCATTTTTGATTGCTCTTCGTCAATGCCCACGCTGTAGAGCTACAGAATGCTTTGAATGTCCTTCTTTAATTAAAGTTACAGTTTTGGTTATGGTCAGCAAGTCCATATGTCGTTGAATACACGGCATAGTGTTTGCAAAAGATCTAATCTAACACAATAGTTAAACATCTGTACACAACTAATATCAATCTTTGACTTAATTAAACAACTATTAACTTAAATAAGGGTAGAATCAAGTGGTTCCAAAAAATCTTAGGACTTGTCAAGTACTCTACTTAAGATGAATGTATCATAAGTATCAACCTGAGTGGTTGTGGTTGTCATGTAAATAAATTAACCCTAAGTGTAGAAATACTGTAGGCCCTTTTCTTATTTTGTCTAGTATACATCATTAGTAACATTTTACTCTCACTTCTATAAACACTTTAAAAATAATATAGTATTTAAAAAATGGAAATCAAAATACATACAGGCAGTGTGGTGGGGAAATGTTCTTCACTTTTAATTTTTTCAGCTAGTTGGACTATTGCTGCGTTGGAGAATGGCTGTACGCGAAGAGGTGAGGGTGATCTGCGGTAATTCGTGTTATGGGTCACCATAGCCTCTTGTTGTGCTGATAATTGTTGCATTTCTTCCTGTTGAACTCGTAATGCTTGTCTTTGACGTCTTTCATACTCATTTTGATCATCGCGACTCTGGAAAACATTAATCAACCCTCTGTAGAAAGAAACAATGTTTGGATATAGGTTAAAACATAATCTGAATATGTCAGTTTATAAAATGTTCTAGTAAACTGACTCAATAACTTAAGCAAGCATCACTGAGAATAGAATACAGAAATTTCTTAAAATTTGAATGGTAAAGGGAAAATAAAAGTAACTTAAAAAAAAAATTATTAATACTTATATAAAAATTTTCAAAGTTAAATAAAATATAAATTACCAATGCATAATCAACATGAAGCCAGCCATTCGTTTCAGCGTCATCTTCATTGTCATTGTCCTCTTTATCTTTGAGTGTGATCTTGATCCTGTATCCAGAAATGGACATAGCAGCATCTACACAACTTTCTCTGTCAAATCTTATATGACAGAAGTTTTTCTTTGAGAGTCTCAAAATTTGAATTCTTCCATATCTCTCAAAAATTTCCCTAACTGTACTCTCTCTTATTTTATCTGGTAAACCTCCCACAAAAATAGTTCGGCAACCTGGAGGCCTCGCTCTGCAGGGTGGTGGAGGAGTTCCTGGTGGTGGTGGGAAAAGTTTACTGTGTTTCAATGTCATTTCCTTTTTGTCTTGCTGTGATTCACTTCCCATATTTGGAAAGATTCCCATCATGGGCTCCATCATAACACCTCCCATCATTCCCATGTCCATGGGTGGGCCTGCAGATGGCATTGGTTGACCCATAGATGCCATATCCATGGGTGGCTGAGGCATCATTTCCATTGCAGGCCCCGGCATCATATCCATTCCAGCTGGTTGCATTATACTTCCTCCCATTATATGATTAGGCATCATCATGTTAAACATTCCTGGCATCATCATGTTTCCTATAAAATAATAACTATGTTAATTATCACAAGTGCTTAGATGTTATTTACTAACAGTTTTAAAAGGTTAATTATTCATTATAAAACGGTTTCACTGAATATACCGCACCTTGAGGATAAATATTTGGCATCATCATAGGATTTATTACATTTTGCATGTTGCTAAGATTTTTTTGTTCAACATTCTTGCTATCTCTTCTACGGCCATTATCTCCTCTCATGGGTGACCTGGATCTATCTTTTCTACCTAGTTATTTGTAAAATATATATATATTTGTCCAACAATAATAAAAAGTTATTTAGTATACATAAAGTAAGGGCTTCGTTTGGTTCTAGTTATGGCAATAGTGCCATTCCTACAAAGTTCAAAATGACAAACCTTTGTTGAAATAAAACCTGATATATAATTACACATTAATTCTTATTTAAAATTTTATTAATGTAAAAATATTAAGTTCTAATACATTCATAAATATAAATATTCAGTAATTTGAAAATAAATTTATATTAAATGTAAATATATAAAAGTGAAAATTTATACCTGTCATGTTTTCATTAAATAACACAGTCACAAAGAAACCAAAAATCTAAGAACAGAATTAGTTTATAGTATATATAAAAACATATTTTGTTTTTAATATAAAAATAAAAACGTCACTTTAATTATTATACATGTAAAATTACAATTGTATATCTGAGTGTCTAACTCAGATATTAGATATTGTGGATTCCGTTTAGAAATCGATTAATCGAAGAAAGGATTTTTCAGTTTAAAAAGATTTACTAAATCGATTTTGTAACACTGAATCGTTTCTGTGAATCGATATTTTATCCTTGAATATCGACATTTGATGTAATAAACCGAGATCCCAGGTCCTTCAGGTCTATGTCATTTAACTAAAGCTGAAATTTTAAGGAATAGGAGTTTTATCTTAACTATATTGAGACGGTATGCGTACTTACTAACGCAAGATATACGTTCTCCTACGTTAAAGTCGAAATGGTCGTATTAAATATTAACAATGTATTTAAAATAATGTAAAAATTGTATATTAATTATTGACAGACCTTTACGTGTGGGCCTTTACTTCAGCCAGACGTCCTAAAGGTTGTTTTAAAATTAGGGGACTACCAAGCGTCAATTTTACATATATTATTCTCGGGCATATTTCAAGACTTCCCAGACAGAGATGTACCTTCAGTTGGCGCTACCTCTGATAGGGTCCCCCTTTCCAGTTAGTAAGTACGTACGTATCCGTCTTAACTACATATGAGATTAATAATCCTAAAAATTTCTGCTAACATGACGTCGGGCGCCCTGGACGGTTAGGGAGTAAATACGAAAGTATAAGTATGTACTTTTTTATTAAAATATATCTAATTTTTATTAGCATGTAAAACTATTTGATATTTAAAAATTAAATAACAGCACTGTTTTCAAATAGCATAATTGCCCAAATAACATCTTCAGTGAGATTTATTGCGTTTGTTGGCTTTTCTGCAGCGCTTGTAAGTCTCGGACTGTTTGCAAATATTCAGCAGTGGCTTCTTCCAAGTCTTTATCGCTGAGAAGCGCTTCGCCTTCAGTGGGTTGAGTGCCTCCGTCGCGGTCTTGTCGCATCTTCAGCCTGAGTTCCCGCATTCGCGCTTCTAGAATACGTTCCCGTTTATTCTCTCGTTCTAGTATCTAATCAATATACTTTCATTAGTATAATATTAATATTTTAAATTCGTCTATCAAACATAAAATAAAAGAAAACGCTTTTAATTATGTTTCAACTTGATTCAGTAAGCGAGAGTAAATGTCAAGTAACTACAATTAAAAATCTTATATATTATAATTATCAATAAATATTTTTTTACTTACATGTGTCAAAAGTTGTTTATCATTTTTATCCGCAGTCCCAAGGTTTTGCGACAACTCCGCTAAGTATATCGTGCCTTTGCTGCTTCCGCATGCCACCAACAGGCCCTTGCGAGAAAGTCATTAAACTTTACTACACTTCGATATTTATATTTTTTATAAATTATTTAAACATAAAGGTATTTGAAGGAAACGAAGAAATGACGAAATCCAAGATGCAAAATGAATATAGAAAAGTAAATGAAATGATATATCTGGGAAGTGTATTTAATAGAGACAGAAAATACGAAATGGATGTAGAAAGACATATTGCATAACAGAATTGACGGTACCTTAACTTAGCAATGCTTAACAATGCAGTATTGGTAGTTGGTAACCAATTGTTATATAGCAGTCGGCAGCAAGACGTGGGTAACACAGAAAAAGAATAAGAAAGATTTTTTCACTGAACCACAATAAAGAGATTATTAAATTATTATTTATGTACATAAAGTGTTATTGTACATAATAGTTTATTATAAGAAAATGAATATTATTAGTAAATATATATTTATATATAATTCATTTATAATTCTGGATTTTTTATCATATAAGATCAAGACATCTCTTCAAAAATATTTTTTATGAGCTATCGAATAGACGGCAGAACCAAATTCTAATTTTGTTATGTTCAAACTTTTATATGGAATTTTAGTATTATTGATATATTTTTCGTTTGTATATCAATTTCATACCCCTTCATGTGGTCGTAATCGTACCAGCGGTTCGTCGCATAGCTGAGCAGTAACTATGGGCGCGCTGCGTCTCCTTAGTAAGTCCCAGCAGGAAAGACAACCGTCCCACTGAGTTACTAACAGAAGGGAAAACCTGGTTGCATGGTGACAAAAAATAATATATTATTAAAATTATTCATACATATTAGTTATTAATTATTATATTAAATGATAAAGTAAGGTACTTATGTAGGTATATTTAGTAAGAGATTGATCAGTGTTGAAATTGTTACTGATATCTTTCTATTAATAAATTTAAAAAGTCACGAGTGTTGATTGTTAGAATTGATTGCGTCAGTTTTATAGAACTTGTAATAAACAATGTAATTGATTAATCGTTAATTTATAAATTTACCTATTTTGTACAATAAACGAGGTTTTTTTATGATTGCCGAGGTCATTTTTAATAAGAGGATAATTTTGGGATAAAATGAAGTACTTGTATCTATATAAAAATATCAAAGATATATTTATAAATTTAGATACTAGCGACCAATACGCAGTTTCTCATGCTTAGACTTGTTGTAATATTATAGCCAAACTACATAAAACTTTTACATAAATTTTAGATTATTCTGATGTTTAACCTATATTGTCAAGTAATTTTTACATGTAAGTGGAACAAACGCCCATTCTCCCAAATTTTTACATTTAAAATATTACCAAGTAGAATTAGATAGGTACCTATATATACAGACCTAATGGGATTCCAGGCTCCGTCAGTAAGTTTAGTTCGATGTGGATACGTCCAAAGTATGGAGGATTCCCGACAATCTTCACTCCACACTCGAGCTGTCCAATCTCCAACAGTCAGGAAATTTTTAAGAAATGTTGGATTCCTTTGCAAAGCGTACACTGGGCCTAAATGTGCTTCGTACTAAAAAAAAAAGAAAAATATCCCAAAAAATAAGCACCTATTATTTAGTTTTTTTGTTACAGTTGATAAAATGTATGTAGTAAGAAAAATCCTGAATTATAATAAAAATAGATATATATAAGTACATCTCTTAATTAATTAAAATAATGCTGTCACAGCATTTCTTTTTTTTAATTTTTTGAAGTAATCCATTTTAAATTATAAAATATATGAAGATGATAATCTTTCCAGTCGATTTCGGTGACAGTGACTACTTCTACCTACTACCTACTCCTTTTAAAAATATAAATACAAATACTAATATAAATGTCATAATTAAGTACCCACCTACAAGGTGAATAAATTACAAGCTAACGTCAAAATTTCGTTCGTCGATATATATACATAACATATGTTTATTACTCGTTTTAGGTACTCACTCTTGAAGGCAGTTTTTCTAAAGGAGTTTTTCCCTTTCGATTTCCTCCTATCACTAAACCTGTCTCTGTACCAACCATGAATCTAGAAGACAAAACTAAATGATATTAATATATATATACCTATATATTTTTAATGGACATTTTAGCATTTACCTATTAATATCACAATTTACCTTGTAGGTATCGTTGGTTCATATTCAAGAGCGGATATTCCTAGAGCATTCTCAACGCTTTGAGTATCGTTGTTAGATTTTACTGGATCTATTATCATCATATCACTCGGTTCGTTCATATTTCTTACATCCCACCTAAACATCGATACATATAATATTTTCTTCTGATCTCATTAAAAGTGGTAAAATTACTTCAATTTATTTACAGTGCCTTTAATTAGCAAAGTAGGAAAAATATTTAGATTTTATCAGTGACAAAGTACCTACTTTAAATGATTACTAATACCATTTAACAACACCATCAGGTGACGATGAAAAGAATTCAGCTCCAGTTTTTGAATTAATAAACATAACATTTCGTACGAGATCTCTGTGCGCCACGTGTGGAGGCGACAATGCTACCGCGTCTCCGCCTTTGCGCATATCCCAACATCCTACCTTGAAATAAATATATTTTTAATGCCTTTAGTTTTTGTAAAAACTATTTGATACAGCTTTTCACGTCTATAATATCATATTCATAACTTACTTGTCCATTCATTAAACCTCCGACTAAAATATGTTGATCTCTAGGATTATATTGTAAGTCAAGTAATGGTTGTGGTGGAGATATCGTCAATTCTGGTGCATTCGCATTTTCTGAAATTTTTAAAGTGTGTTGGTCTAATTTTTTTCAGTTTCACGCTGTATCCCGCACATAGCAGGGCAGGCAGAGAATACCTAGTTTTAACACACTCCCCACTTTCCACCGAGTTCCAAAGGTATTGCGTGTTGAGTGGCGAAACTCAACGCCGCGTTTTGCCTTGACTGACATTTTACAGTCACATTTTGTGCCCTTGCGCCATAAATGGCCTCAATTATGGAAATAATTAGCAGAGTTTCGGCTATAAAGGAAGGCAGAGAGACCTACAACTCTCGCAACTTTCACAATCAGTCAGGTACGTCCCTATTGTGGTTCAATGCCGTAGGTTAATTATTTACACGATACTTTACCTATATCCCAAATATATGAAGGCTGAATACTTCTGGTACTTCTCATATAATTTACATCAGCGTGAGCGCAAGCTAGTCTCGCTCCATCCGCTTGCCAAGACAGTGAACGGATAGGACGTCTCCCTGAACCGGGCTCTCTGTACACATTGACTGTGTGGCAACTGCTTTTCTCAACGGGTGGGATTGTCGACAATTCAGAATAATAAATTTGGTACATGTCCACGGCATTGTTTTGTAGAATATTATGTTCCATACCCTGTATATTTTAAAGAGGACATTGTAAATAAATTATAAACATATATCAATTAGATAAAATATTATTAAGCAACAACGGTCTCTCACATGTCCCAAATGCATAACTGCATGAATATAAGCATCATCTTTTTCAATCTTTCGTCGATACCTTTGTGTGGCTTCTGGATCATTTGTATTTATGTCTTTTGGCCAACCACCTTCTACGTGATTCACTCCGGAACAGGTATACTCGGCTCTATAAAATCATTATATTACTATTTTTTACCCGGCTACGGCGAAGCAAAAATGAGGGTTATGATTTTGTATGTATGCATGTGGGTATGGATGTTCATCTCTTCCTTCATAACTTCTAAACTAGTTATCGTAATTAGACAAATGATGATGGTTATTAGAAGCTTCTTGATGGTTCCTCGTTCATCGTTCGTTCATTAGGCATTACGGATGGTTACATTTTTGTGTTTTACTTTTTAAACTTTCCTTTTATACCAAACTATAGAATACAAAAATATATAAACTAAATATGTAATTTCTATATTTATCAATAATGTATTAACTAAGACTTACCTTACAGAATTTACCCAATGCTCGGACATAGTACCTGTATTCTGTATTCCGACATTTACGGGATTTCTTAGAATGTAATTTTTATACATGGCTGGGTTGGGCGGTATGTTGACAGTTAACTCTGGACCGTGATCTTCAAAAAGAGGCTGCCTACCGAATTGCTTCCGTTTCTTAGCGTATTCATAGATCAATTCAGTTCTATCCGGTTTTTCCATTTTTACGTTTTTGCGATGAAACCTTTCGCTTTGTATACGTTTCACTGATATAAGTTTGATCGATAACACAGTGCCCTACTTGGTACGTGAGTAGTCTTGATCGTTTCAATTTAAAAATATCGACGATATTCATATTGTAACACGAGTATATTTACTGATATAACTTAGGTACATTCTGTATTTATTTATATAAAGAAATATATATCTTTTATTGCCAAGAAATAAAAAACAATGAAGTTAAGAAATATATTTAATCAAATCGTTGCTAATTTATAATTTTTGTTATACTTCTTCATATACAAAATATAATTAAGCAAAAGAGTAGGTCAGCGGTCGCAGTGCGGCGTAAAGCTGGCATGAGCGTTGGCTGCACGTGCTATCGCGCTTCGCCCGCGTTCGACAAGAATATATACTTAAAATATCAGTTAGATATACCTAATGTCGGACAAACATGAGGAACTTATTAATAATACTTACTTATTATTTATTATTAATAATTAAGCTTAAACTTGTATGCCATTGCGTAAATATAAAACAAAACAATAAAGGAGAAACATTGAATTTGTCAAATTCAATACAAGGGTATGGGGTCGGCGGGCGAGGCGCGGCGCAGCGTCAGCACGAGCAGGCGCGGCGCGCTCGCGGCCAGCTTCACGCTGCACTGCTCGAGTAGGAGACTCCAGCGTAACGCGCCCCTGTCGTCTGATGACATCGCCTTTAACTGCTCCATCTAGTATATCAGTATATTTATAAATTTAAATATTATGTAGGCAGAGTGAAGCTGGGGGCCTAGTGTTCGGACACTCTGTTCCGCATTAAGGCACTTCCGTTTCCCATTTTCTGCCAAATTCTTGAGGCATTGCGTGTTTAATGACGGAACTCAACGCTTCAGTTTGTCTTCTCGCAAGTGATAAAATAGACAAAAATCAACCATAATCGTCGTGCTTACGTGCGTCGATAGTCTATATCTTTTCAATGAAAATATATTACTTATTAAGTACACGACGCCATTGTAGCGCAGTGGGACTGCGTCTGACTGTAAGTACAATGGTTGTGGGTTCAATAATCACTCGGAGAAATTAGTTATCTTTATTTCCTCACTCTTTCAAAAACTAAGCTAACTAAACTAAGTTCCGCCACTCAACACGCAATATTAGGGATAGGGAGAAAAATGGATATCGGCGTACCTTGACACTATGGCGCTGTACCTATTATCCTATACGCTGGATCAGGTTTTACCTGATGCTGAATAAAATTTATATTATAATTAAAAAAAGAAAGAAATAATCAAAAACTAAATAATATTTCTTTATCATCGCCAGTGTTTTTTAATATAAAATTTTTATATATGATATAAAATTAGGCAATATGGCTGTGGTTTTAGATTTTACAAACACTATTTATTTTCATTTAATCCAACACGCATTGATTTAACATTGAAGTGAAAATGAATGATAAGTAATTATTCAATTTTTACTTTTAAGAATTATTTCTAGCTCCCGTCCTCCACCATATAAGTTACGGAGTCAGCTTCCATGATCGAATCCGCAATGAATAGATATATAGAATGGCATGTACTAGAAGAGGCCAGTCGTGGCGCAGTGGCACAAAGTGTGACTGTAAACCGACTGGTTGTGGGTTCGATCCCCACTCGAGGAGATGAAATATTTACTTAAATTTATATTTCCATTTCTTCGCTCTGGTGTCGAGGCTAAGCGCGGCGTTGAGATCTGCCACTCAACACGCAATGCCTCCAGAATTCGGCAGAAAGTGGGGAACGGAGTGTCTAAAAACACTAGGTTCCCTCTGCCTACCCTGCTGTGTGCGGGATACAGCGTGAAGCTGATTTATTTTATTTTATTTATTTTTTTTATGTACTAGAAACTAAAGAAGAACGTGCTCAGTTGGTTTGGGCTCGTCGGACGAATGAGTGATGAAAGAATGGCATGAAAGATTTATAAAAGCAGATTTACGGAAAAGTGAGTGGTAAGAGAAGTAGGGGTTCCCTTGGTTCACCTTAAAAAAACACAATATCAAACATATTGGATTAAGCTCACTTAAAAAGCATGAGGACCCCCCCCGAAGGGCATGTATAAAGAGGTTAATGAAAGTGGACGAGGCGAAAGATGTATGCAGAGACCGTAGCGTTTGGCGCTTCATTATCTCTGACTCTCCCGCATTTTTTTTTACCTTTAAAGATATACTAGAAATGTCAAGATCATTTAAATAAATTTAAAAGCTACAAACACAAAATATTTAAAAATTAAAAAGTAGAGGCACATAATATTTTACTTTGTATCCAAACGCTTCTTCTAGTACGTTAATAGGCAGTCTTGCGCTAAGCTCGCCCGTATGATCGGCGAACCGCACTTTTAAATCTTCTGGATTTCCATCTCTATTAAATAGTTTAGTTTTTTTTTCAAATGCTTTTTTCTAAATGTATAACATATATGTAGTACATTAGGTATTATTTCTAGGATTGATAAAGCTAAAGTATGGCTTCATAAGATTTTTCTTCGCTTCACGATGCATCCCGCACATAGCAGGGTATGCAGAGGGAACCAAGTCTTCTGCCGAATTCTAGAAGAATTGCGTGTTGAGTGGCGGTACTCACCACATTTCCTTCGTTACCAGAGTGAGGCAGTGAAAGTATTAAAAAAATGTTTTCTCGGGTGCAACTGGCATTAATAAGATAATATTAATCACTTTTTAAATCAATTAATTTGTTATTTTAGTAAAAATATAAAAAAATAACAAATTTCAAAGAAAATTGTAATATCAAAACCAACTTAGTAAAAAGTTCATCTAGATCCAAATGTGTGAGTAAAGCGTGTAACGCCGCGCAGAACGGCGCGCCGGCTTTGATTCTATCTTGTATTTGCGCCACCGACGCGGCGCCCGCGCGCTCCCCGCTCCACGCCGCCCACGCGGCCGCCTCGCCGCCGCCTGCTCAGATTTATGCCAATAACCATACTTTCTCAAGCTACGACGAAATTCTTATATGCGCCACCCACGCTTACATTTCTGATATTAGTATATAAGTATCTATATAAAAATAATACTGACGTGTATGCCCCTGGTTCTTAACATACAATCTCAGGGCTTCAGCTTCAGGTGTATGCGGCTGGTGCGTAATCACAGTCCGGGAGCAAACTTGCACGCGCACTGTCAACGCGCGCCACGACACTCGAGCGTCCGCCACGAATAGCACGCTGTCTAGCGGCCGCCATTCTTCTGCTCTATTTGTTTATTTTTTTGTAATTTAACGCTGTATCTCGACAAGACACTGTTTCCCATGCACCACTCAATTGTTGTGACATTGTGTTGAGTGGCGGAACACAATGCCGCGCTTTGTCTTCTTGCCAGAACGAGGGAATTAAAGAATACAAATCAAACATAGATCGATATCTATCAGATATATAAATCAGATTCAATCTAATTATATTCATACGCTACGCTACATCGGCTAATTAATTGTTTAATTAACAAAGATGTAATATGGCTGTAGGTTCAATTTAAACGCGAATAGAGATTTTTTATATAAGTTTTTTCTTTCGGGTTACCCTGATATATACGGAAGAAGCATGAACCTAAAATATCAACAATAATATTTAAAATATTATGAGGCAGGAACCCCCTATACTTGTTCCTGCCTAGACTAGTACCTATCATGGGTCCTAAATTAGCATCCATAATACTTATTTTGGCTGCGCAAAGTGAGACATTGAGAATCATCATTTAATACGTATGTAATTATAATAATATAACCATAACTTTAATTAACATTACAATATTTTTATAAAAACATGCAGTATTTATGTTGGGATTTTGTAATCTACCTAACCTACCTAGCTATCGTTTAATAGTCATTAGGAAAATAAGAACAGTTACTTTTATTTATTTTATTAAATGCCGTCTTAAGTCAGTACTTAGTTACTCAAATCTTAATCTCACCTTTGGATTGTATCTATATCGAAAATGTCCAGAGTTATAGACGCCGGTGTAGTATTGTCCACAATTTCCACTGCCCGTACCGTCATATCAGCACCTGCATTACATTTGACATTTTTTTTATAAAAAAAATAAATACCTTTTAGAAGATTAAACTAATTAAGACTATTGTTTCCATTACCAGCTTTCGTTTTTATAGACTTTGCGGGGTTAACTGATTTTACGACAACCAGCAAGTCTACGTACAGGTTACTACTTTGCTCTGGAAAACAAAATTATGTGTTAGTGTATTTTAGATCAATAAATGAGACGGTTGTAAGTTCGATTTTCATTCGGGGGAAATGAGTTATTTTCATTTTGTCGGTTTGATAAAAAGACTAAGTTTAACGTTGAGTGCCGCTAAACGCAATACCTTGGTCATTCAACTTTTAACACTATGTTCCTTCCACATTTAAGTGTAAAGCGTAATGCTGTGTAAAGTTGAAAAAAAATATGAAAATATAAGTAAACATGGATTGCCTCTATTCAACTCCTCACCTTTGAATTTTAGGACTTCCGATAATCCACAGTAAGCAGCACAAGGCTTAGTAGGAATATGGAATAGAGGCAAATACATTCCGTAAGCATCTCCTTTAAATATACTTACTTCAGATTGACCTTCATTGAGTGATAAGTAAAAAGGGGAAGTCACCTGAAATTTTGCTATAACTATAAATATTAATAGATAAATATTTCATTTAAAGATTTCTACGTTGTTTGATAGCGTAACCCAACTATATTAAAAAAAGGAATTTCTTTATTTTATGTATACACTAAATTTTCATTGCTTATATATTAAAATAATAAGGGTTTATAAAAGGTTAAGAAAATTAAAACCTGGGGCCGATAAATTTCATTGTCAGCAGTTTTTATACAAATTTTCGGTGATGAAATTTCAACTATAAAATAAAAACAGTGTTAAAATATATATAAAAGAAAAAATAACAATAATCATGTAATTGAAATATAAAAAAATCTATTACCAACGTCACCAACAAGAAATCTTTCATAAAAAGTTAAAATAAAATATTCTGATCCCCAAGCATCTAAATTAATAGTGTCGACTTGAGAATCACGTAATGTAAAAGACATAACACCTCTTGATTCACCGCTCTTCTTTTTTGAGCTAAAAGTACGCGGACTGCTTTTTGCTATTATAATTCCAATAATGAGAGCATTTTTAATATTAATATTTAAATTGTTTAAACAAAGTTTTTGGACTCCTGACATTTTTAAATTTTCTTTTCCCGCCCTTTTTAATATCTGAACTAGGATTATAATTTTTTTAATTACTATAGACTCTAGCTCATATTCTGTTAGTGCTGCCAATATTGATCGATAAAATATCGATATTAAGAAATCATTACATTTATCAATATTATAAAAATCATGAGTATTTTGTAAGTGCTTTTAATACTAATTACTTATTAAAATACTCAAAAAATACTGGCAATCATTAGGTTTAACCGAAATAATTTGATTATCCACAAAGTTATCTCTTAGTATTTAAATACTTTTATAATATTTATAAAGGACGGTTTAATTAGCCAATGTCATTTAGAATGGAATATGGAGATCTGCAATTCTGCAGAAGTCAAAAGAGCCAAAAGAAATTCTTCATTACATAAAATTATATTCTCGTTATAAACAGAAAAAGAAAAGTCTAACCAGGTGGTTTTCTTAAGCCGTCGTTTATAATGCAAAGATTGACATCATCAATCATGTCAACCAAGAAAGGAAAGAATTCATCACAGTAATAACACCCACATATAATATGGCTCCAAAATAAGGAAAGGAGAAGGATGAGCAATATATAAAGAAAGAAAGGAAATAAAAAAGCCCTTACAGCTGCAACATTTACAACAACAGCTGTTGACTATAACCCTTTGCTTTTATCATCCCCCAAATTCATACAGGCTCTAGCTAAGTTTCAGAAATGGCAATAACAACAGGATCATGCAAGTAAATAATAGTAATAAGTTAGTGTTTCTTAGTACAAACATTGTTATTATACCACTGTAGGAAGCGGACAAGGGCCATTATTTGTAATTCTGAATAATAGTAAATAGTACTAGATTTTGGGCAATGTCTAAAATGTACTAAACAAAAGAACAAATACTAAAACTACATATAGCTAACTAATAAAACACTAGTATACAACAATTTTGTAAAAAAAATCGAGTTTTCTGAGCCAAAACTTCCTACACGTGTGTCAACCAATATATACGCCAGCGACAAAAACCTTCGCATATCTTAATCTGAATTCTGAAGTTTTTTCCTTTAGTTCTGTCAAGTGTCAACTAAGACTTGACAGTGACAACAGAGTTGATGAATTTACCAATTACCATTAGTCTTCCTAAGGGGCATGTGCGACATACCTACGGGGGATTGTACATAAGTCCCGAAAACTAAATAATGAATTATTTGATACTTAGTGTTGCTATATTAAAGTAAAACTACTAATTAGTAGTTTCTTGATAGGATTTTTTTAAGGATTTATTATAATGTTTTTATGATATACTTATTTAAGATTTAATAAATAACTTTATTTATAACGTTGTATGTATGGAAGGTATCATGATATAATGCAACTCCGAAAAGGGATGAAGTTTCATCATAAACTATAAATAAAAAATTAAAATTAAAAAATTACTTCGTAATTTAGCTATATAGAGTTTTCAATCGATGTGAGAAACAATTTATGTAACCAATATTTAAAACACTGTAGTAGGATTATCTTCTGATATGGTAACATTACAATTTGCAAATGGCTAACATACTGTTTGTTTTAAGTTATGTTAAAAAGGTGTATAGGCTGGAAAATCAAATTAAAGCATATGTTAAACATCATAAATGACAATGAAGCAATACAAGGTTTAATAAAACACCTAACCCCATCACTAGCATTACCTCTACAAGGAGAATTAAGGAATGCGAAGAGAAAATATGTGGCTAGAAGATGGAACACTGAGCAAAAAATTATTGCACTAAGGCTTTAAAAGAGATCATCATCTACTTATCATTTGTTGCGACGACTATGGTGTCTTCCAGCACCAACAACATTAAAACATATATTAAGAAAATTTCCCCTGAAGGTGGGCATAATTTTCAGGGAAATGAAGTTGTTACAATATTTGATCCACCTCATCTACTGAAATGCTTCAGAAATTTGATTTTAAAATATAATATAAAATGCAATACTAATATTACATCAAACAATGTTGAAGGAACAGGTAATATTTTGTTATTTTAATTTATATTAAAATTACACAATGCATAAATATGCATAGTTCAGTTAAAAGTGCTAGTTTCTGATTACTAATTATTAAATAAAATTGTAAAAATTTTTTTTTTGTATAAGATGTTATATTTTACATTATAGGTCTTGCAAAATGGGAAAACATAGAGCATTTCTTCCAAATAGAAAATGGTGATGGAAATTTTCTTTTCAAACCAAAATTAAAATAAGACCATATGTGCCCAAATGCCAAGCAGAAAATGAGAGTGAACCTTGCTGCTCCAGTGCTAAGTCACTCAGTTGCAGCAGGAATGTTTGCCAAAATATCTCAAGGTATTGTTTTAATTTGTTAAACAAGAAGCATTGTTTTTTATCTAACAATGTTGATTTTAGTTTCTGTAACATGACCTTTATTAGCTCTTGTAATTTTCAGGATGACTATCTGGGGAGGCTGCAGTCACTGTAAATTTAATATCAAATATGGAAAAAATATTTTACTTCTTAAATAGTGGTTCCCCAGATCAAAAGAAAGGAAAACCGCACTGTACCAACTTGACTGACAATTCACACCATTTGGAACATTTGAAGAAAATGACCTTTTTTGAAAACTGTACATTTGTAGGATGTCATAGCTCACCCTCATCAAAGGAAGGTTGGATATGGACAATTAAAGGTATCCTATGATTGTATAATAATTTAAAAATAAAACAAAATAAAAGCTTTATGTATTCGCAGCTTTCAGCAAGATTCTCTAGAAAATTTGGTACTATTAGAGAAAACTGTGGATCAAAGTATAATCTAACCTCTGGGCAATTTGTTGCTGGCCTGAAGACAGCGATTCTATCTAATCTTGCTCATTTGGGGTCAGGAAATTGTAAAGTAGATAATTGTTGTTCTATGTCAAATTATAAGGAATTTTTAACCACAACTTTTCCCACAGGCACATATACAGAATCAGAAAGTCCACTTGTTTCTGTCATGCTCTCGTTGGTGGAGTCATCCTTTCAAAAAAGTGTTTCTGATCCACAAGAATTACAAGCCTGTGCATATGTCTGTGGATTTTTATTAAAAGAGCCTTGGCAATAAATGCAGACTTTGTGATTCAGTTTTAAAAGCTAAACATACTGACAATATTTTATTGTACACTTTTATGGACTTCAAAGAATATAATAATGTTAAAAAGAACTTAAACTATGTATCTGAAGATTTTATTAGATGTGTTGAGAACTGTGCTACAATTTGCAATAATTTATATGAAACATTATCATATTCTTTAAACCTCAAAAAACTAGTAATCTGTAAATTGGAAGAAGATATAAATTTTAGTTTTCTTGCCCAGTGTGAGGATAATTTCAAAGAAAATATTGATGTTATATGTAATAGTGTCTTCCATATAACAGTAAAAAGATTTTGTACAGTTTTAAAATAGACAATTTGGAGATTATCACAAGTTGTTAAAAAAGAAAAATAGATATATTAAAAATAAGTAATTGTATGTTAATATTAGATTTAATTTAACCAACATTGTATTAAGTTCATTATACCTACTTTATTATTTTTATAATTATTTGTAATAATCGGCTTCACGCAGTATCCCGCACAAAGTAGGGTAGGCAGTGGGAACTAGGGTGTGTTAATTATTATTATTATTATTATTAACACTGTGTTCCCCATTTTCCGCCGAATTCTGGAGGCATTGCGTGCTGAGTGGCAGAACTCAACGCCACGCTTTGCCTCGACATCAGAGCAGAGAAATGAAAATATAAACAACAATCCAGTAACACAACACTTACTTAAAATATTTATTTAATTAAAATAGAATAATAAATGATTTTGTTCATCCTTTGTTTGTAATCCAAGTCAAATTTAAACAATGTAACTGCCTACAATGTTATGTAATAAGTTAATAAATATATTTAAATTATGATTATGTTACAGATTACAATTTATTTAACTTATATAAATTTAAATTATTGTTTTTAACATAAGAGGGTAAATTTGTCTTACTGCAATAATATAGTCTTTATCACTATTTTATTTGATTTGCAAGAATACTATTTGTATAAATATAATTATAACAAATGTTTATAAACAATAAAAAAGTATAAAGTGTTTATTTGTGTTTTTTTATTATTATACCAGACTATTATTATTATTATACCAGAAATGATTCACTGTTTCAAAATCATTTGGAAGTATTTATCTTTAAAATTAAGTAATAAACTTCCAAATGATTTTGAAAGAGTGAATCATTCTGGCTTTGAATAAAAATATATTTATTATCCAAATATTAGCCAAATTTTGAATTTCCCGCCGATATCTGAGGCGGTAAATTTTAAATATTGTTTCTGGTGGGCACACGATAGATGGCAGCAGTGGCGTTTAGTCCCCCATTTTTTTGTATGAAGTGAACATTCTTCCCTTTGGGTATATGTGTTCTGTGTAAATTATAAACTTAGTTGTTGAATAAATTACTCAAGTAAACCGAAAATATTACTAGATTTTAAGTTAACATTCAAGATGCTTTTTAAAAAAGAGCGTGAAGAAACTGAAAATATCGAAAAATTTAAGCCCTTAGAAGTAGATAGACATAGTTTGGGATATAAAGATTCATCTAATCGTTTCTATCAAGTATCCCGAGACTTTTCAAAGCAATATGCTCATATTTACTCAGCTAGATTGAATACGTTTAGAGATATTTTAAAACCTGTAATACATAAAAGATGGTCTAATAAATATAAAATTTTAAAATTATGTGATTTGCATGATAAAGGCTCAATGTGTATTATTATTGGGACTATTTTCAAAATACAAGAATTAAAACCAAGTGTATTAAAAGAGCTATCTGATCAACTGGAAATATTACCTCAGCCAGCCAGGTTAATAAATTGTATTAAATGTCAAGATCAGGAATACTTATATGACTTTTTGTATATTAATACTTATTTACAGATCTCACTTTGTTCATGATACAGATAGTTTGGTTTTGGAAGATGAATTGCAAAGAATAAAGTTGGCTGGTGACTGTATAAATATAAATGAAGTTGTTACTGGCGTAGTTGTCGCTTTACTTGGTACTGTAAATGTCACTATAAAAATTATGAGTTTAATAAAACTTATTTTCGTTCTTACACATTTGTAATGTTTTCAGGAAGCGAAAATGAAGATGGGATATTTTCAGTAAAAGATGCGTGTTGGGCTGGCTGTAATATACAAAAACCAATGCCAAAATTAGATAGTGATAGGTAAAATTCAGACATAATAGATAAATCTAGCTATTATAATTTAATTCTGTCCCACTATTTTCTATTATGTTAATTAACTAATTGATATACAATTATTTACTTATTATTATATTTTTATATTATATTAGTGAAAGTTTGTGTTGATGGTATTTACAAAAGGACTATGTTGTAGGTATGTGGTTTTAATCTCAGGACTGAATTTAGCGTCAAAATCTGGAAGCCAATTATTTTCGCTAAATCTTTTCTTAGAGTGGTTATCAGGATTTTGTGGTACATCACAATATCAAGAAGAAGTTTCTAAAGTTATCAGAGTCATAATAGCAGGTATTTAAGAGTTTAATTCTTTTTCTTTTTTACCAGTTCAATTTAGATATTAAATCAATAATAATAAGTAAAGCCTGTTGTACTATTTTGATATATTTAAGGATAAAAATACATGAATTTTATATCAATTTAATAATTAATAGAATTTTATGTTACTACTGTGTATGGAAAAAACAATTATAATAATAATATAATCCCTTTTATGCCGATTGTAGCTTTAAGATACATATGTATTTATTTACTATCGATTTGGCTTAAATAGCTATCTGATTATCACACAGGTGGTGTTTATGCAAATCAAAATGCTCATGAGGTTCTTGCTGAATCTGATGTGATAGCAGCCTCTGAAATAGTGGACTCATTCTCTGCTGCTGTTAGTTCTGTTGCTCCATTAGACCTTATGCCTGGCTGCAAAGATCCTTCTGGTATAATGCTGCCACAGAAACCTTTCCACTATTGTAAGTTTTACCACCTTGTTTATTTCAAGCTGCCACCTACAGCTTCCTTTCAATGTACTTTATGATTATATATCATATGTCACTCACTGTCATAAATAGAAACATGATTGGGGAAATGAAAAAAAAATAATAGAAAATGGAGTGCAAACCCAAAACTATTAAATTTAAAGTTTGACTCTGATAATTTAATCATTATCATTCTCTGTTACTACTTCTGCATCACCCTACACTATTTTTCGTAAAAATATTGCACAGACATTTTTTACCTTGTTTTTCTTACATTGTTTTAGAAGAATTGATAAGTGTGTTCACTGTTGTGTGTTTGAATTATATGAATTTTTCAATATTTTTTGCCCATTTCTTTGATTTGTTATCAAGTTATATTAATCTAGTAAAAAAAATTACAAGGGATTTGAAAATGTTTACAAAAATATTGTTAAAAAATATTGATTTGCCCATGAAAGTTCTAAGTGCATTGTATTCTACACAGCAGGGTAGGCACAGGGAAGCTTGTGTTAAGTCCTTTTCCCGTTTTGGAGAACAAAACTGGCCTGTAGCACTTAAACATGATTGCATTAATTTATATCTTATATTGATTAATTATTTTTATTTCTAGGTCTATTTCCAAAGGCTATAGAGTACAAATCATTTAACCGTGTTTCAAATCCATATGAATGTGATATTGGAGGTAATTTTTATTAATATGATAAAGTTTAAGCTAATTTTAAATGAATAAACTTAAGGAACAGCTTTTATTTAAAAAAAAACTCCTAAAACTAAAGTTGTTTTCAGGTTTTACATGTCTAGGAACTTCTGGGGAATCTGTTAAAGATATAATGCAATACAGTAATATAGACACACCCATAGAAGTGATGAAAAAAACTCTGCAATGGCGCCATCTCGCACCTACTTGCCCTGATAGTGTGCCTTGCACACCATGTTTGGAGACAGATCCTTTTACAATGTTTACTTGTCCAGCAATTTATTTCTCTGGAAATTGTGATGAATTTGCAACAGATGTGTATAAAGGCATGTTATATTTATTATGTTAATTCCATTATAATAAATATAATCCTGGTGAAGTGGTTGTAAATACAATGGTTGTGGGTTAAAATAAATTAATTTCCCAATGTGGAGTCCCACTTTAGGGGAATTAATTTATTTTTTCTGCTTTGGCAAGATGCAAGTGCAAACACAAATCCTATATGGCAGGATTTTCACATGCAATTTCAAAAATTTAGGCAGAAAGTGAATAGTGTAATGTTTTGACATCACATTATCCATCCTGCCACTCTGCTTAGTCGGTTAAAGAGTAAAGCTTAAAATGTTCAGTTTTAAAAAAGAAATATATTTTAAATTTTTATAAAACATTGATTTGTTTTGCAGGTGAAGATGGTCAATTAGTCAGAATAGTTTGTGTTCCAGATTTTTTCAGCAGTAAAACAGTGGCTTTAGTGAATCTTGTTAATTTGGAATGTTACAGTATGAAATTTGATTGAATAATAAATATATACAATAAACGATGCAGCTGAAGTTGATAAAATAAAAAGTTTTCATTTAAGTTAACAGTTTTGTAAATGTCATTTTAAAAAATAAAAGAAAATTTTATAGCAACAATATAGTTATCTCATTTTATTTTTTATGGACGCATTCAAAAGAATTTGAATAAATATGTTATATCTAAAATGTTATGGAGTCTATCTGTTTGTATGTAATTCCTGAATCATCATTCTTATGAAATTTAATTTATTCTACACAATAAATATCATTTCCATGAATAGAGATTTCTTTTAAAACTGTCATAGATAATAACTTTTCTTTTAAACATACATACATACATACATAATAAGGTAGGTATAGTATGTGAAAATTAAAAAACGATAATAATTAATTGCATAAAAAAGTGTCTACATTATCTGACTAGTGATGTATGCTAAACATGATGTGATGTTAAAGATGACATATTATTCATAATATAAATAATTAATCAGAACAAAAACTCTAAACTTATAAATGCAGAACTGATAAAGTAAATTGTAATATAATGTACAACATTTGTATTGTATGTGACAATGTAAAAAATTATAAGATTAATTCTTTAAATCAACGTTTTAGATATCGATCTTTTCTTTCATCGATATATTTTTTATTAAATCCTAGTGTCATCAAGACAAAAATTTGATACATTGAGCTGTGGGACTCAATGTCATGGTTCGTCTTGCTAGAGCAGGGGCAATGCTTATTCCACCAAATGGTAATTTCGAACCACAGCCATTGTTAAATAAAAAAATATTGTTAAGAAACATTTCATAATGTTACAAGTACACTTAAGGGATTTTTTAAAATTTAGATCACATTTTTATTTAATATTAACTGAGAAATAAATTCTAATTAAATCGTTAAATTAATTTAAAACAAGTAATTGAGTAGGTAGGAATGAAATTTTTCAATTATAAATTAATTATTATTAATTTGATGGATGGATGGACGACCATACATATATAACGTTAAACAATTTTCACTTTCAAGAATCCGTATTTTTCCCAAAATCACAAATTCTTACACCACTGAGGTCCTCTATAAGCAAACGTTGATCCGTCGATTGCATTACATTCTGCATAATATATGACCTAAGACTGCTTTAAATATTAGTTTATTCTGAATTTACAAGGAAATAATACAACATCCCTCAACTACCTTTTATTTGTTTTCCACTGGTCTCAAGTTGCTAAAAAACACTTACAGGTTTGTATTGGTGAACTCTTGGCAAGGCTCGGCAAACGAGTAAGCGATATATAACATTATATTATCACGATCATAATATATTTTTTACATACCACTTAAAGAGTTATTCCACATTTAGAAAAGAAAAAATACTATTTTAGAAAATGTTTTTCTAAATAAATGAATTATTTTGTTGTAGAAGTAGTATTCATTTCTTTATTTTATCGTTTTTTATTATGTAAAATATTACATATTTATAAATATCCTTGTTACCTGAAACTAGGAGTGTAATAATACTTGTGTATATTTTTGTGTACGACTCATTGTAATTATCATGAAGATAAAATAGCGATAAAATTTAAATTGAACGGGCAAAGTGGACATCTCTAGACTTTGCACCTTCTTGTCTTTGTAAGTTTGTATAGGGTAACTCTGTCTATGTCTACGGTCTATTACTCATCATGGCTCAAAAGTAGAAAGACGTGTTATTTGTTTCCTTTCGTGCTATATATTGCGTTAAGATGGGTTTCTAGATTTTTAAACGTTTTGCACACCTGCGTGTGCTTTCACAAAATAATAAAAATGCTGTAAGTACAAACATATATTTAATTTTTTAAAAATTAATGATATAATTGTTGGTGGAAATTCCATAGCGTCGGCTGTTATTACGCCATGAATGCAGCTTTCACAAACTGCTTGAGTCATATTCGTGCGCATTTAGATCTTCATATTACAGGTGCATTATTTGCAAAGCAAATTGTAATTCATCTATTCACTATTCTAATGAAATAGGTGTATTCTTGAAATAGTGTTTTACGTTTGTTGATTATATGTTTGTTGACTTGGGTACTTTCTCTTTAATATGTTTATAATATTAATTAAAAATAATTAAATATATACCTAATTTTTGTTTTGAGGAATGCATATTTGATTTTGATTAATATTCAATTCTTAATATAATAAAATATTAAATATTTACTGATAATATTTAAATATATAAAGTTTTTATAATATTTACCATTAAATAAGGGGCTAGAATCTATTACTTCCATAGACATAAAAGTGAAAGCTTATTGAGTATAGTTTAATTGAAATAAATCAACTTTGCAACCTTTACAATGTTGTGAAATGTTTTGTAATGTGTACTTGTTACTGAGATTTCAACACATATAATTTCAAAAGGCTCTATGTAATATTAGAATTTTGATATTTGAGAATGTTAAATATTTCAATGATGAGATAATATTTTTATAATTAATAGATTTATATATGATTTGTAAATTTGACTTAATGATAGTTGGGCTAATACACAATTTGATTTAAATAGAAAATTCTAAAAACATTACAGAGTGGATTGTACAAAAATCACAACTAAAATCTGAAAAGTTTGTTAGTTTTGATAATTTCTCTCTTCAATAATACTATTTATTTTTGTAATTAACTGTACAATTTATATGAGTTATACAACAATTGTAATAACAGCATCAAAGCTCAGGAAAGAATTTAATTTTAGTAAATAATACTTATATTTACCAGTGGATGAGGATAGGGCGAAGAAAAAATTACCATGTGGCAACTTTAACATAATGTACATGGATAATTTGCATAGCTTACCTGTAATGTGAGAATTTGTTCTAAAACTATATCTACAATTTTAGTTTGTAAATAAAACATCTCTAATATTTTTATATAAAAGCAAAACCCTTAGCTTAGTTACTACTAAAGGAAAATTAGTATGAAATTATTGTATTGTTTATTTTCCTGTTCATTCTATGCTTGGGTTTTCATTTTTCTAAAGGAAACATACTTGAATTTCGATTCATTCTATGGTGGTCACATAATAATTAATAAAGAATATTAGATTGAATGAATTTATAAAATTTAAAATGGTTAGGTTTAAATTCAATTATCTATCTCCTCATATACTACAACACGTTGTAGTATTATATAGTACTACAAGTTGAGTTGACGGCTAGAAAATCCAGTTTCCATTGTAAATAAATATATAAAAGAAAATCATAACGTATGAGATGAATTGAATTGGAAACAACAGAAATTTATATTTCAAAAGTGTTTATAGTTCACTTATCAAAATATTTTTAATTAAGGACGCTAAACTTTTTTTGATACCCTAAGTCTGACCTTTGATAGAAATTGACAATTGCTGTATGTTTGTGCTTTGTGTTTAATAATTTACAATTTCTGTAATCAATGTAATCCCATCTGGCCAAGTAGTGGTGAGTGGTGGCCCAGTAAACATGACTAGTTGTGGGTTTAATCCCCTGCAAATTAGAGACTTTTTAAATTTATTTCTTTGCCTTTGTGTCAAGGCAAAAAGCAGCAGTAAGTTAAATTAAATTTTTCACATTTGGCACATAGAGATAGCCTCGTTAGATAGTTTGCTGTAGATATATTGAACTTTGAAGACTATTCTCCAATTTATCTTTAAGTCTTCCAATGCTAACAAAACTAAATATTGTTTTACTAAATTAAGGGAACTTCAATAAAAAATAAAAATAAAAATAAAAATAAAAATAGCTTCACGCTATATCCCGCACACAGCAGGGTAGGCAGAGGGAACCTAGTGTTAAGACACTCCGTTCCCCACTTTCTGCCGAATTTTTGGAGGCATTGCGTGTTGAGTGGCAGAACTCAACGCCGCGCTTTGCCTCGACACCAGAGCGAAGAAATGAAAATATAAATTTAAATAAATACTTCATCTCCTCGAGTGGGAATCGAACCCACAACCAGTCGCTTTTGCAGTCACACTTTGTACCACTGCGCCACGACTGGCCTAAATATCTATCATATTTAAAATAAAAGTAAAAATATTTTCAATACATGAACAATTTATCATCAATCATGAAACAATTCAGTTGGAATTTTAACAATTTGAAATTATGTACAAAAACAATGTTTCATAAAGGATATTCCCTATATAAGGATATTTAATTTGGAATTCACCAGTAACAGTATCTCTTTTACAGGTGAATCATTTTTCAAGACATTTTTTGGTTTTGTTGTTAGTGATAATTGATTCCAATGAAATTATTTTTAATGTTACAACTGATTTAAGAAAAAATATTATAGTGCATGAGGCCAGTCGCGGTGCAGATGCACAAAGTGTGACTGCAAATTCCACTCGGGGATATGATTTTTTTATTTAAATTTATATTTTCACTTCTGCGCTCTGGTGTCAAGGCAAAGCGCGGTGTTGAGTTGCAAAACGCAATGCGTTCATATTTCGGCGGAAAGTGGGGAATGGGGTGTCTTAACAGTAGGTTCTCTTTGCCTACCCTGCTGTGTGCGGGATACAGGGTGAAGCTGATTTATTTTATTTACATATTTTTTAACATTTTTTAGTGTTACACACTTAGCAAAAAAAATGATACGTTTTTTAAAAAAGTACATTATATAGTTTATTTTGTCTGTCGCAAAAAAATATATATATACGTAACATATGTTACGTATATATATATTTTTTAGCTTCACGCTCTAACTTGTATATAGCAGCGTAGGCAGAGGGAACCTTGGGAAGAGTCAAGACATTGTTTACATTAAGATACTTTTGTTCCCACTTTCCGCTAAACTCAACACTGCGCTTTGCCTCTTCCAGAGCGAGGAAATGAAAATATTAAATATTTCATTTCCTCCAGTGGGAATTAAATCCACGACCTATCGCGCTTACAGTCGAACGCTTGTGCCATTGCGTCACGGCTGTCCTATTTTTTATGATTATATTTGCAATAAGTGCTAACAATTAATATTTAAAAAATATTTCAATTTACAGTGCCAACATGGCGCCTTCAACGGATACCTTCGTCCCTCGACCACTATCATCAGCATTAACGGATTTCGATCAATACCGATACCTAATTATTCCTTTGGTAAGTAACATCTTTAATTTTACAAAGATTTCAGTCACTTTAGTATTTATTTTCATATGAAAATTGGAAGTTTTGAATGTTTAAATGTCGTTTGAATGTTTTAATCCTACTAAACTTACTATTTTATCTAACTAATATAATATTAAAAGGTGAAAGTTTAAGAGGATGGTTGGTTATTCCACGTTCACACAAAAGTACTGAATAGATTTAAATAGCAGCAATATATGTCATTTTAACACAAGCTGCAATGTAAAGATTTTGTATCATTTGCGTATAATAAACATGAGTGGACGAGGCCGCGTGTGGGTCGTTTGTATTTATATGTTGTTCTTTTAAATATTAACTTTGTATAAATTCAAATTTTCCAGAGTGCAATTAAAACTGACATCAAACATGAGCGTGAACCAGTGGAGTTTTGCACCGGCTTCGGCCGCGGGCCTCTTAACTGAAAATGAATGCTCTATGCTGCTCGACGCCGACTTCCTTAACACCGATGAAGGTAATACTAACTTTATAACCATATACTTATGTCTATAGTAACATACATTTAAAAATAAAACTGTCATTCTTAGGAAAAAGAAAATAATAATAATAATATCATGTCTATATATTGGAAAAGTACTAACATTTAAATCGAATAAACGCTTACATAAACCGTTAGTTAAACGATAACGAGAAATTATATAGATAATTAAGCCCAATCACGTCAATTGACTTGCGACTTACTAGACGGCCGTGAACTATATTTCTATGATTGAAGCTTTTATCATACACTATGAACAATTTTGTCTTGTTTAACAAGTAAAGATATTAATGTGCGATGTAAAAATACCGGTCAAGTGCGAGTAGGACTTGCGCACCATGGGTTCCGTATCAATTTCAGTCTTGCAGTTCAATGATATGATTTATTTCTATGAAATATCTATAAATCTTAATTTTTCGGATTTTATTCTTTATTGACTATTAAGTTCTCACTTCGTACAAAATTTTATTACTGTATTGCTACTGGAACTACCCTATAGGTTTAATAACTCGGCTAACTAACTCAAAATATATTATTCAACTATTTTTTGATTGCGAGTATGTTTTCTGTGCCGTAAGGGATACATCCACGCAATTTCGCCGTTAATTGTCCGTATTTACCTTTGAAGGTTCTGAACGCTAAAAATCATAAAATAATATGTATTTTAAGTTAATTAAAGTAAGTTGATCTATCTGCAAGTGCTAATAATATCAACAGTAAGCATTCACTATAATTACATACAATATAATATGTAATGTAAGTTTATCATTCTTAATTGATTGTAAATGAATTCACCTTCAAACTTTATTATTTTTACATTCGATTTTTAGTTGACGTAACACATGAAACCTGAAAATAAAGTCGCTTTTAACTTACTTTTTTTTCTAAAAGAAAAAGGTTCTTTATTCGTTAACTGTTTTTTTCGTTATCATTTGTTTAATTTAAATAACGAATACAATGTTTGTGTCCGTTATTTGATCTGTACCCGTAACACTGTATTGTATCTGTAACACTTATTGAAAAGCTAGCGACACGCGCGGCTTTGCCCGCTTAAATTTATTGTTATATTATAGCTAAATAATACAAATTCTTTATAAATTGTAGTCTGTGTTATTCTCACGTATAAGATATATTACAGTACAGTTTCATCTAAATCCATTTACTAGTTTTTGCGTGAAAGTGTAACAAACACCCATCTGGACAAAGTCATATTTTTAATATTAGTAGGATTCTCCGAATATTTTTTTCAAAGAAGTCTTCAAAGAACATATTTGGATAATATCAATAGGCGGTTCAGATTACAAACTCATTATAATTAAGCAGGTCTATATTTATGTAATTTTATTCAATTAAAAATATTTGTTTAAATAGATAAGCCTTTGTTTTATATTACGCTTCAATTTCGAAGAATTAAAGTGTGATAATGGATAACTTATCTATAACAATGCTATATTTTTAAGCTTAATTAAATTGTTCTAGTGCATTACAGTATTCACAATTTTCAATGAAGTCTCAAAGAATTTCTCAGTCTTTATTAGAAGTCATCTTTATGAAGATTGATATAATTGCTTTTACTAATTATACGAAAACGTGTCGTAAATTGAATCATACATGTATTAATCAAACCATTAATATTTTTGTTAGACAATACAAAAAAAAAACATCCAAGTAATATGCTTTTTAATATTTCATTTTTTTTACAAGATGTCTGTGATGTCTCTAGATTGTTAAAATGGACTCACTAGCGCCATATTAGTTTAATGTGTATCTGTTAACAAAAAAAAACTTACTTTTTTATTATTTTTAACGTCGTCAACTTTTTAAGAAAAAAATATATTTCTTAAAAATATAATTTATATAATTATATTTTTACCAAATTTTTCAAAATTGTTTTCTTTCAGTATTTATAGTTAATTAGTTTTGTTTTTTTTTTGTAAAAATCTTAATTCACAATGTCTTTGTTTGACGTATAAAATAATTAGAATGATTTAATGATGATGAGTTTCCTTTAATTAATAAAAGAATTGATAACGTTTTTTATGCTATATTTCATATAGTTATTATATATTTTGTTTTTATCATCATTAATCTAAAATATTTTAGGACAAATATTATTATTAACAATCGAAGTGTCATCTTACGACGTACTTTATCGATCTCCTTTGTCTTCCTGGTTTTTTTAAGGGTTAAAGGCTATAGATAATATTTATTAAGCTTATTGCGTACTATTAATACAATGCTTACTTGATAATGTGATATTTAATGTGTTTCATAATATGTAGGTTTATTATACAATATATTATATAAATTGATTTTAAAATAACACATGAATACAACTAGAAATATTCTCAAATATTTTGCTTAAGCGTATTATTGTAATTTAAACAATTAGAAAGTACCAACAAGATGTAAAATTTTAGTAAGGAATGCTATGCTATTTTAATAATTTCAACCTTAAATTCTGATTTTCCAACTTTATATTTGAATCAAACAGATTATCGTGGGCTAATTTTTTAATGATTTTCTCTTTCAATGAAATAATAAGACGATTTTCGTCTTATAATACTAATAACTAAGCTAATAAATATTAACTAAAAACATATGAAATAAAAAAAATATATAAAAAGGTAAAAACCCTTCCGCCTGAAATGAAACAACATACCCAATATAAATATGATTAACAGCAAGACTTATTATTCAACCAATTAAAGGTTCCCAAGAAGCCCTGTAAAATTTAAATGGATTATGCACATATCTTTTACATCTTAGGAGTAAAATAGAAAATAATCAATGAATAAGGAATCGAATTGCTATTATGGCATGCATATCCAACTGAGCAACTATTGTTGCTCAGTTGGATCTATTGAGCTAGAGTAATTTTACGATGTAATTTTCTTTCTGTGTACTAATCTAAGCTAACTAAACCAATCTTAATTAATAAAATAATCAATAAATTAATATTAATCATCAAATCAAATTAATATTAATAAAATAATCAATAAATTAAAATTAAAAAGTAAACTAAACTAATTTTCTTAATAGAGTACCGAATATTATTTACTGCTAAAAGCAAATGGCTCAAAAAATTTCAAAAGTACAAAACGAAAATGCATAGCATGGAACTGTCATCAACATTTATGCTCAAGTATTTAAAAGCTCCTACTTTGAAGATATATATGTTTTACATCAGAACCTAATAATGTAGAGCCAGTAATGAAAAGGTTTATTAATTGTGTTTATTGCCTATAAAATAAGAGGAAAGTCAAATATAAGATGCAAAAAAGTAATTTGCGACAAAATTTATACTTACCAAAACTGTTTCTAGCATTTATGTTTCTGATTTATTTATGTAATATATTCAAATATTATTTTTATTAAATAACATTGTAATTTTTTCACAGAAAAAATTGTTAATAATGTTCGCAATTTTTTCATAATTTGTGGAAAAAGTTCCAGTTCAGTTATTTATTTTTTTTTCGGAAAAATAAGTAAATTTAAATTAATTATCTGAACTTTTTATTATTTGTACATATGTGTTATATATAATAACGGCTATTTTAATCAATATAATAAATATGTCCCGATCTATGGTCAATTGATAAATATGCGCCAAAATTACGCATGCCTGTTTTTTACGTACTAAAAATATGACGTATCTTTCTAGGGTTAAAAGTACCTCAATGTGTTGCTCCTGCGTATTTTAAAGAGCAATTTAGATATTTGGCGCTTTGTTTCTATTGCTCTTAAACTTGTAGTCAACACTTGGAATAATGAATCTATGTTCATAAAGATTTGTTTATGCAAATACTTACTTGTATCATATTTTAAATAAAGAAAACTATTTTAAAATGTTGTTATTTAAGAACACTATTGCATCAGTAATTTGTTGAGACCAAGTATCTAGTACTATTACTATTTTATCTGGTCCACTACTGGTATAATTTTTTTTGGCCACTTGGTTGATTTTTTTTAAAGAAATGATGAATGAGTTACGTTTTTTTGTCGGAATGAAGATAGAAAATTCAACAAAAGCTTACTGTTTTTGTTTGTGTATTATTTTTGGTAGTGATATAAAATAGATTAATATTATTATCTTGTGTTGCATAGAATAAACGTAAAAAGAAGATCTACTCTATCCATTGAAATTATTAAATGCTTATTATATAGTGAGATAAAACCATTAGCGTATCTAGAGATATTTTCTAGGGGGGCGGGGTGGCAAGGGGAAAGGTGGGAAGGGACAGATGTGTACGTAAAAACATTGTTTTTTAAATGGCGTGGGCACCAGACTATTATAGGGTGGGCACGAACCCCCGGGCCTCTCCTAATGCCCATAGACGAAAGATTTACAATATTTTATAACAAGAAAACAAGACTAAGAAGACCTTGACAAGGGCACTAATACTGTATTATTTTAATTTGGAAAGTAGCAAAGTGGAATTTTAAACGGTTGTTACGGCTAGTTCTTGAAATTATATTGAAGTCTAATAAGGAGGTCATGGCAATATACTAGAGTAGATTCTTGTACATTCGTGTTTTGTAGTAATTGCGGACGTTACGAAATTATTACTAATATACAAGACAGTTATATATTTATATCTTCAAAATATATATATAAATCATAGGTAGGCAGATTTTTTTTTCTCTTTTTATACAAAATCGTATTGTTAAATTTAAAACGAATACACAAACTAGTACACCTGCCATACAGTCTACTAAAACGTCTATGCCAAAAGTAAGTAAATATTACGTAAGTCTGACAAAGAAATGGAAAATTTACTCAGATTTCTGTTATTTATTTTTTATTTAAAATATTCCACGTTGTTATCAAACGATCATATTATGTCTTGACATTGATAGACTTTTCATTTTGCTGTACGTATTCCTTGATTCTAGGTCTTTCCGCATTTTACGTTCCTAAGTTATTTATTATTACGTTTATTATAAATTGTTTCATTGAATCTGTAGAATTCCATTCGGCGTTATAAGATATTTTGCTTATGCCAGTTATCAATGTTATCTTATTTTATTAATTTTTGTTATGACTATAAAAGTTTTAAATATAGTACTTTTATCATATAGAGCTGTGTAGACGAAGAAAGACGAGTGCGACTATTTCTTTTTATTTCCACTTTTACAGTACTAGTCGTGTAGTTCTTTAATAATCATTGATATTTGTCTTATCACTGTTATTGTGTAATTTGTTGAGCGGACCGACCGTGGCGACGGTAGCCCCCCACAGACTCACCTCATGTACACGATAAGATACACGGGTCAACAATCTGCATATTATCTTACAAAATCATGTATATTTCCATCTCTTCTATAGTTGTATAACAGTGCTTGTGTTAATGTATTATTTTCATAAACATGTAATTTTCTGTAACTCAAAAGCTATTTTTATCGCATTATCCCGCGTTTTTGAAGCAAAATGGAACATGACATGTGGTGACATGTCACAGATTTTAATTTTAAACTTATTTTTTAAGTAATGTTTCTAATGAAAATAAACACCAAAAAATATACGTTACATATGTCAATTTTTGTATATTTATACAAAATTACATATTAGATTCTTTTACTTAATATACATTGTAATGTCAACGGCTATTTAATGAACTGTGATTACATATCACCAGGTTTTTTCCATCTGGAAAGCATTTCTTTGTTTAAAAATGAAAGTATAATATTTTAAATTAAGTCAATTTTTAATTTTGACCAATATATCAACTTAATATTTGTCAACAAAAGCTTTTATCCTGCAAAAAACACTATTTCTATATTTGGGCTGTTCTTATATTTGTTTTTGTGACTATCTTACCTTATTAATAATTAAGGCGTTTCATACCGGGGCCGATTAATTGTTTTCAGACAGATAAGAAAAGGGGGACATCCTTTTTTTAATTTCAGGAAGATCCTATTAACATCTGAGCATATCTACATCATAGTAGCCATTTGCGTGTTGGTTCTGTCCGTTGATTTCTTGATATTAGTTATTCATCAAGAAAGTCATTTTGGTCATAAATGTATCTATTATGTTAAAATAATACACTAACATTGAAAAAATAATTTATATATACAAAAATATATCCTTTAAATATTCATTAGCACTTCGCACCGGGTCAACATTAAATTTTTTTGTACATTTTTGATACTACTTTCATCACATTATTATAAAATCACTAAGACTGAACTGAAATTGTTATATTCTACATCACTACCTTGAAAGGAATTAATTTATTTAATTTTTACTTTGCAAATATTGTTTATCTGTCTGCGTTTACTTAGAATATTTTTCTCTAAAACTATTAAAAAAATAATATATATTATCTTTAACATTTTAAAAATCTTATTAGCTTTTCATATCTAGTTATCTTGTAAAACTCTATTCTTCTGAAAACAATGAGCTTAATCAAGATCAAGTGTACCATATATTTAATGTGAATATCTTTCTTTACATTGGCTTTTTGTAAATATATAATTGAAAAAAAATATACAATGTCATTTGCTCTCTCAAACTGTTGTTTCTTTTAATAATAAATCCTAAAATATTCCAGAGCAGAATCTATTTGTATGACAATGCTCCGTTCAAACATGATAAACTTCCACTATCATGGTCACGCCAGTCTCTATTTAAACTTAAATGCTCTCTATTGGTTGCCATGCTGGAAACGTGGGTGTGTCTTGATAATCATTTACTTACAGTGTGATTGGTCCAATATAGTTTACATTTAAGAAATTTACTGACGTCAACTTATTCAAAAACATATTTGTTTTGAGCAATGTCTCTCTTGCATGTATTCAACGGCAATATCTTTTATATCTTAGAGTAAACTGTTTCCATTGTAATTATCTTGTTTCTAATTAAAAATATCCTGTTTTTCTCATATATTGATCTTACTACGTTCTATTGTGTGTCTGTGTGTGTGTATTCGAGAGTTGTTTTTAAATTTTGCAAAATAATGTTCCTTTGATTAACTTTTAACGCAGGTTGGAATTTTAATTTCACATTTTAGCTACACTTGATTGATTTCATTTTAAAGTACGTTTGTATTAGATTTCCTAAGCCTTTAGAACTAAATACATCGTTCAACGATTTACCATCTATATTATTGTTATTCTTTTTTCACGCTGTATCTCACACATAGCAGGGTAGGCATATGAAACCTAAGAACTTAGTGCAACGATATTCCGTTTCCCGTTAAGACACTTCTGTTGCCCACTTACCGCAGAATTTTTGAGGTATTGCGTTTTGACTGGCGGAACTCAACTTCGACTTACCTCGTTACAAGAGCCGGAAACTGAAAATATTTAATATTTAACTCCGCAGTGGAAATCAAACCAACAACTGTCGCGTTTACAGTCACTATATAATCTGACCATATGGTCTAATATAGCTTATTCCAAATATACTATGATCATATCCGTTTATTAACGCTTTTTCCCACTTTAGGTTATTCCCTGAAAAAAAATAAAAAAGTAAAAAAAAAATATCTATAATGGTTAAATGTAATGGTTCAACCATTCCTTAAAAGGCCAAAAAAAACTTATCATCTCTTTGATTCAATTTTTGGGGGCAAAAATTATTGTCTATAGTCAAACAATGACTGGTTATAGAAACAAAGATGACGAACAATTTAAATATTTTATGAGGAATTAAACATTTTATCACCCCAAATATATGATAAAATTGTCGCCCAATACTAGTAAAACACGCGACTTTTCATGTGCCATTATGTATTAAAAGTGCACTGTGTTTTATAAAAACAAAATTATATACTATAATATGTATCACAATTTTAATAATAGAGCAAATTCCAGTATTGTTATAGAAATAAAAAAATCTATTTTATTTTCATGTTATCTTTCTGATATCTTATATTATTTTCTAACAATTATAACGAAGCAAGGTTTGACAATTTCTACAAGCAAACCAGATAAATATATATGTAGTGAAGGAGGTGTGTCGACATGTATGTCAATATCTGGAACTTTGTCGCCTCTTTAGGTAAACAGTCGGTATATATGTAGATAAAGAGTGCTTAAAATATAGATAGGCCTGTCTGTATGAACTACATTACACGAAAGCTACAGATAGCTTTACTTTTCGTCTACTAAATAACAAATTTAAAACTAAAAATAAATCGCTAAATAACAAAAGTAAAAGTAAAAGTTTGACATACTATATTTTCACACATATTGATTTGTTTTATTAAATATTATATATTAAATAAATCTTTTAATAGCTGCGTTTGTCACGGCTTAATATGTTAGATTTTATTTATGCATCTTACCCTTTTTTGCTTATATTTTTCTCCTTTTAACTATAATAGAAAGTATAGATCGTAATATTTCAGTTATTTGTATTTCATTTCATTATAACATAACATTTATTTTAATACTCTCACTTTAATCTAGATTTATAAGAAACAATGGAAATATATAAATTATTTTGCATTCCAGTTGGAATTAATCGTGTTATTAACATGTTTTTAAAACATAACTTATTGTCCGGACATTATCAAATAAGATTTAAAGCATCACGACATCTGGGCGTTTCTTTGACGTAATATCGTGTGACAGATACCGCTCATATATATATTGACGTCTTCGGCCCCTCTTCGTATTTTGTACATCACTTATCTAAGCTCTTTACCTTGAAGCTTCTTCAATTTAATAACGCGAATTGCAGACATTATTCTCATTACAATTCGTATCAGCGTAACGACACTCGTGTACTTTAATTTTTTTTTATCACAAAATATATAATATATAATTAATTATATTTCGAAAATGTGTTGTTACAAAAACAACGGAATGTGTGATTTGTGTAGAGAATTCCAGTTTTCTCTTTTGCAAAGTAAGCATTGTTATTTTTGGTTGGATATTTTTCCATTATATATTTTGTATGGTAGTGAGGCGGGAATGTGAAACGTTAAGGATTTATTTTAAGGAGTAATTTTTTTTTGTGGAAAATTTCAACAAATTCTTTATTATAATTGCAGCTTGACTCAATGAAATTGTCCAAAATAATGTAATTTTTATTATTTCTTTCTATATAGAATAAATAAGATATTTCCCAATTTTCTTTAAGTATGTGAAATAAATAGGCTTATCATAAAAAAAAAAATTATGTCAACAGATCTATTCAAGTCGTTCTCCGGCGCTGCACCGAAGATTGAATCGGGCAAATTTTTACAAGATGACATATCAAACACCCTCTATCCACCATCACCGCCCGAGTTCAAGCCCAGCCCAGCTGAGCTCGCCAACGATCTTCTGCAGCAGCTGGAGACGCAATGCAAACGAGGTAAATATATTAAAATGTATATAACATCAATTGAATCGTTGGATTGGATCGACGGTTCCTACGTTTCAACGGATATGTCAAAATATAAGGTTTACGGGAGAACGGATTGGACGTTAACTTTGCTCTTAAAAATATGAATATATACTATACAATTATGTTTATGACTTTATTTTAATTTTTAAGGAATACGACAGAACTTTTGTTCCGTTTTCACGTAAACCGTATCTATCGACATGGCGCATAAATTAAATTATTATATTTCTTAGGTAAGAAATGAAGTAGTTGTTAATAGACGTTAAAATAAAAATAGTGAATATAATAATCGGTAATTAGTTCTTATATTACATTGATGTGTTTTCATGATTGATATGATAAAAATGTATAATATTTATGTTTATTCGAAAAATTTAAAAGAATAAAATACTATTAACCAATTATATTTTTAAAAAATGTTTTACTCTACAATTAATTTACACTTAAAAGGCCTTATTTTTTGTAAGTGTAAGTAATTTCATTAAATATATAAATCAGCTTCACGCTGTATCCCACACACAGCAGGGAAGGCAGAGGGAACCTAGTGCTAAGAGACTCCGTTCCCCATTAAATATATGTTAAATATATTTCTGAAATAATGTATAAGGGACGTAGACTCTGTATTTGTTTAGTTTCAATCTACGAAGCATTGACATTTAAACTTTATTGAACATTAGTAGTTCACATCTCGTTTGCGGATTGTTTCAATAAATCGGTCCCCCAATGTATTAATTGTGTGAAGTTGGTTAGTTTATGGTATCTATGAATCATTGCTTTGGTATAGTTTATAGAGAATTAATAATAATTAAAACTAAAAAAATTTCTATAAATTGTATAGAATCGTTGAACACCGAATCAATCTCAATAATTAGTATTACTACTTTACAAAATAATATGATCTACATTTACTTGATAAAAAAAGTTTTTGTAAGATTAGGCGCGGCGTTGGTTTCCGCCAATCTATACCTAATGTATCGAAATTATAGAACGGATTGTCTTAACCGTGAATGGTCTCTATCTGCGTGGCTTTGTGCGGCAGGAAGCTGAATGAAACGTTAAGACTTAATCTCTTCGGGTGCTATTTTTTTCCTATTATAAAGACAACTAAAAGTTGTCATTATAATAGGATACCAGCGGGTCCTCGCCTACTTATTCAAATGATTAAAATAACTAGAGCCTGTATAAAAACAGCATCCTAAGATCGATCTCAGACTTGAGAGCGTTTTATAAATACGGGCCTAAGATTCATCAACTCACCGTGCACTCAAGTTCTTTCGTTTTTGCCAGATTCCACAAAAGGAATTTCAGTATTTTTTTTATAATTATTTTAAGCTATTTATTTTTTACTCAATTATATTTATCTAAATTATATTTAAGTTTAGCTTATATTCAAACAAATACTTTGATAGTGCTCTAATTTTATGATTAAATTTATTATATTTACAACCTGACAGTTATACGCGTATATTTATAATTGTATATTTTGGAAACCCGACGTTTTGACAACTTTGCAGTAGCCCGTGGTCACGGGTAGACTGAGGTGGCATTCGTCTGTCAGTTGACATAATTATTATATCAAACTACTACCAACGATTTCTTAATTGCCTCGCGCACTGCCCTGGATTCCTGCAAAATGAGCTGATAGTATCATGGTATGATGAGTTTAAGACTTCAAAGATTTTATGAGTGGGTCCCAGCCATCCTCTCTATTGAAATTAGGATGCTTTTGTATTTCAAAAGCCTCGCGAATCATTCTAGGAATGTATCTGTTTTCCTTGGCGAGGATTTGGGGTTTATCAAACCTAATATAGTGGCTGGGTTTATCCCGTGTGCTCACACACAGCTGACCTCGATACATGACCATTCTTGATATCGGAGATGTGTTCTTTCACCCTAACACCGATGCTTCTCTTTGTTTGACCGATGTATGATATATGTAAAAGGGACAGGTCTTTGGTTCGATTCCCTCCCGAAGAAATGAAATATTTAATATTTTCACTTCTCTCTCCTCTCTGGCGTCGAGGCAAAGCGTTCTGTTGAGTTGCAAAACACTTAACGAGAAAAGCCTTCTAAATTCGGCTGAATATGGAAAACCAAGTGTCTTAACACTGAGCTCTCTCTGCCAAACCTGCTATGTGCGGACACAGCTGAAGCTAAAAAAAACGCGTAAACTTTGCGCATATTTGCTATAGTTCTAATTGCAATTCGCATGTATATTTTGCCTAATTTATAGTAGGAGAACATAATAAGTTATAACCCATTTCCTTGTCTTGTCATAGTAGTGATACAGATTGAACTATATTAAAACATAAACATATTACATATTTACTGGTTTTCTTAGTATTATGAATATATTAAAATTCCACATTGATTACTAAGTATATCCACCATAAACACGTTGACCGATCGACGTGGTTCAGGTAAAAAAATAAAAGAAAAATATATATGAAAGAATATAACTCGTCGTTTTCGTGGTGAAAATAATCTCTCTTATAATTTACCTGGTGTATTGTGAGTTTACATCGTAAGTCTTTAACTTACTTTTGCCGATGCGAAATGCTTATCACGTTCGATAACTTTTGTAAAGACAGCACAATTCATTATTTTTTATAGTTTAGCTGGACTACTTCGGTTCTGCAAGTCTGGTTCTGTCGGTCTCATAGTAAATATTCTATATCCTGCCTAGGCCTAATCAATATACAACAAAAATTTAAATACGTCCAATGCTTCAGAACACTTTACAAAGAGAATTACAAAAATTTAAAAAATCATAGATTCGTATTTTAATAGTAATTTTACATCTCTCTACATATTTTTCAGTGTAAAGACAATTTTTTGTACTGTTTTTGATTATACTATAGATAGATTGTTTCGAAATTTTGAAATGTGGGTTGATACCCTTCACCACTATAGCGACAAGCGACTGTTTAAAGTTGCACTATTGCATTTTAAAGATAAATTTTCCATTTATTTTTAATATATATGAATATAATTAATAAACTTGATTTACTTGCAGTATTTATATTAAATTTATGTGGCTAAGGTAGCGTTGGATAATTGAAAACATGAATGAAGGTGATATGTCCCATTTTTGGAGTTCAGATTTATGCATGAGTCTTATTTTTAAGATTATTAAACAATTTGTTATTAATATTTAATTTTCAACAAATTTACTTATAATTTTTTTTATTAAAAAAACTTAATTAAAATTTTCGTTGTTGACAAACATGTCATGTAAATTATTTTTAAAGACAATTTACAAGACTCCTACATTTATGCGTAAACAATTTTTCAAAATTCGAATGTTGCGACGAAACCTTCATCAATTTACAAATATATTTTATAGGTGGGCGTGAGATTATTCTAGGGTGGGCACGGACCTCTTTCCCCTCTATTCCTGATGAACCCTTCTCTATTCCTGAAGAATTCCCATGAACAGAAACTGTTTTTTCCTGAGCATTTTTGATCAAAAATCTATTTGATTTTGTACCTGTGAAAAATTATGAAATTTATATAATATTCCAATAAATAATATAAACAACTGTTGTTGAACATTTGCATATGTACGTGAACAGATTAAAAGGACACACCCCTGATCTGTCTTATGTCATGTCACGAACGTTCCGCGTGATTTGCTTAGTTTATCGTTTCGCTACTAATTAATTATTTGCTACTAAAATATTGCGACGATAATTTCTGATATATATGTAGGTAGTTTGTTTACATTTTAAATATTTTACGAATTTATTGTATTATGATATGCTAATTAGCATTCAGAATAGAACTCACTGTATGGAACATTAAATGTCTTATCATTGTCCATTTGTTTATGTTATAGGAAATGTTTTGTTAGTGTTTTAGTGGCTTTTATATGTTTTTATAATATATTATTTATATATATATATATAATAAATTTTTAGTCTTCATAGTAAAAATAATAATAATAGTGTTCATTTTTTATTCATAAAGGTGTAGATTTTTATGATTTAGATGATGTTTTATTAATATAGGAATTGGAATTAGAATTAGAATCGATTAACTGAAGTAATTGTCCAAATGCTATTATATAAAATAAAGTGTTGGATATTCAAAATAATAACATAATATTTAAAATAATGAATAGAAACTTCTTCTTTTTACAACTAAATGAATATCTACACAATTTCTCAGAGTTATGAAATATATAAATAAAAATTAAGCGATTTCCTTTAAATTATTGTGATATATGAAAATAATTTCATTGAAGGGAGAATGTAGTTTTACATTTTGCAGTGGTACAATGTAGCATTCGGTAGGTTTGAGTGGCGCCGAGGCATGGAGGGGAAAGGCGCGACGGTCTGGTGTCGAGATTGTATGCGCGCGCGCACTCAGTTGTACGGGGTCTCGCGCCGCGCTTGTTGGTCTCTAACCCGTGACAATAATTTCATTTCGAGAAGCACTCTACGGGCGCTCGCGCTCGGCTCGCGACCTATGCCTGCCAACGTCTATGCGCCTCTCGGACGCCGTTAGAATGAAGTACCACTATCGCTGCATTTGGAATAAGGAGATAGTGTTCAATTCACAAAAACTTGTAAAGAGACGTTAGGTTCCCGTGGCCGGTTCCTGACACCCAACGACGACTATTGCTCGCACCACGAGGATTCCAGTTTCTGCAATACCACTGCCTATTTTAACGTGTAGAAGTAAAATTTAGTACTGTATTGTAGCAGTAAGAACATTTATAGAGGACAATTATATTGTTAATATATTTTGGAATTCGTGATGGCACTTGCAGATCTGTATGCTGGTACGTTGTTTATTGAAATGTGTCAATGTTAGATTGTTTGTTTTGATCGTGTCCTTTCGGAGTCGGCGATTGAGATTCGTTCTCAAGGTCCTCACGCTCCAATTCTTGTTGTCATTTCTCAATAAAACTAAATTATAGCTTATCACGGCATTAAATATTAAACGCTTTACCTTCTGCATATTTTGTAAGGTTATGCAGCGCTGGTTGCGCGCGCTGTTGCGTTTTGTCTACGAACTATGTATATATATATATAAACCAGTTTATCTGTCAAATACGAAACAAGATATTTATTTATTATGTTTTTTCGATCTATTTGACAACATTTTTTTATCATCATTTTGTAAATGGCGGTCACTAACAATAAATGATCAAGATAAATAATAATAATAATGTAAAAAAAACAAGTTATGATGCAGATTTAATGCACCCACATAACTTCAACTTATTTAGCATTGCGTAAAGGTTGTTTATCGATAATTTGCCTCGTTTATTCACGTGGCGCTTAACTTGTGTGTATGGTACAAGTTACTATAGCGAGTTTGTGTTTTGATGTTTCTAATGTTTCTTTTGATTACACTTTTTTTTTCTCTACAAAGCACTGTTGCAGTTCGTATACAGTTTGTCTAGAAGCAATAAATACGTGGAGCGAAATTTTTCCACGCCTGTGCCACGACCGACTGATAAACCAGTTGGCTTCCAAGGCGACCTCGTTCGCTGCTCGCCCAATAATTAAAGCGACTCATTGGCAACTTGTTTCCATTCCTACGCATATCGATATAGATTCTGGTCGGTCAGCGAGGAATTGATTAGTTCATATTGTATGGCGTATCGTTACAACAGAGTCACTTTGTTCATCACATTTTAATGTAGGAACCAAATTGATGTACTCCAGTACATCAATCATCCATTAATTATTTGTTAAATAGTTTTTTTTTCAATGATACAGACACTGTAATGAATATTAACTTTTTCGTTAATTGTTGTATTGTAATTTTCTTTTATTGTGCCATTATAAGACGCCTTGCGTTATTTATTATCTGATAAATACAACATTTTAAATGAGCTACCTCATTATAAAAAATGAATTATTTATTAGAATCAGCGAGAATAGTTTCTATCGTTCTCCGTTATAGACATTAACCTTAAAAAAATTAAACACAAAGCAACAGTTTCACGACGTAGATTCCAATTTATCTAGAGTGTCCAAGTTGAGGGCACCACGGTGAACTGTAGAAGATTGTGCAAGTTTATCGAGGGGTCAGCAGTTGGCGCACTCATCTTTCTTATCTTTGTCGCTAACTGTACACGATCTTTCAAAACATACGCGAATATTTTCAAAAATATATATATATGTTTTTAGTATTTTTAACCTAAACAATGGACTCGCGATGTCGTTTATCTTAAAAAGAAATCAGATTCGTGAACCCCAGACATTGTCAATTGTGATCAATTGATAGTAGTGTGTACGAGATCGTCAACGTAGCCAATAAAAATACCCTATCGGTTATTATAAACATAGTTTTATCTAATACATATTTAATGCTTTTGAAATGGCATAAGGAAAAACATGACATTTACAATTCCAAGTTGTAAGAAAACAATAGCTTAAGGGAATTTACTGATTTGTAACGATAAAATTAAAAAATATATATTTTTTTTCCTATTAAATATTATTTATTGTGTTCTATTTAAAGAATAATGGATGAATGATTTTAACCTTAATTATGGAATTCGCCTTGTTGTTATTTATTGGATTATAATAAGAGAGAAGATAGACAATGAAAGCTGTTTCTTGAGAAATCAATTTTATTAACCGATGGTGGTCGCTACAGTCGATTACATGTAATATGAGATAGTGCTTATTCAGCAGTCGTTTGTTTGTGGTATACTTTTGTTGTTTTTGTACGTTGTAATTGAAATGATAAGTACTGACTATGCAAATTAGGATATTTCAATATTTTATAAGCCCACTCTTTGTTCGGGCCAGTCGTGGCGTAGGGGCACAAAGTGTGACTGTAAAACCGGCTGGTTTTGGGTTCGATTCCCACTCGTGGGGTTGAAATATTTACTTTAATTTATATTTCTATTTCTTGCTCGTCTCTTCTTTATATTTTTATTTATTACTCTGGTGTCGTGGCCAAGCGCGGCGTTGAGTTTTGCCACTCAACACGAAATTCCCCCAAAAAAATCGGCAGAAAGTGGGGAACGAAGTCTCTTAACACTAGGTTCACTCTGCCTACCTTGCTGTGTGCGGGATACAGCGTGAAGCTGATTTATTTTGATTTTATTTTACTTTTTTTTTCTTCGTAGATAGGAATACCTAGGGTTATTATATTTCACTTATGCTTACTTGTTCCAAATCTTACTTAACCAAGATATTTAAGCTAGAGTTTACAGTATGTAGTTATGTGGTTATATAAAATCAACACTTATATTTACGTCAAACAGGACTGTTGTTTACTTAAATGACAATATTGTTTCGCGTATTAATAAAACATATGTTTATGAATATTTTAATATAAATAAATGTTTATCAGTCTTCTATGTATCTAACATTTGTTTTTCTTAGATGTGGTATTAATTTTTATGTCTATTGTGGTTCATGTATTTGTCACAACGTATCCCATATCATACATGTTTTCTCTTTCTTTGGCTAGTTTCGGTTTTGTACTCTTCATTAACATAATTAATTCATAATGTAAGCTTTCAAGTAGTTATTAAAATGAAACGAAAGCAGCCGGATTTGTAGTTAAATTAATTCATATCAATATTTATAATACAACAAACACGCGTTGACAATTGTAAAGGAGTATCAGTTAATCATAAATTTAGTAAAAAATGATTGGTTGCGTCACGTATTGTTTGTTTCATATAGGGTTTTTGTTAACGTATTGAATTGATTAAAATTAAGTAAGTTTACAGTTAGATAAGAAACTCAAAACTCCCCTTTACTGTTGTTTATCATCTTACATAGTCCCCGTTGAACATATATTATGTTTTGCTGGTAAATGTTATCTCTATCAAAATAAGTTCAATGAACAACTATATAATATAAATTATTGGTCTAAATTTAGTTTACTCGACATTTAAATATGATGTGACGTGTATATAATATTTTATTTTTCTTGTTAACAGAAAACATATTTCCTAACTGGTTAGAAGAGAAAGTGGAACTTTCAATATTCGAGAACATCCCCCAAGTGCCCGAGCGCGCGGAGGTGCCACTGGTGCCCCTGCCGGTGGCGGCGTACCCGCAGACCGCGCAGCCGACCGACGAGGAGCTGCTGCGCGAGTTCGAGAACGTGTACGACGCCGTCGAGCTCACCCACCTCACGCCGCCGCAGAGCCCGCCCGGCCCCGCCACGCAGCTGCTGCTGTCCTACGCGCAGCAGGCGCAGTGCGCGCCCGCGCCCGCCGACCACTGGCCCGTCGCCGCGCCCGCGCCCGCCGCGCCCGCGCCCACCGCGCCCTACGACTACGACGCGGCGTCGCTCGAGGAGCTCATCCGCCAGGGCGCCGCGCAGCTGGGCGCGCCCTCGCCGTGCGCGTCGGCGCGCTCGTCGCCCTCCTGCTCGCCGCGCTCCAGCACCGACGAGGAGTGGGGCGCGCCGGCGCGCGGCAAGCCCTACGCGCGCGGCGACGACCGGCGCTCGCGCAAGAAGGAGCAGAACAAGAACGCCGCCACGCGCTACCGCCAGAAGAAGAAGGCGGAGGTCGAGGTGCTGCTCAACGAGGAGACGGAGCTGCGCAAGCGGCACGCCGACCTGGGCGAGAAGTGCTCCGACGTGCAGCGCGAGATACGCTACATCAAGGGGCTCATGCGCGACCTGTTCAAGGCGAAAGGTCTCATAAAATAATTCCCTCGCACCGCCAATACCAAGAGAAAACGCACCGGCACTCGCCGCGGTCTATCGAATGTTCCTCGCGGGACGTAATGGAGTTAACTAAATTTTGATGACATAATTTAATATTCATTTAATTTCTAGTTAAGCTAGATAAGTCGTTTGCATTAAGTCTAATGTCGAGCAGCATTGTCACTCATGCCATTTGTCGAGGGCTATTTTAATATGTAACTTCTTCATAATTATCATAGATGGCGCTAATTTCACCATTCATTTTAATTACATTTAGATGATAGGTTGCATTCACTGTTATGAAATCGTGAACGTATATTTTTTGTAAAATTACAGCAGCGTTATATGTTATTATATTTCAAAGATTTATTATATTACCTGGAACACTATAGTTTTGGAATTTGATGTTTCATAAATTTTACTGTTCTGTTTTCATACAATATAAGGAATGCGACGGCGGAATCCTTGTTTTATTTTCTATGAGTCCCTAATTCTGACCTTTTACCACAAATAAAAAAAGCAAAACCTAATAAACTAAGATAATAAATATAGATTATTTAAACTATTTTAATATAACTATAACTTATGGGTCCAACATAAAATAAATGATTACAGAACGTGCCCAAATAAGCATACAATCACGTATAGAAACGCCACTTATTAACAATTATAATTTTATATCGCTCTTGACATGATTTATAAGATAAATCAATTGAAACTGCATTTTATGCTTCATAAACACAATTAAAATGTAAAATATTTTATTGTGATACAGTAGTATGCAGCTATACTTATATTAATTTCGATTGTAGTATGGCTGGAAAAGCGAAAGTTGCTTGTTACCCTTGTAATCGAGATAATTAGTTATTATTACTCAAGAATGTGTTGTTCAGATTGGTTTATGTGATAAAAATGCTTTCTCAACCGTGTAATATTTATATTTTATGTTGTAATTTGGATTATGAACATTTATTGTTTAATATAAACAACGCTTTTTTGCCCCTAAGTTGCGTATATATTGTATGTATACCTTAAAAGATTTTGACAGTTCACCTAAGGAGTTTTTATTCATTCTGTGCGTTTGAACAGTTACAGACAGGTACTCGGCCTCTTTATACAGGATGTAACTCGATCGACGGATCAACGGTGGTTTATGGGTAGAGGACTTCAGTACCTATCTATTTTATTCCCATATATTTTCGGTGTTTTTCAGTGGTTCATCAAATATTTAGGGATTTAACGAATCGGAAAAAATCAAATTCTTGAAGAAAATGGACAGTCAATCAATAGTAAAATACATTTAAAAATAACTAAATTTAACAAAATTTCAGGGGCAGTAAATTTACAGCGAAAAAATTGGCTAGTGATTTTTTTACCACTAGCTAGCGCGGTAGTCGGCGAGAACGGAGCGCCAAACGCTAGTCAGTATGAGAATTGACTATATTTAAATCGATTTCTTTAGGTATTATATCAATAACATTATTATCGATATCTTTAGGTCTATCCTAGCACAGGCCGTGTATTGGTTGAAACATATGGGTTGTTGGTTAATATTAACCTTCAGTGATAGAAGAAATATCGATTAATTTGAAATGATGATGTACGATGATGTATCGAACAAATACAGATCACGTACTTAATATAACTAAGTATTGAACACATAGTATGCACATATGCTACTAAAGAAAAATATGTAACAAATTGAAGAATAAACCTAAATTAGAAATAATTCTATAAAAAATATATTGCAACGTAGTTTAAGGACCAGTTTAGTTCATTATTTATCGTGTTTTGAGCGTGACAGTGAAATACCAATTTCATTCATTTCGCCAGTCATGTTGTATGAAAAACAAACAAAGAAAATTAATCGTTAGAAAAGAGATAAATTAACACAATTATAGAATATATTTAGGTAGAACGTATATATATATATATATATATATATATATATATATGTATCCGGTAAAAATAAAGTGTATTGGTGGAAAATTTGTGGAAATTAACGCGTGAAATATGCGTTGCTATAGCAACGTGTATGTGACTTTATACAGAAATATATAGAATGGACAACAAGTCGAACCGCCCTGAAGTTAGGTTTTGCTGAATTTTGCTCAATTCAAAAAATAATATTTTTTCAGGGTCCTCGAAAGAAAAAATAAGAACCCTTATAGGAACACCTTGTTGTCCGTCTGTCAATACCTTTTTAATTGAGATTGTGTTGAGATATTAAGACTAATTTCAGCTATGCAGTCTATGTCGTTCCATGGAGCCCAGAAGTTAAGCTTCTATTACCACGCAGTCAAAAGATATGAGCAATTATGTGTCGTTTTCCATTTATGGCGCGTAATCGAAACAGAAACCTATAGTGTAGTTTCCGTAGAATTTAGAACGAAGTAAGATTTCATAGAAGAAAATATTACAAACTTATATTTGTAGTTAATTTCATACAAAATATTTTTTTCATCGCATCATCAAAACCTATAAGGCTCCGGGGACCGCTAGTTTAAAATGAATGTCGTAATCAATAATTAATAAAGAGGCCTGACGTGGCGCGAGGCAAGTGTGCGACTGTAAATGCAACAGGTTGTGGGTTCGATTTCCTCTCGAGGATGAAATAATAAGATTTTCATTTATTCACTCTTGACAACGAGGCAGACGCGGCGTTAACGTTGAAAATATCTCAAGAATTCAGCAGACATTTTCCGGAGAACGGAAGTGTCTAAATGGGAACGCAGTGTTTCCCAGGTTGCCTCTGTCTACCATGCTATGTGCTGTTTAAAGCGTTAAGCTAATAAAAATGCCGCAAAATACTTACGCCATAGAATAGGACAAATAAAATAAGATACGTTAGATACTACTATTTAAATGAAGACACAAACCAAAGAGCTATAATTTTATCACTGGTGTACGTAAATGTGTAAGTAAGCATGTTCTGTGTAAACATACTTATTTACATTTAAATTTTAACATTAATCCAACAGCAAATTTAATTGTTTGTGTAATATTAAATGTATCTACTTTAATTACTAAAACCGGTAATTAAAGTTTATAGTATATAGTTTATAGAGCGGTTGGTCAAGTGCGAGTCGATGTCGCGGACTACGGGCTCTGTATCAATTTTATAGTTGTAGGTGGACGGGAAGTACAACTTATAGAAGTTTAAATTTAAGTGTGCAAATGCACATGTACGCCAATTTTCTATGAAATGAAGTACAATGTTTTCAGTGATATATTTATATTTTTTTTCCTTCTACTTAACATATTTGAATAACAGACAAATCTATCCTATAAGGGTTCCGTGTTCCTTATGAAGTACGAAACCCTAAAAGACCAGACGGCTACTCTTAAAGAGATAAGAAATAAAAAATTTGAAGGCATGTATATTAATCATGTTGACATTATCGTGACTCATGTGTCATGAGCGGCTGCGGTGAATGTGGGTTCAATTTTCACTGAGGGCAATTTCATTTTCTTTTCATTTTTGGAATACAAGGTAAGGTCTTTGCTAGCACGACCTATCAAATATATGTGTTGTTCCTTAAATAATAAAAAAAGGTAAATATTATGAGGTTTGCTTTTGAATAAAATTATGAACATTAAAAAAATATGAAAAAAAAAAACTTTAAGCATTTATTTTCATTATAACAATTATTATAATAATAAAGAAAATTAAAATATATGATTTTTTCTCGTTTGTTTTAATATTTATCTGTGGCATTTCATAAGGTCACCTGCGCTTTAGAAGATAACTTTGTTGGCTATGACTCTGAATTGTTGATCCGAGTTTGTCGCGATAATTTATGTACATAGCAACTCATATCGCACTACCTGCTTATATTTAATTGTTTGTAGTTTACAATATTGTGCAAATTCTAGCTACACGACAATTTATATAATCAAATTGAAATAAATTATGAAAGCTTATTATTAAATTATTTTGAGGCGTCGCACAAAGTGTGACTGTAAGCGTGTCGGGTCGATTCCCACTCTAGAAAATGAAATATTTATATTTTCATTGCTTCAGTACTTTTCTGGTGTTGAGACAAAGCGCAAAAAAAGCGCGAAATGCTTTCAAAATTCAACAGAAAATGAGGAATGGGTTCTCTTTACACTATGCTGTGCGTGGGATACAGTGTGAAGCTGAAAAAAAAATCAATAAAATATAAAAGTTTGTTAAAGTATTTTTAGTTAAATAAAATTTTCTACATATAGAAATACCCCAGCAAAGTACAAATACTGTACCCTATTCTCCACGGGAATTCAAAAATAGTAGATAGCCAGCTACATAAATTCGCAGTCCATATTGTTCGGATTTAATAAAGCCCCTCTTACGTTACGGCGTTCACGGAAAATGTTGAGATTTTATTCTTCCAATGGAGTAAATTGCTAGTGGTGCGGTCGCTGGTGAACTTAAATAGATATTAATTGATTTTGTAGAATAGTTTACTTATATTTTTCTATGTCACCCTAAATCATATTTAGTAATGAAAAATATTTTTGCTTTATCTGTAGTTTCTGTGTTTATTTGTGATAAAAATTAAGAAAGAGTAAAATTTACCCAAAAATAATAAAACGTATATTATTTTATCTCGGCATTAACCTAGAGAGTTAAGAGAACCCTGTGGAATTTGTCATACTCCATTTTTTACTTTTCTCACACTCTAATTCTCCTTGGCACACCGTTGGCAGGCCGTTTATAAGAAAGCGTGTACAGATTGGCCAAACTTAACACCGCGCTTTGCTAATCAAACTGAGGACAGTATCTATTTTAAACATACATATCAACAGTATGTATGTCAAAGTTTGTCAAAGTACGCTCTATGTACATTTATATTTATAAAATAGATATTTTTTGGTGTAACTTTCTTCTCATCAGACTTCTTATCAGACTGTCCCCAGTCTGATAAGAAGTCTGATGAGAAGAAAGTTACACAAAAAAAAGGAAACATTTTTTTTTTAAATTAATAATAGTTTTTAAAAAATATTCAAAAGTTAATATTATCATATACATTTAACCGCCAAAATTCTTAGGCACTATAAATATTTAATAAATTTAAGACAAGTAAGCATTCAGCGAGCTTATTTTAAAAGTGTCAACAGACGAGGACCCCGTGTCTATGGAATGCACTCTCCAAGCATTGAGGAGTTCAGTGGGCGCGAAAATACCGCAAATATCTTCAAGAAAAAAATCACAACCCATTCTTTATTATCAGCTTCACGCTGTATCCCGCACACAGCAGGGTAGGCAAAGGGAACCTAGTGTTAAGACTCTCCGTTCTCCACTTTCTGCCGAATTTTGGAGGCATTGCGTGTTGAGTGGCAGAACTGGCAAACAGCCGCGCTTAGCCTCGACACCAGAGCGAAGAAATGGAAATATAAATTTAAGTAAATATTTCATCTCCTCGAGTGGGGATCGAACCCACAACCAGACGGTTTTACAGTCACACTTCGTGCCACTGCGCCACGACTGGCCTCTCGATCCATTCTTAAATTTGTATATAAAATATATACTTAACTTCCACATAAAACTTGGATTAGATAAGATTATCAATTTGTATCTATAATTATGTAGTAGAGTTTTAAAAATAATAAAATATTATAACATTAATTACATCTTTAAACTAATAGATGATCTTTCGTGTATGGCAACAGGTGGTCGAATAAGTTTGCTATAATCGAGCGCTTTCAAATCCATAGATTATAATTTTAATATCGTGTAAACTATGAGCACTCTCCCTAAGCGTGATCTCGTTTACCTTTTCCTTACCTTATCTATCTATTTTCGAGTTAGTAATAAAATATTTTTATGTGTCCTGCAGGAAATATGACTGTGACGATACGAACGTCGCGTTGTTATTTTGTTATGACCTCTGTTCCACTAGATTAGTTCTAGTGGTGTAACGAAGTGAGTAGGTGGCGAAAATGAATGAAAATTAAAAAAAAAATAAATTATAGGTCAACTGGGTTTGAAAAAAAATTATTAAAATGCCAGTTTATATTATTTAAGGTACGATAAGTAAATGCGAAACATAGCACGGCTATCTTATATAGGGAACGATGTAAATGTAACTAAATATCAAATTATGTTTTGTTTCTGATGGTCTTATACTGCTGTGAAGAATAAAGAAACGAAGACATAAATTGTGATCTCGTAGGTAAGGAAAAAATCTATCATAACTAGTGTGTTTTGGATATATTATTTATTGACTGGTAGTGCAGTTGTACCTCAGATTTTTTGTTTCTTGGTCGTTGGTTTGTAACTGTATGTCACACAGGTTCACGTGACTGTTCATAATTCTAGAAAATGAAAACACAAAATTTTCCACAATCTGCTGTATCTAATCTATACAAAAAATATTGTTAAACAAATATGAATTTCACTTGTATAAGTATATCGTAAATGCCAAAAGTACATACGCTTATTTGCCACAGATAATATGGTTGAGTCCAGAGTCCTAAACTTAAGAGGGAGGTCTTAGAAAAGGTTTACGTTTTCACTTAAATTTGGGTTGTAATTTATTCTTCCATAAAGAAACACTTCGCTCATATTATAAGTATTTTTTCCTGTCGTAAGTTTTATATAAGCTCATATTAAGTAATGTTCAGGCCAGTCGTGGCGCAGAGTCACAAGAGTGTGACTGCAAAGTAGACAGGTTGTGGGTTCGCTTCCCACTCAAGGAATTAAAATATTTAATATTTTCTTTTCTTCGCTTTGGTGTCGAGGCCTCCAGAATTCGGGGAAATATGTATAATGATAGTGTTTAATGGAAACGGAATGTCTTAACACTAGGTTCTCTCTACCTACCTTGCTATGTGTGGAATACAGCGTTAAGCTGCGAAATAAAAAGTTTCATATATGTATTCTTGGTTGGTTTAAGCTTACGTCAAAAGTTTAGTTAAAATTTAATCTGGGTACTAACGATTAACGATTGAGGAAAATATATCTATATATTAATATATACATAAATATGTATGTCTATTTAATTATGACTATATAAAAGGCGTAACGCAATAATGTACTTTACATAAAAATGTTAGGAACGCCGGAGTATTACCTAACGTACGACCAGACGTCCCGTTTTGAAAGGAACTGTCCTGTTTTTCGCTCGTGTGTCCTGGTGTCCTGAAACATGCCGGAACGTACAAATGTGCCGTTTTTTCCGGAATACCGTGTAAATTTTGTCGGTCGGTTATTTGTTAAAGGTAACTGAATGGAAAAAAAAATAAAAATAAATCAGCTTCACGCTGTATCCCGCACACAGCAGGGTAGGCAGAGGGAACCTAGTGTTTTTTTAGACACTCCGTTCCCCACTTTCTGCCGAATTTTGGAGGCATTGCGTGTTGAGTGGCAGAACTCAACACCGCACTTAGCCTCGACACCAGAGCGAAGAAAATGGAAATATAAATTTAAGTAAATATTTCATCTCCTCGAGTGGGGATCGAACCCACAACCAGTCGGTTTACAGTCACACTTTGTGCCGCTGCGCCACGACTGAATGGAATTGTTCTTAAAAAAAGTCGAAAGTACAATGCCGCCCTAAAATACCGAAAGCACAACCTAAAAAACGAAAACCACTGTCCTCGTTTTGAACCGAACGAAGAATGCTCTCCGCCTAGCGTGGCTTCGAGTGCCACTACTACCACAGTACATGTAATGTTTCGAATATGCCAGAGAACGGAGTGTATGATGGAGATGGAAATGGAGAGTGTATGTGTACTCTAGCTAGTATGGACACTCCGTTCTCTAGGTAGGGTAACAGGGACGTGAAATGGAATTAGCATGGCAAGAATCATGAATTCCACGTGAATGGACGCGAAGTTGCGGGCAGCAGTATACACATATTATGTGGAGGTTATTACATATTTAGATTACCTAAATATATATAGGGAAAATGTTTATGGAAAAACTATTGTTAATAAATCTTTATAGAAATATTATCTAAATAATATATATTTTTAATTTTACACAAAATTAATAAAATAATTGACACCATCGTGGCATGGCTATAAGCGTGTGAATGTAAACGCGACAGTTGTAGATTCGATGATACATTTGATGTTTTCATTTCCTTGCTCTGGTAACGAGGTAGGACGCAGAGTTGAGTTCCGCCACTCAACACTCAATGCCTCTGGATTTCGGCGGAAACTGGAGAACGGAGTGTTTTAAGAACAGGTTCCCATGTTCCGTTTGCCTACTTTACTATATGCACAACACAGCGAGAAATTAAAAAAAAGTTATAAAACCAAAAAAAAGGTCCGCTTCATTTCATAAAAAAGTCACTCAATCAATATTGAAGTTGAAACGCAAACATGATTTCAGTACAAAAGCCTATGAAACGGGCGATGTTCATACCATAAAGGAAGTGACTTATTCTGTTTAATTTTGCTCGCTCTATTCAAAGCATAATTGACTCCATTTATTTTTCTTAAATTATGCTTTAGTCAAGGTAAAATAAATGAATAATAATAACAGTATATAGTTAACATAACTCGTTTGACTGCTCAAAGGGGAAAACGTTATAATATTATACATACTTATATATATCTTATTTGTCAACACAATATGAGCGAAATTATTTTAGATGTTATTACATTGTTTATTGACAATTTCTACCGTAATAAAACCACGCCACCATATTGGTGCAGTGGTGTCTCAGTGTACGCGACGAAGTCTGTGTATTCAAATCTCAGTTCCATAAATATTTTTATAGGTGCTAACTTGGTTAACAATATCTAAATGAGGCTAAACTATCTGGCTGATAACTAATGGAGTATTTTTTTGTGTTTAGACACTCCGTTCATCCCGTTAATACTCAATATAACTCAATATAACAGTCAATAAACTTAAATTAACGTTTTTTTAAGATTGTAATATATAAATGAAATAATTGTATTACGTATACATCAAACAAACAACATATTTAAAAAAAAACTGTAATATTACAACTTTCAAGTATATACTTATCTGCATATTTGTCCTTCAAAATAAAATCCATGAAAGAGCGACATACAGAAATCAAAGGGCGATGCTTTCCTAGAGTATTTTATAAACTGGGTTTACGTCTGCGAACTGACTAAGTAATACATGTTAAGAGAGTGATTGGTGACCTGCATGATCGATGCGGCTCGACGCGGGGACGTGCTCGCGGCTCCACTCCGCGGATTATCGGGACCTACCGGTACCTACGACTCGAGGATGACATCGTTCATGTATTGATTGAACCTAAATAGGTGAGTTGTAATTATTTAGTTTTTTACGTTTTTTTTATAAAATGTTATTATTGTTTCACTTAAAGTATTTAAATATTATAATATAATAATATGCTTCACGTTGTATCCCGCACATAACAGGATAGGGGAACGATGTGTCTTACACTCCGTTCCTCACTTTCCGCCGACTTTTATGAAGTATCGCGTGTTGAGTGGCGGAACCCAACGCCGAACTTGCCTTGATACCAGAGCGAAGAAATGAAAATATTAATATATGATAATTCATTTTCTTGAGTGGGGATCAAACCTACAATCTTTGTATTACAGTTACACTCGTTCCCCTGCGCCACGACGGCCTCAATTTTTTTCTAATAACATTTACATAAATTAAGAAATTCACTTTAATTATTCGATATTCACTTTAAGTATTCCATTGAAATAATTTGGTGATATATATTTAGAAACTCTGATGTGGGTGTAGTAATATGACCTCTGTGGTAGTGTCGGTCGTGCACAACTTCTATCCCTCTATAAGAATATTTTAATTAATTTCGTTTTATAGCAAATATGATATTTCGACGCTATGAAGGTGTACAATTTACCTTACATTAAAACTTTTCCATTTTAAGCCAAAGTGTAAGGCTATTGTATATTTTAGCATGTTATAACTTTGGTCGATTGTTAGATAAAATTGAAATTTCCTCTCTATATTTAAGCTTGCTAATCGGTATTTATTATTTTTTATGAAGTGTATTAGCACTTATATTTAAATCAACTTCACGCTGTATTAGGCAGAGGGAACCTAGTGTTAAGACGTTCCATTCCCCACTTTCCGCCGAAATCTGAAGCACGGCGTTGAGTTCCGTCACTGAACACGCGATACATGTTCAGTGGCGGAACTCAACGCCGTGCTTTACTCCGACACCAGAGCCAAGGAATGAAAATATAAATTTATATAAATATTTCACATCCTCGAATAGGGATCGAACCCACAACCAGTCGCGTTTACAGTCACATTTTGTGCCTCTGGCCTCAAAATGTATTGTACATATGAAATTATAGGTATGGTAGGTTGATTTTTCATCAAACAATTATATATTACACTTTGTGTGTACTCCCCGGACCTTACTCTAACAGATTATAATTTTTTTTCCGAAATTTGGATAGTTTCTTGTAAAGGAAAAAAATCAACTCAGATGGGGTAGCCCAGACCGCCATCAAAGGTGTTATTTTATTCATCCGTCCGAATTATTATTTTAGTGAAGGGGTCAATGAAATATCTATGATATAGCAAAAGTGCATAAATAACAAGGTTCATATTTTATTAAATAAATATTTTAATGTTAAAAAATAATTGACTTTTTCTTCATCCCATACCAAACGCCAATTTCATATGTAAGAACTTAATATTTACAAATAATCTAAAACCAATAGTATCCCAGTAGGTACATATAATAGCATAAGAATTTCAGAGATGAAATACGGATCAAAAGAATCACATATATAGAATGAAGAGCATGCCGCCTTATAAAGGAATGTTCTAATTAAATATTCAAAAGGATCAGCGACTTCTATTGAAATAAATCTTTTAATTCGTCTATTTTCTTTCCTAATTCATACACAAACATGAATAGATGAAATGAAGATATAAAAAAATCTTTTAATTTCTCTTCTACATAATGTTCTGTATATCCTATACAGTATATGTATGTAGGTATCTTTTATTTGATGATATTAGCTCTAACTATTTTTCACGTTTTTATATTTAATCGTTAACTTTTTTATTTTTATAAGACACACCACACACACACACACATACAGTAAATTAATTTAAAGTAATGGACCTTAATTAAGTAAAACTAGAGATGCTTTTAAAAACTTGATTAAATATTTAAGAACTCAAAGGAATACGTTGTAGCAGCGCAGTTAATAACGGTTCAACAAAACTATTTTAACATTCAGTCTCACAAAGTATAAACATTTACGATATTGATGCGAGTAGCCAAACTAGATTAGAATTTTTATTGCACAAATGTATTTACTAAATTTTCACTATTAAATTATTGATTACTATAATATATTCTGTCCATTGGCCAGGTCGTGGTGTAGAGGCACATAGTGTAACTGTAAAATTGACTGGGTGTGGGTTCGATCCCCACTCGAGAAAATAAAATATTTACTTACATTACATTTATATTTTCTTTTCTTCGCTCTGATGTCGAGGCATTGAGCGGCGTTGAGCTCCGCCGAGCACTCTACACGCAATGTCGGCGCAGAAGTCGGTGTTAAATATCATCTCACCACACAAAATATCTTATTAATATTAGTTTTACGTAAACAACTTTTTGATGTCATTTTTCTTTATAATTTTTCAATCTTTAAAAATAGCAGTGATATTGTTGTTAAGTAGTAGTGCTGATCCGTTTCAATTTTGTGTTCTTATTTTGAAATGTGGACCATTAATCAACATTACCTAGTTGTAATCATTTAAGTTAGAAACTTCGTAGTTGTGACTGACATAGAAGTTTTCCTTTAAAATGACCCTAGCGAAGTTCACAGGGAACACATGAACCTAACTAATTAAGTTAGCGAACTTAGTGATTTTACCCTATTAATCGAACGTTTAAGTTTTCATCTAACGCTGTTTAATGTAGTTGTGCTCTAAGTCACAGTAATAGATTCATATAAACATATAAAGACAACTTTTTCACTAAATATAATATATACTTTTATTACAAGAGAAATACAATTTACATTTTTAAATATAAATTGTTATCAAAAATAAAAATTAAAAATATAAAAAGAAAACACTCTTCAGAGGGTGGGACAAGGGTCCGAGTTATCAGTAGCTAGGGCTGTAGAGAGAAATCTCCTCACAAGACACGCCGTCTCAAGTAAAACTGCTTTCTGCATCCGGTTCTTGAACAGCTAAGTGATGCCTTCTCTTACTCTTAAGATGTTGGTAAGTGCGAAGGAATGAAAATATAAATTTAATTAAATATTTCATTTCCGCGAGTGAGAATCGAATTCTTACTTAGGTCCAATATCTAGACCACAAGTCCAGCTCTCTTCAATACGTCTCCATTACAACTGTCATCTTTAGGCACCAATTTAACGATGTCATCCGTGGCCAACACGACCTGTCCGCCGTCTTCGGCGGCCACCAAAACCTGTGTCCATCTCGGGCCCTTCCCCAACAGCTCTATGACATTCGTTGCCCACTCTCAGTTAGTCCCATTCTGTGGTAATAATTAATTACGAGATGTCATCATGCTAACATATCTAGGTATGTAGGTATGTAGGTATGTAGGGGGGGTATGTGAGCCTAGGCTCACATCCCCCCCATCCGGGGGATACGCCCAGTAGCACGACCAACAACTCCTTTAAAAAAAGTTTCTAACCTAACTTGTATTTAAGAACCGCTAAATCGATGTTGCTCGAATATAGGAATGTAGACCAAGATCTATTTATTTTACACATTACCGGAATAGCGGGTGCTTTATACAATACCTAGGATTTGTATTGATTACCAAAATAAAGTATGAAATGGACAATAATTTTATAATATTTCATACATGGCCTGGGTGCCCGAGATATTCCATACTAGGGCTGTAAGGAATGTCAAATCATGTTTTTAACATTAACCAATACAAACGCGAATACAAATATCTACTAACCGACATTTGCGAATGCGAATTTTCAGTTTTTGTTCAAATTTGGCGACAAATGTGGGCAATGTGGCACGTCTCGTTCGAACGGGGTGTGCTATTTGTATATAGTTCCGAGAATTGCCGAGTTAATTGTGAAGCTTCATTGCTCAAAGTAAAGAAAAAAACTAAACGATAAAGTAAAGACTGATAATGTGATTTTACGAGATTAAGTTATTTTTTCTTGTATTAAAAAACAACCTACTGTTCTACTTGATATTTCTATTTTTTTTCTTAAACAAAAAATTATAAATGCGTATGTATTGACATAGAATAGTGATGCGACGAATATTTCCACTCGCTTTCGCGAGCATTTGCATCCACATCGGCAATCTGAGGTATGTATATCTAAAATAAATCAGCTTTACGCTGTATCCCGCACACAGCAGGGTACGCAGAGGGAATCTAGTGTTAAGACACTCCGTACCACACTTTCCGCTGAATTTGGGAGGTATTGCGTGTTGAGTGGCGGAAATACAAATTTTAATAAATAATTCATTTCCTCGAGTGGGGATCGAACCCACAACCGTCGCGTTACAGTCCCATTTTTGTGTCCCTGGGCCACGGCGGCCTCATATCTAATGTATGTATGTATCTGATGTATATGACTAGTAACGTACACGTAAATAAAAATAAAAATAAATTAGCTTCACGCTATATCCCGCACACAGCAGGGTAGGCAGAGGGAACCTAGTGTAAGACACTCCATTCCCCACTTTCTGCCGATTTCTGGAGGCATTGCGTGTTAAGTGGCAGAACTCAACGCCGCGCTTTGCCCCGACACCAGAGCGAAGAAATGGAAACATAAATTTAAGTAAATATTTCATCTCCTCGAGTGGGGATCGAACCCACAACCAGTCGGTTTTCAGTCACACCTTGTGCCACTGCGCCACGACTGGCCTCAACGGCCTAACGTATACGTGATGTGCTATATATAGGTGTATATGACTAGTAACGTATACGTGATGGGCTATATATAGATTTATGTTTTAGGTATATCTTTACGAAATTTGGATTAGTCGCCTGGAAGAGTTCCTGGAAGAAGTGTGTAATAAAAACTTTTTATTTTACCTTTTGTAATATATATATATATTATTGCAATCTACAAATAATTATTTAAAGAAAATACGTATACACATAATACATACATGCAAATAATGTATCTATGTAAGTTTATTGAATGTTCAGTTTATTGTCCATTTCATTTACGTATGTCACTGTGAACTTTAAAAAACTTTTTTCAACTATTTGCCTATCTGTCGAGGTTTTAATGGAAATGACAAATGAACTTTAAGAATATACCTCCGTCGTAAAGTATATATATATTTTTATTTTTTAATTAGTTCCCAGTATTTTTTTAGCTTCATGATATATTCCACTAATGTAAAGACACTCCGTTTTTTATTAAGACATTTCCGTTCCCAACTTTTCGCCGAATTCGTGATGCACTGTATGTTGAGTGGTGGAAACTCGTTATCAGAATAAAGAAATGAAATATGAAATATTTCCTGAGTGAGAATCGAACAAACACTTGTCGCGTTTATAATCTCACGCTTGTGCCTCTGCACAGCGACGACGGGATTTGTCTTGTAATTATTTTTTTCTACAGTTTCCACTTGACCTGAAATGTTAAAATACCTATATAGAAAACATAATCATACGTAATGAGTATTGGCATATCATGCCCGCAGTATGCCTTTAGTATCGAAAATGTTAATAAATAGAAAATAGTTAATGCTTATAAATATTTTTTTATAGATAAAAAATATATGTGCGTAAAATAATTAACTTACTAGAAATTAACCTAACTTTTTTACTGCCATAGTATCCTTGCAGGCCGTGTCCTACTTAATCTTAGAGTCAAGGTTAAACTCGGTATGGTATCGGACTCATGGGGGGGATTTTAAATGACGTTTCTAAATAAAAGTATATTGTTAACGAGTATTTCAATTTTCATACAGGCAGATGGTCTTATTGAACGTGGTCATATTGAGCTTTAGATATACAAAGGAAAACAAGAAGAAGACAATGATACAGTGTAAAGCAAAAATGTTTGCTGTCTCATTTTTTTTTATTTTCATTATTAAAGAAATGACGACGATGGAAGTACTAAAGTTTCATTATATATTAACTGATTAACGATAATTTCATGATATTTTACTGACCAGCCACAGACCAACATAGATATACAAATGTAACAAACTTTCCGCAATTCAAAAATTGCTAAATAAATATATTTATTTGTTTTAATATCCTTTAAAAATAATAGATGAATACTACACAAAACAAAATATAATACGTTGTAGAGGAAATTAAGTAAACTTCAGGAGGTTGTCGGTAGGAATTTTTCAGAGTTATTAATATAAAAAATAAGGAAGCTTTCAGTACTAATATAATTCATCAAGCTAACCCTTTTGAATGAATTATATTCATTCAAAAGGTTTTGAAGCGTTTTCGATTTGGAAGGTAGACTTTGATACGTACCTCGCCTAGGTAAGGTAAGGACGTTGCAAAGTGAAAGACCCGTGATATTGGTGAGCGGATGCGGGGTGGCGCACCCGGGGGAGAGTCGCACGGCGTGACCGGGGCGCGGCAGGTGAGGGGGGAGAGGGGAAGGGGGATGGCGTCGTGCAGGGCGGCGGGTGGCACGTAACAAGTGAAGCGGCCCCGGGAGCAACAGTCTGCCGCAGCCCGGCCACGCGGCCTCACACGCTGTCACAAGTGCTGATCCATCGGCACTCTGCCGCCCCGTAGTCCAGCGCTCCCGTAAGTAGCTCTATTCTTTAGTAGGGCCCATCTCGGTTACGTAGAGGCGCGGAGTGGCCGCCCGCGTCGTAGCCGCACGCGCCGCGCTGGCGCTCCGTAGCGCGCCGTAGCAGTGCACGTTCCCCTGACGGGTGTCTGTCACTACAACGGCTTACCTGTTGAATATGTTGCCATATTAGATAATGTATTGTTGACACAAGTACCTGTACGTCGCTTGATAATTTAATATTTTTTATTTACTTAGTTGAAATGTTGTTTTAAGGTTTACCAGTTTATTTATAGCTTTTAGTAATTTTATTTATTTACATACTCACTTTGACTAGCACAATCCCGTGAATAATTTATTTTATAAATTATTTATGAAATAAGTTTTCAGTTGTTTCTTGAAATAACTTTATATTTGCTATAATTATAACTACAACCTAAAATCAAATATTTCACTCATTTTGATATTTCATATTATTTTTCCTTTGCCCTATAATTACAATGCAATTTAAGCTTTTGAATTAATTATAGGTATATTAGCTGAAAAATGTTTTTTTTTAATTTATCTTTGATATTTTATTTATTATTCAGTTGAACAAAGAGAAACAATACAAGATGCCAACAAACAACAAGTAATTTCTATAATCCGTTATACGGTCTAACTTTCGGAGCTTGAATTATTAAACCACGTGGGGTATAAAATGGTATGGCTATAAAGTATGACTTGAAGTACTACTAAAGACTCTGTGTGTACCTGTATAATATTTTAAGGTAATAAAATCATCTTACGATATAAATATACCATATATTAATAACATTAAAAAATAAATATAGTAGTCGTTTGTAAGTATTAAGATATTAGTATTTCTTCCATGTTTTAAAATTACAATAAAATCAATTACCACTTTTTTTTAAATTCAAATAATAAACATAGCATAAAAATAAAACAAAAGCAAGTTAAGGGCGCCTTTGAGCCTGAAATAAAAAATTGCGATCATTTCGATCCCATTAGCTTTTAGGGAGTGAAGTGTTTGGACTGTAAAGATATAGAGAGTTCATCATTTAAATAATTAAAATTCCTAAATAACATTATTGTGCACAGTTATATTATACTATTTTAAAATTATTATTTTAAAGTATTATGTATACTTTGTAAATCAAAATTAGCTTCACGCTGTATCCCGCAGCAGGGTAGGCAGAGGGAACCTAGTGTTAAGACACTCCGTTCCCCAATTTCTGCTGAATTCTGAAAGCATTGCGTATTAAGTGGCAGAACGCAACAGCGCTTTGCGTCGACACCAGAGCGAAAGCGGCGCCACGACTGGCCTCATGTATACTTTGTGTACAATAATATACTCGTGTGTTTTAACTATCGGTAATTTTTCTTAGATAGAGACGTTCCTTGCCAGTGATCCCGAAATAAGCTTAGGCATTAAGCAAGTTTCCAGTTCCCTTACTTCTGCTTTATGTAAATTTATTTTAGCATATCAATGAATACATCACGTTTATCAGATGACAGTGATTTGTGAGCGGTCGCTTTTTTCTCTCATACGGTTAATGTTTACACAACACAAGCACAACTTTTGTGGTATTTCCTGCTATTCCAACAATATTGCTTGAAATAAAATTGTTTTACATTTTGTTATAATGTGGCAATTGTGATTTGAAAGTTATTGGAGTTAGCGATGAAACGTAATACGACCTTAGCTTTCCAATGGGTACAACTTGAGTAGAAAATATAACTATTTTCTTTTCTAAGATTTATTTTTTATTTTCTAAGATGTTTTCCCTAAAGCTCAAATTATAAATTTAAGAAAAATTTTCAAAGCCAAAAACAATTTTGGTTTAAGCGTATAGCATCCTTAAACCAAAATTGTTGCTATAATGTAAAGAATATAATATTTTTTTATTGTGTTTTAAGTAGATACTAGTTTTAATTATCGAGACTAAATTTCTGAGGCTCATTTAATTGCAACCGTGGAGTTTTATTTCATAGAAGCTAGCTAACAATTTATACGAGGAACAAAAAAGAAGAAAATACTTTATAGAGATTTTTGTTTGTTTTGAACGTAAAGGACGAAAAGATGAAAGAGTATTCACGAGTAAAATCATTTTAGCACTTCTTTTCTTTTCACATTAAGGAGAGAGAGGAGATCCCTTTATTAGAAGCTTGTAATTTCAAAGATAAACATTGCCAGTCTGCTAATAGTTTGTGATGAAATCTAGATGCACCTTTATAATTCTACGCTGAGCTGAGCACGGTATTGTACATTTTGCTACAGCAGAAAACTTGTTATAAGTTACAGTTCTAGTCTTGTGCAGATTAAACACCAACTTTGAACTAAAAACATGGAAAAGTAACGTTCTGAAACTTATACTTCGTTACCTTATATAAATTATTTATTATTGTGCGGTGTTATAAAATGGTACGCGTTTGTATATTAAAATACGTAACTGAAATAAACTTCACGCTGTGTAGCGCACACAGCAGGGAAGGTAGAGGGAACCTTGTGCCAACGCTGTGTATGTTAACAGGCAAGAAAACCAACAGACAACAACAATATCTAGAAAGGAAATAAAAGTACTAAATGACTTTTAATGGTTCACTGGTATATATTTTTTGATTTCCACAATTAAGGTACGAAATAAGCTATTAAATTTTTTTTTGTTGCTACGACTGCCATATTTTAACTTGAGAGCTGAGCAGCATGTTGTTAATGTTCGGCTGAAGCTCCAACAAAGAGATAAGGCTAAGTGGCTCCTGATACTCCAGACAGTAAAGCAAGGCTTATCTTTAAGGGGGGTGGGTGTACTTAAAAATATTTTAAATTCTTGTCACTTTTGTTTTACTTACTAAATATTTTTTTACCTATATATTGGCAATATTTTTATATATGAAAATATTGATACAAACTATTCAAAAATTGATAAGACAAAAGGAAATATAAAAAATAAATCAAGAGCTTTTTAAATATTCGTTCCGTGAAACTTATTTAACACAAAGAAACTTAAGAACAACACAAAGAGAGTTGCGGAACTCAACACCGCGCTTTGCCTCAAAACCAAAGCGAAGAAATGGAAATATACATTTAAATAAATATAAATTACTAAGAAAATGCCATGAAATTGAAATATTTTGTGTATAATATTCTCATTTTGTGTCTCACTCTAATGATTGAAATGTAGCCCACGTTATACGTATTAGAAACTTAGATCAAAATAGATTTAGAAAGACCGCGAGCTACAGATAAGTTCGTGTTCGTTTTAATCTGTTCATATGAAGTGAACGTGATTCCTCTTACCAGTGTTCTTGTGGGAAATCTACTTTAGGATGTTTGAACTAGGAGATAAAAGATGCTGTAATATTCAACATTATTTACTATTCAGTCTCTCGCTCAAATGCATTGAAACAATTAGACTATTTGTAAAAGAAATATACTCATTAAAAATAATTTAATGTATACATACAGTAATTCATCAATAATTAGTTTTTTATATTTTTAATAACCAGACTTTTTGACAAAAAAGGATACATTTTTTATTATAAAATGGTCGTGATTTATATATAGTACTATGAGTTATAAATAATATCGTTAAAATACTGTAAGTTAAAAATCAAATCACCTTCACGCTAAATCCGTTCTCCGTTCCCCACTTTCCACTGAATTTTGGAGCACGCAATGTGCTAAGTCACCACGCTGCGTTTTTAACTCTAGAGCTAAAACTAGAGCGAAGAAATAAAAATAAGAATTGGAATAAATATTTTATTTACTCGAGTTGAGATCAAACCCACAACCAGTAGATTTTACAGTCACACCTTGTGCACCTGTGCCACGACTGGCCTCTACTATAAGTTACTTACAGATTTAAAAACATCAATGAAAATAAACTAACAAAAGAAAAAAAAAACCCAATTCACCTCGGAAGATATATTACAGCCGTGGAATTTCTAATCGTTAAAACCCAGTGAATGTACGTGAGGCATTTCCGATTTAGATCATGAAATGGATTTTGAAATCTCAATTTGCGTCGCCTCAATTGTTCACTTTAATGACCTGCTTGCTTTACGAACACTCCGCCTGTTCTGTTTGTTCCCAGATTTTTGTTATTTATACTGATAAGGTCTGTTAAGAGACAGACACCTAATTGAGGGAGTCAAATGCGACACAGACAGCGAGCTCTGGCTGGTATGAATAATTTAGAACTTCGTTTAGAATTTAAATGTGGTTCATTAATGTCATTAACAGGATTTATTACTTCAATTCAATCATTATGTATAACGCAATATGAATTTGAGTTTACTTTTTTCATTATTGTTTTTTTCTTTTAGACCTCGTCGTTTTAGAAAGATTTTAATATAACAAATGCTATATATTTTTTAAATAAACACCAGAAAATATTATTTAACTAAGTAAACTTTTCATGTAACAGTTTTAAATATTATACTATAACAAATTTTAATGGAAAACCGAAAGACAAAAGGAATGACTAGCTCTTGCTTGAAGCTTTGTACCGTTGCGTTGCTCGGAATACAATTTTTATTCATTGTGTCGCGCATTTATTCCGAAACAAAAAGAAAAAAGTCTCGAGGCTGTTTCTCCACACCTTTTTTATTTTACACTTAGAATTTATATATTCTATTTTATTATTAAAATGAATTTTTTGAGTCCTCAAAAGTAAATAGGACTATTTTCGCTAATTAACAGTTAAAATAAAAGATCAGTTTCACGCTGTATCCTACATATATCATAGTACGCAGCAGGGCACTAGTCTGTTCCGCAGTTTCCGCCGACTTTTCCGAGGCAATGCGAGTTAAGTAGCGGAATTCAACGTCGGTCTCAGTTGGCCAGAACGAAGAAATAAAAATATTGATTACAAAATTATTAAAATGTTATTCCGGACTTAGGAAAGAAAAATAGTTTCATCCAAATTCCAGATAAGCGAAAATTCCCGTCTTAGTTTGCCCGAGCGCTTCGAAGGTTTCCAAAAAGGCGTGGGTTCAAATACCGCTAGGATCATTTTTTTATACGTTTTCTTAAAAAGTATAACAATATTAATAAATAATAAATTCCTTCTAACGTCACACCCTTGCCTCCCTGCTGCACGACATCCTGATTTTGAACGGCTTTATTTTGATTCATTCATTAGTATCCGGTATCATAATTTGGCAGGCTCCGCAAGTGGTCAAGGGTAAAGCGTTGTACCAATCAAAATAATTGTTGTAATCCAACCACCCTCCCGCCCTGTGTCCGAGCTGGGGATGATCGGCCGATTTTTATCGCTCTCGTCCACGTGGAAAAGAGCTTTTCATTTCTAACATTACTTTTCTATTGCGACTGAACTAAATCGATATTGATTACCCCTTTCCCATTCGACTAAAAGATTATGGAATCAATTCATTTTTATAATAGCAATTTTTTACACTTCGGGTAAATTTTCGTTTTTTAATATTTGATAGTGCTAAGAACAATATGGCATACAGCTTTGTGTAGATATGTTTATTTCGTTTGTTTTCAAATAATTTCTATAAAGATTCTTGATTTTATGTACGCTTCTCACGGTAATTAAAAAAGTATACAATATTGGAGAAGAAAAAGAAACTAGGCGACTCAATCCATCTCTAATAATTTCACTTTTCATTCACCTAGATAAATGTATTGTGTTTATATTTATATAAACAATTATTTTTTTTTAATGAAAAGATTATTTTATTTTTCTATGCTTTTCATTAATTACAATTTAAACAAAATAAAAACCTAGTAATTATAAATAAAATTATAATTTAAAAGCATCTTTTGATATTGAGGTACACATATTTATAAACCATCCCGATTATAAGAGCTACTAATCGATGCTAGGCTGTTGGAGACAAGTCGTGGCATACGGGCACAAAATGTGATTGTAAACGCGATAAGTTGTGGGTTCGATTAACACTCGAGGAAATTAATTATTTAATATTTATAAATTTTTTGCTCTGGTGTCGAGGCAAAGTGTGAAACTGTTTTAGGTTCAATTCATTAACAAACGAAGAATTGAACCTACAATAGTGAAACAAACGCTGGGCGTGATACAAATTTAAAGTAAAAGAGGTAAGTATGTACTTATGTTATATTACTGGAAAACTGAGACTTGGGATTTGTGGTGGTAAGGAGAAGTTTGCAAATATATTTACTTGTGTATTCTTTATAAAATCTTATAATTACATTCAAAATATATATTAAAAATGTTTAAACGATTAATGTGATATTTTTATTTGATATAAATTAATTATATTCCAAAATTTATAACACAATATTTATGTTACTTCTTTCATTGCTTATATATTATAACCTAATTCTCGATATTCGATCCATTAATCGAATATTAAAGTAGGCACCTAAATTACTGTAGTGTCACTCCTTAGTCATTTATTTAAAACACCTTTTCGAGCCACTTAGAAGTTCCTATACCGATTGTGCAATGCAAAATATTTTCCAACGTTAAAAAAAAAGGTTTATGGGTGTTAGGCAAAGTGTATGTAAATGAGAGGTCGTCGGGTTCTATCATAGAAATAAAGAGCCTGTGATTTGTCGCAGCTTTCTGTCGGGCTTCAATTTAAATAGAAAATATAGAAAGTAATATATTGTATTTACCTTCATAAGAGAAAATATAACAAATATAAACATTTTTTATTAAAAAACTCCTATTTTTTCTTGTTTTGTTATATAAATAACATTTTTTACAACGAGCGTAAGTACAGCCTATACATAAAGGTAACAATCTTAACGTATAAATAAGCATTTTGGGTTAGGCCATTGTAGCGAGGCGCCTCTATCTCTGTCGTAAATCCAACGATACAATTACTTGGAAATTTACGATATACTTAGATATGCATGTTATTCTACTTATTTCTACTAAATCTTGCATTTTTTTAACAACAATCAGTTTAGTATGTTAACTTTGATTTTCGTTGGAACTGTATATTTAGTGTAAAAAATAGTTAAATTATATATCTTGTCCAAAGGTTTGCTCTACAAAAACATTACTTTGAAAAACGTTTGATTATATATAGATAGATAGATAGATTAATTATTCATTTTTTGTATATTTTCTTCTAAAAATGATAAATATTTATTATTAAATCGTGTCGTGTTTTATATAACGCAAAATATGTTAAGACTACAAAACGTTATATAAAAAAATAATTTAATATTATATGACTCAATAAGTCAATGCTAATAAATTGTTCTAAAGACATAAAGGTCTCGATAATTTGAGGTCGCTTTGTAAGCATTCTTTCATTTGATATTTTTTATTTTTTTTTTGTTATTTTAGAAGATATCAAGTGTGCTTCATTGGACCGTATAATTAGATTTTATTAAATTAACCTTGATTTATTGTAATTCAATATTAAGTTTTTTTTTTCAACTATATTGCATATTTTTACTTGGATCGAGGCAGAAAAAATGCGGTGCAGTGAAAAATTAAACATTATATAATTGTTTGATTTTTCAACCTATAATTCCTTGTGTACAATATATTTTGACGCCAATCGTGCCGCAGGGGCACAAAGTGTGACTGTAAACGCGACTGGTTATGGGTTCGATCTCCACTAGAGGAAATGAAATTTTATTTAAATGTATATTTCCATTTTTTCGTTCTAGTGTGGAGGCAAAGCGCGACGTTGAGTGCCGCCACTTACCACGTATTGCCTCTAGAATTCGGCGGAAAGTTGAGAACGGAGTGTCTTAACAGTAGGTATCTGCCTACCCTGCTGTGTGCGGGATACAGCGTGAAGCTGAATAATAATAAAGTATAATACATTTTATCTTCACTTACATTGTCTTACTATCACGCCATGTCTACCTTCACAAATAAACTATTTTATTCGCTTCGCTGTCTCTGCCACATTCTGCCTTTTATCCGCGCCTTTTAGACATCACCGTCTTATTTTGTCATCTTTTAGTTAACTTCCAATAGAAAAGTTTTTGTGAAAAATGTTAAGCTGTTTTACTTATTTTTCTTTTTTATAAGATTTCGCTCCCCATTTTGCGCCGAATTTAGAAGGCATTGCGTGTTGAGTAGCGAATCTAAGCGCCGCGTTTTCTGTTGTCATTTCCTTGAGTGGGAATCGAATCCACAACTGTTACACTTTGTGCCTCTGCACCACGACTCATGGTTTAATGAATTTTTTATTCGTCAAGTAACGCTGTTCGTGTAACGTGACTACGAGTTAAACAGCTATCAAAATTAATTTAAATATTTCAGTGAGTTTAAATTATTAAGCTGGCGCTCAAGTCAAAGGCCTCATTTGCTAATTGCTCTATTTTTTTGGAGTTTTTCGTGAATGCGTAACGATTCATTCAATTACTTGTGACTTTTTAGAAATAAGATCGCTTTTTATATTTTCCTCTTTGACTAAAATATGAGCTAAATAAGGTTGCCCTATTTAAGTTATTAATATTAAATTTTATTTAGAAATCTATATTTATATTTAGAATTTTTATACTAAATTAAAATAAATATAATAAAATCAGCTTCACGCTGTATTCTACTCACGGCAGGGTAGGCAGAGGGAACCTAGTCTTAAGACACTCTATTCCCCACTTTCCGCCGAAATCTAGAGAAAATTAAATAATAATAATTCAAATTTAGGAAAATATTCATTAATAATAATTAATTCCCTCGAGTGAGTATCGAATCTACAACCGTCGCATTACAGTCACACCCTTGTGCTTACGCCACGGCCGCCTCAATTATACTAACCTATAAGTTAAATAAATTATTAAAATATATTAAAAAACATATAAATGTCATATTTAGTACTTTTTATTGTCATATAGTATTTATAAATATACAAAGAAAATAACATGTTGTTTCTATATGTTTGTGTAATTGTGGGTAATAAAACTAATTAAACTCTCTCATTTACATTCCGCAATCAAGTGACCCTTCTATAAATGTTTTCGAGGTAACTTTACTCGTACAATTATCTTCAATTCACGCCAAGGGGACCTTAGTTTTGTGGTTTATAATACGTTTGCGTTTTTTTAATTGTATTTTTATATAGAAAAAATACAAAATTTATAAAAAAATATAATTCAGTTGATAGTTGTTTTATAACATCTTCTCATATTTTTCAGTTTCACGTTATATTCCGTACATAGAAGGGTAGGCATAGGGAACCTAGTGTTAAGACATGCCGTTCCCCATTTTTCGCCGATTTCTGGAGGCATTGTGTGTTGAGTGGCGGAACCCAACGCTGCACGCACGAATATTTATGAAAAAACATGATAGAATCAAATTATAATAGAGATTATAATAAAACTATTACATACAGATATAGTTTTTTTTTCTACTCGTTGCTCTATATTTTCCCATAGTAGACTTGCTTAGTTTACACTTAAACTTTGATAATATCAATCTGCTAAAGCATTAACTTTAATTTGAAACATTAAAATATCGTGATCAGGTTCCGTACTAATATATTTTTCTTAAACTATTTGAAATATTAAACAACATAGAACATTTACCATTTTGTGTCATACAACCACGAGGCCCAGGAGGTATCGATTCATTGGACACATGTTTTCGTAAGCACCGGGCGTACCGTGAGCGGCCGGTGGCTTGTAATCGGCCGAACGTCGGTCGCCTCTAAATACGTACGGGTACGTATTGTGACCGAACATTGATGGTATCCTGTTATGAGACATGTGTCTATTGACTGCATACTTATGAGCATTTTTTGTAATAATAATTAAATTAAAAATTAAATTAAATTAAATTAGCTTCACGCTATATCCCGCACACAGCAGGGTAGGCAGAGGGAACCTAGTGTTAAGACACTCCGTTCCCCACTTTCTGCCGAATTTTGGAGGCATTGCGTGTTGAGTGGCAGAACTCAACGCGCACTTTTGCCTCGACACCAGAGCGAAGAAATGAAAATATAAATATTTCATCTCCTCGAGTGGGGATCGAACCCACAACCAGTCGGTTTTACAGTCACACTTCGTGCCGCTGCGCTACGACTGGCCTCTAATAATTATTCGTCCTCTTTTCTCTTTTACCATCAATACCACCTGTCCGTCTGTCGAGGCCATTTATTTTGAGAACAGGTGGAGGTATCAAGCTGGAATTATAATAATATGTAGTATTTAAGTCTATGGTCCCAATAAGAATAGAAAAATCCAGCTTCTAAGTCAACACAACCAAAGACTACGAGCATTTTTTTTGTCGCATTTGGTATGAAATTCGCCGTAATCAAAATCTATAGAGCACTTCCCGTGGACCTACTGTTATGAAATTTGGCACGACGTGCAAAGAACTTACGATACATATAAAGTTAAAAATCCGAAAGGTGGAAACTAATCGGTATTTCAAAGAAAACGTTTCTTAAAAACTTATATTTCTAGTTATTTTATACAAAATGAGTGCCCACAACATTTAACTTCGCTCTGGTGGCAAGACAAAGCGCGGCGTTGAGTTTAGCCACTCAATACGCAATGCCTCAAAAAATCTGCGTTAAGTAGGGAACGGAGAATTTTAACACTGGGTACCCTCTGACTACGCTGATTTGTATGTATACAATGTAAAGTTAAAAAAGAATGTAATTCGAAGTGTTAGTTATTCAATGCCCTTGTAAATGTTCTTATTATACTAAGAATCTTATATAAAACTTTCTTAAATGTAATCCCTATATTTAAATATAAAACTAGTCTTATAACGATACTTTTATATTTTTCTTATTTGATAAATTCCAAGGGCTTACAGCCTCGATATCTAAATTGCTAAACGTGGCACCATTAGGCGGATTACGTGAGGTGAATTCTTCTCGGCCGTTAAACATCATTGAAAAGCTGCCACCACTTATCTACCTGTAATTTAGAAGAACAAGAGAATCACATCAATTTTAGTTATATTATCTCTTCCAATAGATAGATGCTAATCATATTTAAAATCAAGTGTCATATTTTTGTGAATTATGCACGCTGTTAAATTCTTATTCAATTGTATTTTTAATTTCAAATCGAATAGTATTTTTCTATATTAATAGATATTATTTGAGAATGCTTTGTCTTTTAAAGCAAGAATTAGCAGTAAATTGCTTTAAAATAACATTCTATTATAAAAATCTTGCTATTCTTAAGCATAAAAGTAAAGTAGATGATCGATGATATTATTTTAAATCATTGATAGATGGAATACTCCTGAGCATTTAATACTTGCCTGTCATTTCAAGCGCAATATTCTCAAATGGAAATTATAATATTTTTTCTTTTTCAGGAACAATTTACCACAGACTCGAGACAGCATCATTTATAAGGTAAACCCAGAAAGAAAGTAGCTTCATCTTCAGTAAATGTATTCATATTAATTTTTCTTGAACTTAATATATAACCCAAGATTATGAGTACACGAGAGAAGGTACCTCATGAGCCATCCATCTTATAGCTCATCAGGCTCGTGTGGCGTTCTAAAAGGGATAAAAGGGTCGGAAATATACGTGGGACATTATAATATTAACTTTGGCATAACCTTTGTTTCTTTTATGCGTGAATTTTTATCATCTGTAACAATATTTACGAAGCGAGTGCGAAGAACGTATCTTATTTTTTCTCAATATATTGGTCCTCATTGTCCTTTGACTACAATATACGACATTTATTCAACAGATTTTCCAATGAGAAATTGGCGGGCATATAAAATGTAGTCTCCTAACGTTTTTGTATATTAATTAGATTTACCTTTACTCGAACGAAAAATACTAATCATTCTTATTTAAACATTTTGATATTTAAGTTAAATTTACAATATAAAAAGTAAAAATAAAATAAAAATAAATGGTGAAAGCTGAACTAAAAAAAAAAACAAAGTAAACGCGATACACTATTCAATATCTATTTCAAAATTGTGACAGGTGGAAATATTCAAACGAGAATGGAATAGTAGCGGCGCATACATATAACACGATGCATCGCATGCAAGTACAGATGAAAACATTTCCGCTTGATTGATGTGTTCGGAACCCTGTATATGCGGAATGCCAGCTATAATCATCAATCTTCCTATAGTTAGTCAACGCATTCGATGTAATTTAAAGCTAGTGCTGACATTACGCGCTTTGTTTATTGCACACGAGTCAGAATAACAGCTTTAGCTGATGAAAATTGTAAGTTATTACTGCTGGGTTTGTGTAAAAAAGTAAAAAAAAATAGCTTCAGGTTTTGCTTGAGAAGTAGATCCCTACCCTACCTTTTCTACGCCCATGTAGAGAACTGTCTCGATTCTCTTCCTAAAGAGTCGAGACATGGGCGTAAAAATGGGGCCGTGCCCACTCCAGAACAGGTTGGTGCCCATACGAGAAAATAAGAAACCGAGAGCCGAGCCGAGAAAACCCATAAATGCCGCATTAGGTGCTGCTGCTGCTTTACTAGAGCAGGTTAATAGTGAGGGGATCGCACCCACAAAGTTAATAAATGATTAGTCAGATAATGTCTACAGCACCACGATGAACTAAGCTTGTGTTGTTTATTTTTAGATAATTTTTTTTTTATGTTCCTTTGTTCAATTATCTATGCTATATGCTAAATATTCAATTATTAAAAAAAATATTTGTAAATTTTTTAAAGTATTTCACTATTAAGACTGACTTGTTATATATTATTTCGTATTCCACTTTCGACCCCTTCCGCGATATGTGGCGGACCTGGACCGGAACCCTTCCTTACTTTACATAACTGAGCCGGCAAATGAAAATAATTTATAAACTCAGTAAGCATAACGGACCAGTAGATTTATTAATTATACAAATATGTCATATAGAATGCAATAGGACATTTTTCAGTATATTGTTTCAGGTATACATATATCAAACATCATAAAGCATTGAGATATCTGTATATGTTTAATTAAGCACCGAGAGCGATCAACAAGTGACGGCATAACGTCATAAATTACATTTTTTTATCTTTCTGGCAAAAAGAATATAAAAATTAACATAGTCATTATACGAGTACATGAATCGACATGGGCGTAGGAGTAGCGGGTCTGAGTGATTCGTGTCCACCCCAGAATAATCTATTGCCCATCCCAGCAATTTTAATAACAAAAAATCGGCCTTGAAAAATAAAAATAAAATCTTTCAAAGGTAAAACGGTTTACTATTATCATCAGACATGTATCTTCTAATTATGTAACTAAAAGCAGTCTATCATATGATGAGTTAGCGGACGCAACATAAGAGATTCGTACTTTCTAGCTTTAATCTCAGCATCGGAAGTTTCTAAGAATGAACAAAGGCAAACGGGCCAGGCAAAGAAAGAAAGCGACTAAAATGTGACCCATTTCTTCTCATCGAATGTCGCTTCTTCTTTTATACGGACCCTTAATCTATCCAATCTGGCATTATAGTCGAAACTTGGGCCATTGTCTTTTAATTTATGACGGTGTTCTTAGAGAGAAAAAATACCTGTAGAGACCTACTTACCTTGTAAAATAATACGATCAGCTATATACATATGGATACCTAAAGTATAAATTAGTAAAAAGGCTTTTGACCTTACGTATTAAGTAAACTTAATTTTACCTTCTGCTTAAAGTAACATTTTTATTCATGGAAGGAACTCACTACAGAAATGTAAGTTTTATAAAAACAGGATCTTGTTACAAAAGTGCATAATTTTTTTGTAATATTTCAGTTTTGAAAATTTAGAAACTTTGAAAATAAAATAATATGAATATCGTTGTTCTGTTACAATTGTTGAGGGACTAATATTTTGTTATACTGTGACCAATTGATCATTTCACATTATAATATATTTTGATGTAAGTTGTTGTTGCTTTTTTTTTAGTTTCCTAAAAACTTTGTTTAATGAATGAATTTTACACTTTTATATTTACGATTTGAACTTAAGGTATTTTTTAAAAATCCAATGTCTACTGTATATGCATTTTTAATTTCCCGTTCATTTACCTAAGAAAAACCGGCAAAGGTCGTCGCGGTCTTTTTAACAAATAAAAGTAATATTTATTTTAAAAATATAAATAGTATTGAGAGGAGTACCCAAAACGACGAATTTTCCCTCAGACATTTTATAACTTCGCCATTCGTATAGTAATAATATAATTACATATATCTTTAAAATCCTTTTTGTTAATCAGAGTGAAGTTAGTGCTTTTTAGCGTTAAGCCCGCCTATTGTACATTTTTTTTTATGTATAAAATTTTGTGCAATAAAGAATAAAAAAAAAAAAAAAAACTTTTTGGATTTTTACAAAACTCCGTTACTTTTAATTTGTGATTTACTGGTAGCTAAGTTGAATAATTTCGATATAATACATATATATTGCTAAGGGTATAATTTGTGGTTACGTACTTCGGGCTCAGAGAAAGTCACGGGTCAACGAACGTGTTTTGATTATTATTTGTCCAATATTTTTTCTTATGACTGTGCAATGCCTATCTAATTAAAATACGTTTGTCTTTGTTTTAGTCGTCATTGTCATGCTCCGAAATTATTTAAGAAAAAGATCAAGAACTGCTTCGATTACGGAACAACAAAATTTTAAGATATAGTCTTTACTTTTATATATTATAAGTTAAAAAGTAAAATCATTTTCTTACCCGAATTACGTCTGCTTACCCCAAAGGTGTACTATGTACATATACACATTATACTCTACATAGTACATCCCGCCTACGCCAAGAGTACAGACTCTTTAAGCTTTCGTTTGGTTTTTATTGATTTCTAAAAAACCAAAAAATACATTAATTTTCTTTTTAATTTTAATTTACAGAATAATAAACGCTAATTTCGCAATAATATTTTTATTTCCCAATTTTCACTATTCTATGTCACAGTGGATTTCCATAGGTAGACAATACCGAAAATCCATAGGAAGAAAATACAGAAAAAAAAGAAGAAGTCCGACTGTAAACGTGATAGCTTGTGGGTTCGATTCCCACTCGAATCACGTATAATATTTCCATTGTGTTCGTTCCCGGGCCGAAGCAAACACTAGGTTCCCTGTGGCTACGCTGCAGTGAGTGGGGCCGAAAAAAAAACACTAAATATTATTACTTTGAAAAAAAAATTGTTTCAGGCATCTATTTATCATTCGTCGTTTTATGATCGGTAAAAAAGTAAATATAACGAATTTGATGAAAAAGCAAACACTGTGAGTCCTGGGGCAAGGACGACGAAGTTCATTAATTTTTGTACGCGACATCAACCTTGTTAAAATTCATGTTGACATCCAACAGCCAATTACAAATTAAAATTACACGTTAATTGAATTTACGTTTATTTTATGTTTCGAATGTATGAAAATAATTAATGGCGTGTGTTTAGAAAATAATCAACAATTAATATATAATGTTGATACCGAGGTCTGTCGTGGCACAGGGGTCATTTCCTCGCTCTGGTAAAAAGGCAAAGCGTGACTTTGAGCTTCGCCTCTCAACACACAATGTCTCCAGTATGCGACGCAAAGTGGAGGAACGGAATTGTCTTAATGGGAACGGAGTATCTATCACGTTCCTAGGTTGCCTCTGTCTACACAGCATGAAGCTAAAAAATATTAATATTTACAAAAGCAAATTGAAGAGTTCTTTTGGTTAAACGCGCTAACCTAAACTGAGTTACTTGTTCGAATTACAACCTTAATTTAGTTGGATTGTTTGGATTGTCCATTTCTCCAGGAAGGCTATATATTTTAGATCTATTGTTTAAACAATAAAGCCACTTTAAGTACTCCTCGATCCTAGTATTTTCTTCTCGACTACCGAGGCGAAGTATAATCTTTATAAAGAATACAAGAGATAACGCCTCATTTGAGAATCATAAATTTAAAAAAAGAATTATAGAATGTCACATGAATCATATCAATGCAAAGAAATGAAGAAGAAATGAGCCCCGTGACGGAGAAAATTGCTTTTAAGATATTTATATTAGAAGCGTTTCGTTCATCAAATCCCATTAAAACTTTTTCCATTAAACATCTCACTTTAGTAAAAATGCTTTCATTTAACATTAAACTTCCAATGGTATACGATTTCGACTTAAAATTGTATTGCTTAAAGCCAGTCGTGGCGCAGGGGCACCAGTGTGTTATTGTAAACTCGACTGGTTGTGGGTTCGACCCCACTTAAGGAATTGAAATATTTGATATTTCTATTTCTTCGCTCTGATGTCGAGGAAAAGCGGCGAAGAATGGAAAACAGAGTGTCTTAGCACTAGGTTCCGCCTGCCAACTCTGCTGTGTGCGGGATACAACGTGAAGCTCAGTACAGCGTGGAACGTAATATCACAATCGGGTCAAAATAAACGTCAAATTTATAACAACAACATTTAAATCACTGCCAATTAATTCAATTTAATCTGTACTCAGTTCTATTAGCCATTTCATACAAAGTGATTAAGTTATATATTTTTTTCATTGTTGTGTAGATATAATTTTTTTTTGTTTTTAAATTGGTTTGTTGTCATTTTAATGTTGTGCCATAATTTTAAGTAGATACTTATAGTTTGAAAATAAATTCTATTTTTGACTAATTCCTAACGAAACAAAAAACAGAAGAGAAAAACAAAATTGAGGCAGCAATAAGGCGCATGTAATGCGAAATAGCATTAATTCACACGACAAATTACTCTTTAATGGTCGCAGTCGAGGCCAAACAAACTAATATCAATTATTTTGTGCTTCAAGTTATAAGTTTTTACTTCATTTCTCATTTAATAGGTCTTGTAATGTAATTATATTAAAAGATAAACTTAAGATTTACCAATAACTTAACAACCATATATAGTTCAGAATAATATTTTATTTCTTATCAAGTAAGAGGCCAGTCGTGGCGCAGTGGCACAACGTGTGACTGTAAACCGACTGGTTGTGGGTTCGATCCCTACTCGAGGAGATGAAATATTTACTTAAATTTATATTTCCATTTCTTCGCTCTGGTGTCGAGGCTTAGCGCGGCGTTGAGTTCTGCCACTCAACACGCAATGCCTCCAAAATTCGGCAGAAAGTGGGGTATGGAGTGTCTAAAAACACTAGGTTCCCTCTGCCTACCCTGCTGTGTGCGGATACAGCGTGAAGCTGATTTTATTCTTATCAAGTAGTTTAATAATAATAATTGATGCTTAAAAATCAAATAATTCAAGATGTACGAAAACAAAGCTCTTATTTTTCTTTCAAAATAAATATTTAAAAATTGCTTGAAAATTTTTCCTAAAGTAATTATAATGCATACATACATTAATACATATATACATATTTTAATCTGTTAAGTAAACATAAATTTCCATATATTGTATTACATTTATTTGTTCGGAGGTTCTGACTTCTTGTCAAATTGAAGTAAGTTAATAGGGAAGTATTCTGGTTTTCATAGCAAATGCAGTGGAAACGTTGCATAAATCTTTTGATTCCGTTTCCAAACAACTATAAACCTAAATATTTATCTTCTATAATATTTATCGTCTTTTTATTTGGTGATACTAACATAGATAAATGTTTTCTTGGTATCTTCCAATTATATTTTTTTAATATAATAAGGAGTTTCTATACCGATGTCAATATAATATCATTTTATTCATACCAAACTTACACATTTTTTTATAATGTTGGCATCCCATTGAATTCTGGATGAAATGAATTAACAGTTCTAAGAACAGACGAAATCGTGAAATGTCGTTTTGAGGCAAGCTCGTTTCCTTTTTGAAGGCGATTTGAAGTTGTATTATTTATTATTTGTTATATATTTTTTGCTGATGCTTTCATTTGCTATGACTAAACGTCAAACATTAATTAATTATTTTGGCCTTATTTTGCGATGACAGGCGCAAAATAATCTGCCAGTGCCACGTATAGTAGAAAAAACACGAATGATATATAAGTGAAGGTAATTTTCAAATGCACTCTCCTACTGTGTAACATTTTCTCTTTTTTACCGTACAACCTCCTTCATGTTTTCTCCACACAGCGTGATATTCAAAGAACCATACCACGAATGATATGAGGCAGTAAATTTTGAGAGATATTATGAATTATAGATATGGTAGTGGATGTACTGGTTCAAACACTAAAATAAACAAAGAAACAACATAAATGTTATTACAATAACACGCAGTTGCATGTGAGTGACAAATGACAAACTGCGTGTTACAACAGTTGTTTGTGTGTGTTTGTAAGTTTAGTTTGAAAGTAGAAGGTACCAACAAATATGTCCTTTAATTTTAGCAATGCTAAGCCTGTGCAAAAATTGGAGATTTTTTTATAAATGTTCAAATACTTTTTTTTCTTGTGGTGAAGCCAAAATACTGATACTGTTTTTTTTAGAAATCTTAAAAACGTTAAAAGTTTTCAACTTCCACAAACTAGAGTCAAGTCCTCAAGTAATCGGTGTCTGAAAAGGCAAAATGGAAGTAACAATTTTGATAAAAAGTGAGATTCGTTTGGTGTCCCCGTAAGCGGTCAGAATATTAACGATAAGGTAATTACAGTACCTAACTTCCATGTAATGGCAGGCTTTGGCTCGTATATTTTAGATGAATAGTTCTTCTTAAAACATCATAAAACCAATTATCCTTTTATTAATGTATTAATAAAATTTATATCTGCATACTTTAAGAGTGTTTGCTTATAACCTATAGACATATATATATATGTATATGAAATACACGCTGAATCCCACACGCAGATATACAGTAAACAGAGGTAACATAGTGTTAGGATCCTTTGTTCCCCTTTTTTCATTCCAATTTTCCGCTGAATTTTGGAAGCATTGCATGTTAAGTGACGGAATTCAACACGGCGCTTTTTCTCCACGTAGGAGCGAAGAAATGAAAATATAAATTTCAATAAATATTCCATTTCCTCGAGTGAGGATCGAACCCACAACCAGTCGTTTATAGTCGCGCACCTGTAATCCTGCGCCACGACTAACCTCATAATACATACATATACAATAGGTCGGGGAAAAATATTTTCGTATTTTGATAATAATACATATTAGTAATCAAGCCTCTTTGGCTGTACTGAATGTTACTGGCTGGTTTTAATAACATCAAATGTGACATTCATGAAGATATTACAAATAAAAAAAAAACTAGTTCCCGCCATTTTTCAATTGTTGTTCAAGCAAGTAAAATTCGGTACATATGCGGTATGCGAATACAATTTGTGCGGTTTACGGACCTAAAACGTTTCACGTCTGGAAATTTCAGTGTGAAATAAGAGGTTCGCTCTGGTCACCGATAAATTAGTGCCATCTTTGAGAAAGTGGAGCAAGATAGACATATTAGTAGCTACGACATTGCTGAAAAACTAGATGTTGAGACATTTTAGTTGAAACATAAAGCAGTTCTGCGTCATTTACGAAGTCTGGGTACCAGAAAAAGACTTAACATTTGGTTTTCACATGATCTCACTAAGAGAAACCTAATGCAACGTATTTCCATTTGCGATTCTTTGTTGAAAAGTACCAATTTTTAAACAGTTGATTACGGTGATGAAAAATGGGTGACTTACGATAAGAGTGTGCGAAAAAGATCATGGTCGTATTACGGACAAGCCTCAAAGACCGTGGCAAAGCCCAGCCTGCCTCGGAACAAAGTGATGCTATGTGTATGGTGTGTAGCTTTTGCCACCGGGTAAAGCTTTCGATTTTGACCCCTACTGGAGCAACTGATGATGTTAAAAAAAGCTATTGAAAAAAACCAGCCGGAGCTGGTGAATAGGAAGGGCATGGTGTTCCACTATGGCAACGTCATACCGCACTCTTCTATAGCCATGCAGCAAAAATTGGGAGAGCTTTGTTGCGATACGTTGATGCATCCTCCGTATAGCCATGACCTTATTCCATCAGATTTCCACTTCGAGATCATTTTTTCGGTGTTTGCAGAACTCTTTAGGAAGCATAAAGTTGAACCAAAAGAAAACTGAACACTGTCAGATTTTTTATATAAAAAAAATGCTACAGGAATGGGATCATGGCACTACTCATAAGATGGCAACAAGTCATCGATCAAAATGGCACATGTATTAATATGTAAATAAATAAAAAATTATATCTAAAAAAATATTTCTCTTTGTATGAACAATACGAAAATACTTTTGCCCCGATTTTATATGTTATTTAGAATTTTTTTTATTAATACAGTACTCGTCGCAAATCTTTGAAATATGGTAATCATGTAAAAAATATTATAAAATTTTAATTACTCTAAAGTGAAATCAATTTGCCTCTTTAATAGCATGTTAAAACGTTCGGGAAAAGCTTTTAACAAACTTACGTCGTAATATTTTATAATCCATGCAGAAGTCAATGATAGAATTTGTAAATGAGTATATATAAATGAATTTTTATTCATATGAAAAAAATATGAAATGCACATGGACTGGATGATGTGTATGAGTTTAATATTTTTTTTAGGGTTCCATATCTTAAGAGGAAAAACTGATCTATTATAGGATCACTTTGTTGTCCGTCTGTCAAAATCATTACTTGCGAGATTGCACGGATGTATCGATCTAAAATTAATAACAACATTAATAACAGTCTACAATCTTAGAGTATTTTATAAAATAAAGCTACTAAGTCAACGCAATCAAAAGATATAAGCGTTTATGCTTTATTTTTTTCTCCATTTTGTATTAATTCTCGTGGAATATAAAAAGTAAATATTTGTTAAATTTTTCATATGAAACATTACAAACTTATAATTGAAGTTCGTTTCACACAAAATAAAATGCAAACTTAAGCTTGTGAACTTTTATAAATCGAACTCCCGATTCCTTCAGTTATTGTTGTATTCTCCATTTCTCAAGTGTGTCCCGTCGCCATATAATACTGAAATTGGTACGGAAACTTTGGTGTACGAGCCCGACTCGCGCTTAGTCGGTTTTTTTTATAAAAAGAAACAAGTATTTTTAACATTGTATTTAATAAATATAATATTTAAGCTGTATTCTGAATTTACATCGGCGACGGCGTACGTCGAAAAATACTTTGTTAAAATAAACTTAAAGCATTATACATTTTTACTATAGCACCCGACTATGTACCTGAAGAGCAGTAAGCCGCCGCGACATCCGATGGCGTGTCTTGTTACTCTTACACTGTGCTACCGGAGTTACCGGCCTTATTGAGATTGGCAGACTTATTTTGTGTTACCGTCAAATAAGAAATACACTTTGTAGCCGTGAGAATTTTCTTTGACAAATATTAAGCCATCTTCTTTTGATGTGATTTAAGAATATACCTAACTTGAGCGTGAATATGTACAACAAAGAAAGCACATGCAAACTTTATGATTATAAAGAGAATTTGGTAGTAGTTTTCATTTGTTAACAGCAAAATTGTACATTTTACAAGCAATTATTAAAAGGGATTGTAAAGGGACGACTGGTGTTTTATGCAAATAACATAAGTGTCACCTTCATTAAAATATGATGCTGTACTGACCTTACCGTTTCAGGTTTTGCTTCTGAAGACCAAAATTTTGCAGAGTAAAAGCGAGATTATAATATATAATATATACTTATCTTGGATTAATTTGCTTGGCTTGGCTTTATGTGTTATGTTTCAACTTTGCTTCATTTAGTGCAGATTACAATATCGTCTTAATTCTTATTAAAAAAAAATTAAATTAGCTTCACGCTATATCCCGTACACAGCAGGGTAGGCAGAGGGAACTTAGTGTTGAGACACTCCGTTAACCACTTTCTGAGGAATTTTGGAGGCATTGCGTGTTGACTGGCAGAACTCAACGCCGCGCTTTGCCTCGACACCAGAGCGAAGAAATGAAAATATAAATTTAAGTAAATATTTCATCTCCTCGAGTGGGGATCGAACCTACAACCAGTCGGTTTTACAGTCACACTTTGTACCACTGCGCCACGACTGGCCTCTATTCTTATTAATTATTAATTTACTTATATTTATCTATTTACATGTTGCTGTTTTGTATATCTGCACCACATATTTACCCCTACGCACGTTCCTGAGATTCAACTTTTTGCTCTTATTTTGATTTTAATAAATATTCATATTTAATTTAAATGAATGAATGTAAAATATGTTAAATCAACATAAATATTTATTACATCGATCGTTAATATAATGCATAAGTTTAAAACGCGGTTTCATTAATATAATAAGGCTTAGTTTTAATAAAATATATTCAATTTAGTTTTAATTCTCAAGAGCCGGCTTTATATGACATCCGCACTGAAATCTCTTTGATGCCACACTACGTTTGTTCAAATCGACGCTGTTATTCAATTTATTTTTGTTATTTTGAAATAATTTGATTTTATCTATCTGTATCTAAATTAATAATATAAATTATTTATGGAAAATAAAATATTTGTTAGGATTATTTTTGTGACAATTTGAATAATTTTTTTTTCTTTACTTAAATAATTCATCATTTTATTTAAAAAGAAAAAACCCGAAACCCGAGTTAAGTGCGAGTCGGGCTCGCCCACCGAGGCTTCCGTATCGATTACAGGATTGTAGATCAAAAAATTAAACTTATAAATGTTGACAAATTTAAGTTAACGGGCGTATGCACTCATTTTGTATGAAAAAAACTAACTATAAGTTTATAAAATAATACTTAAACGTAGCGGTACTCGAAACCGCGCCTCTCAGAAACTGACCAGGCGCTGTGACCACTGAGCCGTACTTTCACATCAAGCTACGTCAAAATTTTTATACGCTTGTTACAACTTATTTATGTCCAGGAGGTGCGGGTTCGAGGCCTGTTACGGTTAAACTTTTATACGTTTTCTAAATTAGTATTATTTTTTATTTATTACATTCGTCGTCTGTGCTTGTTAACGCTAATCTTATAAACAGTTTGACCGATTCAAATGCTGTTTTCTCTATTTTATTTTGGCAAACTTCCCTTAATATTTTAGCTATAAATCAATATATGGATATTGTCTTTAAAAAGAGAAAATAAATAATTGTGTAGTACAAGCGGGTGAAGCCACGCGGGAGTCATTGGTGGAGGCTATATTCACTATATTTATATAAATTTTAGCAACTTATCCAAATAAAATTGTGACAACGCTGACACGATAAAAGCTTTCAGGCTTCATTTCACATCGTACATACACAAAGTACATACATACATCGTATGACAAGTGTAAATCATGTGTTTCTGTTAAAAGCAAATTGTATGCGGTTTGAGGTAGACGCTATATCGGTTTTACAAGTCGGTCAAGGCCGTGCCTTTTAATACTTACTAGTCCAGATAGATAATTTTAATTTCAATATTTTGCATATGAAATTGAACTCGAGGTTATCCGTGGCGTATGGATACAAGCGTGGGGACTGTAAACGTGACAGGCTGCGGGTTCGATTTCCATCGACCAAATGCAATATTTAATATTTTTATTTCCTCGCTTTGTTAAAAGGGCGGCATTGAGTTCCCCCATAAGCATGCAATGCCACCAGAATTCAGCGGAAAATGTGAAAAAGGAAACAGAGTGTCTTAATAGTAATATTTTTATTTTCTAGGTTAACTAGGTTTTCCAAGTTCCCTTTACCTACTATAATATTTGTGTATTTCGTTTTTTAGATAAATTTAAAATTTTGCATGCAAGAGATTATATTATCTTTCTATTTAAGGTTTCGCGAGTCACATAAAATCCCATCGCGACACCACCGTATCTTAAGTGAAATATAACTGCATGCAGTCGCTATCACCGAAAAGGGCGTGGAGAAATTACATAATATTCAAAAAGTAAGAAATCCAATAATGGAAACGAGAAAACAGTATTATATCAACACGTTTTGATTTAACCTGAATATTATTTTCGGCACAGCGGGATGCTGACAGAGGTCAGACGAGCTGTCTACGTTTCAAAAATTAGGTTCAATATAAGCAAACAAAGCAACCGACATTAAATATTCAAGAGGAAGTTAGTCTAAACGCGAGCGTTCTGAGTGGCCGCCATTACTGTTCCATTCGGGAGTCGAGATGCTCCTTGTGAGAACCATCTTTTATTTAGAAGGCGTTTCATTTCATTACACTTTTACTAACAAGGCTAAAAAGTATTATATTACACACTCGTTAACGTTTCTACATTTCAAATGAGCGAAGCGAAAAAGCTTTCTCTGGTCTGAGGCTGAGGCTGAGGTGTACTGTAGTGGTTTGCGTAAGTGTTTAACGTTATAGTATATGTTTTCTTTATATGTATGCTTGAATTTTTATCGTCGACAGAACAACTTTATATACTTTTCGTTTTGTGTAAATCTAGTCTTTAAATTAAACAGTGATTTCTATTCGATGAAATGAAACATTTAATATTTTTAATCCTTCGCTCTGGTGTCGAAGGAAACCGTGGCATCGAGTTCCGCCACTCAACAAGCAATCTCTCTAAACGGTCCCCAAAATATCTTAATGGAAGCGGACTGTCATAACACAGATTGCCAAGTTCCCTCTGCGCACTCTGCTATGTGCAGGGTACAGAGCTAGCTATGTAATTTTTTATATGTTAAGTCGTACGTAAATATGTACATATTTACAAGTGAGCATGTACTTATGTACATATTTATATATTTTTTAAAAATATCTGTTTTTGTTTGACTTAAATCAACAAAAGTTCGGACGATTTTAAGTTTTAACAAAAGGCAACGGTTAAATCCCATTGCACAACAAATGCACAGCGAAAACAATGCAAATTTAATTTTCCGGACATCTGCGTTAGGCGGACGTGTCGCTGGAACCGAGTTTCAGTTTACAAATGGGTTATTATTAACTCACACTCTGTATTTATATTTAAACGGCACCAACACTTAAGTGCTATCGACTGTGTTCATGGAAAAATATTTACTCAGCTGGTATAAATAAGTCTTTCTAGGTATTTACTTTTTACTTCCAAGTGGAAGTAAGAAAAGCTTAAAGATATTTTCCTGACGTAATAGTTAGAAGAGAATAGTATATTATATAATATTTTTTACGACATGATTTTTTCTTATTAAAGTTACACTGCGTTCTCTGTCCGTTTTTTTAAACACTGTATCCAGGTTGATGCGTTCTGTACTTGTAGATAGTAGTAATTAAAATTAATTAAATATACGCTTTTCACTCAGATGAATAATTTATTTGTGCCGAAAGTTAATTTAAAAAATCATTGATTAACTATATTAAATAAAAATATATAACTATAATTGAAGCCAGTCGTGGCGCAGTGGCACAACGTGTTACTGTAAAATTGACTGGTTGTGGGTTCGATCCCCACTCGAGGAAATGAAATATTTATTTACATTTATATTTTCATTTCTTCGCTCTAGAACTCCGGAACTCAGCGGAAAGTGGGAAATAAAGTATCTTAACACTAGGTTGCTTCTGCCTACGCTGCTGTGTGCGGGAGACAGCGTGAAGTTGATAAAAAAATATATAACTCACTATTCCTAAATATTTACAGGTTGTTGTCTAAAAACTTTAAATATGTTATTTGTTATTTCAAACACATCTTACAATATAAATATATATATATAAATAATACATATATATATCTGTCTGTGTGTGTACAGATGGATATCGTGTGCTGTCGGAAACTGTATAAAATACTATTGATTTCCTGTAGCTGCTGGCCACCATTGAATGTAGGACTATTCACTAGCCACAACGATAGGCACGTCGCTACTTTTTTACTATTAAAGATATCATAAAACATATTATTATGAACATTACCTATACTGTAAAACTATTTCTGTAGGTTAATCTTTTTCGCCATTAAAAAAATCCTTTGCATTGCCAGTTTGGCAGACATAATGCGGAGATAAATTTTTAAAATATTTTCTTTTTTTATCTTAATATAAAAAAGTGTAATATTAGAGGCCAGTCCTAGCGCAGGGGCACAAACTTTGACTGTAAAATCGAACGAATGGTTGTGAGTTCGATCCCCACTTGAGGAAATTAAATATTTATTTACATTTATATTTTCATTTCTTCGCTCTGGGGACGAGGTAAAGCGCGGCTTTGAGTTCCGCCATTCAACACGCAATGCATCCAGTACTTAGCGGAAAGTGGGGAATTTAACACTAGGTTCCCTCTGCCTTCCCTGCTGTGTGCAGCGTAATTTTAATGTAATTTTTTAAAGTTTATTCAAATCAAATCAAATCGAATCAGCTTCACGCTGTATCCCGCACACAGCAGGGTAGGCAGAGGGAACCTAGTGTTTTTTAGACACTCCGTTCCCCACTTTCTGCCGAATTCTGGAGGCATTGCGTGTTGAGTAGCAGAACTTAACGCCGCGCTTATCCTTTAAAGTTTATTTTTATTATATAAACATTTTCCGAGTGAATCAAATCCGCAACTATTTCATACACAAACAAACAAGTAATAGTAGTTGAAAATATCTCACAATGCATAAATTAAATTGTACTACGGTCATAGCTCAAGGAGAATTAATTTACACGTCTCTACAATGTAACCTAACTACGCACGTTTAAGAAAAAAGCTTACTTACTTTACGCTGTATTTATTACAAAATATAGAGATGCAGGAGACAAGCGACACGAGTTCTATATATCTCTTTCACATCGCCACAATTTATAAGCTTTCTCGTTACAAAACAATAATAATTATCACATATTATAATTTTAATTATCTTTTCTAGTATTTATTATCTTTTTGGTTCCTCAAAGGTAAAAAAGGAACTCTTATAAGTGATCTTATATGTTATCCGTCTGTCCGTCGTGGAGGTAGCAAGCTGAAATTATTATAGTAGCACAAAAAATTAAGCTTAGTCAACGCTATAAAAAACATTAAAAAAGTATATGATAAAAAAATGAGGATTTATGCATTTTGATCAATACCTATAATAGTAAGTACTTCTCGTGGACCTATAGTTACAGTAAATTTGACTAGTGTTAATTTATAGGTAATTCACTGAAAAAAAATACTACACACGTCTATTTACAATTCATTTCATACAGAATGAGTGTGTAAGCCCGCAAACTTAAATTTGTCAACTTATATAAGTTTTACTTCCCGTTGACCTAAAATCCTGAAATAAGTACGGAAGCCGCGGTGGGCGAGTCTGACTCGCCCTTAATCGGTTTTTTACAATATCTAATATACAGAGTGTTTTTTTATCTTGACCATTTAAATGAAAACACAATTTTAACTGCTCTAAACGCCTAATACAATGAAAGAAATTTTGTCAAAAATTAAGAAGTTTTTTTTTTTCAGGCCAAAAAAAAGTAAAATTATCCTTGTAATATAAAACATAATTTGTGAAGAATGACGTAAACAGACACCACCTAAAGGGGCAACGTCGCGTACGCATCATTCACGAAATCGAGTCTTGGGTAATGACAGTGAAGTTAAAATATTTTTTAAAGAAGTACTTACATAGATACAAAAGAATAATATTTATAATTTTCTTTTATCTATATAATTGAACCTAACTGCGATGTAACGATAAAAATAAATGTGTAGGAAATTGTCATCCATGCTACAATTAGTTCAAATGTCTTCACTATACGACTTTTTACAGATTAGGCTAAGTGCCCTATAAGCAGAAAATGAAGCAAAGGCAACGATTGTCGCCTACAGTGTCCTTATCCAGTGTCGTTAAACACAGGTTGTGTGGAAAATGTATTTTATCTATGAGTTCTTTTAGGCTTCACGCTGTATTCCGCATGTAGCAGAGAAGGAAGAGGGAGCTCAGTGTTAAGTCATGCCGCTCCCCACTTTTCGCTGAATTCTGGAGGTATTGCGTGTAGAAAAGCGGAACCTAACGCTGCGCTTTACTTCGACACCAGAGCGAAGAAATGAAAATATTGAATATTTCATTTCCTCGGGTGGGGATCGAGCCCACAACATGTCATGGCTACAGTCACACCGCTGTGCCCCTGCGCCACTACTGGCTATCTAACAATTGAAGGAAAATATTTAGAAAATACGGTTGTAAGTATAATAAATATATGTGATCAATAGTAATCGGAAGTTCTTGTCAGTGGTTTTTTTTGTGCTCAGGAACGGCATCTCCTTGTAAAAAATCGAAATGTTCCAATAAAGATCACCTTATATCGCCAGAAGCTATTTACAGATATGGGTTGTGAATACTTGACTTACTTAGTGTTGTTGGCAAATGTTAACATATTTTTCTCGATTGTTTCTTTTTCCTTTCAGTGCTTCCTTATCTTGCTAAATTAATTTAGTACGACAAGGAGCCATATTGAAATAAGGAATTCATTTATTGTTAAACGGCACAAGTTTGCGCATTAGTGGTTACTAAAATTTGTCGGATCGCCAGTCTTTCAAAACACTCCCCCTATAGCCACGCTCAGTATCGTCTCCCCTCCACACCTACCACTCTCTCTGCCACTCTACTGCTGTGCGGTTGGTAAAATCTTGTTTCCACGCGCCCCGCACTATCGAATGGCATACCTGGGGCAGTGTTTCCAGGTCGATATGACTCTGCCATAAAAGCCGGTTATGCACCAGTAGCTCCTGTGGTGTTACACAGGGTCGTCGACGGCGGTGATCACTTACCATCAGGTGACCCGTAGGCTCGTTTGCCTTATCTTTGTCCAAAAAAATAACAAATCAGCTTTACGCTGTATCCAGCATATACAGGGTAGGCAGAGGAAAACTAGCCTTAAGACAATCAGTACCCCACTTTCCACCGATTTTTTTGAGTCATTGCGTGTTGAGTGGCGGAATTTAGCGCTTTTGCCTTGATACCAGAGCGATAAAATAAAAATATATATAATAATTCGTTCCCCCCGAGTAGGTAGCGAATCCACAGCCGCCGCGTTGAAATTACATTCTTATACCACTACGCCACGATGGACTCTTATTTTATAATTAAACGAAATTTAAAACATATTATAACTACTTTTTAGCCAAAGTCTTTTCTAAAACAAGAAATTTCATTATTTATTGTACGTTACGAATTATGTAAGGCTTTTATATTTTCGCTCATCCATAAACAAAATGTACTTACTTGTAAGACGTCTACCGGACGCAATCTTTAGAACATTGTTTTCCTTTGAAGACTTTTCAGTTGAACGCGAACGTTGACGTTTAAGATAAAAGAACACTACGAACGAACGAGCTTACGAATATATTGTTGTTTAATATTAATGGAATTATCTTTTCTACATATTTTAGAGTTTTTTTAAGGAAAAAAAGAACACTTATTAGATCACTCTGTTGTTCGTCCATCTATCTGTCTGTCCTTATCTCAGGAACGATTGGAGATATCAAGTTGAAATTCAAATCAAATACTTCACATCTACGGTTCCATGATTTCCTGAAAATATCGTAGTTCTATATTTACTTTAATAAAAGATAGAGAAGATGTATCATATTTCGACACTATAATGGGAATCAAAATTTAGCAGCTAGCATCTATAGGTAGTACTAGTTCAGGAAAAAATCTAAAAACTTGTGGTTAAATCCTAAAAAATAATAGCTAAAAGGGGGGCAAAATTCGATATTAAAGCCAACTAGTTCAAGTGAAGTATCAGATGAAAGGGCTCTAGGTAATCTAAGCTTGAATTTCAGAAAAAGCGAGACCGCCAAATTTTGTATAGAACCTTCAGTGAGCGAGCCCGACACGCGTTTGTCCGTATTTATATAATTTATTTTACGAATAATATTTATTTTAGGCCTATCGGGGCGCAGGGGTCGAGCATGCGATTGTAAACGTGACAGGTTGTGGTTTCGATTTCGAATCTAGGGCATTTTATATTTTCATTCCCAAACTCTGGTAACGAGATAAATCGCGGTGTTGAGTTCCGCCATTCATTCGCGGAAAGTGGGGAACGGAAGTGTTTTCATGAAAATAAAGTGTCTTATAACAGTAGGTTCGATACAGCGCAAAGCTAATAAAAAAAAATTGTGAAAAAAAAATATTTCACAACTTTATATTTTACATAACAGAATAGAGAAAGCTAAAATACACGTTGTATAAGAACAATTTGAAACGTTTTATATACAATTCATGTTATGCGACTAAACCTGTTACAGCGCTTTGGTCGAAACGTAATGGAATACGAATCTGAATATTCAATCTAAATAATCAATCCAGTTACTGAATCTTTCGACATTAGTTAGAAGTTTTAACTATAAAACATCTGAAAATTTCATGTACAATTTTTATTTAAATATGGAACATATGACATAACTTTTTAACCAACGTCTTTTTTATAAAACGAGGAGGTATTAATATTCGACAACTATAATATATTTATATTTTTTTATGTTTGTGTGTTTCTGTGTCATTTGTTGGCTGATTTTAGAAAATTCTTTTTATATTTAAAATAATTGGTCTCTTTGCTCCAAGTCAGGATTTGATAATAGAATCCCAAGGAAATCAAGAGAAACCCTCGATCTTTAAAAAAGAAAAGAATAGGCAGTCTTTTTAACGACAACAAAGAATAATTTAAAATTAAAAGTAAATTGTTTCATATTTTTCATTAAAAAAAAACTGACTTCAAAATTCTTATATGCACCGACTTAAAATTTTCTTTTATGGAATATGATATAATAATTACTTCAAAGTAAAGAAAATTGAAAAACGACAACTTAATTTTTTTATACTTATATATCTATTCAGTATTTAAAATCCTTCATTTTTAAAATTCCTTACCACCATGGATATTTATTGACTACTTCTTTTTTAGCTTCTCTTTAGCTTCATGCTGCATCCCGTACACAGCAGGGTAGGCAGAAGGGCCCCCGTTCACCACTTCTCTTCAGTATATTTAGTAGTTATCTCTTATTTTCTTTTTCTAGGCGGGCATTCACTTTTCAATTGCATTTCTTGAATCAAACACCGTAGTAAAAGTACAGAGAAATGAGAAAAAAACAGTTTAAATATATTTAACGCTGTCCTGTAAGAAATCACGTCGTAATCTTTATAAAAATTTAACTTAACTAAACTTAACTTCACGCTTTATCCCTACCGGGATAGTGAGGGAGAACGGAGCGCCAAACGCTGCGGTCTCTACATACCTCTTTCGCCTCGTCCACTATCATCAACCTCTTAATACATGCCTCTTTATATTAAATTTACAGTGTCATATATCTTAGTAAGATTATTTCAAATCTCTCAATTATTGCATTGAAAAATTATAGTCTATTACATAGCAAGTAAGCTTCAGTTTTATACTATTAGTACTAGTATATAATGATTAGAACGTCTTAAGTTATTTTTTAAAGTTATTTACGTGTCCATTCTTACGTCCAAGCAAATATATTAACGCAAACACTACAGGAAGCACAGCTTATCCCAATACACTATGAAATAAAATTTATACGTTATCATGAATAAAACTAATTAATTAATGCCTTTCAGCCTAGTATTGATTTTGGTTTCAAAATGAAGTCCGGCTCTTTCCATGGTTGGTATATACGAGTATGTATCACAGAGGAGCCACATATCGGACTATACGTAGCCATCACGTAGCGGACCTAAATAAGCCCAGTATTTATATATTTCTACATTAGTTATAACCCTCCGACTATGGCTGCGGGGAATGCAATTGCTATTAACGCCTACTTTGCTTTTTGTTATTATTTATATTTGGGTTATTTTCATTATTACTACGAATAGGGCCACTCGTCACCCAGGGTCACGAGGATGTGACTGTAAACGCGACAGGTTGTGGATTGGATACCCATTCGAAGAAATATTAAATATTTAATATTTTTATCTATTCGCTCTGGTGTCAAGGCAAAGCGCGGCGTTATGTTCCTTAACACGCAATACCTCTTGAATCTCTTGATCTTGATAAAGTTATGAGAAAGAAATTATTGGAGATACTATCCCTGTACACTGAGGGCGGAACCTTGCTGAAAACTGTAAAGTCTCTTTGCAGAGATCACACACACAGCCTACGTGCAACTGTGAGCTGACATGTCCGCCCTGGTTTTTGATCACCAATCAGGTGTTAAACAAGGATGAGGTATGTTCAATTTGTATTTGGATAACTCTGTAGCTGTCTGAATGAGTGAAACAAAGTGCCATATGTGACTTGAATGTCAATTGCCTGCTGTAGACAGATGATGCAGTGTTCATTGCATCATCAGAATGCGAGTTGCAGGCATTAGTCACCACTCTGAAAGAAAGGTGTCAAAGTAATGGTCTCACCCTAAATGCGAGTAAGACATTTATTCTGTAATTTGTAAGAAATAACGAAATACAATATCAGTGTAAATGGTCATATATTAGATCAATTGAATGAAGTTGTATATTTGGAAATGGAAGATACTTGGTGGACACGGAAAGGCGTATTGCTGCCAGTAATTTGGGTAATGGTGCAATTGCTGCATTGAAGAGACGGCGAAACGTCAGCACAACTGTACGTTTGGCCGTATATAACGCAGTGTTAGTACCGACGCTGATATACGGCAGCGAAACGTAGATATTACAGAAGTAGAATAAAAGAATGTGTAGTGTGGGGATGCGATATCTTCTGTAGAGTTAGCTTAGCTGATTGAATTCACAACGAATAGATACACAGAATGGTTCGGGGACGTCATGGTGAACGAAGAAGAACGTTCTCGGGTGGTTTGGGCACGTCGAACGAAGAACTGATGAAAGAATGGCAAAAAAGATTTATAAAGGAAACTTGAGGGAGACCTCGGTTGACCTTCGAAAACACAGTATAATAGATACTGAAGGAAAGTCACGTAAGAAGCACCAGGACCCCCCGGAGAGCATGTATGAAGAGTTTAATGACATAGAGGATAGAGGCGATAGAGGTATGCAGAGACCGTAGCATTTCGCGCTCCCTTCTCTGCTAGGGATATGGCGTAAAGCTATATTAGATTATACATTAACACATGGTAATATCTTACACGATTAAATTTCAAAATTGATTTATCTAAAATTAGATATGTAGATCGAAATTACATATTAATATATTAGATAATTTCAGAGATATTACGCGGAAACTATCGCGTGGATTATAATCGAAATGGCTGCAACTATTGTCTATTATAACTAGGAATAGATTAAATTACCTGCCGCGTTAAATAGAACCTTTAAACTGATTTAACACTGGAATTTAGAGTAGTAGAATTGATAATATAATTTAATAAAAATAGGAGTGCGACTGTGATTTCAAAATAAGCGGTGCACATCTAGAAGCTATCTTGATCTTGTAAGTTTGTCAGAAATAATCTTTATTAAGCACGACATACATGTATATCATAACTAGTAAAAGCCCGAAACTTTGTTCGCGTGAACTTTCTGATCCTTGCCATCCTATTTCCATTTACTATCCATTATGAGCCAAAATTGGGTCAAAACTGTTCCCAACTTCATATTCAAATATATAGTTTTATTTTTTTACGTTCCATATAATATGACTGACATTTGATATCCGTATGCCAAAATACCAATCACGTTATTTTGTTTTCTAATATAAAGCAATTTTATAAATATTATTATGTAGCTGATTTTTAAGTATACAATAAATAGGTTTCATATATTTTATGCCACCTAGGGAGGTAATAAATATTTCCATTCAAGTCAGGAAGAAGAAATGTAAGTATATTTGCATCAAGAAATGTAAGTATATTTTGTTACATGTTACACCCAAGTCTTCACTCAAAGCTCCAGTTTGTCTACACAGCAAAGAAAATAACCCACAAAATAATAAATATAGGTTTCGCCGTGCGGAGTCAATATAGGTTCTGAGTGGTGCTTTGACTTGTATGGATTTGTAGATGTGTCAGTCTATGTGTGGATGTGTTATCGCGGGTGTGGTTGTGTCTTAGCATTCGAAGATGGTAGATGAGATGTCTGGAAGTGCAATCATATGTTTGGATATCCCATGTCCCTTTCCAAGGTCAAGTCTACGACTGTACCAAGTTCCATTAAAAAATATTCAGTGGTTTAGGCGTTTATGTGCAGTATTTAATTTATATTATAATAAAACGCGAATTTTATATATTTTCTTCAATATTAGTAAAAGCCATATTAATTGTTAATTAGTTTTTGAGATTAATTAAAACGTAATCTTTAATTTATTCGCCATTCGAATTCAGATCGTGATGTGCATATGTGATCCATTAAGTTAATGAAGTAATCATTTCAAACAGGAGATTTTATTTTATATCATATCATAAAATATTGTAAAATATCAATTACCAATTTTTTAACAAATTATAAGTTAAAATAATGTTTATACAATATTGCAATGTACATACATATTGAGACCAGTCGTGACGCAGGGGCACAAAGTATGACTATAAGCGCGACTGGTTGTGGGTTCGATCTCCACTCGTGGGAATTTGAGATTTATTTATATTTATATATTAATTTTTCGCCGAGGCAAAGCGCAGCGTTGAGATCCGTCACTCTACACGCAATGCCTCCACAATTCGGCGGAAAATGGGGAAATCTGCCTACCCTGCTGTGTGCGGGATACAGCGTGAAGCTAATTTTGATTTATTAATTCTTACATATACCTCAAACGAGAGGTAATAAAATTAATTAGCGCTTCATGTTTATATTATAGCTATTTTCACTTCTGTAATAACTTTACTGAGAAAATTGATTTGGAAGTAAATTGCTACTTTGATCTTGGTCTTAGTTTATATTTGTTGTAGTAAAACGAGTCTGTCTTTGAGGTCTTACTAATTAAATATTACTTCCAACACGGATCCCGTTGTAAAGTTGTCCAAAACTGAGGCCTAGGGATTAAAACTCAAATTTATGTATGAAATTTAGTGCAGCGAACAATGTAAGATGTAACAAAATTTCCATAGGTATTTCCCAGGAGTAACCGTCCAAGCTGATTTGTGAATTTAATTTTGTATTAACAGATTGCACGTGTCCAGTGTGTGACGCGTTAAAAATATTTTTTTTTTTCATGTACATAATCTGCAAGCTTAAGTAATCATTAACATAGAAAAAACGTAAAAAAAGTGTACTTCTTTTGTAAGAGAAAAAGCACCACTGACTTCCACTTCTCAACACGCAACGACCCAAATTAGGGGGGATAACGGAGGATCTTGACACTACTTCCTCCCTGCCTAGGCACAGGATAAGCCGCGAAGCTTAAAAAAAATATTCACAATTAAGAAGGTTATTAACAAAAGAAATAAGGTATGTAATAACACTCCACTTATCCACTGTTCGAATCACGTTTCAACCAGATATCATATTTGTGACATCAGTGATAATGAGGGTCGGAAAGCAATGGAACGAGCTGTGGGCGGGTATATTATGCGTTGAAACGGCATATTCACTTGCATTCAATACCATCTGACCTTCGACATTTTATAGCTTTGGCATTTGGTACACGAGTCCTCAACTTAATAACACTCTATTTTATTAATGTAGCTTATACATTTGATTTAAATTAAAATAAGGGAAGGTAAAAAAATAAGGGAAAGAAGTTGAAAAATTGGGAAATTTAAATAAATGAAAAAGTAAATATGACCAAGCTATGTTCCAGAATTCAATGACTATACCGTAAAAAGTTGAAATTTAAGAAATATTTTCAAGTTCCTTCACTTGTTAAAATAACTTGCCGTTGGGTACCCTATCTGTGGCGCATTGCATTTTAAATGAAAGGAAACGAAAAACGGAATCGAAACAATAGGTTCTTCCTGTATTATTAGTGGAAGAAAGATCGAGGATATTAAAATAGCATATAATATTTTTTACTGGTAGACTCTGTAATTATTTCCATACTAGTTCCATTAATTCCCAGGTTAAGTCAAATTTAGAGCGAAAAGTAAAAAGCTGTGTGTTTCAACGCTTCGCTTTATCGAAGGTAAAATAATAATTAATTCAAGGGTATAAATAACCGAATTTAAAATTATTTCGTTTACAGTCAAGCAACATCTCCGCCGCTGCCGTAACGGGCCTCAATTCAATAATTTTTATATTTTAACGATTGTTGTCTACCACAATCAAGAACTAATAGATTGTTATTACAGTACACCGTGTTTTTCTTTCTTATCTGGAATCTTTATTTGTCTATACATTTTATTCATCTTGCTCAACAACTTAAGTTTGCATATAATGATATGGTTCTTCCATTGGTTAAGTTGGACTACTATGGTTTCACTTCAAATTTGCCAGTCTCCAAAGTCAACTATAACCAAAATCCGGTGAAGGCCTAATCGCTTATTCTCGTCCAGTATTGAACAAATACAAACAAACATATAAAATTGCAAAATTATTGATTTATGCTCTGTTACTTCGTTTTTACCCTTAATGTTTCATAGAAATATTCAATGTACATCCATACTTTTCACTGTTTTATTATATTACATTTAGGTATTACCAATAACGTAATAGTAACTATAAAGACAGCTTAAACATTATTTAAATGTAGAGGCCAGTCGTGGCGCAGTGGCACAAAGTGTGACTGTAAAACCGACTGTTTGTGGGTTCGATCCCCACTCGAGGAGATGAAATATTTACCTAAATTTATATTTTATTTCTTCGCTCTGGTGTCGAGGCAAAGCGCGGCGTTGAGTTCTGCCACTCAACACGCAATGCCTCCAAAAAATTCGGCAGAAAGTGGGGAACGGAGTGTCTTAACACTAGGTTCCTTCTGCCTACCCTGCTGTTTGCGGGATACAGCGTGAAGCTAATTTAATTTAATTTTATTTAATTCTTTCCGAATAATTTAGAAACATATAGACGATATTTATTTTTAAGAACGCTAACCGTTTCCGATTTCTAACGTATATCTATAGATCTATAATATCTTCTTAAGTAAAACAATTCACTTCAATAATACTTGAACCTAACGGGTAAGATAACTAACTCTGGCAACGAAAGAAAAGGCTAACAAATGTGTTGCGTGGGCTTGAAATTAATCCTTTTATGCTTAAAATAAAGTGCGTTGTTGGATTTTACTACCCACCTTCATCACTACCTCGAATCATTAGGGTTTCTATTTATATCCAAAAGAATTAAGGTAATACATATATAAATATAAACACCGTATTAAGTATATAAGTTCTTTACTTACTTATTACTTTAAGCGGGTATATTAAAATAAACCTGGGAACTTAGTGTTCAGACACTCCGTTCCCTATTTTTCATCGACTAATTGAGACATTGTGTTGTATTGAGTAGCGGAACTCAACGCCGCGCTTTACAAATGCAAGGAAATGAAAATATTAAATATTTCATTACCCAAGTGGAATTGAACCTATATTTAACTGACATATTTACAGTCTCACTCTAGTGTCCAAACTAAATTGTTAAAGAAAAATCTATCCTTTATAATAAATAATATGTGCTAAGTTGAATATAATATTTATAATTGTAAATAACGTCGTATTTTCATTATGTATGCACATTAATAGGACTTCATACTATGTAGTCTAGGAGAAACTTTGAATTGATCGTTTTAACACAGCATATAATTCCTGGTACTGTTTCAGTGGTTAATGCCATAATGGCAGAACTAGCGATAACTTTGTTCACTCATACTTTACCATATTATTCATTTAGTGCAATTTAAATTTAAATTTGCAATTTTTTGAAAATAAATTTTGAAAAATTCATAAATTTATAAGCTTATATTATTGTATCTCCTGTAATATTGTAAATACGTCGATGGTGCATCAAATCAGCGATTATATTTGAACCTGTGTGATACACGCGCATGAGCAATTAAAAAGTCGCAAAAATGTTTACTTTTCGTGTTATCTATATAATAAATATGTATATTCACGTTGTATCCCGTACATAGCAGAATGGGCAGAGGAAACTTAGTGCTAAGACACTCCGTTTTCTACTTTCCACAGTATTCATTGCGTGTTAAGTGTCGGACTATCAAAGAAATTAAAACATTAAATATTTTATTTCCTTGACTGGAAATCGACCCCACAACCAGTCGCGTTTACAGTAACACACCTCAATTATGCAAGAATTTACTTTCAAATTCAATGAAAGCTCTTACATATATGAAGTCCTCGGTATAAGTTAGAATAAAATATTGCTTAATCTAAATGTTTCAGGTGAATGTAAATAGTCTATTGTATGCACAGGGGAAATTAAGTAATGGTTTTAAATATAAGTGGATTATATTTTGCATGTACTCACTGATGTGACGTCCTCAATAATATGAAAATTTTAGCTTGTAATCTCTATTTATTGTTTTTTTTTCAGCTTCTCGCTGTTTTCCGCATGTAGGAGGGGAGGCAGAGGGAGCCTAATGTTAAGACACTCCGCCCCTCACTTTCCGCTGAATATTTAAGGCATAACGTGTTGAGTGGCAGATCTCAACACCATTTCCTCGAGTGGGAATCAAACTCACTACTTGTCACGTTTACAGATACCCCCCTTGGCCTAAGCCTCCTGGTATTATATTGAAATACAAAAATTTTTTTTTGTTTTCAATTTGCTAGTGACGTGACCGTGAACGTCTTTTAAATCAATAAACACGAAAAGATTTGTTGTCACGTTCCACCTGAGCCGAGTGTGCGAGTGAGAGCGGGGAACAATTGATAGAGAGAAAAATCGATCTAAGCGTCTTATTCGTAATAGAATAATGCAGGTCAGAGGATCTGATATATCACACATGTTGGTAGTAAGTTGTAAATATATTGCTAATAACCACATTGTTACTAGTAATTCAACTGTATAATTAATTAACCAAAAAGTAAAATATTTTATAACATTTTTGAAGTGTTATTCCACAATTATGAAAGAAAAATACTTTTTTTGGCAGCGTATAAAAAAATATAGATTTTTTTTGCGTATGCTGTTACGTTCAAATTTTAATACGTTTCTAAAAGAGTAAAAAGTAAAGTAAATAAACATAAAATTGTTATACCGTAATTTTGGTGGCGATAATCTTAATATAAGAATTGATCACTCAGCTCTGACGATGAAGTTGTGGAATTTGCTGAACTTGATGGCATCTCTCGTCGTGAGTATTTATGATAATCGGAACATATTAAATTTATAGAATGCTGTGACGCCAGCGTAATATTCGTGATATTAATAAATGTTTTCATATATTACGGGGCTACGTGAATATTATATGCAAATGGCTTTTGTCCGTTCGTTAAATTAATAATAATTATTGCCGAAGTTTTTATTATATATTAATTGTGTTTTCGGGCAACGTGATTTACTGCTTATATTGTTACATATATAATGTATAAGAAACGACAAACGCAATTAAGCAGTTAAAAAGTACTTGAAATTATAAAACTCATATGAAGATATAAATAAGATAAAGAAATAGCAATTTTATCTAAAAATATTTTTGCACCAAATCATCTTATGCATGCTGAGAATTTTTTTTTCGTTTTATTTGTTAATATGAAGTCAATTTTGAATACATAAATGCGGCTAAAGCTTAATGGTAGGTACCATTTATGTATCGATTTTAATGAATTGTTTTTTTATTTGGCATGTTTCTATCTATTTCTTATATTATATTGTAATAATCTTGCCCTTTGAATGGGTAAGTGCATAAGTTACATGATAACGTAAGGTGCCAGAAGAAAAAAATAATTTTGCTCATTTTGCATATTTTATTTCAAAAATTCAATCAATTATAAAATAATAAATTGAAAAGTGCGAAAAATCTTTAGCTTTTACAGCCGATTAAAGAGACATATTTAATAGCCGAAATAATTAATTATTATTACTTTCTAAGGGATGGCTTTAATTGGTTATAAATTTCTTCCATCATTTTCTCTTGCAAAGCTCTGATTTATTCAATCGGCTGTTTGAGTCTCATTGAAAATCAAATTAATTTCGTCGGTTCATTATCATGTTTGCTAATGCTACTTACTTAAAGTACCTCTAAAGTTTTTTTATAAGAGTACTTAAACACTTAAGTACAAATCTCTACCTATTATTTTGTCCATATAAATGTATTGAGTACATATGTAAAGTATATTATTTTTGTAAGATATTTTGAGAAAGTAAGTTAATCGTAAGTAAAAGTTTTATACGTAAGATGTGTAAATCAATAATACCGATCTTTGAAGAAAGTTGTTTTTGAGTGCGGAGTTGTTGAATGTTAACTTTAAAGCGATGTCTTTGTATTTTGGGAATCGGATATTTGATAGTCCGTTAATTCTCTAGTTAGTGCATAAACAAAACTCACGACTCACTACTACTATAGGTATTATATTTCTGTATACTAATCTGACAGAACATTTAAGTATTATCTTAAACTGAACATGTTTTGCCGTATTGCTCCAATTTGAAAACGGATGTGTTTATAACGCTATATGAAAGTAAAAAAAATACGGAATACAAGTAATTATGAAAATCTATAATTTTAGGAATTACATGTGAGTGACTTTTGATAGAACCTAGTTTCTAAAATATAAATTTTATGTCAATCATTTCTTTGTTTCAGTTATTTTAATCCTTTATGTTGAATTATTAATTGCTGTTTTGACTTATCAATTACAGATTTACCAGAATTTTGGTTTTCAAGAAACTTTTATCATAGAAAGGGTTCAAGATCACTCTTAAGAATGAGGTACTTTAAGCTTTTAGAATTCCCTACTATACTATACTTACTGAGAGCCTATACAAGCTCTATATTTAGCTTTCCATCAGACAATTATACATATTGCACACAATGCTCAGCATACATAACACATTGATATGATCGTACTCAAGTTGTTCAAAATGTTTTTATTTATAATTCCATAAACAGAAAGTTTATATATATTTGCCCAAAATTATTAAGTTTCACTGCAAAAGTATCTTAATTGAATGGCTAAGCACACTTAACTATCAGGATACCGAACGTATTTTAAAAAAGAATTATATATAATTTTTATTACACACATACACTCTCTCTCTCTCACACCCACTGAGTGTGAGTGTACACGCACACGCACACGCACACGCACACGCACACGCACACGCACACGCACACGCACACGCACACGCACACGCACACGCACACACACACACACACACACACTGAGTCCGCAGAACAGCACTCACATAGTCAATAGTTTATTGTGTAACATTAATTGCTTAGATTATGTTTAATGCCCCAAGACTGTTACTGGCCTTAGGTTAAGAGCGAGACGTCCCAACACAAGTATAATAATTACTTCCTGCCTTCCTTCCTTCGTCGTCTCATCAAACAGTTTTTTGTATGATTTATAAAAACAAAGAAATAAAACAATTTTTATTTTATTTTTTATTTTTAAGTTTTAGTATTATTTTTCTGGACAAATCCAGTTTTTAATTAATTTTCTTTCAAAGAAGGATATGGCTAACAACCTCCTTTAAAAAAATAAAAATAAATTGAAGAATAATATAAATAAACATTATTTAATTACATAAATAACACGCTTGCTACTGCGCCAAAACTTATTTTAACTCCGTAACTTTAAATTTGCAGCTGGTTGGCGTTGTAACGAAACCCTACGTCCGACTCGAAAATGACCAGTCCGAGTCGGAGTCGCCCACTATTATACATATTAAATGATTATTTTAAGTAGATAGTGATATGTATATTAAATTATTATTTTAGGAAAAAAGAAATCATATTTCTTTATACCTAAAATAAGGTTACTGAATGCTGAATTTCCTACATATAAAAAGAACGAAAAAGACCCGTACTATCATTTCTATCTCGAACCTTCGGAGCAAAGTAGATCACATGTTGCTCTTCGTATATAAACCACGTTAATTAGTCGCCTCCGGCAAGTCTATCAATTAAAGCAATCTTAAGTACGTATACATCTGTAGTGTCTATTAACGAGAAATCTTTATGTAAGGAACTCTTACCGTATCATCAACTTTAGTACTCGTCACATTATAAATTACTAATTAGCTCGATGTTCGATGGTTCTAACGAGTTTTCAAATACTTCCGATTCGTTACCTGAGGGTAAAAATGATCCCTTGCGCAAGAGACATTAATCTTAGAGACTAGTGTTGATAATATTTTAGTGTCCGTCAATCATTTAATGTCTTTTGTTTGTCAAATAATATTTCAGGATTTTTAAATTAAGAATAAAGATAGGTACTTTTATATGTGATAAATATAATGGTATTTTAGCTTCTCCAGACGGGTCCAAGAGATTGTTTCTAAATTTTATATTAGAAAAGTATCCCTCTAGCGAGATTTGAAACTGTTCAATTAATTAATGATATATAAAATAATATTTTAAATTCTTATTCACCAACGTTCCTCACATTTAAAAGATTAAGTATGCAGTGGCTCATTTCTTTGTTACATGTTCCATATTATATGGTATGTAAATAGATTATACATATATTAATATCATTAACAGAAACATGTTTTTATCGTATTATCTTATGGGAAGGTAAAATACGGCTTAATAATGTTTCACGTCAACTAAATTTTTGATAACACAAATATAGCCAATAGATGCGTACCTAGTTAAAAAGTTATTTCCGGCGCGGCGGCGTTCAGGTTTACATTTAGGCATTTCTATATTATGCCAACAAATCTTTAGTAAGCTACTAATTGGGACGGTGACCTGTAGTCGTGTAACAAATCCTAAATTTGTTTACATTATAACTAAGACCCGAAGAAGTAATTACGCCCTGAATATTTATTGCCTTATTTTTACATTTAATAAAATTTTACCGAAAATATCTCTGGGGACCGTTCCTGACAATGAACATTTATCAAAATCAAGTCATAAAGTTGGCCAATGGAGATAAATTTCAAGTGATTTTCTGGTCTAACGCATACAATAGGATTAACAGAAAATGAAATAAAGACCAGTTGTTCCTGGCTCATCGCGGGAAATGAAATATGCAAATGGTTTTAATAAATTTTGAGTAACTAACCTTTTAAGATACTGATTTATAAAAAAAGAAAAAATGTCTTGCTAATATTATAAATTTAAATGTTTTTTAAGGATGAATCAACTTGAATTAACAACATTGAATTTCATTGTAACATAATATAAGCTTATAGACAGATGACTGTTCCGTATTTCGTATCACTATAGTTTACGACAAAAGTTCGCCTTTCATAATAACGAAACTGAATTCTTGTCGCCAATGGGCCAGAGACTTATTTTCCGCACTATCTCGTAGACCTTCGAATATTAATAATTCACAGGCAATGTTGCTGACAGAAGGGTCTCGCATAAATACACAAATTGACAGACGCCACCCATATAGTGAGTATTTTGCAGCTTTTTTTCTGTTTGATCAATTTGCTTACGTTTGTATTGCGTATTATTTAGGCATGCGAGTCCCACAAGACCGTTTAATAACAATAGCATATTGATCGAATGATAGAAGCAAGACATAGACGTTGGACTAAATTGATACAGTAATATATGTGAATCGAAGATGATTTTTTTTTCAGAATTTTTCAGCAAGGCTCGTGGAGAAAATCTAATGTCAAGTGAGTTAGATGGCAAAAATGAACACCGTACATTGTCTTTTTAGAGCTAGTAAATGAAAGTAATTGACTTACTCACTATTTCTTATTTATCTCAGTGGTATACAATGGTCTCTATCAAAGATGATAGATGAAAGATGCAAAGAAAAATACAAAGATTTTAATATTTTTTAAAGTGTTCTTCCACAATACACTTACGAAAGAAAAGCATATCTTTCTAAAATGTATTTTAGTTGAACTTTCTATCTTAATTAAATGTTGATAAAAATTTCGTTTAAACTCTATAAATGAGAAAAAGTTTCGTTCCACGTTTAGTGATCGTTATCAATAAGTTTTCTTCCAAACAGACTACTATTAAACAATGCTTTGGAATGGATATTTTAGTTTCCGCTTTTGTTGTTCATTAGTAGCTAGCCGGTTGAGGGTCAGGCTTGGCTTGGCTTCTAAGGCTTTTACATACTTCTGTCTATCTGTGTATGATTGTTATGTTAAATTCGAGCAATTATTTTTTTTTTTATAATCTTATTTCACTACCCCTAATCTTTACAAATATGTTTATCATTATTACTAGGTAGTTTATTTTAGCATTCTTTAAAAGAAATAACAATAAATTAATTTTATAGTGTAGGAAAAGTTACATAGTGCATACCCACATGATCTATATAAATAATACTTTGTAATTGATGCTCATTCTATATTCAAGGGTCAAAAGGCTCGCATAAGTGACCGTGTTTGTAAAGTAAGGCCGGCTCTCATCCCTTTCATCAACGAAATAACTGATCTTATAGATTTAATTACTTCGTGTTTGTTAGATAAAATTTTGTATTAAATTTTGCTGTACAGATTTTAATTAAGTACATTTCATCTAACTTAAACTATCTAAATATTTCTGTATAACACAACGTTGCGGCGGTTGCGGTGAATTTTTAGAGTTGTTTGATATTTGGGGTGATTTTTACATCATGAAGAATATGAGGATCGTGGTTGCGCGAAACGTATGTAGCAAACGTTTTTAAAACACTTAGAAAAAAAAATATTTTTTTATTTTTTTATAGTTGAGTTGTTATGCGCCACAGACTTTGGTTGTCCGTGCCTTTTTTGTGCTTAATTGATTATTACATTTTTGTTTTTTCTATTTAAAATGTGAAGTGGACGTTAATATCTTGCTATCTTGAATGGTCTACAGTTAATTTTGTCAAATTCAAGTTTTTGGCCGTTGATTATGTTGATTGCGGCGCGGTTAGTTGATTTCGTAATGTTTCTATTGCCCCCTCATCTTTATAGGTACATAAATTAATCTTTCGTTACTGAATGTTTCATAGAAACACTCAGACAAAACTCCTCATCGTAGGAACTTAATTTTGACATACCAATATTCAAATCTTTACAATGACAAATAAACATTACAGATTTGGATAATCTTATTAAAAATCGGCAAGATAATGGTCCAAATAAGAATTAAAGAAATGCCGTTTTGACAAAAGCTGTTCAGCGTGACCGACATTTTCCAATGATATATAAATAAATAAAATCTGTAAAATTTTATGAAGAATTATAACGGACCAGATAAAATTCAAGGAATTAAAAAATTGCGTATTATCATTTATTTAATGTAGTCACAGATTTCCTTGAAAAATAAAATCATAGAAAATTAATTCTATCGTCAAAATCACAGCAGCCAGTGTTTTATTTAAGCGATAATTATGCGTACATGCATTTCTTTTTTCACTGATAAGTCAAAAAGGAGCAAAGCGTATCAATGAAATCATCGACCCCTAGATTTAGGGAAATAAATTAATTTCAATTAGTTATATATAGTTAGGTTACTTTTTGTTACGTTCAATTAAGTAAAGTCACGTTAATGTCGTAATTTACGCAATAAAATTTGACGTCAAATTATAATTTGATCAATATGATTAAGCTCGAAGCAGTTACAAGATTATAATTTTGATTAACGTGTTGATTAACACCACAGAATTTACTTTTTTTTGGTTTACGCTGTATTTCGCATACAGAAGGGAAGGCAGGACATACAGGGAACTTAGTGTTAAGATACTTCCTTCCTCATTTTCCGCCGAATTCTGGAGGCATTGCTTGTTGAGTGGCGGAACTCAACGCCATGCTTTGCCTCGACACCAGATTATATTACGAAATCACTATTAAGTAACTTTCTGTACCTGCGGCGGTCAAAGTAACCTCGGACACTTAAAGTGTGTCATGTGTTACACGTATCTCTTACCTTTTTGACAACGGGCTAAAGCGGTGAGCTTTAGTAATTGTCAATTTTTTTTAAAAACTATTTAAATTTCTTAAATAAATTATAAAAAAAATTATAATAAGTGGATAGTAGATAAGAAATAAATGACATACATATATATACATATGTATAGGTAGTACTGGAGACAAACATCCAATTGGTAGGTAATTTGGGTTAATGATTTAACGGTTTTACACGTTTTCCGGAATGTAATACGAGCACGACACAGCGTGTGTATCGATGGTCTGCGCGTTTGTAAGGGATTTATTAGCGCGGTTAGGGCGGCTTTTATTACTAATGGACTTTTACCCATTAACTTCATTGAAGCAGTACACTGGATTACATTCTTGTTGCTTATTATGCTGTGGACCGGACACAAAAAATATTACTTGAATTGCTTAATAGTTGGTGTATAAATATGTTATATATTTTTAGGGTTCCGTACCTCAAAAGGTGAGAACAGAACTCTAATAGGATCGCTTTGTTGTCCGTCGATCCGTCTCTCAAGATCGTTCTCTCGAGATCGCGTGGAGACGTCGAGATAAAATTAATATCAAATATACAATATATGTATATGTGAATATAAATATAAGTTTTTCAAGTATTGTAAAACAGTTGTCTACCAGAAAAACAAATTGAGTAACCAACATTGAGGCATTACAATTCCTTTTCACTGTAGCAAAAGCTAAGCTTTGCACAAAGAAAACATGAAAATTAAACGTGATTTCTTAATATTTTGATTCTGAACGATTTCAGTTACAATTCTTGTATAAATTTACCAGTACATATTTCACAGGCATTTGTACGACTGTCGACACTCGGGTCGAGTGTTCGACGGCGCAAAAGTGGAGCCGCCGTCAACGCCGCTCACTTCGTAGCTGGGAAATATTATGTAAGGCAGTCGGGGCCGTAACCTGCACGTAACCCAGTGTGCGCCTGACACGTTCGTGGAATAAGAATGTTTCCTTTGTAACTTTACTTTATTTTAATTAAATCATTAATATATGCTGGAATTAAACTTGTAATTTTTACTATCAATGGCTTTCGAAATAAAAAAGAAATGCGATACAAAGATTAAATGAAGCCAGTCGTGGCGCAGGGGCACAAAGTGTGACTGTAAAATCGATTGGTTGTAGGTTCGATCAGCACTCAAAGAAGTGATAATTAAAGTAAATGATATTTATTTAAATTTACATTTTTATTCTTCACTCTGATGTCTAGGCAAAGCGCGACATTGAGTTCTGCCACTCAACACGCAATGCCTCCGGAATTCAGATGAAAGTGGGGAACGGAGTGTCTTAACAGTAGGTTACCTCACCCTGCTTTGTGCGGACTACAGCGTGAAGCTGAATTAATTGGATTTAGATTTTTAATACAAAGAAAATATCGTTAATAAATCAATTAGGTATACATAAAATAAGTTATTTACAGATTATTTATTACTCGTCATAATATTATAAATAATAAATGTACAACTGAAACAATAACGTAGATCAAAATAAAAGATTAATAAAAAAATATACCTAAACGTCAATCACGTCAAAAACGAACTTCTTCCTTTTTGAAATTGTCTAGTGGAAATATTGTAGGTAATCCAATTCCTACGTGAGTAAGCCTGTAACTGACATAATCCTGTCTTCAGACGATAAGCATTCTCGTCTCCTTTGAGTGAACTTCACTCACAGCTCTCCTTGAAACTCTGAAGGGAACACTATGTAACTTTCATTGAATAAATCTTTTATAAATTAACTGAATTAATTATTAAGATTACTGAGTATCATAAGACTACTTATCATGTATCTACTAAAAAATTATTGTACCACGACATATTTAAATTATTTTAAATTAAATAGTACAGCAGAAAACGTTTTTATTTTACAATGCATGAAAAGCTCTTTAAATAAACAAAGTATCTCTCTCTCTCATCTCAGCTTCACGCTGTATCCCGCACACAGCAGGGTAGGCAGAGGGAACCTAGTGTTAAGACACTCCGTTCCCCACTTCCTGCCGAATTTTGGAGGCATTGCGTGTTGAGTGGCAGAACTCAACGCCGCGCTTTTGCCTCGACACCAGAGCGAAGAAATGAAAATATAAATTTAAGTAAATATTTCATCTCCTCGAGTGGGGATCGAACCCACAACCAGTCGGTTTTACAGTCACACTTCGTGCCACTGCGCCACGACTGGCCTCAAATATTTTAACAGAAATTGAAATAAAATTTTAACTTGCAAAAGGATCATTCAATTTTTGGAAACAATTAAATGGCTTTCAATATGAATTTTCGTACCTCTTGTACCTTAAAAATTCTTCTTCTTGTAATTATAAAGACAGAAGAGAGTTTTTACATTACTAACCACCATAGAAATCCTGCCCTAAGTATTTTTGAAAATTATTACATATAAAAAATATAAATCACATATTTTTTCCTGTTGTTGAATGACAGTTGTAAAGCTCTCTTAAGTGCTAGAGATTTCACTTCTAGAAAAAGAAAAACAAAATAGGTAAAAGTAAACCAAACCACATTCATTGTACTATATTCTTTTTACAAATGAAATGGTGAAAAAATATGAATGCAAAATAAACGTGTGAAATTTTCATTAAAATATCTATAAAGCATATATAGTATTTTTTTAAATATACATTGTACCAGAGTATAAAGAGGTCTTATGGGATCTTGGTTTATCCTTATTATGCCAAAATCGAGTGTTAGGCCTAGAATTAGCCTTTTCCCCCTATTCTGCTAAGTTTATGAAATGTGATGCTAAAAAAAAAGATAAATAAATAAAAAACTTTTTATCTACGTTAATATAACACTATGTCATGAAATGTTCAGCTCGCTGATATTACTATGGCGTATACGAGTATATAGTAGTTGACAGCGATCGTTTAGTGAGCTTGTCATGTAAGAGGCTTTATTTATAGGCCGTGTCACAAAAATCGACTCTTTCAAAAACTGTAATAGTGGCTATGATCAGAAATAGTTTCTGAAAGTATCAGAAAATAATAGGTCGGAGCAAAGTATTTTCAGAGAAAAGTATTTTCGTATTTTTAATGTATTATTGCTGCTTGATTTTAATACCATTAAATTCCACCTGTTTCGGTCATTGCAGTACTATTTATGAACCATAAAGCTAACCTCAAAAGAACCCTATGAACACTACCGGTCAGTTTTTTTTTTATTTAAAAATCCCAATATTTCTACAAGAATGGGATCATGACACTGCACATACATATTATAAATAAATAAAAAAATATTCCTAACAAAAACATTTTCCTTTGTATGAAAATGCGAAAATACTTTTGTTCCAACCTATTATTTCCTGTTACTTTAATAGCAGAAAAAAACAAAATTTTATTTACAAGCCAAAAAGTCAAAAAAAATCTATCTTATCTACTACTCGAATAAGCGAAGAAAAATATGAATTAATAATAAAAAGCATCCGATATTTTTAAATTAAACATTTTAAAATGATAACTGTGGCTCAATCTTCAGAGATAAACATATACCATCGCGGATTATTTAAAGGACAATATTTTTATAGAACATTTTTTTATGCATCTCATTAAGTTGAAAGTCAAAGTCAAATAGACAGATATTTTAATATATTAGTATATATGTATCGATTACAAATATAGAAAAAAGTAGCCTATATTCTTCCCAAGATTCTCAAGTACCTCTATATTAAATTTAATCACAATCGGATCAGTGGCTTGACCCTGATTGCGTTACAGACGGACAGACAGAAGTAATTAAGGATTTTTTTATATAAGTATATATTTGTTGAAATAAAATTGCATATATAAAAATCATATATAAAAATGTAATAATTTTCAGTGAAAATTATTACCCAAATTTTTTTAAGTAAATCGGCCCGTTGGATCTACAAAGCTGTATTTTTTTCTATACGTGGCCTATTCTAACACGTTATACTACACGGGTACAGATTCGGATAGATACTTTGTAGATCTTATCCAGCTTTCGGGTTGAATGTGATAGATATGGGTTCATAGAGAAAAAGGTATAGGTGGTATATTTTGGTATTATATTTTAAAATATCTATTTCAAATAAAATATAGGCATTCAGTTTCACAATCAAGTTCACAAATATTACAATTGATAAGTAAAGACACAACAAAAAATCTACCAAAAAAAAAACTGCTAAACCCTAAATTTATTTCACTACATATAATTATATAAATGAAAAAACAAATACGTAATAAACATACTTTATTAATCAATATAAATGCCACAACGTATATCGTGAAAAATTGAAAGCCTCCATCCATTACGTGATATAAAGTGATGTGAGTATGAAACTGTGTCAGTCATCAATTTCACACCGAATATTAATTTGATCAAAATAAAGGTAAAAGGTTATATATATTTCACAACTTCTAATGTGATTGCTATCATTTTTTTGTTTATACTGCGAGAGTCTTTTGTCCTACGAATCAAAGCAACCGTAACATGAGCTTAATAAATGTCACTTCGTTATCAAATAGGCACTACAATTTTTCTCCAGTATATTTTTTTCTCTAAAAAAAAGAATAAATAAAATATTTTTATATATATCAGGTATTCTACCAATATATTGACAAATTACTGATTACGTGGGTTGAATATAGAAAATAGAGTATAGACTAGACGAGGCTGCCATATTGGTAGTGATCGCCTGCTTACAAATGGTTATTGAAGTTACTGAACCAAAATTCATATTTTTCACAAAAAATATTTAGAGCACACACTTTTATGGTTAATTTAATGTAATAATAAACTAGTAAACATATATTATATATATTTTTAAATATATCTTAAAAAAGATCCTTCGAGATTCCAAAAAGTTTTAGTCTTAGAATCGATCGAATTAGATGTGATGCAAGAACTTTATTACTATACTCATCAAAGAATACAAGGCTCCCTTTCCCAATGAGTTATGGTTAAGAACCTATGAGTTTTTAGCTATTTGTTTATTTGTACACCAGCTATGCCTGAAACTTCGTTTGCGTGGGAAATTAAATTGTATATTTTTTTATTTAATCGAATGAAATAAGACAAAAACTAAATATTAATGGAATCTGAATAAAATGTAGTAGTGAAAAACACATTTCTGAAATTAGCCTTTACAACGACACAGTTAAACTGACAAAAAATTTAAAAATATTACTCTGATAAATGCTTCAAATAATAAATTTTCTCGTATATCTTTCATGCACGGACAGCGGTCATTTGTATTTTTATTATGTGTTTAATATATATTTTGTTCAATATGTTTTGTAAAAACTTAATGCAGTCGTGACAAGGTTATTGATACTGAAATGGCTTATTTTATATTTATATTACAGTGCCACTTCGGTCATAGTTTTTTTTTTTTTTCCTACTCCCACTTGCTACTCTGATGTGCCCTCGCGATTTGATACGACTTCGGTCATAGTAGTTAAGCCTAGAAAGCACTAAGAGGGTTCGAAGTATCTTTATATGGCTACTTCATAAAACGAACTTCCCAATATTCTTTTGCTTCTGCTATCTATTCATTTATTTCAGATGTTTTTTTTTCTAGTATTTAGCTTTAGTGCTACAAATTTATTGTTGAAGTTGATTTTATAGTAAAAGAAACAAAGAAGGTATAAAACGAAAAAAAGTAAAACGAGTTAATGTGGGTAAATAAGTCAACGATTTCACTATCAATTTTTTGTCTATATGGACAAAAAGAGAGTTGATAAAACCAACAAAGCCTACTTTCATTGATTCTAGTATATTTTATAGGATTTACTTAAATTTTATAGGAAATATTACAATATCCTATCCCACATATACATATATTTCAAATTTCTATTTCATCTGCACGCCACTAATACCTTTTCCTGCGGTTGGCTGGCAATATAACAGTCGGACTAATGTGCGATAAATAATGTGATAATGATATCGGTTTTTGCAAAACTACCTATTATTGCCATCTGCGTCGGGAATACGATAGTGGATTAGGTACCATATAGTGGTTAGAACTAATTAGGTAAGTATGTAGGATCGAATATCCTGCTACTGTTTAACTGACATTTAGTTATTTATTTTATTTTTTATCTATCCTAGCCTGGAGATATTGGTGTAGCATCGCAGTGTAAACGTGGTGATTGCGGTTTCGCCTTAGGGGCATGAATTGTTTTTATTGTTCGGATAACAGGACAGAGGGTGGCGTTGAGTTCCGCTACCAACACGTAATGTATCGGAAATTGGACATTGTGTCCATTAAGTTTCCTTTATCTTGATGTGTGGGTCCTGCTCTGTGAAGTTAAATAAAAACATATATTCTAGCTTAAAAGGGAAACAAAAATCATTTAAACATGGTCATTATTATTTTATTGTTTTAGAAACAACATCGATAAATATTTGATATACTTAATATTTTTTCGCTGTTATCAACCTCTTTATACATGCCCTCTGGAGGGTACTCATGCTTTTTACGTGAATATACCGGCTCCCCCCCATATCCCATCCCATTATTATCGATATTATGTCTTCGAGGGTGAACCGATGTCTCCCATGTCTCCTTTACTACAAATTCTGTAGATATTATAACAAACGAAATGTATCCTGTTTTCAATAATAATGCTTACATGTGAAACCAAAATAATTCCGTAATTTTTTTAAACTTCTTGGTGTATCCTGCATATAGCAGGATACACAGAGGGAGTCTAAGGTTAAGCCCCGCTCCCCACTTCCGACGCATTCTAGAGGCATACTGAGTTGAATAGGGGAACTCAACACCGAACAACGACTTTGCCTCGATACCAGAGCAAATACAAAAAAAAATAATATTTAATTACCTCGAATCCAACCCACAACCTGTCACTTTCGGAGTCACAAGCCTCATCATTTAATAATGATATAAACAAATAACAAAAGTGATGTAATAATATAACACATATGTTCCAACGGCTTAAGTAGGAACAAATAAATGAAATCCCGACGTCCTAGCCTAAACTTTGACCCCAAGCAGGCTAAATGTAGCAGAAACTAACATCCATCGAAGTAGTGCGTCGTAAAGACAAAGTTACAAACTTATATGAAATGTTGGCTTTGTCACTTCAGCCCAAAGTTGCTAGCGGTCTAGACAAAGAAGGAGGTCTTCATTTATTATTTACATCAATTTTCAGACTTACTTAAGTCAATCTCTTTGTTAATCTGAAATTATATTATTCTTTACTTCTTTAGTTTCGTCATTCATGTTGTGTAAGAATATTCATATAAATTAGGTTGATCTCGTATCTTTAGCAATATATAGCTTATCATATATATAGCCGAGCCATCGTCAGTGATATGAGGCCAGTCGTGGCGCAGTGGTACCAAGTGTGACTGTAAAACCGACTGGTTGTGGGTTCGATCCCCACTCGAGGAGATGAAATATTTACTTAAATTTATATTTTCATTTCTTCGCTCTGGTGTCGAGGCAAAGCGCGGCGTTGAGTTCTGCCACTCAACACACAAGGCCTCCAAAATTCGGCAGAAAGTGGGGAACGGAGTGTCCTTAACACTAAGTTCCCTCTGCCTACCCTGCTGTGTGCGGGATATAGCGTGAAGCTAATTTAATTTGAATTTTTTTTTAATATATATAGCAATTGCTTATTATAATTGGGATCAAAGTTTAGGCTAGGCTGTTTCTAAGAAAATGGCAACACTTCAACAATAGTATTTTCTTGATGTCATCAAGTTATCAGATAATAGGTAAAAAATCTAATGTAAATATATATATTGTTTTTATTTTAGAAAAATGGCTTGAAGAATGAATATTTAATATAATAATCTAATCGTATAGAGTCATTAACCTTAGTGTGGAGAACGACACAAAATGACCTCTATGTTGTTTTTATTTCCTGTCTTAACATATAGTGATAATATATATTTAATAAAACATATTTCCTTATTACTTAGATATCTCTAGGAATTAGGAATTATTTTCTTAGATAAGATAATAAAAAGGGATATTCGTACCACAATGTACACGTTAATTACAATAAAGGGGAAACTTTTTGAATATAATTTTGAGAAAATGGTTTATATTTAAACTCAGCGTGCCACAGAGTGCCTGCAGATTATTACTGATAAGAAACGAGACGCGTAGATCGGCTCGCGGTGTAGCATCTGGCGGGCTTATTGCTTGACAGATCTCCTTAATTAACTTGTAACGTGCTTGTAAACCTCAGCCTACTTGTCAAGTCTAATCCACACGATACGCGTCACATGACGCCCTACATATAGTGATTTGTATAAATTAATATGGGGGTAGTCGTGGAGCGTGTGACTGTTAACGCGACTGTTGTGGGTTCAATTTTCACTTATTGATTTCCATTTCTATTTCTTCGCTCTTGTAGTAAGGCAAAGCGCGGCGTTATATTCTGTCACCTTCTAAAGATTTGGTAGAAAGTGAGGATGGAGTGATTTAGCACTAGGTTGCATCTAACTGCTATGTGTGGGATACTATGCGAAGCTGAAAAAAAAAACCGAGGGAGCAGTACCTGGGACATGGGACCACTGGTGTAGGCTTCAAGGGGGCATTCGTTTATAATATATTGACACTCGCCTACACAGCTTTTTAACAAAATACCTCGAAGGATTTTTTTAGATCTTGAGATTGATGCCGTTGGCCCTTCTAGCTCTTACAGCGACACTGGCTAGAAAAAAGGGTACGCTATCCCTAAAAATTGCAAGCACTACGTGGCTACTTAAGATGATGTCGAAGGCGGTAAGGGCGTGCCCTAAGGGACTCAAGACTCTGCTTGCGGCCGCCGAACGGACTCGGCCCTCAAAAGAAATAATTAACGCCTTTAATTATTTACAAGACTAATAAAGAATGTTGCCATGGCATACAAGCATATAACAGATAATAGATTTATTTACAAGACTAATAAAGCATGTTGCCATAGCATACAGGCATACAACAGATAACTAAGGCACGGCATATTATTATCGGTTCATATAACAAATTAATATGTATATCTTAAAGGCTTTATCAGTCTTCATAAAATTAAATTTTAAGTATAAGAGTATGATTTAATATTCGCCTCTAATAAAATCTCTCATAACAAAACAAGAGGCTTTATTACCCTGTTCACAGATTCATTAAGTGTTGTAACATTTATGGGTTCTTATCATATATATGTATTTTAAGGGGCTTATTATTATTGAATTTTAATACAAAAATAAATTATATAATACTACTTTAAAATATTTTTTAGTAAACAATCTAATTTGAGAAACTGTTGAAATGCGATCCATGAAATTGATGCTACATAAATACATTAACTTCACTCTAATCATTATATTATATTACCTTTTTTTTTATAGCTGTATCCCGCAATTAGCGAGGTAGGCTAAAGGAATTTTGTGTTGTGTCAAAGCACTCTGTTGCCCGCTTTTCGCCCAATTTTTAAGTGGGAAACTCATCGCTACACTATGTACCGGACACCGGAGCGGGGAAATAGAAATAACTCATTTCTCACGGGAAGAATCAAACCCACAACCATCGCACTTACAGCTTACTACACCACGCATATTATATTGCTTAATATACGAAAGATTATATTCAAGGTGACATCGTAGCTGACTAACGAACATGTTTAAATGTAGCCTGTATTTCGGTATTTTGATAGCGGGCGCGGAAGCTCCCAATCGATATGTTTTATGCATCAGCCCACCGAGAGAGACGGTATTTACATGATATTTAAGTTGCGTTCGTGTTTAAAATGATGTTGAAATCCATTATGTTATACTATACATTATGTTAGAATATATGTTAGACTATACATTTGGAAACATCACATAGAAAAGCCTTTACAAATTCACGATAATAGTTCAAATTCTTATCATGGTATTTCAAGTGTTAAACTGTTAAAAGCAGTATTAGTAGTGATCTTGTTTTTAGGGTTCCATACTTCAAAACGGAACTCTTATAAGATCACTTTATTCTTCTGTCCGTCTGTCAAGACCGTGGTACGAAGTGAGAAATGACAATACAAATAGGCTTTAGGCTCTTGATATATTTCATAGAAAAAATCATTACACGCTTATGGTTGTAGTTTATTTCATACAAAGCGAGTATATATTCCCGCAAACTTAAGTTTGTCAACTTTTATAAGTTGTACTTTGTTGATCTACAATCTTGAAATTGGTACGGTAGACTCTGTGAGCGAGTCCCACTCGCACACTTTACCGGTTTTTTTACATACCTTCTTACTATGGTGCACAAGTTAACTAACAATTAAGAGGCACATTCCCACATCACCTAAATTCTAATCTGTAGGATCTTATCTGTAAAAAAATATATTGTTAGTGCTATATGATATTTTTGTTAAAAGTTAAAGGGTACGAGAAACACAAACATTTTACATAATGGAACAATAAATTAGGATTTTCACGAGCGCAGTCGTTGTTTATGCTAGAACTTTAGTTGAGGTTAAATTTTCATCATGTCTAAGTAAACTATGTTACAGTACTAAGTGTAAAGTAAGCGAGTTCATATGTATGTTGTTGTAGATGCTGTACCTATATTGTAGATTTAATATATTGGTTTAAAAAAATATCGATCAATCCAGTCGTGACGCAGTGTCACAAGCGGGTCACAGGCTGTGGATTCGATTCCAACGCGAGGAAATTAATAATAATAATAATTAACCCGCAGGGCAGCTTGTGGCGAGCTGTTGGGGAGTGGCGACCCCACGGACCTGAGTCCTCCGGAGGGGAATTGTAATCTATCCCCCGCCTCTGGCTTGCCTTTATTGGCCGGCAGAGTGGAGTGCAAGAGCTATATGCTCGAAAGGGTAGAAGTGCTCAATCTGCGTAATAGCGGGGAAACCCGCTCACGAGCTCCTCGTGATGGTGAAACCGGTGCACACCTCTCTACACCCTTAGCCAACCACGCCGATGTTGCGCCCAAGGCACTACGCCGCTTTGTGGGAGCCCATCTAGTGGGAGGCGAGTCACCGTCCGCCAACCGTTCAATTTGAGACTATTGTAAAGGCGGACGTCCGTTAGTAAAAGCCCAGTAGCCAGTCCATCCAAATTTCATTCCATAGTCCTAGTTTAGATTTCTACATTTTCCATAGTTTCTACGCATTAACCGGCGACCATCTCTGGGCAATTAATTACCTGTGGTTACCCAGAGATGGATCGGCTGATGCGTCACAGTAAAACATTTGTATATTCTCTAAGGGGCCTCTACGTGTTGGACCTGTGTCCCACGCAAGCCTTCCAAAGGACCGGGTTCTTTTGAACCTGAGTACTGAAAGAGAAACAAAATAATAATAATACAGTAATTAACATACACAAGTGTGCAATTGCAGGTTTATCACTAAAAGCAATTTCTTACAACCAACCATAAAAGATCAAAGGATTTATTCCACGCAAAAAATATGAAATATTATATATTTTCATTTCTTAGCTCTGCTATAAGCAAAAGCGCGGCGTTGAGTTCCGCTACGCAACACGCAATGCTTTCTGAGAAAAATGAGGGGTGGAGTGTATTAATACTAGACTCCCTCCGCTACCCTGCTACATGCGGAGTTCAGCGTAAAGCTGAAAAAAATATGTATTTTCCATCCAAAAACGAACATATTAAACAAAAATGTTTATTTCAAAATAGAAAGTTGGAAACATTGAAATAACTGTTATGAAAAAGAATCATCAGTTAAAAGAATAAAAGGTTTTGGAGCAGCCTGTTTCTGACATAAAACAACGAAGTGCTTTTGGGTACCGTATCGAGATAAAGCGTGACCTTGTTGAACAATTGATAATTTTTTCATACACTGTAATTATTAAAAATAATAGAAAAAAAAGTAAATTTTTTAAATATAATAAAAATAATAAAAAATTATCTATATTTTTTAAAAATATAACAATAATAGTAACAGTACATAAAATATACATAATTCTAGTCTAGTTGCCAGTCCTGGCGCAGCGGCAAGAAGTGTGACTGTAAAACCGACTGGTTGTGGGTTCGATCCCCACTCGAGGAGATGATATATTTACTTAAATTTATATTTCTTCGCTCTAGTGTCGAGGCTAAGCGCGGCGTTGAGTTCTGCCACTCAAAACGCCTCCAGAATTCGGCAGAAAGTGGAGTGTCTTAACATTAGGTTCCCTCTGCCTACCCTGCTGTGTGCGGGATACAGCGTGCAGCTGATTTAATTTTTTTTTATAGTCAAATAAATTTTTATGTCACATAAATTTATTAAAAAACATCTAAATATTCTAATAACTTGAGGCTTAAGGGCAAAAGAGCCACTAGCGTAATAAGCTAATTTATATGTTAAGTTAAACACAGTGTTACAAGTAACATGTTCCAATATAAAAGCTAAAATTAAATCAGTTTCACGCTGTATAATGCATTCAACATGGTAGGCAGAGGGAATTAACGAAACACCGGAAAAATCACCGAAAAGTGGAGAACGGAGTGGATGTCTTAACACTAGGTTCCCTCTGCCCACCGTGTCGTGTGCGCATACAGTGTAACGCTTATTTGATTAAACTTGAAATCTTATTTATTCCTCTTTGTATTTTACACCAAAGTTTCGCCCATTCTTTTGTTCGTATTCACCCCAAGCTTTTCCTCTTTGCACTCTCTTAATAGCAACGATGCTTACTAGCGCGTTCGTAAAGTGTTACAGCATCTGAAAAGAAATACTAGTATTATTTGCGGAGTAAGTATTGCCAGAGTGCACCGCCGTTTTATCTCCACACATAAATCTGCATAGTAATATTCCTTTAAAAGTTCAAAGGTTAAATCTTAGCTTATTTTTTTCATTAAAAATATTTTCTTAAGATCTCACTTTTATTATCAAAGTGTTTTTGGTTGTTAGGCTTATTATGCTGGCGATTACTACTTTATTTTGAATTATTAAAAAAAAATACGTTGAAAATCGTATTTTACTAGGTCTTAATAAATCATTACGATTACATCTGTAGCTGGAACTTGTAGTTATATAGGTTTTTACTTAAAATTTTTGAATTTGATTACACATTTTCCATGTTGTGGGTGCTGATTTGGCCAGCTAACGATAATCCTGTCACACAAGGCATCTAATTGGAATGGGGGCCCTATCACCCAAAGCCGCTGTTAGGAATATATTGTACAGAGGTAGAGGACATTGCTTGTTGTGTGGTGGAACTCGACGTCGGACTTTGTAGTTCAACGCGGGGCCGCGTTAGCAAAATTATTCATAGTTCGAGTGAGGGTTGAAATTACCACTCAAGCTTAACTTTTTATGATACAAAAACAGAGGACACGTTCATTTTTACCATGTAAATTTTTACTATGTAAAAATTCTGTCTTTCTACAATCTTTAAACATTGTACATATATAGAGATACATACAATGTTAAAGTATCAGGTACATTACGAGTTGCAAGACAAAAATATATGTTCTTATTCTGTAAATGCTAGAAAATCTACTTTTAAAACGAACTTTAATACAACTTTCCCCGTAACGTAAGAGCTTTATCCGTAACATAAAATACATTAAATAAGTCTTAGTTGACAGCAACTAATTTTCTAGGGGAGTTTTAACTTTAAAAGGCCATGTTTTAAATATACTTACACATTATCTATGTACGTATGTATGTTACGTGATAGAGTCGGGTTTTTTTATGTGCAGATACAGCTAGTTCAACATAAAAGACGATTTCTAATAAAATTGTTATAAGTAACCTCCTAACTAAAGAACTCAATTTGTAATGTTTAAAAAAAAATAACAAAAAAAAAATACTAATGATTCTGCCATATTATATCTTTGCTGTTATATTCAAAACTTTTAATTTATTGCATACAAAATTATAAATTATTTTGAACCCAAGCGGAACCACCCTAATAGCCACAAGAACCTAAGACGAGTAACGATTAAATTAATAGGTCGTTATTCAAACTTTCGGGGCAAAATCATATTTTGAGTCCAAGAAATATTAGATAGGGTCTAATCGGTTATAAATATCATAAATAAATGAGGCAAAAGCGTCAGAGCTGAAAAAATAATAACGGGGAAGAAAGTAATTAATTTTGAATATAAAAGAGATGAATAGAAGGTAATGTGAAATTTCATTGATTTGCTGGGTTTCTAAAACCAGCGAATGATTGAAGAAAGAAAATAGATGTGCTTGCTCTCCTTGAATAAAATGTGAATTTGAATTGTCTTTAATCTGTAATGAGAAAAATCGTAGAATGAAATGTTTGCTTAATTAATTATTAGTTTGAGCTAAAATTAGAAAATACAAGAGTAACACAGAAATGAAATAATCTAGTGAAACACATTGGCCAGTCTTAGAAAATGTATAGGCCAGCCGTGGCGCGGTGATACAAACGTGTGACTGTAACGCGATAAGTTTAATCGACAACTATCTCGTTATCGCGATTACCGCTTAAGCAAACAAAATATTTATTTTTTCATTTTCTTGCTCTGGTAACGAGGCAAAGCACGGCGCTTAGTTCCTCCACTCAACACGCAATGCCCCCGGAATTCGGTGGAAAGTGAGGAACGGAAGTGTGTTAATGGAAACGAAATGTTTTAACACTAGGTTCCCTCTACCTACCCTGCTAAAAAAAGTAATTTCCTAAAAATTCGTAATATCAACATACTGGTGTGTGTGACGAAAATAGAATTTTATTATTTGAGCAACAGCTAGGTACAACATACATACAACATACATAAAGCGTATTGATTGATATTGGATGCATCTATTTATATACGAGTATATGACGCCCACAGTCGAGTAAACTGATATAAATCATTAAATATGTAATGTATTTGTATATTTGAAAACGAGCTCCCTTGGTCAAGGTTTTACGTGGGCGGCACCTAAAGTACTTCTAATAAAAACTATTTAACACAATAAGCTAGACTATCGTTATCTCCTCAAGGATCGTGTTTTGTAATTTTTATTTTTTTACCTTCCGCATAAATTTAACACGAGTGATTATTTTTTTTTTTCAACATACTGATATTTTTATGTAAATATTTTAATAGTATATAAAACAATTTTTCACACCTACTCATCCATTGAACTCATAAAAATGCCAATTCATTAATAGTCACAGGGTATTTAAGTGACAAAGCTGTAATTTTAAGCCACACCTGTCTACAGCAATTTATTAGGTTATTTATTAATGTAACGTATGTTAAAGGTGGTAATGGACCCAATATTTTCTTCAAAAATACATACAATATGAATTAATTCATCTCCAAATATCTTGTACTCGTTATATCTATTGACCTATTGTCTTAAACATATATTTAAATAATAGAAAAGAAAGAAATAAAATAAATTTGAAAATTCAATTATAAAACACCAATGGGGCAAGTTATCAATCAAAACTATCTAGCTCAAGTCTGAATCGTCTATCGCCGATCGAGATTAGGAATTTCTGCCTCTAGCTGGAGTACTTCAGTTCGAACTATTGCTTCCATTTCCGTCATTCATTTTGACCCAACCCAATCTGTATATTACAGCCTCGACGAGCGATTTCGAGAGATACCGAAGTGGCGCAGTGGCACTAGCGTGTAGGGTGGTGAGTTTGATATTTTCATTTTCTAAAGCAAAGTGCAAAAAGGGAGTGTCTTACAACTTTAGCTTCCTTATTACTTTACGACTTGTCAACGTCAATATAATTTTAACAATTTGTGTTATTGGGGTTTTATTGTACGCGTTCGCCGGATGCTTTATATTTGCTAGTGAATGGAGGCCTCTGCATAACGCCCCGGCCCGCGATAAACAGTCAATTTGCGCACAAAGTAAAGAGGCACCACGCCTTAAAAAGCTGGAAAGTGTAAAAGCCGGTCTTTAATGAAGCCATTTGTATCTTTCTCCTAATAGAACCGGTTGCAAAACACCCTTTGATAGAATGATACATTGCTATCTAGAGATTTAAATCGTTCCCGGCTTAGACAGAGTTTAGCGTGAAGTAGTAAAACGCAACGAGCGCCGTTGGCGTTATAAATGTTTGGTTATTAATTTTATTTAGCTCAGCGCCGGTTTGTTTGTAGTCCTTAAAGACTCGGAATGTCTTTATCGTGTTAATTGTGTGTTGATTCAGGCTCCTAACCCTCAAGCGGGACCCTATGCGGAAGGTTTATGATATTTAAGGAGTAAATATAAATATGTTAGGGTCGTTTTTAATATCGACATATTCATATCACAGCCGTGGGCGTAGAATTAGGGGGGGGCCGAGTGGTCTGTGCCTACCCCAGAATAGTCTAATGCCCACCCCAGAAATTTTACTAACAAAAAAATCTACCCTGAAAAATAAAAAAAAAAACAAACTGTTTATAGCTAACATAGAGAAGAATAATTTACGACCGATCTTTGAATCACGTACATACTATTGAAATCATGACTTCGTGCCAAAACTCTAACACAACCCTTCACATTACTCGAATTCTGTTAATTGGAACTTCTTTAATTATGTTTTAAATGTTCCAAATTTGTGTTCATAATAGAAGGTATTGAAAAAGTTAAATGAGACGAAGAATTATGTTTAAAGCCTTAATAGTGTGTTATGGTTGTGAGTTCGATCCCACTCGAGGAGACGAAACATTTATTTTAATTTATATTTATATTTTTCTGGTATCGAGGCAAAAGCGCGGCGTTCAGTTCCGCCACTCAACACACAATGCCTCCAGAATTTGGAAAATGGACAACGGAGTGTCTTAACACTAGGTTCCCTTTTGCATACCTGTATGTGGTATACAGCGTTAAGCTGTATGTGTACTTATAGTATCGCGGTGCTCTAATACGTATTCAGGTCTCAAATAATTAAGCGTTATAGGGGCGGAGTATTTAACACCTCTTAGAGCCCGAGAAGAGTCAGATTTCTTTATCTTTTCGTGAACTCTTTTTATCCATTAGCTTATTTGTAGATATAAAATGCCTATAAAAAAGGCGTTGTATATTAAAAGTTTCGGACGTGTCCTATTGATTTAAATTATTACAAACAAAATAAGATAAATAGTAAAGCATAATATTTTATAGCAAATCGTAAAAAAGTCTTGCTTTTTAGGTTATGAAAATTTTGAGCAATATACTGAAATTAATCTCTAAATAATTAGCTTAAAAAAAGCACTTGCTATTATTTAATTTTGCTATAATTTTCAATTCTACGTCTACAATTTTTTTTAATATATTTATGTATGTATGAAAGAAGAAAAAGATAGATATTATACTACATGTTAGCAGAAAGTAAATTAAGGCATAGTTTAGTGTAGCAAATTTTTTTATTTTCGACGAAAAAATAAGTGTCGATCATTGGTGCTTGTCGGTTACTTGTATCAGTACGATAGCTTTTTTTCGGTTCGGTTATATAAACATGGATTTTAGTTCCATTACTACCCTCGCAATATCTATAAGTGAGTAGAGTAGAGTAGAGAGTAAACGAAAACGCAAAAATGCGTTGTTTACTTAAACAAAATAGTTATTTCAATACTTTAAAATATCCCATTGTAAAAAACTTGTAAAACATATGATTTCGACCAATAGGGACACCGAGAAGAAAAAAGTAAATTTATGATAAGATTTCAAGGGTTATTTTAAAACGAGATAAAATATTCTATAAATTTCCGTGCCGAGAATAGCGATAGGATTATATAAAAAAGTTCCTATTAATAGCTTTAACTTTATGAGTGAAGAAGTTATAATAGCACGAGGAAGACTCGTTTTAATTATATCTCAAATAACGTCATTACGTAAAATATATAAAATAAATTTAATAATAATAATATTGAGATAATTTATCGTGTTTTTTATTAAAATATAAAAGTGTGAATATATATATATATATATATATATATATATATATATATATATATATATTTATTATAATATATATATATAGATTATTTAGATAATTGTATTATTAACATAACGAACAAAACTATCAATCTATTTTAACGTCACGCTGTAGCCTGTAAGTATAATATAGATGCTGCAGGAGCCAGGGCGAACGTAGGAACCTAGCGTCAGGACACTCCTTTCTCATCAAGACGCTTCTCTATTTTCCTCCAAAATACTAGTGGCGAGACTCAACACAGTGCTTTGCATTTTACCAGACCAGGGAAATGAAACTAGTAGACATTGGACGCGCTTATAGAGCCCCTGCGCGACGACTGGCCCCATATATTTTCATGAACTAACAAAACAAACATAAACCTGGTTTATGTACTACTCACGTACTGGTAACAATAAGTTTTAAAGCCGCAGCTGACATAAATTTAATTATATTACGTAAATAGTTTTTACTGATATAAATCCTCGTTTTCCGTGCGCTCTCGAAACTGTAGGCAGCCTTTGTAAGCCTTCTGCAACCCCTATAGAGTTTAATCTGTGTCGTCGTTGGAAATACCCGCTGGTTTTTGTGCAACCATGTTTTTGGTCTCTCTATAGAGATTTGATGAAGGGGTTTCGAAAGTACTCGAATTTTGGTTAAATGGGATCCGCTTTGGAATGTAAATATATAAATCTAGGCAGATATCAAATAAATATTCCAATTTGTTACGTATTAAAAAGTTTTTGCAATGGCTTATTGTTTTATACAATATTCATAGAGTAACTTTATTTTATCTCCGTAATATTTTTGTTTAGAATGTTTTTATCTGTTAGCTATATCTACTATAGATTTTTACGGATTTAAAAAAACAGGCATTCTCGCATGGCAGGCGCAGATGTTATTTTTTGTTGAGACTCTCCGTTTTTCACTTATCGTCCAATTTTCCAAACGTGGCAAACTCAACGCTGCACTTATCTACCAGAGCGGAGAATCGAATTTAAATATAATCTGTCGTCCGACTGGGAATCCAACTCACGACCATCCCTTTTACAGTCGGCTGTTCTACTGCACCTCGACACGCACTCCGGCGCACACGAGCCTCGCGGACGGGCGACGAATTTACGTTTTTACAATAAATGTAGTAAAATAATATTAAATATGAACCTCAGAACATTTTATGAAATTTTCATTGTTCTACATTCTACAGAGAATAGATAGACAAGTATAAAAGATAAACTTACTGCGAAGTCAAACTCCCGAGCTACTTAAAAAATTTAGCAAGTTAAATAAAAGTTAAAGTGCAATATGCAGTTTCTAAATAGTATTTCGGCTACATTCAACCTATACGTGAATTATTCAAATAAAATATGAATAGTTGCCGGTGTAGAACGATAGCAACACCGCCCGTCTCACCCAATTTCACCGACTTTTTGAAATTTTTATTTACTTGAAAAGCAACTAACGTTGTATATTTTTATTTAGTTTATGTATAGCTATGTAAATATAGTCTTGTGATACTCGTTTAGTAACTCAAGATAATATTAAATATATGTTTCTACGTATAATAAAGTTAATACATGTTGAGGCCAATCATGGCGCAGGGGCATAACAGGTACAGGTTCGAAAATAAAAAAATCGTAGGTAACAGAAGTACCTTGATGGGAACAGATTGTTTAACATTACATTACCAAGTTCCCTCTGGTTACCCGACTACGTGCGTGATAGAGCGTCAAGCCAAAAAAAAAGGATATACTGTAGGTAATTCATTTCTAAAATAACGCATATCGTTTCCATTTTTAATAAACGTAAACCACGCTTAATTTATAATACAAAACGCAAATCAAAAGTGTTTCCAAATATAACAAACAAACCTTCCTAAGCGACCCTTTGTTGTAAAAAACAGCGCTCAGTTATACGTTTAACATGACGTATTTGACTTGGAACATTGTGTAATTACTGATCGCTTTGATGCCTCTTTGATGTAATTTTATGTAAAAGAAATGCTTTTTTTGTTTCACGCTCTATCCCACAGAGCAGCGGGATAGCCAGAGGGTACATAATATTAAAAATTCTGTTCTCCAAATAACGCCCAGACATTGGCTGTTGATGACGGCTTTCAATGATTTGTTTTGTTACCAAAGCGAGAAAATGAATCTCGTCTCGTTTATAGTTTGTCGCTGTGCTGCTGCATTATTACGGCCTAATTGACATTAGTAGTTCGTTTTCGGTTTGAATTTAGCTTGGGACCAAACGCTACGGTCTCTACATACCTCGCCTCGTCCACTGTCATCAACCTGTTCATACATACCCTCCGAAGGGCCCTTTTTACCTCTCCTCTAGTATCTTTGATACTGTGTTTAGGAAGGTCAAACAAGGTCTATCTCTCTTACCAGTAATTATATACTTATTTATACAGCATATTTTAAATAAGAATTCAAATTATAGAAGGTATAATAATATTATTTATTTATTTAAATTCAAATTGTTTTGAAAAAAAGTAATATTATAAAAATATAAATAGGTACATATTAGTCACTTCTATGAGAATCTACAATCTATATAGCAGTTATCCGGTCCAGACCAGGCTAAAAAAGTATTATTGAAAATTGAACTAAATTCAATTACCTTTGGCATAATGTGATTTGCGAAACCCGTAACATAATGTGTTTGTGGGGACTGCGGCTTGGATCAGCTTATGAGATAGTTCAGGTGGGCAAGTAATGAAATAACATTCTCGAGCTTATCGATCGCACGATGACTTCTCTTAGATAGATAATATAGCTTGGCACCCACATCTGCCTACTTGTTAAGTTAACTGATTAATAAAGGAAAATAAACCAGTCATGTTTTAAGGTTCTATAATTCAAAAGGAAATAAAAACGGGAAAAACGTTTGTTCTGCCAATTTCATAATTCTAGGTCAACCGGTACCCTATTAATTTAAATTCCCTTCATAGTGTTAAAATAAGCAATTTTAGCGATATATACGGTCATATTTTTTTAAGTAATTGTACAAATACAACTTTTTCAGGAAATCAAGAGACCGTAGATTTGAGTATATGGTTTGTATTTCAACTCAGTCCGTCTCCAAGCGTTCCTGATATAAAGACTTTTGACAGACAGATAGACAGACAGGCAGACGGATGGACAACGTGATCTTATAAGGGTTCCTTTTTTCCATAAAAGGATCGTTAATAACTAAAAGAAAACACTTTACTGGTCTGTCTGTCAAGACCTCTTTTTTGACGATCGAGAAGAGGTATCAAGCTAAAGTTAACATCAAATATCAGGTCCCTTTGCTCCAAAAAAAAAGCTTCTAACAACAACGTAAATATTTTAAATGAAACGTTTGCAAACGCAAACTGTTCTAAACGACGGGTTCCCAAAAATGTATAATACTAAATAATCCGGTTAAATAGTTTCATTTAAGATATGTAATAATCGTGAAAATCAAAACAGAGACGCGCAATTATGCATCGTTTTGCCGACTTTTTATTAAAATCGCTACGTAATCAAAACCTATAGGTATGGATTATGTGTGAACTTAAATAAAAACATTGCAAACTTATACCTTATATATAAAGTAAATTTTATACAAAATGAGTGCGTTCGACTGCAATCTAAGATTTGCCAACTTCTGCACTTCCCCATGACAACCTGTCATGAAATTACTAAAAAGCCCTCGGTGGGCGAGTCTGATTAACATATGACCAATTTTCTTTTTAATTGTTCTTTAAATTATGAAAATTTACAGCATTTCTACGTCCTTTATTTGCCATTCATGTTAGAAATGTTGTGCTGGACGCAAAACTTAACGTCACAAAAAATTTTGTAGTTTACTTTTGGAAATTGACTATTACTAATAACCAAAGCACTTGCACATAATTATTTTACTGGCATAAAAATGGGTTTTGGTTTGGTGTATTCCAATTAAAAGCTATTTACAATGATCTTGGGGATGAATTTTGGCTTTGCACAAATATGTTCGTATAAATGTAGTTTTATTTTTATTTTTCGGAGTATTTTTTTTAAAGCAAAATCACAAGAGTGGGCATGTCCCATCTGGCTCCCCCTCTTCTTGCGCCCACGATTGCCTACGATCTTAAGCTTATCAATTTTTATAAGTGTACTGCTATCGTTGTATACCTAAAATTGGTACAAAAGCCGCGACGACGACGACAACTACAACTCGCACTTGAATAGGCTTTTATTCTTATCTCAAAATACTTTGCATGAGCACATAATAATATGTAGTCATAAATGTCCGAATTTTAGAAATATGAAAAGTCTTTTAAAACTGTTTTGTGAGAACATTTCAAATCGGAGTTTGTTGCGGTTTCATTTAACTTTTCGTTTTACTTCAATCTTAGTATACAGTGTATCTACTGTAACAATGTGTCATTATTCGTACTAAATCGTCTTCCGAGTTTTCTTTTATTTAGTTCGTGATGTAAAAGCACTGAGTTCTGCCACTCCACACGCTATATCTCGAATTCGATCGTGCAGACGGAGAGTGTTGGCACTAGGTTTTTAGGTATACTAAAAAAAACTTATTTTTTATTTCATTCCTATGTACGGTTGGAGATCGTAATTAAACATTGCTAATGATGAATGCTAGATACGAGCTACTTTGCTATGACAAGTTCAAAATGAAAACCTACTCTGTAAGCACATTTTTAATTTATCAGAAATTTCGATTTTATTATTTAAGTAAAATTAAAATTATACAAATATATGTATTTCAAGCCTTATTTTTTTACGTCAGCATTTCCTTAAATTTCATGTATAATATAGACAATATATGTACACCTTTAAAATTATATTATTTAAGTAGTTATTGAAAAAAAAAAATTTACGCACAAAGGTTAAGGTCTTTCAACTTGTTTTAGGGGGACAATTTTATATTTTTGGTATTTGAAACTGCATGAAGTACATATTCCAAACTGTGAGTTTTTAATTATTATACCTGTGTGACACCTAAGATATTGAATGTAATGAATATGTATAAAAATAATATTTTAATTTATTTTAACTAATAAATAGTAAATATCACTTAAAGTTAAAACTTTTTTTTTGGGTACATTGATCTATTTTTTTTTCTACGTATATAAAAAAATCAACATATTTATGTATTAAAAAAAATCATAAATAATAGAAACATCGATTAGGATCGGGCGGGGCATTTGCTTAAATAACGCGACTTAACAGAAGCACCAAGGCGGCGCTGTCTTCGCGCATGCGTCGTACGTCACAATCTGTTATTGAGGTTCGAGAATTTCCATAGACAATTTTTTTATAATCTGGCATACTAGTCTGCATTTTGTTTGTAGGTTATGTTTTAGTCAATTGTCAAAATTTTATGTTGAGTGTTTTTCGTGGAAATATTTATTTGGATATGTAGCAGATCTAATTGTTTACTTTTAATCTCCTTGGTATTGATAGTTAGAAGACTTCATATTAAGTGTACACCAAATATAATATTGTGCCATAATGGCCATATAGTTTGTACAATTACGGGTTGACATTGAGATGAGACTTGAATACAAAAGGCGATGCGCACTTCTTATTACTTAAACTATTATTTTATTTGAAGAATTATCATTTTATTTTAGTTCAGTGATATACACGGTTTTACCTAGTTTGCTTAAGAACTTAAAGACCACAAAAATGACAAGCCAATTGTCCGTATTAAAACTGTACAGTACAGTAGTAGACGATGTAATAGCAGGAGTGCGGGATTGTTTTCTTGATGACGGTGTAGACGAACAGATTTTACAAGAGTTAAAGCAGTTATGGAAAACTAAACTTGCAGCCAGCGGAGCCATGGACCCACCACAACCCGAGGTTTCTACTATGCCTCCACCGCCGGCATTGCAAAACTTCCAAAAGGCAAATGGAAGTAACTTAATACCAAAAAGAACCGAAATGGCTCCACCAGGCTCGAGTCAACATTCCGGTGGTGAACATGGTTCCCCCACTTCAAGTGCTCACCCACATCACGTGCTTGATCCTAACAACAAAGTTCCAGTACAACTTACGTTACCTGCTCAACCTGGCGTGCCTGGGTCACAGCCACGTTCATTTACAATTCAAATTCCAGCCTCTGCACTTAATGGTAACAAGCTTCACCAAGTGCTTACAGGCCCCATTATAAATGCAACAATAAGCTTACCTCAACCTCTAGCTGCTACTTTATTGCAGCAACACATTAATTCTGCATTAGCAGGTCAACAAAATGAGTTTGATGGTGGTGGAGGAGGTCGTAGTGGCGCTGCACCATTTTCTTTGGATGGAGCATTAGATTCATCTGATGATGAAGGGTCAAATGTTGGAGATGGGTCGGAAGATGGTGGAGGAGATGATGATGAAGATGAAGAATCTGCAGAAGAGCGGGCTGAGGAGGAAGAGGAGGAACGAGATGAAAGTGGAGGAGCTGAGGAAGAACCACTCAATTCAGGTGATGATGTATCAGATGAAGGGACTGGAGATATGTTTGATACTGAAAATGTAGTAGTATGTCAATATGATAAGATTACTCGGAGCCGTAACAAGTGGAAATTCTATCTTAAAGATGGTATTATGAATTTGTCAGGCAAGGATTATGTTTTCCAAAAAGCGAATGGTGATGCTGAGTGGTAAAATTTACATTTTATAAATGACAAGTGCTTATGATGTTGGTGTAATTTGTCCAGGTTGTAGTTAAATATAAAAGGGAAAAGACTTTGACAAAATATATCGCAGAATATTGTTTAATTATTTTACAGACTGACTTAAGTACTAGGGATTTAAAATGTTATTATTTTGCAAATAATTGAATTATATAATAGCAAATAAATATTCACTATTCACATGGTTATCTAGAAAATTAAATAAAACATATTTTTATAACAACCCCTAACCCCTTTATGCTTTACTTAACACTTATTTTAACAAATATTATTGGACTATAACCAATTTAAAGACATAATGTAGTTTTAGAAATTTAAAAAAACCTCTTAGTTATGCAATAGGAAGTTAGTTGGGTGTGACACAGGTTGCACTGCTTACACATGCTAACTAAATCATTGCAATTACCTACTGCTGAATGTTTCGTATTAATGACAGAATCCATTATAAAGAAGAGAGGATAAAATAAAAAATATGCATAAACATAAAAAAAATATTGTCTATTTCGAAAATAAAATTGTTATTACTATATATTTGCTTTTATATGATCCAATTGAACATTTCCATTCATTATTAAATTCATTTAAAATGTTATTTGTTTATATCATGTACTGATATTGTAACACTCCATATAATATTTACTTCTCTGGAAAACGAGTCATGTCTTTGGTTACTCAGATTCTTAAAAAATATTTACAAGTTATGGGTTCACGAGCTACATACTATATTTGGGAATATTATGAAGAATGTTTGTGTTGTGGTGTGAATTTGCTAGATTAGCTTCACTATTTATATTATATTAATAAAAAAATTACAGGTAAATAATTATAATTCACATGTGCATGAAAATGCCAAAAAAAATATATTTCTGTGTAAAAAGTAATATGAATTATTAATAATTGATACTTAGTGAAGCTAATTGGCATAAATTAGTTAGCATATAGTTTGTGTAATGTCTAAACATATAACAGCTAGAATTCAATATTTATTATATATAAATTGAAATTACCAAATGATAAATTGCAGTGAATTCTCTTATCTATTCTTTTCATTGTTTCCTTGTATTTATACCACTTGAATCATATAGAAGTAAATATATCAATATTAATTATTTTTCTCAGCAGATCTGTTAACTGTATTTTTTCATATATAAGTGGCAATTTTATTTTCTTATGATCAAGTTTAAAGTTCACATGTTGCAAGAATTATTATAGTTTACAAGTAGTTGATCTAAATAGAAATTGCCTTATTTGCTTCTATATGATGAAATTTATGATAAATAAAACAAAAAATATATTGGATTTTGGTGTAGTTAATTTTACATAATAAGTATAATAGATTATGTTATATAAATAAAGTAAGAACATTTTTGTTATTTTTTAATCAACTTGAATCATGCAAGCAAATAGAGCAATCTATTCAGATCAATTTTTTGGTAAATTCAACAAAACATAATATCACACTTCTATTCCTTAAGTTATGATCAAATATTTTTGGAATTAATTTTATAATATATGCCTAGCATTTGTTAGAAAAAAAATAACACTCAATTATTAAGAAACACTATTACCAATTCCACCGAATGAAACCAATGGATATTGATTTATTTGCTTATATATGATTCACTTGATCCTTAAGTGCACAAATTCTGTTTTCTCTAGACATTTTCCTTTCTATGCTGTCACTAAGTAATTAATTTTTGTGATATGAATATAGTTAATGTAAATTAAAAATTTAAGTTGCCAATAATATAAGTTCATTTGTCGATTTCTTACTGTCTCCATCAGCAGTTTGTTTTGTTTAGTTAATATGTTAATAATGTAACTTTCTTTGGATTTGTTATGATACCTTATGTGATGAAAATGGTGAGTATAATAAAATATGTTGCATTATTCAGTGTTATTATTCAAGCCATCCATAAAACTTTATTGTTGTTTAAAGTAATAGCACTATTATAGAGTTTCTTCATTTGCAATAATTTTAATATTTTAATACTAATAAATTTATGTCGGAACTCACAGTTAAATCTCTAGTTTCTTATATAATGATTTTAATTTATTTTTTTTATATTACATCAAAATTTTCACTACTTCCAGCTTACATAATACATGTATACACGTAATTTTTTACAAATTGCTGCCGGTAACACGATTAACGGAGCCTTACCTGCGTTGATGCGACGGCGAAACGTCAGCTCAGCTGCAAGTTTGGCCATACACAATGCAGTGTTGGTACCGACACTGTTATACGACAGCGAAACGTGGGTACTACAAACAAGAAGAATGAAAGAAAGATGAATTCTGTAAAGATGCGATGTCTCCGTAGGATATGCGGAATCAGCTTAGCTGATCGAATCCACAATGAAGAGATAAACAGAATGGAAGGTACTAGCGAGGATGTAACTGAGAATGAAGAAGAAGGTGTCAGCCGGTTTGAGCACGTTGAACGAGTAAGTGATGAAAAATGGCAAAAAAAGATTTATGACGGTAAAGTAAGCGGTAAGAGAAGTAGGGGGATACCTCTGTGTACCTTCGAAAATATTGGAGGAAGGTCGCGTAAAAGGCATGAATTCCCCCCGAAGGGCATGTATGAAGAGGGCGATGACAGTGGACGAGGCGAAAGAGGTATGCAGGGACCATCCCTGACTACCCCGCTATAAATATGGCGTGAAGCTAAATTAGATATATTCTTACATAGGTATTTACTTACTTTATTTATTTACTTATACCAAATGCTATAATTAAAAAGAGTAGTACAATATTGTAATATATATTGTACGAGCAACACTACCCGATTTGAGGCTAGTCGTGGCGCAGGAGCACAAAGTGTAACTGTAAACGCGGCAGGTTGGTTTCGATTCCCACACGAGAAATTGAAATATTTAATATTTTCATTTCCTCGTTCCGGTAACCGGTGCAAAGGCAAAGCGAGGCGTTGAGTTCCGCCACCCAACCAAAAGTTACATTTTTGTATTATTATATATACATATAATATATACGTAAATTCATCTATGTATACGTATAGATGAATTTATTTCATATCCAACTTATTAACAGCATTATAGAAATTTTTCAGTTCCAAATAAAGTGATAAAGAAATTAAAAAAAAAACCTTATATCATATAATAAGAATACGTTCGCGGAGAAACTCAGCAGTTCCTAACTGTACACGCATTAATCTGTCCCTGTTAAAGGACAACCATTCAAATAAAGTGGTAATCAAAATTATATCTTATTTTATGGGATGGGCCGTTTCTACTCCAGAAAAGTCTGGTGCCCAAATGATTATTGACGCTGCTACCAGTACAAGAGGTTTAGTAGCAGTATTAACTGGTTCAAACCAAGCAAAGGATGCACCGCGCTTCAAACCGTCATAGCACTTACACTATCTGTGCACACTCATACAAAAACAAAACTTAGCTTACGCCTCGCGGACTATGCCAGAGAACATAGCATATGTTCCCTTTTGAACAATATAAAATAACTGAATATAAATAGAAATAGACGACACTCAGTAAAACCTCATTGAAATCATTTCAACTAATTGATACTTTGGCTTTACGTAGAGACGTCTCCTCGCTTTGCGTTCTCTATCGCATTTACCATGAGGAATGTTCTGAAGAACTGTTTGACCTGTTACCTGCCGCCGAATTTTCTAACCTCACGGAACGTCATAGGCTAAGATATCATCCACACCACCTGGATACGTGGCAATCCACTACTGTGCGGTTTCGTAGGAACTTCCTTCCACGCGCCACGGAACTGTGGAATGGCCTACCTGCGGCAGTGTTTCCAGGTCGATATGACATGGGTACCTTCAAAAAGCGCGTCTATCTCCACCTTAAAGGCCGGCAACGCACCTGTAGCTCCTCTGGTGTTGCACGGGGCTGTGGGCGGCGGCAATCACTTACCATCAGGTGACCCGAACGCTCGTTTGCCTTGTCCTTTTCCATAAAATAATAATAATAATAATATTCTCTGGGCAATTACCTGTGGTTACCCAGAGATGGATCCCGGCTGATGCGTCACAGTAAAACATTTGTATATTCTCTAAGGGGCCTCTACGTGTTGGACCTGTATCCCCACGCAAGCCTTCCAAAGGACCGGGTTCTTTTGAACACGTGAATTATGAAGGAGAAACATAATAATAATAATTCCTCTAATATAAAAATTGCGAAGACAAGTGATACAAAGTCCACTTGTAGGGTAGGGCTTGTAGGGGTATTAATGTTTTAACTAAATCTCTCCAGTCCAATTACCCGCACTAATCCCGCGCAGAACAGTGGCAGAGCAGCCAAGCAGCCGCGAGATAGCCGTTTGTAATCGACTTACCCGTGCCATTTAATGTCGCGCTCAATGTCCCGGCGAAACATTTACGTAATTTGCTTGTAGGCTCTGACCGTGGAACCAGCTACATTATAAAGACATGAAAACGAAACGTTTATATGTTGCATATTCTCATCATTCATCTATTTTAAAAATTGGAAAAATTATACTAGATTTTGTTATGGTTCTTTGATTATGGCTTTACGAATCTGCTTGCTGAATATATAGGGTGTAACGCGATCGACGGATCAGCGATTGTCTGTGGGCCTCTTGTTTATTTTTTATATGCATTCCTTGAGTGGGGATCGAACCCATAACCAATCGATTTTACAGTCACACTTTGTGCCCCTGTGCGACACGACTGATTTAATATATCAAATCTATTAAATTATAATATTTTTTTATAACATAAAGTTGTTTGCGTTTACGCCTGGTGATTATTATGATACTGTAGATTATTCCTTGAATAAACAGGCTTCGTTCGTTAACTGTATTTTATTTAACAATTAAAAGTTTTAACAGATATGGTAACAATTTACCCCGGTTTGGTAACTTACCCCAAGTTGGGACAAGTTAACTATCCGACTTCAGGCGTAAAAAAAATATAATAAAAAAATCCAACAGAGAATGCCCCAAATTGCTGTTTTATTTACAAGTCTAGATATGTAAGTTGAATTTGATCATATTGTATAAATACTGAAATGAAGCCGTCGTAACAATATTTGAGGTAAATCGGAACTTATAGCCCCGTTTTCCCCTGCATCGTTCTTTGCCTTTCGCCCGTATAGAGAGAGACACCCCGCACTTGCGTAATGTATAACGAAAGTCAACGACGCACTTTTTCCACCAGAGTTATTTTTTTATGTTCACGCTATATCCCGTTTAAGTAGTAAATAGGCAGAAGGAACCTAATGTTAGGACACTCCATTTCTAACTATACACCGAATTTTATAAATATTTGTGTGTTGAGTGGCGGAACTCAAGGCCGCGCTTTGTATCATTACCATATTTAGGAATTTTAAAAAATATAAAATCAATTCCAGAATGCGAACGGGTTGTGGAGCAGTGGCACAGCGTGTGACTGTAAACCGATTCCGCCTCAGACAGCCTAAACATATGTATAGATTTAAATAAAATAAATAAATCAGCTTCACACTGTATCCCGCACACAGCAGGGTAGGCAGAGGGAACCTAGCGTTAAGACACTGCGTTACCCACTTTCTGCCAAAAGGTAGGTTCTTTCTGGAGGTATTGCGTGTTGTGTGGCAGAAGTCAACGCCGCGCTTTGCCTTGACAACAGTGCGAAGAACTGGAAATATAATTAAATTAGCTTCACGCTATATCCCGCACACAGCAGGGTAGGCAGAGGGAACCTAGTGTTAAGACACTCTGTTCCCCACTTTCTGCCGAATTTTGGAGGCATTGCGTGTTGAGTGGCAGAACTCAACGCCGCGCTTTTCCTCGACACCAGAGCGAAGAAATGGAAAAATAAATTTAAGTAAATATTTCATCTCCTCGAGTGGGGATCGAACCCACAGTCACACTTTGTACCACTGCGCCACGACTGGCCTCTAAAGAAAAAGTATAGATTTAAATTTTTTTTGCATGAAATACGCATACGCAGATAGCGTGGCAAATATGTACCCATATCCATTCAGTTAAGGTACATGTAATTTAATAGTAAGTATTTAAAAGGTTTATCGTAAAAAGCACTGCTATAGATATAAAGAAAAATCAGTTCGATTGGCACACTTTAAAATGATATTCGTGAAATCAAGTTTACATATCAAAGTTTAACACATCTATATGTAGTTATGATGAAGCTAACGATTTGTACAAAGACTTCAATTTGCCAAGTTTACAAAGTGGCGCAAGTCCTTTACTTTTTAAAAGGAAAACGGAAAAATAAGGGTAAGAATTCAAAAACAGACGCTGTCGCACGGCTGTTTCAACACTAACTAACCCTGCCAATTGCAACGTGATGATTGTGAAATGCGAACGGAATATTTCCATTGAAATACAGATGCTTACAGAGATCTGGTCGTGACAGAGTGCGGTGTTGTGTTTCATTCATTTGTGTGGAGATACCTCCGCGGTCTCGTCTGAGTCAGTACCACCGCGCTGTTAGGTTACCCTACTATGTTCTAATTTTAAGTACAAAGTATTCAGTTAAATTGTATAACATATTTTTTTTAATAATAATGTTTTTTTCTACACTTACTTAATTACGTTAATTAATATATTTAGGGTAACCTTTTGATTGTACCGTCTGAAATTAGAGGAATATTATCTTTAAATTTATAGGTGAGCAAGTAAAGCCTACTGACTAGACTGACGTTAATGCGTTCCATATAATCTTAGATTATTTCTTAAAAAAGTAAATAAAAACATATAAGGCGCTGAAATTAGCAAAGAAGGACAGAAATGATTTAAAAGATAAAACTTTATGGACTATATATATGTATGTAACAGATTATGAGAAAAATAATATAGTCCTAGTGTCTTATAATATTATTTACTATGTTATGGTGATTTTGTGATATCGTTAAAGGAGTACGTAGAGAACATACTCACATTATACAGCGTTAGATAGAGATACTCTCGCATTTTGAGTCACTTCTTTTTATTGCATTATTTATAATTATGTAAAGGTAACGAAAATTTTGAAATATGTATTAGATACTTATTTCGAAAACGTATAAAAATTTTAACACAGCGGGTTTTTAAAAATCGACCATCTGCCTGACCTGACCGAGTGCGAGATTTTCTTTCGTAAGTGTGGAATAGCACTCTAAAAATATTAAAAAAATATATTTTACGTATTTAGACCATGTATAAAAAATTTTACGCAGCTAAATTTGAACCCGCGCCTCTTGGAAACCGTTCAATTTGGACGTTAAGTTAAATTAAGTTAAATACATAATTAGAATTATAGTATCCGTATCTTTTTTTAAATGAATAGATATTTGCAGAGTTTTTATTTAACCCATACTATTCTGTGCTTCAAACAGGAAAAGCAGTGTCGTCATGGGAACACTCACTTATCCCTTCGTCTATCAATTTTATATATCTGTCACAGTTGACTTTCTTTAGACACACGTTCCGCATAAGTAACGAGCTCTATCATTTTCATAAGCTTTCAGTTACAATTTTATTTGAAAAAAATACTTTTGAAAAAGAAATGTGCAAGTATATGGACGTACTATATATAATAGTAAATAATAATAACATATGAAGTACACAGAGGTCAGTCGTGCCACAAAGTGTGACTGTACAATCGATTGGCTGTGGGTTCGATCCCCACTCGAGGAGATGAAATATTTATTTAAATTTATATTTCTTCGCTCTAGTGTCAAGGCAAAGCGCGATGTTGAGTTCTGCCACTCAACATGCAATGCCTCCAGAATTCGGTAGAAAGGGATACAGCGTAAAGCTGATTTATTTTATACTTTTTTATGAAGTAAAAATATCAATTTAATAAGTATGTGTATTGAATTTAATTTATTTTTTCTTAATAAATTACTATCATTAAAGTTTTGTTTTAAAACAAACAATATTTGAATATCAAGGTATTGTTTTATGGAATTTGCAATGAAAGCAACTAAGTCTTAATTGAGGAAATTTCTTAGAATGTGCGGCATGGAGGCCATTATTTCTGGGTCCGTGGCTTTATTAGTGTTGGATTTACCTTACATTTATGAATATTAACAGCGCTTTCATTTACCAACATCTATTTATATATTAAAGAAGAAATAATTTTGTAGTAATATTGTCAAAGCATATTCTTTATGACCGTCATAATGTGTTTGTGATATCCATAATTACCAGTAGTAGGCATTCGTGGGACAATTTACATTTTAATCTCATTTTACCGTTGTTTTTCTTTTTTGTCAATTGTCTCAAAAATTAAAGGAAAATAGAGAAAGAAAAGAAACGCATAGTAACATTGCATGTAAGGCTAATTTTTATGAAATCCCGAATTTCAGTCACGACAAGCTGACAAATAGTTTTGAAATTAATTTGTATTTATTTTTTATGGATTTGGGAATATTGACGTAACTAAGTTAAAATTATATAGTATAAATAATAAACACATAATAGAAAATCTTTGCTTATATAAAAATAAACAGGCATTTACCAATGGAGTATTTCTCCTATTAAGCTATACGTAGCCTAAATTAAACAAAAGTGTCTTTAAAAACGTAAACAATTAATTGACTCTAAGTTCTCAATCTCCAAAATAATAAAGTAACTCACATAAGTTACATATCTTCAATTAGTCTAATTCCTTTAAGGAATAACATCCTCTTTTTTAATGTTGGGGGCTCTATCTTTTGCAGAATATCATTCCAGGTGTACAACTATTCATCCTTGATTATTAGTCATCTCCAAGATTTGGTTCCTTTTTTCATGCACTTAACTGAAGTACCTTCCTCAGAAATTGATAGTATTAACCCGGGATACACGTTTCCGTCCCATTTAACAAGGACATGAACGGAAGGAGGCACACAGCAGTGTAGGCAGAGGGAATCCGTTCCTCATTTTCCGCCAAATTCTGGAGACATTGCGTGTTGAAAGACGGAACTTAACGCAACGCTTCGCGTTGACACCAGAGCAAAGAAATAATTTTTTTTTTTTTTTTAGCTTCACGCTGTATCCCGCACACAGCAGGGTAGGCAGAGGGAACCTAGTGTTTTTTAGACACTTCGTTCCCCACTTTCTGCCGAATTCTGGAGGCATTGCGTGTTAAGTGTCAGAACTCAACGCCGCGCTTGGCCTCGACACCAGAGCGAAGAAATGGAAATATAAATTTAAGTAAATATTTCATCTCCTCGAGTGGGGATCGAACCCACAACCAGTCGGTTTACAGTCACACTTTGTGCCTCTGCGCCACGACTGGCCTCTAATGTTTTAGAACCCAGTTTCAAATTAAATACATAATTTGAAAATTATCAATAAAATTAACATTGATTAAGTTTGACTTTAAAAATGTAAATATAAAAAATAATAATAAAATTATTAAATTGAGGCCAGTCGTGGCGCAGCGGCACGAAGTGTGACTGTAAAACCGACTGGTTGTGGGTTCGATCCCAACTCGAGGAGATGAAATATTTACTTAAATTTATATTTCCATTTTCTTCGCTCTGGTGTCGAGCTTAAGCGCGGCGTTGAGTTCTGCCACTCAACACGCAATGCCTCCAGAATTCGGCAGAAAGTGGGGAACGGAGTGTCTTAACACTAAGTTCCCTCTGTCTACCCTGCTGTGTGCGGGATACAGCGTGAAGCTGATTTATTTTGATTTATTTATTTTAATAATAAAATTAAATATCAAACTCAAATGATTCTTGCTTCGATATTAATGTTTTAGAACGATATTTATATGTTATTAAAATTTTATTAATTTTAAAAGCATTCAATTCTAAATGATACGGTAACAAAGTGGAGACCTGTTGAATGCGCTAGTTCTGTTCATTCGCGCTCCGCTCCCCAGCCCGAGCGGCCGACGACAAATTGATCAGTCTCGCCCTAACATCTATATATAGCTACACCTACCTAAAACGGTACTAATAATATACCTAAATAAGTATTTAATTAATACATTTTTTTTATTATACAATAATAAAATCAACAATTTCCTGAAATAGGATCTATTTCGTATATTAATTTGGCTTTGAAACGTTGAAAATATAATATTTGAACCTAATTTCCTTTGTTTCAGATTTTCGGGATTTGTGAAGTGCGAACTAAAGTGTAAAGAAATGTCGTGTTTTAGTGTCAATGTCTTAATTCCCGACTGAGTGAAGTGAAAAAGTATTTATTTTACCGTTGAGTTGATGATGTGATTTGAAGTGAGAAAAAAAACCGCCATCATGCTGCCTACAAACGTTATGTCTTTTATGAAAAAAGTGAGTATGATTAATTATTAATATTTTTAGACTTTTGTAGCTTTACAATTAATTAAAAATTTATTAGCGCACTATATTTGACCTTTTTAATTAAAAAAAATATAAAGCCGATATGTTATTTAAACAAGCATATTGAATGATATTAATGAGGTGTTTAAATAACATTTCAGCTTATTTCGGTTATAAATGCGACTGATATTATTTGAATGTAAATTGATTAACAAATAATTTTGAAACCACAGCCACTCAAGCTACGAAGCGAATACATTAGTCTAATTGCAATTTAGTTCAAATAATAACTATTATATTGGACAATAATTTTAAATTATTGTGGAGACGTGTTTACAAAGCTTTTTAAGTTTCAAAAGGATTTTTAAAGCTTTTATTTGATATACCGTTATCTACTATATATAAGTATTTAGTGAGAATTTTTAGCGTTTATTCTTATCTTGAGAAAAAATCTTACTATACAAACAGTATAGTGAGTTTTTTCTCAAAATCTCTTCATTTGAAATACAAAAAAGAAGTGAAAAAGAACAAAAATCTTGAAAAGTAGCTGTTGAAGGCTTATTGCAGCGTGTAAAGATTGCTGCATGAATTTTGATGAGTGATGTGTGTGTCATAATAACTGTGACCTACTTTTGTGTGTTCGACTTAGGACGGACAAAACCCTCCGTGCGGCGTGCTTTTGAGATTTAACAAAGCGAAGGCGTCATGTTCATCTTACTTATTTTAATAATTATGAGTTTAAATAAAATTAATTAATTTTTTTTTCAGCATCACGCTGTATCCGACATATAACAGGGTAGGCAGAGAAATCATAGTGTTAAGACACTTCGTCTCCCACGTTCCGCAACACTTTCGTAACATCTCGTGTCGAAATTACAAACAGAAACTAATTAAACATGCAGTGAATAGAAATAAATCACGAAATATTTTATCAACAAAGTTAATAAAGCTGATATTAAACAAATAATTTGCATAAAAAGCTTTATAATAATTGAATAATATTTCATAATACAATAATTAATAATATTTAGTAATACAATAATACAGTCAATCGTATAAAACTCGACATTTAAATATAAACCTGATAAAAAACCCAGAAAAACTCTCCAACATTTGTAGAGCACTTTCGATAAGAAAATAATATGAAAAGAGTCTCATTAGAGAGCAGTTTTCTCTTCTACCGAGAAAGATTCCCGCCGGTTTATGCATCGTTGATTTTTCATGACGATAAAGGAAATAAAAGAATACAGTATGTTTTCCATATCTAAACGTATATCGGATATAGTGGTAATCTTCTTTGCTATAAAATCAGATTGCAATTGTTCATTATTTTAAAAGATTTTATCGATATTTAAGGATTTGTAATATACATTTTTAAATAGGTTTCGGTTTTTTTTTCAGGACTATACAGGGTTGGAACCTAGCGAATTTAATACTGAGTTTTGAAACGAAATTCAGCGCCGTGTTTTTAGTTAAAACCATAATTACGCCATACCTGTACATAAATAGCAAATCATGTTAAAGCTTAAATGATTTAGAATTTCAAGTGGAAGTGAAGAACAGAAGTCTTAATAAGATAGAATGTCTTAATACTAGTTTCCCAGGTTCCCTCTGTCAGCTCTGCTATGTGCGGGATACAGCCTAAAGCCAAAAAAACAATTTAGAACACATTACGTATAATGTTAAGAATTTTATTTTTAATCTCCGGTCTGAACAAGTTTATCTGAGTTACCATTTTTATACGTCAAAATGAGAGCTTGTACATAGTTAGATGGAAGCCAAGTATCACTATTACTTGATAATTGGGTATTGTTAAACTATCTCGGCTTCTATTCAAATTTCGCCGCTAGGATTTACTAAATCATAACCTACTGAATAACTGTTGAGGTTTCATCTCGAATATAATATTCTACATGTAAATTAAGTTTTCGAATAGGCAACTGTAATATAATCACGTACAGCTTTATGATTAAGAAAAATAATTCAATTTTTAAAATTTTTAATTTGAATTAATTACACAAGGTTCCCTTCGTCTACAGTACTGTGGTACAGGATAAAGCTAAAAAAAATTCAATTACGAGATGATTTTGTCAATATATTATTCATATTAATATAAACTCGTAGCACATTTAGCATTACGTGAGGTCCAAAATTACAATTACATCACAGAAAGAAATATTTTAAATATCTTCATTAAAATTTCCCCATTTCTTCATCAAAAAAAAATTATGAAATTATAAATGTTTATATCGCTGTAAAATATACAATCCTGTATATGATTACGATTACCGTCGGCTTAATTTACCTATACAAGTACATGTAAGTACATGTATTTAGAATCACATTAACACCATTGTCTGTTGCCACTTGTCAGCTGTCACTGGCACAAATACAAATATAACAAGAATACTTGCTCTGTATTTATACGTCTTTAAATAATCTAATTTAATATTATTAATTTTTGATGTTTCTATAAAATAATTATTTGCATTTTCTGGATGTTATAATTTTTTTTGCAACTTAATTGCATAATATTGGACATACACACTAAATGTTTTGATGTTATTTTACATCTCTTATCACTTGCCAGCTTTGACACAAAAAAAAACATCAAAACAAAAACAATATGAATGACTAAACTGAACTGAAAACAATGATATCATTTCATAATTAATTAATTATCATACCTACAAACTTTCAAATTTGACAACTGAATCTATCTCAAAAATATGAAAAATACATTAAAACCATATCAACAGATGCTCTCAGGTTAAACTATTTTAATAAACATGAATTTGTTCATTTCAGTAATCGTACAGAGAGAACTAATGAGTTTCTAGCTGCAAGCCTATCTTTTATTATTTTAGAAGCAACATACATATAAAACATATGATAATTTTGAGACTAGATAACTTTATAAGAATATTTTTTAAAAAATCATTTATTTTAGATTTCCTTTTTTTATATTTCTTTCTTTTTTAATTCCGCTAGTAACTGCTATAATATTATTCATTAAAATACAACAATAAATGAAACAAAAGAAAAGTCTGAATGGCATATAATAAAATTGACTGCACGGCAGCGAAGTGAATGAGTTAATACATAAGCTGGCTTTTATTCCATTTAATTGCACGTGCATTTATCGTCCACTAGCACCGCTATTTCATGGAAGGAAAATAATTGGGGCTCATTGGGCACTGTGACAGCAAATGTTAAGTTTACTAGAAAAATTATTATTGTGACTCTCCAGTAAAGTTCTTGTAATAATATCAGTTTAAGGTTTACTAACCTTAACACTAATGTTAACTAAATAGAATAAAACTCTTAACTCGGATTAATCGGACTAGGACTAGGACTAGGACCTGGACTAGGTTTTACCCGTGACAATGGACTATTGTAAAGATTTCAAAACTTCGGGTTTCTTAGAATTTATAATACTATATATCCATCCATCCATCAGCCTTTCGAAGTCCACTGCTGGACATAGGCCTCCCTTAATGCTCGCCACTCCGTCCGGTCCTGCGCCCGTAAAATATAACGCGATATTTTTTTCATAATCGTGGAAAATAAAAGATATTATTAAATAGATTAAGTCAACAATATGTTAAGCTCATACATATACTTGAAGACATACCTCCATTGTAAGCTTGTTTTGTTTTGAATATATATATTATAAATTTATCAACGCGCGCCTATATGGCACAGATAGAAACGGTGAAAATGCGCACTAACACTTCCTGCGATGAATTAACGCTCCGTCGAGTGGAAACGTTGAGATTCTGCATATGTCTTTGGATTAGCTTATGCCTATACTAAATATAGACGTATTGTAGTAGAATATTTTACTATCGTTTTACAATATTGGCTTAAAATCCATTTGAACAGCACGCGATTCGTTGTTTAGTGTACCTAATGATAGAGACAAAATGTACTATATTTTCATATGGATAGACTAGCTTATATAATTCAAATACACTATTTGATTTTATATTATTAGTTATTGGTTCAGCTATATGATTTAATATTACGATGTCAATTTTGCTGAGTATAAATATTTTGTTATATTGATTTCAATATATATTTCTCTTCGAAAGCGCTATTCATATATATTTTTTTAACATTAAATAATTCAGGCTATAAATTCTTTTTCTCAATTGATTGCTTTCAGTGTACTGAAATGAAAAAAATGCTGTATAAACTGTAAAATATAACTTTTTTTGATTGATTTGATTGATAAGTTTGGTTGAATACCAACAAATAAAAAAAAAATTGTAATATAACTAAAAATATATATATTTTGTATTGACACCAGAACTTAAGGTGTGTACCAAATTTTAGGTCAATCGGTCGATAGGAAGTAGATTGTCCATTTTGCTGTAATGTTACAACTTTACATTTAACCGTTTTTTTTTCATAATTATATTAATAATTAAAGAAAAATGTAATAAGTATTGCATACTGTTTCACTGCAAAATGTACGCTTCGACGACTATAGACGTCGCTTCATCACGACTAAACAATATTTCTTGTTTCATTTCTGCGCCTATATAATATTATCCCCTTGTCCTTAATAATGAAATGCCAGTCATAACGATGTACGTACAGTGACTAATGTCTTTATGTCATAATATATGACAAAATGTTCTGTTTTTTATAATTAAATATCATTTTTTTATGCGGTATAAGAATAGCGTGAAGATCTAGCCTTATTTTATGTTATCAGAGGCTGAAAATATTGCCAATTTATGCATTCCACAGATAATTGTATAAAAATCTCTATTATTTACTTGTATGTTAAGTGGCAATCTAACACTTTTCTTTGTTAGTTTTAAATAAAAAAATCAAGTGACCCAAACATAAACACACTTCAAATGTCATTTAAAGCAATTACCTCATGCAGCCAGAAACATTCTAGATATGCACCATAGTGGCTAATTTTTTTTAATTTTATAACACGTCTTTGTTGTACGTCTGCTAAGATCATTTGTCTCAAGACTGCGTGGTAGCAAGCTGAAATTAATATAAAATATCTAGTCTATGGTCCCTCAGAGGACAAAAAAATAAGCTACAACGCAAGCAAAATATTTTAACTTCATTTTGTATGAAATTCGAGTAATGACATCCTATAGGCGACTTTCTGTGAACTTATGAAATTACAATTACGGAGACCGGTCGTGACGCAGGGGCACAAAGTGTGACTGAAGCGTGACTGGTGATGGGTTTGATCCTCACTCGAGAAAATGCATTATTTATTTAAATTTATATTTCCGTTTCGTCGCTCTGATATCAGGGCAAAGCGCGGCGTTTAGTTCCGAATGCACCCAGAATTTGGCGGAAAGTGGGGAACGGAGTACCTTAACACTACTTCCCTCTGTCTGCCTTGCTGTGTGCGGGATACAAGTGAAGCTGGTGTAATTTACTGTTATGAAATTTGGCATGAAGTTAGAACTTATACATTATATATTACTGTTGAAACAGGATACTCAGTGGGCATGTCAAACACGCAATGGACCAATTTTTCTTATCCATTTCGTATTTTTCAAACGTAGACACACTGAATTCTGAGTAGGAAGACAAAATATAACACTTTATCTAACCATATAAATATTTTTTATTTAACATAGGCCATAAAGCCCTCGTTGGCTTTGTGTATACAAAAATATAATTACTAGTATTGGAATAATTCAAGAGTTAATTTTAATTATAACTTTTATTTTATTTAAATATGATATCTGCGTTATAAATGTACCAACGCACATAATTTTTAATTGAAAAAGTCCCCAAAGTTGTCTCTTTAAATTAAGTTGTTTTTACATTACTGAGAACGATATCGTCGTAGCACACTCGTAGCTGCCTACGTAGCACCTATTCGTAGCGTAGTAAAGTAGCGTAGCGAGTGCGCAATGAATAGAGACAATACAAATTATTTCGGTTGACTTACTTCAATTGTTCACCGATAAATTTCACAGTAAAATAAATATATACTACACATATCCAAAATATAATAATTATAAGAATAATATATGAGGCTAGTCGTGGTGCAGACCGAGTAGTTGTGGATTCGATCCCCACTCGAGGAGATGAAATATTTATTTACGCAAAATGCGGCAAAGAGCGGCGTTGAGTTCTGCCACTTAACACGCAATGCCTGCAGAATTCGCCTAAACAGAGTGGTTTAAAATTAGGTTCCCTCTGCCTACCCTGCTGAGTGCGGAATACTGGGTGAAGCTGATAAGAATAGTTAAACAAAAACAAGATAAAGTGTTCTATCTGTACGTTAAATAATAAAAAATGTAATTTAATAAAAGTTAAATGTATTTGTACTGACATTCTAGCAATCGGAATTAAAATCATTTTTAGAAAAATATGCCCCAACCCGCTTTTTAATAGATGCTATATGAAAGACTGTAAAAGCTTTCTATTACTTATTTGCATATTAAAAGATAGAGCTGAATTATAAAACATAAAATTAATTATAAATTTAACTAACCGGATTAATCGTGTATATTTAAAATTATACATTCTTGGTAACCCCACGTTTCGAACACTTTGTTAGTCCGTGGTCACAGGTAGACTCAGGTGGCATCCGTCTAACAGTTGACGTAATCATTATATCCTTCAGAATAAGCTGACTGTATCTTGTCTTCTCGTATGGTGGGTATGGGACTTGATTTTATGAGTGGGTCCCAGGTGGTAAAAAGTTTCCAGCCACCTCTATTGAAATTCTGTTTATCTTACCAAACAGGTGTATACAAACTACATTGTGACTGTGGCTTATCATTTGGTTAAACAAAGAGAAACATCGATGTTAGGGTGAAGGAGCTCAGTTCCGATATCAAGAATGGGCATGTATCGGAGTCAGCTGTGTATGAGCACACTGTGGAAAAGCCTAGTTCGCTACATTAGTTTAAATTAACCTCAAATTAAAACTATGTGATTAGTTACATTTAACATTGCATTCAAAAATTACGTATAGAACCCAAAATAATGTTTATTAAACTATTTATTTGTTTGTTTATGCACGCTTTACTTAGAAACGGTTTAATCTTAATACAGTTTTCACTATTCTATTTTGGTAAACATTAGTGTTTGTTTTTTGTCAATCGGTACATACACGTTTGAGGCCAGTCGTGGCGCAGCGGCACGAAGTGTGACAGCAAAACCGACTGGTTGTGGGTTCGATCCCCACTCGAGGAGATGAAGTATTTACTTAAATTTATATTTTACATTTCTTCACTCTGGTGTCGAGTCTGCCACTCAACACGCAATGCCTCCAGAATTGGGCAGAATGTGGGGAACGGAGTGCATTAGCTCAAGGTTCCCTCTGCCTACCCTGCTGTGTGCGGGATACAGCGTGAAGCTGGTACATACATAAAAAGTTATATTAAGCTTTCATGCAGACGAAGTCGCTAGCGGGTCGGTAAGCAAGTTAAGCAAGTTAGAAAAAATTAAAAAATATTATGGTTGTCATTTCAAAGAACATGTGATAAAACGTTCTTCCCGTACGTTGTCCCCATATTCGTATTATAAACTTTTACATCAAACCTCTAAAAGTGCACGAGGATTAGAATCACTTGCAAATAATATATAATAAAATAACATTATAATAAAATAACATTATACTGAGTAAAATAATCTCAAAATATACTATTGGAGATTCAAATATATTATTTTTAGCAATGGAGCCCTTAACTCTTGTTTATTCTTCGAAGAATCGTTTATCGTTATAAATATGAAGGCAGAAAACGTTTTCCAATTCCAGTGCTACATCTCGAGTTAAGTACCAGAACGTGGAAACTCGAACAAATTATATAAATCTATAGTTAGATTGCCTTTTTTTCTGTTTTACTTGAAATTGGACGGGACGTGGGTGCGCGTCGTTTGTCCACAGAAAGACCGTAGTCGGCGCTGGCGACCCACTTAAAAGGTTCTATTAGAGCAACATGCTGCATAAAAGTACAGTTTATCAAAGCGTGCATATTCAAACAGTATTTTCCACTAGAGTTTCGAGTAAATTAAATTTTCCCTTTCCCCGTTATCAATATAGTTAAAGATAGAAGTAAATGAAGTTTCTATACTTTTAACGTAAATAAAGAAAAAATCGTGAATCTTCATTTTTTGTCTAATCAGTAAAATTACATTTAAATGGAAAAACTTAATGCAGTAATTTTTCCATTTTTTATGAGAAGTCAACTATATATTACTGTGGCCTGTACATTCTGGCGTACTATAGAAGCGTATATAACGGTTGTGGCAACCGGAAAGATAGTATAATTTCCTACTGAGATTAGTATATAAAGTCAGTCAGTCAGTCACGAGAAAATTGAATATATATATAATTTTATTAAATAAAACAAGCTTTACGCTGTATTTCGCACACAACAGGGAAGGTAGAGGGAACCTAGTGTTAAGAGACTCCGTTCTTCGAGGCTTTAGAGGGTTAAAAGGCGAAACTCAAAGTCTGGTCTTTTTGCCAGCCAGAGAGAAAATAATAAAATATTAGTCGGTAATAATTTATTCTCTCGAGTGGGGCTCGAACTCATTAACGCCATGTTACAGTCACACCTTGTGCCACTGCGCCACGACGGCCTCATTTATTTTATTTTAACTAGAAAAAATATTTTAAAAAACGTAACTTTTCGTTTGACATTATAAGCGTTAATAAGAGGTTACGTTATGAACTCTATAGTGTAATGTAAGCAGAAAATATGAAAGGAAAAATTCCACCGCAAAATGGAATGGAACTTTAAATTCAATTTCCCGTTCTTTCGACAAACAAAGCGAAATTTATAATACAAATAGGTCCCTTGTTTGACAAATTTCGAGGCTGAACTCTTTTTACTTTCGAATAGAAGGAGTTTCATCTTTTAAAGCTGGATAACAATATATTTTTACATTTCGAAGACATATTTTTAAGATTCTTCTTTCATTATTTTATTATTAAAAAAAAAAATAAGACACGTTGCATTGGCACTATAAATTAACCTATAATATTTTTTTTTATTCTTTTTTTCATGTTAATCTATATTAATTTAATAATAACACTTTTTTTAGTCTACATTTTAAATATAGGCGAGTTAAGTTTTGCCACGCCAGAATTCAGCGGAAAGTGGAGAGCGGAGTGCCTTCCACTAGGCTCCCTTTTTCTCCTTCTACCTACCCCGCTATATGTGGGATGGGCGTAAAGCTGAAAAAAATTAAATATCACTTACACGAATGAGTATCGATCCAACAACGTCCATGTGCACTACAGTGGGATACTAGTACAATGAGCTTGTAGAAAAATAAAAGGTATATTTAAGAGAATTGAAAAGCATTGCTGCTGTATAAAAATAAAAGGCTTTCACATTGAGATGGCTTGGGCAGTATTTCCGAGTTTGTATAATTGTTATATTTTTGTATAAAATAAAATAACTGAAAGTAAAGTTTTTATAACATAAGTATATTGTAAATTATAAAAAAATATATTATAAAATATAATAAAAATTATGTTGTTATATAATGTCGTATTAATGTTGTTTGTTTGCCCAAATTGTTCGTGTATCGCAAGGAACAATATTTCATAAAAGAGACTCAAACAAAAGCAAAAAAATTATAATACCTTATGTCCTTTCCAATACCTCTAAAAATATGTATACTAAGTTTCATACTAATCGGTTGAGTAGTTTTGGCGTGAAAGCGTAACAGACTAACTTATAATCACATATATAATATATGATTTTCAAATGTATTTTGCCCCTTTTAAAATAAAAAAAAGATATGTATTAAGCCGTCAGTTCCGATATTGTCCTAAATATTTGATAGTGATCGTTAAAGAGGCTTACACGTCGGAGTCGGCACGGGCACATTGATTTAGTACTCCGGTAGCCCGGACGAGTGGTTGTATGGGATTAGGGTATTTGCACAAAAGCTGAATTTCGGTGAGCTTTTATAAAACCTTGTAACACCTTACCTTTTGTTATCTTACTGGGATTGTCTGTCTATATATAAAATCTTAATTATAATGTATTTAGTTGAACTAGATAAATACATTTAGGTTCGCTGTCATTATAGTTTCGTTTTTATAAAAATCTGAGAAAGTTAAAAAATATTTCAAATTAGTTAAAAATTATTTTATTTGATTTGATGTAATTATTTCATTTGATGGACGACACCGAAATTCGTCGAAATCGTTGATACATTTTGTTCTTTGGTTAAACTGCTATACTCCAGAGGCTAAAATTATTCACAACTGTTACATCATTTGAGTACACACTGTTAAAATAAAAGTTTAGCTCATCCTCTATACTCTGTGCCATTTCCATGTTAAATGCAATTAAATTAAAAAGCAAAGTATACTTGACCTGTTTTGGTTAAATGTAACGTAATAATATATAATTTTCCCTCAGAATTATTTTGAGGTCAAGCGTGCGACTGTAAATGCGACAGGTTGTGGATTCAATTCCCACTTCTGGATATTAAATATTGATTATTTTCATTTCTTGGCTCTAGTGTCGAGGCAGAGCACGTCTTCAGGCGGGCACACTTCTGGAGGCATTGCGCGTCAAGTTCTGCCACTCAACACACAATGCCTCCAGAGTTCAGCGCAAAAGTGGTGAGCGGAGTGTCTTAACATTAGGCACCCCTGCCTATCCTGCGAAATGCAGCGGGAAATAGCGTGAATCTGAAAAAAAAAATCTTATAAACTTTAATAGTATCTAATTTGTTTATTAATGTTTTATTTTGTTTGTCGATATCATTTATATATATTACTAGATGAGGATTATATGAACAAACATATATAAATTAAAATATTTTATTTAAAACAATAAATCATTGATTACTCATTGTATTAACAATAATAACACGCTGATGTTGCGCCCAAGGCACTACGCCGCTTTGTGGGGGCCCATCTAGTGGGAGGCGAGTCACCGTCCGCCAACCGTTCAATTTGAGACTAATGTAAAGGCGGACGTCCGTTAGTCTCACTCAATAGCCCAGTAGCCAGTCCATCCAAATTTCATTCCATAGTCCTAGTTTAGATTTCCACATTTTCCATAGTTTCTACGCATTAACCGGCGACCATCTCTGGGCAATTACCTGTGGTTACCTAGAGATGGATCCCGGCTGATGCGTCACAGTAAAACATTTGTATATTCTCTAAGGGGCCTCTACGTGTTGGACCTGTGTCCCCACGCAAGCCTCCCAAAGGACCGGGTTCTTTTGAATCCGAGTACAATGAAAGAGAAACATAATAATAATGATACGACCAATAACCCCAATAATAATAATTAAAGCCAGCGAAGCGGGCTCTCATCCATTAAATTAATTTTAAGCACCAGTTATGAAAAGATTGCTTGAATTAATGGAAATGTTCAAAAGTAATATTCACGTTAAAACTCTCGAAAGTGAACTTTAGTGTTTTATATTTGAATGAATACTTCAAACAATCGTAATTCATATCGCTCGTGAAACAGCAATAAAGAAGATACACTCTCAATACCAATATAATATCGATATATAGGTAATAATATCGATTTTTGTGTATTCAGATCGCTTATTCAACATTCACGTTTTCACCAATTTTAAAACGAAATAAAATTGATTTTAAATTCTTGATTTTTTAGAGGCCAGTCGTGGCGCAGTGGTACAAAGTATGACTGTAAAACCGATTGGTTGTGAGTTCGATCCCCACTCGAGGAGATGAAATATTTACTTAAATTTATATTTTCATTTCTTCGCTCTGGTGTCGAGGCAAAGCGCGGCGTTGAGTTCTGCCACTCAACACGCAATGCCTCCAAAAATTCGGCAGAAAGTGGGGAACGGAGTATCTTAACACTAGGTTCCCTCTGCCTACCCTGCTGTGTGCGGGATATAGCGTGAAGCTATATAAAAAATATATATATAAATAAAAAAAATCTTGATTTTATTGAACCGGTATGAACAAATAAAGCATATTTAAATTGCAAGGTATCGTCCGAGCGTGCTTAAACGCAGTCATATAACGCTCTCGGACACAAAGTAAACCGCTAGCAATACACTTTGTTGCTGTAGTAATCTAAGCTTTGCGGCTAATCTATTACATTCTATGCACTATTAAAGCTTTATTTCCGGTGGAAACTATTTCGCTAACTATTTATTGGTTTAAGGCCAGTCGTGGCGCAGAGGCACAGTGTGACTGTAAAATCGACTGGTTGTAGGTTCGATCCCCACTCGAGGAGATGAAATATTTATTTACTATTTTCATTTTTTCGCTTTGGTGTTGAGGCAAAGCGCGACGTTGAATCCCACCACTTAACACGCAATGCCTTTAGAACTCAGTGGAAAGATGGGACGAAAGTGTAATAAAGGGAGCGGTGTCTTAACACTATCTCGATGCAGGATACAGCGTAAAGTTGAAAAAAATACCGTAAAATAAAAAACTAAATAAATAGAAGAATATATTTTTGAAAAATACTAGTGAAATGCCTGACATTGAATTAAATTATTGCTAAAAACATTTAGGTTAGACAAATAATAGCATCCATTGATACTAGTATTTAACAAATAAGCAAACCACTGCTTAACAAGCATTTGAAAACATTGTAGTACACGTGTGAAAGCGACGTAAAATACAATTTTAATTAAAAATTAAAAAAATCTACGAGAGTCCGTTGTGCCGCAGGGGCACAATGTAACGCAACTCTAATATTTCATTTCTTCGTTCTGGTACCAAGCTGGTACCAATGGCGGCGTTGAGTTTCGCCACTCAACAGGCAATACATCGAAAATTCGGCAGAAAGTGGGAAACAGTGTCTCATTACTAAGTTCATTCTGCTTACCCTGCAATATATGCAGAATAAAACTAAAATGCCTCATAATATCTGACATGAAAAATTTACATATAAAAATTAATCTTTTCTGTAAACAGTAGACAATCTCCACGTGGATACTTCACGACACGACAAAGCTATTATTAAATTTGTAATAAGCGTTTGTCGCTTTTGTACCGACTGCTTTTTGTACAGTACTCTTGTTGTGCTGCTTGCATTTTAATAAAATAAGAAGTAACTAGTATATGTTTTTTTTTTCTATAAAAATATATATTGAAGTTTCATGAAATGTTCCGATTAAAACATTTCAATTTACAAACATTCGTATGTTTGTTTGTACAGGGCTGACATTTTGTGATGAAATTGGGTACTCAATGACGAAAAAAAATACTTTAAAAATATCCAACATCCCCTCTGATCCAATCTATGTGTTTGAAAAATGTTATTTATTGACGAATGCCAACATTTTTTTTGTTTTATCACGCAAGTAGTATATCAAAAATATTGGTGTGACAAATTCGAAGATCATTTTTTTAGAAATTATTTACAAAAATTGTCAAGATTCCTTATGTCAGCATTCCTGGTTTATTTATATTTAGGAAATGCCAAATTTATATATTAAGATAAAAGATTTTAACTATGTTTTTAAACAATTTTAACCATTTGACAATTCTAAAAGTTACAAAAATTGTCTTACAATTTTTTTTTAAATCCAGAAAAATCCAAAAAGATTGGAAATTTTGACCTCGCATGACTTTTTAAGCAAAGTTTCATGGGTCGATTAAAGCTTTTGATATTTATTATATTAATGCTGTAACCAAATTCTCCACTGAATGCGAGCTCAGGACGAACTATTTTAATAACTTATTTTACGGGACTAATATTCATTATATCTAGTTTTATAAAGATATTTTAATGTTATTATAAAATTAGAAGAACTATTGTTAATATTTTTGTATTTCCTCTACATTTAAGTTTCACTCGAGGAAATGAAGTATTTAATATTCTCATTTATTCGATCTAGTAATGAGACAAAGTGCGACGTTAAGTTCCACAACTCAACAATGCCTCCGGAATTCTGCAGTCAGTAGAAAACGGAAGTGTCTTAATGGGAACGATGAATTTTAACATTGGGTTCCTAGGTTCCCTTTGCCTACCCTACAATGTGCGAGATGCAGCGTGAACCCAAAAAAGAATTATCTCGAATAATTTTCTTTTTTATTAGTGTGCTTAGTAGCAAAGCTTTGTGAAAATCTTTTCATGTGGCTGTTAATACAAAAAACTTGTAACGTCTGTAGAAAGACGTATATTTCGCCACACATATGTCATCATTTCTTGTTGGCTAAGGTAAAATATAGGTTCACATACTGTTGCGTTCAAAATAAAGTATGTGTTTTTTGGATGTCGTGGAGTTGCAGTAGAGCGAAGTATAAGCACATCATTTCCAACTCGGGAGAATATTTAATTGTTTTTATTTTTTCTATTATAGAAAACTGAATTCTCAGCTCTCAATGCCCGGGGAATTGGGCGGATGGTGTCTGTTTCTTTTGTCTACCTTGTGAATCATTTAAATATAGTCAGCAATCAACGTTCTATTTGCCATTTTTTTCAACCAAATCATACCACTTTCCACTTTCTTTTTCATATTTCTATTGTGTATAGGAAAAAAATTAATGTCTTTCCTTATATAAAGTTTTCTTTCTTACTTTTAAAAATCAAAACAACTCAACTCAACTCAACTCAACTCAACGGTCTCCGTCGTAATTGGCTCTTATTCATTTCTGTAAAAACGGTAAAACGTGGGTTAAAATAAATGTAGTGAACCTACATTTTTAAAGTAAAGCACTTTGTAAACTATTTTTAATTTGTTTTTCGTGTTTTTATTACCCTTTAAGTCTCGTTTACTTATGTTGTATTTGTTTTAATTAAAAAAGCCGTCGTGGCTTAACTTAAGCATGTGACTGTAAGGTTATGGCTTCGATTCTCACTCCGAAGATTGAAAATTCGGCAGAAAGTGGGCAATGGAATGTTTTTAACACAAGGGTCCCCTTCCTCTACCTACTCTGCTATAGCATAAACTTGAAAGAAAAACCCAATTTTATTAAACTGGATTTTAACGTACTTACTTGCAACCTACTGCTATGTAAAGTAAAATTCTAATTCCAAATCATAAATAATTAACTATTTTGAATTTGTAGTAGAGATTACAAGCGCTTGTTACATTAATTACTGTTCTCATACACCTATAACTAAAGCAGTGAATATAAACGGATATAGATCGAACGAGAGATATCTCGTGTAGTATGTCATCAAACACTCGAGGCGATGGATTAAAATCAGAAGATGAATGTAAGATGTGCTAAGAACATGTTTCCGATAAAATTATGTTTTTAACCTAGTCCACGAAAACGGGGGAGGGAACTACGGATGTACTTTCTGTAGTTATTGTATACTGTAGTTGCCACTATAACCTTTTTTATTTTACAACACGAACGTGTCTGTCGACTTGGATTCCTTGGGATATTTTATTATGCTTATTTCTTTCTTTTTCTTTTACAATTCCTGGCAAAGTTGTTAGGTTTGGATCTGAAAAGGTACATATACCTATGCACCTTTCTCCTCTTATATCCTCATGCCAAAAATAAAAATTATAACATATATATTACAAAATATTTAAAGATCGCTTAGATATTCCATCATATATTCAGGTCCGAACGAATAGTGAGGACAGTATTCTACGACCCCGTACATGATAAACAAAGGGAAACCAACAACCTGATTGTACAGCGATCGCACACATGTTCACTGGTCACGCCATCTTTTGTTGTTGGGGGGCGCTGTTAACTTACGAACGTTGTGAAAGGTTTTCATCACAATATTTACAACACCGCATTGTCTGTAAAATGTGCAGAAACTTCCCCATTGAAGAATTTGGCAAATTATAACTAAGCTTAGGCTTAAGTACACTCGGATTTTTATGATTCCACTTTTTAGTCGTTTCATTCTTTTTTTCACGATTACGCTGTATCCCGTATGTAGCTTGGTAGGCAGAGAGATCTTATTGTTAAGACACTCCTCTCTCCGCTTTCCATCGAATTTTGCAGGCATTGCGTGTTGTGTCAACGCACTTTGACTCGAAACTTGAGGGAAGAAATAAAAATTTTGAATATTTCATTGCTTCGATTACATATCGCACCCACAACATCTTCATTCATTTCAGTTTCGTCAGAATTTTATAATAAGTTGATATTTACACAGTTAGTATAGCTATTGTTTTGGTAAATATTAACAGCATAATGTTACCAGATAAAAACACGTTCGTATTTGTCGGTTGAGATATTGAATCGTATTAAAGTTGTCAATGGAGGATAAGGGCGTGAAAGGAGGATTAAAGTGGATTTGAGAAGAAACGCGGCCCGCTCCAGATTTAGATTTGCCCGTCTGTAGTTGCGAGCGGCCGCTCGAACTGCCTTAATGTGATTTCGGAAGGGTAACTCCACAAGATGAAACACCCCGCGAAACAGTAAATCACTGAAATTAGTTTTGCTCCGTTTTTCCGCTCTTTGTTTGCTATGAACTTGTGGTCTCATTGTTTTTCCGTCGAAACCATTGCGTAAAAACTTCCGCAAGTACAAAGTTCTGTACCGTTTTATGCAAATTGTTATATTTTATAGAGAATCCTTACGAAGTTTATGCAAAAAGTTTTCAGCTGGTAGCAATTTTTTTATTACTTTTTATTTAAAGAGTTCCAGAAACTCAGCAAGCTCGAAAGCAATTAGAAGTATGTAAATAAATAGATACATTTACTTGTATATAAGATACGGCGTACTTTACTTTTTGTTTTAAAATTTAAATAGAATTTTATATCCGATGTAAGTTATTCAATATCATTACTAATAGAGGATTTTTCATAAATATTAAACCTAAAATTCTAGTAAAAAGTCACTCTATCTTTTTGGTTTTATAAAGCCAACAGAAACATTACATGGGAGAAAAAAAAGAAAATATGAATATAACCCCTAGCGAATGACCGTATTACAGTCTATATCAATAGATTGTTTTTAATGCCTGACAAACTTTCATATAAACTATTATGAACTATTCACTCTAAACAACCTTTTTTTAGTATTAATTCTTTTTCAATTTCACGTAAAACATATACCGTAACAGTAAAATAAAGGAAAAAAAAGAGCAATACCGTGTATGTCGGTGACGCGTAATTACATTCCTTTGTTGTCCTCCGCCCACTGCCATCGAATAGAAGGCATTTGAACTTCACTTATAGCTGTGGGATCCCATTGTAATGATATGTATTTCGGGACGGTCTATATAACAATTTAATGGAGATTGTACGTGATATACCTATGTATGTATAAAATTGATTTATTTTTAATGGCATAATGTCTGATGTCTATGTTTGTTGGTGAAAGACGATTTTGGTAATTAATATAAAATAATATTATTAGCAAATGTATATGAGTACAAAGTAAATTAAACGTAATCTTTTTTCATTGCACAATATATTGACCTGTATACTTTTCCGACATCAATTCGTACGTTATTTAATAGCCGCTGCTGGTAGTACTTTGTATAAAAATAAAGTTAGGTCTAAATAATTTTAATCAAAAATCCTTTTTTTTTATATAAAAAAAAAATAAATCAGCTTCACGCTGTATCCCGCACACAGCAGGGTAGGCAGAGGGAACCTAGTGTTGAGACACCCCGTTCCCCACTTTCTGCCGAATTCTGGAGGCATTGCGTGTTGAGTGGCAGAACTCAACGCCGCGCTTAACCTCGACACCAGAGCGAAGAAAATGGAAATATAAATTTAAGTAAATATTTCATCTCCTCGAGTGGGGATCGAACCCACAACCAGTCGGTTTTACAGTCACACTTCGTGCCGCTGCGCCACGACTGCGACGACTTTTTTTTATATACATGTATTTTTTTCCATTTTAATAATGTAACTTGTGCTTATAATAAATGTATCTGATAATTAAGCTTAAATTTCCAAAATATTACTTTCCCAATACGTAAAAGAATGTTTCGAATTCCTATTTTTATTTCTAGGTATATTTTTCAGACTAAACGTTCATATACAGTGTCACTCTAGCGTGACTAAAAATAACATAAAATCGATGACAGTAAACTTTATGTACCGAAGATTTCAAGCTTTAAACATGTTGCAACCTGTAGGGTGTGTGCGTCAATTTATTGATCGCTCCAAGAGCGGCTGCAAATCATAAACCTGTATGGACACTATCACTTATGAAGACTAAAAGTATTATAAATAATTAGGAAGTGTAATGTAAATAGATGGCAACAAGTGGGTCATCCAGGGATACCGTGCCCTCACCTCGCCCCGCCGCCCTCGCCTCACTCTGCCCCTGGGTCATGATCACCGATTGCTCCTGACCTACTTTATCTAAAATCATTCCGATTTGATTACAACAACAAATTGAAAATGTCGATAGTAAATAGAGTTTATTGAAATGTATAATCGTGAAATATTTTAGTCACCTAAACTCGTATAAATAAAATGATGAAGTTTCTATCTGCGATTTTTTGACATAACTGGTTTTTTTTAGATATTTACGTGATACTTGAACATAAATAAAAAATAAAAAATTAGCTTCACGCTGTATCCCGCACACAGCAGGGTAGGCAGAGGGAACCTAGTGTTAAGACACCTCTTCTGCCGAATTTTGGAGGCATTGCGTGTTGAGTGGCAGAACTCAACGCCGCTCTTTGCCTCGACACCAGAGCGAAGAAATGAAAATATAAATTTAAGTAAATATTTCATCTCCTCGAGTGGGGATCGAACCCACAACCAGTCGGTTTTACAGTCACACTTTGTACCACTGCGCCACGACTGGCCTCATACTTGAACATAAAGTAACGTTTTTAAAATTTTTGTCTATCGATCTGCCTTTTTGTGTGGCCTGGTATAGTTGGAAGTTGTGGAGCAACATTTAGGCTATTTTTTATCCTGAAAATTATCCGGCTTTAAGTTCCGCGATCCGCCAAGCACCATGCATTATCTCGAATACGGGTGAAAAGTGTAAGACGGTGTGACTCTATAGTGCAGAATCGAAACCAAAAAAAGACAAAAATAAATATATTATTTGATAAACAATAATTACTTTCATATTTGAAAAGCAGATTATTTAATTGTTGTTTTCTATTTATATGATATGAGATAAAGAAAAAAACGTATTGTTGTATGTTGCTTGTTTTTTCAATATCAAGTAATTCTTAAAATAAGTCATCTTCACGCTGTATCCCGCACACAGCAGGGTAGGCAGAGAGAACCTATGGTCAAGACACTCCGTTCCCAACTTTTTGCCGAATTCTGGTGGCATTGAGTGGCAGACCTCAACCTTTGCCTCAAGACCAAAGCGAAAAAATTGAATATAAATTTAATAAATATTTCATCTGCTCGAGGGGGGATCGAACCCAAAACTAGTCGATTTTACGGTCACGCTTTGTGCCCCGGCGCCACGACTGGCCTCAAGTAATTCTTGATAAGCCGTAAAATTATAGATAGATATTTTTAACTACCATTAAACAAAACAAAGATTATTATAATTTAGTTATTTAAACAAAGCTGGAAAAATTCAATTTTTCATAGTTCGCCGAGATCCATTGCATCATAGAACGGTAATATGATTGCAACTGTAAACTTCGTTATCAACTTAACCTCAGGCGCCGGAGACACGGACGTTGCTAGTTTCCCCATAAAATTGAATAATACTAAAATAGAGATAGTCCTGTGACAATTCGCGCCATAACCACATATGATAATGGTATTACGGCATTTATGGCATTTATCGGATATTAGGAGACCTAGTGTTAAAACACTCCGCTCCCTAATTTCCGCCAAATAATAGAGACGTTACGTATTGAGTGTCGGAACTCAATGCCACACTATGCTTTACTTGACACCGAAGCAAAGAAATGAAATTATTTCATATCCCCGAGTGGGAAGCGATCCAACAACATGTCGGGTTTAGTCACTCGCTTGCCTCTGCTCCACGACTGGCCTCAACGGCATTTATGTTTTAAACTATTATTATTATATATTAGAGAAATATATAGAAAACTATAGAACATTAAGGAGGTTTTGTGACAGTAAATGCCAGAGTTTGGTGTTCGAGACTCAATCGGGGGAATGATTTAAATTATTTTTAGTTCCCCATTGTTAAATATCACGCAATATCATGAAAATATTACTACTATTATATAATAGTAGCACTTTTAAGTAAGTTAAATTATAATTTATTTTTCACTCACACTACCTCTTCATCTTCCTGTACTACAGTATAAAAAAAGAAAATACTAGATATGTTTCTGTTAAAAGATTCATAATAATTTCGTTAAGATAGTGCTGCACTTGCTTCACAAGAAAATTATATTTAGAAATTGAACTTTGAGGACTCTTTTGAAGGTAGCAATCGATGCTTTCGTACCATTTGAAACTCACAGCTCCAATTAAAACTTCCCAGTAAGGTCGCTGGCCGCTAGTTTATGTCGCTATCAAATGAGTCTCACCTCTGGCGTTGTAAAAGTACCTAAACGACCGCTTCGTGTTCGACCTCCCCTCTCCGGTTTCCGGTACTATAACGATTGACTCGATGTTAAAGCCTTCCTACATTCATCTCCATTACCACGCGTTCGTTTTACAACCTCCGTCCTAGAGTGTTGTATAATATTTTTCTTTCTCTTGAAATTATACTGTAATATAAATATTGAACATTTTTTCAGATTAAAAATTTTATATTTTTTACATATTATATAATATTAAACATTTCTATATCATAAAAATATACACATACATTTACTTTCTTGTTATGTGTTTTATTTTCATAATTTATTTTATTTAAGTAGTGTAGTGTTGTGTAGTGTTTTAGTAATTATAAAAATAAATAAATCAGCTTCACGCTTGACTTGATTTGATTTTACAATTTTTTTTATTTTAATTTTATAACAGAAATGTGTTTAATACCTCTTGTGCATACCCACTATATTAAAATAACGTGACGCGACAGTTACATTTAACTTCACAATTTAGCCTTAACTTGTCAATAAACAACACAATTATAACTTAAATTACTCGCTAAACTAAAGCTTAGCTCGAACGTCCATTGGGTTTTCTAAGCATCCTCAGTACTTTTTATAAAATAAATCTACATCAGTATTGAAAATATTTTATATTGTTGAGATTGATCAGTTATCGCAATCTTCTCTTTATGGACATCAAAAGGAAAGGATTTTGAGGCCAGTCGTGGCGCAGTGGCACAAAGTGTGACTGTGAAACCGACTGGTTGTGGGTTCGATCCCCACTCGAGGAGATGAAATATTTACTTAAATTTATATTTCCATTTCTTCGCTCTGGTGTCGAGCAAAGCGCGGCGTTGAGTTCTGCCACTCAACACGCAATGCCTCTAAAATTCGGCAGAAAGTGGGGAACGAAGTGTCTTAACACTAGGTTCTCTCTGCCTACCCTGCTGTGTGCGGGATATAGCGTGAAGCTAATTTAATTTATTTTTAATTTTAAAAGGAAACAAGTTCAGAATTTCACTTTTTTTGCTCTACGCTGTATCCCCCACGCAGCACGCAAAATAAGCAGAGGGAACCTAGGAACCTATAGTAACATTTCGTTTCCAATAAGGCTCTTCTGTTTTGAAGTACCCTAATTCTGGAGGCACTGTGTGTTAAGTAGCGGATCTCAACGCTGCGCTATGCCTCGGACCGAGGAAAATTAAAATACAAAATATATCATTTGCTCGAACGGATATCGAATCTACAACTATATCACACTTGTTCCTGCACCACGATTGATCTCAATCAGATCTCAGAATTAGAAAAAAAAAACAACAAAAAAATAAAAAATATATAATAAAAAAACGTGAAAATTTTAAAAAGAAGAATAAACTACATAACCTCTAAGTTAACAGGTACCAAATAAACAGATAACAGTTACAATAAAATATGATGTATACTCATACATACATCCCAAAATGTGTTAAGTTCAATACCATGACCGGAAATCGAAGATAAGTCGCTTAACAATAAAAAAACCTCACGACAAAATTCTGAGACGACAATATTGATTTTCCCGTGTACCCTGAACACCGGTCGCCATCTGTTGCTCTCCATCAAATTTACGATAATATTACTAGGTCGTTATTTTTGTACGTCTTTTTATCGGTCTGCATCATCTCGTTTCTTGATATGAGTTTCCTAAGATACTCCACTTTTTATGTTACAACTCGAGTTCCTTGTTGTATTCATTTGAATTATTTATGTACTTTTCACTTGTAATATTTTAAAAGTAGTAGAATTAATTTTGGTTAATATTGTTCTCTTATACATACATACTAGCGATACTTTTTTTGTATTATAGCCAAATAATAAATTGTAGCCTGTGTGAAATTCTGGTGTAAGAGGTGTAGGTGTAGGATAGGATATACTAACGGAGAGAGAATTCGGGGAACATATAGTTTGGATTATAAAATTTGGATTGACACGTGCTACCTATATATTTGTTTACAATACAAATAACATTTCATTTGTTATAAATTACATGAGACTAAATTTTCTTTATATTTCTTATAGATGGTGGCAACGGAGGAGACGACAGTGCCAGGGCAAATAGAAACACCTGGCACGTTTGGTAAGCTGCGTCAAACTCTGTCGTCGTCGCTACTCACAGCGCAGGACAAAGGTAATCTCTGAATAAATATATCAAAATTGTGTAGTAACATTTTTTTATTTGTTTTATTTAATAAATATATAAGTTTTTTGCTTTCTAAACCTGGAATTATAAATGTTTTTTTTTTAATTGGATGGAAAGTGGTGATTAATAGTGTTCAGTCACTTCCGTTGCTTACTTTCCTTCGAATACTAGGGGCATTGCGTTTACTAGTATATAAGCTTTTAACAGCGGTTTTACCCACGTAGTGAAATGGAGATAACTAAGATTGTTTTATATCACTTAAGACAATCTTAGTGCCAAAACTAATTCTGACCGTGGTTAAATTAGGTCGCCTTATAACGATTAACGTTATGTATAACCTCTCTCTACACGAAATCTATCATTCTACACGAATGGAATTCAATTCGAAGCAATATTTCCTGAGATTAATGCGTTCCACCAACCAAACTCTTCAGCTTTATAGTATTAGTATTAAAATCGTTTTTTTGCATCTACATGGTACAAATACTAAAAACGTTCATAAGTTACCATCCTATTTTTTTTTTTATTTTACCACATTTCTGAACTATTTAATCAATAGCTAATAGTAAATTATACAAAAATGAGATATTCTTAATAATATTTCATATTAATTAATCAAAGTACCGTATACGTTGGATAACAACATTGGCTTAATTACAATTTATAAGTGTCGAGTTATGATGTGGAGCAAGTTTCCAAGCTATCTCCTTCAGTTGGCACCGAGTTTGCAAGATAATAATTTAAATGAAGTCGAAACATATTGCAACTAACATTAATTACTCAAAATATTTTGTTAATATATAAATTGATAATTACTTAGATTAAACAAAGATAAGCTATATTTTGCAAAAAAATCAATTAACTACGCCATGGTGTATTGAAACCTAAGCTTCATTGTTTTCTTTATTAGTATGAAGTATCACGCCTTCTTTTGCACGCTGATGAATGGCGGAACTTAACGCCACGCTTAGCCTCCAGATGATTCTTTAACCATTACGTTTACTTATTAATGAATATTATATGTGATTAATATTTTTAAGATTCACGCTATATTCCTTGGCCAAAGAATACGGGGCGTCAAACTCTACGGGCTCTACAATAATTCTCTTCCTTCTCTCGACGTGCTAAAACCTGAGCACATTCTATTTCATTCTCGTGATATCCTCGTTAGTACCTGCCATTTTATGTAGCTTTTAATTTCGGATTCGATGATCTAAGCTTACGTCCGGGTCAAAGCGCACGATATTTAGTTATCTCGGCAAGCCATCTGCTCACTCTACCTCACTACATTTCCGACTTCGTATGGCGCTCCCAACTTCTTTCATACTAATTTGGCCATCGATAGAAAAGAGTCAGCGTTATGCTGTTGCTTAAGATAGAGGCTTCATCACTTTTATTCTTATTCAAGTCCTTATAGCCTGTTTTTGTTTGTGTGTTATTTGTGGCGCTTCTTGCTTTCCCATTTAAAGGTTGCCTGTAAGAGATCACTTATAGTGATAAGGCCGCCTTTGCACTGTACTAAATTATAAATGTTATCGAATTTATGTTTTATTTTGGTACAATAAAGTGTTTTCGATTTGATTTGATTTACCACACACCACTGTTCGTACCTCCACTAGTACTTAGTACAACTCAGTTCTGCCAGCATACTTTAACATTACCGTTTTCAGTTTCACAGCTATGTAGCTTCTTGGAAGCTCTTTCCTCATATTCCTCTCTGATCAGTGGAACCTGAATGTACCAGTTTCTTATGCGATAATTCAACTCTAAGGTGAGACTCCTGAAGTGGTCGCTTCAACTTGCAGATATTGGAAGACCAAGTTTTCTATCGACGATCTCCTAAAAGTCATTCCCAAAAATGAAAAAAATGTTAATTAAAAAAAAAACAAAAAAAATGAAAGTAAAATGAATCTTTTCGAATAACAAAAATATATTAATTTTGTTAAGCACAGACTTTACAAACAATAAAGCGACGAACACGATAACGCTAAATTGATTTATGAAAAATTTCAATTTTTTACGAACGATATATATAAAAGGAAGTCTATCATCTTTCTAACAATATTTTTTGACGGTTCAAAATAATAATGTTGTTTTCTTTTAATTTACAAACCTATTACAGGTAATGCTCGTCCATAGGTATTAATATTATTTTGTATATTCTTATTTCTCAATATCTATTATATTTTAATGTTTATTATAATAATATTTTAATTTTTTTCTTATCTTTACATATCTTTAGTTTTTGGCAGAGCAGTCTGCTCTAACAAAAACTATATAGTACATACATTATCCAAATTTTTATACATATATATTGAAAAAAAAAAAAAATTAAATTAAATTAGCTTTACGCTATATCCCGCACACAGCAGGGTAGGCAGAGGGAACCTAGTCTTAAAACACTCCGTTCCCCACTTTCTGCCGAATTTTTGAGGCATTGCGTGTTGAGTGGCAGAACTCAACGCCGCGCTTAGCCTCGACACCAGAGCGAAGAAATGAAAATATAAATTTAAGTAAATATTTCATCTCCTCGAGTGGGGATCGAACCCACAACCAGTCGGTTTTACAGTCACACTTTATACCACTGCGCCACGACTGGCATATATTGAAAAAATAATATATTGAAAAAATTGTATTTTATTATATTTTTTTAATTATACCACTTACTATCAGTACACGAGCTAAGGTAGCTTATGAAGTTTGACCTCGAATTGCTTAACCAGCGGAAACCTTGCCTAATTTAATTTTAGGTTAACTCAGCCCGGTAATTTGTATTTTACAGTACTTAGTTTCTAATGACGGATAACTAACTTTAAATATAAATCATTTAATGTTTTTTTTATAATTAATTTAATATTTTGTTAATAATTAAGGAATTTACTTACACATAACTTTGTACTACATATATATGCACTTTCCACATGCATTAAATATGAATTTTTAGCTGAGTCTGAGGGATAAAAAAGACGTACGTGACAAAAAATTACGATTGTATGTACTAACAATATAAAAAAATACTATTAAAACCCAGAATAAAGCGCATTCAGCTGCTCTAATCCCATCAAGCAATTTCTTTAAATTAAAAAAAACGTAAGTAAAAAGAATTTCAAATAATAAAAATAAATCTATTTAAAAAATTAATGGGGTTTAAAAAGACATAAGTGCTTTATTATTACATTTTATGTAATCACGTAGATTACGTTAGATAGTGTATAAACTTTGAGTGCGATACGTAATTAAGTTAACGGCACCTCGTTTAATTTTGAATGTATAATTTAGGTACGACATTGCCGTGTTTGTTACCTAATCATGACAAAAATGTAGCATTTTATCTTTATTTTTGAGTGTTTAAAGTTACTTAAGTTAAATATTGTTGTTGTAAAGATAATATGTTGAGGTCAATCGTGGCCCAAGTGTGTGACTATAAGCGCGGAATGTTGTGAATTCGATTCCTGTAGAAATATTTCATATTTTCATTTCTTCGCTCTGGTATTGAGGCAAAGCGCGTTGGATATCGCCACGCCACGCAATGCCCACAGAATTCGTCGGAGTGTCCTAACCTAGTTTCCTAGGTTAGGTTATAAAAACTTTCGATTTATTTTTTTGTAAGCCAGTAGTGTCGTAGAAAGATAAGCGCGGTTGTGGGTTTGAGTCCCGCTCGAAGAAATGAAATATTTTTTTTTTATTTCCTCGCTCTGGTAACCAGGAAACTGAACGTCGAGTTCCACCACACAACAAGCAGTACCTCCAGAATTGAGCAGGAAGTAGGGAACGGAAATGTCCTAACAGGAACGAAGTGTCTTAACACTAGGTTTCCGGTTCCCTCTACCTACCCTGCTATGTGTAGGATACTGCGTGATATTAAAAAATAATATAAGCAATTTTAAGACGTAATAAATAACAAAATATAATAAATATGATACTAATAATTTATTGTATAAAACAATTGAAGTAAAACTAAGCTGTCTATCTAAATCTACTTTTAGAATGCCCAAGAGCATTCTTAGCCAATGTTCAGTGAAAAATCAATATGCCGAGCTTATTCCCACCGGACGGAGTAATGCGTTTCAACATTATCTATCTACTCAGCCCCTACAATAACTAACCCAGCCCTCAGGTACTGCCGGAATTTGGGCAATTTGAGTGTATATAACTAACTCACTTCGTCTCTAGAGGAAAATGAAATAAAAATATATAGTTATTAAATTAAAAACAACAAGTAAACATTGATAAAAGTATTCATAATTTTGATACTTTTCAAAATAATTACTTGTGATTATAGAGAAATATCTTTTAACTTATCGGTTAATGTTAAAGAAATATTGATATATTTTTTTATAGTATCAAATCAAATCAGCTTCACCCTGTATCCCGCACACAGCAGGGTAGACAGAGGGAAACTAGTGTTAAGACACTCCATTCCCCACTTTCTGCCGAATTCTGGAGACATTGCGTGTTGAGTGGCAGAACTCAACGCCGCGCTTTGCCTCGACACCAGAGCGAAGAAATGGAAATATAAATTTAAGTAAATATTTCATCTCCTGGAGTGGGGATCGAACCCACAACCAGTCAGTTTTACAGTCACACTTCGTGCCACTGCGCCACGACTGGCCTCAAACTTTATAGTATAATAAAATAAAAGGGTTTATTTTGTTTAAACCACAATTGTTAGTAATTATCGGTACAGGAAATCTATATATAAACGAAAATGTGCTCACATTTGATAGAAAGTTTAGATAGAGCACTCTGTTTAATTAAATTTTCGAACGTATCACATGTAAATATTAATCCAAATAAACCGTTGAGGTTCTCTGCGTACCAACTAGTTTTGGAGATATTATTAAAGTTTATCTGTCTAGTGCAGAGTATTTGATACAAGCAGAGTGAAATTTATGAGAATTTCTCAATATTCATGGAGGAATATCGCGAATGTTCGCCTCCCACGAGGCCGAGCTGGCGCGCCGTTGTTAATACATTCCGCAAAACAGGGAGGTAGAAACAAACCACAAATCTATTTGAATTCTCTCTATTTCTGTGGAATCCTGTACTATGTTCTAGTAAACATTATCATACGTATAATTCTCTTATTTGATAACAATTAATTGAATCAATTTGATTATACATGAATATGCCAGAAACATATTTATTATACAATAATTTTATTTATTTATTTATTGTTATTTTTACTTCACGCTGTAACCCGCACACAACAGGGTAGGCAGAGGGAACCTAGTGTTAAGACACACTATTCCTCACTTTCCGCCGAATTCTGGAGGCATTGCGTGTTAGTGGCGGAACTCAACACCGTGCTTTGCCTGGATACCAGAGCCAAGAACCAAAGTATAAATTTAAATAAATATTTAACTTCCTTTACTTTTCTCGAGCCCAGTCGTAACGCAGGGGCAAATTCATATTTATACTTTAAATAAATAGGAAGAAATCAAAATTAACAAATTTTAAAATAATTTATAAATAACTTATAGTATTTGTCGTAGTGACAAAACTGGGACCTCGTCCGGCGACGGAAACTATTGTAGAGCCAACGCCTGCACCGCCACCGGCCCAACCGCCACCGACCGCACAACCTGCCAAAACTGAACGGTACTGTCCAATATTATCATTGATTATTATGTAAATATTATTTTTATTTTGTTTTAATATATAAATATTACTTATATTATTAACATATTAAATTAAACTAGATATCGATATACTAGATACTATATATAGAGTCCACACGTCGTTGCTCAATGCATTATTGAGTTCTATATTATTTACGGCCAATTTATTTATAATTTATATTTTTATTGCATTCAGTACGACCCACATGGCCTATAAAATGCTTATAATACTACAAAAGCGTAGCTTTTGTTAAATATTTTAGGTATTCTATATCCTTTAAATTTTGATATTACTTTTAGTTATAATCTATTTATAGTTTCTATAAATTCCTTAAAATCATTGAATATTTTATAATATTTTATGTTTTTAAGGATTTATAATATATAATTTCATCCAATTTAAAATATAGAGAGGCAGGCAAGGCGCCGTCACGTGCTGGCGCTTGTCGCGTGTGTTTAAAAGCATTGAAGCCGGGTGAAGTGTTCCACGTGTGTAACGGCTGTCAACATCGAGTTTGCGAGGATTGCTCATCATATTCCAAGCCTGCTAGTGACGAGGAGGCGGTAATATGACTATAGAAATAAATTGAAATGATGTTTTGAAATGACTTAAAAGTAATTTTTTTTATACCTTTTATTGTGTAGGTGTCTATTGAAAAGTAAATACACTCGAATATATTTTTAAACTGAGCGTTTTGATAGAATTCGTGGCGGTGCTCCGTCTGCCGTCGTAAAGCTGCACCTAGGCTCCCTCCGGCCGCGCAGGACAGTACAGACTCGCTTCTCGAGGTGCCCGTGCTGGAGGCTTTGCAACGTCGCCATTCCGAAGCACGGCTTGGCAGTGGAGGCTCCAGCAGCGCCCTCGCCCCGCCACGCTCGCCGGAACTGCGACGACACTCTGATGTGTCGCCTGCATCACTCAAAGAATTGGAAAAGGTAATGTTTGTTTTTTCTTGACGTAGGCTTATACTAAATGATAATATTATGAAGCCTAAACTCAAACGTAAGTTGTCAATTTTATTTGTAAACAACGGAACAGCATTTGGAAATTACAGTTACATATATAAGTTTAGCTTAAAAGCTAGTGCTGTAAACCGCATTCATTTTGTTTTATTTGTCTTATATTTCCCCCCTGTAGTCTTTAAGCTCGTAATTCACGCATACGCCTTTTGTATAATTATATATTATATATATTTAAATAAGCTCATAATCATCAATCATTATAATCAACAACATCATGAATTTATCTTTAACCACGCTGCCATTGCGGCAGTTAAAGGGTGGTGGCAGTGTGACTCCAAATACAGAGTCCCGTCGGCCGAGCACGGCCACGCCTGTCCGACGCCGGTCGGTGCGCGCGCCCGCCCCTCGTCAGCGGTCTGTAGACGAAGACCAGAATGCTTCGCCACCAGCACTCAATGCACCGCCGCCTATGTCTAGAAGGTAAGGCACCTGTAGCTCCTCTGGTGTTACACGAGGTTTGGGCGTCAATGGTCACTTATCATCAGGTGACTCGTACGCTCGTTTGCCTTGCCTTGTTCTATAAAACAATCCTCCTTCCATCCTTTTCCTCGTTAACACAAAATTACTTAATACCGTACCAGACATTAATAGATAAACTTTTCAATTTTATGTGTACACTTCAAATGCTAATTGGCTACTCCGCTAAGGTTAATTGGATATTAAAATATTTTGACAAAGAAACTTAAATATTTTTGATAACTTATAAAGCTTCAAATACCGAATCTTAAAATATCTGTCTTTATTCAAATATTTTCATAGCAGACTTATTTAAGATCGCCAAAGTTAGTCAACGTTAGAGACGTTCATAAAATTGGAACGACTTGTCCCATTTTACGAACTCAACACCGAAAAGCACTCATTGCTAAATGACTGCCAAATTTTATGTTTCATTTAACAGCAAATAAAATAGTTGTATTTAATAAATTATATAACTATAAATTTACCTAAATACATTATATATACATTAATATATTATATACCTCGCGGCGTTGAGTGCTGCCACTCAACACGCAATACCTTCAGAATTCGGCAGAAAGTGGGACACAGAGTGCCTTAACACTAGATTCCCTCTGCCTAACCTGCTGTGTGCGGGATACAGCGTGAAGCTGATTTTTATATTATATACCTATATATTTACATAAAAATATTTTGATACTTATACTACTTGTAGATATTTTATTTACGTATAAATTGCAGCTTGATCATAATGTTATAATATTTTTTGAAAATATATATTTAAATAAAACATTTTTACATTATATAATACATTTAAATTAAAGTTCTTACATAAATGAAGAGAATAATGCTTAAATACATGTAGCAAATAATTACAGATAACGCTTATCTTAAGTCGAGTGAAAGGATAACAATTAAAATAATTGCTTCCAGAGCGTCCGCGGTAGACGTAGTAGGAGGGGGATCACGTCGCAGTTCATACCGGCCCGAGCCCGACACGACTGACTCTACACCACAAATCAGTGGCTTAAGCGTCGACGAGGACAGGCCCATCAGGCGACGGGGCAGCCAGCTGTACGTAATGCTTAATAAATGCTCAGTTTATTTCTGTTTTACCCATGACCACTTTCAATGTTCTTAGTGTTTGCTATATCAAGGTAATTTAAATTATTATACATATATATGATGAAATCGTACATTCATGTGAGAGTTAATAAATAGGGATTTCCAACGTTTTTAACGTTTGAATATTGCCTGCGAATATCGATAAAAATCCGTACCGTTTTAACACTTTCAATCAGACTCCCTACCAAAATATAATATAATATGCTTATTAATACAATGTAATGTGCTTATTAATAACTTTTCAGTCCCGATATTGCCGCCTTGCAACAGAGAACTGGTGCACTAAATGCTATAGCAGCCCTCGCATCGCGTTCAGATCCCGAAGCGGGGGCGTCCGCCGCTGCTGCCGCTGCGGCAAGGCAAATGTCTGTAGATGCAGAGGCCATCAAGATAGTAATACACGACGTCGATGATCGTACGCCGAGACGCGTCACTTTACGACGGGACCCTAATGATAAGGGCCATCGATGTAAGTTTTACCATTTTATGGTTTTACCATTTTATGGTTTACATCTCTTTCTATACTAGCAATAAACTCATTCGGACAACAGTTCAATTATTATATTATGTTCTTGTGTTAATAAGCATTTCCCAATGGCAAAAGGCAAAATGTTACTAATTTTTACAGAAAGTTTCAACATTAAACAAAAAGCCAATTTGTAATTTTTTAAAATATGTATTTTTCTTTTATACGTTTCATGACTTAAATAACAAACCAAAACAATTTAATTTATAATTATTCGCTTAACTTATGTTGCAGCGCGAGGATTCGGCATGAGAGTTGTTGGTGGGAAGCCAGATGCCAGTGGCCGCCGTGAAGCAGTTATTGTGTGGACAGTACCAGGAGGCCCTGCTGATCTTGCTGGACTTCAACAAGGAGATAAGGCAATTTTTTTATAAAAAAATATATTATAATATATAAATTATAAGCAAGCGGATTTCATAAAATGAATGTTTATAGAAACATATAATAAGGATGAAATTAATTGGTTATCTTATTAGGTACTGGAATGGGGTGGCGTACCATTAACAGAACGAAGTTTTGAAGAAGTCTGCGCCGTACTGGAACGTGGTGGTGACACCGTAGAGCTACTCGTTGAACCTGCGCCGCAGTTGGATGACCCACCACCACCGCCGGCACTCGCCCAACATCACCATCATGGATTATACGGTACGTTTTAGAAAACTTTATGAAACTTATTTATTGTCATCTCCTTTCTTTTTATCTCTATACTTCATATTATTTACTGATAACTTTCTCTTCTCTATCTTTACTACTTTCACTGTCTTTTCAGCTACTATGGCACACATTGCTTGGATTACTATTTAATCAAAGACTTAAGTTTTGAAATGGTTGACTCAATGAAGAAATGGTAATAATAAGTTAGTAACTGCGTACTGTTACGACTAATTTTAACACTATTACAATTCATTACATTTTCCTTTTTTTTCTTACATTGATTTTATTGTCACTCAGTTTCAACTACCTCTTATACTCTTACTATGAACTTTTTTCTTGTACTTTTCACGTTTTACATCTTACATAGATGGCCTACTTATTATTTCCTTATCCACTTCTTAATAAAAATATGTTACTAATTTAAATTTAACCTTGTGCTGTTTTAAAATATTAACTTTGGTTGGTTCACAGAACCGGATACGGACAAGTCTCCATCATCGCCAACGCGAAGGAAATTGCCGAAAACCCCGGTATAATATCCTTCTAGGCTTTAATTGTAACAATATGTGTTGTGAATCTATGAGATGCTGGACCGAACCTTCGTTCATGAATCTGGTAGAGACTATCACTCGGTGCCTAAATTGCGCTTCTTGAACAATTTGTTTCTCTATGTGTACCTTTGATTGTTGGACCATTGTTTCATATTGTAATAAAATTATATAAACTATGTGTACATATAAAATATTTCATATGTTGCATATTGCAATGAAGCTTAGAATATTTACATTGTTATACGATCCAAAAATCAAAGTTCTTTTTAACTTCACTACTTATTACAATTAAATTAAAGGAATATGTAAAATTACATTTTGATGCATATTTATTTTATTTTAAACGTGATCGTGATAGGAGTAACGTTAGGACACATCTGAAATATAATTTTTGCTTTTATTCAAATCTTAGATACGTCTTACATTTTCAATTAGAGATCAGTCATTTATAAATTTAGAAAAAAAAATTGTATCTCTTCGCAAAGACACAAGTATTATGGACTTTTAAGTGATACTAGATGTTGATTCAGGAAAACAATAAATATATACCATTTATCATTTCCATATTCGATACCGTCTAAGATTTGAATCTACGATCTGCTGTGATAATGTAGAACTAATCACATCTTTCATGTTAGACTAATTGTAAGAGACTAGAGTTTCTATATACGATGTAGGAGTACTTGACCTTTGTTAATCTTTTACTAACTAGGACGAGAACAACCCTGTTTATTCTAATATACCTAATTATATTTTTAATTTGTTTGTTGTCTATGTTTCTTATACGTTATCGTTTATATGATGTTACCCTAAGTGTATGAAAAAATGCTACGTACTTATTTTCAGATTTTTATTTTTTCTCTCTCCCGACCAATTTCATAAACTCGTCATCGACGCCGGGTGGACTGGTAGGGAATGATCGGAAAATGACGATAGGATCGATCGCATTGCTTTCAGTAAGTGTAGAGAAACGCTGAGTTTTAGTGCTCGATGGTAGCATAGGGTTCATCCCGATATCGACTACCATATATAGGATACTCGTGGATGACTAGCATTTTGTTATACAGACGATTGACAGCGTAGTGCAGCTAGCGCCGTCGTCGCTTTTAGCTTGAAAGATAAAACAATAATCCATTCATTTCAAAATGACTAACGCGCTAGACATTTCCACACAATCATATAATTCTTTAAAGTAATAAATTCAATGCAACATACAAGACAGCGGCATCGAAAATAGAAGAAATTTTAAAGTGCAAGAAGTGCCGAAGACCTGATCGCAGTACAAGTCATACGTTGTCGGCGATCCGCAGCCCTGAAAAATCCGTTTGTACCGTCTCATATTAAACGCATCGAGTGTTAAAGAATTTTGTTGTTTAGTGTAGTGTAATGCACAGTACCGAGACGATTGCAAGTTTCCAACGAATAGTCTAGGAGCTTGGAGTGCAAGTGGTGGCAGCACGATACAAAGCAAAGCAAAACCTTGAGCGACAGGCACCGACGCTTCTAAAATGTTACGTGATGCGAACGACACGGTGTACATAGCCGCTGTGCTCTTAGTAGTTGAATGTTCAGCCTCGTTACGACCGTTTGGATATGCATGACTTTGCACCGTTTGATACGTGCATTGATCTGGTTCAGAGCACTCCTCGTACTTCGGCATACAGCGTTTGCGTGTTTCATACAATACACAGGCTAATGTTTGTTTTTTTTTACTATGACGTAGTTTCTGACGTGTAAATATTGTTCTACAATTACATACTTCGATATATATTATGTAATTAATTGTTTTTTAAATATTTCCCGTCCGTATCTGTACATGTTTGCCTCGCTACCTTCAGTTTATACTCATTATCCAACAAACCTAGACTTTTAAAACTCGAGGCACAAAACCTATATTAGTATGCTAGCAGCGCAAAATGTTTGCATTTGACGTAGAAAAAATAGACACTAAACATAGTTTATGTTATCCGTTTTTAAGTTTCAGAATCCTTATAAAAATAGATTTATTAATAATAATGTAGGTTAACGATCTGATAAAAAAAATAATGTGGTATTTTTAAATATTATTTACTTTTCTAGTTATAAACTCAAAAAAAATAACGTGGCTTGTCTATTCAATTCTGAAGATGATGCATGATGAAGCTTTGTGCATGGCGGATGAGCGCGTCAGATTTTATTACTTTATTGTTTGAATAGATATGCCTCAGCCCGACGCATGTTATTTTATTGAAAATTTGCGCATAAAATGGAGAAATGCGAGAACACTGTATACATTCATCGCGTTTTGTAGTTGTAATGCAAAAAATAAATGGCATTAATAAATAAAATACTTGCTCACTTACTTACTTAATTACAACCATCGCTAGCCGTCGCTGCATGTGTCGATGATGATGCATTTCCTACAAATCCGACTTAGAACTTGCATACAAATTAAAAAGACCTGCAAGACTTGACCCCTAGTTGCCCTCACCGGTCTCATTCTTTCTATTTGAAAAGAAACAACATTTACTGGCTTCATGTATAGTAAAATTACAATGTAATACTGATGTGGTAATTAGTCTAATCATTTCACATCAGGTCACATTGTAATTATAACAAATATATTATTATTTTTTTACATAAACTAACCAATGCTTGAATTATATAGGAACAAGATCGGGCAGAACGAGCCCGCGAGCGCCCACCAGCGCGAGCACAGCTGCAAGTATGGTTCGAAATTGAGATTCGCAAACTTGTGGTAGTTCTCATCGCAGCAGATGATCTACCTCCTCGTGACCACACCCTAGGATATGGTGACGAGCCTGAAGCATTTGCAAGAATACGTCTGTTACCATCTCTGTGAGTATACAGCTTTCGTAACTTCTTTTTTGTTTAAGCTAAATTTATCATATGTTAATAGGGAACATCGAACATATTATATTGTTAGAAATGGGATGCGGTTAACGTTTTTAAAAACTTGATAAAAACACATATCGTTTATATGCTTTTAAATTATTCGGAAAGAGATTCTATGTAATTGCAATAAGTTATATGTATCACCCAATAACAACACTTCACACGAATTTCCTTCCACTAAGGAGGGCCGTTGCCTGCAAGCAACTGCTCCATTGCTTTTATAGTCTTTTCTGCTGCTAACAATATAATAATATAAATAAAAATATATATTGTTTTAAATATGAAAATATTTTTAGTGAAAGCTGTCCACCAGTTGAAACAGATCCAGCTTCAGCGTCTTGCACTCCAGTATGGAATGCAACATTGGGCTTTGGTGGACTTACAGCAGACCTTTTGGCTGGTCGTGCATTAGAACTCACACTTTGGGATGCATGTCCTGGTATCGATCCTGTACTGATTGGGGAGTGCACCGTAAATATAATTTACTAATATTAACTTAACCTTAACGATGACCGACTATGAATTTTAATATTCTAACGATATTATTTATAATTTAGATGGATTTAGAGAAAGCATTTGCGGAAGAGCGAGCAGTATGGTGGACTCTTGAAGAGCGCGGCACTCGCTCGGCCAATGCGTCACCTCGTGGTTCTCTGACTGGTGCCCGAGCGTTGCGTAGAGGCGACTTTGCTTCTCAACGATCTAATTCAGGTTTTATTTTTTCACATGTTACTTTTAATTGATTGTTTTGTTTTAAATGTATTTAAACAATCACCAAAAAGATCGCATTCTCAAGTTATAAAATAATAAAATAAGTGAAATAATCATGTAATTGACATCATAATAATTGTAAAAATGTTCACTTATATTACTAGCCTCTATCTTTCTTAGAGCTTATAAATGTCTTTTAAATCAACCACCAGATGATGTGGACTCAATTGGCGAATGCGCCTCTCTCCTCCATCCTGACCACGCATGGGTTGCGGGCTCACGTCGGGGCTCCTCGCAGTCGGAAACCTTGGAAGTAGAGGTTTATCAACTCGGAAAAGACTTCTCACGGTCTTTACCTGGATCACGACGATCTTCATTCCAACAACAAGATAAAGGTAATGTGATAAAATTTTAATACATTTGAAAATATATATTGAATTAAATAAAAATATAGTCAATTATACAAATTTATATGTTTTTATAACAATCAGTTATTAGACGAAGCTACCAAAATTAAGTAATTATATAAAGATTGTAGTTGGTATGTTGTGTCTTGGTCAGATGGCGCCAGTGAGCCCCCGGTGTGCTCACGCCGCAACGAGCGCCGGCGCTCGTCCTGCGTGCGTCGCGACCCCGACGACATCTTGCGCTCCCTGCGCGCCGTCAAGGGTGAACTGGGACGCACTCTGTCGCTCTCTGGCTCTACCGCCAGACGTAAGTACCGTTGTCTTTTTTAATAACTCCTCTGATTTGTTTGTTATTTATTTATTTATTATTTTTATGTCAATTAATTTAACTTGGAATTTACCAATTTTACTTTTAAAATTATTAAAGTCCAACAATATCAATATATATTTGTTAAGATGTTATTTCTATAAAATATAAAAGAAAAACAATTGAATTAAACATTTCCAATTACCCTTATTGCAGTAACTTGATTTGAATAGATGATTCATAGGATTATACAACACCCTTGATGCCCTGTAACGCTATAAATAGAAAAACACTAATACCACCGATCGCTACTAGCTGTCACCAGTTCCTACCGCCCACCTAATGTATACGAACATTGATAGTACTGACTTGTACCGTGTTATGCTTGTTTGGTCAGCAGCGACGGACCGTTAGCACCTCGGTAAGCTAATACCGTGCCCGCGCCGCGAGGCGTCGGCACGCGCCCCTTGTGACGTCCGACGGCCGACGTGCCCCAATCTGTTTCTATAGACCAAGAGGTCTCGGCCTAGAACCAGAATGGGGTCCCGCGACCGAGTAGTAGCATGGGTCATGGCTTGCGCGACGGCCGCGCGCCCGCATTTGTATGTGGCTGCGCCCGACGCTTCTCATCACTTCACTGTGTCTGTCTGTCTGTCCCGACGCATGCCCGGCCGCACCGTCTGTTCGACTGCCCATTTGGCATTGTTCTCGCCTAGGATGTGTTGGACTTCATTACCTTTGCGATTGTCATTCATTGTTACGATGCGCCTTCTATTAGACTTCTTGTACATTTCTTACTCATAGGTCACAGTCATTACACAGAACTATACGAATACGTATCGACGTACACGAGGCACTCACAGACGACGGACATGTCCGCGCACGCCGCCCGTGGCGGTGGTGGCGCTGGTGGCTGCCGATACTTACCTCTGTACCTTACAAATACAAACGCTGCTCATGACACGGAATGCTTATCATAAAGACGATTTCAAGACCGCTTCCAGCAACTATTAGTAACTCGAATACACTTTTGGCTGCACACGTTTAATGCTTCTTCTTTCTTTTCTGTGTTTAGGATAGGAACCGTTTGAAAATCTATGTACTTTAATGAAACTGTTGACATCAGCACGATGCTGTTTGACGTGCTTCTTTTGTGTATTGTTTATTTTAAATGTTTGATTGATGGTTTATTCTGATTTCATTATTTATTCATGTGTTGGAACGATAGACATAACTGTTTCGACACGATCATACGACCGCGCGATGTGGGTCGCTCACATCGTAGTAGTTATCCATATATTTTATCACCATACAAAGATGGCTGAACCCTGCGGTGCGAGATGTGTATGATTTATCAAATTTTGCTTATATTAAATGGAGAATCAATGGAAAATTAGAGAATATTTTATTTGCAATGTCTTAAAAAAGATGATGTAAGTAGCAAGTAACAATATTGCACTTCTCGCACCCGGCGGGGAGGGGTCCCTGGCGGTGCGTGGTGGTGGGTAGCTCTGTTGTGGGCGCAGGCACCGCGACGGGGCGCAAGGGCAGCATGTGGGCGGCGGTGCCGGCGGCGGCGGCGCGCGACGCGGTGGCGGACGACGACGACGACGTGCCGCTCGGCCCGGGCCAGCTGCCGCCGCGCAACACGCACCTGCCGCCGCTGCACGCCGAGATAAACATCAGCATTATTATGATCAAGGGACAATTGGAACTCGAGGTGACTACTACTTTTAATCGTCTCAAAAACTATATATTACTATTGAATTATATCAAAACAAGTCGTAATTGTTTAAGAGCCTATTTATTTCCAATTTGGCAGAAAGGGGGGGGGGGGAGTGTCTTATACTAGGTTCCCTCTGCTTACCCTGCCTGCTGGATATTTTTTAACACTTATTAATTTCATATTTGTATCAAATATATTAATATCATAATGATAATTAATAGATCTCTCATGCACGTCGCGTGTATGGTGTGAACGGCGAGGTGCCGGACTCGTACGTGAAATGCTACCTTCGTGATGGGGACAAGTGGTTGCTTAAACGCAAAACGAGAGTAGTGCGTCGTACTACTGAGCCACATTTCAAACAAACCTTGAAATATCAGGTAAGTATTGTACTATATGTGTAATTTTATAATACACAATTTATTATTACAATATTACAATTTATTCTGGTTTTAGTGAAATATGTAATATTTTTTTACGGCTTCCCAGGCCAGCGAAGCACTAGGACGCACACTGGTAGTGATGCTCTGGCAGCGCTGTGGTGGCTTTGAACACAACCTGGCTCTCGGCGGTGCAGAGATTTGCCTCGACAAGCTGTCGCTGCCGCAACGCACTTACGGCTGGTACCCGCTGTTCCCCGCCACGTCGCTGGCGACCGACGAGTCCCCCGACTGATCTCGCGAGCCGTCGCCCGAGCGCCGCAACTAGCGAGGCTCCGCGACGGCTGTTCTCTGTCCCGAAACGTAATTTGTCTTCATAAAGGAGGATGGCGAACCTTATTTAGCATGTATCATATATTTACGTTTATTTTATTATTGTCTGTAGCTAATACCGGACTCGTCTTATTATTAGCGCCTGTATGTGATACTCATATACAGCAAGGTTCGGCATCCTTGTTGAAGTTTATCACCCACACCTGCTGCCCCAAGCAACCTAAACATATTGATGTTATAGTGAAATGTAATTTTATTCTTGTAAGTAATAATTTGTGAAAAAATCATTCAGAAAATGTCGGTCAAGTTTAAATAAACGTAATGTACCAACCTACGTAGTGTCAAAGCAAAATTAACGATTTAAATCTATGTTAAAGGAGAGATATATTATAAAGAAATGACAAGGAGCTTATATATAAACTCGCTTTCATTGCTAAAGATCGACTTTACATTTTAATTTGAAATGACTATTTTGAAGCTGGTAACTTTTAAAAAGAATTACCGGTAAAAAAATGAGTAGTAATGATTTGTGTTGTTATTCAAAGTATACTATTTTGTAGATATTTGTGTGTTATCTGTGTAGCCCTATACATTCCAATATAAGGTTTACATATTACAGTACAGTACATATCGAAACATTAATATAAACTTAATATCAGATTTTATTTAGGGCCTATTTATTACTAAAGTCTACGGAAATATAGAATATATTAAATACATCTTAAGCACCTTTCATGTATTATTTAAATTTTAATACGGAATAGTTATTAGATACCAGCATATATTTATATATAGAGATTAGAAAACACATAGTTCAGTCATTGTAATTACTTAGCTGAATAGGTATCTAAATTCTTTGTGTGACGTACTCGATGTAACCATAGCTAAGATAAAAAAAAGATATTTCTTATTATATATATATCTAATGTATATCTATCTTTATGTAACACTATTATAGTGACAATTTTGTACATCTTAAATAACCCCAACTTCGACACTTTGCCTTATACGATTATAGATCTCTTAAGTGATCCTAGTGAGTAAGTGCGTCTAGTTACTATTCTTCCAAGGTTGTGCTTTAGTGAAATTTCCCTACATAAATAATCAACCGACGCGACGTCGTTATCTCTTCGTATTTTTAAATACTGTACATAGTTTTGAAACATTCTCAAAATTGTCTACGCACAACTATTTCGTGATATCGGTCTTTTATAATCAATAGAGATGAAACACTACATTGCACGCATCTAACAAGGATATTAACCAACGCGACAACATATTATACGTTAACATATCTTGTAAATTTACATATATTTCAATAAACAAAAAAACATCATATCTTCAAGTATATATTAACTTATACATGGCTAAATATGTCTTATATACAGTTTAAAAGAGATAATTTATTATATAGTGTTTGTACAATTACCTGCTACCTCCACTCACTTAATGTCGTCGGTTTCCATACCTTATTGTCAAACTTACACACGCGAAAATAAATCGTTATCTCTAAATGTATTTAAAATATATTAAAATAATATGTAAGCACTAATATAATATACAGATAGGTCGTTGAACCCCACCACTTCTTTAATAAAGTGAATGTACCCAATAGTAATAATAATAAATAAGTGATAAACAATATTCTGTCGTACTGTCTGTAACCACGGGCCTAGCTTATGTAATTTTGTGAAGAAAAAAAAAAGATATTTTTATTGATGTTAGATACAATTTACATATCGGCGGAATTTAATGTAACATTATGTATATCTTGTCAAAATCTGTGTTCTTCCACTGTCGTAGGGTTTAGTGAATTGCTTGACAATACTATCATCAATTTTCTATTTTATATACTTCTTACATTTAATTACTGTTTCGCATATTTAATAATATTTAATACGTCTAAATAAGACAATTTCAATTACAGTGAAATCAACTGTGGATGGATGGATTTATCATTAAGAAATTTAAATTTGAAAGCGCTACGATACCTGGTATAAATTATTAATATATATATATATTATGCAAATGTAAAAATACTTTTAAGCGTCTTCGTGATCGTACAATTCCTAAGAGAGAGACATAGTATTCTAACTTCTAATATATGAAAAAAATTATATATCCCTAATCCAAGTAGATAAACCTAACGTTCCAAATATATTTTTACACTATAATTTTATATTCAGTTATAATGGAGAAGCTGTGAAAATATACTTACATTAAATTATACATATAACAAATAAAATGTAGATACATACATACATACATACATACATATTGTTCTGACCGATCCCTCGGTGTCGATCAACTAATTTACGCTTACTATTTCAATATGTTAGTATATATGGAAATGATATTCTTCTTAAGAAATAAATGTAAATGTATTTATTGATATTGTTGTGCCTAATAAACCCGATCCACGAAATCCTATCGAATACGTGCACATAGTACTACTATCATATCCGCGCTGGACACTCCTTACTTGAAGCTCTTCTAAAATATATTAGTCTCTTCGTAGACATGAAAAAAAATGTTTCAATGTTCCGTTCTCGCAATGTAACGATTGTGAAAGTAATTCAATTCGATTACTTTGACGTTTTTAATATATTAATCACTCGATCGTCTCCACCGTGTAGTTTACATTGTGAAAGCGGAAATTAATAACGAATCTTAGTTCGTAAAAAAATATAAGTGTCAAATATATTATTATTAAAATAAATGTGATAATAAAATGAGTTTATTATAGCAGTATAAAGAATGGTCTTTTGTTTTCCTCAGGTCACTCAGCCAGCTACATATCCTTGTTAACAAAAATATCTATTATATAAAAATATACGCCCTTTTTCATTTTAATTAATATATAGTAGAGAGATGTTTAAGAATCCTCTTTATTCTCCGCTTAACGTAAACTTGTAAGGTATAATAATAATTTAAAAAACATAACGTAAAATATTACAGTATTAGATATTTTAAATTATGATTTATGGACACATACACTTTGCTGTATGACAACAAAATTTGACAAATCAAAATAAGTTTACAATGAAATAAATTTTAATAAAATACAAAAATGTCAATTCAAACATATCTTTATTTAAATTTTTAATTAAAACAATATATTTCTATTTTATTATGTAGGATATGTGCAGCATGTGAACAAGTACACGGTAGTAGAAGATAAAATAGATTGGTGGTGGTCTCTACACGCGCTCGTAGTCGGGCGCGCCGCACCAGCGCGCCACGTGGCGCAGCAGCGCGGGCGCGGGCGGCGCGCCCCGCCGCGCGTATTAGATTGGCAGTGCTCCCTACACGCGCTCGTAGTCGGGCGCGCCGCACCAGCGCGCCACGTGGCGCAGCAGCGCGGGCGCGGGCGGCGCGCCCCGCCGCGCGTAGTAGATTGGCAGTGCTCCCTACACGCGCTCGTAGTCGGGCGCGCCGCACCAGCGCGCCACGTGGCGCAGCAGCGCGGGCGCGGGCGGCGCGCCCCGCCGCGCGTAGTAGATTGGCAGTGCTCCCTACACGCGCTCGTAGTCGGGCGCGCCGCACCAGCGCGCCACGTGGCGCAGCAGCGCGGGCGCGGGCGGCGCGCCCCGCCGCGCGTAGTAGATTGGCAGTGCTCCCTACACGCGCTCGTAGTCGGGCGCGCCGCACCAGCGCGCCACGTGGCGCAGCAGCGCGGGCGCGGGCGGCGCGCCCCGCCGCGCGTAGTAGATTGGCAGTGCTCCCTACACGCGCTCGTAGTCGGGCGCGCCGCACCAGCGCGCCACGTGGCGCAGCAGCGCGGGCGCGGGCGGCGCGCCCCGCCGCGCGTAGTAGATTGGCAGTGCTCCCTACACGCGCTCGTAGTCGGGCGCGCCGCACCAGCGCGCCACGTGGCGCAGCAGCGCGGGCGCGGGCGGCGCGCCCCGCCGCGCGTAGTAGATTGGCAGTGCTCCCTACACGCGCTCGTAGTCGGGCGCGCCGCACCAGCGCGCCACGTGGCGCAGCAGCGCGGGCGCGGGCGGCGCGCCCCGCCGCGCGTAGTAGATTGGCAGTGCTCCCTACACGCGCTCGTAGTCGGGCGCGCCGCACCAGCGCGCCACGTGGCGCAGCAGCGCGGGCGCGGGCGGCGCGCCCCGCCGCGCGTAGTAGATTGGCAGTGCTCCCTACACGCGCTCGTAGTCGGGCGCGCCGCACCAGCGCGCCACGTGGCGCAGCAGCGCGGGCGCGGGCGGCGCGCCCCGCCGCGCGCGCGACCACCACTCCCTGTTCGCGCAGCGACCTTGACAAAATGTTTGGTGTTTTGACACACATTTACCTACTAAAATACTGACAACTATACTAAAAAACTACTGGGGCTAGGCTACTAGGCTAGTAGTATAGGCGGAATATTTAGACATTCACAGCTCACCGCCTTTTAGACAAATAACACTATCGCATAATGGTTCTTTATAATATTTTTTGATACATGAATAAATCATGTCTCTATATTTATCGATTAAACTGCAATATAAAAGATCGTTAAGAGTAACACTAAATAACAATTAAATTATTAATAAGATTTAGAAACAATAATCAATAATAATTTTAAAATTAGACTTCAAAAAAGTTTACAAATTAATTTACTACGAACCGTTAGGGAACGTGACCAGACGAGAGGCGAGCGGGTATCCGGTGAGGACGCAGCAGGGCTCCTCTCCCACGTACGAGGCGTACAAGCCTCGGCTGTCCGTTGGTAGAGTCTACAAGTGTATTTACATTATGAAATTATATAAATTATAATGATGATAATTAAATTTTGCTTTGCTTTAGGAATGTGTTAATAACCTACTCACTCGTAGTAAATAAAAGGAGACTAACAATGTCAATTTTAAACACACCTCACGGCTATACTAGAGTATATTTACCGGTAAAGAATGACTAGCGCACGTAAGAAGCTGATGTACCTGTTCGACCTGCTGGTCCATGGACGCGGCCAGCACCCACTCGCGCGCCGCCGCCAGCGCCGCGCCGCGCAGCGCGCCCGCGCCCAGCGCCAGCGGCGACCGCGCCCAGTCCGTGCACTCTCAAATATCAAATATATATTTTAACATCTTTACAAAGTAGACAGAAATAACCTACTATCGAGATACTTATACCATTTGTTTTCCACTCAAATTCAAAACGCAACATGTTGCATGGCGAAACTTAATTGTTGGAGAGGGGAAACGAACATAATTCTAAACACAGAAGAAAGTCTTCAAAGTTTGATATACATATTTATATTTCTTTAAAATTGTTAGTAACTAATTGAAGAAAATAAAAATCATAAAATATTTCTTAGAGTGCATGAACTGGTCCATTAAAGGACAATAACTCGTTTGTCTGCCCCTTGGACATTTAAATTTTCGCAAAAATACTGGATTTCCAATCAACAAGTTGCAGACGACAACTCATTGCATATGTACATATTTAAAATTGTTGACATTTGTCAATTTCAGCAATAAAACTTATACGCAATAGTTTTCGGCGGAAAGTGGGAAACAGAGTGTTTTAACACAAATTTCTCTCTGCATAACGACAATAATAAAACAATGACTTACAAGTGAGAACAATACATATCGCAATATTAACATATAACAGTATAAATAATACCAAAGTCGTTGTAATCAATGAGGTGCGCGGCGTCCTCCTCGGCCGCCTCCACGAGGTCGAGGCAGTGGTTGAGGAGCACGAAGGCCTCCCGTGCACCGCTGGTGCCCTCTGCGCGGATCACCTCGCCGCATATGTAGAAAGCTTTGAATAATACAAAATATAAAAATATATTATTGACGGCGTCACACAATATATCTTTGAGGCTGTCGTGATAAGTTCGATTCCCGATCGAGATAACGAAATATTAAAAATTTTCATTTCCTCGCAGAGCGCTCTAAAAGGCAAAGCACCATAAAGTTCTGCCAAACGTAATTTATCGAGAATTCGGCGCAAGATCGGAAAATCCCAATACAAGGCTAGCTTGAAGCTATTTTATAGTATAAAATTAAGCAGTTTTCTTGCTCTTAAATTATATTATTAAATTTACCCACAATAAAATTATTAATTAAATATGAATCTCACCAACATCGGCTACTATAATATCCGTGTAACGCGGCAGAGCGCGCGCCGCCTTGGACGCTATCTGAGGCACGTGCAAACCCATCAACAACGTTAGCGCCTGAAAGTTAAAAAAAAAATATTGTACACTATCAATTTGTTACAATCTGTATACCTATATAATGAAATAAAAAACATTAAAGCCAATAACAACAATTATACCGATACATAGGACATGTAATGTAAATATGTAATTTATTAATCTGTTTTATAAAATTTTACTTACACTGATCAAACACAATACCTTAAACCAGTATTTAATTTGGAACATTTATTTATAAAACTATAACTAATATTAATGATGAGGCGGCTGTCGTGGCGCAGCGATAAAGCATCTAACTGTAAACGCGAAGTTTGTAAGTTCAATTCCTGTTCGACACATAAAATTATTTTTCTTTTATTGCTCTGATAACAAGACAAAGCTTGGAGTCGAAAACCACTCAACGAGCATCGTAATTTACAACTGAGTTCCCTTTGCCATATATAGAATACAGAGTAGTAGTAGTAAAAAATATACAGAAGGTACCTGAAGAGCTCTTTCATCAGCACCAGCGACCACCATCACGAACCCAGCATCCTTCATAGCGGGAAAAGCTTTAGGAGCAAGAGATATGCGGACCAAAATTTCATTGCACACCGCTTTGGCTAATTGACTATCTGCACTTGATACTGGGTTATCCTCTGTTAAATATTGACGCAGAGTATCCAATACTTGTGTTAGCACTTCCGGTATATCTTCACTTTCTATGTCAATATTTTCTGTGCGCTATATTAAAAAAATCATAATATAATTAATGCCATTCTCTCGTTATAAAATGTAAAACTTATAGTTTTCCTATTCAAAAATATAAATAAATAAAAGTTATTTTATAGATTACGATTGATATTAAGTATATGTATTATATAGTGTTAAGACATTTCGTTTCCCATAGTGGTGAATTCACGAAAGTGGGGAACGGAGTGTCTTAACACTAGGTTCCCTCGCCCTACTGCACAATTGCACATCGGTCATAGATAGATCGATGACATCGATGCTTTTATACTATTTCCATCAATGACAACTGACAGACTTAGCATTATATACAAGTTTTTGTTACAGCATGTCAAATAAAGACTGCTGTAAATTCAAAAATATTTATTTTAATTTCCTCGCTCTTTAGGTAAGACAAAGCAATGAAACACACAAAATCCGAGAGTTATATACATTCGATATGAACGTAACGCTAGCGCGATCTAACTTCGTACAACGCCATCTATATTACACTTGGTGAAACTTAATGCCACGCTTTACCTTACGAGACGGGGAAATGAAAATATCTTAAACTATTATTCTTTTATATAATATTTCAGATTAATAAATATATAATAAATAAATAATTAATATATTATTACCAATCTAAATTACTTTCGTGTTATTTAAAAATGGAAAGGAAAAAATTTGCCATTTGGGTTACTAATTTTTTTTCATCGTTAATGGAAAGGCCACATACTACTTATAAAATAAGACTATTTTTCTTATTCGTTATACTGAAAAAGTAATTTTAATTTTTTTTTAGTTTGTACCGAAAACCGAGCGACCATTCACGAACGAGTTCGAGCGTGTCTGACGTCACAATGTCAATTTCTATACATTTTTACACACAGCTGATACAGTGCTCACATTTGTATTTTACATACAAACGTTTTTATTAGTAACACATTACATACAAACGTTTTTATTAGTAACAAATCACGGCGCGCTCAGAAATACGTAAAATTTATTTATTTTTAATATTTATTGATAATATTCATTTTTTTCCATTGGCATCACAATTATTTATAATAAAGTTTTATAGTATAATTAAAACTGTTTTATTGAAAAAGTAATCGTTGACTTTCAAGCACAACAATTTAAATTAAAAATTAAATTAAATTAGCTTCACGCTATATCCCGCACACAGCAGGGTAGGCAGAGGGAACCTAGTGTTAAGACACTCCGTTCCCCACTTTCTGCCGAATTTTGGAGGCATTGCGTGTTGAGTGACAGAACTCAACGCCGCGCTTTGCCTCGACACCAGAGCGAAGAAATGAAAATATAAATTTAAGTAAATATTCCATCTCCTCGAGTGGGGATCGAACCCACAACCAGTCGGTTTTTACAGTCACACTTTGTACCACTGCGCCACGACTGGCCTCAACAATTTAGTTAAACAAAATTCTTTATATTAACGTGTCTTTTTATTTATAATCAATCTTAACTTTGCCAGCGCAAACACGTGTATAGACAAACAGGCAAAAATATTAAAAAAAATAGATTTTATTACATTATTAAAATGCTCGCAATAATAGTTATGCTAATCTAAGGGTATCATTTATTATGTCTTTAGACTGTAATCATTACCCCTGAATGGGGAATAATACACCGCTTGTACTCACAACTTTAAAAGTATATTGCGGTAAAATAGGTCGTAATAATTTAAAGAAGAGAAAAACCGTCTTAACATTTTTCATTTGTGCTTCATCGGAATTTATAAATAAATATTTTAGAAAAACGTGATTTTTTTATCATTCTGTAGTTACGCCTTTTGGAAACTATTATGATCTTATCAAGTTACATCGACTACTCTTCTACGCTTATTGCAACTTGTTTGTGAACGTAGTTTTGAGTCCCAAAACGTCCAAATTGATACATTTTTAGACTATTTTAATCTTTTATGTGGTTTAACACTTTAAAAATGTTACAAATAATTTATAAACACGTTAAAAAAAACAACATACCGAATGAGTCTTAAACAAATGCGCTGCATATCTAAGAGCATAGTGTGGCGCTTTTGAACCCGCTTGTACCAAACAACGTTGCCACTGTCCCGCTCGCGCCAACTTCTCCAATACTGACGTATCAGAATCCGATTCTTCTATTTGTGGCTTTGGCTCCTCTTGTTCTTCTTCTTTTTCATAATCTGCTGTGGCTCCAGCTTCTGAATGACAATACGAAATTGTAAGTAAATTTTAAAGAAAATAGGAATTCTTTGTCCTCAAGCCAAAAAATTATAACTAAATGTTATGTTGAATATTATATAAAGTTATCAAAGAACTATAGATCTCTATCATAAAAAAAGATACTAAATTTTATTTTATCTTCACGCTTTTTTCTGCTATAAAGCATATCAGGGTAGGCAGAAGACACCTAGTGTTAACACTTCGTTTTCCACTTTCTGCTCACTTTTGTGAGACATTGTGATGTGAGTGGTGGAGTTTTAAAGCGAGAAAATTATAATAATTAATTCCTCCGGGATTCGAACCCAGAATTCTCCCATTTACGTTGGTCTCAATAAGTACTTGAAATATATAAAATAATTATTACCGGTACCATCTTCACCTTCTACGCCATCCAATAGAGCCGCACGAAGTTGTTCTCCAACATCACTTTGGCCGATTTCTGCAAACCTATGAAAACAAATATATATTAACATGTAATATATGTTATAAAGTGTAATTTCCACAATATTAAACGAACACCAATTTTCTGCGAGTCTGGTGTCTTTAGTCTGAAGAAATAGAATGTAAGTTATATATATACAAATATTTCCTACACAAAAAAGCCGAGTACAACTATGTATTGTCATATGTTTTCAAAGAGCACTTCGATAGTGCTCTTTATTTATTATTTTCAATTAAGATAATAGGTTTATAGGTGAGCAACTCGGAAACAAACTGTATAAAATATTTTTAACAATATTTTTTTTGGTGTAAGACTAAGGCAGTCAAGTCTTTAGAATAATTATACGTAACTTACTAATTACATGAAATTATTTGTAACTAAACAAAAACTATTTCTCCCAGTACGTGCAATAATCTGCGAAAAGCGGGTCTATGCCTGTCCCGATTGGGACACTTAATTCTTAAGCTAAAAATCGGGGCGACCCGCCAAAATCAGGGATAGGATCTAAAAAACTGAATTACACGGTCTTTCATTTGTTGGATGGAATGGTAGACGGCTGATGGCTGAAACTCAGACATTATCATTCGTGTTTCTAAGAGTTTGTTCTGTTGGAAACTGTGTGTTCTTAGTCTTTCGAACCATTAATGTTTCAAAACACGGACGCTTTAATCTGACATCTCTCGGAAGTCTTACTATAAAATTTAAAAGTATAGTGAGCCATAGTAAGTGCACTCTTTTTATAAAGCATATAGTAGGTACTCACGCGTCCGCCAGCAGGTGCGCGGCGCGGCGGCGCTGCGCGCGGCGCAGACGGTCGCGCGCCAGGCGGGCGGCGCGCAGTGCGGCGCGCTCCGCCAGTCGCGCCGCGCCCCCCGCCGCGCCCGCCGCGCTCGCTTTCAGCAGCAGCTCCACTGCCTCCCACCATTCTCCTCTGTTTACGTAACGCCAATGCTGTATTATAAGCACAAGGAATCGAGCTCACACTCGACACCGGTAATTACTGTGAGGGAATATGAAATTCAGATGGCAGTATCTTCTGCCTACCCTGATATAGCAGATTACTATGGCAATTATTATATTAAACAAGGTGCATAAAATGATAACTAACATTCGTTAAATCATAAAGCTCTTTTTTAATATTTTCTTAAGAATCTTATTAGAAACGACGTTGTCCATTGCTAGACAGTAGACACTCAGCATTATTTTACCACCTGCTGCACTTGTAAAGTGAATCCTCACCACCCCACAAACGCCTTTGAATAGAATATAGCAAAGGTATAACAAGAAGTATTTATTATTAATTTCAATTACTCAATGTATAAAAAAAGCTATGTTTGCTCCTACTAATAGTGGTAGTATGCGAACGCACTTATAGCTTACTCTATTACAAATTAAAAGTATCTGGCAAGGAGTTGAAACCATGCTAAGATGAAGACCATTGAAATGTTAATTTTAGTTTATAAATTCTTTCTTTTTGAATGTATTTAAATAAGTGAACGATGTTGAACCTGTCAGCGTGGTCAGCAGCGCGCTGCAACAGCGGCGGCACGGCGGGCGGGACCGGCTCCGCGCCGTCGGGCAGGTACTCGCGCGCCACACGACGGGCTTCCTCCCATAACTCTGCTCATATAATCATCATTACACATTTCACTTTAGAAAATGTTAGTTAGTTTTAGTTTATAAAATGTCAATATTAATTTAAAAATTTAAATCAGCTCTTAATTTTACCAACATAACGTTCAGCTTTTCTACCTAAAACTATTTCTAATATTTTTTTATTATAATTTAAGATAACTATTAGTGGATACTATAATTTACCCAATTCTTTATAATGCTGCACGACTTCCTTGGGCCGGTTCGCTCGAATCATCAGTGCTTCGAACTGCGCCAGGTCACCTCGTTCAGCTGCGTCACGGGCACCTGCTACTAACACGTCTTCTACCTGTAATGTATAACAAAATCACAAGTAGTGTAAATATGTAGCTTGTACCTCTAAGAAGTTTAGTAAATAAGTTTACAATAAAATTATTTAACATTGATTATTATTAAATACAAATAAAATTTAATCTTGACGCCGCTATCAGTACCATATGCGCGGCGTGCTGCTCGGCGAGCTGCAGCGCGCGCTCGTACTGGCGCCGCGCGAGCCACACGCCGACGGCGTCGTCGGGCGCGGCGGCGCGCAGGAACGCGGCCGCCGCCTCGTGCGGCCGCTCGTCCGCCAGCGCCGCCGCCTCGTGGCGCGCGATCTCGCGCTTGTCTATGGGGCTGCCCAGGGAGCTCAGCTCCGTGGCTATGTCCCATCTGGGTGAGTGGATTGTCATTTATTTATATGTACATTGAATAGCGCAAACAGACAAACAATTCATTGTGTACGGACTACAAGCTCCTGAAACAGGTGTTGATTACGATTCTATTAAAATAGCTACGCTATAAAGCAGATCGTATTGCAGATTATATACTTATTTAATAATAACCATAAACTATTTTTTTATTGTAAATGTACATTTTTAAAAGCTTTATTTAATTTTCATTATTTTTTAATTATATTATTGCGTATATTAATTCCTATTCAGATACAAAAATGTTTTATCCACTAAAGTCTAAATAATAATTTTGAAAATGTCATTCATTTTATTTCATCTTTTTATCATTTATGTCGAAAAATATTTTTATATATCAACAATTCAAAGTGGTACATTTAAAATACAATATTTTCATAGCAAGAACCTAATAATAAGTGCCGAGAGAATCGAAAGGACAGAAAATAATTAAAATATTATTTTTTTATTGTGAAAACTTATCTAGTGCTTATTTACCTCTGCGCTTGTAAAGCCCACTTTGCACCTATAGCGGCAAGGCCACGAGCAGCCAGGAGACGCGCTGCGGGCGCGGCGGCTAACGTCGCGGCCCACTGGAGGGCTACCTAATATTTAAAAATATTCCTATATACCAAAATAAAATTGTGAAAATATATTTAAGCAAAATTTTTGTATTGTCGCGGCGCAGCTGCACAGCGTGTAACTTTAAGCGCAACGGTTCGATTCCCACTCAGGAAAATGAATTATTTAATAGTTTCATTTTCTCGATAAGACAAAAAGAGAAAGCGCGGCGTTAAATTTCAATATTCAACATACAATGTCTTGTCAAAACTAGCTGAAATTGGCATAATAAAAATTTTAAAAACGATTTTTTTTTAGTCCTGATATTGGTAACACTTTATCACTAAAACTTTATTAACAAGACCGTATGCCTTCAAATTAAGCCGGCTGTATACAAATAACATTAGTAATCTCAAAATCCCAATACGATTAGCACCTGTTGTGCTGCAGCCGGAGAATGCGCGCGTGCTACCCTCTCTGCGTTCTCCCACTGGCCACTGGCTCGATACATCTGTATTGCATTTTTCCAGTCACCTTATTAAAAAAATATATTGTTATAGACCCACGGTGAGAATGAAGAAGAACGTGCTCAGCTGGTTTGGGCACGTCGAACGAATGAGTGATGAAAGAATGGCAAAAAAGATTTATGATGGAAAAGTGAGTGGTAAGAGAGGTAGGGGGAGACCTCGGTTGACCTTCGAAAACACAGTATCAAAGATACTGGAGGAAGGTCACGTAAAAAGCATGAGGACCCCCCGGAGGGCATGTATGAAGAGGTTGATGACAGTGGACGAGGCGAAAGAGGTATGTAGAGACCGTAACGTTTGGCGCTCCGTCCTTTCTGACTACCCCGCTAGGGATAAAACGTAAAGTTAGTTTAGTTTAATCTTTGCACTGATGAATGCAAAATGTGAATGAAGCACTTAGAATGTGTTGTTGTAAACTTGAATGTTTTAAGTGTGCTTGTGTTTGTTTGTGTATGACAAACCTATATAAATACAACTAAACTCTTAATTTTTTTTTAATTGACCATGCTAGCGAAGTCGTAGGTAAAATCTATTTTGATGTACATGGTGAAGTGAAATCCGCTAAGCAAATTAACATAATTCATTAATAAAGGAAATGCTATGTTTTTCCTTGAATTTACAAAACATTTTGTTTCTCTTGTTTGATTAAACAAAGTGTAGCATTCCGCCACCTAAGACGAAAAAATAAAACTCTCCTACCATTCACTCAGTGACAGAAAAAAAATTATATGAACTATCCAAGTGGTCCCACCACTTGGATAGTTAAGTGTTCAAGAGAGTACTAAGAAAAGAGAATCATTTACAGTCGATGCTACAAATGAAAAAAAAAATAGAAATAATTTTGAAACGCGACCCTTGCTAGCATAGTCGGAAGAATTCATTATGTTCATTTTGTTAATTTGCTTAATGAGACCAGAGAGACCAGTTGAGTTCCGCTTACCATACAATGTCAAAGTTAAAATTAGGCGAAGCGTGAGGAGCCGAGTGTATGAAGCTTAACACAAGGTTCCCTCTGCCCGCCCTGCTATATTCACCCGCTTGCACGTAGTGCGCCTCGGCGGCGCGCAGGTCCCCGGCGGCGTGCAGCGCCTGCGCCACGTGGCGCCGCGTGGCCTCCAGCAGCGCGCCGCGGTGCGCCGCCACCAGCCGCAGCATCGACTCGTACTGGGACGCTTCCTGCGTTCCATTAAGCACTTATTACTGGTTTCACTCTTCCCAATATCGTGTGGAAGGGAGGGAGAGGTTACCAAATTAATATGAAATATTCAAATTTCCCATTGCTTGGGACACAAAAAATATATTATGTCTCTAACAGACAAACACGATACATAGCCATAAGACTCATCATCATCACACTCAAGTTGGTATGCTGCCTTCGGAACTAGTATTTTTTCGCTATAATTAAAAAGAAAATATAATATTTAGGATAAAATATTTGACGTGTATGCCGTGGTGCATTGACGAAGGCACTTCTAGCACCCATAAACACAAGCTATATAGCCATTCTACTGTGACTAAATAATTACCTCGAACCACATTTAAATTGTTACTGTATTAAAGGCACAATATATCCTTACATTCATCTTTCTACATACATAAACAAACAAATAGTAATAATTTTTAAAGATCTAATATACCCTAATTAAAATCGATCCAGAAATAAAACTTAATACTTTACCTTATACATAGATATAGCTTCATCAGGGTCGCCTAATCCAATATAAATTTGTTCGGCCTTCCTCAACTGGCCAGTTTCCCTCAGTTGTAAAGCGAGAGGCAAGTATATCTCCTTAGTTTCCTCCTCAGATAAATGGGTAACAGCTAGACGAAGCCCATCTGTGATTTTACCAGCATTATTATAAGCGCGAACACAGCGTTCGGCCATATTACTGGATAAGAGAACACGTTCTGCTGTTTCCCAATCCTGTAAATCATAAATCACTATTACACTATTGAGGCAAACGTGGCTTCACCTGCTTAAACTTATTATTATTTAAAACAAAATTATACAAAATCTTTAAAATGAAGTAAAGATTTAACTCACTTGCGTGGATATAAAGTGGTCTGCAAGTTGCTCGCATTGCTCCCGGACGCTACTCTTATCATCTATCACCTGGTATCAAGTAAAGTGTATTTACTTAGTATAAAATAAGAAATGAAATTATATTTCGTTACAAATATTAAATACCATTATTAGGATTATATTGCTGTATCGCATTAATCGGGAACAACCGAATTTGTCTTTTATTTATTTAATTATACATTTAGTTTTATAATTAAATTGGAAATAATTTATAATGTTCTCATGCATTCTCGGTTTCTTTGTTTACAGGTACTTTTAAAATTTGTAGTTTGATCAGATAAATATATATAAAGAAACATTTAGATAATTGTAGATTAATGGTATAAAAATTAACGACAAATAAGATAAGACTTAAATGGACTTAAATCATAGAGCTCTTAGGAAGGATTCCGTTGAACTCGAGGACATTTAAAGGAATATAATAATACCTCCAGTATCTGCAGCGCCTTCTTGTAGTGGTGCGCCTTGACGGCGGCGTGCAGCGCGTCCACGGTGCGGCCCGCCTCGATGAGGTGCGCCACGCCCGCGCCCGCCTGGCGCCGCGCCACCAGCCACGCGCCCCACGCGCCCTCCAGCGCCGTCACCAGCGCCGGGCACGCCTGGAACACGCGCGTGTAGCAACAAACGTTTAGTGAGATGCTGGTAATAATTAATAATCTTTTACTTGTGTAAAGAAAGTGTATTATTTGTAATTTTTTTTACATACAATCAAGGCTTGATTTCATAAATCAAAAAAAATATTAGGGGGTACTGGATTTAAAAACTTGACTTAAAAATATTTAAAAATATTATAAGCCAAATTAAAATTTGGCTTATAATATATTTATATTATTAACTTTTTACTAACTATTACTTCCTTATTTACTAACTTATTATTAACGGAAAAATAAAGATGACGCATAAATACTATGAAGAGCATTTTTAATTTTAGTAAAGTATTTTGTATAAGTATCAATATTAATTCCATTCTACATTAAACTGCATAATTAGTATTTTTTATTCTTACTCAATTACAACTTTCTACCTAAATTGTAATATAATTATAAAAAAATAGATAATAAATTAACCTCTCGCGCAAGCTGAACAGCCCTAGCGTAATTGTTGCCTTTCGCATAGTATTCTATAGCAGTTTTAGTGTCGCCTTTGCGCTCCGAAAGCTCACCAGCCATCTCCCACCATTCTTCCTAAAAAAATAACACAATAGTTGTTTTAAGAATGTAATTCAGATTGAGCTGTTATTAAATTGATCTATTTAGATTTGAAAATCTTTAATATGTTAGAAGGTTTGTGTGAGAAATTTCTATGTTCAAATAAAAACGTGAAGAATAAGATACTATAATAATCAATCTCAAAATATTGTACAATATTTTAGAAATATATTTTTTAATTTATATATTTATTCCTATACTTTGCGGGGACACTTAATTAGAAAATCTAACACCATCTAACTGTACTTCTTGGGGGTTCGATCCCCATTTTTACGAATGAATTATTTTATTTCCCTACTCGCGCAGACTCCTGTGTTTTACAACACGTCTGGAACGCACCTGCACCAGCTGCGCGCTCACCGCGTGCAGCACGTCGTCGTCGCGCAGCAGCGCGGGGTGCTGCAGCAGCGCGGCGGCGGCGCGGCGCGCGCGGCCCCCGCGCAGCCACAGCCGCACGGCGCCGCGCGCGTCGCCGCCGCCCGCCAGCGCCGCGCCCGCCGCGCCCAGCCGCCCTGCGGGAACCGCACACTCCTCAAAGCATTGCCTTGTTAGCTTGTTACCAACGCGAGAAAGAGAAAATATTACATAATTCTCCTCCGAGTACAAATCGGACCCACAAAAGTCACGCTATTACTCACACGCTTGAGCAGCGATGGTCTCGAAGAGATTTTTGATTATTGAATTGTGATTATTTAAAAAAAAAGCAGTCTGACAAAGTGTGCCTTTAAGCGGAAACAATTGTGAATTCGATCCCCACTAGAGGAAACAAAATTTAAATTTAAATTTTATTTTTTTCACTCTGGTGTCGAGACAAATAGTAGCGTTGGGTTCCGCCACTCAACATGCAATGCCCCTACCAGCCCAGCGGTGTGCGTGATACAGCGTGTCAAGACATCTTCGATATCAAAAATTGGCATGTATCGAAGTCAACTGTATGTTAGCACACTGTATAAGCGCTAAATACTCGCAAAGGAAAACAGATATATTCTTTAAATGATCCGCGAAGCTATTGAAATACATCATCCTAATTTCAATAAAGAGGACCGTTGAAAATTTCCAGCTGCAAGAATCCATGGCAATACGTGAAGTAATAGGGAAGTCGTAGTTTGTTATAATCATTATGTCAACTGACAAACACATACAACCTGAGTCTGCCCGTGACCAAGAACTGCTGCTAAGAGTTTAAAACGTCAGTTTTCCAAGAACGTATAATCTCCATATATAATAAAAGGATAGAAAAGTCAATTCTGTACATGAAAGATATAAAAAAAATAAAAATTAGGTCGGTTAATATGTCGATTATAGAACCTAAAAAACCACTCAGCAGAATTCTTGTCTGTCTGTCTGTCTGTCTGTCTGTCTGTCTGTCTGTCTGTCTGTCTGTCTGTCGGTTTGTTTGTGCGTCAATCACGCAAAAACTACCTGACAGAAATTGATGAATTTTTGCATGGAGTTAGCCTAGGGCCTCAAGGTACATTTTTTTTCGGTTTAATTCCGAATTTCATGATAGTTTTCTTTAAAAAAAATAAAAACTGAAAAATATAAATTACCTAAAATATCGATAACTACTGTATGAAATTAAATTAATTTTGGCATGGTAATAGTTCAAAGCCTAATGGCACTTATAGGATAGTTTTTATCATGGAGTATAAAGAATTTTTTGTAGAAAAAATTACATAATTATATTTTTTAATAAAAAAAATCGACTTCTTCAATTTCAACCGGATTTCACACCCTGAACTTAACTAAACTTTCACCAAACTACCCCTTATATGTACCCTTTCTAATAAAAAAAGAATCATTAAAATCGGTTGAATTGATATTAACTTATACGTTCATTTGTCGCGCATATACTTAATGTAAATTTGAGATTTATATGATTTTCTCATAGATACCATTGTTGGATATAAACTAAATTAAAATAAGACTACACGGGAGGCATTAGCTTTCAAATAAAAAAAGAATCATTAAAATCGGTTCATACAATCAAAAGTTCTAGGGTAACAAGGCTAAAAAATACAGCCCAATTGATGACCCCTTTTAAGAAGTCGGTTAATAGTAATCTGACATAATTAAATTACGACTATTTCATTTAACCACATTTTAAAAGAAGAAAGTAAATTGAGGCCGTTCGTTGCACAGGGGCACAAAGTGTAACTGTTGTGGGTTCGATGACCACGCAAGGAAACGAAATATTTATTTAAATTTATATTTCCATTTCATCGCTCTGGTGTCGAGGTTAAGTGCGGCGTTGAGTTTCACTACTCAGCACGCAATGCCTACAGAATTCCGAGAAAAGTAGGGAACAGAGTGTTGTTGGTAACACTAGAGGTCCTATGCCTACCCTGCTGTGTGCGGGATACAGCGTGAAGCTAAAAAAAGAAGTATAATCAATATTTGTTCAGTCTACCATAATTATTATTTCAAACGTCAACGTTGGTGATATTAACAAACATAATAAAGTAGGTATATTTTAAGGAATTAGCTCATATGGCGATGTGTAGAATAAAAAGTATATGTATTTGGAAAGTAAATTCTGATTGTGAGTTCATAGTTTATAAAAGTTTATATTGTGTTTAGATGGATCACGTGGTGATATCAATACATTTTAATGTCATCTTATGTTATCTGTTAAAATAGCGTGAAGCTGATTAAACTTAGTGTTATATTCAAAAGAAATTAATTGTATGTAATACATAATATGTAATTTATTAATACGTTTCAAGTATGAAAAAAAGAAAAAATACAATATAGTTGCATTTGTGTTTTCTTCCTATATTTTGAATTTCTATTATTTAAATCGATATATCAGGAACGTAAATGCGGGAACAGAGTTGCATGCCATTTTAGTACAGAGTAACCTCTAAGAAATGTATTTACTAAACTGAATAAAAAGAATGTGTGATTCCTCTATAGAATATATTATTCTATATTATACATAAAACAGGTTAAAACAGTGCATATGAAGGTATCCTCCTGTAGTATAACTATTTTCAATTACTATCAACACTACATTGTCGATACTAATGTGGTATTACAATACATTTTGAATATTTTTCCGCCATTATGATGACATAGACAATTTTTTTAATTTGAAAAAATAATATATTAACTATAAGAACGTTGGTAGTTTTTCAAAAGGTATAAGAATAAAAAAATGCCTAAACTATGCTTCTTCGCAAGTGGTCGTAATAACTATTGGTATCTATTTTCCAAAAAATCACTATAAATATTAAATATGCTCAATTATACAGAGTTTTTTTGTTAGGACCACTTTAAATGAAACAACAGTTTAACTACTCTATAAAAGCCTATTACATATTAAATTAAAAACCCGAAAATAAAAAAGTTATTTTTTCAAACAAAATAAATAATAAAATTATCGTTGTAAAATAAAATACAATTTGTCAAGAACGACGCTTGCACATAAAAACCTATCAAAGGGAAACCGCCGCATACGCCTCATTGCGAAATCGAGTCGTAGGTATTGGCGGCAAAGTTTAAAGTTCTAAACATTTAAGTAGTGTTTTTGTAGTGTTTACATGTATGTGCTTATATTATTGGTACCTATGCGTAACCGCGTCATACGAAATATAGATATGAATAAACAATGTGAAATGAGAAAAAAACCTACGTCTTCACTGTTGATGTATCTTGCTTAAATTCTTTAGGTACGGGTTTAAACTATTTTACCCTATATGCCCAATTGTAACTGTAACGCGACGTTGTGGGTCCGATCCACACATGCAGGATTGAATTATAATTTAATAATATTTTCATTTCGCACATCAGTCACACATTATACCCAATATCTTACACTAAGTTGCCCTACTAAGGGCGGGATAAAGCGTGGATCTGGTTTTAACTTTATGTGAACCGATTAAAATAAAGTCCAGTCCAGTTGAGGCCAGTCGTGGCGCAGCGGCACAAAGTGTGACTGTAAAACCGACTGGTTCTCTGAGTTCGATCCCCACACGAGGAGATGAAATATTTACTTAAATTTATATTTCCATTTCTTCGCTCTGGGGTCGAGGTTAAGCACGGCGTTGCGTTCTGCCACTCAACACGCAATGCGTCCAGAATTCGTTAGAAAGTGGGGAACGGAGTGTCTTAATACTAGGTTCCTCCCTCTGACTAGCATGAAGCTGCTTAAAATAAAACTAATGCTTAATATTTAAGGGCAGTTTGCCAGAATACAAACAAAAAAAGTATTTAAATCGGTTAAGCCATTTCTGAGATTATCGTGAAGAAACGCACATATAGTAAGTATCGATAAGTTGTTTTTATTTCAAATATTCAATTGAAGATTCTTATGGGAGGTACGAAAATGCGACCTAAAGTTTTAACAACTTTCTCATAAAAAATCTTCATTACGTTGCAAACATACATTATAAGTATATCAAAACACGAACATAATTCAGTGTGTTAAGTAAATAATTCTGTGGTTTAAGCGGGCGAAGCCGCGAGCGGGTCGCTAGTACTAAATAAACGCGATTAATCGGAGAAAATAGTTTCATTTAAAATTCCCAAATGGCAGTTTATATTCAGACGCTGCCTCACTGCGCCGCTACGGCTTTACATATTTTAGTCCCATGTACAAATATAACCATAGTTCTTAATTTTGATTTACTTGTTTTAAAAGAATTACCCGTAGAAATCAAATAATCCATGTGTTGTTGTTTCAACGTGGCAACGGATGCTCTATCAATCCTTTCAGCGAGTGCAATGGCTTCCGTCCACATATTGAACTGCTTAAACATTGCTATAGCAAGTTGCGGCTGATTTGCTTTTTTCACGTAACACTCCTCCGCAGTTGGCAAATCTCCCTTAAATATTGCGAGGCGAGCTTCTACTATTGGACTGTTTAGACCTAAAAGATGTCAAATATATCAGTTTTATTGTTTCACGCTGTTTCGCGCATACAGTCAAGCAGAGACAGAAAGATAACTAGTGTTAAGACATTCTATTCCCGATGCACCGCCACTTTTCGATACATTACATATTGAGTGGCGACTCTTTGCTGCACTTAGATTTTTTCCCTGAGCGCTGAAAATTTACAAATTCAATTCCCACTTAGGGAATTGACTATAGCCGTCGTGTGTGTTTCAACTTAATAAAGGCCGCCGTGGCGCAGTGCAGAGTGTGAACGGATGTCTCTAAAACTGCGGAAGCGAAGAACAGAGCGTTTTAGTAGTAGCACTATTTTTTAGCCTCTCTGTCTTCCCTAGTAGGGAAGGGAATACGTGGCATACAACATGCAGCTAAAGAAAATCGAAGGAGAATAAAAGAACATAATCTTTTTTAACACTGACAACATTCGAAAACTCCCACATACGATATACTATAAGACAATACTTTTGCTATTAATTAAAAAAATACCTTGTGAAATATCCTCATCGCCGTCACTTTTAGCCAACTCGATAATTTTATCCAAATAGAATGTCCTACCTTCGTCACCCACCTCCCTATAGCATTTGGCCGCTAACTGTAATATAATATATTCTTAGTAAGCTGTGGTGACGTAAACCCACCCTAAAAATTTAATTGCTCCCCTTATTTCCCTCCCTTTAGATCCAAGACATATCGTGGCATTGAGTTCCACCTCTTAACGGGCAAATTGGGCAAAAAGTGGTAACCGAAGCTACTCTGACTCCGGTACGTAGTGAACTACCTACCAGCGCAGAAACGGTAACATTAAAATATATATCTAGTAATATTTTTTTCGGTAATAAATATTAACAATTCTTTTCTTCTAAATTTGTAACAAAACAAACACAATTAGATTTATAGCTACACTTTTGTTTTCAGTTTCTTTCCTAAAGTAAGTTATCTTAAGATCTATCTTACGATTTATTTCGCCTACCTGTACATCATTATTGTGAAGTGCTTGCTCAGCTAATTGTCGCCACAATGGGACTATATCTGCACTTTTCCCGACACCGTCCAAATATTGTGCACAACCTTCCATGTCGCCATTGCGTAACGCGGTATCTTAAAGTTCAGAAACTTATGAATATAAAAGTGAACGATTATTTAGTACTCATTGGTGAAATAAAAATGATTTAATATTGTTTTTAAGTTGTGCTCAAATAAAGAAAATTTTGAAAATAAAAGAAAACATTTTTTGCTGTCATATACATATCATCTTAAAAACGAATATTGTATGCGAGGTTCGCCTTCCTACTATCACCTATTTATTCTAATCGGATATTCGACAGTTAAAACTCACTAAAAGCAAGCCGATGTTCATCTAATTCCACGTACTGGAGCTGTCCACCCTCAAGGATCACCTTGCGACCGGCTGCCACCTCTACAGCCGTTCCTCCTCCACATTCCGCCATTTCCACACATTGTGACTCCCACGCACTGTACCTGGTTATTTATTATCCTAATTTAATATTTCTCTTTAATAATGACTGATATTAGTATAATGCTTTCTTACTTTAACGTCTTTATACCAAAAGTAGTCAATAAAGGCCACGTAAAGCATAGGTTACAAGACACTATGCACGACTGGTCCATGAAACCTAAGTTCCTATACAAATTGCTCTTAATAAAGATATGGATACTTTTTCGCAAGTTTTTTTGGTACTTTCAAAGTACTTGAATCATCTCAAATAAAAAATAATTTGCAAGAAATATAGTAAAATATACCCTGTTTGGGTAAGAAAATTTTCTTTGATCTTGCTTGTTTTTTTCTAATTTTGCATAAACAAAAAATCCTCCTCTTAATAAACCTCTTCTTCATATAAAGATTAAGCTTGCGCTGCGACTGCTTGTCATACAGGTCCAATTTGAATAAGATAAAAAAACAGCTTCACGCTGTGTCCCGCAGACAGCGGGATAGGCAGAGGGAACCTAATGTCATAAAACACTCCGTTTCCGACTTTCTGCCAAATTCTGGAGGCATTGCGTGTTGAGTGACAGAACTCAACGCCGCGGTTTTCCTCTCCTCGAGTGGGCATCGAACACACAACCAGTCGGTGTTACAGTCACAATTTGTGTCACTGCGCCACGACTGGACGATAAGATAAGATTGACTGTCGAAATCTTTAAAATAGAGATTTTCAAGATGAGTCAGTTAGAAACATTAATAATTACAGAGAATTAAGAAGTAGAGATCTGGTACCTAAATTTTTTTTTCCGTCATTGCATTAATCTATTTTAATAATAATTATTATTATTATTTCTCTCTGAAATAGAGACACTTACCAAATAAGTATGTGAGTAGGAGTTTGAGCTACAACTGCGTCACTATTCTCTATCCATTGCACAAAACTAACGCCACTTGCTATTATCTCCTGTAAATTATTTTATTACAACAAATAAAAAAGTGAAAGTTGTAAAATAAATTTCTCATTATTACGTTTATAAAATATGTTTCCTATTACCTTCCCCCCACTGTCGAGTCGCAGCAGCGCGAGCCGCCGGCGCGTGTCCCGCAGCAGCAGCAGGTGGCCGCTCTCGTTCAGCTCGAGCCAGTCCACGCGCGCTTCGTGCCACCATTGACCCAATTGATTACCTTTTAAAATTATATAATCCAAACTCGGAGATTCAATTTCCACTTGGAGGGAATAAATATTTTTCATTTTCTCTTCTAACTAGCCAAAGCGCGACATTGAGTTCTGCCACTCAACCTTGTATAGTTTTCAAAAATCAGACAACGGGAAACATTGTGTTTTAACATTAGTTTCTCTTTACTTGCTATATGCGACTATGCAAGCATGCAAGTTAAAGGATTTAAACGAGACACATGCTTCACTTTTTAAGAGACATTACGTGTTGGATAACAAAAATTGACACGGCAATGTTTTGCCACACCGAAGAAATACTTTTGATACTTAAATTAATAAAAACATTTGCTTTAGTGAGAATTGGACCCACAACGAGATAAAAAAAAAAAAAGATTTTATTAAATAAATTATTAAAAAAAAAAAAGGTATATATAGTTTTTTTTTCAGCTTCACACTGTATCTCGAACCACAACTACTATCCCTGCGCCACGACTGGCTTCTACATATATAAGATTATGAATATATACTATGAGGTACCTGTAACAAGGTCCACAACAGCAATGGTCTGCCTGTCTAGCAAATAAGCAAGATGCTTGCGATCACCCTCTAACTTTTGCCCTTCATTGATGCGAACACTTAGCACATGTGGATTTACTCGCTCTGTTCGCACCTGAGTGATATACAATATGGTATTTATTGGTCTACAAAACATATACCTGTACTATTTGTACAAATAAAAAAGTTCAACTAAGTTCTTATTAAACACTAATCACAAAAATATATAATTTTACCCTATTTTATTAATAGTTATATAAAAATTCCTGTACTTTTTCATTAACAGTGTGCTTACAGGCTTAGTCCTGATCACTTTGTGCAAGAAAATATAATGAGGCCGTCGTGGCCCAGGGGCACAAGGGTGTGACTGTAATGCGACGGTTGTGGAATCGATCCTCACTCGAGGAAATGAAATATTTATTTATATTAAATTTATATTGCCATTTCCACGTTCAAAACAATATTTTACGATTACAACATTTCACAATAAAAAAAGGACTAAGAAAATTAATACACGTTGGAGCGTCTGACTGAGGATGACAATGATTTATTTTACGGTGGCGGTAAAATAAATCATTGTCATCCTCTTCCTTAAATTAAACTAGAGATGTCAAGTCAAGTTAATTGTAATGTAAATAAAGCTAATGTGTAAAAGTGAATAGTCCCGAACCCCACCGTATGCAAGACGCGGTCCAGTCCGTACTCCACCACGCTGAGGGAGCCGGCGCGCTGCAACAGACACGCGCCGCCCGCCGCCGCGTACACGCGCTCCCCCGCGCCGCTCCACGGTATCTAAATGTCGCCCACTCTTGCTATTCATTATTAGGCCAGTCGGGGCGCAGGGGCACAAAGTGTGACTGTAAAAACAGCTGGTTGTGGATTCGATCCCCATTCGCGGAATTAAATATTTATTTACATTTATATTATATTTTTTTCACTTTGGTGTAAGGCAAAGCGCGGCGTTGTGTTCCGTCGATTAACACGCAACGCCTCCAAAACTCCGCGGAAAGTTGGTAACGGAGTGTCTTAACACTAGGTTCCCTCTGCCTACCCTGCTGTGTGATGGACAGCGTGAGCCTGATTTATTGATTAATTGTGAAGAGACCGTCGAGGCGCAGCGTCACAGTGTCAAACTGTAAATGTGACAGATGTAGGTCTGATTTCCACTCGGAGAAATTAATTATATTTGTTTTCTCGCTCTGGTAAGAAGAAAAAGCGCAGCGTTGGGTTCCGCCAAAATTAGTAAACGTTATGTGACTGCAAACGATGATTGCGGATTCAATTTTAAATATTTTTGTTTCTGTCTATTTAGACCAAGTACAAACGAAATTTATCTTCCACTAGATTCAGATAGAGCTTTAATAACTTTGATTGCATAACGCTGAAGATATACTGTACGGTGTGTATATAAGTACTGTAAGTAAAAATAAACTTTGGTAACAAATATATCGGTGTAACAAACCTCACTGGTCAAGCCGCGCGCAATGTCGCAGAGTATCAGGCTACTGCTTGTCCTACAAACTGCATACCAATCGTTACCTGCCGATTTATTTCATAAGCATTAACAAAAATACAAGAAAAAATGTTTATCTGTATATTTAAGAATTTAGAAAAAAAAATACATTTAATTCAGTAGGCCTAGATTGTTGAAATAAAAAGATAATCGATATTAAGATGCCACTATATAGTAAGTCTAAGTATACAGAGCATCATATGATTAGTTTCTTTCTACATAACGAACGACATCCGATTGTATCGATTTGGAAACAATAATTACCTATAAATTTAACATTATATATATCATTCGCCAGCTTGGTGGTGACAGTGAGCGGCGGCGCGTCGCTCGCCGCGCGCGCGAGCAGCAGCGTGCGCGCGCTCACGTGGCGCACTTCTATCACGTCGCGCCACGTCCATCGTCTGACGCAAATATATAAGCATCATATACTTGATGCAATCAATTAATGTGTAGTGCTGTCAACAAGTCGTGGCCGCCCTTAGATGTATAAGGTTGCGAAAGTTTGATTTTAGGATTTTTTTACTATTGAATATTTACTTCCCAACTGAAATATGCGCATAACTTCAGAAAACCTAACTTCAGAGCTACCACGACTTGCTAACCCTATTGTATATAATTTATGTATTTTTCTTCAAATCAGGGGGTGGGAGTAAGACAGGGTTTAATTGGTGTGTACCGATCGTTTTGAATACGATTCCCACTGAGGGTAATAAATTATATTCATTTTACTCGCTCTCGTAGGAAAAGCCCTCATTTTAGTTTTTAGTTGGTGGCAAAATCCAACGACGCGCTCTTTCTTACAAGATCGCAAAAATATAAAAAAATAAATTTGATTAAAAATAAAATCTCACTCGAAAAAACAAAACATTTAATATTTTCATTTCTTCGCTCAGGTCCGCCACTCATCAAAACGCAACGTCTCCATTATTCGGTGAAAAATGGAGAATGGAATGTCTTAACAGCGTGACGCTAAAAAAATCGTTATAATACCTAAGAACAGCTTCATATTGTAAAACGGCTCCCGTCTGCGAAGCGACTGCCAGTTTGGTGCCATCGCCGCTCCACGCCAAAGCTCTTGCCGCGTACAAATTTGGTATATTCAGGGTTGACAGTTCTAAGGTTCCTGATTCCTTCACTTCCCCTATCAGGCAACCGTCGAATATCCCGAATGCTATAGTCTGTAACAATTAGTTGTCAATATAATAAATACAGAAGCTAGAAAACTATGTTTCATATATATATATTTGAGAACAGATATATACATTATTCATAATAATATATTTATTTTCTTACCTGACCAGACGGACTAAGCATTGCATTAATTAGGTCCCTTCTATCAGGCGGCAAGGTGGGCTCCAAGTTACGCACTAACGCCCCGCGTTGAGATTCGTATACCGATATACGACCGTCACAGGAGCCCACTATAATCTATACAAAAAATGCGTAAAATTTAAAAAAAACATGCTTTTTAGAAAAGCAGTTTAATTTAATTAAGTAGTTCTGTTAGCGTTTTCAACGTGACTGAATTTGTAGAATTGCCTCTATCTGTGATCTCATGTTTGTTCTGCAAGGCACTTTACAAACGACGCTTAGATTTAAAAGGATACATATTTTAGAGGCTCGTATTTTGAGGAATTTACATAAAAGCTAATTAATAGTTACTTACTAAAAGTAGCTCTCTGATTTGTTAGTCATGATATTATTAAAAATGAATGGATAAATTTGCTTGTTACACTTTTACATGTAAATTATTTAACTGGTCATTGGGAAGTTTTGTATACATACTCGTATTTTAGAAAACTGGAACTGCTTATATAGAATCATATTAGGCCAGCTAAGCTGCATGAAATAAGGAAATGACTTACAGAAATTTGTAGAGGACTATAAACATTTTCTAATGAGGATATGTAGATATATGTATATATCGAGATCGAATGTATGAAATACCTAAAGTGATCATCTAAGACTTAAGTGACTTTAAAATAATACAACACGATATTTTCGCTACCGTAATGGCCGAGTGTTTACAGATGAAAATAAACCAAGCTATATTAGACAATATGGAAATTGAATAAACAAGGCTGAGAGAAGTTATAGTCTTTTATATACTTACTAGTATTATATATATTGTACGTATAAGAATATAGTTAGGTAAAAATTTACAACTCACATATGGCGGTATTAAAACCAATGCGGTGGGAGGTAAAACATATCGCAACAGCAAACGGCCGTTGAGGTACAGAGTGCCGTCCACGTGACCAGACGCCAACGTGGTCTCAGTACCATTACCATTGCTCCTCGCCAACGACACGCAACATGCTCCCACTGACCATAAACTTGAACTTTTATTCGTTTTGCAATCTAATGTCCTGTTAATATGAAAAATATTAAAATTACAAGCAATTGGTTAGATTAAAAGTCTAATACTGAAAGTCGAGGCCAGTTGTAGCGCAGCGGCACGAAGTGTGACTGTAAAACCGACTGGTTGTGGGTTCGATCCCCACTCGAGGAGATGAAATAGTTACTTAAATTTATATTTTCATTTCTTCGCTCTGGTGTCGAGGCAAAAGTGCGGCGTTGAATTCTGCCACTCAACACGCAATGCCTCCAAAATTCGGCAGAAAGTGGGGAACGGAGTGTCTTAACACAAGGATCCCTCTGCCTACCCTGCTGTGTGCGGGATATAGAGTGAAGCTAATTTAATTTTTTTTATTTACTGAAAGTCCTAAGCACAAAAACAAGTTTACTTTACACTTGTTTATTCTTAAATTTACGAATATGTTTTTCAGCTTAACGTTGTATCCCGCCTGTAGTAGGGAAGGCAGAGGGAGCCTAGTCTTAAGACACTCTTCACCTTCCGACGAACTCGAGGCATTAATGACGACGACGAATATTTATAAATACGAACAATTTTAATAAAAGTAAAAAGAAAAAAACGCAGGATTCGAACTTGCGCCTCGAAGGCAAAAAACGTGGGGTTAAGTTTCCTATTTTTCTATCTAAATATATAACGCTTGAAATATTTTAAGATTATAAAACAAGGTCAATGAAACATAAATTCTAAAATGTTTCGTGGAACCTAGCGGGTTGAGAAAATATTTCCCTTTATACCTTATTTTACCGTCACTCGTGCCAGTATAAAAGCCATTCTCTCCCGACAACAGCCGTAATGGGGCGCCAGTAAGAGGGAACTTGTTGCATATCACTTTCTTGCCGCTCCAATCCGCACCCACTCGATATACAAAAACCATGTTATCGCTTTGCGCTACGCCCAGTAGTTCTGAATTCTCACTAAACGCCAAACCTACATATTTTGTAAAGTAATTAATTGATTATATATTGTTTCAGCTTCAGGCCTTACTTTACATATAACAGAGAGAACCTAGTGTTAAGACACTCACATATTGCCCATTTTCGTCGAATTTTCAAGACAATGCGTGTTCAGTGTCGGAACTCAGCACCGCTTTAACCTTAGAGAAGATGAAAATAATAATAAATAATATTCATTCTCCCAAGTGGGAATAGAACCCTCATGCTACGGTATTAAGGTTATGGTTATAATTATATTATTATGTTTTTTTTATAGAATTTCGAATTATTTTGTAGTATAAGTAATAAAATATATAAAAATTATAGAAAAGCATCTATGTAAAAGTGTAAGTCCAGAAGAAATAGAATCAAAAGGGTTAATGTTATTTATTTCTATTGAAAATATACAATCATTTAAATATATAATCATTTAATTCAAACATTTAAATCAAAATCAGCTCCATGCTGTATTCGGCACACAGCAGGGTAGGATTTCAATAAGAAGTCTGTTTACCTCGTAATAAAAATAACTAATATATTATATGCAAGTCGGACTCGTCTACTGGGGCTTCCGTACCAATTTCAATCTTAAATTTGCGGATATATGCATTTTGAATAAAATAAACTACAAATATAAATTTTCTCTATGAAATTCATATACATTTTCACTTTTCGGATTTTGCTCATTATGTTTTATAAGTTCTCATTAGGTGCCAATTTTTATAACTATAGGTCTACGGGAAGTATCCTATACGTTTGATTACGCAGTGAATTTCATAAAAATGCGGCAAAATCCTTGCACAAATTTTCATCGTATCATTTGCTTTGACTTAGAAGCTTTATTTTTCTATGCTTTAGGGACCTGAATATTTGATTTTACTTTCAGCTTGATACCTCTACGCGATCTCGAAATAAATCATCTCGACAGACGGACAACAAAGTAATCCTATAAAGGTTTTTACCTTTTGAGGTACGGAACCCTAAAAAGGAAATATTACAACAAAAATGGAAATCTTTACTTGTTATAACATAAGATTTTTTCCCTGCAGCAGGATCCGCAGGCTTTGTACTGAATTTATCACGTCGTACTCCATCTTGATCAAATAATAATACAAGGCGGTCGGCGGTAGCTACAGCAAATTTAACATTGTTTGGAGACCAACTAATATCTGCCACAGGACTGTCGGTTGTCTGTATTAGAGCAAAATTTTGATTAATATTCAATATTTTACATAATTTGATTACAATAACAATACCTAATCATTTGCTTTAAGAAAATAAGTAGATATATACAAAAACCCTTACTTGCGCCTCAAAAATTGTCTTATAATATTTTAAACGCATAGTTTATTATGAATAACAATATGTTAGTATGTATGTTGTCCTCAATAATTTTTGTATACCAATGTCGTCGCTAAGCAACAAAATATTATTTGCTTACAATAATGTCGATTTTTTTTATAAAAATGATATGAATAAAACATTACAATATAGCCTGTAAAGACAATATAATTTTTTTTTATTTTAATATTCTCCTTGTTGACAAACACAATAGGAATTATATGTTGTTATTTTTTCTTAAGTATTAACCTGTTTTGATAATTCAATTAAAAGTATGTTTTATATATACATAAATTATTATATGTAAAAATATTTTTATCTTAAACGTATAACCATGTTTTTAAATTTTCCATGAAACTTACACAAAATGTACTTAAAAACTATTTGCGATATATTTATTATCTATATCCACCTAGAGCTCTGTGGCTTGTTTTGACAAGACAACGGAACATTATCGCATAGTCTGTGGCACAAGTCTTTCTTTCAAGTGATTCGTGTTTGTTAGGACGTTATAAGGTTAGAAATTTTAAATCCATATGGATCCTAGTATTCTTTAAAATAATTTTATATTAAATATTATCCATACAATATAAACAAAGTGTTGTAACCGTGTAATAGCTTTGTTTTGAGCTACTATTCAAAAATCTCACATTGTGATTTATATTTGTCGGTGTTATAAACAACCCAATCGTGCAACCGCTTTCCTATTTTCGATTTTCATAGTGATATCACAGTTTATACTATTCAGTTCAGTGAATATTTTAGATATGAATAGTTTTTGTTCGTATTTCAGGACGTCATGCCATTCCAGCGCTACGTTGAACCGGGGCGAGTTGCCCTGGTCGCTGAAGGTTCCCTGAAGGGAAAATTAGTGAGTGTCGTCGATGTGATTGATCAAACACGAGCACTGGTCGACGGACCCGGTAGCGGTGTTCCCCGACAACAAATTCGTCTTAATCAACTCCATCTTACCAAGTTCCGCCTTAAGTATCCCTTCACTGCACCTACACGTGTTGTCAGAAAAGCTTGGTCAGACGCAAAACTTAACGAAAAATGGGCAGACAGCCAATGGGCAAAAAATTTGGCCAACAAAGAAAAACGCGCCCAAATGTCAGACTTCGATAGATTTAAGTTAAATGCCGCGCGTGGTAAGAGAAACCGTGCGAGAACAGCAGTGTTCAAGAGTCTGAAAGTCAAAGCGGCGCGTGGTGGTGTCTTTGGCAAGAGGAAAGTACCCAAAACTCCAGCCAAGAAACAACGCACCAAGAAGTCCCCAGCTGCCAAGAAATCAGCAAAGAAGTAATTCTTGTTTTGTGTCTGAAAAAAGTGTAATTTATAGGACAAATCAAAATAAAGAATTACTTTAAGCATTTTTTAATGTATTATTGTTTTAACTGTTAATTCCAATCAAAAACCTTTGCAGTTATTTGAGGTGAGTTACTTGGCTACTTTAAAGCATAGTCGTTTTTTCTTTACTTAATCTTTTTTATTTTTCAGGTTGATGTGAAAAAAAAATGGAAAATGAAACTTTTTAAGGTTAGTTCTATATAAAATTAAATAAATATTAATTATTGCTCTAAAATGATGAATGTAAATAGTCTCGTTCGTATGAACTTATGATTACAAAAATACCGAAAACACTGATCATAATTTAATGTTTGTTTGTAAAGCCAAATTTTGTCCATATGTAAAACAGAATATTTATTTACAGCCTTCAGACGCAGAGCGACAACTACACTATAATGAAGTTGTTATTAATGGTAAATAAATATATTTATAATTTTTTTTGTGCTTGATAGACTTATAACACAATTGCCTATTTGTTAATTGTTTGTTAGTTTCATGCTATATTCTACATGTAGCAGGGAATAAGTGTTAGACACTGACCATTCTCAATTTTTGGAACATTAAATGCTGAATGGAAGAACTTAATGCAGTGCAGTATGTTGGCACTGTGAAGAAATGCATATAAATACATTCGCCTGAGTCAAAACTGAACCCACAATCATTGCACTCAGGCAGATGCTGTGCCACAACTGAATTTATCAAATAGTTACAGTGGTTACGCAATTATTCTTGCTATTTATCAAACTTAAATGATGATTTTATTAGTCTCGTTCGTATGAATTAAATGATTTCAAAATTACCAATATTCTGAATAGTTTATTGTTTACTAATATTAGGAATACAAAGAAATATAACAATTATTAACTATTTATTATTGTTTTAGATTACATGAAAATTTGATACTGCAACATCAAGATACAATGAATTAACAATGTGAGTATCAAAATAAATATTTTGTTAGAAGCATATAGTTCTTTAAACAAGCTACATATTTAGTAATTTATTGGAGTTATTGAATAAAATGCATGATATGGTCCCGGCTGTGACAATTTTTACTTAAACTCAAGAAAATTATTATTTGACAAATATATATATTAAAACATTTACTAGGGGGGTTTTTTTATAATAGATCTGTCAGTCTTTAAAATTATTTATTTGTATTTTTTCTAGGCCTACCAATTATACCAGAAGTTTCATTTAAATCTGTTCAGCTTTAAATTAATAATGATAGATCATGAATCTAGTATGAGTCCCTGCATTAACTTATTGCAAATTGAATACATTTGTGTATTGATAAAAAAAACTGTTATATTATAATATACATTTTACCCTACCAAAGCCGATGTATGTTTAGCCAAAATCTAACATGCTTGACTCTGGATAGGAACATCATTTACACTCCGTGTAAGATATATTATTTTTATAATTGTATATCTAAGGGTTGAGGGTTACAATATTAGAATTTTATTAAAAATATGCCATGTAACATTGAACAACGGATAAGCATATTTCTTTTTTTTTTTAGGTAATTAATCATCATCATCCTTATGGAATTTGAAGGCAATCAAGGAACATTATTTTTTTCTTTTGGTAAGTTTAATGTATTTAACAGATTTTTTTATATAACACATATATAGGAAATAGTAAATAGTAGACATTGTATTATATGCACTATGAAAATACGTACTAAAAACAAATGTACGAAAACACTATCCAAAGAACATTTATTATTATCATCTGTTTAATTTCATAGTATTTTTAAACATGTATTAATATTAGAATTAGAATACTCTTAACATATTATAGACAATAAATTATAAGAATTAATTTCTATTAAAATTCTTGTGATAATCATATTAAAAAAGCAACAACATATTTTTCCAGTTTTTCTGCAGTAGGCTTGTTGACGTCTTTCACTTAATATTAATTTAAAGACTGAAAATGACCTTTCAAGGTAAAGTGACTGACATTTCTGCAGAAACCTCTTATAAAGGTTGTCCAATGTCATTGATAAATGCATCAATTTTCTTAATTCCTTCAAAACTGAGTTTTTTTTTTTATACAAATTTGCATTTAATTTCAGTAGTTAGTGGTGTACGTGTGCACGTGTTCGGACGTATACAGTACGCCTAACACGTATACACGTACAGGTTACTACTGAAAATATGCACTGTCAATGAAAAAGTACCAAAATAAGCAATAATGCTACTAAAATAGAATTATAATCCGATGTCTAGTAATAATAAGTGATGTTTAATTTAATTATTATTTTTTATATCAATAACATTTTACAATTGTAATTGTAATTAATGTATAGAAATTATATTTAAGATCTATATTAAGATCTAATTTCTCCGGTGGGGTCTCGCATACAACATGTAGTTGATAATATTGTATGATAGGATGTGAATAAATAAATGTTATTTGATAAATTTTAATGATGAATACTATAGTTATCCCTGTCTCACTAAATCATGGGGAACATATGGTATGGTAACAACTGAACAAAACAAAACTTAGCACAGATTCCCTATATTTTTTTCCTTTAATAATACTAAATTAAATATCTTTATTTTAAGGTATCAGCATACCACAATGTACCAGCTTAAATACCATCTAATGAATTATTAAAAGGTAAGCAAATATTTATAAATTCCAGGTACAAATGTTAATTATATTTTTTTTTATTTTTAACTCACTCAAGCATTACTAATGTATCTTATTACTATGTTTAAGAAAATTAAAAAAAAAATAATTAAATAGAGTAAATAATTGCAAAAGAACTGCTTACGTAATACTTGAATTGCCTCTAACATATTTAAATATGTTTAGTGGGAAATTTATTTATAATGTATTTTTGTATCACCACTATCTGAATTCTGATGATTGATCATTACTGAAATAACTAACCAATACTTAACTAATATTCCAATAATTTCAACCAAAATAAAAACTTATATTAAAGTGCTTACAACAAACAAAATTGATTTGTGAAAATTTGTTTTTAAAACCTTGAGGTCAGTTCTATAATATTAATTATTGTTCTCAAATGATGAATATAAATAGTCTCGTTCGTATGAACTTATGATTAAAAAAATACCAAAATCACTGATCATAATTTAATTGTTATCTTTCTAAAGCTAAATTTTGACCTTATATAAAACAATATATTCATTTACAGCCTCCAGAAGCAAAGCAGCTACCTATAATGAAGTTGTTAATAACATAAGGTGAATAAATATTCATATTATAATGTTTAATGACACTATTGCCTATTTGTTGACAGTATTAAACACTGCAAATATATATTGAACAATTCTAGTATTTACACATTATTTTTATTTACCAAACTTTAATTATGATTTTATAAGTCACATTTGTGAAATTAAATTATCAAATAACTAAATAGTCTGAAAAGTTTATTGTTTACTAAATAAACACTTGGAAATTACCCTACCAAAGCCGATGTATGTTTAGTCAAAATCTAACATGCTTGACTCTGGATAGGAACACTATTTACACTCCGTGTAAGATATATTGTTTTTATAATTGCATATCTAAGGGTTGAGGGTTACATTATTATTAAAACTTTCAATTAATAATATGCCATGTAACATTGGACAATGGATAAACATATAAATTTTGTTATAGATAACTTATCATCATCATCAAACGTAAGGAACTTGAAGCCAAACAAGGATAATTATTTTTTGGGTAAGTTTAATAGAAATTGTTTTGTATATATGTATAAAGTTTACAATTCTATTTTTTTTTTCGCCATTATGCTCAATACCAGATAAATACCAAGTAGAAGTTTTATTTAAGATCTATTTAAAAAAAGTTCTCATGATTTTTTCTAATTCCTCTGTTACGATGGTGATGTACATCATCATCATCATGTATGTATATGATAGGATGATGAGTAAATGAATGTTATTTGATAAATTATAATGATGAATACTATAGTTATCCCTGTCTCACTAAATCATGGGGAACATGTGGTATGGTAACAACTGAACAACAACAAAACTTAGCAATGATTCTGTATTTTTATCCTTAAGCTCTTTTAATATAAATTTCCTTATTTTTAAGGTATCAGCTTACCATTGGATGCACCGGCTTACAGACCATCTAATGAATAATAAAAGGTAAGCAATTTATTTTATTTTATTTACAAATTTAAACATATTATGTCAAAGAAGCAGGTCACTTGATGAATAAATTACTTGAAAATATTACTTATACATTTAATTAGTATATTTTGAAAAAAGTGATGCTATTTTTATATATTTTGAGACATTTTCTAAATAGAGTGGAATAGGTATAGGTAGGAATAGGTGTAACATATTAATATATTTAGTGAGAAGTGTTATTTATGATGTGTTTTTGTATCGCCCCTATCTGAATTCTGATGATTGATCATTACTGAAATAACCAACCAATAACTAATGTTGCTATAATTTTTTCTAAAGAACTTATCTTAAAGTTTTCAAATATGTTTACAGGTATTCTTCTGATACATGCATTCATAATGAAAATTAGTGTTCAAAAAGGTATGTTCTATTTATTAATTTCAGCCATTTACAGTTGAAACCTTTTTAAATTTACATTGAATAATTAAACTTACTTTGTCGATAGAAGAATATTTTTTTAGAGTGATTCAATGTGACCTCCACTTCCAATAGAAATAAGTTGTATGTCATTGGAACACACGCATTTTCTTGTTGTTAAAGGTCAAAATAGGTATTTTCAGGCAGACTTGTCAGAACAAGACAGTGTGCAAAATAAAATTAACTAAGAAGACAGCTGTCATAACAAAAGTTGTTCCTATTATATTGTTGTTCTTAAAGGATAAGCTTAATTATTATTGTAAATATTTTTCACAAAAAAATATGATGTAAAATTGTATCGCCCCTAGCTGATTTCTGATGATTGATCAGTACTGAAATTATATTGATTCCTTTTGAAGACTACATTTATGTAATTTTTTCGCTTATATCGTTTTTTTTTTATGTTCAGGTCCTGATGAATAGATGCCCAAACAATTACAAGAAAGCCTTTATTTCATTTTTAAAATGCAGTGTGTAAAGTGAAGGTAAGCCAATAAATAGTTCCTTTATAGTTCTTCTATATATGGGACATATGTCAGTATTATTGTAATCTTTTTAATTTTATCGCAATGAGTTCTGCCACTCTACACATTGTCAAAAGAATTCATCGCAAAGTAAGCTTCCCGTCTACCTGCATGTAGTAGAGATATACAGCGCAAAGCTAAAAAATTGACTTAGAACTTTATTTTGTTGTTTGTTTATTGTTTGTTATACCCTACCAAAGCCGATGTGTGCACAGATATTGACTGGCATGCTTGACTCTGGCTAGGAACATTGAAACATTCTGTGTAAGATCTTTGGCTTTATAGCTAAAAATCCAAGGGTTTGAATGTTACAAATAGCATTTTAAGAATGAAATCTCATCAAATTAAAGCATAATAAACTTACTAAAACCAGTACTTGTTACAGATTCTAAAATGGATTATGGAGTTGTCTATCAGCTTTCAACCAATTTAACATGTTAAGGTAATTTTTTTACAATAATCATAAATATAATATAATAATATATAAATATAAATACTTAGATGATTAGTGTTGTTATTCATGAAAAATAATATTTGAAAAAAATTTAATGTTTTTTGTAACTTTTTCCCATTTATATGTTAAGTTTTGATTGAATGATGATTATTATATCGCCCCAGTCTGAACAGATGTTGATTGATTTTTCTGATTTTTATTTATCTTAAAAATAGTTTTGTGATATGTACTTGCAATTGCTTACTTGAGTTTTTTTTTTTAGGTGAATATGTTGTTGGTTAAATCAAAGAGAATTACTTTTAATAGGTAAGTTTTTATCAAATATTTAGAGTATTTTATTAATAAAATGTAATTAAAACATATGTTTGCTTAGTGAAAGTTATGTAAAAGAAGAAATTTTGGATATTAATATTATCATAACTTTGAACTTTAAAGATTGATGGTTCGATCATCACTCAGAAATAAATAACTATTATATATTTTTTATATATGTATTTTTTTCTGCCATGTATTGTCTTGAATTTAGATGGGATGGGATGTATAAAAAAAGTGCTTTAATAGGTACTGCCTACCATGTTGTATGAGGGTGATACAATATAAAACAAACAAAACTGAAAAATTGTAGTAATGATACTTTCAACTTTACAAATATTACTTCTACATAATTTATTTTTTCTACATGCATTTTATTCTTATGATGAACATTATATCGCCCCAGTCTGAACTGATGTTGATTGATTTTACTGATTCTATATTACACTACAATTTAATTTGTCAGCAATTGCAATCTGTACTTGCTTATTCAATTGGACTTTTGTTTCAGATATATTCAGATGCAAATAAATCTTAATTGTTTGACATGGTATTAATTATAAAACAAGGAATAAAACTAACTATCAAGGTATGTTAATACATTTTTTTATTCATTAGTTTTTTTTTCGCGTTTGAAGGGTTACAAATATATAACAATCAATATACATATATTTTTTCTAATTATTCAATCTTTTAATAAACAAAATCTTTACTTTAAATCTTTGTTATATTAGAGAGGCTGTCATATAAAAAAGTTTTTACAAATTCAAATGGTATTGTCAGAAATCAGATTTATAATATGAGTAAACTTTAACTTTATTATATTAGTAAAGGATAATAACAAAATTTATAGTAAACAAATATTTTTTAAGCGTTTTTTTTACCAGCCAGTTCACAGTTTAATCTTTGCGTAGTAAGTAACAACATCTTTAATTCCATGATGAATATTATATCGCCCCAGTCTGAACTGATGTTGATTGATTTTTCTGATTATTTTACAACTTTTTTTTTTTCTCCCATTTTATGTGTCTATGCTTACTGATTTAATATATTATTGTTTCAGATATATCTAAGTTAAATCATTTGAAGTGACTTCTATATTTATGGCACATTTTTATAAGGTATATTATAATTTTTAAACATTTTTTAAAGTGTTATTCCACACTTAGGAAAGACAAATACTTATTTAGAAAACGTATAAAAATTTGAACGCAGCGGGACTCGAACCCGCGCCTCCTGGAAACCGACCAGGCGCTCTGACCACTAAGCCATATGCGTTCTCGCCAAGCTACGTCGAAATTTTTATACGCTTGTTACAACTTATTTATGTTGTTATGTATATATATAATTGTAATTATATATTATAATTGTATTTTGTTTTTAAAATAAAATAACATCTCTTTATTTTGGAGCTACTAAATGATGGTAACTTTAACAAGCATATATCATAATAATTGTTGATGTAAAATTTTTACTGATAGTTTGTGTTATGTATATTCATTAAAAAGGGTTATATAATACATTTTAAAAATTACATCAGTTTTTTTTTTCTACAGCAATTCCAGATGACCAAAGTCACAATTAATGAATGTATGTATATTTTTTATTTTAAAATTTTCTTTTTAATTATAGTGTTACATATTTATTTAAATAATTGTATCTGAAATGATGAATTACTGTTATCCCTGTCTCACTTGATCGTGGGGAAAATATGGTATGGTAACAACTGAATAATTGACCAAAAATAAAAATTATATAATATGCTATACATTTAACTTATCTACATTTTTTACCTTATAGGTAATGTGTTAATCACACATCACACCTGTGAAGTTACACATCATTTTAATATGGTAAGATTTCTTTTTTTTTTATTGTATGTGTGTCTAGTATAATTAATCATCATCTGATTTTTGTGGTTGGTTTAGTTTTTTATACATTACATTATATTTTTACTTAAAATCACATGTTTTTCCCTACATGGCAATAAAATTAATAAAAAAATTATGCTAACAAGCATTTACCACATTAAATTGATTTGACTTATATAGAAAATTTTGTTTTTAAAAAGAAATTGTCAATTATTTTGTAAATTTTACGTTTATGTGATGAATTACTAAGTTATCCCTGTCTCACTAAATCATGGGGAAAATATGGTATGGTAATATCTGAGATATATCAATTAAATATCATGTCCAACCACAAGATTTGTTTGCAATAATATATTTTTTGCTACAGCTCAATTCGTCATCTACGTGTTCATCACAAGTAAACAATGAATCACAAAATATGGTGATATAGGTAAAATATTTTTATGTAAATATATATAAATTTGCAATTAGGTTAATTATGTATTTTATAGTGTGTTAGCTGTAAAGACGTTGGTTGTTTGCAGGTTCGATATACACTTCGGGATGAGAGTTTTATTTTCTTTCTCGAATTCTGGCAGAAAGTAAAAAACTGAGTAATTTAATAGTGCCTAACTGCTATGCAGAATAAAGTTTGAAGTAATAAAGAAGTTATTATATAAATTGACAATCACAATAATATTTAATATTATTATTTCAGTGAATTTATTTGATAATATTTAAATTTTGAATCTTAAATGATGATTTATATGACAAGCATATATCTAGAACATTCTTTTGAAGATATTATAAAACTGATAAATACTTTAAAATACAAAATCTTATAATATGCTCAATTCTTAGCCTTAATTAGTTATTTTCTTTTCCAGGTAACAATAAATTTCCTTGGCTGATGTGTGTGTAACAGCATTTGAAGAGAGCAACATCGATATTAATAACATGGGAGGTCCAAAAGTTCGTAGAATGGAGGGGATGGAGTGGGGATAGGGGCGCTCGCTTAATGTGATACTACTTGAGGCTCATCATTAGTTTTCCGACGACAATAAGGAGGCAATTTTGGCCCATTTTGAGGAAAGAAAAAAAAATTTTACGACGGCTTAGAAAAATTAATTCATTGATCCAACAAATGCATTCAGCTTAAGAATGATTATATTAAAAAGAAAAAATAGATTTATTGTTTAATTTAGTTCAGAACCCTTTCATTCCACGAACTTTTGGACCTCCCCTCGTACCTTTATACATCACAGATAATATGGAAAATAAAACAATATATTTATTGCCAGAATTTTTTGTTTTAATTTTTATCTTATATCCTCCTTATATACAGTAATAAAAAAACAATAAAAGCTGATATTTAGAATGAGTTTGAATACTTTGTATGAAAACTTGGGATTGGTAAAGAACAACCTGCTAAAGCTGTTTTACACGTCTGTTAAAAGATATAGAATACAATTTTCTTTACAAGATTTTTAGTATCTATTTTAACAGATTCGGTCCTTAAAAATCCTAATTGATTTTTTATAATTGTAATTTTCAATTCGTAAATTGTTCGTTGTATATCATACAATTTTTTAAATCTTGAAAAGTTTAATAACAAACTAAATGTAATTAAAATGCAGTCAAAATACTTGGTATGTATGTAAGTGGTTATTATCATATCGGAAATGCTGACCATAATATGACCACATCCGCTGTTTTTAGTATATATCGTATGCAGTTGTTTCAAAAATATCATAAAATAGTTCATATAGAATAATTGTAGTTTATTCACAATGCATTATATTGTTGTTACTGAATTTGAGTCACCTGAAGAAAGCACATGTAAAATAATGGTAATACATTTTTTTTTATACAAAAATATTTACTCAATAAAATCACATTTTACTATTAAACAAAAAATCTATTAAAAAACTCATTTCTTTTGATACATTTAAAAAAGAAAATAATAACAACAGGAATAAAAATTGCAAACCATGTGTTATACTGTTTATAATATATATATATTTATACAATGTAATCACAATATTTTATAGGGCTTGCCGTTACCCGATGTTCATCAATTACTTGTTAAATTAATTGGAAAAAATATACCATGCAATAATTTAGGGGATTCTTTTGAAGCTGATGTACCTGGCGTGCGGCTTTTAAATTTTTTATGTGAATTAGATTTCAAGTAAGCAAAATTCATTATTTATATTGTAATTAATATTTTAATTTACAATATTTAACTTTATTTAGAAAATAATTTTATATTAGTTACAGTGTCATCAGTCAATCAATGGCAATAGAAACAACTGCTATAGGAGGAAGAACAGTAAGAGTTCAAAAACTAGTATGGACAATGATCAAGAAAAATGTGTAATTTATAGAACAATTACATATAAATTAATAGTAAACAATAGTTTATTTCATTTTTCATTGTCTACAGATAACTCGCTTTGACAATCGCTAGGTACTCGATCTGTAAATAATTCTGGAATCTGTAAAATTAAATTATTAGTTGTTATTAATTATTATCACGTTATTTACAAGCATTTTATTTTATACTTATACTTATATAAAACAATTGAATTTACTTTTAAGTACCGTTCTTATAATTTTTTAATATTATTTATCAACTTAAAATTATCCTTAATATTAACCTGAGGAGTGTACGCTTCTACCCTGTCCAAAAGAGAATCCGAATATCCAGGTGTGTAGTACCTTTAAATAAAAAGTACACATTAAAATTAATTTATTATCGATTGGTTGCCGAAGCTAATTTACTATCGACTAAATTTTACCATATATACAAATTATTTAAGATAAAGTAAAAAAAAACATTGTATAAATTGTCTTCGGCAAGATATATAACGTACCGAACAATTTCTTCGGGAAAGCAACTGTTTATCATATTTATATATTCTTTTAAGGATGTTCCTGGGACTGAATCGATCTCTTGAACTCTCTTTAAAGCACCAGTTGTTACGAACATTCTCCTTGCTCTAGCGTCATTTGGTAATATCTGTTAATAGTAAAGAAATACGTATAAAATTATTGTATTTAGAAGTACTCGCCACCATCACCATAAAGGGAATTTTTTGTGTGTTGGCCATTGCGATCAACATATTGTACTCTACGTCTAAACTGTTGTCATGCTTGACAAGTGACAACTGACAAATATTGTGAAAATCACAACACAAATCTAACCTAATTCCTAACTTTCAAAGTAAACTTAGTACTTGGTTATAAATATAAATATATAATATATATTAAAATGGCAGGAAGAGGTAGAGGCAGAGGCAGTAACAATAGATCGTTGACGCACGACCAGATGCAAACTCTCGGCATAAACAGAGGGGATAACAATCCACAAATTCTAGCTCCACCACCTCTATTTCCAAAATTAGAAACAAAACCATTACCATTAAACTGCGATGCAGCCACAGACTACATGGTGATAGTAAGAGATCAATTTATAGAATATTTACATGAGTCTCCAGCATATGTCAAAGCACATACACAAACTGATGGCATTGAACGATATTCTGATAAGTATAAACTTCTTGTATTAGACGCTAAGAAAGGAAAAACATTGGATTGTGTGTGGGCTAATATGCCACCAGAACTGCGACCACACGCAGGTCGATCTAGAACTGTAGCTCGAAAGCGAAAATTAAATGACCCTAACGATATAGCTAAGAGACTACAAACTTTAGAAAATAAGGAATCTCAAGATAATACAAATGATGTAATGGAAACTAATGAAACTGAAGAAGTTAAAAAAGAAAATGAAGATAATGATGAAGAACTTGAAGATGAACAAGAACAAGAAGAAGAGATTGATGATGGAACTGATTATGCTAACAACTATTTTGACAATGGTGAAGACTATGAAGATGAAGATGATAACTTAGATGATGGACCTGTATATTAAACCTTAGAAATATTTTATATTAAGAATCTGTGATATAAGCTATTTCTTTTATAGATATTATTGTCTAGTAAATAAGTCAAGTTATTTTAATAAAATTAGACATCTTGTTATAATTAATATACCTTTGCATATTGTGCCAAAACATACTTGAGAATACATGCGGGGGCAGCATGTAATAATGGTTCTAGGGCTGGCCGATGCAAACAACATTGCAATGATTGTTTTAAAGCACATGACGCTCGAGCCTTCACTTCTCCAGATGATTTTGGATTTGTGTATAACTAAATGTGGATAAACTTCAATTATTTATACTTTAACTAGGTTAAGTTCCCCCTACCTATCCTATTATTAGCAGGGTATGGCATAAATCTTAAATAAATATTAATATCTAGGATTCCCTGTATGGAGATATCCAGAAGGTTAGTTTATTCACTGCATTAGTTGTTATAGAATTCCATGATATGAAAATATAAAATTATAGGCCCACAATATTGTCTATCACTAACATATAATAAATTATGTACTTGTAATAATCTCGGAAGAGCATTAGCAACAGCAATAGCAAGACTATGTTGTGGTGAGTGCTTTGCTATGTGTCCTATGGTCCATGCTACAGCACACAATTCAGCATCTTCTGCTTCACTATTCTGTAGTATTTCTGCTAACACTACCACTGCCTGAGTGCAATTTATATTGCTAACTTAGTATAAAAATGTTATATAATAAATAATAAATATTAATTATTAATAGAAGCCAGTCGTGGCGTAGGGGCAAAGTGTTACAGTAAAATTGACTGGTTGTGGGTTCGATTCCCACTCGAGGGAATAAAATATTTATTTACATCTATATTTCATTTCTTCACTCTGGTGTCGACGCAAAGTGCGGAGTTAAGTTCCGCCACTCAACGCGCAATGCCTCCAGAACTTGGGGGAAAGTGGGTAACGGTGTGTCTTAACACTAGGTTTTCTTTCGGTTCTCTGTCTATCCTGCTGTGCGCGGGATACAGCGAGAAGCAGTTTTTTTTTTTAAATACATATTATATAATTTTTTAAATACATATATATTAATTATGCAGAACTACATTGAGACTTATAGTGTAACAGTAGGAAAGGATTGTGGATTTAATTCCAATTCAACTCAGAGAAATTGTATATTTTTTCTTTTTTTAGCTTCATTTTTTTTTCGAACTTGAGGTTAATGCTGTTAGCCCTATTGGCCTTTACAGCGACACCGGGTGGGTAGGGAAGAGGGTACTCTGTCCCAGAATTTAGCTTCATGCTGTATCCCACATATATCGGGGTAGGCAGAGGGAACCTAGTGTTGATTTTTTCGAGAGGAAATCGAACCCACAACTAGTTGCTTTCACAGACGCACAGTTTTGCAACTGCACCTCAACTGGCCACAAAATAATAATAAATAGTGTGTCCTAATTCTATCTAGGTTATTAATGCTAGATAAAGCACGAAACTGCACCAAATTTTCTCCTAGAATATACTTATAAGGTTTGCAATTTTCCACATTATTATAATGATGTCAGCTGTCACAAGTAATTTTAGATTCTTTGTACTGTAAACATTTGTTTAGTTCACATCTCACCATATTTTTGAATTACAATTTCTTAACAGACAGAATCGATCTATAAATTAACCTTTGATTCTATGACAGCCATTGCTAACTGATCAGATTGTCCAGCAATGTAACCTAAAGCCATGCAGGCAGGCACTCGAGCTCCAGTGCTTTCTGATAGCAGTTCAACCAAAGGCCCACATCCACCTGTATTTACCACTAATTGTGCTAGCTAGAGTTACAATTGAAATATTAATTAAAAACATACTCGATGAGATCTAAATTTACAACTTAATTTTTTTTTTATTAGAACTATGCTAACAGCTACCTACATCTTTATTTATGAAATTTAGCCCGGAGTGAAAACACATAATACAAGTAAAGAAAAACACTAAAATTTATAGAATATCATTGACAAAATCATTACCTACATAGGTTACATACTTATACAAGTACGTTCTAATTGTCGCCCGCAACTTAGTTTGCGTAGTGAACTTGTTAATTCTGTTATTTCTGTTTCCGTAAAAAAATCGTGAAAGGCACTTGGAAGAACCTTCGTGGCAAATTTTTGTTTTCTACCTTTATTCACCTTTCAAGTACTATGGTAGTCGAAAACGTGAATGTTTTATAAATAGATTTAATATTATATTGTTTTATATACTATTCGGGACTCTCGTAAAGCCTTGCCAAAAGGACCTTGAGCATGACTCCCAAGTGTCTTCATACATATACGTTTCCTTTGAAAGTATATTTACAAAAAAATACAAAAGTAAAAGCGAATCCAAAAATCGCTTCCAGTGTCAAAAGTAAAACATAATAAAGATACATCGATAGGATCAAACACCAAAACAATCTAACTTCAACAGAATGTTTGACGACGTCCCGCACGAGGCAGGCGGCGGCGCGGCGGACGGGCGCGGCGTCGTGGCCGGTGTGCAGCAGCGCGGGGGGCAGCGCGCCGCCCGCCACCGCCGCCTCCGCCAGCTCCGGCCGCGCGCTCGCTATCGCGCTCAATGCGCATAGTGTGCTGCGCTATAATATCATATTATGTTATGCTTTAGCTTCACGCTGTATCACGCATATAGGCAAGCATATCAAACCTAGTCTTGCGATACTCCATTTAGTAATTTGAGTGGCGGAACTGAACACCACGAACGAGGATAAGAAAATATTAATTTAATTGAGAATCGAATCTACAAATGCCGCGTTTCAAGTGACACGAGACACGATGCCAGTGCGTCTCCTCAGCCTCACGATTAAGTAATTTTAGAAAAATTGTTGGGAGACTACGTACCTAATGCGTTTTTTTAATAATAATAAGAATTAACTATTTATATTATTTAATAAAACCGTTATATTATTTAATAAAAAACCTTTAGCTTTGGGTCTTGATTTTCCAGGGAACGCACTAAATGACAAATTGCACCCGCGTCTACGACCGCTTCAGGTTTGTGCTGAGCTAAATCGACCAAAGCACCAGCCACTATCTATATATGTAAAAAAAATACAGCTTAGGCAGTTGTACGATACAGGACCACAAGCGTGTGACTGTTAACGCGACAGGTCATGGGTTCAATACCTACTCGAGGAAATTAAATATTTAACATTTTCATTTCTTCGTTCTTGTGTCGAGGTAAATCGCGGCGTTGATTGCTGATACTCAACACTCAATGCCCGCAAAATTCGGCGGAAAGTGCGGGCGAAGTGTCTTAGCACTAGGCTCCCTCCGCTTACCTTCCTACATGCGAGATAGAGCGCAAAGCTGAAAAAAAAACCTACTATTATTTACAATTATCGTAGTTATATACTTAGTTAAGTTCATTCATTACTTAAACTGAAGAAACACCTGTTTTAAGCTAATTTCAGGTTCTTGAAAAGCTAAAACTAATAATGGCAAGGCACCCGCATCCACAACAAGTCCCGCCATGTACTCGCTATGTTTTCCAATGTAACCCAATGCCCACGCTGCATTCTCTTTAACCTATAAAACCAGAAAATTATTTTAAAATACATAAACAAACCTACAGAAATAATAATAATAATATTATTATTATATATAATGACGCCGTCATGTCGTGGCGCAGGGGCACAACGTGTGACTGTAAACGCGACTGGTTGTGGGTTCGATCCCCACTCGAGAAAATGGAATATTTATTTAAATTTAGGTATTTCCATTTTTTCGGTCTGGTGTCGAAACCAATCGGGGGTATAGAATTCCGCCACTCAGCACGGAATGCCTCCAGAATTCGGCGGAAAGTGGGGAACGAGTGTCTTAACAATAGGTTCCCTCTGGCTGTAAGCTGTAAAAAATAGTATATATAGTGATGTAAATACACCTACTTGGGTATCAAAATCCTCTAAACACGAAACAATATGTTCTAGAGCACCCAGTCTTACAATAGTAGAAGCTAATTCCTCGTTATGTCTGTAATATGTTCATAAATATTTTTTTCTTTTTATATTCAATTAGAATATTATATTTTTTAAGAGTTGTTTTTTAAGAAACGCTTACTTCGCTATGGATCTGATGAGATACAGTGCAGATCGTTTGTAGTAAACCTATAATACGGAAAATAGTTCTACATTAGATATAAATATATTTAAAAAAAATTATAATGCGACGAAATAATAAAACATATCATGCAATATGATCATGGTTGGACTTTCGAATGTATATATAAATATATACATATGCTGGAAAAGGTAAGATAAGCGTGAGGAAGGAGTAGTAAAGCACTACTTCGCTTCCTTTTTTTGACTTTTACCACCAAATTAACAAACATATATATATAGATATAGTCTCTTAAACGGCCAAATATGGACAGTGGAGTTTTTTAATACTAGGTCCACTCACCTATTCCGTAAATAAATGGAAGATACAAGAGATTCTCTTTACAAATAGTATACTGGTGTATTGTAAAATTACCTATTATGTAATGCCGGTAGATCTAATTATAGATAATTTTGTTTACCACTTATTCATAGTTGCATTAAGTAGGTATTACTACAGTATAGGAGTGCCAGTCATGGCGCAGCCTCGCAGGGGCACAAAGTGTGTCTGTAGAAGTCACAGGTTGTGGGTTCGATTTCCAGTCGAGGAAATGAAATATTTATAATATATATTTTTTCGTTCTGGTGTCTACGCAAAGCGCGGCGTTGAGTATTGTCATTCAACAAGCAATGCTTCCAGAATGTGTCTTAACACTAAGTGCGTAGGTAGCGTGACGCCTTAAATAATGAATTACTTTCAAAATACATAGATAAGTATTTACAGCATAGCCATACGTTATATTTATGTAAATTTTCAAGAGTGATGGTCAGCATGCCGCCGTCGAGCACTTTCTGCGCGACGCCCTCGTCGTGCTCCGAGAGACGCGCCGCCGCCACCACCGCGCACTGCCGCACCGTGCTGCACGTGTCGGAGACTAGGGGACGGAGCAACTCTATGAACATACACAGTTTTAGTTTCATATTTATTTTTAAGTTTTTTTGATAAAAAAAAAAAAAAACATTAGAAATTAGTTACATATATCCTGTTTTTTCTTAATTTAACAGCACATTTTTTTGGCCTTTTTCATATAGTTTAAGACAATTAATATGTTTGAGGCCAGTCGTGGCGCAGCGGCACAAAGTGTGACTGTAAACCGACTGGTTGTGGGTTCGATCCCCACTCGAGGAGATGAAATATTTACTTAAATTTATATTTCCACTTCTTCGCTCTGGTGTCGAGGCCAAGCGCGGCGTTGAGTTCGGCCACTTAACACGCAATGCCTCCAGAATTCGGCAGAAAGTGGGGAACGAAGAGTCTAAAAAAAAACACTAGGTTCCCTCTCCCTACCCTGCTGTGTGCGGGATACAGCGTGAAGCTGATTTGATTTATTTTTATTTTAATTATTATGTTAGTAATAAAACACTATCGTCCACTTCTCATCTACTTGTAGAAATCTAATTTTTATGATTTCTTTTCTCGAACGATATTTGAAGTCAAAACGCGTTCACCTTCATGTCACGACAGCGTCAAATATGCCTGTAGCAAATTATGCCTATTTGATATAAACTCGAAATAAAAATATAATCCTTGTAATTTCAATATAACCCAATTGTTGCTCCAAATTGAAATACTTACAGAATTTTTATTTTAACAACTCATTACCTAATACCCCAGCGGTCTCCAGACATTTAACATTAGTCGACCTCGTCGCCAGTTCAGCCATCGACTGGACAAACACCAGCCGAGCTTTCTGGTAGGTCTCGAAAACTAAATAAAAAGTTATGACTTTGATATAATGAGTAGATACCTACTTACATTAAATTGAACACGTTCTATGTACATAACATACTTAACTGAATGTTTCGCGGACTGCTCATAGAATGACTCATTTTAAGTATACAAACTATACAATTCAAAACAAATTGTAATAATGGAAACGACCCAGTGTTTTGATGTTACTAACGACGTAAGACACTGTCATTTTTATTTTTCTTATTCAGCTATGTAATCAAATATTACGCACCTGTACCTACTGGATCTTTGATTCTGTTGTCTGTACCTCATTATTCATTTTTTTTATTGAACTAAATATTTCAATTAGATACGCGATCTTATTTAAATATGTCTTTAGTTACTTTTAACGATTCGTCGCTTATACCTAATGTGACCATTCTTCGGTTAGCTCAATACGGGACATTTTTGGGTGACTTTCGTTTTATTAGGGTAGCTTTAGTTTTTTTTTTGGAGGTGTGCCTTTGTTTTTTGAGGGTGGCTCTCATTTTTTTTTAGAAAGGTGCTTTCGTTTTTTAGAATAGCTCTGTCTCGACGTCTGATACCGCTTTCGTCTTTTTTTAAATATATTTGACACTATAATAAATAATTTAATACTTGCGTTTTTTTTTTTTTAAATAATGTACTGCGATAATCATGAAGAAACTTGTTTCGACCAACAAAATTTACATGTCTTCCGGCACAACGGGACACTTGTACATCCCGGTGGCATGTCTCGGGGCACTGGGACACACAAGCGAAAAACGGGACAGTCCCGTTCAAAACGGGAGGTCTGGTCACGTTACCTATACCTATCTCCTATTGCCCAACAATTCAACATAGAGTACGCAGTATTACGTTTCGACTATATTAAAAATTCATACGAACTAAATACATACGTAATAAGATATTTTACGCTGAATTTATAAATAAAACATACAATCTTGCATAACGCAGGTACTCCCCGCGTGCATTGAATAAATAACGTTAAGTTAAATTGCTGCAATGATTTTTACCGGCACGGCGGTTTACAACTAACATTGCTAAGGCAATTTATAAACCGCTCTCAAATCTAAAATCAATCTCGAGTTACCTTTTCATTGATAAATTGACTTACCATAGTATGTAAACAGAATCTCGAGATCGGTCTTAGACCTGAGAGAGATTTATAAATACGGGGATAAGTCAGTAGCGAGTCCGAGTCGTGTAAGCAGTCAAGCACCCGTGAAGGCCACGGTACGACGTCAGCGGTCACGTACAGGTACACACCCGGCCCCCGGCCCCCAGCCCCCGGGTCCCCCGTCGTACCGCGTACCGGCAGAGTTCACTCACACACGAGACTACAACCTGTCGCGGCCGCGGTTACCGTGTGCCCACTGCTCAATTCTCACTCAACTCACATATTCAATTAAACGCCATAAAAAAAACATTAAACATTTGCTACAATGAACTTTGTTAGTCGACCATATTTTTTATAGTTACAAATCTGTTTCGAACGGAGCTATAGGTGGTGCTAGTGAGTGTTCGAATAAAGACATCAACAAATATGCCGTATATAATGGTAATGGGCAGCCTCAGCGCACCGCATCTGTCCAAGGATGAAGGTGCTACTGTCTACGGCCTGAAAAGTGAAGATCGGGCAGCGCTAGTTAGGGTGTGTGTTTTGCTTTTAAGTTTATTAAATTTATTTAAAAAAAAATGGGAGGATAATAAAATTTTCTATTTCCCATTTCCATCGTACGAGTAATAAATAAAATTTGTGACAAATATAAATATTAAATACAGTATGTAGGTAGGATTTGTATGGCGGGTGTATTATAGTGTCCACTAACATATAAGTACATAAAAGGTGTTTACAATATTTTTTTATAATTTTTAATAATTTTATTTAAATAAAACATATTATTTTTTCTATATAAAACTGTAAATAGACATATTTTTATTTACACATTATATTATTATAACAAAAAAAATCTTAATTCCAGGAATTAAACTCATCATTTGGCATGGTGATAGCTACATCATCGGAATTGGAGAGAACAGTTCGCGTTACACAAAAAGGTCTTACCCTGGTGGTGGTCAACCGGATCCACGGCCTGCTGGGCTACGACGTGGTCTCCCACGCCATGGCCATGACAAACGCCAACCGGGAGCTCATATCATTCACCATGTACAAGAAAACTAGTACTAATTCCCATCAATCGCACAGCCACGGCCACAGCGGTTCACACAAAAGCCATTCACACAGCAGTGTGGTCACCCTTTGATAATAATTCATTGTTAGACGCGACTCGTGACATGCTCATGTTTTGTCATACGTCTGTGTTGCATTTGCAACTACAGCCGATAGTCCACGTCAATCTTTTAAGTTAGCGTCGCGATCCAGCGATAATGATATTTCAGCGAATTGTGATCTAACGGTTACTATTGTATGTATATATGTAATTAGTTATAATGAAATAAAAAAAATGTTTTTAATTATATATATTTTATTTGATTTTCCATATAAAATTAACAAATAATATCTATTACAAACATCTATCAGTCGTTTGATGTAAAACTAGGCAGAGGTTTTTTGTATGTGATATCCAGTACAGTGAGATGGATCAAGGAATTAATATATTGTTTCAATTATTCAAAGCCGAATCATGCTGTTAGCAAAAAATACAGATAACTTAGTACTTATTGAGATTTCAAGGTCACCTTGAAGTTTTTGTCTAACATATTTGTAGAACTTGTGGTTGAGGCATCAAACATTCCGTTCATTATAATGCTGTTGCTTTTCAAAAGTAATCTATAGCGACTAGATATAATAAGGAATGTTTAAAATATGTAGTAATATAATTACCAATAATTCTATATTTTCATATTTAAAAAAAATATATTATATCGCTAAAGCAATCAAGCAAATCAATTACAAAGGTACAATAGTGACAAAAGGCAAAGTGTAACTTCATGGAACTTTACTTGATTTAACGATAACTTCCTGATTCGTTGCTATCCGTCGTCTTCGTTAATTAACTTAATTTTCATACAATTCACAAGTTGCCAAAATCAGTATTAGCTGCAACTGTGTATACGTTCTTTTGTTACTTTATTGACTAATGTAATTACCTCAATTGTTGACCTGTAAGTACAGTACGGTCGTCGAGTCATGGCATCTTAGGACTTTTCTTAGTGTATTATCCCCACGTAAACAAGGCGCAAAAGCCTAACTACAGGGCGATCCACTTAAATATCTGTAACTTGTCAATTTCTAAAGATGAAATTGACAAATTACAAACATTAAAAGATGCAATAGAAACACAATGTGGATTTTCTCTTCTCTTCTGTGAAGTCACATGACATGTACACTGTACATATACAAAGATCAAGATTTCCTCAAGCGCTAACAATTATAAAGCAATAAGCTTGTCTTAATAAATATATTTAACATAAACGACGAGATAGATAACATCAGTTTGTTTTTTTATTATTCAATAAATTTCATTGTTTTTTTCGACTAAATATATTTATATACATACATTCATAAATAAATAAATAAACAATTAAGTTTTATAAGTGTTTATAATCTAAATTAACGTTTAAATTTTGTTGATCCTCATTTGATGCAAAAAGTGTTACCAATCGACTCTTTTAAACACTTACTAATCGCTGTGAAAAAGATTTGTTTTAATTCTTTAAATGTATTTTACTAGATACTAATTTAAGGGTAAGATAAGGTATATGTCTTTTGCCACTATTTTCGCATATGTCTGAAAACAAAGCGTTTTCTTAACTACTATGAGATAACTAATCCTGGAAAGGTTAGTTACCATATAACTATTTAATATTTTGCATGTTAAAATCTGTTTTAATGTTATTGATCCTCATCTCTGCCAAATTTATGTTTTTCCGCCAATTTCTTCAATGCAGCTGCGTATTGTCGTTGGACGTCCATTAATCTAGAATATTCCGCGTGTAAAGCTGCCTTTTGTTCCTTTTCGGACTTAAACTTTTGCTCAACTTTACGTACAGTTTGGTTCACCCATTCAACGATAGATTCGAATTGAGCCATAAATTCTTCTCTCTTTCGTGCTGAAGACATGACTCTGAAATATTAATAAATAAATATTAAATAGTACGGCCAACGTGAGGCAGTGGCACAGCTTCTAACTGTTAACGTGACGGTTGTGGGTTAGATTACTACTCCACGCGAGGAATTACTTACATTGTAGTTCTATAGTAATTTTTTTTTTTTACTTTTTTCATTCTTACATATTATGATAATACATATCGTAATCGTCACCATGAATCATTGGATGATGCAATCTCAATAATAAATTTATACACGCTACAAAAATAACGTTATTTTATATTTCTTTTTAGTTTCACTTGCTATCGCTACATATCCCGTAAGAAGACATACTGCAAGTTAGCCAAAGAGCATGAACATTTTAATATACTCCGTCCCTAACTCCCTACGCACCACCCAATTTTCGAGATATTTCGTGCTGAGTGTGGCGGAACTCAAACCCGCAATTGTCGCGGACCTATTTCAATTTAATAAAAAAAACTATGGTTGCGATTTTTATTTAAATTCAGGGAAATAATATGTTTAATTTAAAAATACATATTTAAATAACTTTTCATTTTGTGGTGATTGATAATTGCGTATAGTGACGGGACCAAATACAGCTCTTTACAGAGTTCAGTTAAGCAATATATAAAGGTGATAAGGCTAGATAGATAGAAAATATGTGACCTAACAAAAACCCTAAAAAAAGGGAAAAATTGGGCCACACTTACTCTTCATAATTGTCTAGTATAGAATTTAGTAAACTCAATTCTTTAGATGTATAGAGTTTAACTTCATATAGAGTGTTGTAAAATATATAATACTGTTTGGTTTCCTTGTGTTTAGATGCCACTGCAAAAAAAGGGAACAAAATTATTTATTATAAATTAATTAAAAAGTAAGAGCGATGTTTCAACTAACTAATTGAACATAGCACTTTAATAAAATGAATGAAGGACAAGATCCACTATATTAAATAAAAAACACTAAATTTTAAAACATGAATATAATACATATATACATAAAAAAATATTTTGTTATATTATTCCTGACAACTCACGTAAGGCCAAATAGAAATTTTAATGACCACTATTATGTTCACTCTTTCTTTCATTAATATTATACTATAAGTAATTTCAAATATTATAAATAATAGTTACAAAATTGATTACATTAAAAATTTAAATAATGTTACCTTGATTATACAGCTCCACAAATCTCTTCTCGTATTGCAACAGTTCAGCTGTACCGGGCACTTCGTCGATGGCCACAGAGTATCTCAACACTTGCCGGTTTAAGTGTCCCAACTCTACTCTTACACTTCTTATAAAGTCTTTCAACTTTTTCTCTCTCTCTTGGAACTCCTTCAATTCCGCTGAAGTTAGAGGCTGTTCTTCTACCGGTGTTTTTGGTTCTTTAGCCGTTCTGAGAATTAATATACTACATTTACAAATGTTTTGTATATTATTTATTGTCTAGCTAGCCCGGACAGGCTAGGTAGAGGGAACCTTCTGTTGAGACACTTCTGATCCCTGATTTCTGCCGAATTCTGGAGACATTTTGAGTTGAGTGGCAGAATTCAATGCTGCGCTTTGCCTCGTTATCGGGGCGACAAACATTAAAATAATAAATACTTAACTTCCTCGCGTGGAAATCGAACCCACAAAACTTCGCGTTTATAGGCGCACGCTTGTGCCGTTTCGCCACGACTAGCAATGTGAGGGTAAAAGGAAATGTGTGGAGTTACGTAGTGATAAATTAGTGATACAAGTATACAATGTTTTATTCACTATTTTTTACTCAATTGCGAACTGAGAGGCCTAAACTTGGAACAATTAAGAGATAATTAACACCACGCTTTATTTAATATAGTATTATTTATCTATAATGCAATCAAACAATCATCACACCTCCGAGCGGAAATCAAATTTATAACGATTCAGGTTACAGTCAGACCTGTTCCACTGCCCTTCAATTCTTGACTTCTTATGTTTGTCAAAAACTGCCTATCATAATTATATTTATATTAAATGTTATTACGGTTCTTCATCAGCTGTTCCAGATCTTTATTTTCTTTATGTCAAAGAAAAAATCTTATTATGTTTTGTTTTTATTAAGGCTGTATATTAAAAAAAAAAAAAAAATCAGCTTCACGCTGTATCCCGCACACAGCAGGGTAGGCAGAGGGAACCTAGTGTTAAGACACTGCGTTCCCCACTTTCTGCCGAATTTTGGAGGCATTGCGTGTTGAGTGGCAGAACTCAACGCCGCACTTTTGCCTCGACGCCAGAGCGAAGAAATGAAAATATAAATTTAAGTAAATATTTCATCTCCTCGAGTGGGGATCGAACCCACAACCAGTCGGTTTTACAGTCACACTTCGTGCCGCTGCGCTACATATTATTATTTCTACTGGCTGTATATTATTATTTCGAATATAGTTTAGCTGGTGTACTGTGGTTCTAAATTAGGGGCGCAAGTCTTGGAAATGAATTGTTGCTTCGTCCCTTTGCCTGTCTAAGCTGTCTAGATTCATAGCTAAACAATAATATTATATATAGAAACACAAAATAATAAAGATATTCACATTTTTTTCGCAAATCTATTCAATGCCTGTACATAGCTAATAAAGCTATATATTTTATGTGTAAAACATAAATAAAAGTTATTTATGTATTATACATAAATTTTGAGGCGCTTGATTGTTATAAAAACTTAATTTAATTGTTGCACTGCACATATTTTCCCACGAGACAAACAAAATCTGGGAACGCTGCTAGATTCTCAAGTTTCGTCTACCTACCTTGGTATGGCGTGAAGATTTTTTTTTAATAAAAAGTAGTAGTAAGTAGAAAATACTTTTTTTGCTGTACATTTTAAAAACAATAACTTTGTAAAATAAATGTCTTGGAACACTATAACGACACACTACACAAACATCCAACATGACCTCAAAGTAAACGCAAGACACGCTGATTGTGGAATTCTATTGTTTCTTTAGAATTAGGAATTTAAATAAAATTAAAAACACATAAATTTTGTATAACTTTTGCTTAGAATTTCAGAAGGTATTATAAATTAAGTGAATAAACGAGATTATTTTATCAAATCTCATTGCTTATGTTGATTAGTATGTTCCCGCATACAGCCCGATAGGCATGGGAAAGCTGCACTGGCTTCTAAAGATTTTTTGTAATATGATTGTACATTGCTTTATGAGACCAGTCGTGGCGCAGAGGCACAAAGTGTGACTTTGAAATCGACTGTTTGTAGGTTCGATCACCACTCAGCACGCAATGCCTCCAGAATTCGACGGAGAGTGGGGAACGGTGTCTTAACGCTAGGTTCCGTCTGCTTACCCTGCTGTGCGGGATACAGCGTGAAGCTGATTTTTTATTGCTTTTATCTGAAATAGCAACACATATTTTTTTTTGTCTCTGACCCTTACAGTAAGTAAAAATAAAAGAACAGAATAAAAAACCACACAATTAGAATGCTCCATATATACATACATATGCACACATTTTTGATTGTTAATAATGCTATATTGCAATGAACTATCACTGTAACTGATTGTCTTACAAATTCAATGTAAAAATAAAATATACATATACTCAAGAGTCAATTTTTTTTATAGTTAAGTATATATGTATAAATCTTACCTTAACACTTCTTCCAGTTTATGGTGTTCTTTTCCATGATGTTCTATTACTTTCATGACTTCATTTCTCTCTTTTGCCAATTCTTTTAATGACTTATAAAAATCTTTAACATTCTTATCACTGTAAAAAAGTGTATGATAAATACAATTTAATATTTGAATTATATAGAAGCAAATAAAACAATATATATTCAGATCAATAACTCATAAATTTAAATATTTCTTTTCCGCAAGTGGAATTGAACTCAGAACCGTGACATTGCTTGTGCGATAATTTTCAAGGTATGAAGAAATAACTCAATGGTAAGATACTTAATATTACACACATAAACATATTATTTGGCCCCTAAATTGTAGTGGCTCAAACATTTTACTGTACAGTAGGCAATGGTCATGGGTTTAATTTCCACTCAGGGGAAATAAATTATTACTTATTAATGTTTTTTTTCTTGGTTTGGTAAAACCGAGGTAAGGCAGGTGCGGCGTTTAGTTCAACTATTCATCATGCTCATCCAGCAGAATGTGGCGAACAGAATTCATCAACACTAGGTTCCCTCTGCCCACTATAGGCAAATACAGCATGAAATTGAAAAAAAAAAACATATTTTTATAAAAGTCACTTATGGGGTAAGTGTGCAATTATTCAACTGTATATGCAACAAATAATGGGTTCATTTCTCACTGGAAATGAAATATTCAATTTTTTTTATTTCCTTGCTCTCATAATGAGGCAAAGTGTAGCATTGAGTTTTTTCACTTAACACTGAATGCCTTGAGTGTTATAATGGGTATAATAACAACATATTTTTACCTATATTCATCCGTTTTCATCAACTTTCTAGTAATCTTTTGTAACTTATCAATAATATCTATATATTTAGATTTTGCACTTTCCATCCGGCTTTCGTGATCTTTCCTTACTTCATCTATATCTTTTTCCATATTGTTTATAATGTTGCTTAATCTATTTATATCTTCAGAATATTTTGCCTTTTCTCTTTGCTCTAGCTCTTTAGGCATGTCACCAGTGAGTTCAGATTGTAATACAGCATAATGTATTTTTGTATCTGCAATATTTGCATCTTCTTTATCATTTGGAAGTATCTCTGCCTGTAAAATTTGCTTATTTTAAAAACTTGTGTACACACATGGTTTGTACCAAATGTATATTCAACTTACTTCAGTAGTATGATTTGATGGATCTGCCAAGTTCTTTTCATAATCATACTGAAAAATTAATAAAACAATTAAAAGTTAAACCTATTAAAATGATATATAACAACATAAATTGAACAATACATAACCAACATACCAGAAAATCTAAGCTCTCGTCTTGTTTGTTATCATCTTTATTGTTTGGTACATGCATCAGCATTCTCTGATCATATTCTGATAAAACTGAATTAACTTGTTCAAGCTCATTTGATGGTAAACCTCCTTTCCTTTTCCTTACTCTAGAAGGTTTATATAGATTCTAAAATACAAAATCTTTATTAAATCTATGAATGAGGCCAGTCGTGGCGCAGTGGCACAAAGTGTGACTGTAAAACCGTGTGTGGTTGTGGGTTCGATCCCCACTCGAGGAGATGAAATATTTACTTAAATTTATATTTCCATTCCTTCGCTCTGGTATCGAGGCAAAGCGCGGCGTTGAGTTCTGCCACTCAACACGCAATGCCTCCAAAAATTCGGCAGAAAGTGGGGAACGGAGTGTCTTAACACTAGGTTCCCTCTGCCTACCCTGCTGTGTGTGGGATACAGCGTGAAGCTATTTTATTAAATCTATAATTTTATTTAAAAATCACAATGTTTTTATAATTATTATTACCTGTACTGCAATTAGATTCTTCAACATTTTCTCATTCTGAATGTAATAGATACGGTCTGATTCAAAAATGTAATCTTTATCATATTGCATAACTGCAAATTTCCTTAATTCATCTTCTTTAGCATCTCTAAATTCACTTGAGTATTTAATAAGCCATTGTATCAAAGGGTAAATATTGATAAAATCAAGACCTTGTATTTGATGAGGTTCTATAATATAAGGGCACTTCATACTAGGTAAGACTTTTACTATTTTTTCTGTTAAAGCTCTACAAAATAAAATATATTTATGAGAGAAGCCTACTCAAATAAGTAATCAAATCAGTTATAATAGTTCATACATTTTTCTACCAATAGTGAGATTCTCTTCAAATAGTAAGCTTATGTCCATATCAATGTCACATAATTCAATGCACCAACTTAAACCACCAACAATTTTATCAAATGCGGATAGGCCTTGTAGTTGAGCTCTATAATATCCTGCAGCTACAAGTGCATCAGATATTTCATGCCATTTTACGAGTTGTTCAGCATCTTCTCGCACTTCAACCTAACAATTACAATATAAATTTGTAAGAATAATACTAAACACCGGGTAAGGAATATGAATTTGAGAAATACCTCTTTGCCTTCTTGATCAACATTACTGTAAATATTTAATATTGGTTTTGTTCTAGAAAATATATTTCTTTGTTTTGTAGCCATTATTATACATAAAAAGTAAAGACTTGTATTTAATACTTCATTGTTATTGACATTTTGAAAATATATAAGTAATATAAAGTATAAATTAATGTATTGTTACAATAAATTTCTTAATATCATAGATATACGTTAATTAATTAATGAGAGTATTATGTACTAATACTATGCCGAGGATCCGCGCTTTACTTTTAAAATATTTTAAAGAAAAGAATTAAACATAAGTAAATATAAATGATCAATGTTCTTGTCAATTTACAAATGTAATGTCAAAATTAGAGAGTAGAGACACGAAAAAAGTATCGAGTACATTGCCTTTCGATACCGATACTTTTGTACTCGATATTTTGTATTTGTGTTTATCACGTACTCTTAATAGGTATCGTATCGAATAAATTATTTAACTAATTTGGCCTTTCGGCTTATGCTTATGGTAGCGACACCTCACTCACACGCTTTAGCTCCTCTCACCATCTAACTCTTCACGTCTTTGAATCCTTTGCGAGGATCATACGTCGTAATAAAGGAATGTTATTGACATACAAAATTATGCTCATACCATTTGATAAGAAATGATTTGTATTAAGAACTATAAGTATTTAAATTAGTTACACTACTACTAAGTACTCTGACAAAAACTCGAAGCACTCTGTCGCCAAAACGACACGACAAACTTATTATTTTAAGCGGATTTATAAAAGTTTTACGATGGATTTATAAATAACAAATAATGACTTTCCAATTGCCTTTTTATATGTACCATTTGTTTTTTAGCACGTTATTATTCACTTCGGTCGGATCTATCTATTTATGTATATTTGTAACGGAAACTTTAAAAGTAAATTCTCAATTAATTACTCTCAATTAAAAGGATATTGTTCATGTACATCCTAAAATTATAATGTATGTATCGATAATATATAACCTGGCCATTCTTTGTTCGGCTCAAAATGGGTGGCTTTCATTTTTCAGAGACGTTTTTTTGGCTTTTTTCAACATACAGTACTACAAATAATCACACAAAAAGTTATTTTGACCAACCAAAGTTAAGTGCCATTCCTAAAAATGGGACATTTACAAACATCACAATAAATGGGACATACATACAAAAACGGGACAGTCCCGTTCAAAACGGGATGTCTGGTCACGTTAGCAATACAAGAATGATATAACCGACGAAAGATATAAGATGACTAAGAATGTTTTTTACACTCTTGAATAAGAATGGAGTCGTTTTATATAGTATACCTTACAACTGCAAATAGTTCAATAATGAAATATATTTAATCGTATAGATTGAATAATCTATTTTTTACTATCTAAACAAATACATTTCATGTTTTATATATTCGTGCATCTTATTCACATATTCCTTATATTTTGTAAAATGCTACTAATTACAGTTATTACTTAAACATATGTGCCAGGCTCACGATTATGAACAATTTCACTATTCAGTTTTTACATTTAGGGGAAAACTTCGCTATTCACATTTAAACAATAATCGATATTTAACTCGATATCTTTATAATGTCATATGAAAACTGAGTAGTTATTAACTTATTACTTATTAATTTATTTTGTAGTATTGTGATTGTGAAAGGTTATCTATCCAGCCAAAACTTCAAAATAGGCATTATTTTATATTAAGTGAATTGATATTATAACAATGAATAAGTTGCCGAGAGTCATGTGCTGTAAGTTATATTAATCAATTGTTTTATTCCAGCTATTTCGTGAATCATGAAACATTACGTTTATTTCACCGACATTTTTGTACCACTGTATATTTGTTAGCATTTTTTATAAACTGAAAATAAAACCGTTATTTATCGTGGACAAGCAAAGATTGTACATCCTAACATTGGAATTTAATATGACCAATTAGCTGCTCTTACATAAAGTATAACATCAAACGTAATTAATTTCAGAGGCCAAAAGTTGGAATTACAAGCTTTCTTTCCACATCTTTCATCATGGAACAAAATGTAGATGTTGTCGACTTAGTGTCTACTCTATTGGATTCTGGTAAATATAAAGAAGCCCTCGCTGTACCTGTTGAAGAAAAATATACTACTTGCTTTAAAGACAATTGTTGGGAATTGATATCTGTGGTAACTAGTAAAATTCAAGATGATACAATGATAATAAAACCATCCTTATATGGAACATGTGAGGAATTATTATCACTCATAGTCCAAAAAGTAACACCAGAAGAAGCTCTCCTTGAATTCATAGAACAAATAGAAGTTGCTAAAAATGATGCACAATTTGGTATTTTACTAGAACCATTACAACAGCTGCTTCTTAAATTATTAGCTAAGAAAGGTAGATCATTAGAATGGTGCTTGAACTCTATTAGTACTTATGTTGAAAATATCCCAATACCAGAACATCAACTGGAAGAGAAAGAGAGATTGTTACTGGACAGTGACAATAATATTAGGCGTATTATTAAAATCTACTCTCTGTTATCACCATTTCTTAATCCTATTGTGAATGAAGTAGCAATGTTAGATACAAATCAAAGAACAAAGGAAATACTGGCTGCATTTCTAATAAGCCTTCTTGGTACACCATTAATTCATATAGATTTAGATCCAGATTCCAATGCAAATAGTGAAGTCAGATCATCTGCTTATACAATTTTACAGAATATTTGCTTATTGGTTAAAAATATATTTAAATTTTTAAACTATGTAGAACTTAGTTTTAAAGAAGCTGGAAAACAAAAATCAGCTAAAGTTTTTACAGAAGAGGAACTCTCACCTTATGAACATAAAGAGAAAATTAATATGACAACATTATCAGGCCTGTACTATGTTATGTTATCAGGGCACTTTTCAGTTCCAGATTTCGCCATACCATTAGTCTACTCTAGAATATATGTGGCAGATACTACACTACTTTGCGTTGTACATCTTTTAAGTTTTGTTCAATATGGTCCGCTTGCTAAGGGTATAGCTTTGTGTAAAAAAATATTAAGCACCGCCCCCAATGATAATAATCATAAGGTTTTATCAAATTCAGTGCATTATAGCTTATGTAAAAATTTAGTTAACATTTCTGTTTATTCAAATTATGATTACATACGTAAGGAGGCTGTTAAACTTATTGCAATTCATATTAACAAATTTGATTACAAGGGTCGATGTATGCTTATCAAATTCATCTTGGATACAGCTAACCATTCAGGTATAATAGGTTTTGCAATAACTTTGCTTAAGAATTCCATAGATAAAGCTTTTCAAGAGTCAGAGTTACCAGAATGCTTTACTGGCGTCCAACTTATTAGTATAATAAAAAAAGTTTGTTATTTACCTCATGGAGCTGAATCAGATTTAGTTGAATTAGCAGACCAAATAATAACTGCTTTGAATTTTCTAAGATATCTAGCATTGAAAGACACTTTAAACAAAACTGGAATTAGGGGTCATTTTGACATCATAGAAGATGATTACTTGAAAAAATTAAGAACTGGTTTAAATATGTCAAAAGCACATTATGAAGTAAAGTTGAGAGATATAGAGGATGCTAAAAGATCGCCCAGAAAACAAGTAGAAGTCACAATTAATGTTGGTGGAAATGTATTGGACAAAATACCTGTTGAGAATAAGAAACAAATCATACATTCTGCATTAAATGCCTTTCATTTGATAGAAGGCTTAGTTGCTCGTTTATCTGAGTGTATTGCTGTTAACAAAAGAAGTAACTTGTAATTAATTATGTGTATGTTAATTATTCTTAATAAAATTAATAAATATATTGCATCACTTGTTTTATTTTTCTTTCTTATTAATATTAAAATGACTTACAAGATTATAATTTTTTTAAAAAAAAAATTATATACGACCAACCATAATAATATAATTTTTCTTGTTGTAGCATTAAGAACAAATTGTAGATTAGTTATTCCAATAACAATCGTTCCTGTGAATAATGTCCAAAAGAATGTAAGAAAATATTGTCAAGAGCCGAAAAGTAAAGAAATTGTTTTGCAAACCATTACCACTGACCAAGAGGATAAACAATATGAAGAAGATGTGAAGAACCGTATTTTAAACAAAGCTTTAGAGTTTGTCTTAAAAAGTGGTTGGTCAATAGATGCCTTGGCACAAGGAGCGGAAGCCGCAGGTTACCCCGGTATCGCTCACGGATTATTTCCAAATGGAGGAGGGGATTTAGTGCATTATTTTAATATCACATGTAATGAAAGACTAGTGGATGAAATGAAAACCGTAAGTTGTAAAACATAGAAATGCATGATGAAAGAAATAAAATTCCTTTCGAATTGAAAGTTTCAATTACACAATACATATTTGTTGGAAGTTTGTCAGTTGGAAAGTTTGACTGTATATGTTGTAGATATTTTTTTTGTTGGTTCAATTAGATTAGATAATAATCAACACAGGAAAGAAAATAGACTACATAAAGAAGAATTGAATATTACTTTGATTGCTCATTGAAGCTTATAAGTGTTAAGTTGATATAAGTACTTTATATAAGTATATAATTCTTTTTTTAGCTTCACGCTGTATCCCGCACATAATAGGGTAAGGCAGAGGGAGCCTGAAGTAACCAATAAAAGAACAATGGAATAGAAGTAACCAATGCAAATGCAAGCGTTGAGGCACTTTCCTTCGAATTCGGGAGGTATTTCGTGTTGAGTGGTGGAATTCAATGCCACACTTTGCCTAGTTACAAAAGCAAGGAAATGATATCAAATCCACAACCTTGTGCACACCACACTGTACCACAACTGGCCTGATGATTCTCATAGTAATTTTCTTATGTTACGTGCACATACTTTATATTGTTGTTTTCTAGTGGCCAAGGGAAGATTTGAAAGGATCAAAAGTACCAGCTCAAGAAATCGAAAACGCAATAATGACAAGGCTTCTAATGATTGAGCCATACAAGTAAGACTATGGTTGAGATGATAATTTTAATGAATCATTTTATTCTATATTTTATAATATTGTTCTATATTTTAATTCAAGGAGCACATGGCCAAAAGCAATGGCAATACAAGCTCTTCCGAACAATGTTCCTAACTGTTTAGCAACACTACTTTCGCTTGTTGATGATATCTGCTATCATACAGGCGACCGAAGCGTAGACGTAAGAAATTTTATATTAAATAATATTATCAATGACAACAACCTTTCTTGGCAAAAATAGATAAAATATGTTTTTTTTTTCTTTTAGTTCAATTGGTATATTAGAAGAGTGGGCTTGGCTGGTATATATAAAGCATCAGAATTATTTTACCTCACTGATGCCTCACAAAACTGCACAGGAACTAGAAGTTTTGTTAAATCACGAATTAGAGATGCAGAATTGATTCAAATAGCTTTAAATATGAATCCAGTTGCAGTTGCACCGCAAACTTTAACTGCAGCTTTCGTCACGGTAATTAAAATCCCATCAAATAATAAATGTGAAATAAAAACCAAGTTAAATGTTAAATAATTTGTGTTTTCGACTTTATCGCCAAAAGAATGGGAGATCTATAAGGGATAGTGAGTTCACTCAGGATAAAATTCAATCTCTAAATTTTACTCGACAATTTTTGTTAAGCCAAATTTAGAGCTTTCAGATTTGGCTTAACATAAATTTAAAATTTTTGTTAAGCCAAATCCTGTGCAAACTCATGCCAGTTTATGAATCTCCCATTATGTTATCAGTAAAGTCAAGTACCACGCCTTACTTATTTACCACGATTTAACTTGGCTTCTTATTTCAGACACATAGCACGACTCCAGCTTTTTAAGCCGGGTTGTGTACCTTCCCATAACTTTTCCCATAAATGCATATTATTAAAGAATTAACATTTAAGTTGGTTTAAATGATTGAATATTATATGTTTATTATAACATTTGAGGCCAGTCGTGGCGCAGTGGCACAAAGTGTGACTGAAAACCGACTGGTGGTGGGTTCGATCCCCACTCGAGGAGATGAAATATTTACTTAAATTTATATTTCCATTTCTTCACTCTGGTGTCGAGGCAAAGCGCGGCGTTGAGTTCTGCCACTCAACACGCAATGCCTCTAAAATTCGGCAGAAAGTGGGGAATGGAGTGTCTTACACTAGGTTCCCTCTGCCTACCCTGCTGTGTGCGGGATATAGCGTGAAGCTAATTTAATTTAATTTTTAATTTATTATAACATATTTAATATATTCTTAACTGTATAATCATAAAGTAACCAATGCAAATTTTGTTACAGGCAAAAAACATGTTAGGTATGAACACAATGAAGTAACTATGACCAAGAGACAGTAGCATGAACAATAGTATTATTCTGCCATAGTTTAAATAATATATTTTTTCTTTTACATCTTCGTTTCATTTTAGCTATAAATAAAATATTAGCGATTTTAATCACAGTACAGTCATTTATTATATTGAAAATAGACTTTATATATAAAATTTATAAACATTTTACATAGTTATAAAGGATATGTCTTGCACAAATATAAAATGATTAACATACAAAAGGTGCACTACAAGTTTAAGGCACATTTATATATTTTTTTAATTGATTATATTTTTACAATATGGCTATGTAGTCACTACCGAGAGAGACATAAGCTATTAAATTTGGAGGAAGTGGTAAGTTGCTCCATAAATCTTCTGAAACTGTCTGCCTTATTACAAATCTGCATATCTTTTGTAATGAATCTAATCTTGCAAATCTGGAAAAAGACATTAACATTATTTTCTAAATAATATACAATACAGTTAGTATAAAAGTGTAAAGGAGGCTATTAGGGCCCAGTGGCAAAAGAGTGCTACTGTAAACACAATGGTTGTTGGTTTGATTTCTATTTAGAGTTGATTATTACATTTCCTTGCTGTACAAATGAGGCAAAGCACGGCATTGAGTTCTGCCACTCAACACTCAATGCTTGAAGAAATCAGTAGAAAGCGGGGACCAGAAATGTCTTAATGGGGAATTACACTCTATTACACTAGATTCCCAGGTTCACTCTGCCTATCCTACTAGGTGCTGGATACAGCATGAAGCTGAAAAATAAATAAAGATTAAGTAAAGAAAGTTGTATTTTTCATTTTACTATTCTTACCTGTTCAAAGGTCTTGCTAGTTTTACTGGCATTTCAAATAATTTTGATTTTACATCAACTGTAGCACAATGTTCTGATATTCTATTTGCTGGCACAAATGTTTCATTGTTTAATGAGAAAAGGCCATTTGCATGTCTTAAGCGAGCATGTAGAGTACGACCTACACAGCGAAATGAAACACATAAAATGTGTCTTGAATCATAAGAATCCCGAACTAGGAAAACATTGTCATGTTGCCCTGCTAGAAGCTCTTCTGCTTCACTCGATGTTATTCCACCCCAATACCAACCATGTCTTGAACAACAACAATTTATACATTAAAATAAAAAGTTAAAATAAATTTAAAGAATAGTTAAAAACATAAATTTTAATATAATATCACCTATAATGTATATAAGAGATTATATTGATGAAATTTAATATATTAAATATAATAAAAGGTCATAATATACCATATAAAAATATGTGTAAATAAAAAATTGTACAACTTACTTAGATAGTTGGCAGTATATGGCACAACTCTCAATAGAGGCATGCTGATGATGTCCTCGAAGAACAGAATGGCCATCAGAATGTTGACATTTCATATGTATATTTTCTAAATCAATATCTTTTTTTGATTCACTTTTTAAATGTATTATTTGTTTTTCAGAAGATGTTGATACATCAGTTCTTTTATTATAATTGCACAAATATTCTTCACTGGTATTCTTGTTACCAAAGTATCTCTGTAATGATCTAACACTACCAGTTATTAAAAGTTTATTTTTCCAAAATTTTACAAACTTATTAGTGTTGACAGGAGATTTTCTTTCAGGTAAAATTGCTGAGTTTACTAAGTTTGTATTGCTAAAATCTCTTTTAGTATCAATAGTTCTTTGCAAGTGTTTACATTCCATTGGCTTCAACCATTTTCTGAGACAGCCTGTCGCAAGCCATTTACGCCGATTGCAATGAGTACATCTTTCGTAATTTTTATTCATTTCTAAAAAGTTTATGTAACGAACTTTTAGTAAAATCTTATAAGTTTATGATAAACCAGAACTCCAATAGGTAGGGTAGGTACATAATAAGTATTTTATAACATGTAACAATATAATGTTAAATATAGATAAGACTTGTAGAAACTATATGCTAAATATACATAAACTAAAATCTGTGGTGCATGGATAAATTTACCACAGATGAAAGTAATTATTGAAGATGAAAACTACCAGTTCAACGCAGGTATATTTGTTTTTCGCAGTTTATTGTTTAGATTTCCGTCAAAGATTATTTTATTATATCTGGGACAGATAAATTATGACTTTGACTATGACATACCGTCCACAGATTGTATTTAGTAAAATAAATACATTAAATTAGCTTCACGTTGTATCCCGCACACTGCAGGGGTAGGAAGAGGGAACCTAATGTTAAGACACTCCGTTCCACACTTTCTGCCGAATTCTGGAGGCATCGTGCGTAGAGTAGCAGAACTCAATGCCGCGCTTTCGCCTCGACACCAGAGCGAAGAAATGGAAATATAAATTTAAGTAAATATTTCATCTCCTCGAGTTGGGATCGAACCCATAAGTATGGGTATACAAGTGTATTTGGTAATTGTAATTATTTTATCGTAATTTATATTGCGCAACAAGTTTTGCTGACAATGATGTCGCTACCAATTATGTATTTGTATTAAAACATATGGAAATTTTATCAAAAACTCATTCAAAGTACATAAAATGAGCTGGTTACAAAATTTGTTCTAACCGTCAATATAAGTTTACATATATTATCAATCACTAAAACATTTATAATGTTTACATTATAGTAGTACATAAAAATATCAATGACGATTCATGTCCTAAACTTAGGAGAATGTAACTTAAGACTCATCTCTGCGTTGCTAAAGCTTCCGTAGTGCACCGTCGATGAATAAAGCTCTGTATGCTAACATTTTAATAATCCAAAATATTGTGCCAATATTTAAAACAAAAACTTGGGAGGTCAATGACATTATTTTTATGAACTACTTTTACGATCCATATTTGTCGAGCTATACCAAATTTAGAAGCACATTTTATTTTTAAAAACTTTAAGTATAAACTTATTTAATTGAAAGTGGTAAAAAAAAATATTTGGAATACTTTGAATGTTTTTTAGTGCATATTCTACTAATAAATTTTTGGAAGCTTTTCTTAAAGTATATTAGTGTAAATATTTAATGATTAAACTTGTCAAGACATGTATTTTATTTATTTAAGGATTTAAGACCTTATTTATCTTCCTAAAATAATTTACTATTTACAAGTAAACATGAGGAACTTGTAATTTGCTCTTTTTGGATAACTGCTATGTATGGTACAGTATGTAATATCTATGCTCTACACCGTAACATAATTGAAAGGTCGTAGTTCGTACTTGCAGAATTTTTATTCTGTGATGTGGAGTGTATGGTGATTGGTGTTGTGAATTTTAGTCAATACTAAAATTATAAGTTAATAAATTGAAATGTATTTTTCTTTCCTTAAATTATATATCTTAAGTTTAACTTAAGTTATTTGTAATATTTACTCATAGTTTTACTAACGATTATGGGTGTTGTTAGTTATAAGAAAATATATTTTTTGTTAAAGTGATGACATTAAAGAAAATAGCGAAAATGTCAACAAAATCCCAAATATCTAATGAATTAAGCGGTTTGTATATTTATAAAATCATATATTTCAGGTGGTACATTAGTATCAAAAATATGTTTACAAATATGTCGCGGTATCACTATCACATACTAAATGTTATTTTAATCGTATCTTTATTTGTTTTAGAGAGCATCGGCAATGTTTTAGGAAAAAATGTTAAAATTCTTTATAAATCGCTTATTCGAATGGAATCAAGAGGTGATAAAGTGGATAATCGTGTATTGGTAAGTTAATTAAAATTTAAATATATAAAAATAATTACGTAAACATTAAAAATCTTATCTTACACTCTAATCAAGATAATTTTTGTGATACTGTTATGTAAAAAATGGAAAATGTGTTTATTTACTAATGTGGTTACTCTACCGTATCATAATACTAGTAACTCACGTTAACACACGTTAATATAATATTTACACATTTTTATTGCTGTATTTTTATTATATATAAAAATTGTATAAAATAGTAATACACAATGCTCCATGATAAATTCTAACCAGTGTAACTGATCAATTTTCTGGACAATAGCATGAGTCACTAAGGTGTGTCTCATATCTATGTACCAGTTGTTTGTATGTGTAGTCCCTATGGAGCTTACACCCACAATGCAGAACTGTTGCTATTTTAGGATACTTGGTTTTAACTATAAGTTTTATATACAAATGTGTATATTTAAATAAAGTTTTGTATAAGCATCTTAGTTGTATAATATCTTCATCATAAATAATTTTAAATTTCAAAGCTCAATAGAAAACATGATATTTTTTATTATTGCATCATATAAAATCTTCCTGTATGAATTAGTATAAATGTAATTTCATTGATTTTTAAAGCATTCAAATACAATTATGTCATTTAATGTAAAACAATGTTAATGCTGTAAACTAATACAGTGAAATCTTACTAATCAAGAACTACTGAGAAACTGTGAATAATTTTGATATGACTTATTTAAGAAAAAAATGTGCACAGACATATGCAATTTTTACGAAAGCCTGAAGCCTAAATTATCTACTTATCATAATAGAATATTATAATAATGAGATTACAAAAGTTTATAGAAAATACAGTATAAAATATTTTTTTGTAACTGTCACACATCTGTTTATTGATTAAGCTAGGTACCTTTAAAATAATCCTTGAGATCTGTTGTTGAAAGAAATCGTTTTTGTTACAATACTTTTTATTGCATATTTAGAAAAGTTTAATTTATTAAATGTGAGATTATATTGCTCTACAAGAATAAATTAATTTTATATTTGAATATTGTTATTATACATTGCACACCAATTTATACTCCATTTTATTTTCAGGTTGTAACTTCATTTAGGGTTTTCATTACAACTACGAAAGTACCAACCAGAGTGAGTATTCATTAATTATATTTACTACAAGTAAATTTACAATACAGATAACCTAATGATATTGATATTATTAACATATTTTTTAATATGACTAATATCAGATAATTTTTGATGAGATTTATAAATAAATGATTAGAATATTTTATTTGAATTACAAGTATAAAATCGAAATATCATTTTTATAATGGGGCTGAATAAAAACTTATGTAACTATGAAAAATACTTTTGTTCACATAATAAAATAATGTAAAAATAATACAGCAACAACTTCGTTCATATCAAATCAACCTTTTGCTAGCAATTTCAAGTAAAAAAATCTTATTAATTTTTAATCCTTAGGTTGAAAGCAAAATGTTACTTAAAAAGAAGCTCTATCTGAAATTGTCATCCATAACTGAAAAACTTACAAAAAATAAAAAAAAAATGTTTTGTGTTCTATTACTTTGATCTTAACCTATAATAAATTTTTCTGTATATATTCTATGTGCAGACAGCGATCAGTTACGTTTTAATTATATGTATAGATTATTCTCAATTATGTATCATTAGAGGCCGGTCATGGCGCAGGGGCACAAAATGTGACTGTAAAAACGACTGGTTGTGGGTTCGATCCCTACTCGAGGAGATGAAATATTTAACACGACATCTTAACACTACATTCCTTCTTCTTACCCTGCTGTGTGCGGGATACAAGGTGAAGCTGATTTAAGTATCATTATACTTACCATAAATTTTATACTGTAAATATAATAATATAATCCTTCCTTCCTAAAATAAACACCAAGAAATGAACATGCAAACAAATCCAGTCATAGGAATACGAAAGAATGGCCACAACACCTATTATTCTATTAAAACAATAAGATGTTTATATCATATTTTATATTGTAATCGTTGTGTGCACAGATTGACAATGGATTCCATTTAATGGAAATAGAGGCGTTAGAGAGCAAGAAGGCGAATCATCTGTCTATAACGCTGATACACGAACACAAACCGGTGTCGATTCTTATAGGTAAGAGATTAATTGACTATTGTTTGTTAATTAAGACCCATATCTGTGACATGCAATTGATAATGGCGGTTTTTATTTTAAATATCTATTTAAAATTGTGTTTGGTTAATGTTGATCCTTTATAAGATTTTTTTACATTTCTATATAACGCTTAAAAATAAAGCTAAACTCTATGCCGCGCTTCGCCTCGTTGCACTAGCGAGGATGATTTTTTTTTTAATTTCTCGAGTGGATCGAACCTAAAATCTATTGAATATTCAATCGTACGCTTGTGCTCATATGCCGCAGCTGATCTCTACTTTATATTTTAAAGATGATTTATCCAATTCTGTTGATATTACGTTCCAAATTAATAGATATCTATCCATTAATAATGACTTTTCGAAACTTATCCTATATAAGTAAATATTTAAACTGGCTTTTTTCATTTACCTTTTCTTTTTATAGCAGCTCTGGTACTATAATATACTCGAACCAAAACTACTTTTGCCTATACATGTAAGGTACTTTTTTAACTAGCATAAATTAAGAGCGGTTAGGACCGTGCATATTTAATAAACCCTACTATAAACTCTGAATCATCATGCGGTGGATGTTGATAAACTTTTTTTGCTTATATTCTATAATATAAGCTTGTATTATATTATAGTATTTTATTGTGACGTAACGGATGAAAGTTAAAAAAAAACGAAAACAACGTACGCAACAGCATACTTAAATAACTATTACATATCGTATTTCAGGTGAGGAAGGCTCTTCGGAAGGCGTTATAAATGCTATTCACGCTTTGATAGCCGCGTTCGACGACTTGTTTCCTAATGTGCCCATGGAGGACATCGTTTTAAAGGTTTGCCCAATATTATTATATGTGTATTGGGTGGGCATATATTATAATTTCTAAAATTTTTTAACAGTTTAGTTTCAATTAGCTGTGGTAATTTTAATTTGCTTAATTAGTTCGTTAACTCCGCTTCCATCGCGATTATTTTAATTAATATTAATTATACCATACTTACAGTATGTTTGCTGTACTTTATGCTGTTTGGTTTACAATAAAAATATAAGTGTACAAAAACAACAAGTTATTCTTTATTAGCATTTTTGATATAAGGCACTTTAAAAAAATACTAAATCAAATCAGCTTCACGCTGTATCCCGCACGCAGCAGGATAGGCAGAGGAAACCTAGTGTTAAGACTCTCCGTTCCCCACTTTCCGCCGAATTCTTGAGGCATTGCGTGCTGAGTGGCGGAACTCAACGCCGCGCTTTGCCTCGACACCAAAGCGAAAAAATGAAAATATAAATGTAAATAAATATTTCTCTTCCACGAGTGGGGATTGAACCCACAACCAGTCGATTTTACAATCAGATTTTGTGCCTCTGTGCCACGACCGCACTCAATATTAAAAGCTGAAAAAATAAATCATTATTTTATCTAATTATGTTGACAATGATCACATAATTTCAAAACAGTATTGAATTAAAACATCATATGAAAGTGTTACAATATTGTTTGTATATCTTATACAAACAATATGATGTTGTTGAAAGTATTACTGTAAATACTTTCAACTTTCGCGCCTATTCGAGAATGATATAAAAAGTAAGTATGTATTATTAAGTTTTATATAATCAAGAATTTTGGTTTTCGTAATAGTGAATTATGTAAACCCATAACAAAGTATATGTAATGATGACGTTATTGATTCAAAATATCGACAAAATTTTGCAATGGGAAACATGCGTGCTGTTTCACTTCATTAATTTAGATGAAATATTTGGCGTGAGCTACATGAAAAATTGTAAATTCTTTTGAAATCCTGTTCCTTACTTACCAATTATTACTAGCACCGTTATTTAATGAGGCTTTAAATTTTTAAACTTCACAATTTCGACATCATTTCATTTATTGTATAAAAATCGTTTTATGCCAATTTCAGGTAAATCTACCTTTTCCATTGCAACACGTCAGTGGTACGAGAAAACATTCAACATGTGGTGATTTTTCCAATCAATACGCTGCTATGTGTGATCTTTGTCAAACTCCTTTTAGGTGAGATTGATTTTTCATAGCAAAAACTTTTATATTGATAAATTTTGTTTATTTTTAAAATGTATAAATCTAGAGTTGTTACAAGTATTTTCACGAACTAGATTTTTACGATCACCAGAACTAGATTTAGTGAGAAAAAATTACACAATAAGAATAAACTATAATTTACACGCGATGTATTATTTAAAATGTGGAGGAAGCGATTACTTAAAACTTGGAGAAAAGTAAGTTCCACCAGTTAACACACAGCCTTAGGTTCTGAGGGAGTTGAGAATGGAGTATCTGCAGTAGATTCTCTCTTCCCACCCACTCTGTTGTGCATGGTAAAACGTGTTTAAAAAAAATTGTATCTATATTGAAATGGTAATAAACAATATCCATTTTGAAACGCAACATTTAAAACGATAATATTGCCGAATCGTCATATTCAATCAAATTCATATTAACAGTAACCGGTAATACCCTAGAAATTATTATGAATCATACTTCAAATTAATCTTTATTTAAAATTCGTTATACACATTATCATATCCAAAATTTCAATTTGAATAAGATAACATGTAAGCTGATATACATGTGTGTGTATATTTAGAACAGATAATATTAATAATTATTTTAATATCCATATCGTTATATTGAAATTTAGGCAAATCTGATACACAACTTGAATCTGATCATCAATCTATTGGCTATTGGATGTTGTATGGTCGGAATGTATGGTCGATTAGATTTAGCTGCCATAAAATTAAGTTTTCTGAACGTTTGTACATTGTGAAATCAGGGAGAAAATAATCAAAAATGAGAAAAAATTAGAAAATGAAGTCATACATCTCTATCTAGAGGTTATGCAAAGAATAAATTCTATACACTGTTTCTAACAAGAATGGGGATATTGTCTTTTTAAATTTTTTTATAGCGATCCGTTTATTACTTGCTTATTATCAAATCCACAAAAGTATTAGTACATTTTTTTGGACTCCAACATGGCATGTAGAGGATATCTATAGACTATATCTATATATACTTAGATATAACAAAATCATAATGGATCGACCTAGTGTTAATTTCTCCACTTTTCGCGGAATTCAGGCGGCACTGTGTGTTGATTGGCGTAACTCGACGCCACGCTTTATTTACCTCGTTACTAGAGCGAAGAAATAAAAATATTAAATATTTTGTTTCTTCGAATAGAAATCGAACCCACTCCCGCAACCTCTACCGTTTACAGTTGCACGCTTGTGCACCTGTAATACGGCTGATCTCAGTTATTGAAATATATTCGTTATATATAAGTATATTAGTATATAAGTTTATTAAATGTATGTAAAAAAAAGTGACAAAACGCGAGTCGGACTTTCCCACCAAGGGATTTGTATCAATATGACCAATGATACATGTAGATTTTCAAACAAATTCCGATTTCTTAAAAATCCAGTTTAAAACATTACCAGATTACAACAAAAGTGTCTTACTTAACACGATATACAGCGTAAAGCTAAAACATATTTTCAATAATATTTAACACGAGTGTTGCTTTGTGCAAGCGTGAATGAATTTCCTAGCGTCAAAAAAAAGGTTGAAATTTTTTATATTAGGCACTTACCCTTTTTGGATGAACGATATACTATATACATATTTATGGTATAAAATATTATATATAGTAAGGGTATGTAGTGATAACTTATTTTGTTCTAAATTTGTTTATGTTGCTGATGACGTTCTAAATTGGAATGGTTTTCCACAGAGCTGAAGTGGCGTGGGATATAGATACGATATACTTGGCGCATGACATCAGGATGCTACATTTGAAAGACTTTGACCACCTGGATCAGAGGTATAGTAAGATAAAAAAAATTGGTTCTTTACAAAATTAAATATTTAATTATTTACACTGCTGTAATTAAATTTATATGTTAATGGTAATTATTGAGATGTGTTGTTTTCAATGACGCTGAGATCATTTAAATATATACATTTGTGGTAAACGACACATCACCTTACTGTAAATGCGACAGTTAAAGGTTCGATTAACACCTCAAAATATGAATTACATGAGACGACGAAATATCTTCTGCTGCAAGTAGGGCAATGTTTGTTCGGTTGCAGAGACCTAATCCCTCTGGTGATGGCGCTGCAGCACAACACGTGGTTCGAGGGCGTGTGCGGGGACGGCGTGCGCGTGGGCGGCGAGGCGTGGGAGGCGGTGGCGCGCCTGCTGCGCCAGGCCGCGCCGCCGCCGCGCCGCCTGTCGTGGCGCGCCGCCGCGCTGCGCCACGACCACGCCACGCGCCTGGGCCACGCGCTGGCCCGCGCGCGCGCGCCGCCCGCCATGCACACCGTCGACCTCTCGCAGAACCACATCGAGGACAAAGGTGCTTCTTGTGTTCTATATATGTCATTAGAAAACATTTTAATTATCTTTACATTTAAATGAAAAGAAAAACAAAGATTAGGAAATTAAAAAATCCCCGTATCTCTCCGAATATTATATGTACACAATTATGTAATATAAAATTTTGTAAATCCTTTAAGTAAAGAGCATTGTATTGCATACTGATCACTCAATGAATATTGTACATAATACCACACTGATTGGTAACCAGGTGCAATAAGCGTCCTGACGGGCCTCAGCAACAACCCGGAGGGGCTGCGGCACCTCGCGCTGTCGCAGTGCGGCCTCACCGGCAAGAGCGTGCTGCACCTCGCCATCATGCTCAACGACACCTCGTGCCACCTGTCCACGCTGTCGCACCTCGACCTGTCGCATAACAATCTGAAGGACGATGTACATGTAAGTTACAGAACCATTTAAAAAGTTATATTGGCCATATTTTAATTTACAAACACATTTTTGAAAACATAAAGGAATTCTGAACACTTGGCTTGCCACTCCATTCCCCACTTTCTACCGAAATCTGAAGGCATTGCGTGTTGAGTGGCGGAACTCAACGCCGCGCTTTGCCTCGGCACCAAAGCGAAGAAATTTAACTAAATATTTCATATCCTCGAGTGGACATCGAACTCACAATCAATTTTGTAGTCACACTTTGTGCCTATGTGCCACTACTGGCCTCTTAAATATATAAAAGTATTATGATAAATATTTTTCTGATTTGAGCTCATAACCAGCGTGTGTACAAGTAAAATATGTGTCAACTATAGAGCAATATCAATATAATTAATATAAAAAAATATACATTCTGTGGTATGATAAAAATATTAGAATCATAGGATTGTAATATTTTTATATTATAAAAAATATTGATATATTTTTTTTGTCGAACCGACGCATAAAGTTAAAGAAGACATAGACATACACATTCTAAAGCGTAAACTTATAGTTATATAACAATTCAATTTTGTTTTATTATATTATTGAGGCCAGTCGTGGCGCAGCGGCACGAAGTGTGACTGTAAAACCGACTGGTTGTGGGTTCGATCCCCACTCGAGGAGATGAAATATTTACTTAAATTTATATTTCTATTTTCTTCGCTCTGGTGTCGAGGTTAAGCGCGGCGTTGAGTTCTGCCACTCAACACGCAATACCTCCAGAATTCGGCAGAAAGTGGGGAACGGGGTGTCTTAACACTAGGCTCCCTCTGGCTACCCTGCTGTGTGCGGGATACAGCGTGAAGCTGATTTATGATTTATTTTATAAGTTACTTTTCTAATTTAATTTTCAATATCGAATTAATTACATACATATATACGACCATGAGGCCAGTCGTGACGCAGTGGCACAGATGTGTGACTACAAAAGCGCCTAATTATGGGTTGAGGAAAAGAAATATTTATTGAAATTTATATTTTTATTTCTTCGCTCTAGTGTTGAGCCCCCACCATTCGGTGGAAAATGGGGAACGGAGTGTCTTAACACTAGGTGTGCTCTATGCGGTAACTCTCTACCCTGCTGTATGCGGGATACAGCGTAAAACTGATTTAATATACGATTTTCTTAAATTGTTACAGAACCTATATAATTTTCTTGCACAACCCAATGTGTTGACACATCTTAATTTGGTTAACACAGAAACAACTCTTGAAAACGTAAGTACATAAGTAAATCATAAATATTATTATTTAGTGATCCGCTCGCAGTTTCACTTGCTTGAACTAATTAAAAACAATTTTCAAAATCAAAATACCTATATTCATATATTTTTTATATAAATTTTATGTACAGGCTTGCTAATTCACTTGAATATTCTGAAAGTAGGTTAACACTGTCACTGTCACTTTGTATGATAGCAGTCAAGGATTATGATGATTGACAAAACGATTTTTATATGGCTCAAGTCCATTTATAAGTGATCCAAATTATTATTATTATAGCTACGATACGATCTTCCGAATTGGCACAATGACCGGATAGAGACCATTATCTGTCATGTTTAAATATTGCATAAGTGCCAGTGGCGCAAGGGCTAAAACGTGCTACTCTAAACGTGACAGGTTGTGGGTTCGATTCCTACTCTGCTATGTAATTAAAGCCTTGTCTCCCAATGCCCTGCTGAATCTAAGGAAGTTAAATTTTTAAGGTATAATTATATGTAAGTACATTATGAGGGACTTGTAATGTTTTGTAATATTATTAAGTTATTATTTTTAAAGTGTATATTATACGTGTTTTGAGGAATCAATAGATAAAAAAAGGCATTGTTAGACTTCGGGAAAAAATTTCAGTTTGAATCTAATAAAATTCGAATTGGTGTTTATTCTAGTAGGTTTTTGTTTGATGAGGCTCAGAGGCCGTGCGCTACTTTCCAATGCGGTGTCGGCAGATGTGGGGCGCGCTGCTGCGCGGGTGCGCGGCGCGGCTGGCCACGCTGCTGGTGGGGCGCAACCCGTGGGGCGCGGGGCGGCGCGCGCGCGACCCGCCGCCCTCCTTCCGCCAGTTCTTCACGGCCGCGCTCGCGCTCGCCGACCTCGACTTCTCCTACTGCAAGATGCCGCCCGACGCGCTCAAGTGCGTACAATGGAGTTGATATAGTGTCTGTTGTACTAAATATCCTTAATGGCCACTTGACTAATAATTGTGGCTCGGATCCTTGCTAAAGAAAATCATTATGTATTTAGGTTTACCTTTCTCCGTTTCAGTAAAACAAAGCATGGTTTTTAATTCTTTCAATCGACACGTAAATTTTAAAAAATTATAGCAATGTTGGAAAAAGTATGTCTTAACAATAGTTCTCGAAAAAGCGTGAAATCGAAATAATAATTAAAATATTTCCAAATGCTGTCAATGTACAGGAGCCTTCTTCTGGGACTGGCGTGCAACGAGAGTGCAGCAGGGGTGAAACTAAATCTAGCAGGCGTACTGGCGTCATCGCAAGCGGCACATGTTCTGGAATCCTGCATCCATGGTGTGAGATGTCTGCAGTCACTGGATTTATCCGATAACAGTCAGTATATGTATACTTATACACAAATATTATGTTAATTAAAATGCGTAATTATGGTAAATAATCGTGTGAAATTATTTGTTAAATAAAATAAATTTTAAATAAGATTTTTAATTAGATTTTGAAATAAATCAAATTAGATTTTAAATAAAAAAAAATCATGCTAGCGCTCTCGTCGTATCTTATTAAACTAGTTTTAATTTGTAATAATATATTTATATGTATTATAGTGATATTTTTAATTTGTATAATATATTTATTATAACTCAAATAAATTATGTATATTATAATTTACAAAATATCATACTAATGTCAACAGGTATGGAATTTGAATTATCTGGTATAGTGCGAGCAATAGGAAAAAATCATTCTATAACACAGCTGTCGTTAAGCAAACTAACAGGCAAAAGGTCGTATGCGCCACCGTTAATACAGGTAAAATATTATTGATTATATTTTATAAGTTTTAAATGTTCAGACACCCTTCCACTTTTCGCCCAATTTTGGAGACATTGCGTGTCGAGTGGCGGAACTTAACGCCGTACTATGTCTTGTTACTTGAGTTAGCACATGTGAAATAATTTATGCCACTGAGTGGGAATCCGCTGACTGACTGCGGTTAAGAAAATCTTTAAATAATAAATGTTCATAAAAGAATGTTTTGTTTTACAGGCGTTAGTGCATGTGCTTCAGGAACCCGATACAGCGTTAACTACTTTGGATCTCAGTGATTGTAAGCTTAAGGTAAAGTTAAAGAAAGATATTATATATTTTTATATATTAGTATGGAATGACATTAATAAATACTACAGTATAGTCGACGAGTCGTGGCAGCTTAAAAATGGGGGCTTCTGAAAAAGTGGTATATGTCCGCAGAGCGACCTGTACGGGCTGCTGAACGCGCTGGGCGGCGCGCGGCGCCTGCGCGTGCTGGACGTGGGCGGCAACCTGGCGGGCGACGCGGGCGCGCGCCTGCTCGCCAAGGCGCTGCAGTGCAACTGCACGCTGCACACGCTCTACATCGACCGCAACGCTTTTAGCTTACAAGGTGAGGATAGTGGAAGGTATAAGGTATAACAAGTGGTCATAAAATAAAGATGACCACTGCGTTTATCTTTAATGGTATTTTTAAATTGTATTGCACAATGCCTTTCGTTGTTGTCATTGTTGCATTGCGGATCATCCCTTTGACAACATCGTCTTCGCTACCGCTGTAGTAGGAGCAGCTGTAAGTGTGTCGAGCTTTAAGTAATTAAGATCTTTGTTATAATACATTTTTATTATTCATATTTATTTATATAAGTATATATTATAATAAATATTAAAAGTGTGTGAGGTCTCATATTTTATTTATGGTCTGCCACTTCTTCACGTCTGAAAAGCGTCGTTCACCCCTATCGAGCAGTATGATCAATTTGTTCTTTGACCACACTACTCGACAGTTTATGCCTCCGTATATTTTTCATCTTACTGTCATTCTTTTAGTGTTTTGAGGCTGTCGTGGTGGTACACTGTCTGATTGTGAACGTAATGTTAATGAATTAGATTCTTATTTGGGTGAATGAATTATTTTCTTTCTTCGCTTCGGTAAGAAAGCCAAATCAAATTGGGTAGAAAGCGAAGGTCAGAGGTGTCTTGACACACGTGTAGAAAATATTTGGGATACAACTTGAAAATATTTTAATGCTGTAAATATGATAACTAAATTCTTATTCAATAAATTGAAATCATAAGAAAGTAAGCAAGAAATATAAATATTTGCAGACTTATATGTACAAGAAAAACGATTATTAAGCAGACCTATATGTAGATGTATTGTAATAATGATTGACATATTTTTAAAACAAAATTTCTTATCACTATATAAATATTTTGGCAATTTGAACAGTAAATGATACACTAACAACGAACAAATATATATTTGCGCGGCGCAGGCCTAACGGACATCGCGACGGCGCTGCGCCGCTCGGTGTCGGTGCGGCGCGTGGAGTTCCCCGGCTGCGACGCGGCGGCGGGCGGGCGCGGCGCCTCCGAGCGCGTCGCGGCGCTGTGGCGCGACCTGCACGAGAGGTGACGCGCCTCCTGACGCTTTCTATGTTGTCAATAAAAAATTAAAAAAGTATCTTAAACACGTTGTATATTCCGCATACATCTACTTTCCGTCGAATTTTAGAAGAATTCCTGTTCCAGTTCCAATCACTCAACGCAATGCCTCCAGAATTCGGTGGAAAATGGAGAACGGAGTGTCTTAATACTAGGTTCTTTCTGCTTACCTTGTTGTGTGCGGGATACAGCGTGACGCTAATTTTTTGTTTTTCGGTGATAAAACCAAGTGATAAGTAATGTGACAAGCGGGTGCAGGCTAGCCAGCAACAACGCGGTGGGGCAGGGCGGGCGCGTGCGCGCGCTGGCGCTGGAGCGCGCGTGGGCGGGCGGCGAGGCGGCGGCGGCGCTGGCGGCGCAGGCGGCGGCCGCGCTGCCCCCGCCGCCGCTGCCCGCCGCCACCGAGCGCGCCGCCGCCGCCGCGCACCACCTCCTGCACCAGTACCTGCAGGTAGGCCCCACTTTGCTGGAGTACATACATGTCGAACATATTTTTTGTAGCAGAATACAAAGTACTAATATTATTGATTTTCTACTAATCTACATAGGTTTTATATGAAAGCTAGGAGATATTTTATTTAATAAATTAATATACTTGTAGAGATGCAGCGAGGTGTTCGCGGCTATGGGCGGCAACGGTAGCGGCGAACTGGTGACGTTACAAGCAGTACGTGACGCCATGGCACCCTGTAATATCACGCTGCAGGATTTGCTTAAGTAAAACTTTTATTTATTTTTACCCTTTTTAATATAAAATGAAATAACACATATACCAAAATATTTAAGAAAATATATAAAAATTTTGACATAACAGGCACTAGTTCCAGTCCTGCTACGTCAACCTTTTACTTACCGTCGAAACATCTGACATTCAAATTTATTTCTATTATAATGTACTAACAAAGATAATTTTCGATTACATACACTTTTTATTAGTACAAAAGAGAATTACTGACACGCTTGTTACAATTTATTTAATTAAATTTTGCTATTTGCATTACTGTAGACAGTAATGCAAACAGCAAACTTCTTCTTCTTCTCTTCTTCTTTTTACAAATTTCAACTACTAAGATAGATAGAAAGAAGGAGAGAGGGAATGCTATTTATTAAATATTTTAAACTTTATAGTGTATTTCACATTAAGGAAAAAGTATATACATTTTTTATTTTTTATAAATGTAACACTCTGTATATTCTGTATTATTGTGTGTACTAATAATAAAAGCAGAATCTATTTTTTTCCCGCATATAGCGGAGTAGGCAAACGGAATTTAGTGTTAAGACACTTCACTCTACACGCAATTTTTCGAAAGCTTCGAGAATATAAATAATGAAAGTGAAAATAATTTAAATATAATCACCACATTTACTATCAGTTGCTGTTTCACAATAACCTCAGTTATTAGTTTAGTTACTTTATATTTAGTATTTTTATAATATTAGAAATAATATTATAAAAATACTAATAATATTATAATAATATTAAGTTCCACAATAAAATATTCATATAATAATTTAAAATTTCAGTGAAGCAGTAGAGCGGCTAGCGTTATTAGCGTGCGAGAGCGTGGAGAGCGCCGACACCGATAGAGGGCCCATCGCCGACCCCGACATGCCCGACTTACTATCGCCTATATCACATTCTGGGGTGAATTACTTTTTATTGTACTTACTATCCGCTATATTTGAATTGCATTTGCATATACAAAATTATGAATTATCAATTTTTTCACAATTTTGGCGCCAAAATCAAATTAACATTATTCTCATGTTAAGCTCTAAACGTAAAAATATAAATTTCAATTATAGTTAAAAGATATTTGCGTTTTTTTTAAATTATGCTTGCACAGTGCTTATTTCTTGCTTCACGTGTTTGCTTGCCGTAAGCTTATTCGTCTTTTCTTTCTGTTAAAATTAATAAATTACTCGATTTTCATGCAACCACAGAAATTGGATTATTTAAATTTGGTAAGGATATATTATTGGATATACTTATGTTTTTCGTGTGGCGCAATACTACAATGTTAAAAAAACGAAACGACTATAATATATATTTTTATTAAATAAATTAGTTCACATTCTACATTACATCTACACAGAAATGTATTTTCTTATATTATAAACAAATTGAAAACCAGGTCATAATATAACGTTAATAAGACAAAACATGGCGTTGAGATCCGCTATTCAACACGCAACAAATCTCAAAGACGGGCGATATGTAGAGAACGGAGTGTTATAACTTTCCCTCTGCCTTGTCGTGATGCTAACAAAAAAAAAATCATGATAAAAAAAATTACATTACACGAATTGTATAATCACTCCTCTTCTGTCAGATGCACTTGTTAATTTTGTGACGTTACATATTTGACCGTTTTAAACCAAGGAGTCATTAAATTAAACAGCACTTCCGATATTACGCTAGTATATTATATTTGGGCACGTGACGTCACAACACCCCTTCTTCCACCCTCTACCCCGACGGCCCTTAACTCGGTGTCCCGGCTTGCAGGCGACGCCTCTGGGCTGTCGTCGCCGCGAGCGCGGGCGGCGCGTGCGCCCCAAGTCGGTGGCGGAGCAGCAACAGTGCAGCAGCAATGAGATGCTGTCGCTGCCGCCTCTGCACGCGGAGGCCGCCGACGCACTGGCCGACCTGCCCGCGCACACGCTGCGACATCTTGTTAAGGGTACTATACTAGTCTATTTGGATGTGTTTTGAATTGAAAAATATTTTTTAATTTGTATATAAAAGTGTTTTTATACAATTTAATAGGTTTAAAACTTTGACTAGAAGTGGAAATATACAGGTTAAAAATATAAAATGAAACCAAATAATCGATTTTATTTTTATTCTACAGGTAGACCACGAAGAGTGAAGACAAGAGCGCCGTCGCGTCCAGTTACCGATCAGTCACAAGATATAGATGAAGGTACGTAACAATAACTTAAATACATTATGATTTAAAATTATAAAAATAATATAACCAATAAAAACAGTTTCTTATTTTTTTTAAATAACGAATGTTTGTTGGACATAAAAAAAATCACATAGTCTTTTATTTTATAGGGCTGGACGAGTTCTGGCGCACGTGCCGCACGCCGCCGGGCAGCGAGGAGGCGTCGCTGTCGGCGCGCACGCCGCTGACCTCGCGCTCGCTGCACTCGCTGTCGTCGCTGTCCGCCTCGCCCGCCTCGCCCTCGCCGCTGCGCCACTCGCCCACGCTGCGCCGCGACGACACCATGTACGTCACACGCGCCTACTAATGTTCTACTACTCGGCACCCAATCGCTCACAATATCAATATCCATTTTTCATATTACAGGTACAGTGTAACATCAGGAGAGAGTACTCCGGTGCTTTTAGAGTGTGGTAAGTTATAAGTTGTTTTATTGTTATATTGAACAATAATCTGAAATATTATTAATATTTCTTGTTTTATTACAGACTTCGTTTAATGTGATCAACCAAGACATATATATTTTTGTGCATTTTTTTTTAACATTCTATCTATTAACGTTATAACAGAAGTATCGCGATGCAAGTCTTCCGATAATGTGGGAACTAAAACCGCACCCGCCACGCCGCCGCCATCTCGGTCGTCGGACAACGTTAACACTATGGGTAATTATATTTATTTCCTTTAATTGTTCATAATTAAACACTAAGTAATATGAGTACCGGCACAAGATTTTGAATAGATTTTGATTTTTTTAATTTATATGTGTTTACTTTTTCAACATACAAACTTTCTTTCATATTACTAAATTTAGTATACACGCACACACAATTGCACATTAAGTTTGCTCACTAGTTTGTGTTAGCTCGAATTGTGTAAGTTAATATTAGCATTAAATTTTTTGTTAACAAAAATGTTGTTGAGGTAAGTCGTGACGCAGAAACGCAAGCATGTGACTGTAAACGGATTAAGTCGTGGATTCGATTTCCACTCGAGAAAATGAAATATTAAATATTTATAAATTTACGCTCTAATTTCGAGGCAAAGCGCGGTGTTGAGTTCCGTCACTTAACGCAGAACGCCTCCAAAATTCGGCGGTAAGTTGGGAGCGGAGTGTCTTAACACAAGACTCTGTCTATCCCGAGATATTTTAACGTGAAACTGTTACTAATTTCTAATTCTCTTAGGCAAAAATTTGCACGACAATAAATTTAATAAATTTAAACAAAGTATCAAAAAGGATATTGAAATATAAATAATAATGACTATAATGATCATGTCTTATGCCGGTATTTATAAGGTTGTGATTGTGTTGTAAGTGTGAATATGCCAGGAGTGATTGCTCAACCACTGCTGTGTGCGCTCAGCTTGTGTTTACAGTGACTTTGTTCTATTGTAGTCTAAATTATCATAAATAATATTACATATAATTATAAATAATTTTACATATAACAAATTTCACACAACAAAGATGTTCAGTAAATGTATGACAAGAGATAAAATCGAAAGTATTGCAATAATGTTAATAGCTTTAGTACTTTGCCTTATAAATGCTTATTTCCCTTCACAGCAATTTGAATGATTAAACTTCTCAGTTGAGTTAAAAAAGCACTTTTACGCTCGTACGTAAAAAATATTTGCTTATTTCTTAGACAATTATTGAGGGAAAGATCCTCCAGTCCTCCATTGGTCGGTAATTGTCCCCGAATATTCTTTGATCGTTTTAGTGACACAAAGTAACACAAAGTTTTAGATTTACATCGCTTAGCTAATTGTGTGTATAGCGAGCCTTACGTTTATGTATACAGACAATTCTTAATACATACATAGAAACAATATATATATAATGGGTTAAATACATATTTAGTATTAGTATACAGTCTGTATACATGTTCGTGTTGAATGTGGCGTGTGTAACAGGCAACGGCTGCGCGCGCGCCGGCGGCAAGGCGCGGCCGTGGTCGGTCGCGGGCGGCAACGCGGACAGCGCCGCGCTCTGCACCACAGGTACATACACCGACGCGCTTGCATGCACGCTCCTGTGTCACTCATTATGAGGACACTAACATTTCCTTATCATGTAAAAAATATGTGATTGTTCTTTCTTGTGATATTTGCAAATAAAATCTATTCGTGCCTGATTCTAAATATTTTTAATATTCATAAATAAATATAAAAAGTATACATGTTAAGAAATCTGTTTAACGATTGGGAATGTATTTCACAACATATACATTTATGTAGTTTTGATTCAATGAATTTACCTTGACTGTTCATACAAATTATTCTACTTATAAATCACATAGATACCTTTTGATTACTTCTTTGCAAGTGATTCGATTCATTTCATACAATATATTAGTATAAAAAAATCTTCAAAATTCTTCTTATTAGTATAAATAAAGAACAGAAAAACATCTTCTTTTATTTGTATTTTATTCTCCATAACTTACAGTGACGTCATGAACTGTAATTAAGTTACAATTATATCTTCTACGGCCCCAACAAAGTGATATACAAAACTATTCCTATTATAATAATATTTAATGGATGAATGGCGCTGTCTATGAATGTGTGGAATTAAGATCATTCGAATTTCATGCAGGATAGCTAGCCATTATGCTATTATCTTATAATTAATCACGTAGTTCAAGCAGGCGAAGCCGCGGGTGGACCGCAATATCGCTTACAAAAGTCTATTTAGATAAAAAATGTTTCTAAATTTTAATTTACAACTGCCTTTTAAACGGGTGGTAGCTTTATGTTCATTCGACGATGACGATGATGATGATTCGATTTAGAATAACGAATATTTCGAAATTGAATTTAAAATCGCGTAAAGCATGTAAACACAACACTAGTGTCTAATCTCGGTGGTGGTCGACAGAGGGCGTGGAGGCGTGCGTGGGCGGCAGCATCGTGGGCATCACCCCCGGCGCCGCACTAACCAGTAACATGTCACACGCTATTTACTAGCATTGTATTGTATAGCTTTGTATAGCAATGTATAGCGTTGTTGCAGTGTAACCGAGGCCTTAGGTATGCTTGCTGCTTTATATGTTTTGATTAATAATGTAAATATGAAACATGAATGTTGTATATTAATTTTAATTGTTATTTTTATATAAATAATATGTTAATTTTCACTAATAATATAACCATCCTTTAAAAGTGCGTATTTAAATTATGGCATAATTTTTCTCATTGCATGCATTTATGTGAGACTTGAGCCATATCATATAAGACTATAAAGTCAGAACAAAGTTCAAAGTAATTTATCACAAACTTTTCTTTTACACAGTATGAAAGATGCATGAAAAAAAAAGATTAAAAAAATATAATAATAATAATATATTTTAAGTTAAATTTATAATTTCAGTAATAATGTATGGCCTTATGCAATCAAATAAATTTACACGCATGACGTATAATTTCCTAAAACCATAGACATATTATAAAATTATTACTTATGATAAATGAGCATGTTTGTAAAAGTTAAGTTGGTTTTTGAAAAATTTTGTGCACCGGATCAGTGATAAAAAAAACTTTTGCTATGTATTATAAATGCACAAATAAAACATAAAAAAAATGAACAGAGTATCTAAATAATCTGCAATATCGATTTTTGACAGTAGCAATTGTATCTAAACCACATTGCAACATTGACGTATAGTTGTTAAAAAAAAAACAAATTTCAAAAGCCAAAAATATTTTTTTATTTATAATTTTAATTGCATGACTATTTTTTTAGTCCTAAATCCTTTAATGACATACTTATCCCCTTTTCATAACAAGATAAATGATGTCATTTATGGACAACCAAAAAAATATAATGTATCAATCACATTCGATATACTTATGTATTAATTAAATATTACAGGTTCAATGATGCGTGATCATCCGTTGACTCCCGGTTAGTAGAAAAATATGATTCTTAATTATATGTACATATTTGTTTAGTGTATTTTCAAATATTTTTATGATATGAAAACTATATGCCGTATTCTGGAGGCCTGTTGCGTGTTGAGTGGCAGAACTCAACGCCGCCCTTTGCCTCGACACGACTAAATATTTCACTTCCTCGAGTGGAATCGAACCCACAACCAGTCGGTCTACAGTCACACCTTGTGCCTGCGCCACTGCTGGCCTCAATTCATATCAATATTTATAAAAAAAGCCAGTGTTTGTTAGACAAAACTATTATCTAACCAGCAATGTAGAGAGCGAAAAATATATAATAAGTAGAATAAAATGGGGTAGAAATTTGCCTATTTGCCACCAATAAAAAACGTGCTTTTTGGCATGATAATAAAAAAAAAATCATATATGAGCTGTAATATTGAAGTCCAGCGTTAATTCTCAAATTTATATGTACCTATGTATTGTTACAGAAGGCACAGAGGCCTGAACGAAGCACAAGTGTATGTGATGAAGCCACCGTGATAAGCTGAGCAGGGTCACTACGGACTTTACTCTCGTGCTCACTGTCGTGCCAGTTAGACATATAGTTGTAGTTAGTTACACATCGACCTTTCATTTGTTGCGAAATGAGATTTGTATTATTGTACGTTTTGTATTTGTTGCGATAGACGCATTTTTTACTTACTATGTGTATATTATATATGGTAAATGTCGGTTCTGTTGAGAAACGCGATGGCATGTGTTGATGATTTTTTTTTTGAGGTTATCCACAGTAACGTTTGAAAAATATTCCTAAGAGACAAATTATAACTCGGTAAAGGAATTGATAGCTGGGAAACTGTAGTTTATATATACACCGACGTTTTCTTCAAATATTCATGATAGCTATTTGAACAATAGCATTCACGTCAATTAGTCTAGGATTTATATATTTTCATTTGTAATATTTTCCTTTTGAATTTTGCTTTAAAGGTAAAAATAAAATATTATTATACTGAGATTACTCTTGTTGGTTGTGGGTTCGATCCCCATTCGGAGGAATCAATTATCTATTAATATTTTCATTTCTTCGCTCTGGCACCAAGGGGAAAACCTAATGGCGCCTACCATTCAAAACGCAATGTCTCGAAAAATGTGGAACGAGGGTTCTTAACACTCCTCTGTCTACCATGCTATATGCGGGATACAGCGTGAAGCGGATTTTATTTTTTTACTTGGAAGTTAATTTAATTATCATATAAAAGACAGTTGTAGGTTCAAAATGCGTCTATCGACATCTGATAATATTAGTTATATTTTATAAGAACTCCAAGTAACCGCTAGGTAAGCCAGTCAAGCCTGTAATCGTTTTGTATTCACTGTGATGAGTTAGTATTATTTAATTTGCATATAATAAACATTATTTTATTCAACATATATTATCTATGTATATTTAACACTTAGTTTAATTTTTGAGGTACACTCTAAATCAATTCGAACTCAGTCATAAATAAAGACATGACAGCTTTTCGCTTACTCCGCATTTATATGTACCAAATATTTTATTGAATGTTTTCTTTACACTATTTAAATTAGTGCAGTTTGTAACTCGAGTACCTTTGTAAAGACATCGACTTCCAGAAATCAATTTGTGAATTATTTTGTAAGCTTTCTTGTTACTGTTCACGCAGCCGGTGGACACCAACCTCTAATTGGTCTTACTAGTCATAATATAAATAAAGGCCTACGAATTACGCACAAATTTGTTTTACAAATATAATATTGTAGAATTACGCATATTTAATATTTCTTCGAATCTTTCATGATATCTTCCAATTTTACATTCCTTTGTGTACAGATTATTAGTAGTCGACTAATTCGGATCGATCGTGTGATTTTATAACGAATGTTCAAACGGCGAGTGATTTAGAGTCGCGTTCGCGCAAGAGTCGTCGAATTTACGATTTTTTAGTAAACGTATGTAGAAACTCGCCCCGTAACTTTTTAAGTGTTCATTAGAGTAAACTATTAAAACAATTATTATTCATTTAAATATTTGAACATAAGGCTGTATTTTATTGAATTTTCACGTAAAGTTACTGAAAATCGAATGTAGATTTACGATATTATACAATTCCTAAATTATTTCATAGTATTTTTATATTCATTCCAATTTGTTCGGTTTCGTAGCTCTTTGGTACCAGACTGATTTTAGGTACTTTTATTTTACGGTGCAATTTATGTCTAGAGCGTTGTGATAATCTGTTTTAAATTACAATATATTACCTATACAACTACTTTTTGTTTCACTCACACCTCTACCCCTTAACTGTTTAATTAATTTATAAAGTCGTGGCCACAGAGTACATTCTATATACTATAATAGAGACCAAACTCCGGCATCAAAAGTGGTAACATGGATCAACGCCATCTACAAGTCTTAGTATCAACTATACAAAATAGTAATGTATGTATATATATATATATATATATATATAACTGTGTATCCTACTATATATAGATAGCGTCGTGTATACATATATAAATATACTTTTACGCGCATTCTTGTTGCACATGTTACGTAGATGTAGAAAAAGTATACGAAAATAAAATACGTTTCCAATTTATAAATTTTATTGAATCAGACATTATACAATAGATTTTAATGTAACATAATATTATTAGTAGGCAAATTGAGATTTGACCGTCGCCTAAATCACAGTATGTCAGTTATATTTTTACATTTTTAACTAAAGGTATAATTATACCCCATATACATATTTACTAACAAATTATAAAATACCTCCACTCTCCTTGCACCCAGGAACGCAGCAATGTTTGTCTGAAGACATTATGTGCCCTAAAAAAATTTTCCAAGACACACAATATCGTCAAGACACACAAGTAACGAGTTACAAGCAAAGTTGTAACAGTAATAGCAAAACTAATTTACCGGAGGAACTTGAGCTCAACTCAACGGAAAATCGCTTAACTATTACAAAAATATCCTTTTTGAATACCGAAGTCGACGAGCAACACCAGCATCAACAGATATTTTTAAACTGAAATTTTATAATTCTTAGATAAATAGACTATAGAGTACCATAGAGAGTTACTGAGAGTGAACTACCACAGCTTCAAAATACAAAACAACGGCCGAAGCTTTGCCGAGCTATACAAAAATTATTTATGAAAAATATAATAATAATTTATTATTATATAATTTCGTATTAATAATCAAAAATATATAAAATTAATAAATTAATTTAATATTATTGTTTGTATTCAATTTGCAGTGACATCTGTTGACGTTAATTGAAATATTCAATTCTAAAGCGACCTCTAGAATTCTTAGTCTCAACTAATGCAAATATAATGCTACAAAATAAAAAGTTGTCTATAATGGTCTAAAGCCTCGAAGCTCTAGATACTTCTTAATTTAATAATATTATACGTCAAAAGTTTCCAGCTTCGTTGTACTAAGATTGTAGAGCCTGGTCGTGGCGCAGGGGCACAAAGTGCGACTGTAAAATCGAACGGTTGTCGGTTCGAACCCCATTCGAGAAAATGAAATATTTATTTCCATTTATATTGTCCTTTTTTCGCTTTGGTGTAGAGGCAAAGCGCGGCGTTGATGTTGTTCCGCCACTCACCACGTAATGCCTCCAGTAATTGGCGGAAAGTAGGGAACGGAGTGTCTTAACACCCTTTTCCTCAGCCTACCATGCTGTGTGGGGGATACAGCGTGAAGCTGTTTTAATTTGATTTAATTATTTTAAATGAAAGATAAAAAAACATAAATTTCCTTTTACGACACATTCATTTAATCAACAAATAGAAATATATTTACAATCTTAACTTATGTGTTTTATTGACCAAAAATATTTCACATTATATATAGAAAATGCCAGTCAGTGTGTAAAAATATAAATAATCCAGTACAAACATTCAACTCTCCTCTAGTCACTGTGTTATCAATATCAAGGTTTGCTTGACTTAGACTATTTAAAGAAAAAGGAAATAATTAACTTAATATTTTATATAAGACTTATAAAGAAATTATTAATTTAATGTTTTACTTGAAGGTTTGTAAAATATAAACAGAACCACTTACACTATTTCAAAATATTTTTTTTTAATATAAATAAATGATATTTTGTATAGATGTTGGTATATTATTGAATCAGATTTATTCATGCTGACAATAATTTATAATTTTGTTGAAAAGTGAAAAAATTATAAAATTTGTTTTAAAACACATTATAATTTCCATATTAGGAATAAATTTTTAATTATAATTTTATTTCTAAATACAAAAATAAAACTTATTTAACATCTTCTTTCTCTACTTAATAATTGGAATTATTACTAAGATTAGGATAAAACCTTAGCTCTATAAAATGTCATAATGAAAATAGTAGTATTTTAAAAGAGCCTTTTAAGTCTTTTAAATTGTAGTTGTTTTTTTTAATTAAATATACAAAATATCCTACTGAAAATATTTTTAAAAATGTTTAAATTTTAAAAACAGTCTCTTTGGGCTATAAGATAAAAAGGCTGTTGTAAAACACTAATTTAAAGGAGTTACGGAGCTCAAGTACAAAGGTGTTAGATTATATTAATGAAGGAACTAATTATTACTTATTTACTTAATTTAACATTTCAAAATATTATGTGACAAAGTACTACTATTAAAGTAATAGTATTAAATTTATTTCAAAAAATTGTAATGCATATGTGCAATTGTAAATAAATGTGGGTGCAAGGAGATTTTTTTAAAAGAAACATAAATTGTAGACTATTTGTCAACTGGGTTTGACCAAGTGTGCATGTGGGTGTGGGTGTGTGTGACTTTGAACACACAAAGTCACTAAATAGGCGGAAAGTTCAGAACAGAATAATTTGTTGCTCGATTTTCTCTGCTTTCCTTCTGAGAGATTCTCGGAAATTGTACTAATTATACTTGATTAAATATCAGATTATTGTATTAAAATGTAAGCTATGTAGTTCAATATAATGACCAATGATCATCGATAGAAAGAGTATTTAAATATTTTAAAGTGTGTATAAAATAATATTGAATGCAACAAGAGTTATATCCGCGCTACACTTCTTGTTACGTAATTAATTAACACTCGATTTCTTATTGCTAACTTTTAGTATCCAACAATAAAAAAATATGTGATGAGCCTTACTCAGGAAATGGATTATTTTCATTTCCCCGCTGTTGAAAGAACCACCGCGGTATTAAGTTCCAACACTAAATATACAATGACTCGAAAATTGAATGGTGTATGGTAAGTGTCTTAACACTAGGATCCCTCTGATAACCGTAGCGTGAAGTTAATAAAAAAGATGTACATAAACATCAGAAACTAAATGCAAACTTCGTCTTTCGTGATTACAAATACATTCATATCACCTTGAGATCTTTTACCCAAATTCATCTTATAACAACTAACTTAATTTAATACAATACAAAAATACGCGAAAGTAATTTAATTAGACTATTTACAAAGACCTTACTTACATGTAAAGCATTCTGAAGAGTTACTAGTAGATTTCATTTCCTCCATTTCTCGTTCAATTTTATATTTTTACCTTCTTTTAATTAACTTTAAATGTTGTTGTTACTCTTCGTTGCTATACACTCATAGTCTAGGCATATTTTCCATGGGAGGAGTAAGGGGCGCTGGGGTTTGTGTCACGTAATACTCATGTAATGTCAACGTTTTCGAGCTTGGGCAACTTTTTTTACTTCAAAATAAAAATATACAAACTTTCTGGGCACTATCCTGGAGGGAGCATGGGCCACCCGGGCCACACTCCCCCTTTCTACATCCATGTAAATATCGTTTATATGCTTTTGTATGATGCAGTCTAGATAAAGCCACTATAATAGTGACATCTACCGCGCGGATCAGGCATTTGGAGTCACTTCTTTCTTTGGTTCTTCCAAGTTGCTTACGTTTTTGACGTCGTCTTTGATATCTTCAGCTGTAATAAAATAATTGTGTTAGCAACATTTTTTTACAAATTTAGCTATTTTATTACACTATTATTTACATTCACAATCTTTTGACATTGCGTTGAGGGGCGAAACACCACTCTTATATCTTGTTATCAGAGCGAGGTAATGAAAATAATTCATTCCTCCTCCTCCTTCTCCAAGTGGGAGTTGAACGAACAACCATTGTGTTCGTACAATGTCTTCAGCTGTAGCTTTACAAATTTCGATACATATACGACATATTAGTAAAAATACATACATTTAACATCATCTTTAGCGGGCGTGGCGTCCTTGTCCAGGCGCGGGCGCTTGCGTTGCGGCGCGCGGTAGGAGCGGTTATCGCGGCGGCCCTCGCCCTCGTCCTCCGAGTCGGAAAGCTCTCCGTCACCAGTTATGCGTTTATCCTGGAATAAAATTCTTTTTATTTTATTACTATACATATAGTAACGGTCGATAAAACGTGCCCTTTAAATTAACTATGGATTTATTAAGAGAACATATAACAATTTGTACGTAACGGAATTTGGACCATTTGATATTTGTAAACCTGGAATTTTTATACGTTTTTTAAATAAATATTAAAAAGAAATGTTAAAAATATTGTTAAAAAATAAAATGTAGTAAAATGTATAAAAAATAAGATAGATGGTGGAACAGCTTTGATTTTATTTATTTTTTTACTTTTGATTATTGTCTTCCCGATAAAATGTAGCAGGGGTGATAAATACTGTGATATAATAAACAAATTAAGTTATTGAGTATACATTATATATAATTTTATAGCACTGTCTGGCATACACCTGTGTTTATTATAAAAAACACTGTAGAATGATATATACCAGGCTTTTAATATCATATCCATCAATCCAGTGATTTTATAAACTTGAAAAAAGATTATTTAGCAGGAAAGTTCAGGGTCTTTCAGGTTTAAGGTAAGGTGTTCAGTTTACTAAAAAATGTAAATATTTCACACCTTTTCACTCTGCGGAAGTCGCTCATCTTTGTCAACTTTGTCTTCATCCTCGGACTCATCATTTACTGCATCTTCAGGAATGGCTTGTACCTATAAAATAAGAATTAACATTTAAATTAAAAAAATAAAATTAAATTAGCTTCACGCTGTATCTAGCACACAGCAGGGTAGGCAGAGGATTAACCTAGTGTTAAGACACTCCGTTCCCCACTTTCTGCCGAATTTTGGAGGCATTACGTGCTGAGTAGCGGGACTCAATGCCTCGCTTTGCCAGAGCGAATAAATGTATGTATAAATTTAAGTAAATATTTCATCTCCTCGAGTGAGGATTGAACCCACAACCAGTCGCAGGTTTACAGTTACACTTTGTGCTACTGCGCCACGACTGGCCTCAAGAATTAACATTTAACTTTCATTATTTTTTATTACTTGTATATATATATATTTTTTTTTTTTATGGAAAAGGACAAGGCAAACGAGCGTTCGGGTCACCTGATGGTAAGTGATTGCCGCCGCCCACGGCCCCGTGCAACACCAGAGGAGCTACAGGTGCGTTGCCGGCCTTTAAGGTGGAGATAGACGCGCTTTTTGAAGGTACCCATGTCATATCGACCTGGAAACACTGCCGCGGGTAGGCCATTCCACAGTTCTGTGGCGCGTGGAAGGAAGTTCCTACGAAACCGCACAGTAGTGGATTGCCACGTATCCACGTGGTGTGGATGATATTGTAGCTTATGACGTACCGTGCGGTTAGAAAATTCGGCGGCAGGTAACAGGTCAAACAGTTCTTCAGAACACTCCCCATGGTAAATGCGATAGAGAACGCAAAGCGAGGAGACGTCTCTACGCAAAGCCAAAGTATCAAGCCTTTCACAGATCATTGGGTCCCCAATGATTCGAGCGGCTCTACGTTGTATGCGATCAAATGGTTCAAGCTGATACTGGGGTGCACCAGCCCAGAGGTGAGAACAGTACTCCATATGAGGCCGAACCTGGGCCCTATATAGGGCCAAACGGTGTTTTGGCGTGAAGTACCGTCTCGCTCTGTTGATGACCCCCAGTTTCTTGGAGGCCAACTTGGCCTTGCTTTCCAGATGATCTCGATACTGGCAGTCACTCGAAACATTAAGGCCCAATATACTGATACTGGGCGCGGCTGTAAGAGGAGTGTTTTGAAAGACTGGCGATATGATAAATGGGATTTTTTTTGTGGTTAACGCGCAAACTTGTGTCTTCAGGGGGTTGAACTGAACTAAGTTCCTTTCACCCCATGAGGAGACATTGTTGAGGGATGCCTCAATTGAAGACACAAGTTTATTTCGGCACTGTTCAGCGTTTTCCCGAGAAAGACTTGCTCGGCCGGAGTAAACTGCGTCCACTGTGCTATCATCTGCATAGCAATGAATGCTAGAATCCTCTAACATGTCATTGATATGCAAAAGAAACAGCGTAGGGGACAGCACGTAGCCTTGGGGAACGCCAGCGTTCACAGGCATATGTTTTGAGCAAAAACCGTCGACAGCGACCTTGATGCTGCGCCCAGTGAGAAAGCTGGCGATCCATTTGCATAAATTCTCGGAAAGCCCATAGGATGGAAGTTTAGCCAGGAGCGCCTTATGCCAAACTCGATCAAAGGCCTTCGCCATGTCCAAACCAACTGCCAGGCCCTCTCCCTTGCTTTCAATAGCCGCTGCCCAGCGGTGGGTAAGGTAAACCAGAAGATCACCGGTTGAGCGACCATGGCGGAAGCCATATTGTCGGTCATTAATCAATCGGTGATCCTCTAGATAAACCAAGAGCTGGCTATTGATGATGCTCTCCATGACTTTAGAGAGCAGGGAGGTGATGGCAATAGGCCTGTAGTTAGATGGATCGGACCCATCGCCTTTCTTTGGGATCGGGTGGATAAGAGCGCTCTTCCATGAGTCTGGGACTACGCCGACTGAGTAAGAGTGCCGAAACAAACGCGTTAGCACCGGTGTCAGCTCAGGAGCACAAGAACGGAGCACTAAGGGAGAAATGCCATCTGGCCCGCTCGACTTGTGGATGTCCAAAGAGGACAGAGCTCGCCTAACAGCTGTTTGGTTAAACTTAACCTCAGGCATTGAGCTCTGGCACCGCGGGATGGTCGGCGGCGTTGATCCTTGGTCATCCAAAGTCGAGTTTGAGGCAAAGAGAGCGCCCAGGAGATCGGCTTTCTCTTTTGCCGTGTGGACCAAAATGTCATTTCCCGTGCGTAATGGCGGAAGCGAAGGCTGGCTAAAGTTGCCAAGTGCCGCCTTTGAGAGCGCCCAGAACTGATGAGTTCCGGACGGATAGCTCTCAAGCTTCTCGCCAATTTTGGCGATATGCTCGGACCTTGCTCTGGCAATTTGCCGCTTAAAGAACCTGGAGGCTCGATTATACTTCCTTTTTGAGGTTTTCACCTCCGGATCCTTAGTAACCAGTGCCTCAGCCCAGATTTGATATGCCTCGCGTTTGCTAGAGGCAGCAAGCTTGCAAGACGTATCAAACCAAGGCTGTGACTTGCCACCGATTGGCACTACAGCACTAGGAATATAAAGTTCCATGCCCTGTAGGACCACGTCGGCAACAGCAGCGGCACAGGTACTAGGATCATCAGAAGAGAAGCAAACCGGCCCCCAGGGATAAGATGAGTAAAATGTACGCATCCCATCCCAATCTGCTGACTTGTAGTGCCAGACGCGACGAGTTGCGGGTGATCTGCAGCTGTCGCGCTTAATGGGCACGACACTCCGCACCAGGCAGTGGTCAGAGGACCCCAAGGGGGCATCGACGACAACCTGGTACTGCTCTGGATGTGAAGTCAGCAGAAGGTCCAATAAAGAGGCATTGTGGTTGTCCACGTCCGGGAGTCGCGTAGGCGACTCAACCAATTGGGACAGTCCGTTTGCCACAGCAAGGTCAAATGCAGCCCTCCCCGCGTGGTCGGTGGTGCGTGATCCAAGCCAACTGGCATTGTGCGCATTAAAATCGCCAAGTATCACGACCTCAGCGGAGGGAATCTGTGAGAGCATATCGTCGATAGCCGATTGAATGTGCTCCATGAGCCGATCCGTTTCTGCATTACCACTGTGGGACCTGTAAAGGCATGCGTAGACTCGGGCACGATCGTCCGAGTCAACACGGAGCCAGATGGTAGACAGGTCCCGACCTTCAAAATGGGCAAGACGACGGAAACTTAGGTCCTCCCTTACGAACACAGCGACCCCGGCATGAGGCATAAAGTTATGTTCTATTTTGTAGCCGGGGTATTGGAGATAGGCTGTGTCGCTTGGTCGGGCAATTTGAGTCTCCGTCAGGAATAACAAAGCCGGCCGTGCCGTCTCGAGGTGGTGGTGGACGGCATTTAAGTTGGAATGTAGACCCCTGATATTGCAAAAGTCCACGTTGAGCGTGGAAGGGGTTGCCGTGGAGCGTACGTCTCGTTTGCCCTGTCTATAGCGCGGAACTTTGCCCTCCCCAGAATTCGAAGGGCAGCCTGAGTTTGGAGACTCAGGGAGGGATTCTCCAGCACCGGAGGTGCTGGTACCCTCCTGGGGTAGTTTCTCTTTGAGTGCCGCTATCATATTCCAGGGAGGGGTGGGGGGTTGGGCTCCGGAGCCCGGCATTACCTAGTGCGAAACGCAGTGGCATAAAGCCACTACTTAACGCCGGTATTAAATGCCGGGGGTGGTATGATCCGGTCGAGTCTGCCCATGCGTGTTGCCATTGCTGGCGACGTGACTCTACCACACGTACTTCAGTCGCCTTTTACGACACCACCAGTACCAGGATGATCCTATTCTTAGCCGGGATCACACGGCAATACATAGCAGGGTAGGCGGAGACACTCCAATATCCATGCACTAAAAATTGGGTGCAAAGCATTTTTAGCAAAATATGTCCTCTGGCTACTCTTTACTGTTATATGCATGATACAGCTTTAAAGACATTAGTAAATAAGGTCTTTTGATCGTATAAAGACAATATAAAAAAAACTAACTTGTACTCCCGGTGCGTGTGGCAACATACGAAGGTTCTCGAATAATCTATTCTTTATTTTTTCTAAATATTCTGGTGTATTTTGATTAGACATGTTACTAGGAGATATATGTAGTTTGAAGTCTGGTCCAAAATATTCGAAATAATCATTGTATGGAAGCTCATTTGCAATTTCTACTCCGAGAGCAACTGATGTCTCGTAAGTCCAACAACGAGATACGTTACGAATTGTGTATCTGAAATAAACAAATACTATTAAATTTAATAGGAACTTATCAATATATTTTTAATCAAATAAGATTAATGAATATAACAACTTTTAGAAGTCTTAGAGGCAGATGGATGTTTAGAAACTTAAACCGAATTAATAATTGATTTTACTTAAACCAATTTTTAGATAGTTTGTTTCACAAAATTTTAAATTACATCATATTACGTAATTATTTAAATACAAATATAAAATTGGCAAGATTAATTATATGATTTAATATTTATAATGTAAGTAGCCCAATATTAATAAAATCATAAACGCAATAATTGTTTTTTTTAAAATACATACCCCCCACCTCCAACCAGTAGGAATGGTAGACCAAATCTCTTCACAAGCTCCACACAACGACCATGACCACGTACAGTCAAGTTAAAGCACCCTAGCCTGTCACCTTTTAAATAAATTTAGTCTTTTTTAATAATATAAAAATAAGAGAAAATTGTTAATATATGTTTTTTAATCAATGTAAAACTCGTTTTGAAAAATATCTTAATTTTAGATTTAATATTTCATTAATACTAAACTAACACTCATTTACAAGATGGTGGTGTTAAAAATTTATTATATATAAATTAAAATATTTTTTAATAGACAATTTTAAGTAAAATCACTAACTACATAAATCATGTATTATCAAAACATATCATACCTGTAAGTGAATCAGCTCCGCATTGCAAGACCACAGCACTGGGTTGGAAAGTCTCCATAACTTTAGATATTATGGGCACAAATATTGATTCATACGAATCATCATCCATGCCGTCACGTAACGGTATGTTCACTGCATAGTATTTACCTTTACCAGCACCTATATCTCTTAAATCACCTAAAAAATACAGGAAAAATAATTAATAACTTATAAGCCTCAAAATCTAGGATAATATTTATATTGTAAATTAAAAAAATCATCTTCGCGCTGAATCTCGCACACAGCAGGGTAGGCAGAGGGGACCTAGTGTTAAGATACTCAGTTCCCCACTTTCTGCCGAATTCTGCAGGCAATGCGTGTTGAGTGGACTATATTTATATAGATCAACTCGACACCAGAGCGAAAAAATGGAAATATAAATAAATTTAAGTAAATATTTCATCTCTACAAGTGGTAATTTAATCCATAACCAGTGGTTTTGCAGCCACACTTTGTGCCCCTGCGCCACGACTTCAATTACTTTTTTTTATGTGAATGACAAGGTAAAAGAGCGTACGAATCACTTGAAGGTAAGTGATCATCACCGCCCACGAATCCGTGCACCACCACAAGAACTACAGGGACGTCGCCGGCTTTTAAAGTGGAAGGAGATAGACGCGCTTTTTGAAGATATTTTTTCGTATCGACCTGGAAACTGCCATTTCACAGTTTGTGTGAACGTATGGTTAGAGAGGTTAGGGAATTCGTTGGCAGGTAACAGGTCAAACAGTCCTCCAGAACGGTCTCCATGATAAATGCAGTAGAGAGCGCGGATACATTTCTACACAAAGCCATTGTGTCAAGCCTTTCACTGATCATTGGGTCCCCAACGATTGGAACAGGTTCTATGCGATGCCATACTGGCAGTTACTAGAAACGCTAAGACCCGATGTGCTGATGTGGGAGTGTTTTGGAAAACTCAGAAGACTTTAGTTAACCACTAAAGTTTCGCAAACGCGCAAACTGACAGCATCTTGTTGAGCCGAGTGAAAAAGCAAATTCTCGGGAAGCCTGTAGAATGGAAGTTTTGCAAGGAGCGCCCCATGTCACACTCAATCGAAGGTCTTCAACATGTCCAAATAAACTCCATGGCCCTCTCTCTTGCTCTCGATAGCTGCAGGGTTAGGTAAGACCAGAAGATCTATGGCGAAAGCCATATTGGCGGTCACTTTTTTTAATGCTCTTCTTTACTTTCGAGAGCAGGGACATTATAGCAATAGGCCTATAGTTGGATTGATCGAAACCTTCACCTTCATTCGCTTCATTAAGATAGAAGACTAACCTGAGCTAATCATATTAAAATTAAAAGAAAAGAAGATCTCTTCTTCAAGCATTTATATTGGTTAATTGCCCAACAGTCACAACTAACACTTTCCAATAAAGTATTAGTTTATAAATGCATCATAATCTTATGGATACAGCTATGGGGAGCTGCTAGTAACTCAAATCTTGAAATTCTAAAATGGTATGAAAATAATGTCCTAAGAGGAGTATCAAATGCACCATGGTTTACTACAAATGTTGAAATATATAATTACCTGAAACCTGAAGAAGAAGAAAGGGGTGGTAAATAGATCTGCATTATTAGGTAGGTAAGGGTCTTGATAAATAAAAATGATGACATTACAAGACTTAAACAATGGCAAATACTGCAACTAGACTAAACCAAAGCAAAGATACCAAATTAAGGGTGTAGCATATTGAAGAAGGGCGGACAGTATTTACTAAAGTACTTTCTACAACAAGAACATGGACAAAACATCTGAATATGGCTAGATAGCCAATGGTAGATTTAAAAAAAAAAAGAAAACAATTTCCTTGCTTACGCTAGACAAAATGCAGCAATGAGTTCTGTTACTCAACACACAATTGCTCAAATTCAGACAGAAAGCAAAGAACATAATATCTTAACTTCTAGGATTTCTATGCCCAGTTGCTATGTGTAAAAGTAAAGCTTAAAAAAACATTTTTTTACCTGTTCCTGGGAAATATTCTCCATATTTATGAAAGGAAACTGTCATCACTCTGTCTGTAGTGTAGAAAGCTTCTTCAACACCATCACCATGATGTACATCAATATCTATATACAGTACTCTTTGATGATACTTCAAGAGCTCCAGAATACCCAACACAATGTCATTCACGTAACAAAAGCCTGATGCCTCAGATTTCTTTGCATGGTGAAGGCCGCCACCCCAATTGATACAGATTTCTGATGCCTGAAGAATAAGTTAAAAGTGAAACATAAACAACATCTTGTTTAAATGTTATTTAAATATTGTGAAATTATGAAGTTCCAATATTTATAAAGTAACATTCATTAAGTTATGTATGTATAAAAGACAGTATGGACAGTATGGATCCTAGTTTTAATTTAGAAAGACTTGACAAAGATGTTATGTTGCAAATGTATTTTTTTATTCTTACTAAAGATCATAACATAATGTTAAATTTGAACATAACTTTCTTTTTTTTTTAATAGCCGCCATTCATTAACATAACAAAAATATTATAAAAGGCATAAAGATATGTAAATCTTTGCAGTATCTTACCTGTTTATTTAATTTAACTGCTGCAGCTACTGAACCACCTGCTGATAGTTGACAGAATTCATATAAACCGTCAAACACTGGACAATCTTCACCAACATTAACTGTAAAAGGAAAAATATTTTATTTTGTATCCTTTATCACTTAACTTCAAATATAATAAAAAATATAAAGCACGCAAAGATAATATTTTATACTAATTTTGGTTACAATAACAAAGACAGAGTATACTTACATCTTTGCATTTGTTTGTTATATTCTGACATATTATCAGGCCTTATAGATCTTAGAAATCGTATGTAATCATCTGAGTGGAATTTAGTCATTTCATCAGCTGTTGCCTTATGTGGTCTCTAAAAAAATATATAAATTTTAATTAATCATATTGTAATTTTGCCATCCTTTTAATTATATATAGACCTATACAACACAAATAGTATATAAAAATACTGAATAACTTACATATATTTCCATCTTTCTATAAAGACCATAATTTAGCAACAAATTGTGGGTCATACGTATACGGTGCGGCTTCATAGGGTGACCTTGACCATAATAATAGTTTCCGATGTCACCTAGAACACAATTTTAATTTATAAAAAGGTAAGATTATATAAATATTAAATTAAACTTCTTATTCAACTGTTACTTGTTTCATTATAAGGCTTGACATATTCGAGTCTGTACTGTGTACAGCTAGAGATGAACAAATTCGCATTGACCAATAGCGTTGCAGTATAAGCTACAGACGCCTTCAAATGACAAATCACACAATCCAATAAAATTATTAAGATGAATTTGATAGCTTAACACGCAAAGATATTACTTGATATAAGTAACTCACATATACTGCACTAAAGTATATATCACTAACTAGCAAAAGGACTAATGTGAAACAAAATTATCAAGCAGATTAATTATTTGGCGGTCAACAAACTTTGTTATACTTACTATCGTAGTAATAACACACTCTTTTCTTGCTATGTGGTTGCATAGCCATAGTGATTTAAAAGATAATATAAGTTACAAAAATATTATGCTTAATAACACTGTTTATAATTAAACTTTATTTTTAATCAAAGAACTGAAATGTGAGCGTTTACTTTCTTTGACTCGAACTTGGGAAACTGCATTCATTCATTACGGAAGAAGAGGGGGAAAGACCAGGTGGATACAGATAAAAAATCGAAGTGTACGAAATAAACGCATGTTCATTACAGAAATCAAATAAAATGCATAACCTAATCCAAGAAAGAATTTAACCAGATTATTTTAGTTTTAATTTTGAAAATAGAAAACTCGTCGTTTTGTATACTTTACAGAAATTAGTAAGTACTACGATACTGTACAGTTTTTCTGAACCGAAGGATGGCGCAAAGTCACAAGTGTGTGACTAAACGGGACTGGTTGTGGGTTAATATAAAATATTTAATATTTTTGTTAACTCGGTCTGTTGTCGAGTGAGAGACGAAGCGCGTTGTTTAGTTCCGCTACTCAACACATAGACACAATGCCTCCAAAATTCGGCGGAAAATTAAGAACGGAGTGTCTAGATTAGATCTGCCATCGGTGTGCGAGATAAATTTAAAACTGATTTAATTTTTTTTTCAGCTAAAATTTATTCTTAAATATTTATTATAACGTAAATATTCAACATTTACAAGTTACTTACAACATTTTTTCTGTTACAGATAATTATTTGAAAAAAAGCTTATTTATTTATTTAAAGTCAAGACTAGTTCTTTAAAGCTCAGTCCAATTAAATGAGAATACGGGAAAATCGTATAGCAAAAAATATAAAAGACTTGGAATATGTTGCTCTGAAAAAATTGTTTCGTTTGTTTTAGTCAGAGAAACTTGTACGAACGCCCCTTTCCTATCTAGAAGAATTTTAGTAAGAGTAGTATATTTTAGTAACTATTCAGAATTAGATCAATTGGATCCTGAAACTTCTTCGTAAATGTTAACCAAGGGATCTTGTCACTAGCAATGATGACAAACTGCAAGCTACGTTCTTCACATTTTTTTTTAATATCTCAGAATTTTCTTCGCAATTATTAGAGTTAGCAAATATTAGAGTTGATGAAATGCCACATGCACTTTACATAACAATAAAGCAGTGTCTATCTATATCCGCAATGTCGCAAAGACATTTTTTTCTAAGATTTTTGTTAAAATATTATTCATATATTTTTCTTTAAATAATATATTTTTTTTTATTTTAATTAAATTTTATACCGGCCGTTACAATGGTTAGCAAGCTAACCACAATAATATTTATTTCTCTAATTTTAAACAGCAATTAATTTAAAAATGCGATTGTTTTGTTTTAAAATTCCTATATAATTGTGGCTGAAAAACTTATACGGTGCAATAAAAAATGATTAGCAAATAATTTAAGGTGTGTACATACCACAGCTAAAATTCAAGATTGGAATAACTGAACGATAATCTCATTCGACAGTTCATTCAACTGCAGACGTAATTGTATGCCGGCCATTTTATCTCTCTTGTAAAAGCAGTGGTCGAGGTGAGACGTGTTCAGTGTAGTGTAATTTAAATTTTGAATTAATCTCCTTTCCTTTCTAATTACCATAAATGTATGTAAAATATAATAGATTGTGACTTAAATGTAATTTAATAATGGAACTTTCTATAATATAAACGTTTTGAATTATAATTTACATGAATTCTATTAATTTTCTTTCAGACTGACCCTGCTAAATTAAAATCTCAAGAAATCAAAATCATCACCAGACAATATTAAAATTTAAATATGTAAGTACCATGAATTGTATATAATATTCATTAATTTATTTGTATTTTTCACATGTATTGTGTTTTCTTTTTCATAATTTCACTTTCATATATTGAACATAAATCAATACTGCATATGCAATCAACTTACATGCTTATTATTAGTTTTATTTATAGCCTGACATGTGGAAAGTATTTAATTGCTATACCTGTTATTCTCTTAATACATAAATGTAGCATACTTTTACACTATTGTGTGACTAATTACGTTAACATCTATATGCTAAAATATGATTCGGCCATCTTGTCATTTGTTGCGATGATTACTAATGCTATTTATTTAAATTGAGCTTTCTAATATTTACGACATTACAATTGTTCGAAAGTCGTTTCATGCTCTAAAATTATTATTTCTTGTAAATACTTCATATATTTTAACATAGTCTGGGATTACCGAAATCGATAAAATGGCCATATGCACTACGCATGTGTCGACTCTGACGCTACGCCTATAAATTTAATCAATAATGTTGCGCAGGAAATGCAATCTTTAGATATCTATATATAATAATTAAATGAAACCACATTAAACGTGTTCTCCTGCATATTGTTAATTTTATATCACGTTGGAAATAGCACGTGGGTTTTCTAGACTTCCGAAAGATTTTTGAGTTAAATAGTAACTCAAATAATGTATTGGTATGAACTATCTATATTATAATTATACTCATATTTTTGAGATGCTTTTATTCAATAATTAACATGAACTTACCTCTATACTATAGGTCTGGAAACTGGAACAATAGCCGCGGCGGAAGCGGTGGTTCCAAATTCGGCGGAGGTGGCAAGTTCGGTGGACATGGAACATCAAGATTTGGTAACGGTGGATCTAAATTCGGTGGGGGTGGTGGATATGGTGGAAAGAAAGAGTTTTCAGGTGGTCAAAATATGAAAAGACCTAACTGGGACTCCATGTCATTGCAACCATTCAACAAAGATTTCTACAATCCACCAGAATCAGTTCTGAGTAGATCACCCTATGAAACAGAAGAATACAGAAATCAACATGAAATTACTATCAGTGGAGTAGAGGTCCCTAATCCCATCCAGCACTTTGAGGAAGGAAATTTTCCTGACTATGTCATGCAATCTATCAAAGGCATGGGTTACAAAGAACCTACACCCATTCAAGCTCAAGGTTGGCCAATTGCTATGTCTGGCAAGAACTTAGTTGGTATTGCACAAACAGGCTCTGGTAAAACCTTAGCTTACATTTTACCTGCTATTGTACACATTAATAACCAGCCTCCAGTCAGACGAGGTGATGGACCTGTAGCCCTAGTCTTAGCACCAACCAGAGAATTGGCACAGCAGATCCAACAAGTTGCTAGCGATTTTGGCAATGCAGCTTATGTTCGTAACACTTGTATATTTGGAGGGGCACCCAAAAGAGAACAAGCACGTGATTTAGAAAGGGGTGTTGAGATTGTAATAGCCACACCGGGAAGATTAATTGACTTCTTAGAAAAAGGGACAACTAATTTGCAAAGGTGTACCTATTTAGTTTTGGATGAAGCTGATCGCATGTTAGACATGGGCTTTGAACCGCAGATAAGAAAAATTATTGAACAAATTCGTCCTGACAGACAAACTTTGATGTGGTCTGCCACATGGCCTAAAGAAGTGAGGAAATTGGCGGAAGACTACTTGGGAGACTATGTACAAATTAATATTGGATCCATGCAGCTGTCTGCTAATCACAACATTCTACAGATTGTAGATGTGTGCCAAGAACATGAAAAAGAAAATAAGTATGTGTTTTTATTTTATTGTTTTATTTCTATGTATTTACTTTCTGTATGATGATTTTTATTAGAAATAATTTAACATTGATTATAGCACAAAAATTACCTCTAAGAAGATCTGAACATTTTCATTTCAATGGTACAAATAAATTAAATATTCCAAATTTTTTTATTCAACATTTTCTTTTATTCTTAGATTGAATGTGCTGCTTCAAGAGATTGGTCAAAGTCAAGATCCAGGTGCGAAGACAATTATATTTGTTGAAACAAAGAGGAAAGTAGAAAACATTACCAGAAACATCAGACGATATGGATGGCCAGCTGTATGTATGCATGGTGACAAAACACAGCAAGAAAGAGATGATGTTTTATATCAATTTAAGCAAGGTCGCGCTAGTATACTTGTTGCAACAGATGTTGCAGCTAGAGGACTAGGTAAGCCTACTTATAATAAGAAAATTAAGTTACATTGAATATATATTTTTTTCATCATTATATAACACAAAGTAACTTAATAAAATGATAATTTGTTTTATAATTTCAGAGGCACTGGCGGAAAGTTATTGTGTTCTATTTGAATACTATTTCCAAATATTGAACAAGCTGCACTGGATTTGTTGATAAACTAATGCAGTGGTATTTCTTTTGGAGAATGCAATAACTCGTCATATTTATGGTGCCTCAATGTGCCTTTCACTAACTGGAACCTCGGCCGGAAAACTGGAAAGTATGTCCGTCATTTTCGGATACACTTGAAAGTGTTGAAAACCTGGTGATGCACTTGAATACCATTACATTGAAACATTTATAAGAATTGATTGAGAAAATAAGGAGTGCATTGTTGAAAAACTTGACCACAAGTTGAGATGATCTATTTCGGTCAAGGGTTTTCTGTTTCGGCCAAATTGGAGTTTTCAAGAGGGCAATGACTATTATTGTACAATCTGTTAAAATTAACGCCCTTTGCAAGACTCCAGGGTTCTGAGTGAGAGGCAAAATTTGTTATATGATACATGTGTGTAACTCATTCATGTAAGTAATGCTGAGTTACCTTTGTGTAAGCAAAATTGTTTTTGAAAATGATTGGTAATGTGGTGGTTTTGGCTCATAACAATCTTTGATCAAAAGTGATTTTCAAACAAACTTATTACTATTATAAATACTTATACTTATTTTCCTTTTAGATGTGGATGGAATTAAATATGTCATAAACTTTGACTATCCTAATTCATCTGAGGATTATATTCACCGCATTGGTAGAACTGGACGGTCTAAATCAAAAGGAACATCATATGCCTTTTTCACCCCTTCAAATTCACGACAGGCAAAGGACCTAGTATCAGTATTACAGGAAGCTAATCAGGTTAGTTTGATTGTATATTAAGCATTGTAGATGAACTTTTAATTAATTTTATGATTAAGATTTCCTCATACCTTTGGCATGGGTACGCCTTTCAGTGACGTGACATGAATGCAAGTATGAGGTACATTAAAACAGCTACATGCCTTCGGTGTCCACATATTATTTATCTGGATCCCATCCTCAGATGCTGTGACAACCATTACATTCCTAATTTATATGAATCTTATATTTTAATATTAGATGCAGATTTTTATATCTACTTTTGTGTTGTAGGTGATTAGTCCTCAGCTACAAGGAATGGCTGACCGTTGTGGAGGTGGTGGCGGTGGATGGAATAGAAACAGGTATGGAGGTGGCCGCGGAGGCGGCTCATTCAAGAGAGGATCAAACTTTGGCAGGGGCAATGGACATGGCGGAGGCGGACACAAAAGATTTAACGAATATTGAATAGTATAATTTAATTTATAAGATTTAAGCAAATCCTCATGGGAATACTTAAAAGTGTATGAATGAGAAGAGCTATGTGTCTCTTTGTTGATGTTAGAGAAATAGTTAATCACCGATACATTAAAATATCTTGAACTTGTATTTATTTCTGATTTTCAATCTCTTTGAAGCTGAGTGAACTCTGTTGTTAATTTAATTTTTACTGTGATATTTTAGTGAGGATTAGCTAAAGGTTAAGTTGTACCCTGTCCTAATTTTTTTATTTATGAATTATATATGTATATCCCACAGCTTAGCATGTTCATGCCCCAAAATGTGATTCATTCCAATTCAGTTTGATCTGTATTTGAAAAAATAAACTTAACATTTACTATATAACATGGTGGTTTTATTTTATTACCCTGAAAGTATATGGAAGAATTATGTAGTTATATCATTAGTGTTCTTAAAACCTTAAAATGAAAAAGGAATCAATAAAATCTATTATGTATGGTAAATTAAAATTTGAACTAATATTGTACAGGGAGCCACCACATATCTTTAATACACTGGTTCCCAACCAGTGGTCTGCGAACGATTTTAATTTTGACGTGATGGTGATTCATAAGTTTCAGTTTGATTATAATAGTTACTTTTTATTATACCTACATACGTAGTGGTCCCTGCTACCAAGAATGATATAAAAGTAGTCCTTGATCAAGAAAATGTTGGGAACACCTGTTTTATAGGATAAAATGGTTTTTATCACAGGCTGCGGCCTTTCAGTCCAAATTTTTGTATATAACTAGTCTGTTATTCTGATGTACAATACAGAAAGTCGTGGCCGCCCCCGTGGAAAGCCCGAGAAATCAATTGTAGCCGTCTACAGCAAATTTCAGGGTGACGAGGAACAGTGGAGGAAGCAGTTGGGCCGTGAAAGATAATTTCTTAGAATTAACATTTGGTAGATAGGAGATATCTTTGGTTGACAAGTATATTAGAATTTCGATGTAGCTTGATGAGAATGTATGGCTTAGTGGTTAGAGCGCTTTAACTTTACGTTTGCCAAGAGGCACGGGATCAAATCCCACTATGTTAATTTTTTTATACGTTTTCTTAATAAGTCATAAATTTTATTCATGCGGTTGATCGCTTAAAAACTATAACTAATCAATCCAATGTTAAAAAGGCAAAGGTGACGCCACTGATTGTAGGTTCGGTCGGTTCGTGTCGGGGCAAAGCGCGGCGTTTAGTTCCGCCACTCAACACGCAGAAGTCCAGAAGCCCAGACTTCGGCAGAAAGTATAGAGCGGGAGCGGAATGTATTAACACCAGATTCCCTTTGCCTACCCTTATATATATGTACATATGTACCAAATAATAAATGTGTATTGTTTGAGTAAAAGTTATCATATCTTTGAAAATTTTAAAACATCCACATTTATTATTTGGTGACATCAAGCCCGGACTATGTTAATTGTAGTTATCGGCTTCTTATTGACTTTTTGGAACGAAAACTGATAATATTATTGATATTATAGCATTACAATTCTCCATGCGACATTCCGATAATGCCTGCTACACACGCAACGTTAAATCTTAACGATTTTAAGCTATGTATATGATATGTATTCTCCATGGAAGGTTACATCGCGAACAATGGAGAATGATGACACATTTGCGATACTATGCCTAGTTTAGCTTGTTTCTCATACATTTTTTTTCTTACTTCGAGTGGGATCGACTTTACAAACTGACGCATATACAATCGCAAGGTTGTGGTCCTGCGCCACAACTAGTCTTTGTTTATTATAATTTTTAAAACCATTAAATACAATATTTTTCTCTAGTGGGAATATAACCTACAACGTGTCGTGTTCATAGTTATACTTTGTGGGCCACGACTAACCTCTTTTTTTTTTATTTCTAGTGAGAATCGAACATATAATCTGTTATAGTTCGCTATTGTATAATATCTATTGTATCTTGAATTGCGTAAAAATAATTGTTATTATAGGTAAGGTATTTATGACGCCAGATCTGGTGCAGGCGCACAAAGTGTAACTGTAAAATCAACTGGTCGGGGGTTGAACCCCAGTCGAGGAAGCGAAATATTTATTTACATTTATATTTTCATCTCTTTCTCTGGTGTCAAGGCAAATCGCGACGGTGAGTTCAACCACTCAATACGCAATGCCTCCAGAACTCAGTGGATATTGGGGAACGGAGTGTAACTAGGTTCCCATTGCCTAACCTGCTGTGTGCGGGATATAGCGTGAAGCTAACGAATATGTATAATAGCCTCTTCCGACATATTGTGGTGATACGCGCATATTCCCACAAGTTCCGTGAATTACTGTCAATAGAACGATCGCCATTCACACACTTTGGATAATTGTACAACAGCAATCGAGATCGATTTGTTTAATGAAAATTACAACTCCCGCCGATGAACGATAAATTGCAACGTTTTGTCATGTGATGTCATAACTCATATCTGGTTTTCATAGTTTTATCGTTAAGATATATCGTTACGTGTGTAGCAGGCATAAGCGATTATTACAATGTGCTCTGTGGATTGGTTATGGTTTTCGTTATGAAGTAAGTTGTGATGAACACGGGGTTATAATATTAAATTTTAAAAGTGATTTATATCGTATTATATAGGTTATAGTGCACTACATGCATAAGATATGGCTCTTAATATATTTAAAAACTCACTACGTCGGCCCGGCCTCGTTAAATTGTAAGTTAACTTATTTTTTGTTGCTTTAGTTACATATTTTTAAGGTTATTCTTTAAAATTATTTTATATTTTAGAATATACAAAGATGGAAAGCAAGTTTCACAAGGAAAACAATATCTTATTGGATTAATTAGTACTAAAGTGGACTATAGCACTTACGTTCATGATAACATTGATTTGAAATTACATTTTGAAAAATACACTCACAAAAGATTTTATACAACTCAGACGGCACAAGACACTGATGAAGATTACTGTGTAGAAAATAAAATTACTATAATTGGTAATGATATACCAAGACCATTAAGAGATATACATAATAGTGAGTTTCCTGATTACATAAAAAAGTTTTTAGACACCCAAGGCTTTACAAAACCTACAGTTATCCAAGCCCAGGGATGGCCTATTGCTCTATCTGGTAAAAATTTTGTTGGTATTGCTCAAACAGGCACTGGAAAAACATTAGCATATCTGTTGCCTGCAGTAGTTCAATTAAAGGAAAGACAAACAAGACGTGGTAGGGGTCCACGAGTCTTAATCCTGGCACCCACAAGAGAATTAGCAAGACAAATTGAAGAAGTTGCAAAAGATTTTGAAAAGTTATTTGATTTAAGATGTTTGTGTATATATGGGGGTGTCAGTAGAACAGGGCAGGCGGCAAAATTGAATGAAGGAGTTGATATACTAATAGCTACACCAGGTAGATTAAATGATTTCATTGTTAGCAAAATAACAAATCTTAGCAGATGTCAATATGTGGTGTTAGATGAAGCAGACAGAATGTTGGATATGGGTTTTGAGCCACAAATACGTGAGGCTTTGGAAGGAGTACCACTGGACAGGCAAATATTGATGTTTTCCGCAACATGGCCTGAAGAAGTGCAGGAACTAGCCAAAGATTATCTTGGTAAATTTGTACAAGTAAATGTAGGATCTACAGAACTATCGGCAAACCACAACATTCAACAACATATACATGTGTGTGATCAAGAAGAAAAAATGGATAGGTATTTGCTATTTTAATATTTTTATCTTCTTAGATTTCCTCTTATTTGTAAATTATTATAAGATTAATTTATTTGTAACATATCCTTTAATTATTATTATTTAAAAATAATCTCACATTTAAAACAGTATAGATGGAGACAGTCTAGTGCAGTGTTTCTCAATCTTTTTTTTGTTCCCACACCTTTGCTGCTGTATAACAGTGTGTACGGACAAACTACTTTATTGACTGCTTTACATACAAATTCCACTCAACCCATCATATTGTATTGGGGATCGAACCCACAACCATTGTGTTTACAGTCAGATGCTGACCCACTGTACCACAATGGCCCCTGGCAAACATAAACAATGCACAACAATTTATATAATAACTTAAAAAATTGTATTCTAATTATTTTTGAAACTTTTATTTCAGGTTCAAAACTATAATGCATGATATATCAGGGCAAGGATTTGGTAAAATACTTGTATTTACCAACACTAAGAGATTTGTGGACAATCTAACAATAACTTTGAAAAGAAATGGCTGGCCAGCTGTTGGAATACATGGTGACAAAACTCAATTCCAAAGAGACACAGTAATAAATAAGTTTAAAAATGGTAGAACTAATATCCTTGTTGCAACAGATGTTGCAGCAAGAGGCTTAGGTAAGAGATTAATTAGATTTTTTATATACATATATATAAATATATAAGAAAACAAATAAATATACCTTTAAGAAGCTATAATGCTATGGTCTTGGGCTTATATGAACTATAAGATAATATTACATCACCCAAACATGCCTTATTAAAAAACTTTGGATGAAAATGTATAGCCAACAAAAACATTGTAACATACCTATTGTGAATGTTTCATATTGATGATAGATTGCAGTGTGAAAATAAAACAAGGATCAATTTTTTTGAGTTTTAAATAAAGCTTAAATGGTGATAGATATAAATATAAAATGTTTTTTAATAGAAGAATGTGTATTAAAACTCACTACTTACTACTACTCACTACACTACTTTTATAGAATACACTTTATGAAATTATAAGATAATATCATTTTTTTTTAAATGTTTTCTTTTAGTTTAATGAGAATATCATACTCTTATAGTTTTATATGTATTTACTTTTTTTTGTTAATCCATTACTATTATTTCTTAGATGTTGATGGCATCACACACGTAGTCAACTATGATTTCCCGAATACTTCAGAGGATTACATACATAGGATTGGAAGAACAGGCCGCCGTGAGAACAAGGGTGTAGCACACACTATACTCACTGAAGAGAATGCACGCCAAGCCAAGAGTCTAATATCTGTGTTGAAAGAAGCTAAACAGGTTTGTTTAACTTTGCATTTTATTATAGTTATTTATTTAAGAGAGCTCATGGTTTTATAAAATTTACATGCTGGCCACTGAGTTGTAAATTATGGTTTATTTTCAGGAAATTCCAATAGAATTACAACAGTTGGCGAAAGATTTTAGAGATATGAAAATCCAAGAAAGAAACTCCAAATATGCACAAAGGAACAGTTGGAATCCAAATAGAAAATGGAATAAGTTCCATAGCAATAGGAGATTCTAGTGTAATAACTTTATTATTAATATGTTAAGATAAAATGTATTCAGTTCAAATTTATCTGTTAAGTTAATTGTGAATTAACAAGTAGATGCACATTACCTGTGATAGAAATAAAATGCTGGAAATGTAGATTTTTATTTTATTTTTATTTTATAAGCTGTTTATGCTGCAAATTTTCGAAACCCGCAAGGAAATTAAAACTGACAGGGCTTACTTCCCGTGAACTCGAAATATTGAAACTTGGTACAAAGCAACGTCTTATGGCACAGATAAGAAAAATTACGAAAATGAAAATTTATAGATATTTCATAGAAAAAAAAAATCATTACAAATTTACATTTCAAGTTCATTTAGTATAGAACGAGTGCATATGCAAACGCATAACAAACAAGTTTCTCAACTTTTATAAGGTCTATAGTGTACTTTCCGTGGATCTACCATCCTGAAATTGGTACACCTTGGTGGGCGAGTTCGACTCGCACTTAACCGACTATTTGTGCCTTCTTACTATCCTTGTAATTGTTAGTATAGTATTAGCCGTGGTCTCTTTAATATTTTGCATACACTGCTCCTGTTGTGTTATCCTAATTTTACAGCCTTTCTCTTTTAAATATATACAGTTGTGGCGTAGTGACAAGCATTCACATTTCTTCCTTTCATTGAATTCCGCCACACAACTATGCCTCAAAAATTCGGCGGAAAGTGGATTGTCTTAACTCTAGGCTCCCTTTGCCTAAGCTAAGTTACTTATTTAGAAACCATCATTGCTTTAAAAGTGGAGACCCACAAATGCAATCATTTGAGTAAGATATATATTTTAACAAAATAGTAAGCCTAAACATAATGATGTAGTATCAAGATATTTCATAATTTTCAGCCTGAATTTGGGACATTAGTTTTGGATGGCTGAGCTTAACGTCGCGTCTTGTCTATTCCATATATATAACTTCTTCAATTTCAGTCGAATCTCATAATCGGAACTTAGTTAAACGGATCGGATACTAACTAACTAAAGGAAAGGATACATCCTTTCCAATTATAGAAAAATCATCGAAATCGGTTGGCGGTATATTGAGTTATTCGTTTATTGATCTCTTAATGCAGAATTTAAGACTTCCGTGATTTTCTCATGGCTATCATTGTCAGAAACGGGGTAAATAAAATAGGAGCACACGAGATAAAGCTAGCATTTAATTAAAAAATAAAGAATCAACAAAATCGGTACACTCAGTTAAAAGTTCCGAGGTAACAAACTATAAAAAATTTGAGTCGAATTGATAACCTCCTTTACAGAAGTCGGTTAAAAATATATTTTTAGGCAACTTTGTAGAATACAGAATGTATATAAAATCTACCGACAATTATATAAGAAATTATTTAAATAATTTTGATATTTACAAAATAACAAACAAAAAAATATATATAAATAGTTTAGTAAAGCAAGAATTATTTAATTATAGAACACAACAACGCCATTGCGGAAGTAGTTAAAAAATGAACTAAGAAACAGGTACACAACACAGTATCAAATAAAACTATGTATTATATCAATGACATTTATTTCATTGTATGTACAAAATCTTATATATCTAATCGTTTCATACAAAAGTGTCCAAATTTAAAGTGTTTGATTACTTGGAATGTTATAAGACACTATTTTTCATTTATACAATTTCTAGGATGAAAAATGGTTAAGTGATTTAAAGCATATCTTCAATACTTCGAGGCAATTAGCTACAATGATATTTTGTGTCAATTATGAATCAGTCGAATAATCTTTAATTTATAGATTCATAAAATATTAGGTTATTTTTCAAATTAACAGTACACAGGTCACAATTTCTAATTAATTTAAAAATTAAATAATATACCTCCCCCTTAATTCTATCATTCGCTCAATGTACAATAACTCTTTGGTATATGGTCCTAAAGCTATATTTATTTTTAAAAGGAATTTGGCCCCTTTGCAGTTGAGATAGAATGTTTAATACTATGGGACTTCAGTTATCTATGCTTTTTAGAAATTAAAAAAAAAAAATCTTGCAAAGGAGCCCAAATAATGTCAGTTTCAGAGGTACACAGAATAAATTTCATATTCAAAATGTCAGTGGGCCTCGAATATGTTTAATGTCGAATTAATCGAAATTAATCAATTTAAATAGTAACAAACTATATACTTACATATATTTTTTTCACCGAATGGACTTTATTTTACAAGTGTTTGTAATGTGTGTGAATAATCTCTAAAAAACAATGTCATTTATTAGTCGACCCTTTAACTTATTTAAAATATTTCTGAGATTAAGTATCTGCCATAAATCTATTTTTATATCAATCATAGTTCAAGGGGCCAGCCATAAATTACGTCATATGTTAAATAGGAAAGAGGAAGTCACATTTTAAACGAGAAAATGTGGAATTATCTAACAAAGGATATATAAGGATAGTCTCAAAATATAATAAAATAATTTCCATCTGTTGCTTATTAATTTAATAATTTCTAGGTGCAAAATTGCAAAATATCCGACGTCACACAAATTAGACGGATTGGCGGTCGATTTTTTTGGCTGTCAAAGACTTATGTACAAGTTCATCTGACATAATCTACGGACGCCCGCCTCTCATAAAATATTCTAATTATCATATAGTTAACAACAAAGAAGAAATGTATGTTTATTATATAAATTACCAGGGCCGACTGAATCCTAGCACCATAAAAAGAAAAAACTATTTATTATCTATTATATATGTGATGAAAAAATATCACATTTTAATTTAGAATATGAAAATACTGTCCATAATTTCGATTTCCAACATTATTGCTTATTTTAATGAAGTTTTATTTGCAAATGATGCTAGATGTGCTTAAACTACTATTATAAATAAAATATAGAAAGACAACAAATGTTTTGATCAAAAGGACGACACTTCGTGTAAGATGTCAATTAATAAATATTTATACTTGATATATAACATAAATGGCCAAAAAAGGCAAATGGGGTAAATGCCAAACAAAAAAAAATAATTATAATCAAATAAGTAAAATTACTATGTAGGAAATGGAAAATAGTTTGTGTGGGTTGATTTGTAGTAATAATAAAATTACAAAAATATTAAAAATTTATGATTGATTGTATTTTTTAAATAAGGTCAATAATCAATAAATTACGTCACACGGATTTTATGTTTTTGTACCCACCTGTAGGATGGCCATGTCACATCTGAGGTATAAACCATTAATTATTGTGACATAACATTTTGCAAATAAGATATGCAAAACTCAATTTCGACTTCTTTTTTACTATTTAAGACATCACTTGTCACAGCTGGTCACTAATGGACATTAATCTACCAAGAATGAAGGAGGGTTAAAAAAATGTGAAATTCGTGTGAAGTAATTTGTGAATGAAGACAGCGGTATCCTAAGTAACCTTCATTATAAATAAAAAGAATTGACATCTTACAAGTATCAATTCAAATTCTCATAACAGTTCATTTTAAAGCCTTATCTTAATAAGTTTCCAGTGAACATTTAGTGACTTGTGATCCGACACTCTACAAATCATATGAAAAGCCGAATAAAACGACAAGCTCACTTTCCTGTATAGTTTAGTAACGCTTCGAGTATAAAAATACTAAAATTAAAAAATATGAGCGTGTGCAGGGTTAGATATCAAATTCCATGTTCGATAATAATATTAGAAAATAATAATATTAATTAGAATCAGTTTTTTGTTAATATTTTGTATTAAATATGATACAGATAAGGAAATTTAGTATTGGTGCGATTTTCATGAACTTCGTTAAAACAAAATATATATAATACACACAGAATCTGATATCTAACAAGAGAATTTTGCCACAAAACGCAGCCTTAGGACGATTTTTACCTCACTCTCATTCTAAGGACCTTACACAATTGCCAATGCCATGGTAATAGTTCCAGCGTTCAAAAAACAAGCACGCACAGCGTTTTTTTCACTTTTCACTTCATTTATTTTGATATCACAGCACTAATCTTGCACCTCTCTATACGGTATTTCACTTGTTACTGTGAACGATTCGAAATAATGATTGAGGAATTCGAAAGTGGGCCGTTTTTCAGGTATGGCGTCCCAACATTGCAACATAAGTCTGTATATATCGTCCGGTAGGTAATGACCGACCGGTTTTGGCATTCTGTACCCTCTCTCCACTTGTTCTATCACTTCCTTCCCATGTAGTCCTGGGTAGGGTATTTGACCATATGTGAACAACTCCATGAGTAATATCCCGTAAGACCACACGTCACTCTTTATGGAGAACCGTCCGTAAATTATCGCTTCGGGCGCTGTCCATTTCACTGGGAACCTGGAGCCTTGTTTTGGACAGTATTCATTGTCTTCTATCACTCTCGCTAGACCGAAATCGCATATTTTGGCGACGTTGTTCTCACCTATCAAAACGTTACGGGCCGCCAAATCTCTGTGGATGAGAAGTTTTGATTCCAAATACTCCATGCCTGAAGCTACTTGCGCAGCAACGTATACTAAATCTTCGAAATGCAGGGACTTCCCCTCGCCGTTCCTTAGAAATTCTAACAAGGATCCTTTGCACATGTACTCCTGTACGATGTACACGGGCTCTTGTTGGGAACAGACCGCGTAGAGGGCGACTAAGCGTTTGTGACGGAATTTTTTCATAATGGCCGCTTCTTGAAGGAAGGCTTGTTTGGACATCGTGCCTTCTCTTAAAGTTTTCACGGCGACCTGGAGTGGATGCGGATATAGAAAAAAATAGTTTTATTTGCCAATTTAAAATAATATTTAATTTATGAAATTATATCTTAGCTTACTTACATATAAGAGTGAAAAAGTAAGTAAAATAATAAAGCAAAACATCAAATTGGTAACTTTATTTTTTACTTCCACGCTGTTATACGCCAGGATGTTAATTAACTCCAATCCCCACTTTCCGCCAATATTCATTGAGATATTGTGAGGTTTCGGTAAGCGAAAATCAACACCGCGCTTTTTCTCATTACCAGAGCGGGCAAATGAAAATAACTTAAACTACGAATTAAAGAAAAAGACACCATTCGACATGTATACGTGATGGTTGTAGATTCGAAGTCAAAAAATGTTTTTATTTAAATTATTTTTATTTCCCCAGTGTATAATACTAGTCTAGCGGCGAATGTCGGGCACTATATTAACGCATTAACACCATCTACCACTACTTAAAGAAAAAAAAACCAAAGCAAAACTAACCTCAATATTATTACACCATTTGCCATAATACACTTCGCCAAAGTTCCCCTGTCCAAGTTTCTTGATCAACTGTATCTGACTCCTGGGTATCTCCCACTTGTCCCGCAGTTCCGGCCCCAGGTCCCACATTTGAGGTTCAGGTTTTGGACAAGGCCTGGCTAACACGTGGCAGAGGCCTAACGCGTTCTCTGCAATACGTGAACGCATTTCATTCGGATTATGTTATTTTTGTGTTAGTTTTTGGCTTTGAAAATTATTTTTCGGATAAAGATACAGGAAATGTGAAAATGACAGTAAAAAATAATGATGCTGAGGTGTATAAGAGGCTTTATATTGGTTATTTTCCTCTAATATGGCATTTAATAAGCCCACTACGTGTTTAGTCGTTACATTATTATCATCGAGTTTTACTTTTGTAATAATAAGATATTTCCGGCTTACTAATATACTGTACATATTTGAGAATACAGCACATGCTTTATTAAATAAACAATTTTAATATAATGTAACATTCGTAAGAAAAAGGTGTTAAATATTTTAAGTTTTTTTATAAAGACCATCCCTACACCAAAGCTTTCATATTATTTAATTAATAAGCAAACTTAATAAGTCACTTAATTACAAACAAACTATTTGAATAGCATCGAATACAAAAAGGAAATAGGGCGAGAATTATATTACTATTTGTATAATAAATATATTGAAAATCTACTCTATAATAAATTAAAGCTTTTAAACCACTTGATGGTTTCATTCAAAGTAATAAATTAATTATTTATTAAAGGCCGCAATTTCATAGAAAAAATTAATATACATTGTAAGTGGAACTAGAATAGAGGATAACATATTATATTAATATTTCAAGTGTCTTAATAATAAAATATTTCGAAATCTCTTTAGAGTACCGAGCAATTATGTAATTAAAAACCAATAATATAAAGCTAACTTTAGTAAAAAAAAAATAAACTAAAAATATGATAATTACAAAAAAAATAGGTAAGTTCGTTTCAAAATAAAACTCACTCGTATACGACATGACCAACGCAGGTAGACTAGGAAATGTTTGATTCGTGGCGATATAAAAACCGCCGTTGTCCAGTGGCTTTATCTTATAATGTTTAACATGGTAACCCCTTCCTTCTTCCCAATCTTTAACACTGAGGCTGAACCCATGTGGGTTATGTTCGGCTGGTCTCACTAGAAAAGTTCCTCGGGGATTGATTTCTGCTAAAAGTAATTTGTCGGCTTCTTTGCGTGATACGTGCGGGAAGAACCAACTGGAAAATAATGATTTTATTTTAATTAGTTTCATGAGAGATGAATAATAATGAAAAAGTTGCTAATTTCTTAAGAGATTTTGATATTATTATTATATTATTTTCATTTTTTTTATTATTTTCATACTTTTTTAGTACTACACTATGATAAATATATATAATTAACTATTAAGCAGAAATAATAATATATTTAAAAACAAATAGGATAAAAGAATCAAAACGACAAAAAAAAAATCAAATATTCTGTTATGTAGTTGATATTCCAATTTTTGTTGACGCCAAGTCGCCAAATAACAATTAAAATCACAATCTGCATAAAGCTCGTCAATATTTTTTCTATCTTGAAAGCACAATTTTGCGTTATTTTATATTGCCTACTGTACATTTGTTTTAACGTGGTAATTTATGTGTTATTCTATGTTTAGCTTTAATCAATTTAATTATTAAAGACTATGGGGGGCTTTCAATGGCCAAAAAATAATATCAACTCAAATTTGAAATAGTAATATCATAAAAACTCTACCGCGACGACTCTAGACATTTTTATATAATAGAAAGACACTAAACATTAAATAGAAAGAAAAAAAAAGCTAAGCTCCAGGAAGGCATACTTAAGTACTTAAAAGAAGAACTGATTAAAAAAAAAGGAAAACAAAACTCACTCTTCACATTCAACAGAACTCTCCTCGGCCACAAAGTTGGCTGGCACTAGACCCTCTCGCCGCGTAGTGAGGTGGAGGACGCGCCACCAGTCTGTCTCCGCATCGCTGAGGACCTCCATGCGGTCGCCTTTGCGGAAGGAGATATCGGATTCCGCGCGGGCTGTGTACGCGCATAGTGCTTTTACCACACGCCGCCCGCCGTTTGATATACCTATACAAATTAACATAACAAAATGTATTATTTTCTTGTCGAGCGTTACTCAGACAGTTACATATTTTTGAATGAAAATTTATAATTAGAATTATTGAAATTTATTACAAAATTGAAACTCAATATATAACGATATATCAATTTATGACTCTGCATAATAAAGTAGTTTCATTTTTTAGCTACACGCTGTATCCCGAACATTGGCAAGGCACCTGGGAATGTAGTGTTAAGACACTCCCTTTCGTACTTTCGGCCGAATCCTCGAGGAATTGTGTGCTGCGCTTGGCTCGTTAAAAATATTAAATATTTTATTTAACCGAATCGAACGTACAACCGCCGTGTTTACCTCCGAGCCACGACAGTATCAAAAAATTATGATGTTGATTCTTTTAGATAATGACGCTATGCACGATTTATTTTTGATCATAACATGGAAACTCCAACAATGTTTAAGTTTATTTACTAATCAAAAATTACATAATAATAAGTTAGTGTGATTTAACTTTATTTATACATCTTACTTTGTATAATGGCATCCGCGACCCCACGTTAAAAATGAAAAAGCATATTTAACTCAATCTTAATAAACGGTAGCCATTAAGGAAACTCATAAAATAATTAATTGTTCGAAACACTGTTTTGACTTCCTTCTCTTTACCTAACACCAATTCAAATATTCTCACAAAACATTCCGTATATTTCACAAACTACATAATGCATTTAGATTATTAATCGAACAACTTACTCAGACACTTTTTTTATTTTGCAGAGAAACAAAGACTAGTCTCTTCTCGAAAGTTCTCTGAGTATGTATCTGAATTCTGAATAGAGATTTTCGTCTTATATAGATGGGGATCTAGAGATAATTTCCGGGGGATTTCGCGGCCTTCATCGAAATTTCTGTGGTAGCTTGCCATCAGACTATTCAGGGGTGGGAACAGACCACCCGGACCCCCCTCTTCCTACGTCCAGGCTTATAAATTAAGGGAACTCGGAAGAACTATGTGAATATTTCAAAGCAAATTAAGGCCGCTAACTTACGCATTTGTATATTCATAAAGTAGTGCGAGACAAGGGCGAGGAGACGTAGTGCCCTGGCTCAGTGCCAATTTGTGATTTAGTTTACCCAAATCCCTAACTTACTATTTATACAAGAGAAATAGTTACTTATTAAGGGTATAAGGGTACAATAAAGGCGTCTTGTGTACGATAAATTCTTAATACTGCGAAATCTTGGCTCCACGATATATTTTATTATAATATGTATACCAGTCAGCCAGTCGTGGCGCAGCGGCACGAAGTGCGACTGTAAAACCGTCTGGTTGTGGGTTCGATCCCCCTCGAGGAGATGAAATATTTACTTAAATTTATATTTTCATTTCTTCGTTCTGGTGTCGAGGCGAAGCGCGGCGTTGTGTTCTGCCACTCAACACGCAATGCCTCCAGAATTCGGCAGAAAGTGGGGAACGGAGTGTCTTAACACTAGGTTCCCTCTGCCTACCCTGCTGTGTGCGGGATACAGCGTGAAGCTGATTTATTTATTTATTTTTATTTTTATATGTATACATTTTAGACCATAATATAAAGTGAATGTAGGATTTCTGATATTATTGCCATATATTACAATAAATTAATTTGCAAAGTTATACAAAAATAGAATAAACGCAGGTTGTAGAACAACTTACGTAGGTCGCGTGTTATTTGTTTAAATTAAATATCCATTGTACTTGTGGAGACATATGAGTGCAACAAAGTCCCGTAGCTAACTAACAAATTATTAAAACATAATATTAATATATTTTTTCATATCTGTATCCCGCATATAGCAGAATAGGCAAAGGGAACCTAGTGTTAAGATACTCCGTTGCCCACTCTCCGCTGAATATTATTAATATTATTAATAAAATTCATAATATTAAAACATTATTTCTCTCATTCAGAACTTATCATAAAAATCTCTGTCAGCGCCGCCAGTATACTTAGATAACGCTGCATAATAAATTATTGACCGCTAAGCCCTTTTCAGAGCGGCTCTCACATGTTTAAATAAACGCACGTTATTTATACCTTATAAATTCCTAAAATAAAATAACCTCCCAACATAATCCGGGCGTTTTAAGACTGATTCATAAATACTGATAAGTTACGATTTTGGACTATACAAGATTACTTTTCGCAAGCCTTTACCTAATTACTATTTGAGCCCAGTCGTATGGCAGGAGCACAAATGGTTGTGGATTCGACCCTCATTAGAATAAATAAAATATTTATTTATTTTATCATTTCTTCGCTCTGGTGTCGAGTCAAACGCAAAGGCTCTGTACCACTCCTCTAGAATTCAGCGGGAACAGTGATTTAATACTAGGTTCCCTCTGCCTACCCTGCTATGTCGGGATACAGCGTGAAAGTGATTTTTACAAGATTACAATTTTACTAAAACTATTTCATCTAATATTTATTAAGAATTCGTATATAAAAATATTGAAATTATATTACGCAGTCCTGACTGATGTTAGTCACTGATATTAGACTTTATAGACGTCATAGCGTCGTTTGGACATGCCTGAATTAATGCTTTTTGTTTTAAGAACCATTAAAATATATTTGTTTTCCTTCTTCGACTTCGTTAAACAAAGCGCGGCGTTGGATCTAACCACTTGGCACTTAATGGGCGAAAAATGGAGAATGGATCAATTTATTTTATGTAAACACAAAAATATAGCCAATTGTTTATTTTAAATTTAAAACTAATTATAATTTTAAATTTATAACACGAACGAAACAATACTTTGTTTTTGTTTTAACTCAACATTATAAACAACAGTTATTACAATTATTAGCCTAAAACATGATATGTACCATTTAAAGCATGTAATAATCAATCTTCTTTGTTTATAAACATTATCCATTTAAATTGGTATTAATGAAATTATATGTGTTTTATTGACACGCTCACGTTCTATTAAATCAAAGTATATTGTATGACTTATTAATTCTATAAAAGATTTCTTAAAATACATATATTTTTAAGTTATTCCTTATTCTGGAGACGTAGTGTTAAGATTCTCCATTCTCTCTCATCTACGGATAATGTCCGGTGTGTAGATTTTTAGAAATAATTATAAAGGTAATGACTAAATACTACTAAATATTTAAGTTAACCCAGTTTGTTACCCGGGTACAGTAGTAGTACAAAAAAAATAATTCTTGCGAGTGGAAGTCGAATCCACAACCATCATATTAACAGTCAAACACTGTGCCGCTGTACTGTGGAGACCTATACAGCCAATATAATTACACTTTTTGAAAGTAATTTCCAAATACTTACACGCCCCAGGGTTGCGTGTGCGCACGATGTCCGCGGGACGGCGCGACACGGCGCGGTTGTTCGGCTCGCCGGTGTACCGCGTTTCCAGTGACGGACATGTCGTGAAGCCTGCCTCGTTCTTCTTGTACGCTGGATATACTGAAATAAAAAATCATTTAATAATGAGATAATCCATACAATTAATATAAACAATATAATAATAAGCCATTGTTTTATTTCATAATTGAATTAGGTCGAGAAAAGTTTAAGCATCAATAAAAATACACAGGCTTTAAAAATATTTTAAATAATAAGTATAATCTTAAAATCATATATCTAATATTTATGATTAATATGAGATATGAGATACAAGACAAAAAAAAACACAGTCGTATTGATAACCCCCTTTTCTTACAGAAGTCGGTAAAAATTTTACTATAAATTATTTACCTCGTTCAAAAATCCACAAGTGAAAATTTATAGATATTTCACAGAAAAAAATATAGTTGTAGTGCATATCCTATAAAATGAATGCGTACGTACCGCAAACCTAAGTTTGTCAATTTTTATAAGTTGTTGATCCACAATCCTGAAATTGGTATGAAAGCCTATGCGGGCTAGTCCGACTCGCACTTAACCAGATTTTTTTCTATAAAATTATAAGGACAGAGCATCATCATAATGTGTTATACATTATAAAATTACTGTGAAAACGGAAACTAAGTAAGCGCGTAATGACTTTCTTGGAATACTAAATAAGTACTTTACGTACATGTTAACATTTTAAGTAAAAAAAAAAAACAAATTGCTTTATGAAGATTTATATTTCGTCAGCGCTGTTTAAAAATACATCACGTAGCTGTCAAATACTTTATAAATTATTTTTTTTTGTTTAAAACAAAAACATACAAGTGAACTTTGATTTTTACTGCGAATACACTTGCACTTGCTATTCAACATTCAAATTCAAATAAATATATCTACTTATATTTGTTTTATGTCTTTATATCTAATAAAAGTCAAGAACTCTTGACTGTCGTCCAGTATCCAGAAACTGATATATAATTTCGTAATTAAAGCTCACGTTTAATTTTTAAATTGCATGTATTGCAATTGCATTTTAGAAACAAGAGATTCAAATACAGTTTAGTATTGGTAAACAACGTACCCAATAAATTCTTCATATTTTGTTAGTATTGTTAACCGCAAAATATATTAGTTTAGAAGAGGTTTATTTCACATTGGCGGATAAAATTGATCAATTGGACACATGAAACAGAAATAACTCTTGCTAAAAACTACCAAAACAGAACTGAATGTAATATTTTCAGGTACAATCACTGTCTGAATAGAAGACTATATTTTAAGTACTCTTTGTATGAATTTGAAAGCATTTCATCAAGTGATAGCTATTGAATAAAAAGATATCTCCGTTCCAATCTTTTCAAAAGCAACTATAGTAGATGTACGAGAAAAATAACGGGAAACTAGGGCGCGTTGACAAGAACGTATATTGAGCCAAGCATATTGATATTGCTTAGGCTACTTACACTTGACCGGAGTTAAATGGGTCCTTGGCCGGCGTTCACCTTATTATCACGATTGGTATAGCTTTTCAATTGAGTAATGGCATTGATTGATGCATATTTTAGTATATATGGTTCAATTCATCCAACGGCCGATAATTAGAAGTAACACAATAATAGAATATCACAGCATTATATATAAAACACAAATTAAAAATAAGCAAAATCTGAATAAATATTACTACCATCAGTTACAACAATAAAACACCAATAAAAGAAAAAGAATATAATGTAAATTACTCTAGTCTTGAAGTAAAACTAAGGACATTACTAGCTAAAAAAAGAATAGAAAACCCATCGCTATGAACAAATAAACGCAAACAGACGCTAAATGGCGAACTTTAAGCATCGTGCGAAAAATTCTCGAGCATTGTTTTGAAAGAAAATTGTTTCCGTTCGAGCATTTTAAACTGGAAATTTTGCAGTATTCAATTTACATGATGATATACAAATAAAATCAAATAGTTTACATCGTGTGACTTTGGGCTGACTTTGAAAATTTAATTGAAGTTAATTAAGGAAACGTATTTAATGGCAATTCTCGATGACATCAGTCAGTCATGATCAGTCTAAAATATTGCATTTTTTAGCAAAGTACTGTCAAATAATTTTAATGATAAAAATGTTTCTAAAATGAGAGTCGTTTAAGAAAAAGCAAAAAAAAAACAAGAACGTAAATTTAAAATTACACAGAAGAAAGACATTTTGCAACTTAGGTTTTTACTCGCAGCTTATTTAAGTCTTGCCGCAAAGAGGATTGCCTGAAAAGGAGAGAGGCAAGAAATGGGAACTATCAAAGTGCAAGCAGTACAAGTATGAACCATTAACGAAACGAAAAGGCTGCCTTACATGGTGTTTTGATTTTTCAAAACGCTGACGCAATCTTGTGAGTAACAAAAATATTCATTGGTGTTAAGTAATAAACATTTGTATGGAACAAAGGTCTTTGTTAGGACATTATATAGTATAGTATGAATATGAAGCAATAATTTGGTGTGAAAGATAAAAGTGAGGTCGTCCTAAAGATTTAATAAGAACTTCCATTCTTATATAGGTAATGTTATAGTTTTATTCGAGTTTACACTTTAAATTGGACATTTCTAACATTTTTTTGCACAGATTGGTTTGCATTGTTATTCAATATATTTACAAATAGAAACGTCAAAAATATGGCTCGTTTGATTGCAGTATTATGCTTCGGATATTGAGTTAATGTACTGTCAGTAAAGAGAAAAGATAAGTTATTTACGTTAACTTTTATCTAATGTCAAAGGACGAAAATGTGATTTGTTTATATGAACTACAAAGAGTAAGATATAGAAAACGTCTGAAGTGTATCTTAAGAGGCTTAAGCAGGAGAGAGGTAAATATTGAACTCACCCAAGGGTCTGTCGGGGTCGTGACGGCGGCTGCAGCACTTGTTACCCATGGCGCGGCCCGCCCGCTACGCCGCGCCAAGCCGCTTCTGTAACAAACAAAAGAAGAAATTAAATTATAATGCACTATTAGGAATTTAGTACATCACATTATGAGTTCTTAGAGATTCGACTTTTAGGTATAGGCCGTAAATTTGTTTTGTAAGCGCAGGTACCTACTACCCAATGTAGGGGCGTAAGCTCACCTCCACTGTGCAAATTTTCTACCAATAATGTTTTATATTATTTCTTCAGTAAAACCAGAGTTACTTATAATCCCAATAAGGTTTAAACATTATTTTTTAAAATGTATGCAAACAAAAACAGGTATAGCAACAATTTCATAAGGAGCCTCGATTTTGTGTATTAACATAAGTGAAACTGAAAAATCCACGTTATAAATAATAATTAGTAACCTACTTAAAGTTTCATACATTAATACAAGGAAATTAATACATAAATTGGGCTTCACAAAAAGAAATCGACGAACTTCTGGATATTTTGAAATGATAAGCAGGTCGAAAGTGTCAGATCCATTATCATTAATCACGTCCATATCAATATCAACATTTCCTCTTATCACTATATCAACAACAAGTTCCCACGACTCTTTCTGATAATACTAATACGTGACCGAGAATATTAAAGCGATGAAACGATTTATATGATTAGAATACAATATAAATATGTAATATTTCTGTATATTCATGTTGTTTTGTAAGTTCCGAGTACGCTAATTATAAATTCAGGAGACCGGAATTGAAATTTTATATTTACGATTTCACCGTTCAGACAGAGCGGCGTTGAATTCCGTTACTAAAAATAAATAATGGCGAAAGTAGGTGCATGAAAAAATCATATTTCCCAACTTAACAATACAATAAGAAATCATTTTTGTTTCAATTATTTTTGAATATTGTATTGTTATAAATTATCCAAAAATAATTGATACAAAAATGATTTCTGATGATAATGTATTTTGTTAAGTTGGAAAAGTATAATAATATAACTCTCTCCTCTCAACGCGCAATGCGTCCAGAACCTGGCGGAAACTGGTCTGGGGAACTGAGTGTATGACACTAGGTTCCCTCTGCCTACCCTGCAGTCAGCGGAATAGAGCGTGAAGCTGATTAAATTTTTAATTTAATTTATATTATAGTTCACTGTTGGGCAAGCAAGATTATCAATTCATCAATAATCCTTTAACGTGTCCGGCGTGCACAATGGCGTCCGGTCGCTTGGCGTTGAATAACGATGACATAAACGATTCTTGTTACCAATTTGACGTCTCGAGTTGCGATGGACGAAACTTTTTAATAATACGTGATATTTTAAGGGGTCGGGGTATTACAATTTTAAGTTAGATTTAAATTATTTGATCCTTTTATATTGGAATAAAGTAGAATTGAATATGTAAAGAGCGGCTATGCTTTTACATATTTTGTATATTTAGAAGCTTTTACATAAATAGTAAATTTATTTCTATCATGTGGTTTCGGACGCAAGCGTGCGATTGTAAAAGCGACAGGTGCTGGTTTCGATTCCCACTTAATGAAATGAAGTATATAATATATTCTCTCTTTCCTCGCTCTAGGTTTAAAATAAAATGAGGAATTAAATTCCACCACTCAACACGCAATCCCTCCAGAATTTGTCCGAAAGCGGGGAAGTGTCTTATGGGGACGGGTTCTCTCTGCCTACCCTGCTATGTGCGTGCTAACTTACTAATGCTCTTACGTTAATTCATTTATTTTACATATCAAGCTATGTACTTCTTGTACAATATTGAAATAAGCGCTCAGAAATTTAACTAGAAAATTATATTAACTTAACAAATTACATAAAATCCACTTAGTAAACGTAAATAAAATAAACACAACAATACTTTAGTAGCGATAAGAATTAATGTATTGAATAATAAATTATATTAAAATGGACGATACGTAGAAAGCCAGTTAACGAGCGCGGCCCTTGCATCGTAATATCATATAACAATATCAATTACAGGACACTTTCCTGTTATTGGAAATATGCGCGTACAAGCACGCGTATGTAACGCATTGTTGTCGTCGACGCTATGAAATATAAGAGCGTCCATTGTAAGTTGTACTCAGAACGTACATAAAGTAAAGGAATTTAAATTATGTAGGGAGAGAAATATACACGGTATAACATGTAACTTTTAAAATGACACTTTGAAAGATATCTACTTTTCTTGGTGAGTGATCGCTAAATACATTTAGAGAGTATCTACACACCTAGGACAATTTCCTACCTATATAATAGTAAAAAATTATAATTACATAATACGGTTATTTATATTTCACTTTTTATACGGATATAGATTATTTCTAGCACAATTCTAAGGCCCGTATTTATAAAACGCTCTCAAGTCTAAGAGCGATCTTGAGATGCCGTTTTATATAGCTATCAATGGAAACGGCATATCAAGATCAATCTCAGACCTGACTGCGATTTATAAATAAGGGCCTTAAACTTTCAAAGTACGAGTATGTATGGTATACAAACGAATTTTTAAGTAATAAAGCAACATCACTAAGATAAATAAATGCAACAGTTAAAGCATCGTACCTAATTACGATATTAATCATACTTTCTTACAAATTTGTAACTCATAGGCAATCTTAGCTAATCTAGCTGCAAAATTATAGTAATTTAAAATTTTGTTTTGATTTTTTCATTAAAGTATATAATAGTTTATATTACGTTTATAGGTACAATTGGATATATACTAATGAGTATATTGATTGTAAACAAATCGCATTCAAAATTCTAAAATTAGAGAAGAGGCCCTTAAACCGAAATGGAAGAAAGTGAAGGTGGCAGCGGCGCGGGGAGGGGACGCCCCACCAACCTGTTGCCTTCAATCAATACCATCAAAGGAATATTACTCATATACATTCATACAGATTGTATGGAACACAACCAAATTTGTCTGCAAATATTCGGACTTTGCAGGAATACCAAAACATGATGCCCGAAAAAGATTTTGTACCAAACGTAGTTTTAGTTTTATTACTTACTATATAAGATATCAAATATTACCCCATATTATTAATAAAATACAAGAAGAATATTTATTGATTATTGTTATTAAAACACCTATCAAAAAAGGATTATCAAAAAATATATATATACAAAAACAAAATCAGTTCCAATTTAAAAAGAGACTACAATTTAAAGATCAACAAGAGCCTGTTTAAACAGTTACACCTAACGGAAAGATAAACGGAACGATCGATATGTAAACACACAACGATTACAACTTTAATGCAAACATTTACATTGCATCCACGGCCGGATAGTGATGTTATCACTAATTGTTATATGACAATATAGATTTTATCAATAGTTTCACAATTGACTTTAGAAAGGAAAGATGTATTCGCTCCTCGCGCATGTACCGAGGGCGGTCAATAACCCGGTGGGCGGAATCTTGAACTTGAACTACATAGAAAATACAGCAGTGTGGTCTTTTTTAAATTTTAACATAATAATAATATTAAGAAGAAACGAGCATGTTTAAATGAACAAAGCCTGAAACCACATGAATACGCTCGGAGGTCAAAAGACCTTTACAATATGATAATTTGTTTTTTACATCATTTATTTCTGAGTATCACCTTCATTGTTTAATTTTTTTACTTTATCTTTGTTTATTCTCCATGTATCTAAAACACAATTTTACAAAATTGTGTGTTTAATTATTGTATTTACCCGCCAAGTTTCCACGTTTTTTGTTGATTGTTCAATGTAAGTATATAAATTAAGCAAGTATTTATGAAAAATATTATGATTAATAATAATTAAAAATTAGCTTCACACTGTATCCCGCACACAGCAGGATCGGCGTAGGGGACCTAGCGTTGAGGTAGTCTGTTCTCTACTTATCATATAACTCAATCCCGGGCCTTTCTTTGCCTTGGTGCCAGAGGCGACGAAATAAAAATATTAATAAATAATAATTTATTTCTCCGAGTGGGTATCGAATGAACGACCGTAGCATTATCAGCTTCACGCTGTATCCCGCACACAGCAGGGTAGGTAGAGGGAACCTAGTGTTAAGACTCTCCGTTCTCCACTTTTTGCCGAATTGCCACTGAACACGCAATGCCTCCAGCATTGCGTGTTCAGTGGCAGAACTCAACGCCGCGCGTAGCCTCGACGACACCAGAGCGAAGAAATGGAAATATAAATTTAAGTAAATATTTCATGTTTTCGAGTGGCGATCGAACTCATAACCAGTTGTTTTTACAATTACACTTCGTGCCGTTGCGCCACGACTGGCCCACCGTAGCACTAACATGAAAAATATTGATAATCTTGGCACATAATCCGTTACGGTGATCTAAGCTCATGTAACATCGTTAGCACGTCCAGAATACCACAAAATGAGGAAGTAATATGATCTCTCATACATACATGTACGTATGCGCATGCATTGAATATATCGACCGACCGAAGGATGTTCGGTAGTTTGAATATTATTTCTTTTTTGACTGTATCAGCACAGAGTAGGGTAGACAGAGGGAATAAGTGTTAAGACACCTCGTTCTGAATTTTTCTGCTGGATTTTTGAGGCTTTGCTTGTTGAGTGGCGGAACTCCATGCCACGCACCAGACTTTATTACCTCGATTACCTAGACACCAGAGAGAAAAAAATATATATTACGGTTGTTTGAGCGGGAATCAATTTTATAGTTCCACTTTGTGTTCCTGCGCCATGACTGGCTTTAATATTAAACTTAATGTCTCATCTGTTTTTACTAAAATCAACATAAGCTTTGCAGGTAAACTTTTCACGTGAAAACATTTTCGTTAATGCTATTTTGATGTTAAACTTATTGAACATTGACGCTGCATCAATTTTCAAATGGTAGCTGGTAAAATATTTTTAAAATAAAAAAAAAATCTTTATATAAACCTACTATAATTTCATGTTACCTTTAAGTAAATAATTACAAAAAGTTTGACTCCTGACTTCTGCGAGCTAGATTCTCAATTTGGGCAACGTTGTAACTCATCAAAAACATAATGTGATGTGAGAGCCAAGTTAAATGTTAAGCAATGCGTCGTTCTTGACTTCACCGACAAAACAATGGAAGATCTATATGGGGGCCACGTTCTGTGTTCACTCGTGAAAAAAAATAAAGCTAAGCTAAGTTTCACCCAACAATTTTCCACGTAGAGACTTTATTATATTTGCAAGTTAGTGTACTTTCAGCTTGTACTAAACTATTAGGATGATGAATGAATTGATTAAATTCGATTTATCAAGTATTTCACGTTTGATTTCGCCTATCCCGCAATATCTTGAAATATTGTAATTGAATTTAATAAAATCTGACCTAAGCTATGATTGCTCCAGTGTCTGTTAGCCGGTGTGGGTCGTTACCAAGTCCCAAGTCTCCACAGCGGCTCCGTTGAACTTGACAATGATTTGTGTTTAGAGGACGTGGGCCGGCCGCCGGGCGCAGCTGCGGGCGAGACAATGCCTCCACGCTGCTATGATTAACGCACTCACCTCCACCGAAGCGGGATCTTTGCTTTCATGTGAAACACGCCTTCTTATTAGTTTTTGCGAAAAATAAGATTTAAATATTTGTTTTTACGTTTATTTAAATATAATAACAAATAATACATATTCATATGTATATATATATATATATATATATATATATATATATATATATATATATATATATATATATATATACGTTGTATAAAAAGGTACGTGAGATACTGTTGATATTTCCCTGTTGTTTAATATTTTATATTACATGATATACACTTACTTAAGTTATTTAATTTCTAATTTTGAGCACAATTTAATCTTATAAGCACACACCATAAGGGGCCGTTCAAGTACAACGTAAACACTGTAGGGGGCAGGGGGGTCTTGGATTTGCTTATTTTTGACGTTTTCAGTGAAATATTTCTTAAAGGATTGCTTATTTTTGATGACATAGGGGGTTTGATGCTTACGTAATACTTGAACGGCCCCTTAGGTAACATATATACATATAATAAATATGAAATTACCCGCTAAACGGAAAATTCCGAAACACTAAAGTTTACTCTAGAACTAGTTAGTCGAAAAAAAATTGACTTTTTTTCAATATCTTTATATCGTATTCTACCTTACACAACAGAACAGAGCATTTAAACATTTAAACGGAATACTAACACAATTCTCAATGGTAAATCTCACCGATCTAACTCATATAAATATATCTGGAACTAAACAAATTATCGTCTCTTATCGAGAATTGACGCAATTGAATAACGCAGTGGTAAATATTGCGGCGGCGACGTCGGCGCATGTAACATTATAACCGGCCGTGAAGCCAGCGGAGCGCGTAACGCAAGCTATGATATACTAGGAAGGTTTCTCAGCAGAACGGCCACTGATTATGCAGGAAAACGTCGAGTTACAAGTGTTTGGTACCAAGATTATAATAAGCCTTATTAAAACGCTGTGCACGCTCCGATGGAACTCTCAAGGCATTACAAGACGCTATCCGGCGGAAACCGTTGCTATGAGAATCTTGTTGGGTACGTACGTCATGTATTAAAATTTAACTTTGATAACACATATAAAATTATATATGTTTTATTTCGTTTTCAGCTTCACGCTGTATCTTGCACGTAGCATGGTAGCCAGAGACTTACGGAGGTATTGCGTGTTAAGTGGCGGAACTCAATAGCGCGCTTTGCCTCGACACCAGAGGAAGAAATGAAAATACGAGTATTGCATATTCCATTTTCCTCGAATGGGAATTGAATCCACAACCTGTCGCGTTTACAATCACACTTTTGAACCGATGCGCTACGACCGGCCTCGAATTTGTTTGATGATTATTAATAATATTATGAGCTCTCAGTTTCGCGACGCTAGTACGCTACCGTTGATCATACCGACGCAGCGATAGATATGATTTATTCAAGTTGAGATTTTACCGTTAATCACTTGATCGTTGATCTTATAAAACAAATCAATCAAGAAGCATAACTAAACAATTTGTTATGGGATGGAAAAGCAAGTACTTTTTAAATAAAATCTAAAAGTTATATAAAAATAAATAAGAAAAAATACTATCATACATTTATGTTAGGAACATTTTATTTAACCGTGATTATTTAAGACCAGTTTTCAACAAGAAACTTTTTCTATTCTTTTTCATACAAAAACCTCGACATTGTACAACATTTTGTTAGAGGTCAATAGACCTTACGGATGTCAAAACCTAAAAATAAACACAGGAGGCCCACTATCTCACGCTCTAAATCATCTCTCCCCCGAGACGGAAATACGTCGGACATTTCCCATCTTAACCCTCTCGGTTAAGCCATATCCTCTGACCGAAAGGTTTCTACTGTTTTGTGGTTTATCGAGACTCGATAAGGGTTACTTTTAGGATAGAAAGGTCTGTTTATATTGATTTTCGTCTAACAATGACTATTGTAACTCAGTTGAATATTGCTGCAGAATTTTTTTTTACTTCTGAAGGTACACATTTTGGTATAACATTTGAATTTTTCAAAATTGTGTCTGATAAATATCTACATATATGAGTATGTTACATACATAATAAGTGTAGATCTACGTACAGATTTTCTTTTTAATTTAACCCGTTTATTATCTAGCCGAAGAAGCGGGTGAGGAATGAGTTAATAGTATACTCTTATAAAGGCAAACATCCCCTTTTTTCATCACAATCATAATAAACTTAAAAAATAAAATTCTACGTAAGAATTTGTACGTTTGTTTTTTAACTTTTTTCTACGTTTGTCTATCTATCAATAGCACACGGTGCTCATTTACAAATTAATAAAAATATGAAATCAATTAATGTAGTGCATTAAGCCTACGATAAATAAAGAAATTCGTTGTTGAATTAACCCACAAAGCATAACTATAACTAAAGGAAAGAGCAAATTGATATCCACAAATAAAATAAAAAAATATTAATTGACAATAATAAAATATTTTTATTACAATAACAAAAAAATCGACAAAATGATCATGTAAGTATTCGTTTTGTGTTTTTTATATAACTAATAAATTAAAATAAGTTAAATCAATTTTAGAAAAACACAGAATAATAATTTCAAATCCTAATTAATAACACAAAGTTTACACAAGTAGTACGCGTCGGTCGTACCTACGTATATATATTAAAATCTATTTGGTAATCTCATTTCCTACGTTGTTACTGATTAAATTATATTTGGTTAACCCACTTCCTCCGCCACGGGATGTTTATGTGAGAACGCACGGCGCAACGTTAACATTCAAAACAGTCTCGAGACTTAGTGGGACAAATCTCCTAGTGTCGATTAAAAACAAGGCGCCATTAAGAAGATTGGAACGGATACGAATGTTCATATGAAGGATATTAGTCTGATGTCATCGACAGTACAAGGACGGACAGTTATGTATGTTTTACATTTAGATGCACTATTAAAACATGAGATATTTTTTTTTTATTAGCTTCACGCTATATCCCGCACACAGCAGGGTAGGCAGAGGGAACCTAGTGTTAAGACACTCCGTTCCCCACTTTCTGTCGAATTTTTGGAGGCATTGCGTGTTGAGTGGCAGAACTCAACGCCGCACTTTGCCTCGACACCAGAGCGAAGAAGTGAAAATATAAATTTAAGAAAATATTTCAACTCCTCGAGTGGGGATCGAACCCACAACCAGTCGGTTTTACAGTCACACTTTGTACCACTGCGCCACGACTAGCCTCGATTTCAACGCCGTCCTTTTGCCTGATTTTGTGTACATGATCAGAAATTCAATATGTACCTGTCTATCTATAGTTATTCACTAAATATTATATACAACATATTTTTCTTCGATTTATAGGAGAATTGATGGTTTAGAAATGAAACATTTCTGATGGTAAACATGGCAAACTAAACCGATAGAACCCACACTTAAGTATTGACGTAAATCATTTGTAGTGTTAAATATGCGCTAAATATAAGATTCACGGTAAATTGCGACGACAAAAACTTGTTGGCAAACACAAGAGCATCCCGGAAACGCGAGTAATTTTGTAAAACTACTTTTGTTCGACGCCCGTTCGCGTCATTATTTTTACGCCTAACAACAGTTTTGTATTCAAAACGTATATATTTCTTACCTATGTATTTGAATATGTATGGTGTTGGTTGAATTAATTATATTATTTTTGTTCAACATAGTCTAAAATTTAGATAACACTGTAGCTTCCTGAATGTATACATTTTACACGTATAACAAAAGAAAAAAAAATCATAACCCTCCTTTTTGTTTCGTCGTAGCCGGGTAAATAAGGTAGGTACGTATACTGCAACGCAACTCACCAATACATTATGAAGCCGTACATATGACTTTAAATGGCATTATAACTATATTTTATAAGGAACTTTAAACGGAATTTAATACCGTTATTTATTTGAAATGTCATATGAAAATCGCTATTTCCTTTTATTTGTACAATTTAACAAAATAACTTTTGATGTTGACGATTTGATTTGATGTTCAGATAAAATGAAGAGTTTATACGTTGTTCTTGCGTGCGTAGAGGTAGACTCTATGTGATACAATGGAGGGCAATATGGCAGGGAGTATTTTTAGCGCTCAGCTGTCAATGCACATGTTTACGGAGGAGGAGCGCCCTCCTGTCGCCGGTGGTCATAACTGTGGGGCGCGCACGATCAATACACCACACCAGGGCTTCCCTTGCCACCGTTATGGGCCACGAAAACCGATACAATGCTTATAATTTTGTAATCTGTGCACAGTTTGACTTGGAAGAATTTATATAATACAAATAAGAAATACATATCTTTTAATGTATACCTTGTGTACCTATGTCTTGGAGTAATGGCACAAGCGTACGACTGTTAATGCGACGGCGTGGGTTCGATTTACACTCGGGGAAATGAATTATTATTTATACTAATATAATAAAACGGAAGAGTGTGTTTGTTTTTTAAAGCGTTAAGATCTCTGGGACAAGTGCTTGTATTTACATTTTGTTTTGTAATTTTGTAATCTGTGCCCAGTTTAACTTAGAATTATCTATATAATAAAAATACAAACTAGTTTAGACGAGTCGTGGCGCAGTGGCACGAAGTGTGACTGTAAAACCGACTGGTTGTGGCTTCGATCCCAACTCGAGGAGATGAAATATTTACTTAAATTTATATTTCCATTTCTTCGCTCTGGTGTCGAGGCTAAGCGCGGCGTTGAGCTCTGCCACTTAACACGCAATGCCGCCAGAATTCGGCAGAAAGTGGGGAATGGAGTGTCTTAACACTAGGTTCCCTCTGCCTACCCTGCTGTGTGCGGGATACAGCGTGAAGCTGATTTTTTTTTTACAAACTAGTTTATATCAATATATAAATCATTTACTCTTCGTTGTCGGTTTAAGCTGCATAATCGTTTCGTATCTAATTCGAACAAATTACAGTCGCTACGTCTTTATCCTTGCTTGCAATGCAAATGGCTTAAGCAGAATTAATTTCAAGAGAACGTCTGCTGTTCCATTAAGCATGTCCAATGAGTTTAGACATTTGGCGGCCAGACTGGTGACTTCTACGTGGCTCTGTGCACCACATACCGCATAGTATAATGTGTCGCATAACTATACAGTTATACCGTCGTGGCATAGTAGTGGGTTCGATTCTCATTTGGGGGAAATTAATTATTATTTATTAATATATTAATTTCTTCGTTGTGGTAATAAGGCAGGGCTAAGCATTCAACATGCAACACCTCCGAAAATTGGCGGAGAGTAGGCAACGGAGTGTTAAAACATTAGGTTCCCTCTGCCTGCCCTCCTATTTGCGGATAAAAAAGTATACAGTTATGACGCAAATATATTAAAATGTACACGATAGAGAATAATGTGCAACACTTCACCCACATTTACTCGTAATTGAAATATGGACGGTGTACTTAATTTGTAGGGAGGAATTCTAATATATATGAATGCAATACAATTAAATGGGATCCAATAAAAGGGAGACTGCCGTATGTTTAACTTTAGAGGGTGTTTATATCATATATTAAGAATAAACAGGAGTCCCTATTTTTTACCCTGTATCCCGCATATAGCAGTTTAGGCAGAGGGAAGCTCACAAGGTTAAGCCACTCCGCACGTGTTGAGTAGCGAAACTCAACGCCGCGCTTTTTCCAGTGCGAACAAATGGTATATAAGTCACCCATTAATACAATTTTATTTTAGTCTGTCTGTATTTGTTATTTTATTGAAGTACAGCCCTATGTGATCCATTCACTGCAGGAGAATATCATTTTGAGGCTATAGCTCTTCTTATTTGATCAATAAGATAAAAAAGTATATTGTCTTTGTTACATGAAGCTTTATTGTACTAACCGATTTTTACAACTTTCTATTATTTTATTTTTAAAATAATATTGTGTTGCCAAATTATTATTACTCTAGAAGATTTTTATTATTTCAGGTGTCACAATGAAAAAATAAAAAAGAGAAAAGGAAATTTATGTATATCGTAGAAATGCGACACACGTTTTCTATGTGACGTGATGAATTTCTGTGAAGACGGATACCCGCTTTTATTTCTCCACCATGTGGCCTTTGCGGAGTTTTATAAAGGAACCTTATAACGGATTGCTCCGCTCAAACATGGGATATATAAATTTGTTTTTCGACCACACAACTTTTCTCATATTGAATAAGTCTTTCACGTTGAATACAGTTGGTATTGGTTGTGTGGGAGTGGAAAAGGTATGGTGAAGTTGATAATGGAATCTTATTACAAAGAAGTTTCGATTTATTTACAAAAGAGAAAGAAACTATAAGCACATTATACTAGGTTCAAATAAAAAAAAATTAAATTAAATTAGCTTCACGCTATATCCCGCACACAGCAGGGTAGGCAGAGGGAACCTAGTGTTAAGACACTCCGTTCCCCACTTTCTGCCGAATTTTGGAGGCATTGCGTGTTGAGTGGCAGAACTCAACGCCGCGCTTTGCCTCGACACCAGAGCGAAGAAATGAAAATATAAATTTAAGTAAATATTTCATATCCTCGAGTGGGGATCGAACCCACAACCAGTCGGTTTACAGTCACACTTTGTACCACTGCGCCACGACTGGCTGGTTCAAATAACTAAAATATCATATTATCGAAAACCTAACCGAAAAATTGGCTCACTATAATAAATTTTATTAATTTATTAGAAATTGATTAAATTATTTATTTTTCATATTGATGACCGATACTATATAGGCATAGTAAGAAGCCTTTTCTGAACTTAAACCTATTTACGGCTTCAGCAGATTGGATCGTAAGGTGGCGTCATTATTTCCGTAACTTCAGACTTTAACCCGCAGCGTTTTACCAATAATATTTCGCTCGTTATTGTGGGTTTGATTCCCACTCGAGGAATCTGGTGTCGAGCCGCCACTCAACACGCAATGCCTCCAGAATTCGGCGAAAAGTAGGGGACAAGCGTAGTGTCTAAACACTAGGCTCCCTCTGTCTATCCTGCTATATGCGGGATACAGCGTGAAACTGAAAAAAAAATGTATTTCACACATTGAAATTTTAATTATCTCCTATACGTATAGTGTAATAGGTTTCGATTGAAAATGTGAATAAAGAATCATAACAGCGCACAGTTTGACCTAGATCATCATAAAGTTCATATCTAGTTACGGCAATGAAAGCATATTGAATAGTATCTATTTTTATGACATATTGACCTGATTTTGAAATAGAAAATTAACATGTTACATTGAAAAAAACCTTGTAAGTTGCATCTATTTTTGGAAAATGACTTAAAAAAAGAAACCGACTGATCTGAATAAATCTTACTACAATATATATTTCACGCCCTTATAATAGACTAAAGAGAAAAACAAAACATACTAGGTACTTGTGGAAGACGTATTTACGGATTGAGTCTATAATTGGTACACCACCTCAAAGCCACGAACAAAGGATTTTATGAAGTGTATGAATAGTAGCATCTATTATTTTTCGTATTTAAAATAAAGTCATTAGAATCTGATATTAGTGAGAAGTGAATAATGTGAGTTAAAAATTTTGCAGTAGAAAACTAAAATGAAAAGTGAAAATATTAAAATATATATAAAATTTTCATTTGCAATCTGTTTGCCAATCTATCTCGATATGTCCAGTGGTTCGGGCGGTGTGGTATGTTATAAATCAGTTGGTAACTAATTGATTTTATTGAGCTTTGTAAAAATAAAAAAAAAATAATAATAAAATTGACCAAGTGTGAGTCGGACTCGCAAGCCAAGGTACCATTTGATTGCGTTGACTTAGAAACATTTTTTTTCTGTGCTCCAAGAAACCATAGACTTTGATGATATTAATGTCACTTTGATACCTTTACGCGCTATTGAAATAATGATCCTGGATAACAAAAGTCATCATACTATTAGTGCTTCGTTTTTTGAGCTAGTAAGCACAATACATTAGTACAATGCAACACTTGAATGATAAAAAAAATGTTTTATACTTATTTAAAAAACGTATAAAAATTTAAATGTAGCGGGACTCGAACCCTCGTCTCTTCCGTTACCCTCGAAACCGACCAGGCGCTCTGACCGCTAAGCCATACGTTCTCATCGAGCTATGTCGAAATTTTTATACGCTTTTATACAAACGTACAAAAACGTGTGTGTTGTAACAAACAACTTGTTTATGTTGTTAGCGATTATAACACTTTAAAAATGTTAAAAAAATATTTTTTTATGACTATTGTAATGTAAAGTAATTAAAGAAAGGTAAATAGAAATTTCATTTTAAAACAACATTAGAAAAAAACAAATAATTAACTTGCACACGCTTAACGTCTAAGTGCTATACTATATACTATACCTAATTAAAAAACTAAAACTATAGAAGTATCATTGTTAATATGATTATTAATTATTATACGAATGAGTTTATTATAAATATAAGCGAACAATAAGAAAAATATAAGACGACATATATTTATTACACCTTTATGGCATGTCTGAAGTATCGACGGTTGCTAGGGCTGGGGGTAGTTTGATAAAAGCTAGTGTACAGGTAAGAGTGCTTTAACCATAAAGGCTATGTAAAAAGGTTCTTAAACACACGAATAAAAAGAGAGGCCAGTACTTTGTTGCATTAATAAAAATTTATCATAAATATTTATATCAACGTAACGATTTTTTTGTTTTACACTTTTTGCTTTGTTTAATAGAAAACTATTATGATTTCGTCAACAGATTCGACGTTTTTCTAATATTTTCGTAACAATGCATAAGAAACAACAGTATTTCGAATATTTATGTTTTTAGTTTTGTTGTAATCTAAGATTTCTTCTGTCTTGAGTAAAAAATATATAAAGAATTTCGTTTGCAACGAAAGCCAAAAATGGTGGATCGCACCAGGATTTGGGATCCGTCATATAAAAGGTGCTATTCGATATTAATATATAACTTTTTGAGAATAATTGGCGTAATAATAAATTTCCTATGATAAGTATTATCATGAAGATGGTTGAAATGTTTTAAGAGCAGTTTATTTAACCATTTTAGAAATAATATGTTATTAAACAATATTTCAAGTACAAAGTATAATAGCATCTTCTTTTGATTTATTTTGTTAAAAATCTGTACACTATCGGACATAATCCACCTTCTATAAATTAATTAATTTCTGTTTTAAATTAAACAAACATTTTAATAAAGGAAATGATTTAACGAAACAGATTGACAGTTGAATTCAATGCTGAAATAGCATAACCAACAATACCTATAAATAATACAAAACATTTCCATTTCACATTTTCGATATTACCAACCCACACTGGGCTGGGGTTGATTTCAACGTCCCCTCTTTACTAGCAACGCACAAATAACTTCACAGTGAGTATTTAAAGTAAACAAACAGTGGTCGTCCTTAATTCATTTGTATATACAATTAAAAAAAAAACCTATTGTTGTACACTAGAGAGCTGTTGAAAGCATTTTATGCTCCAATTAGGCAAACCTCTCATATGTAAAGAAAAAACTTAACAATTTCATAGCGTTACGTAAATTTAACTTTCGCTTGCGTATGAAACTCGACTGGTTTTAGTTTTAACTTATGCACCATGTGTAGAATATATAATATAAAAAAATAAATTTGCCGAGAAGTCGCTGATGTCTAATTAAATTTAATTATTTAAAAATGTAAATAAAAGTAAAAATATATATGTAATAAATTTTAAGTTATTTTCGTACAAATGTACATAATTTTCAATACATAATCCGGTTTGGATCTTAGTCAGGTGATAAAATTTAAGTAAACATTAAGTTTAAATTAGTGTCCTAAATGTAGTCTCGCATGTAGCAGGGAAGGCAGAGGGAACCTAGTGTAAAGACACACGTTGATAGGTTACATGCCGGACAAAGCGTGAAGCTGACAAGAAAAAGATTGAAGTATAGTATATTATTATAGGGTGTTGAGTTGCAGAGCACAACACCGCGCGTTGCCTCGACACCAGTGCGAAAAAATTATAATATTCAATATCCATTGCCTCGAGTGAGAATCGAATTCACAACCTGTGGCTTTCCCAGTCACACGCTTGTGCCCCTGCACCACAACTAACCTCGTATATCATAACACATTGAATTAAATAACGATGGAAAGTATTATGATAAAAATTAGTATTTAGTAGAAAATATGGATAAATTTTAGTACTCGTCAAATATGTGTGAAAACGGAATGTGTTGAAATAACACGAATATAGATGTTATTAATAGACAACGCTCGGAAAATGTATGAAGATAAGTCATGCGATAATACAATGGGTAGCACTGTTACGTTTCGATTTATTGGGTGACATTTATTATATTGGCACTATTTTACAAGTATAAAATAACAATTTAATATTATTTATGTGTTCTATGTAGACCAATAAAACTATTACAGCAGTTATTTTTTGTCGATAAACGATAAAGATTTCTTTGAAAAAGAAAATGTATAGTTTTTTTTTTGTATAGGCTCTGGTACAGATAAATTTATCTTTAAAGGAAAGTTTCTGTAACAAAGTTATATTTCACGTTTATTGTACAGGCTATAATAAACCAATCTTTAACTAAGACAGTAGAAACGGGCGATGACCGTATTTTATGAGGTATAAAACTAAATAATGAATGCATGGAAAAGTCCGAAAGTTCTAAATTGCTCAAACATCGTAACGCTATTAAGAATAAAGGATGTGGGCGCAGCTAACGATGACAATGAACTTATAAAACTGTTTGTAATGTCGAAGCTCGTCTAATGACTTTAGAAAAGTAATATAAAGTTTCAAATAAGTTACATAATTCCCGTGATTACGAACTTAATTGATACTTCTCAAATTTTGTAGACTTACTTTAATATTATTTATAGGGCTAAAGAAATATTAGAAAAAGTTAAAGAAAAGCACTAGGTTTCATCTGCTTACCCTTCTATATGCGGGATGCAGTGTGAAGCTGATTTAACCCTAAGTTTAAATACCTTATCAAATCTTAAATTATAATTATTGCAATTTCTGCTAAGTGCCAAAACAAAATTTACTACATCTAAGGACAATATGTATGTACATACGTATTTTAACCGGAAAGCAATAAACGAAGTGGTTTGTGCGCACGGTACGCAACACATTCAGTCAACATAATATACCAGCAATATCTTATATCACTCATCACGCTTAACAGGTCAGGCGTGATTGATGAGACACTATGTTTTTTTCTTCATACTTCAAATATTACGCTTTTAACTCAATCTGCTTGTTACTTTTCTTCTGTGATCACTCACGCACTAAAGTCTTCACATGAGCTAACAAACCTACTTTTGGAAGCATAAAAATATTTTTAATTTTCACAGAACTTATAAAAAGGAATTTCTACACTAAAAATATACTAAAAACCATAGTTGAGGGCTTAATAGCAACATTTTTGCTCTGACCTCTTGGACTGGATTTTAAAACATAATTAAAGAAAACAACTTTTTAGAGTGAACATAAAGTTTTTAAATAGATCAATCCATTGAAAACTGGCAAAGCAAGTGGAGATTATGTAATATGAAACATTCTGATTCGTCCGAGATAATTGTGCTTTGAATATACGTGATTATAACGCCCATTTCAACATGAAATTACATGATATTTCTATATAAACATAACGCGTGGTGAGTTATAAAGCGAGTTTATTATATGCGTTAGTAAAATACGAGATTAAAACGATTCTTCTATAGAAATTGCAAGTTGCAGGTGTTGGTCAACCACACAGGTGAGTTTAACATAAGTCAGCCATATTATAAGAAGCCAGTCGTGCCACAAAAAGTGTGACTATAAAATCGACTAGTTGTGGGTTCGATCCCCACTTGAGGAGATGAAATATTTACTTAAATTTATATTTCCATTTCTTCGTTCTGGTGTCGAGGTTAAGCGCGGCGTTGAGTTCTGCCACTCAACACGCAATACCTCCAAAATTCGGCAGAAAGTGGGGAACGGAGTGTCTTAACACTAGGTTCCCTCTGTCTACCCTGCTGTGTGCGGGATACAGCGTGAAGCTGAATTAAAATAAGCCCAAGCAATTTTTACAATTAAAAATATAATGCGATGGGTATATGCATAGTATTGTACTATATACTAGTGTATTGTTATGTAGTAAAAACATTTTTTTACGGTATGTAAATATAAAGTTTTATCGCATTTTAGGCAAACATTAATTTAAACAAAATAGTTTTCTTTTTTATTTTATTATAAAAAAATATATTTTAGTATTTACGACATAAAGATGACTTGCCTCTCAAATTTTCCATAGATAAACCTCACACAAAGACATACTAGCGAGTAAATACATAAAATTTCCACTTCACTAAGATGCAACCCTGCAATCTGTTGCAGACGGTGAACACAGCCGGTCAGTGCACGTATCACACGCTCAATTACACAATCGACGCAGACCTCTGTTCCATGGATTAGTGCAACCTTTGAGAGTGCACTATAAATTAGTCAGAAAAATGCATAATGTAATATACATAATTAAAAACCCTATATCATTATCATAAAATGTAAATTGGCGAAAACGGTTAAAAAAATATAATATACATGGCATTCTAATAATGTGGGTGGGTTCGATTCCCAATCGAGGAAGTAAATAATATTTTTTTAATAAAATATTAATGAACATTTCTTCGTTGCAACGGGCAACTGAGTGTCTTAACATTTGAGAGACAACAGATTTTTTACATTCTAATAAAATATTTTAATTGTTAAAACTTTGAGATATTAACATCATCAAAACAAAGCTTGACGAGACATTTATAAAGAAGCCTATAAGCACGCTTTTAATGCATTTAATTAATGAGCAAGAAACTCCATATTTTAATATAAGGATGGAGGGGTGTCTGGAATGTCTCGGAGAGTAAATGAACTTAAATAGACGGAGCGGCGAGCAGCGAGTTGATATCATATATTTTTAGTTTCAAAAATCAATTTAACGTAAACAGCAAAGTGGCAAGAAGAGGACAAAAAAGTATTGACATAGAAAAAATGAGCTCCATCAACATTATTAATATAATATATACTAATATAAACAACTATTGTGACTAGCGCTATTAATATAACTAAGTACTTTAGTTAATTGATCAATAAGTAATAGAAATAATAAACATAAATATTATTCAATAAATCATTCATTTTTATCCATAATAATAATACGTGAAAAAGCAAGTCAAATCGATTTTAAACAAACGTACATTTGACGAGGTGTAATTGTTTAAAAAATATTCACTTTTAATTTAGGTGCTTCAGAAGGAAAAAATAAAAAAGAAAGGAAACAGATGTACCACACGGAGACGCATTATAAGCAATTATTGTTTACCGTACATTACGAAGAAACCAAATTGCTAACAATCATGTTTACAAGCCATAACAAGACAAGGTATGCAGGTATGCAAGAAGTTCAGGCAATGTGAAAAATGTGGGAAAAAATACATTTGAGCAGGCCTTTGCTGCAAGCAATAAAAAAAGGCCGCAGATAGTGAAATTTTACAGACATTCTGGTTTAAGCATCTAAATAAAGAAAATTTGTTGAAAGTAAATTTGAAAAATGCGAGTCGTTCGTTGTCAGTGAATGCAGTCGAATCCTCTTGTGGGTACTACGTGAAACATTTCAGCTTTGTGTTGTCAAACTCCGTAGAATTATGCGGTTGTTTTAATGTTGGCTAAGGAGCAATTTTTAACTTTCTTTGTGAAATCACTATTTAATTTAATAATTATGTTTTGAGAAGTGTCAAGAAATACTAAAATGTAAAGAACATTTTGTATATTTTTCAGTTTATTCCGTGTCCCTTACAAATCATAAAAAAAACTGAATGATTTTTTTTTGTTTTTTTTTTTATTTTAGAATTTGTCAAAATATTAGCTATCTTTAGACTATTTGTTATTAAATTTCGGTTTTTTTAGAACATATTAAGCTGTATATAGGGAAACTAGTGAAGACACCGTTCCATTTAAGCTTCATAGAAAAAAATAGACATGAGACACTGTTAAATGTACCGCACCTACTTAATGATTGTCATATTATATGCAGTACAAAAAATATTTACATCGATATCGCTAATATCAATCAGTTTAATATTATTCCTCCGTATGCAAAGTATTTATTATCAATCCCGCTAGACTTAGCGGCGCACTCAATACATTACGAGGTTCTTGAACTTGAGACTAAACGAATGTATTTATAACATTGTGACTTACACTGACTAAAACATCCGATCCTGGCTCCATATGAAGAGCAGATTTTAGACCCAATATTAATATATTTGCATTTTAGTATAGAAAATAGTGTGGTAAAATAAGAAAATCACAATTCGATTCTTTTTAAACTTTTTACTGTAAAGATATTTGTTTAATTGGTAAAGTCTACTTGACTCTTTATTTAAGTATATTTTTTAATACTAATTTAAAGTATGTAATTAGATATGAGTCAAGTCTATTCTGTTAATGAAAACCAAATGACATACATAACGAGTAAGAAAAATATTAAAATATATCCCTAAAAGTTGAGACCTCTGCGGCGTAGAAACGCAAATTTACATTTAATGCTTCGAAAAATCAGCGGAGAGTGGAGAACAGAGTCTCTTAACCAATAGACGCAAAAAGTGTATGTATGTGTAATACAATCAACGTACAATTGAACTGCCAATTTCAAAAACTTGTCGTTCAGACAAATTAAGTCTGAACGTTTGTACGAGATGTGCGTAGGGTTTTATGTAAGTACCTATTGTTTCTAATATTCAATACGAATAGACTCTTAATAACCATATGCATATACACATACATACTACACCATGAATGCTTTTGCGGTGAGAGAAAAATGCTCCGTTGCATTATACGAGTTTACATATAGAAAAATGTTTCGAGTTATTATTAATACTTTTTTTCAATTAATTATAAATATTAAGTTCTTAATTATTATATAAATAAAAATTATATGTTACCCTTTATAAATATCAACTATGCATAATAAAGAATAATATAATAATTACATATGTTACCCTTTTTTCTTTAATTTCAGATTTAGATTATTAAAAAGTCTTTATCCACATTTCCTATTGAACCTGTGCGATGTTTAAGCCGAGCTTTGTGTTTGTGTGAGTGTTCATATATGGTGTAGTTGTAACATCACTTGCTTGGCGTATGCCGTCTTCAAATATCTAGATCAACTTCATACATCCACATCATTTTTTTTATTTATAATATAGCAATAAACATCTGGCATTTAACAAAAGGAGTTTGCAAAAATAAAATACGAAATAAAAAATAGTATAGAAGAAGTAAACCTGAACTATAGACGTTGGATAGGATGATACTCTACATAAATGTATATGGAATTGTTATACAAAAACTGATTTTACCTTTACCGTATAATATATGGAATGTAGCTAGTTCATAAGACCAAGAGCCCGTTTAGGAGCATTCTTTAAAATCCAATTTTGTCAGTTCATATACTTATTTTAAAATCAATGGACAGGTGTTATCTCACATTCGAACAATGACGGTACGATGAGTCACCATGAATGAGGAGAGGATTACAAAAAGTACAAACTTGTACTGACTTAAAAAATCAGTTCATAGTGGTGATTCATTCGTTTATATAGTGGGATAAAATGAGATATGGATTGCCGACGTTAATAACGAATTCTCATGTATTATGACATCTAATTAGCACCCAATTTAATTATATTCTTTCTTTTTTAAGAAATATCTAAAGATCTAGATCCGAAAAGAATCTGAAATAAAGAAGTAATCTATCTTGATATATATTTTATACAAAAATTGAATTAATCAAGACATATAAAAGCAACAAAGTCATACTTATTTATAGATCAGAGAGAAACTAGGGTGGATTACTAATATAATAGCTATTCCTTCATAGTTTCTCATATTATGCTAAAGCTTGTCATTCCTTCGAGTTGAACTCATATTCAGTAACTCAATATCAGACAAATTACGTGGAAAGATTCCAAACTGGAGTACGTGATCTAGGGCGGGCGATGCGTGTGGCATCTCGATTTTCGGTCAACGAGCCCAATGGGGTTACAGGCTAAGTGTACTAGGATAGTTTATTTCGACCTATTGATCTGTTGAGCTGTTTATACTGGTGTAAAAATTATTGCTTATTATAAGAAAAGGCACTAAGTATATCGGTGCTTTCTTGTATGAGCAAAACTTGTTATTTTTTTTCAATTTCTCGCACAACAGTGTAGGAATGGAAGAATGGAATTGACGGAATTGTAGTGTGTGTATAAAATCTAAAATATATTGCGTATATATAGCAAAAACTGCGTCGAAATCACCGGAAAGTAGGAAGCGGAGTATCTTAGCACTAGGTTCCCTATGCCACCCTGCTATATATCAGATACAGCGTAAAAAATAAATATAGGTACCTATAACAACACATCATTTGATTTGAATTTTCCGTATGTATCGTACTAAGCAGATGAAAGTCTTTAGGCGTAAATCCACTTAGCGAAGTACGCAATAAGCTATCTAAAACCTTGGAAGCCAATAATAAGATTTTATTGTATTGATTCTCATGTAGTTATATATACTTTATATTACGTATATTGAAAAAATTCTAATAAATTACAATTTTGGTTGCTTACTAATTACAATTCGTGACTAGATTATTTGACAAATAAGGACATATGTATATTCATACTAAAGTTCAACAGTTAAAAAATTGTGTCTGAATTAACATTGTATATAATAATGTATTTGCGAAAAAAACAATGTATCCTTCAAAATGTAAAAATACTAGTAGAATATGGACCTATAATAAATAAAAATGTCAGTTCGTTTTTCTGTCTGTACGCATAAATTTGGAGCTGCTGAAATACTGGATTTGAATGAAATTTTTGTATGTTGCTTTTAGGCTAGGGCAGGATCTGCTACCAGGACATTTGATTTCGAGGACTGACACACCTGATGTAGATTCATATTTATTTAGATTCATATGGAAATTTAATAATGTAGCTAAATTACAATAAATAATAAAATGCAGTCTTAGTAAAAGTTGTACCTATAGTATGACGGGCAATTTTAATTGATGATAAACGAAAATTACATGTTCTATAATGCGTTTGATTGTAATAATTACAGTCATCGGCGAAGTGATTTTGTGCTCAACTGGCACGTTGGTAACGTCATAAATAAATAAATCAACTAACTATAATTGCAATGGTTGTGAATTCTATTTCTACGCAATTTTTATTACCTAGTTCCCGTAAGACAGGCCGTAACCAGGCGTTGTAAATTGGAAAAGTCAACATGCTGTGACTCGGATTTGGTTAAAACGCGGAGAATCAAATGTTTTGACAGCACGTTCTGCTTTGCCTATTAGCAAGTTTCAATTACAATTTCTTTTTAATTTAAAAAGACAAGGCAAACGAGCGTACAAGTCACCTGATGGTAAGTGATCACCGGCGATCATGCGTTGCCGGCCTTTAATGTGGAGAAAGACACGCTTTTTGAAGGTACCTAGGTCATATCGGCCTGGAAACACTGCCGCTAAGGCATTCCACATCTGTGTGGCACGTGGAAGGTCTCTACGAAACCGCACAAGAGTACTACGTAGTGAATAGAAGCATAAGTTACTTCCATTCACTCCGCAACGGTCATAAAATCCATGTAAGCTAAGTTTATTCTGTTATATTTGTATCCATTTAAAATTATAAATGCTATGCTTAATTTTAGAAATACAAAATATAACATCTTCAAATATACATAACTAGTTAATATAATGAAAAAATATAAAAACGCGACTAAAAATATGACCGACAAGACAACTTTATGTATATCCTATAATTTATCAGCGATAATAGTTGAATTTCACTCAGTGAAACGCCCATTGTCCTGACGTTCTAATAGCTACCTCGTCGCTAGTATTATAACTAGAATCATATTAAACGTATAGCCCTCCAGGGTGAAGCTATATTGTTAAACTCTTGGAGTGTCTCATTACATGTTACCCCTGCACCGAATAGAAGGAATTCTACTAATAGGAAGTTAACAAATTTGAGAAAAATCTGATCAATTACAATTTGTTTGAACTCTTGAAGAATAAATAACGATTTCTTTATTTTATATCTAAATAAATATTTTTTGACGAAATGATTACTTTGAATATTAGAGGTCGAAGTCCGCTATTACCATGTTTGGCTACGCATAAGTTTCCTCTTGCCATAAAAGGTCGACGATCCAAGTTCGGTCACGCAGGGGTTGCCATGTATAACACAATACTTTTCTTATAGCAAATTATTAGAACCACAAAGAAGTTTTACCGGCATTGTTGTTTCACTTCAATGATGAAATAAAAAACCAAAATTGTTGTTGATTACAACACTAAGTGTTCACTTAATCTATATACCTAAGCTAAGAAATATATAAATTAAGTAAATTGTTTTAATGAGATATACACAAAAAGAAGGACATTTTTATTATAATGTTCTGAAGAATTTAAAGATAACTTACCAATTAAAAACAAGAAATTACATGACTTGTACCTGAAAAAAAAAAAATATAGAAAAAATGCATCTTAAATATTTTGAACAAAGTACTTACTACTAGAAGTACAACTTTTTGATAGAAACAAATTTAACACGAAATAATAAGTGCTAGGTTGTATTTTATGAGTCATAAAAGTAGTGGGAACGATCAATATACCAGAAGTCCGTAATTTTCTTGGGTCGCCTATAATAGGGTCTTTTGAATAATCTTTTGTTGTTTATACTTGTAAAATTCAAATACACCTTCGACTTTAAAATAATTATATATACTTGGTGACCGCTTTAGCTTATGTACATATGTGTTTAAGGAGATTGTGTACTGCGCAAAGTTTGCATTTATTAATATTCACATTTAAGCCGGTCGTGGCGCAGGGCCACAATTCTGTAACTAAGCGTAAACAAGACAGGTTGTGGGTTCGATTTCCACTCGCGAAAATGTATTGTTTAATATTTTAATTTTCCCGCTTTGCTAACGAGGCAAAGAGCGGCGTTGAGTTCTGTCACTCAACACGAAATGTCTCTGGAATTCGGCGGAAAGTGGGCAGCGGATGTGTCTCAACACCAGAATGAAGAAATGGAAATATAAATTTAAATAAACACTTAATTCCCTCGATCATGAATCCACAACTAGTCGCGCTTACTGTCACACCTTGCGTCATTTCCAGCCTAATAGTCGAAATGAATATTTCTCATAATTATTTGAAACAAAGTTACATTACAAACAAAGTAGACACAGAACAATCAATTTTTTTTGTGGATATTCTTATAAAAAATATGTACATACACTTATGTTCTACCTACGTAAAGGACATTATATACCATTTACAACAAATATTAGTATTCATTCTGTCCACTACAATGATCTTAACAAAAATAAATAAACATCGTTCAATTCGTAAATAAGACAACCAAATGTGGCAACAACCCTCCCTCGGAGTTTATTTTTACATCAACTATTCTGGGACATCAAACGAAATAGTAGCATTTTGATCATAACAGTCTGTTAATTAACGAGATATTCGGCAGTTCATCTCTGATGGTGTGATCAGATCTTTCACGGTCTTTGATTTGGACCTATGGATATGTATAGAAGTGGAGTATAATAGTCTGGATATATGGATATAATAATCTGGTTGTATGCATATAATAATCTAGACCTTCTAATTCTCTTACGGCTTAAGGTTAAGTTATGGATGTTTGATAGACAGACATGTTGGTGTATCTGATTATTTTACTATGTTAAGGTGTTGTTTGTGGCTTTAAAATATTTTCCCTTTGTAAGAATATTGTCGTCGCGTCTGATTGCATTCGCACCGATAATCCTCATTTGTTCGCCGATGCGATCCAGCGATTTTACTGATTACCACTTTACAGCCACACAGAAATTACGATGTTAATTACAGACAGACTTGTCGCAAAATGTTAACAGAACGCCATGCTGTAGATGTAATATGTATGTGTTTGTTTTCTGTTACTTACGTTGTATGCAGTTCAAAATAACTTTTTTTTCAGCTTTACTCTGTATTCCGCATGTTGTAGTACAAGCAGAGGCAGCCTAGTGTTAAGACATTCCGCTCCCCACTTTCCACTGAATTTTAAGGCCATTGCGTGTTAAGAGGTAAAACTCAACGCCGCGCTTTGCGTTGTTACGAGAGCGAAGTAATGAAAATATTATATAGTTTATTTTCTAAAGTGGGAATAGAACTCACAAACCGTCGCATTTACATTTACACGGTTGTGCCCATTTTTAAAACAAGTATAAATCGATAATAACTTTCAATTCCAAGGGACCTTTATATAATAGCAAAAGTTAAGCTTAATTTTCTGCAGCTGCTTAAGCTACGTCATCTGTGTAATAAGAACAAAAGTATGGGGGCTGTGATATACAATAGCCTTTATTAAAATGCGCCTACAGTAAGTAAACCAGGCCGGAACATGATTGTTCGTTTGAAGATTGGTTCTATGAATAACTATAAGATAAAAAATGAAAATTTTAATTTTAACTATAGCACCTAGAAGAAAAAAACATTTCATGTATCATATAAGGAGAGACAGGTTATGACATTCCACACTAGACAGTATAAGCGAACGGTAGGTACTTAATTAGTAGTACCATTTGCCTCTTTAGGAGAATTCGTGTTGTAGGGCTGTTGTGAATTACGAGAACTGCTACCCTTATTTATCTTTAATCTGGACGAGCTCAGACATTTGCTTAAGCTTTAGTTTTGATTTTAGACATAATAAATGCACTAAAGACGACGAAGAGAGCAATATTTCACATGTTCAAATTATAACTTAGATTTACACTCTCAGATTGGAAATCGACCCTACCTCCCAACTGCGTGACGACGAAGTATTTTATTTTTATTTGATCCATGCTATATACATATAAAATTATCTTGTAAATTGAGGGAAACCCATAATTATAATATAATACAGTAAATTTAATGTTTCTAGATTTATTACTATTACTATTGTAAATTGTTATTGTGCAATGATTGATCGGATCTGCTAATGGATGTATCGGAGTTAATATAATTAAACAGAAACAGACCATTACATTAACTAAGTAGAGAATACTTGGTGAACAGCCCAAGCAATCCGTGCATGACAAAATAGTAGTTTCTTATATTATTACACAGGTTTTTATTAATAATGAAAGTGATTTATAGGAAAATTATTTTGTATCACTTTTTATAGTAATGTGAAAGTGCCTATTTAAGTAAATCATATAAAATATTTTATAATTTGAATTCATTGCTAAGGTTTTAAAATGCATAGATCCTGTTAAAATCGTATTATACTTACTAACTGTTTAGTCTGTGCATATTTAAATAGGGACCGACTTGCAGCTGTTTGTTTTTTCAGATTCACGCTAAATGCCGCATGAAGAGGGAGCCCAGTGTTAAGACACTCCGCTCTCCATTTTCCGCCGAATTCTGCAGGCATTGCGCGTTGGGTGGTGGAATTCAGCACCACACTTTGATTTAACACCAGAGTGCAGAAATTTAAATATTTAATATTCCATTTTCTCGAAACAAACGAGTATCGTAACAAACAAACAGGCGCGTTTACAAACACATTACAAAAAAACTCACAGATAAAGAGCAGTTTTCTTAAAAAATCTGTCTTAGTTTTATATTTTTAAGTATTATTCACTCCCTTGTTATTAAATCACATGTTATTAATAGTAAGTAGATAATAAGAAAGCATTTTATCATTTGACATAATAATGAGTCAGGATGGCCAACGACCTCTAGAAGCTCTTTACGGAGAAACAAACAGCCTATTATAGTTCACGCCAAGCAACAGTTCCGTTACACCTGGTAAGTCATCTGGACAACACTATTTCGAATAAATAACCTTAACCTCTAAAAAGCCTGTAGCGGTCGTTTTGACTTTATCAGAAAAATAAAAAATAAACTTATTCTTGGCACGCTATAGGTCACTACTCACTAGTCAACAGCCATAGCCCGGCAAGGTCAACAAATTGAATGCCGGTAATTTGGAAACATAAAAAATATTTATCGTTAAGTATGATTAAAATATTATAAGATTAAATAAGCCAAATGAAATCTACAGAACATATTTCTCTTGTTACTTTTAGGATTTTCTAAAATTTATCAATACAATATTGTATATTTATGAACCTTAGCTGAAAGAACGGGTATTTGAAACATTAAAATATAATAAATAATCTTTGTACCAAAAATGTATGTTTAGAGATCTAATTAGTAATTGTTAGACAAATGACAGTGCAGAATTTTAAAATAAATTAAATTAGTAACGCTCGGATTCTCGGATATTTGGGTCAAAGATAATGATATCACTCCAAAGTAACCCGTGCGTAACTTTAATCTACTTACATTTCTATTTCTTTTTTATCTATTTTTTTAAAGAGTTTAATTAGGTATATTTCTCTTTTACGTTATATTTAAATACAAATAAATCTTACATTATTTTTTTTATTTTTTTCCTACATAAAGACTTATCCCAGCATATCCAGCTAAATTAAAAAAACTGGCAATTTGTATTTTACACGGAAATTTTTAAGCTATTTTTGAGATTTTTATAGCTGGTAAAAATTGATACACGCATGAAATTTAGCACCATTTTTAAAACAGCTGGTGATTAATATAAAATTTTAACAATTCAGCTTGAACGGTTATCAATATATTATCGATCAAAAACCGCATTTTTGTGATCTCGTAAAGTTTATTTACCATATTCGTAATAAATAACACAAACATATAAATTATGTTCAATGCCAGCTCGGAGCCGTAACGGCCTCGTAAGAGCGGCCTACATAAACCATCACATTACATTATAGTTAATGATGTGTACAAAATCAATCGACAGTAGGTACATCAGTAATGTTAAGTCCCAGTTCCATCTGTAAGTAGCTCTATTTAGATTATTTCTCGTCGTTTCTGAAGTCTGGCAAAGTAGAGATTTCGCGAAGTTTTACATTTTTAACATCTCATTCGATAAAATGATTTGTTTTTTATATCATACAACTCTAATATAAATCGTACTCACTATAGGAACTAGATATAGTTCTGTATCTTTATACAAGTTTATGATAAATTCCACAGATTTAGACTTATTAAACGACAAAAGTAAAATGTTATGTGATGGAATTGATCATATTGGTACCAAGATTACTTTGCCTACGTCATTGGCAGGGTCAAGATGGTTCATGGAAGCTCATTTCGCAACATTTACAAGCATCCCACGTTTTCCTCACAATGCCTGTCTTAATTTCGTCTGGCCCTAATGACTTCATTCAAGGTGTCCGAATATCTCTAAGAATTATATTTTGAGAAGTTACACTCATATTGAGTGAGAAAAGATATGCTTAATAAATAAATAAATATTTATGTACACATAACTTTTTTCAGATTCACGAGGTAAAAGAAATATATAGGGATATATAGGGAGATAGACAGAGGGAAACTTGTTAAGACACTTTCTGCCAGATTTTCGAGGCTTTGTATGTAAAGAGGCGGTACTCCACACCGCGCGTTTACCTTTAAATCAAGAGTGGAAAATGAAAATGTTAATATATAATAATCCTCCCGAGTGGGAATCGAACCTACAAACGTAGCAGGACTTGACTAACACTCGTAATTTCAAGAAATTTTAAAGATCTTTTTTAAAGATCGGATAAAAAGAATCGATCAAATGAAACATAAATATTCACTTGCGTGTATCATCAAGTTGTATTCCAATACAAATAAAATTCAATAAAATGCAATGTAGCAGGAAACGGTAGCGGCGGTATTTGCTGGTATCTCATTGCTTTTGTACAACACAAGCCGCGTTAGCTATTCAAGAATCTGGTAACTTTAAATTGAGGCAATTACGTTTTCTTCTCAAATTTAGTTGTTAAGTACCACATTTTAATCTTGCACAATTTTTTGTATAAAAAGCACACGAAAACATTTAAATTGCATTTTAGTTGTTAATAAAGTTCTGTGTCATATTAAGTGTTATTATTTTTTAGATAAATGGCCTTGACAGACGGATAAACCACCAAAGGCACCACCAGTGATCCTATAACCTCAAAAGGTACGGAACCCTTAAAATAGAGTTTCTTATAAAGAATATTTTCATGCCTTAACCTTTTTGGGAAGTGATAAATAAGTCCTTGCTCCTTACGGACACACACAGGTTGTTACCCGAAGCGCTAGATGGAAGAGTGCGGTGGCTATAAATATTAATGACAAACACCGATTCAATGGTATGGTAGACCCGAGCGGAGGTCAGCGGCCTTTGATCCGATTGTTTGAAGCTCATATCTCAATCGTAATTAGAAATACCTAATATACTGAGACACGGTATGCGCATGCATAATATATGAAACGTCTTGTTGTGAAATAAAACGTGGTCTTGTATGAGATAAAGTAAAAAAAACTCCAAGTGGTTTTATTCAAATTATCATAAAGAAATATGTTTTTTTTTCCAAAACATCATTAGCTATAAAATACCAAAATTGTTGAACAAGTGAGTCACTGGAGAGACAATAACATTTCATATGCAGTCATCAATCACAATGCTCTGATTGGTAAATTGTAATAATATTATCATTAATTGTTTTCACTTCGAGCTAGTTGTGTGAAGTCCACCAGTTAGTTTGCATTAGTATTTTTTTCATTATTTTATTCATTCATTCATTTGTCCATTTCATTGGTTCAAAGAACTCTGTTTTCTTTAGTGTTTTGCCCAGTAGTAACAAGACCAGTAGAGACCATTAGAGTGATATCTACTGGTCCACACGGCGTCCCGTATTGCGTAGTATTAATTTTTTTATTATTAGAAAATTAGAAATAAAAGATACTTGCATATATTATTAATTAACAAAAATACATTAGAGATAAATGTAATATAATAAAAGTTGAGGCCGGTCGTGGCACAGGGGCACAAAGTGTGACTGGTTGTGGGTCCCTACTCGGGGAAGTGAAATATTTATTTAAATTTATATTGCCATTTTTTCGCTCTGGTGTCGAGCGGGGAACGGAATTTCTAAACACTCTGTCTATCATTTATTACCCTAAAAAAGGGTAAACCCCTTTTTTTGTAATAGAATCGATATTTATTTTAAAACTAATGTACTTAATTACAATATGGCAATCTAAAAATAGTATATTGTTCACTTTTATATCAATATAATATTTAACACAGAAATATGGGGTCAGTGTCCCACACACTGACTAGACGCAATGATTCCCACATCAATACAGCAAATTAATGGTTATTTATGTAGAGTTAACAAGCGTATTTGGACACTTTTAATAGTAAACCGTTATGATTTATTGTTATTAATTTATGAATAAAATCATCATGACTTTGCACACGATCCTATTGTTTATATGACCTTATAAGTTTATAGAAAGAAGGAAAGAAAAATCTATATTAAACCCGTACAATAATATAATAAACACGATGAGCTATCTATTCTTTATTTGTTTTCAAAATAAAATATATTTTGACCAAACCATTTGATATGGTCGATAAAAATAGCGAAGAAACTAATAATATTTAACATTCATCCACTAAGAAGGAATTTTGAAAAAATTTTACCCCCTTTTATTTTTACCTTTTTTTAATTTTTTTTGTTTGATTTAAAAAAAAAAACAATTAAATCAAGTCATAGGGTAACCAAAGAGTAGACAGAGGAAACATAGTGTTTAGACACTCCGTTCTGTACTATCCGCACAATATTACGCGGGATTGCGTGTAGAGTGGCGGAACTCAACGCAGGGCTTTTGCTGGCTGGCACGGTGCCAGAGCAAAGAAACGAAATTAAACTATTAAAATACAATAATTCATTCCCTCTATTGGGGATCGAGCCTACGACCGTCGCGTTTCAGTCACACCTTTCTGTCCCTGCGCGACGACGGTCTCGAATATACAGCACTGCGATATCTAAATTTCATCAAATTAGCACAAGTTCGCAGACGTGATTATATTTTATATTAATATCCAATGTTAGTAAATTCCTACCTAGCTTATACAAGACATGTATCTAGATGTTGTCTCCAATAAACAGCAATTAATATTAGATTATTATTAAATTATCGCTTAATCGACAAGATCATTTTTGTCAGATCAAAGTCACTAACATGTGATCAGTTTCGAAAGACGAAAACAATTTAATGATAAGATAACATGTTAGTACAGTAGTAGCAGTACATAAATTTTTAAGTTTAGTCCAGCTTACTTACTTATCACGCAAAATTAATTAAAAAAAATATATCGCAATCCTCTAAACGAACCTTGTTTATCTACTGTTTCTACGAATGTACAATTATTATTTGTAACAGTAATAAAGATTAGTCCTTATCAATGAAAATATTTATTATTTATAGATAAGTATATATAAAAGTTTAATAATTTATACTCAAACGCTCATATTAAAAAAAACGTTCACTTAAATACAAATAACTAATAAAACATCTATGGTACATATATTTAACAAAATAAAAATGTTAATCTTATATTTGTTTAGGTTCCCAAGATAGCAGTACCCAAAACGGCTAAACGTGTACGGTCATGATAAAACTTGCATGATATTATGTGTCCCACAACGTCGATAACTCCAACAGGAAGGACTCGGGGCGAGGGCCAAACAAATAAACAAAGGAAAGTTTCACAACAAAATATCATTTATCTGAGCATCAAATGTTTACATTTTAGGTAAAAAGTTAACTGCTTTATATGGCAATTATTAAGCCACTCCGGTAATAATTTTAAAAGGATATGGAAGAATCCGCTAAATGCCTGTCTGAGTACATTCTCTTGGAAATCCCTCTATTGTATGCGAGTGTAAAGCACTGGCAACCCCTGTATTGGAATACGGCTATCTCGTTTCCCCACACGGTGCCGTGTCCCACCCTCCTTTCATAACATCGTGGGATAATTAAATATTTATGTCATCGCAGATGGCAGAAAAATGGTAGTCGTAAATAAAAGTTACTTAATTAACGGTTTGGTCACTAATGTTCGCTCTTGACAATTACTTTTAATTACTTTAATAACATTATATTGTTATGAAATTGCACAAAAATGAAAGCAGGGAAGGAACGCGTAACATACACAACAATGGACTATTATGTGGTAAAAATTACTGTGAGTTAAAAGTTAAGCCAGCATTGAATTTACGTAACAAAACAAACCTGTATTTTTTAAAAGATTCTAAATTCTCGAACACATCCCACTGATAAAAACACTGTCACGAACTTAGTTAAATTAACGATATTGACACAACTTAACCGTTAACGTTGACGGTTCAACGACAAAAACGCACTGGCTAGTGAACTTGCACACTATCACTGACACTATGTATGCCTAATAATACGTTATAAGGGGAAACAGATAACAATTCATTCTAAATAAGATGGACAAAGCTCGAAGTCGTAGTCGGTTTATACTCAACAGAGGCAACGAGCGTCCACAGCAACGGTAGGATGGAGACTGCATCAGACGGGGGCTGGGGGCAGGGCATCAGGAGGGGAGCAGTGGGGCGCGCGCGTCGAGCACTCCTTTGGAGGCGTCGAACCAGCTTTGTATCACTGTGATATGATAACGAATGTTTACAAAGTCGACGATATCTAACGCGAGTAAAAATCAACATTAAAATTAAATAAAAATGAGACATTTTGAAAGTTATGAAATACACGTGATTTTTATTGTTTTATGTGTGTTTTGCTTTATGTATTTTAAAAACAATTCAAACTATTCTAAATTTAATAAAATATTCTTTTGTAAAATGTAATTTCTGATTTCGTGTTTCGTTTTTAACTGAATATTCAGTAAACATAAAGGTTTACCAAGATGGATTAGAATAGGGACTGTTTGTTGCACTTTTAAGTCAAAATTACTACGCGAATTTAAATGAAACTTAACAGTAATATAACTTGTAAATGAGAATAAAATGTAGCCTACAATTTATGGTTTTTTTAATTATAATGTCAAGGACAAAATTAAACGCCGTTAATATTTGTAGACAGTGAGTTTTTTGCTCCTACATAAAATGATATGGATATAGGACCTACAAATAAAATAAAAAAAAAAATAACTAAAAAACCATACACAGCGAATAAAACAGCGATCGGTGTGGAAATTAAGCTCGTTAAAAGCAAACCAAAAACAAACATGTAATTTTCCTGACGAATGTTGAAAAGTTAATCTCTTTTACCGTAAGTCCACGTCGTGACTCGTGCCAAAATAAACAAAAACAAAAAGAGACTGTTTCGTTACGCCTTGCGTAATTAAGGAGCATGTGGTTCCCATTCCCTATAACTGGATGGTGTCGGATATTTACGGGAGAATAATGGGTAGGTGTAAATATAAACTATATAAATGTATGTTTCCACTATCCATTTATAGAAAGACTATATAATAAAAGCGATGCATAAGACGTAAAACAACATTTATTTTAAAAACAACAAAGTGAATATGAACGAGCCGACACTGTGTTGTTCATTATAATTCATTAAAGAATCGACCTGGATATTTAAGTAAAACGTTGCCTTTCCACCTTTCTTCACTTCACTTCAACTCATATAATAATAATTTAAAGTGATTTAAAAGTTAAATCACTTTAATAAAGAAAGAGTAATATTTGTAATAACTTTGTATATATGTCATCTGTTTATTTTTAATTATATTTAAATTTAAACAATATTTCACATCATTGATTCCATAAATTATATCAGCCAATTAAACAGTATTTAAACCAGTTTCTAAGCAGCAGCACAAGATAGTATCTTTGTAACTTATACAAAAGTGGTACATAAATAGGACAACCATTCAGTCAGTATCAAAAGAATCCTAAAACGACTAAAACCATATTACGCTTATAACTAATATTTAATATTTACTCATTAAAGTAAATAAAATAAATCAGCTTCACGCTGTATCCCGCACGCAGCATGGTAGGCAGAGGGAACCTAGTGTCAAGACACTCCGTTCCCCACGGTCATTAAAAGTTAAGCAAATTCAATTCCACACTGACTGTGTCGATGAATGCACTGTCGCTGATTCATAAACTGGGCCGTAAAATCGAAATGATTATTCAACTGGCAAATGAGTTCGTACGGTGTAATGAAGTTACTATATAAAATTTTAATGAGATTGATACTTTAAATACTAGGTAAGATTTTTTTAGGTTAAAGTAGCTATCGATTCATACACAAATCAATCATATACTTAAATTACAGTAAAATATATGTTTCAGTGTAATTTTCTTATTTAATATAATACAATCATTAGCGTATTTAGAGATAATCTGGGGTGGGCACCAAACTCTTCTGCAGTGGGCACGGCCCACCTGGTTCCTTCTTTATACGTCCATGGATACAATATTATTGTAATATTAAAGATTTAAATATTATCAATCCACCGAGTTACCGATATTAAAACTGTACACACTCAATCCACTAAAGAACTTTTAATTTTGCTTTGCTTGAATAGTTATCAAAACTAAAACTACTGATTAGTAATAACCACAAAATATCAATTATAAAATCAAATTAATGAAATGAATTCATTAAAATCTGCCACAAAATAAATGAGGGTAATTATAAAAAAAAACAGCACAAAAAGCATAAATCATTCAACAATATTGAGTCACTTCCATTAGCTCCAACTTGAGGCATCTGACGCAGACGGAACGAAACCAAAGCGGTCATAAATAACAGACACTCAGTATTTCGAATAGATTTAAAAATATATTTAGTTTTATTTTTCACTGTTTCCAATAATAGTAGCTGTATAGAAGTGGTAATAGTATCATGTATAATATTAATATTATCATCTTTCGCATTTTATGGGGTAGACAGTGAAGGGGGGGGGGGGGGGGAGATAGAGAGAAAGAAGGAGAGAGGGGGAGAGAGAGTGGTGGTTAGTAAAATCTCTTCCTTCTCCGCTTCGGAATACTTAAAGTATTTTACTGAGTACTAAAATGCAATGTCGCGTTTTCCTGCCAGTTCTTGTAACCAGACCGAGGAAATAAAATACTTACATATATTATACACATGTAAAGAATTCCGCTAAGTAAGGTGTGAATCAAAAATATACTTATTAATCAAGGCACGTTTCGTATGCACATTCAATAAATTTTAATCATAAATTATATCCAAGCAGAAGGTAATTTGTCGGGAAGTAACATGTAAATAATACTGTGCTCCAAATCGAATAGTCAAATAATAAATATTATTTTTTCTATTTTTTTAGCTTCATGCTTATTGCCGCACATAGGAGGGTAGGCAGGGGAGAACAGGGAGCCTGGTGTTACGACACTAAGTTTCCATTCAACGAGGCGCGAATGAGTCAAATAATTAAGCATTAGAAATAGTTTGAGATATATATCCATGACTTTTAATTAAAACTTAAGAATGTTTCTATCTCTTTTATTATTAAGATGCATATTATCTTCTCTTTACTAAGGTCTAACCTATAGTCAAAGTCACAAAAATTAAAAAAAAAAACGAATTTACTGTACAATTTCACAAAATTAACATTGAAATCAACAAGTGACAAATAGTACTCAATAAATATTGTGAAAGTCAAGTGTTTGTATATTGGCATGGCAGTAAAAATAAATACAATAGCCGGAACGCGTTTGAACACAGCATATGAACAATTGTACACATGGAACTGATTTACACAAACTTTGATAGGAACAAATATATAAGAGAGTTTGAGGTCCTCATGGCACAATGGTACAAGCAAGCGTGTGTGTTCGATGCCCACTCGGGGGGAATGAATTATTATTTGTTAATATTTTCATTTCCACAATCTGGTAACAAGGCAAATATATTGAGTTCCGCCACTCAACATGCAATGCCTCGAAAATTCAAAAAAGTGGGAAATAGACTGTTTTAACAGTAACACTACTTCACTTCAGTTTAAAGAAATTACTGATAACGGGTAAATCATTATCACTTAGATCTGTACGTACAACATACTATGTCGAGCGAGTCGCAAAAAAGTGAAAAATGTTGAAATAGAATAGGTAATATTAAAATATGGGGCACAACCTAACTTATAAGTGCACTGAGCACGAAAATAGGTCGCTAAGCTGTTCTATTTTGAGGCAGAAATTATGCTCCATTTGAGGGTGATAATAATTTATAAGAAATCATGATATTTTCTAATTTTAGCTAAAGAAAATTTTACATAATTTTTAAAATAAGAGAAGAAAAGACAAACTTTAAAATGTTACACATTACTAAAGAAACATCTTTGTAATTGTATAAACCTGTGACATCTCAACTCACAACCTTCCGCCGTATTTTCACTACATTGTGTGTTTTGTGACGGAACTCAACACCGCGCTTTGTCTTATTAGTAGAGTGAGCAAAAGTGAAAATAACATGAAAATATTATTATTTAATTCCATCATTGGAAATTATTGGCCATACAATTTTTTTGGCTCATACTTTTGCAGCTAATACTTTGGTAAATTACAGCTATTGTAAGTTATTTATTATGTGAGTTGCACTCTCTAATGACAGTAGTAAATTTTATATGCACATTAATAAACCGCAGCTAGTAAAATATTTTTTTGTATAATAATTTCACTTATAGGTACTTGTTTAGAAAACGTATAAAAATTAGAACGTAGCAGGATTTAAACCCGCGTGTTGAGTGGCAGAACTCAACGCCGCGCTTAGCCTCGACACCAGAGCGAAGAAATGGAAATATAAATTTAATCAACTATATATACTTATATGTAAATCATATAAATGCAAATACTAACAAGAATGAGATTTGAACCAACAGTCGGTCCAAGTACATACAATGCAAGTGGATTAACCGTCACACAAACATATATATATATATGTATATTTTATATACAAAGTAAAAACAGCACGTGCCCAATAAGGGTTCTACACAAAGAACATGGTAAGTATGCATTCTTAAGTTAACGTCAGCAGATGTGAGCTGCGTTTATATAATGGCATATTGCAACAGACGGCGTAACTATCCACATTAACCATATGGTATCCTTAAATTTTAAGTAAATATAAGGCCTCATTACTTATATTTCAGAATTTGGCTTCTTATTAATTTAGAAATTGATCCTTGTAATTTTTTTAGCTTCACGCTGTATCCCGCACACAGCAGAGTAGGTGTAGGGAACCTAGTATTAAGATACTCCGTACCCAATTTTTGAACAAATTCTGGAGGCATTGCGTGTTGTTTGTTGTTTACCCCTGCGCCACGACTGGCCTCATCCTTGTACATATATAGTATTATTTAAAGTATTTATGAATATCCCAAATTTAGTTTCATGTACCGCTTTAAGATCTAGTCGATAGTTCACAACAATTCGTAATTAGCAACTCTCTTGACGAAGTAGGCAAAGATAACCTATGTAACTCACCCACTACACTACTTTCCAATCGTTTTTGAAAAGTGTGAGATCGCAAAGATAGCAAAATCTAACAGTATAATACATCTTCCTATAAAGAACTATTTATTTTTAAAAATATCTTGGCTGATTTAAATGTACAATTGATGCAATTAATAAAATATTCACACACGGAAAAATTATAAACATATTTATCTCTTTGTATTTTTTTTTCACACTGTATATTGCATATAGCAAGGAAAGCAGTCGGTAGTTATTGTTAAGACGCTCCGCTCCCCCACTTAACTCAACACTAGAGCGAAAATTCAAACTTTAAATATTCCATTGAGACTCGAATGGGAATCGAACCTGTCACATTTACCTCAGTAAGTAAGCATATCTATCGTAGCAAAATGAGTTTCTATAAGACTACAGCTACTAATAAATATCGCTCGCTCCTCAAATTACCAAGTAATTTCAGGCGGTAATTACTCAATTTGTACAGGACTAGGTGATAGTATCAAAGAAACGCTTAGCGATTGAGAACGTCAAAGATTCAAAGTCGATTTCTACTTAACGAACTTGAATATTATTAAGGATTCTCTAGGATCCTCTTTGAAGATTTTTAACTAATTAATTCGAGATAGCAGTGAACTTCGTAATTGCTAAATGGCGAAGATATTGACATACTTTCTTCGCCACTAACCGCTTATTAAAAGACATTGTATGTTGTGTAGAATTTGAGCCCATGACCTGCTACTCGCCGTGTACGTAAACGTAAATTGTAAACCTAAACGTTGTAATATCTATACCAATTTTGATTCTGCTAAACCAATAATATTGTCATTTTATAACATCCTGTAGAACTCCTAAAATAGTCAAATATCAATACCATAACAACAGCAAACAAATAATATTGAGTTTATGTGTGATAACTGTAACATCAGCAAAGATAATTATAAATGGAGCGGACGCGACCTAAATACGGGCACACGTGAACGACTATTTCCAGACAACGGGAAGGTATGTCAGGTGGCTTTCGAAATAGCACCTCAACTGAAACATCTAAATCCGTATAAATAAAATAAATAAATCAGCTTCACGCTGAATCCCGCTCACAGCAGGATAGGCAGAGGGAACCTAATGTAAAGACAATCGGTTCCCCACTTTCTGCCAAATTACGGAGGCATTGCGTGTTGAGTGGCAGAACTCAACAAGAAATGAAAATATAAATTTAAATAAATATTTCATCTCCTCGCGTGGGGAACGAACCCAGAACCAGTCGGTTTTACAGTCACACTTTGTGCCCCTGCGCCACGACGGGCCTTAGTGGATATATTTATAACTCTTTATATTAACAAAAGTTTAAATTAGCAATCCTAGTTTCTAACTTTACACGCCCTGTCACAATAAAAATAAGAAACTCAAATGGGTTTTATATTAAGTCAAATCAAAATCCGAGAACTAAATAAACGAGGATAAAACGTTGTACATAACGTATTTTTACAGGTTTTTTTTTTGATATAGGTGAATTAGGCATACATATTTAAACTATATAAATAAAAGGATTGCTATATTTCGTATTAGATTTTTATATATATAATAAACTTGAAAAAATTTTAATATACCTACACCCTATTGTATTTTGAAAGTTAAACAAATACTGTTAGGGTTCTTCTTTAACATTTAGTATTGTAAAATATCATTAATGTAAAAACGTAATGCTTTATTGCTAAATATGACTCCAAATATTATATATACTATTTCCAACTTAGTGACTCTATCGACGTATAAAACAAAGCAAAAAATCACATAATTCGATATTCCAACAATAGCCACCAACATACAGGAGAGCAGACGGGACGCAAATAACAAAAATCAATACGCCGAACGGCTGAACGCAGCAGTTTAACAGGCACCAAAAATAACTATATATTCTCTTCATCAAGACCACGTATCAATGACGACTGACGAAATCAAGACAATAGTCGGCATAGTATATAATACAACAAAGGGTGTGTACACAGACAGAAAGGCAAACAGTTTACAAATTAAAAGTTGATTTATAAAGAACAAAACGTATACAGAATTCTGAGATGTTCAGACTTATTCGTAATAGACAATAGATGAACTGACATCCGTTTGCCGACACCGTCAGATTAATAAATAGCTAATGTAAGTGAAATTGAGTCGCAGTCACACTAGCCTGTCATTGGCTGCGTAACGCAAAGGTTGTGGGTTTGATCCCCACTTGGGGGAAACAATTATTTAATAATATCTTCATTTATCCTCTCTTGGACAATAAGGCAAAAGCGCAGTGTTGAGCTCCGCCTCAATCTCGCGAAAATTTGGCGGAAAATGGGGAACGGTGTATGTTAATACGCGCGTTAAGGAAGCCAAATTTCGAACAGAAAAGGAGTCAAAATCCAGACACTAACGTGATGTTAGTCTTCTTGAACAATTGTTATACTCGTGTGTGTGTTATATGTAAACTAAGTGGTTGAGAACTCGAGTGTACGAGCTGGTGCTTGAACTTGTTGACCCAGTAACGGCGGCAGCAAAAACTTCGCCTCCACCTGATTCTAGTCGAATTATTCGGCTAACAACAATCTATATTGGCCTAGTAAAACATTTGTTTTCCTACTCTCCTTTTTATATTATTTCTCTACGAATTTCACTTTCCTATTTGTATAATAAGTTTTTTTTGCTTAAAAACTATATATATATATATATATATACATCCTTATATATATATATATATATATATATATATATATATATATATATATATATATATATATATATATATATATATATATATATTTAAGTTTTCAAATAACTTTATATATTAGTTTACGCTTCCAAAATTAAATTACAAAGAGTTATTAATATAATTTAAATGATATAATATAACAAGTATATGTTATGGTGTATGAGCATAAATCACGCCCCCTGGAAAAATTTCTCGTTGCAGGTAGCGATTTTTGTTGAATTGCAGCAGCCCCGTCTAGACTGACACTACAGACACGAGCAACTTCGTTTGTTACAAAAACAAAGACAATCTTAGAAACAACTGCGCTCATTACAGTAACATTAAGTATAAAAGCGTTTCCATGAGTATTATTATATACTATTAAATATGTAGATTATGTTGTAATTTAAAAGAAAAACAACACAAAACCACACAAAGCTCCTTTGTTGATAGTGTGTTGTTTGCGATAAGCTCTGTTGAAATGTCATGTCTATCTGTGCTTGTGGCCGACATTTAATTTTGGTTCAGGATAACAACCTCAATGGGAATTCATTTTGACGAGAAAGCGAGAAAATGCTACTCTCGTTAATAAATAAAGCTGAATAAAATCAGCTTCAAGCCGTATCCTGCACTGTAGCACTGTGTGGGAAGGCCGTTCCTCACTTTCCAAGGAAATCTGGAGACGTTGCGTGATAACTGGCGGAACTCAACGCCGCGCGTTGCCTCGTCACTAGAGCGAAGTAATAAAAATATTAAATATTTTCTCGAGTAGCAACCGAACCCACAACCAGTCGCGTTTACAGTCACATACTGGTGTACTCTGCGCCACGACTACTACGACTGACCTACTTCTCATACACTCGTTTATACGTTCTTATAAAATTACTCGTTAATAAATATTAAAAACGCGATTCGTCATATATTAAAAACGTTATTATTTGCTACTATTTTAATTTAGTCTCCATACGCTTTCCTTATGAGATATTAAATACAAACTCAAACATTCATCGGCAAATGCTGCAATAAGACAGGAACTGGGTTAATATCTCAAGGAGGCTTTGAGAGGTGAACTTATTGACCCACATATAGCACAAATTTAAATGACCTGGTAAACGCTTAACTGTACCATTTTTTTAACGCTAGAGAGTAAAATAAGTAGTAATTGCATTATTGTGAAGCCTTGCGCATACAAAGTAATTACCTACCTGGATTTTTTTTGTAACAGGCTGTATCCCCTACACAGCAGGGTACGCTGAGGGAACCTAGTGGAAGTATTGCGTGTTGAGTGGCGAAGCTCAATGGAAATCGAATCCATAAATTGTCGCGTTTATAGCCACACTTTGTGCCCCTTCACCACGACTGGCCTCATATAATATAAATATTACTACATACATATATGTATAACTGGAAATATTAATTAAAAATAATTACGAATTACAATATTCCGAAGAAAGCATGACTAACTTTCTTTGTAAAACTCTTAAAATAAGAGAAACTTTCTAGTAATCTTCATTATCTTGCGTAAGTTTCACAATATTTAAATATTTGTATATAGATTTTTTTTCTAGTAGGTGTTACAATACTTAAGACTGTTAATATTATAAATATATCCTATGATTTATTTAATTTTCCAAATAGTCCAAATTCCAGTTTGATATATGAATAATAAGTTATAAAATTGTCGAGTACAATGAGAATTTGCATAGGATTTAAACGAACGAAAATGCATTTCCATAGCTCGTCTGTATGTAAATGTAACCCCAGTGTAACGCCCAAAACCTAACAGTATTACTAAAATGGAGATAATGGTTATGAACATGATAATCGACATCATTAGTTGAATTTCTAACCGTACAAATTTAATAGTACATTATATTTTGCAAAAGCTACGAACAGACACGTTTATTGAGACCGTCATTGCTCGGTGGCACAAGTGTGTGGCTGTAAATGTAAACGCGACGGTTGTGGGTTCGATCCCCACTCGGGTGAATGAATTATTATTTATTAATATTTTCATTTCTTATCATTGGTAAAATGACGAAGCGCGACATTGAGCTCCGCTATTCAAAACCTTGAAAATTCGTCGGATACTGGGGGAACGGAGTGTCTTAACAATATGTTCCCTGTGCCTACTAAGCTATATGCGGGATACAGCGTGAAGCTGAGCAAAAAGTCAAGTTTATTTATATATTCAGCTATTTTCGTCAGTTTTACAAAAGGCAGAGGTTAGACAAACAAAAGATTACTCGGGTTAAGTTGAAGAACAATAAGTTATCTAGCAAATGATATTGTAAAAACTCTAAAAACATTGTTTACTTTTAGTGGTTTTTAAAAAAATAACATTAATTCCTATTTCCTTATACATATTTACATTTACCTAATGCTCGTATATTTATGTAATTATAAAGTGTATAAAATATATTTTAACGATTTCAAAATATTCTCAAACATGCAGTATATTCAATCTTTAAAGTCCTACTTCACGCCTTTAAAATAACACGCGTTTGATTTTTAATAGTTACATACAAATTAAACTGACACTTTCTAGCGTGAAGTAGTTAATTGATAGCTGTTGTAGAAAGTGGTGTTAGTGCAGGAAATGTTTCGAAACAATTTTGTAATAGATTCAAAAAATAAAAATAATATTAAAAAATAAAATCTATATATTACGGCTTTTAGGTAAAATTGTTCACTTACGTTCACTTTTACATCATAATTAAAAATGAAAGAAAGTCAGCGGTAGGAGAGGCAGAGGGAGACCTCAGTTGACCTTCGAAAACTAAGAATCAAAGATACTGGAGGAAGGGCACATGAAAAGCATGAGGGCCCCTAGATTGTATGAAGAGGTTTATAACAGTCAACGAGGCGAAATAGGTATGTAGAGACCATAGTGTTTGGCGCTGTGATCTACCTGATTACCCCGCTTAAGCTAATTAAGCGTGTAAAACTACTTTAAAAGCAAAGATTTAAAAAATATAGAAAATAAAAATAAAAAGTGGACTAGATTTTTCTGTTTGTACCAGAATATGAGATTTGGAAATGTAACAGTGCAACTGTAAAATGTACGCTTTAAAAAAACACTATAATTTACAGATATACATATATTTTATAAAAATCAACGCAGAGCAGATATAAACGGTTGTGGGTTCGGTTACCTTTCGGGAGAATGAAGTATTAAATATCAAAAAAATTGTCGTTGATGAGAAATTACAAAATAGGTATAGGTAAGTCTCGATCCGGCGAGCAAATTGTTATTTACTGATACTGTAAAGTAAAAATTAAAAGTAGTTTCGCAATATTAATAGTTTTCTAACATTTTTCCAATATTAAATTTTACCAAAACAAAATAGTTCACACGTTCGCCTTGTACGTCATTCAGGTAACAGTGTGCAGTAGCTTTTGAAAAGCGCAAAATTAATCCGAAAACGTTCAAAGCGGCATCAGTCCGAGTTCTATTGCCCGTACGAAATGAAATTTCCATTTGAGATTAGCTAAAACGATTTCAGCACACTAGTGGAGCATTCTATATTTTGTGTAGGTACGTCCCTGGACACAGACACTAAATGACAGAGCTAAACCTTTTTATTTTCGATATTTACTATCTATATTGGACTAATTAAAATCAGTATTTTTTAAATATAAGGTATCCATTACACTTGACAACATGCGATCAAGCATGTGAACTCGTTATCGGTAAAGTTAGTTTAACACTTTTAAAAATATTGTAATATATGTACAACTAACATATTTTTTAACTACTAATAATAAAGCTCAGTTGTAAGTTATATCAACGATTATTTTACCATAAACTGTATTTTTATTATTTTTATTCATAAAAACACACTGTTAAATAGTATCTAATATTAATAACAAAAAATACTTCGACACTATAATAGGTAGATGTTCAAGGAATTGTTTGGCCGTGTTCCACTATTTAAACTCTACATCAGGTACTGCACGGCATCGAATGCAGAGTCACCCTGACGACTTTGTTCCTGGATCAGTTCAATTACCCAGATCGTTGTTTTCCTCGACGTGTTTCCACAGAGTTACCATATTCGACTGTTCAGCAGAATCATTATCAATTAACATCAGGTGACCCGCTACCCGCTTTACAAGGTCTTATTAAAATTTAAGAAACCGGACAAGCACGAGTCGGGCAGCCCACCGAAGGCTCCTTGTACAATTTAGAGGTCTTGAGCTTTTCCTGAAGTTCAGGCTTAGCTTACCCAAAGCCCTTTCATCTGATACCTCACTTGAACTAGCGGATTTAATACAAATTTTCAAGATTTGCCCTCCATATAAGGCTATTTTTCTTCTAGGATTTAACCACAAATGTATAATTTTCAGATTTTTCCTTAAACTAGTACTACCTGTAGATGCTATATGACAAATTTCATAAGTCTAGGTCAACTAGAAGTATCCTATTAATTTTGATTCCCTACATAGTATCGAAATACATTTTTTTTATAATATAAACGACCACATATTTTTTTAAAATAAATGTAATGATTTATATGTATATGAAATAAGATTTTTTCAGGAAATCAAGTAACCGTAGATTTGAGTATATGTTTTGAATTTCAACAAGATATCTCCAAGCATTCTTGAGATAAAGGCTCTTGACAGCCAGACAGAAAAACAGACAGACGGATGTGCGACAAAGTAATATTGTAAAGGTTCCTTTTTCCCTAAAAAGGTGCGGAACTCTAAAAACAAGAATTAGGTATGTATCATTCAATACATTGACTTTTTCTAATGATGTAATTAAATAAGAATTCCGCAATTTGTTTTCGTTGATATATTTTAATATAATGATTTATTGTTGTAATAAATTAATTATCTTTTTGTAATCAACAATATTTAATCTATTTATGTCTACGCCAAGCAATTCAATCGTGATCGTGGAATTTGTTTGGCAGTTTTATGTCCTAGAGACGAGAGAGAGAGACGGTAAGATGGTTATATCCAAAATTTAAAGCCATTAATTTGTGGATTATTATCTTGTTGAGGCTAGTCGTAGCGTCGATTCGATCCCAATTCGGGGTAATGAAATATTTAATAATTTGTATTTTCTTGCTCTGGAACGCTACTAGGCAGAGTGCGATGGTAAGTTCAGCCACTTAACACGTAATGCCTCGAGAATTCGCAGATAAGTGGAGAATGGAAGTGTCATAATGCAGAACAGAGTGTCTTAGGTTCCCTCTGTCTACCTTGCTACGTGGGGGATACAGTGAGGAGATAAGATTTTTAAAATTATAGGTAATAATAACAAGAACAAAAATGTTCAAATAATCCGTTCTAAATTACTTGACATTTCAAAAAATGTTATATATAGAAATAAACAGTAAACATGTATCCCAAAGAAAAATAAGTAAAAACCACTCATCTTTACTTATACCGCCAACGCATGAGGCGTGGGCTGACTTACCATACAAGTTATAATTTGTGACGTTGAACGAATCTAGCCACGGCAACGCATGACGCATCGGTATTTTAGTTTATGACCCACTAATTGAAGGTGGTATAAAGTTGAAATATTAACGTCAAATTAATTGTTTTTTTTTTGAGGCCTAAAAAGAGAAATTTAAAAAACTTTATTCTTCATAGAGTGAGCTACTTTGAAGCTATTTACTTTCAAAGAGTCAACGTACAGTATAAATATTAGTAAATTATGGAAACACTAAAAGAATATAGAATTATCAATAATAGAAAATATGTTTTAATTTGTCTGTACACGCATTTCTTCTAAACTAGTGGACGGATTTTATTTAAACGTTTTTTTAATAAAAACTATTACACATGTGAGAAGGATTCATTTTTTGGATATATTATAGATATAATTCGTTTTGAGAAGTACACAAGCTACACTGTTCGGGTCTTGGTGCAGAACCTTCTTATAGTCTGAACTATAAGAAATTATAAAATGCCGCCTTATTGGATGTTGTTAAGTGTGACGAGCGTTTTTTTTAGTTTCAATCTCACACTGTGTCATGCACATAGTAGGATATGTAAAGGGAACATAGGGAGAATTAAGACACTCTGTTCCAATTATACAACTTCAGTTCCTCACTTTCCACCGAATTCTGGACGCATTGGATGTTGAGTTAATTTTTGAATTTCTTGACGTTCATCGTTGTTCTTTATTATTTAGCATAAGCTGATTCACCAACAAACTTTTATTTTGTGATTCCTACAATTTAATTTATTTACAAATTCGCTCTCATCTGCATTTCTAAGTTAAGCAGAGGCTCCACCATTGGGGCGGTTTGATAAGCCTTTTTGCATAGCGTGTGATGTGGTTTAATTTCGTCGACGACCCCGTTCCTCCTGTTCTACTTTCAGATCAGTAACGATTTTCGTTTACGGTCCCCGCCTGTGATTGGCCCTATTAAATGTATTATAAATGAGATCTATAATAAAACCGTTCGAATCCCGGCCATTGCACTATTATGATATTTTTGGATTCTCCACACTAAGTGAATGAATGGGAAGATTTCAAAGAGCGATATCATGCTTGCCTGTCAAGGTAGTTTAACGTGCTCTGTATAGAAATGTTTTTCTTATTTCTAAAGTTGGATCTTCATTCTACAAAATGTGTAAATAGAAATGTGTTTTAGATACAATAATTAACATTTAAATATTTTATCAAATACCATGATAAGATGTTAACTCAAAACTTTAAAAATAAAAAATAAATCTCAACTACAACAAATACAACAAAATAAATGAGTTCCATGGCCATTTTAGACGTAATGTGAATTTTAATCAAATTTACATGAGACGGTGTTCGCTGAATCATTCCGCTTTAATTATAACCGGAATCGTGGTAGGTACCGTTCGGACACCTCTCCGTACTGTTCCACGAATGCATCGTTTAAACTGCGATGCGTGAATCAATGGTCGCCCGCTCATCTATTGTTGGGATATATCTCTTGTTTACCAACTCTATCCCGGGTAATTTATTTTTCCTACTCCACTCCACGCAGAGAAACTTCAATTTACTCATTGATAAGTAAAGTACTTAACTTATTTAAGTAAAATTTCAGTTTAACGTATTGTTATTTCACATATTCGTTTTTATTATAGTTCGCAAATTGTAACGTTCATGTTCTATTTATTTATTAAGAAAATTTGTAATGTTTTTAACATTTAAAATTGATAAGAAATATTTTGCGAACCGATAATCCTTGTATAGATTAAGCGGCTTAACTGATTAGAACATAATTAGTTGACGTAATAGATTGTGGGGACCTAGCTTTAATATTACGGTAATCACTACAGTTATAAGCGAAATTTATACGCAATTATAATTCAAGGACTTTTCTTTTATTAAATTCTCTGGCATGTAAACAAATCCATGCGGAGGTGGCTATGAAACTTAATAATATATCACTTCACAATTTTTTTTAAATACGAAACTCATCCGAGTGGAAATCGAACCTACAACTATCGCGTGTGCAAGCAAATAATTTTCAACTGCGGTTCGATAGTCTTAAGAAATTTGGTTAATTGTGATATTTAAAATTTACAATGTGTAAATAAAAATGTTTGAATAGGCATGCTTTCTTGCCCCACTTTTGCCGGTTCGTCGGCCATTTTCGCATTTGTTAGGTGAACGGTTTGCTTCGACGATCACGTATCAAGTTAGCCTGAAACCGTCGCTTCCGATTCGAGAATATATTTGTACGAGAGGATTTTCTTTCTATCTCTGCTGTACAGGTCTCCTTCCATGTACACGTGTTTCGTAGGAAAAATATTTTCTGCTCCTATAATATAATAAGTCTGCTTCGATGAATTTTATATTTTCTAACAATAGCGAGCCTTTACACGTTATAAAAGACCCTCTCGGAATTATTTTTTCTATATATTTGAAATAGTATTATGAGAGTACTTAAAAAGACAATATTTTTAAATTTATAGGTAATAATAACATTTCTAATTATGTTCAAATAATGCTGATGTTGGTTCCATTTTATAACGTAATTTTATTTTATAAGCAATGTATATACTAAGAATTCTGTCGTGATATTTCAAATTCGGTCTATTTAAATATTCAAATCATGATCTATCAATGTGTTGAATTTTAGTATATTCAAATTCGTGGTACTGATGTCCAAGTGATATCAATTCTAAATCGGAGGGTCAATATGACGCCTTGTACGGCGCCGGGACGTCGCTGGAAACACAATTCCTTGAAAACAAGGATATAGTTATAATTTGAACATATCACTAAAAGTAATATTAACTATTTTAATAAATTTTAATTTAAATTTGTTTTAGCAACATTCTGTGATAAAAAATTACAAAAATATAGATTTTTAGTAAAAAAAAGTTTCAGCTTGTCTATAAATATCATAAGTTCACTTCCAGAATGTACTTTTACAATTTAAGGCAGCCATACACTCGTTTCAAATTCTGATAGGGAGAGGAAGATCTGACAAAGGAGGTACTTTTTAAGACACCAAAGTTGCAAGTAACAGACACCACTCTTTGCTCATAGGCATGTACTCTTTTCTCATGTTTGTACATGTCCATGGATGTCTCAAAAACTTTTTCTGGTTTTATAACATTTCAATTTGTTTAATATCAGAAAAGTTACTTTCTACAAGATAACTTATGCTAGCATAATAAATACTAAATAAATAAATATATGCTAAAGCGGACTCTTAATTTGTGTAAATGTAGTCAGTTTAGCTGACTGCATCTGCAATAGATACATACACACAGTGGCAGGGACTAGCGGAGATTTGACAGAAAGAATGAAGAAAAACATGCTCAGGTGTTTGGGCATCTTGAGAAAATGGGAAAAAAAATTATGGAGCAAGAGTGAGTGGTATGAAAGTTTGGGAGTGGCAATGTTTCTCACATCATTCTCTCTGGCTAGCCCACTAAGGATAGTGTGAAGATAAATCTTAATTAGTTAAACAAATTGAGATATTGAAATAGTAGAATACATTTTTTAGCTTTCCATAAAGTTATTCCATCACAAATCCCACCAAGGAGGCATTATTGTAATGTGTAATGTTTATTACACATTACAATAATGCCTCATTGGCATTTATTAACACTGTATCCTGCACACATGAAGCCTAGGAACCTAGTCTTAAGACACTCTGTTCCCACTCAGTTCTCCAAATTGTGGAGGCACTGGGTGTACTGATCTTTGACCTTAGAAGTTTGTTTAGTGTTCATGTTGACCTATGACAGTGGTTTATATAAAAAAGTAATATGTGGCATGAATAATACATTAATAATAATTTATTTAGTGTGCACTATAATCTATATGTAACTTCAAATTAAATAAAAAAATTATAAATTCATGAATTTATTTAAATTATATTTAAACACTTCAATCTCAATGAATAGAAATTTGAATCAGATGAAGGGGCTAATAAAAGTTGAAAATATGGAGACTATACATAATTTTGATAGGAAATCAGAAAGTTTGGCAGGCTCTTAAGTTTTATTATATATAATATATTTTTTCATTCATCATACTAAAAAAATAATAAACAAAACTCACGATCTCAAAAAAAGTCTTCACAGCGCAGTTTCATCAAACAGTGACTATAACACCATAAAAAAATATAAAGAATTTAACACTTTTGACATATAACGATAAGCAAGATGACTTCAGGCTTCCATTTTTAATATTTTAATTCAAAAATATTCAAAGCACAACATTTACAACACGATAAAACTTGCGTCGCCCAACTTCATAATGTATCAAAATACAGACAAAAAAGTGAATAATGAGGTAATGTGGAAAATATATACCGAATTCGTATTTATAATTAGTTCAATATTGATGTGTTTTATATCCATAAATAATTCATTACCTTTATTAATAACTCATCTTATTTGATACTAATTTTAATAATATAAAATAATACCGGTAAGTTAAGTTTAATTGCCAATTTATGACTTTACGCTGTTATATGTATTCTGTGAAGAAACAGCTGGCGCCAAGTTTATGCCTAAAGTATGTATCTGTCAATGTCAGTGATATTTTCAACTAGATTCAATAAACGCGCTTGTTTTGTAAATTACTATATAAAAACTATTCTCATATTTGATGAAAAATTATTACGTTGTTTATTTATATAAGTGTATAAAATGAGATAATCACAATTTTTTCAGTCATGGAGGAAGAAAGTAAAATATCTTTAATGACCTGATAACTTTTTCGTAAAGTCAATCATCATCAAAATGGTTTTTTAATTGTTTTTTTTTTCAAATTTATTCCAGAACTTATTCGTAAGAAGAAAAAAGCGTTAAATGGGAGCAATAAACGAGCGTTGATCGAAGCTTTTAACGATTTAGCTACTTATTATTATAAACAAACACGTTATAGTGATGCTCTTGATGAATACAAAAATGAGGCTGCTGTTTGTAAGGAGCTTGGTCTTCGCATGGAATGGGGAACATGTAACAGGATGATAGGCGAAATGTACATGTTTTTGGCAGAATTTGATAAAGCTCTAAAATATGAAGAGCGTCATCTAGGTAAATTATATTTTGTAAATTGAAAACAAATAATTTTACTAGTATCTTGGGTAGTCATGAATGAATAGATTAATTTTATAATTAATACGAAGTATAAACAGTAACAGTAAACATTTTTAATTATCTATTTACAATTATATTTGTAGCTGTTGCAAAGGAACTTAATAACTTAGTAGAAGAACAGAGAGCTATGGCAACCTTGGGTAGGATATATTTATTGCAGGGCCAAAGTTCTTCAGATGAGAGGGAAGCTATACCTTCATTGAAAGCTGCAGAAAAGGCATTCATGAAAAGCCTTGTTCTTTGTGAAAAGTAAGATTTTACACAAAATTTTCTTGTAACAGTTATATAAATATTATATTTATATTATAATCATGTCTTATATTGTCTTTAGATTAAATGGTAAGATAAATAAGACTGAACTAATGGATATGAGAGCTCGTCTTTTACTCAATATAGGTGTAGTGCAAGAGCACTTAGGATTTTTAGACAAAGCTACAGATTGTATTCATAAGGCAATAAATATATGTGGAAATCACGATTTATATGAAATACTCCATAATTGCTATACTACTGAAGCTCTGCTGCATTGTAATAAAAGAAAGGATTTTGCAAAAGCTCTGAGTTGTTTGAATAAAGCCTTAGAAGTTGCTAGTAGATTAGAAGATAAGGTATTTATTATTTTTTATATTACATATTTATAACTTTATACTGTACCCCAAGTATAGAGAAAAAACTAATGCTTAGGCATACTATTCTACACATTCTGTCCAAAGTCAAGACAATGTTGAGTGATGGAACTCAGTACTGTACTTTGTAATATTCATACTACATAACAACAAAATTATAAATTGTATTTTTTTTTATTGTTTTTGTTTTGAAATGTTAACCACAAAATTTTTAATTAACTATATTAACTAATGAGCCTGAATATTTTATATACCTTATGATATTAAGACAGTTTTTTTCATTATTTACTTTAAAAAAATATTAAATATAAAAATTATAATTATAGATATTAAAATCATGTGAGACTCTGTCATCAAAAGCAGATATATTATGTAAAATGTCAGATTATCAGAGTGCTAAGCAAGTCTTACTGAAGGCTTGGAAACTAAAAACACCGGATGAAGAGGAGAGGGAAAACATTGAGTCAAATCTTAAAGTTGGTGAGTCTACACTTGTGTCATTATTTTTATCTTCACACTGTTTTCGTGTTAGGATTGCCTTAACTTAGGTTCCCTCTGGAACCTAATGATAAGGCAATCCATTTCCCATGAATTGAAAATTTTTCAAGACATTGCTTGTCAACCTTCATAACCATGCTTTATCCTGTTACCATACAAAGAAAATAAAAATAATTAATTCTCTAAAGTTGCAATTGAAGAAGATGGTTAAACTTTAGTAGTATTTTTGTAGTAGTATGCATTTGTGTTATTGGTAATTATGCGTAACTGCCTCACATGAAATACAGGTATGGATAAACATTGTGAAATGAAAAAAAAAGTCCTACATCTAAACTGTTGAGGTATCTAAATTAATTTCTTTAGTTATGGGCATAAAATATTTTAAAATTAAATTAAATTAGCTTTACGCTATATCCCGCACACTGCAGGGTAGGCAAAGGGAACCTAGTGTTAAGACACTCCGTTCCCCACTTTTTGCCGAGTTTTGGAGGCATTGCTTATTGAGTGGCAGAACTTAAAGCCGTGCTTTGCCTCGACACCAGAGCAAAGAAATGGAAATATAAATTTAAGTAAATATTTTATCTCCTCGAGTGGGGATCAAACCCACAACCAGTCGGTTTTACAATCGCACTTTGTACCACTACACCACAACTAGCCTCAGTAAAATATTTTACTTTCTTTATTCCCATAAAAGGAGCGCTGATACTTCCATCCTGTATTTTACTTTTACAATATTTGTTAATCTTGTATATTGCTTTAAGTTTTTTATAAATGTATAAAAAAATATTTCTAATTTAGTTGCAGCAATGTGTTACACAGAGGATTTACTCATATCAACTGATCCCTCAGACCATATTACATTTAAGAAGTTATATGAGAAATTAGGAGACGGAGCGTGTCACTTAAAAAATTACCCTAGTGCTGTTGAAAATTATTTAAAAATGCTGGAACATGCAGAAATGGCTGGTGATTGCGGGAAGACATTAATACCTATTTACGTTAGGTGAGTATACAAATATGTTTTATAATGTGGGATGATCAAGTGGGGCAAACTGTAAGTGCAATAGTTGTGGGCTTAAATATAGTTGAAATAAGTTTTATTTTGGTATCAGTTGAAAGAGGACATACTGAGAATATTTTCAACTATTCAAAATATATAGTGAAAAAATACCCACTCTAAAAAGTTTAAATTATAAAAAATGTGTTATTATAATTAACTAATGTATGATTGACTATTTTCATTTTGATAACCAATGTTCCGGGCTTGTAAGTGGCTTTATTGGAAAATAAAATTATCATTAACCACACATATTTTTAAAATAAAAGGAATTATTTCCGTTTGACATTTTGAGAAAACTATTTGTTACAAAAAAAATATTTTATTTCAAACTTTGTGTACTTTGATATTTTCTATAATGGCCAATATCTCGAAAATGGTAATATTTCAGGCCATGCTATAAATTGGGTAAAAATAATTGGAAACAACTCATTTTGTCTATCTGTGTTTCTACCAATCACTCTGTATAATAAATTGTAAACTCATTTTTTTTTACAAATTGAAGATATATATATATTGTACACATTCGAGTTCAAATATTTTTTTTTCCATTAAGAAACAATATTTTATTTATTTAAGAGCTCTGTTAAATAAACTATTATTACAATTTAATTGTTTTCAGCCTCTATCAAACATATAAAGACATGGGTTTGTACAATGAAGCTTTGGTTTATTACTATAAAGAATATGAGCTTATAAAGGATGTTCCAAAAGAAGCTTATACAACCCTCTATAACATAGCAGAAGTATTATTTTTAGCTAAAAAACCTTATGACCAAATTGAAAAAGCTTGCCATGATGCGAGAATTGCAGTAAGTTAAAATAATATTCAAAATAAAGTAAATCTATATTCAATTATCATGGTAATATTATGATAGTTTTTTTTTTAATTCAGATATTATTAATCTAACAAACTATGTATAGGAGCTAATAAACGTTGGCGTCATGATAAAAAAATTATAATTTCACAGGCAAAAGAATGGAATAAAACGAAATATGAAATTCGAATTTTAAAAAATCTACTAAAATATCAAGAGGAATTGACTGAAAATGACAAAATGGAGGATACCAAACGTGAATTAACAGTTCTGGGTTACGACGATTTCGACAACCTAGAACTTTCTGAAGATGAACAAAGTTCTGCCGGCGGCGATGATGATACAAGAATCGGCGATGACATATGTCTCGAGGATTTGACTGGTATGTTATTTATTTAGTAAACTATATAGAGCTTGCGTATTAAGTAACAGTACTCACGCCGCGTTTTTTTATCGCATGAATGTTGTACGTACTGTGACATGAGAGCCTTTAATTTAATATTTCAAATTGTAATGTACTACCGGCCCATTCGTGGCCCGCGTACCACCTACTTTATTATGCTGAATTTGCCATAAGATAGATTATATAATCTATACATTCAATATTTTTTATAATTTTGAGAAAGTGCAAGCGTTACGTGGTGGTGCTTACGAGAACGAAATCGGCGACAAGGGCGCCCCCCGCGGAAGTCGAGCTTATGCTTTAGATTGTTGAATTATTTTAATTTTACATTTTCTAGAAAAGTATACGTCAAAATTAAATGCTATAACAGCCAAAGTTAATCTTCATAAAATTTCCGTAAAGATGGAATAACTTTCTCTCGAAGTTTCAATATCTTTGTCAAATAAAAAAACACAAATATAGGGTGTCGCGGACTTGCTTATATTTAATTATTATTCTGTTTTAGATCTATCAGACACAAATGAAGAAGATATAAGTGAAAAACGTGAAACGCGAAGACGAGGCAAGGGTTACGCCATTAAAAAGAATATGAAAGGAGAAACACAATTACACGTCGTAAGTATTTTATTAATGTGTCAATTGTAAATATTGTCCCATTTTCCTACACACTACTTCCCACACTTCATATTAGGTTTCCTCTGCATACGTTAAAATTTTACGGTTTGTTCATTTCCAGGCATGCATATCAGGCAACAAGTTGCTTGTTGAACGTCTTATAGCCAAAGGCCATCCAGTCAACATTAGAGACAATGCGGGCTGGCTTCCCCTACACGAGGCTTGTATACACGGACATACGGAAATCGTTAATATATTAGTGAATAGTGGCGCTAATATTAATGACAGAGGTGGTGTCAATTGTGATGGTGAGGATAAACATTTTTAATAATATTTAATTCTTAACATTATTATACAAGTTATGACCAGATAGAAATATGAGATTGTATGTGAATAACTTGATTATTTTCTTTATTTTTGTGACGTCCTGGCGTCAATGCAAAGCTCGGGTTCGATTTTCGCCACTTACTACAAAATGCCTCCTTTTTTTCCCTAGGACTATTTTATCAAAGCTTGTATAAATTGTTATAAATATTAAGCAAGCAATTTCATTAATATTAACGATAGAGAAGTTGTTAGCAAGCTATATCCCGCTCACAGCACGGTAGGCATAGGGAACCTAGTGCTAAGACACTCCGTTCCCCAGTTTCTGCTGAATTCTGGAGACATTACGTGTTGAGTGGCAAAACTCAACGTCGCACTTAGCCTCGACACCAGGGCGAAGAAATAAAAATATAAATTTAAGTAAATACTTCATCTCCTCGTGTGGGGTCGAACCCACAACCAGTCGATTTACAGTCACACTTCGTGCCGCTGCGCCACGACTGGCCTCTTTGTTTTTTATTTTACATTATTTGTTATCTATATTTTTGAGTGTCATCTAGTATGTAAAAAATCTGTTTAATGTTCAAATCAGCATATACTAATAATTATCGAACAAGGGTAACATAATTACATTTGTAAAATACTTTAGGAATAACACCTATGTATGACGCTGCAAGTAATGGTCACTTAGAAGTAGTTAATTTATTATTAGAAAAAGGTGCCATTGCGTCGTTGAAAACTGACTTTGGTGAAACTCCTTTACAAGTGCTACAAAAATGGCGTACAGGCACGATATTAACTAAAGACGAAGAATATTTATACAATCACATATACAATAAAATACAAAATATGGCGGATCGACGTTCTAAATCTAAAACACCAGTCAAACCCATAAAAGACACAACACCTCCAAGTACTTCAAAAATGACAAGTCGATTAAAACAATTATATTCACCTGCGCTCAAACGTCGAAACATGATAGACGACGAAAGCGACGAAGAATTTGATTTGTCGCAAAACGTAAAGAATCAAACTGCTTTCCCATCTGACTCTAATTCTTCCGATGATGAAAAAGAGAAATGTGACAAAAGTATTATATTGGGTGTCAAAGAGTATAAAAGTGCTATGTCGGCTATAAGAAATAGAAATATAGAAATACCTGAGAGTGAAAAGAAAAAACACAAGCAAAAACCAGCTTTATTAGCTGCCGAAGAAGTTGATGACGATTGGTTAGATGATGATATGGGAATCATGAATAAAACCAAGAAAAGGAAACTAAGCGATCCTCTCACTGTAATAGCTAAGAAAACTTCCATAAACAGCCTAAGAGAAAGCATAGATAATATAAACAAAATTAACCCCCTGACAGATAATAATAGCAATTCTAAGAAGAAATCACGCTTCAGTGGTGTTGTTGTGAGCGATAATAGCTCAGACTCTGATCAATTTCAAATAAACGAAAATATTAAACCCAAAAATGTTGATGATTTGCGAAATATTTCTAGGGAATTCAATGATTCTAAAATAAAAGATACCAGAGATAATATGAGAAGACGGTGGAAAAGACAAAGTACTTTATTAAGAGCTGGCTTTCAAAGAAGAAAATCTGTAGACAGCAATAGCGGGAGTGACACCGAATTCTCCAGAGAAAGAAAATCAACGCCATCTTTTTCAAGAAAATCTTCAATGGAAAACTCATTTTCTAATTCCAACGACGGTTTTAATATAATGCAAAATATAAATCCTAATATAGTTCAGCCAGTGAATGTTATACAGCCGATTAGTATAGTTCAAAATAAAAATGGTAGAGCCATGCAAACACAGATACTACCACCGGCGGCCGTTAAAGTAAAAATTGAAGATAAAATTCTTTTGATTTCCTTGAAGTTGGAAACAATAAATAAATTGACAATCAGCTGGCTGGTTGAGGAAGTAAAATCCAGATATTATAAGTAAGTTGTTTATTTTTTTTTATTCCTCTGCCTACCCTGTTATATGCGGGAAAAAAATACATCTTATTCTATAATGCCTAAAAAATTTTTTATCAGAATAACTGGTCTTCGGCCGATCTTCAGTCTACTAACTTCAGATGGTGCGATCCTCTCAGAAGAAGACCCACTAAGCTTAGTGCTTTCATCACCGGAACTCAATACCTGTGTTACAACGTTCAAAGCATCGCCAGCGGAACAAAGATACTTAGAATGTTGTGATGCGTTAGATATATGTGAGTTTTTAGTATTTTTGAAGTATTTAAGGAACGGAAAAATTTCCATTGTTCCATCAGTGTGTATTTTACAAAATAATTGATGTTTGTTTGTCCCTAATTTATATAACTACACTAATTTATCTTTACATTTTTAGCGCCATCTGAAGAAATACAACAAGCCATAGGTCGGTGTCACACTACAAAAAGACTTGCACTAGGTTCCCAAACACTAAGCTCAATTCAAATACGGCCTTTATTCAGAGCCTTAACACATCAAACTCATATAACTGCTATCATGATATGTAATAATAATCTAGGTAATGAAGGAATTAAATATTTAACGGATTGTATGTGCACGCTAAAACAATTAACAGTTTTGGATTTAAGCAAAAATAATATAACAAGTGAAGGAATTAAAATGTTATACAGCGTGTTCGAAAAATCAACAAGGCCTATATGTCAAATGTTAGAAGATATAGATTTATGTGGAAATCCAATAAATGACGAAGGTTTTAAGTATATATTAAAGCTGAGTCTCCATATTAAAATTAAGAATTTGAAATTAAATAATTGTAATATAACAGAATATGCTATATTTGAACCAAATAGAAGTCAAGTTAATTTTGATACACTGGAAGTATTGGATATGAGTAATAATGCTTTAAAACAAGATTTTGTTACACGATTAATGACAGTTTTAAATGTTAATATAATTAGTGAATTGGAGTTAGATAATGTTTGTGTGGATGGTAATGTCGTGTCGTGTGTGGCGACCTTTATGGATAGAGCCAAGGAATTAAAAATAAGGAAATTCAGCTTGTCCAATTGTAAACTTGTTGATGGATATTTTATGAGAATATTTAGGTAAACATTAATTATATTTAATTTTTATGTATGTAAAACTACTACAACATTTTATTGGTAACATTTAAGATTTTGGTATATTTTGAGAGCTATATTTTCTGGAAATAACATCATTTTCTTGATTTTTATGTTGAATATTAGAATCTTTTATAATAAAAAATATTTACTAAATAACTATTATAAAAGCTATTATCAAATTTCAGATCCCTCGGCCGAGCTAAACATTTACAATCAATCACACTAAAAGAAAATAACCTAACTTTTATAGCATTAAAGAAACTATTACAAAGACAACCTCCAATACCTCAAATAAACTTAGAAGGATGTCAAGACATATTTAAATATTCACCAGATTCAGATTTTAAAGTATGGCTGCCAGCTATTAATTTTGGACGATGCGTTCCCGAGATTAATGTAACACCGATATCGAAAACGGACGAAGAAAGGGAAAGTTTTAAACAATTTTCCAAAACATGGTTAAGTTGTTTTAAAGAAAGAGGAATGATTGAGCACTGTGATGGCGGTGTCACAAAATTTACAGCGAGATAACTTTTTTTTATTGTAATGTGATATTTTTTTTTGGTTGTAAAGATCGATTGACCATCGACCATAGTTGAGAAGCAATGGTTGAATTGTTTCGTGTTTGGAGAATGCATCATTTTTATTTCTCCGCGTTGGTAGATGAAACACGGCGTTGAGTTCCGCCATACGTTCCGGACAGTTAGTGGTGAACGAAGCTAGTTCCCCTATGCCTAACAAAAATTTTGATATAGATTTTAAGTTAGTTATGTTATTACTTTATTGAAACAGCACAATCAATACAAATTTATATATGAATTACGAAACTATTAAGATCACTAAATGTGAAACTTCAATTGAAACAGAACGAAAATGATTTATATTTAAAAATACGTAATTTATCTAAATAGTAACAATATGTAATTATTTTAATATTAGTTTAATGTTTACTTGTGTTATCTTTAATAATGTTTATGTAATACAAATTATACAGTTTCTTCGACAAACATCCACCTGTAGGTTATAATAATATTAATAATTATTATGTATTTTTTATGAAAAAAAGAATAGGATTTTTTTAGTGATTATTTAATTAACATGGTTTCAATATGTAATAATTTTGATTCGCAAATATGTTACTGTAAATAGTTTTATAATAAAATATTTTAGAACAACATTTACTTTTTTTACATCTATTATTTTTATTTTTTTTAATTCATAATGATAATCTTAAATTTAGATAAAGATGATGTCATCATAGTATACTAGTAATAGACTGGATCCTAGGGCCCCTAGACCTATGTAATTTTAACGAAGTTGATATTTAGAAGAGATAGAAAGTGGAATCGAACCGATAACCTTTTTTTTCCTCCTCCTCCTCGACCGCCGTAAAGGCCGCGAGACGTGGGGACAATAGTCTTCCGCGAAATCGAACCGATAACCTGTCGCAAGCCTGGTAAACAGGATATCAATGGAAATATTTGTAAATGATTTAGAATGTTCTGTTGTACATGATAAGATTATAAGACATGATTTTCAAAACATTTTATATTTATGTGATTTATCGTCGAAATTTTTATACGCTTGCTACAACTTATTTATGTTGTAAGCATCTCTGTAGGGAGATTTTTACACATTTCCGGTACCCAAACTAATAATATTTTATTATTTATTTTGTTTTAAAAAACACAAATTTTTGGGAAATACTTTTTTTTCAATTGCATTAGGCTTTGATAGAGTAGTTAATACTGTGGTTTCATCTAAAGTGGTGCTGATACCACTCTGTATAATATTCACAATACATAATTCGGTAACTTACCGAATGTAATAATACAAATTATTTAGCTATTCATTAACATAGAATATGTAATTATTTTATATCTAAACTGTAAAAAACATTTAATATCTAAAAGTAGTAATCCTAACATTTCTTGTGTGCCCCCACATTCTTTTGAGTATTTTCAAGCATATAAGGAATATAAAAACACTTTTACCCCTAAATTATCGTGAAACGAATATTTATTTATACAACAATATAAAATAATTGTATATTTTAAGTCTGAAGCAATGTCAATGTAAATCTAATATAACTTAAAATATAAAAATATTTCTTTTGTCTCCATTAAACAGTAAGTACAATACTATATTGTAAAATATTTTTTTAAAAAATATTCTGTTAGGATAGAAATATATTATCTTTGGACTCCTGTCAAGTTAGTGAATATAAACATAACCTTAATTATATATTATGTTAATGTCACGTGGTGTATAAACCTTTTTTATTTACTAAGTTAAAATTACTGAAATAGTTATTTTTATTCAATAAATAATAAAATAAAAGAAATTCACGATGGCAGAACAAGTAAACCAACGTATTGAGGGTATGATAAATGAATTAGAGCAAATGCGTCGAACAAATCTTTACGATGACGATGAAATCAAGTTTGTATTTTATTTTTTTGTTAGAAAATGCTGTGTTTAAAAATTGCTTACGTTTATAATTAATTTTAAATGGATTTTTTAACTATTGTTTTTAGAGACATTTCAAGAAAAAGAAAAGAATTTGAATATCGCATTCAACGTAGGGTAAAAGAAAAAGATGACTTTGTCCAATATATAGCTTATGAATTAGCTCTGCTTGAAGATATATCATTACGGCGAAAACAAGTTAAATTGACTGAGAAGAAACGGGATATTGAATTTGCAATAACAAAGAGATTAAATAAAATATTCAAGCAATTTATATTTAGGTTTCAGGATGTGACCATATATTTTGAATATATTAAATTTTGTCAAAGTGTTGGTTTTCAACATGCTGTATCTGCTATATTAGGCCAGATGTTACAGGTACTTGTTTTAATGTTCTTTGTGTAAGGAATTATATATGTAATTAGTTATTAATTATTTCATAATAATAACTTTGGTAAATATTATTCTTAAAAATATAGATATGTATTAATTAAGAACCGATTTATTGAATAGAAGTTTAATAATTGGTTTATATCAGAGGTAGCCTAACTTAGTGTTACAACACTCTGTTCCCATTATTACACTACTATTCCCCTTGCCATTATTACAATCCAACTAAACACTCAATGTGTCAATAATTACATTATTGACACATTGAGTGTTTAGTTTATGGCTGCACACTTGTGCCCCTGCATACAGCCTCAATAATTGGTATTATATTATACTCCTTGGCCAGACAAAATGTTATAATGTTCTGCCAATTACTTCTCAAGATGCAATTCCTTGAATTAAGCAAAAAGTATTTTAATGTTAAATTTCCTTTGCCTCCTTTGTTATATTTGATGTGGATGCTTTTAAGTATTAATTTGTAGTTGTTTATCATATATTCTACCAATTAATGCTATTTATAATTTTTAAGATTCATGGAGATAAACCAAAAATGTGGCAAATGGCTAGCAAGTGGGAAAGCAAGGAGCAAAATAATCTAGACAATGCCAGAAATTTTCTTCTTAAAGGAATCCATAGGCATCCTGAATCTGAATTACTTTATTTGGACTTGTTTGATATTGAACTAATGATTGCCTTTAAAACAGAAGATAAAGAGGAACGGGTAAATTTAAACTGAAATTAATTGCTTATAAAACAACAAAACAATGTTTTTATTATTTAAGCAAATGGGTTTTAAAATTGTATAGGTATAATAAAACTCTGCAATGTATTTTAATTTTATCACTTCAGATGTGCGTGTAACTATTGTATTTTTTCCCAGCTATTAATAGGGAATGGGACAGTGTGTGTTACTGTCATCGCAATATTTGTGAATTTACAGCCATTGTGATTTCAGCAAGACCAGGAAATAATTATTTATAAACTGTTTCATATCCTCATGCTGGTAAGATGAAGTGTGATGTATGTGCACCACCACTAAACACAATTTCTCAAATTCAGGTGGAAAGCCTTCAAACTAAGGTCTTTTTTACCTAGCTGCCACAGGGTTCAATGTCAACAAGTGGTGAATGTAAAGTTGCAGGCGACAACTAGTGTAAAATAAATCAATAAAGCCTGTTTGTTCAGACAAGATTAGAAGAGAATGGGGGTTTTAACTATTTCTTCTATGTTTAAAATAACTCAAAATTACATTTATTTTCTTTTTGGTTTCTCTTAATATAGGAAAAATATTTGAAGAGAGCAGATGTAGTTTGGAAAAATGGCTTAAAAAATATACATGATGTGGCTTACTTGTTCAAATTATGTGATTGTTCTCTAAAATATGAAATAGCTAGTTCAATCACAGATTCTATTAAAGCAGAAATTTGGGAAAAAAGAACCGAAAAGGATGTTTGGTCTTATATTGCAATGAAAGAATTAGAGGTAAGTTTTTAACTATGAAATATGATTTCATGTATTAAGAATATATATAGAAATAAACAGAATTTTTTTAATTTTTAACATTTTGTTTAGGGTTGCCACTGGACAGAAATTGAACAATTTGTAAATTGTGAAGGAGAATACCCCAATGACATCAATAATTATATAGGAGTTTATGAAGAGGCTTTGCGACAGGTATTGTTTTTATTTATACCAACTTTGTTTATTTTTATGGAACAAGGCAAATGAGTGTACGGGCACCTGATGGTAAGTGATCTCCACCATCCACAACTCCCATGTAACACCAGCGGAGTTACAGTTGTGCCGGTCTGCCTATAAGGTGAAGACATGTTATGTTAGGGAATTGATATAAATACTTGAAACATTCTATGTAATATTTTTACATATTTTTTATTATAATCTCAGTATATTTAATTAAAATAATAAACTACTAACATTGCTATATTTTCACACACTTAAAAATCAATATTGTCTACTATTTCAGTTCCCTGATGAGAAACTGTGCACGAAATACATACATGGCTTACTTGGACTAAGTGGAGTTCATGATGATTCACAAAAAATTCGTTTTGTCAAACATGCTTGGAATTATGGCCACGACAATGCATTGTTGACAAATGAAATGTACACATTTGGTATAAGGATGTTGAAACTAGAAGATGAGTTGTCAAGTGATGAATTTGTTGTAGTAAGTTAAAATCTATGCATATTACAATGGGTATTACTTTATTAAAAAAACAGTTTCACTCTGTATCCCGCGTTAATCAAGTTAGACAGAGGAAACCAGAGGAAACCATCAATTACCTAATTATCGAGACATTCCATGTTGTGTGGTAGAGCTCAACACTGATTATCTACTAGAACAGGAAAATGCATGATATGCCAATTAGTTTGTCTGTCTATGTAACATGCAAACATGGAATATTGTATACTTTTTTAGAAATACTTCAATAAAATTTAAACATATCATATCATATTTTCTTGTTTCTAAAAAAATATTTTTCTTGGTGTGGAGTGGAGTAACATTAAAAATGGAATGTCTTTGTTTATTTTTATATGTTTAGTTGATGAAATTTTTTTTAAAAATTGGTTTTGAGTTTAAACATTTGAATGATAAATATTATACTGTTGTACTCTTTAGTCTATTCAGTCTTTTGAGTTGATTTGAATTTTATTGCACTTGAAGTTTATATTATCATATATATATATAAATATATTAATAATTTTTTCACCGTTTCAGATTTTGGATGCAGCTATAACTAAGAAACCACATTATCGATTTCTATGGGAGGAAAAGCTTCAGCATTTTAAATCTGATGAAAATGAACTTTTATCAATATTGAAAGAAGCCAGTAAATATTTGAAATCAGATGATGTGATAGCCCTTTGGAATTATATGCTTGACAATGTAGAATCCAATATTGTGGTATGTATTCTTTCTAATTTTATTGAACTTATATTTTATTACTGTTTAGATTACACCCAAATGTTATTATTATTATATATTTTTCTCTATATTTCAGTTTAAAAATTGTTATAATAAGTTTAAGATATGTGAAAGTGCAGTTCTTTTATCATTAAAGCCAAAACTTTTAAAGAAAATATATGAGCATAATGGAGTTAAAGCTGCAAGACAAGTTTATGAAGACTTCATTAGAACACCACCCACACAAGAAGATGTGCATAAAATAATGATTGAAATTGAAATGAATCAAGATAAGCCTTTGGTAAAAAACATTAGAAAATGCTATGAAGCCTTAATTCAGCATCATGGAAAAAATAATATTGAAGTTTGGATGGATTTTATCAAATTTGAACAAGAAAATGGAAGTGCTCAAGCTGTTCCTGCCCTCCATAGGAGAGCTATTGGAATGCTAGAAAAAAAATTAGTAGACAATTTCATCAAAGCACAAACTTTAGCTAAATTAAAGTGATTGCAACATAATCTGTCTTTCATTGTAAAACACACACTAAAATAAATAACACTTACATCAAACAAAATATATTTATTAAATATAACCACACCTTTACTCACAAATCTAGCAAAGGGTCCACATAATACACCATTTATACTAAATTATTTACAGTAATCATTTCACAATCTCTACTAGAATTCAAAATACCTACTTTGGTGATTATGGAATAACACTTAGCAAATAAACTCAAATTTATAAATGCAATTGTAATTAGTATAGAGGTGATTACTGCATAGCTGCAATGGGTGCAATGTAGTACCTAAAGATTAAAGACGAGCCGCGTTTATGTTGTTTGTTCTTTAAAAGGTCTCTCCAGCAGGATTGCCAGGAGGGATATGCTGGCATCAGAGGAGGGTTGCCGGCCCTCAGGCTGCTGCCCGCTACAGCCATACAAGTAGAAACCACTACCAGTGGATAAGTTAAAGTACTAGTAATAAATGTGAGCAAAGGTACTGTGTAGTATCGCAGGTCTTTTGTTTTCACCAAATATTTGTTCACATAGTATGCCAATATACCAGTGACAGCTACACAAGTTAAATCCCCTAATAGCTTCGGTATAATACCATGGAAGAAACCAAGTATACCATCATCACGATAAATGGATACAATAGCTCCCAACAAAGAACTGTAATCTTCCTCTTTGCCAATAAATGATGCCATCATCCTGACTGACACTACGTGGAAAGGATATGAGACTATCACAGAGGCCGAGTGCATAATCATGTCACGACGACCTAGCTTATAATAATCTTCGATTTTAGGTTCCTCATCCGTAACTATATTGGGAGGGTCGTTGATTTCGGGGAGGTCGATACCGCAGGCGTCGATTACTCTTGAAGTAAGTTGGCTCGAAGCGACAAGACCCAGCACTTTTGCAGATAAACCATTATAGCACCCAAAAAAGCCGTCCGATTTTTTAATAAACTTGATGTATTGAAAGACGTTAGGTAATATCATGGCAGGTCGACCGAAAAGCGTTGTAGAGCGTCGGGGCGGCAAAGGCTCGAATCCTAGCTGGATAAGAACTTTCGCATATTCTATAGGATGGCATATTGTCGTCACTAGCAGTTGTGAGGATAAGGTTGTTATCTTTTCTTTTTCAATTTCGTCCATGTCAATGTACGGATCCTTCTTCTTAAATCAAATACTGACAAACTTGTAATCCATAAACAACTACAGATAATATAACTTGACACTGAAAACGAACGATTATCTACAGATAATTAATGTTGGAAACTTACAACCGAAAAAATTGGTATATCTTATAAGTATAGATTTTTTATTACAAAAAATACCGTAAAAATACATATAGTTATATATGTATTTTTACGGTATTTTTTCCATAATTTTTCATAAGAAAACACAGAGATTTTTCATTAGTATTAATATTTATAGTTTTTGTTAATGGTCAAGGTTCATGATTATTCTTGTCATAATTAGAAACTAATAATTGGATTTTATAAAGATTAATTGTATTCATAATGTAAAATAATCGATAATAGTTTTTTTATAAAATAAAAATAAACGATACAGTTAAAATAACGATTTTGCAAAGTGAGCCTGAAAATGATAAGAATACTTTTGCAAGCGGTCATAGCCTGGCCACACTTTACACACAATGTTATTGTCAATACAATATTGACAATAATATTGTTCAATATATGGCACCGCACATTCTGTAATATTATTTCCTTCAGAGGGTGCCCTGATCTGTCCGATATTTGTCCTTGGGCATACGGGTACGCGACCCTGGATCCTCGAGCCACCACTTGTTATAACCTCCGTCCAGTCCATAAAAGTGGTGTCCCCTTCTTTTAATCCCCTCCTTTTTTCTACCCTCTCCTTCTCCCCATCCTTCCCCCTTTTCTATCTCTTCCTCTCCCGCCGGTTTCTCCCCACAAAGGGTTTTGGAGGTCAGATGGCAGTCGCTCCATTTAAAAACCGCCATCCGCCGCTACAATGGAAAGTTCTAGTGGCTAGGGCGTCACCGCTAAACGACGCGCAGGCACATTGCCCTACACCTACTATAAGTGAGCAAGGGCTACCGTGTCAAATACGGGCACGGCTAAAGACGCAAGTACCCGGACGGAAACTCCGCTTTGCAACGGGGAATGCTGGCTCTCTAACCGGACGATGCAGGGAACTCGCAGATGTACATGAGACGTCGGGTCCAGTGTGCTTTCTTACAGGAAACTCACTGAAAGAGCAATAAGTCCCGCAACTGGCTTATATACATTGGGCCACCTTCCGGTAGAAACGGTGTGGCTCTTCAGAAAGCAGTACTGCTTTCTTCAGCTTCAGCGTCAGAATGGGCTCTTCGAAGTTGACCGTCGCTGCGACCGCTTGATGCTATTAAGGGTACCAATTGAGAGTTTTACAACAAACTTAATCAGTGCCTAATCGTGATATTGTCGTGGCAAAAACAGAATTTGCGGAAGTCTACACAGCCTTATTATTGACACCAGCACGTAGTATGTTCAATATATTTATTATTAATATAATAATTTTGTTTTGTTTTCAGCTTCACGCTGTATTCCGTGTGTAGCACAAGGCTAGTGTTAAAAAACTTCCATTGCTCACTCTCCACTAAATGGGTGGTTGAACCTACCGCCACTTTACCTAGTTACCAGAGCGATTAAATGAAAATATTAAATATATCATTTCTGTAGTGGGCATCGAACCAACATTACCAATTAAATAAAAAAAATATATTTTTTATTAATTACAATAATTGGTGTCTTATAATTAAAAAGATAATTAAAGATAAATTATTGGTAATGTTGACGATCTCAATATAAAAAAGATCATCGCTAGATCAGTTTCTTAGTAAAATAAAATAAATATTTTGAATATTATAAGAATGTACGTAACACATTTCTTATTATTTTCCGTTTAGTGATCTTTTATCGGGTAAGTAGAGAGAACGTGTAAACCTATAGGTACTTATTAAGACACTCCGTAGGGAACTATTATTTATATTTAAAGTTTATTTAATATGTGTCATTTATGTATTTCATTTATATTGTAATTTATTTATTTATCATTTATATAAATACATACATTTAATATTGTTTATATATTTTGTACTAAGTATTCGTATTTAGTTTATTTATATCAAAGCGCTCACTGCCGTCGACTGAACCGGTAAGGTGCCGTAAGATTTACGCCTACCCCCTTGTCGACGGCATATTTTATTATAACAGTCGATGCTTGCCACTCGATGCGCTTTACATACGTTCCTTTGTTTTATCTAGTACTTTATTCTAAATTCGTGTTTTTCGTGTTCTATTATATATATATGTTTGTGGTTGACTTGCTTATATACTGTACCGTGATTGTTAATTGTGATTTGTGTTATCACTGTATGTACATTTAAAGTGGTGTTGATTAAACTCAGTGCTATTTGTAAGTAGACTTATTCTCCCATCATCAACACTACACACTCCGTTATCCACTTTCCGCATAATATTCGAGGCTCGTTAAAAGGCGGAACTGAATGTCGTGGTTCGTCTTCTTACCAGAGCGGGGAAATGAAAATAATTCGTCCCCGAATGGGAATCAAACTCATAACCTTATAGTTGTAGCTGCGTTACATAAAAACACGTAATCAAGATTTTAAGAGACACAACTTTTTGAGAAGAAAATAAAATGCAATTTTAAAACAATATTATATTATTACTTTAATGAATATTATTTTATGCATTAGATGTTATTTCAACGTGATTCTCTTCATCCACTGTACACACGTGTGCTGACAGCTTTCGTTGAATCGGATGGACATCATTTTCTGGAGTATTTTCAAGAGGATCCTGAATAAAAACATTTGCTTGTGTTATTGAATATGACTCAATTAGTAATTAAATTAAATCAAATCAGCTTCATGCTGTATATGATTTTAAGACACTCCGTTCCCATTAAGATATATCCATTCTCCACTTTTCGCCGAAATTTTGAGGCATTGAGTGGCGGAATTCAACGCCACGCTTTACCGTGTTACCAGTGTCCACATGAAAATAGTCAAATGGACCCACAACTGCATTAAATGCCGTACGCTTATACCCCAGCACCACCACCGCCTTACTAAAATATAATATTTAAGAAATTTATGTACTTCATTCTCATCATCATCATCATCAGACTCGTGTTCATCTCCCGTCTCTTCATATGACGCACTCTCGGCCTCTTCCTCTTCCTCGTTTTCTAACGTTTCATCTTTTTCTTCCAAAGGCTCCCACGCGATGTCCTTGTCCACCATATCTGTTGTATTGAAGGTAATCGTCAAAACTCATTGGCAAAATTATAAAACATTTAAATTTTTATATAATTTTTAATATACTTTTTTTACATTATCAAAACAAAAATATGTAATTTAATAATTTTTAATTAGTCTCATGTTGCATCTTGCACATAGCAGGGAACCTGGGAACATAGTGTATATGCTCGTTACCTCTGAACCGCAGCGAGCCGCGTCTGCTGACGGGTTTCTCCTCAGTTTCTACAATAATCGTCGGTAACACTTCTATGACGACGCCATTTGACTTCTTGTCGCCATCTTTGTTTTCTTCTATTTCTTTGTTGAGCTATTTTTTTTATTTTTACATAAGTATTATTCAAACATGTTTAGATTTACGTAATTATTTAATTTTATTAACTGTGTTTTCTTCTCTCTCATATTTTAATACGTAATTTTTTTCCCAATTTTCGAGACATTGTGTATTGAATGACGGAACTCCACGCCGTGCCGTTTCATGTTACCAAAGCGAGGAAATGACAATAATTTTAAATCCCGTGTAGTATTCGAAACCACAACCACCTCGTTTACTGTCACGGCGGCATAATATTTTATTTACCTGAATAAAAGACACGGAAGGTTCTTGGAGTTTCGTTGCCTTCTCTTTATTTCTCATTATATTTTCATCTGTTTCCTTTTCCAATCTCATTTTATAAGCTTTTTGAGTTCTCCACATCTGTAGAACAAGCACTTTTTGATTTAGTATATTTTAAATATTAAGCTTTGATTTTCATCTCCTGTATTGTATAGCAGAGGGCAACTAGTGTTAAGACACTATTTTTTCATTGTGTCACTTCCGCTTTGGAAGCATTATGCGTGAACTTAACGCCGCGTCTTTTGTCTCGTTACCAGAGCGGGGAAATAATAAAATATTGCAATTTTTTCATCAGCCTCAGTGGGAATCGAACTCACTTCGCGTTTACACTCATGAAACATGAACTTTGATTTAATATTTAAAAATATTGATATGATTTGCCTAAATAGCATGTAACGATTCTTTACAATATTTTCTCAACCATTCCTGAAATAAAAATCTATTTAAAACTAGAGAAATACTAGGAACTAAGAAAATTAACCAAGCTATTCTAATAAAATTGAGAGTTTACAAAGCAAAGTATCTCACATGGGACGCCGTGTAGCACAGTCCCAACACGAAGGCGACGAGGAGCGACACGAAGAGCGTGTCGGCGCGCTCCTCCTCGGCGTCGGGCGCGGCGCGGCGCGACTCGTAGCGCGCGCGCGCCGGCGGGTCCTCCACCCACGTCTTGTCCACGCTCTGCAGGCGGCCGGTATTTGAGTACACAGAGACGGAGACGGAGACGGAGACGGAGACGGAGACAGAGACAGAGACAGAGACAGAGACAGAGACAGAGACAGAGACAGAGACAGAGACAGAGACAGAGACAGGGACAGGGACAGAGACAGAGACAGAGACAGAGACAGAGACAGAGACAGACTCACGACGAGCGCGCTGCCGTTGTGCGCGCGGTCGTCGCGCTCGCGGTGCGCGGGCCACGCGTCGTCGAAGTCGCTGGAGCACTGCGCGGCGCGCACGCCGGGCGCGTTCACGGCGTTCACCGCCTCCGCGCCCGAGCGCGTGAACAGCATGTACTCCTCCAGCGGAGACATCGCGTGCGCGTTCAGCACCAGCACGATGTCTGCGGACGTACACCGCGCATGACTCACGAGGAGCAAGAAAAGCACAAATATCATGCGGCTTATAACAATCGGAATTATTCGATAAAAAAAATATTTTAATCGTTAAAATTAATGCATGTTCTAAAAAATATATATTTTGTTAAGGACAAGTTGTCTGTTAGAATGATCTCTCACTGGAAAACCTTTTTACATACGCCTATAGTATATCACGTTTAGTGAAGATCTAAAGAATCTCGCTAGCTGTCACGAGGTTTAAGAAGTAATAATTTAAAAGAAGTATTAATTAGTGTTGCGCCGAATATTCGTTTGCTATTCGGTATATATATCATCGTTCTCTGCGGGTGAATATGCGTGTCCAGTTTCGCACCGCTCCGAAATTAAAGGAGTTACAAGATAATTGATTTTATTTTTCGTTTAAATCAGTGGCAACGAAGTAACCTTTAAGCTAAATCAGTATTTATTTAAATTAAAAAGGAAGTTTTTCCGTTTCCTGTAAAATTGTAAAAATACAGATATACGAGATATTAACAAAGAGCTCATAGGCAGTTTCGCACGCGCTACAATGATATTATACTCAATAAATTGAGTGTTATCATTTTGGGTTTGATTTGTAAAGTACTAAGTTAATGTACGTAATCCCATATATTATTACTTTTTTTATTAACACAATACATCATTGCGAAAGCTTCATTCTGCCATCGTAGCACTATTAGTTTTTCTGAGTTCAAATTCCACTCTAGGAACCTCCATTTAATAAAATACCAAATTATTATAAAAGAAAACACTTACTGGACAAACATCCATTATATCCCTTATAAATCTTCAACCTCGGATCAGTGGTGTTCAGACCTCCGATCTGCACTTCATTAGAGCCGACGTCCATTACTTCCCAAAGTCCTTGCGGTGGAAGTTCCTCTAGGGGCACTTCTATTCTATCTATTAATAGCTTAGCTTCTTGATCTGTTCTCGTATAGTATACTGTGTGTCGTGCACCTAATAATAAAATTATTTAAAAATATATATTTCACATAATATTAAAAAAATTATAATCAAAGAGAAAATGTTATTTTTAAATTTTCACTCTTCAAAGAATTATTTACTTAAATTTATAATTCCTTTTCTTCGCTCTGGTGTCTCCAGAATTCGGCAGAAAGTGGGGAACAGAGTGTCTTTACACAACGCTCACTCTGCCTACTCTTTCGATTTTTAATTTTCACTGTGATAATCAACTTTAACTGTGGTTTTCCTTCACTTTTGTTATAGCTACTTGATTATAGAATTTGTTTTCCATCAAAGTAAGACGTACTAAGGGTCTTAATACATATACATTCTTATACTTATTTTATCTACATATGTACATGACACATACAGTATGTATGTAATGTTTTATTTATTGATTAATTATAATTTGTATCTGTTATTTTTAAAAGATATTAGCGTTCTATACTTCTCCTATATATAAACTATAAGTGCGCCAAATTTACGCTCAATCTCTGTCAGATTTTTGAAGACACTCCTTCACGGTCATTTGAGGTCGATAAACTGACAATATTACATAAAAAAAAACAATATACGTTTTTGATTGTTTTGTAAAGTAACGAAATCTGATCTGAGTAACTTAAGGAGGGACATGTATCGAGTATATTTTGAAAAAAAAAACCTTATAAAAATGTGTTGTATCGATCACGATTAAGATCGTATTCCCAATCGCGATTAGTAAATTTTCGGGTAATTAAATGGCTTCGATTTTTTTGAGGATATAGATATATCTACTTTTGTTTTAAAGCATTTTGTAATACGTACAGTAGGGTCAACGAGTCGTGGCCGCCCTGAAGTTAGGCTTACTACAACTTACACGCATTGTTCACTCGGGGGGCTAAGGGCTCAGGGCTCAGAGCCGCGACACCACGCGCTTACCGGGCTAACATCGCTTATAGCAACATTATATTATGTGTGTAAGTTTCTTTTTCTTTGTTGTGTGGTGGGTTTTAAGTTTAATTATTATTATTAAATGTTATTTTCCACAGATTTTTCCTTGTAAGAATATATTTTTTAATTATCTTAAATACATACAGACCTTAGCCAAGTGGTGTAGCGACATCTACATGACTATATAGATAGAAATACATTATATAGATGATGGTGATAAAAAAAATGTCTACTAATTATGCGACATGTATTTAAGTATTATTGCATTTTAATTTCGTAGCGTTAATTATTATTATAAAAAGCACGTTTTACAATGTAATATAATACTGTAAACGAACCGTTCAAGAAGTTTCTATTCTTCACCTCGGCTCCGTACGCGGCGTCCTCTCGGTCCTCTTCAAACTTCAAGTACCCGTCTTGAGTGATCGCGACCAGCAAGTAGTAACTTCGTCTGCGAACACGATGCGCTCGGGAATTGGAATATTTTAATTTCGTAGTCATTATAATATAGCATTATAGTATAGCAGGGGCACGAAGTGTAACTGTCAACGCGACTGGTTGTGGGTTCGATCCTCATTCAAAGAAATGCAATATTAGGCAAAGCGCAGCGTGGAGTTCCGCCACTCAGTACGATTGCGTATTGTGCGCGCGTCCAGAATTCGGCGGAAAGTGGGGAACGGAATGCCGAACTAGGTTCCATCTAGCTACACTGTTGCGTGCGGGATACAGCGTGAAGCTGATTTAATTTTATAATTATTATCGGCAATACATTACATAAATGGTTAAGTAAATGCTATAATATTTTATATTTTATCCTTTTTTAGACTAAATAAAAAATAAATTGAAGTTAGAGAGCGTTTACTCTTAAGCTATACTTACAAAAACATACAATATAACAGTCATACCTACGACAGATGGTATTTTTGCTTCTGTAAACTAAAAAATAAAGAATTTAAGAAACAATAAATAATAAATCATATATATATATATATATATATATATATATATATTTATTACATATATGATTTATTTATTGTTTCTTAAATTTTTTTTGCTGATACTATTGTTATGTCTATGTCTATTTGTATATGTTTATAAGTACAGTTTTACTAACTTGTTTTCAGTTTGCACCAAAAGAAGGACCGTGTTCTTCTGTCTTAGGTCGTTGCTGGAAAATGCCAGTTTAATTTTTACCTAAAAAAAATATAAATACATTTATTTAAAAGCCTCTTAATTACATCATCTTGGGTGTTAGTAAGTATAAAAGAGATTAATAATTATTACTTAACATAAATCCTTGGTGTAGTAACGAAAATAAATATGATTATTTGAGATTATATTTTAAGACACTATATTTATTTTTTACTAGGAATTGGTTATACAGTGTGTTTTTATCATCACCACTTTAAATGAAACCACATTTTTGATTATTCAATAAAAACTGATACAATTACAACAAAAGATATTTTTCAAATAAATGAAAAAGTGATTTTTTCTAGCAAAATAAATATCGTTTTAAAATAAAACGCCACTTGTCAAAGACGCACACAGACATCAAAGCGATAACGCTGCACTTGCTTAATTCATGAAATCGAGTCGTAAGTAATAGCGGCGATGATTTTTGTAGTAGTAGGTGTTTAGGTTAATGGTATTTCTATTTATTCTTTACTGCGTCACACAAAATACAGCAGAGAAAAAAAATCGTGAAATAAAAAAAAAATGTACATCTAACTAAATTCTAAACTGTTGAGATATCTTGATTAATTTCTTTAGATATGGGTTTTAAATATGCTGATCCCGTAAAATGAGCGCAGACGCTTCCACCCTGTATATTTTAGTTTTCATATCACTTATTTAGAGCAAAATTTGCGTTGGGTAGAACGTAACGCCGAACTTTTATATTTTTTCACCACAAATAATTTTACTTATTCTTTTTATTATTAAGTATTGCTCAGTATCTACACGTAAGTAATAATAAATACGACCATTTAATAAAACCATTAAATAAATATAAGTATATAATTAGCTAATATACGTTTGTAATTTATTTCGTCCCCGGCACTTTAGTTCATAGGTCTAGGGTCATACAGATTAAAATGTCAGAAATATTATTTTCATATAATAATATAGTCAAATATAAATTTAAAATTTATTTCGCATTTGTCTTTAATAGCTCTTTAATTTTATAAAGTGGACGATTATGATATTTAAAAAATATTTGAGTAACATTTTTTTTTAAGCTACACTCTGTATCATGCATGTAGCAGGGTGGGCTACATGCGTGATACAGAGTGTCAAGAATTGATTGACTTATTAATTTTTAAAGTTACCCTTGTTATTGGTCCAGTTATAACAAATTTCCGTTGCAAAATGCTTTCTCCATTAAAATCCGCTCCTTTCTCTTCCATACAATATTCTCCAAAGTAGCTAGTGAGTTCGCAATCGCAACTGCTTTCTTGGTTCGTGAAGTCTTCGGTACAGACGCCGCCATTTTTACAAGGTTCCGAGTCACATTTCATATTGCATTCAGGTAAAACACCGGTTAAGTCTAGAAATTAGATTTAGTAATTAAAACATTTAAACTTCTAATCTATAAGTGGAAGTTATTAGCTACTCGACGATATTCCCACTAGGTAGGGGCCCATGAGGGGCTGAAAAGTCCCTCGAGTGAGAAAAATAGTAAAGTAAAAGTCTCGTGTACTTTTTATTTTAATATTGAGAAAAAAATCCGTTTAATTTTGAAAATTAGGATATAAATAGGATAGATGGCCCACTAGGACAGAGGCCTCACTTTCTCCAATTTAACAAAATAAAACGATTGTGTTGTTTAAATTACAATATGAAGTGTGAATAGTAATTGGTTCTAATCTTTATAAGTAGGTTTTGATCACACCTCCACAGTGATCAGTCTTGTCAACTCCAGAATTGTGCATCATATCTACACACAAACTATTCATATAAAATTCTTATTTTTATAATAAAAAGTTTATTGAAAAAAGATCTATAGTTATTAAAGATAAAGTTAACCTTGATCGATATTCTGCTGCGCTTTCTTCGGCAAATCGACCACGTGGTCGGCAATCTTGAAGCCGCGCACGCAGCCGACGTAGCCGCGCTGCGGCAGCGCGGCGGCGCGCGGCGCCACGTGCAGCGAGTAGGGGTCGTGGCCGCCCAGGTTCATTTGGAAATAGTCGGTCGGGGGAGCTGGCGGTCTTTGGGGCCGGACTACTTCTACGACGGTGAATAGTACCACTGACTACTTACTTGACTTTGTATGTACGACTAAATTAAACTATACAATTAACTAAACTATAAAACTGAAGTATAGATATATTATTTTTCATTTTTAAAGGAAACAGTAAAAAATTGATAATATTTTAAGGAAAACTTTTCGCCTTTAATATATTCAAAATTACTATTAAAACGAATGTCAAAGCATGATTGGATTATAAAGTAGTGTCAGAGGAATGGAATACGTTTAAAAGTACACTAAAATTGTAATATTATACAAATATAAAGACTTCATGAAATTGAATTATCAATTGATAACTAAATCCTGCAAATCTTGCCTAATAAGTTGGGTGGCAATAAAAATTTTTTTGGTAATATATCATTCCAATATGTATACTTGAATATCAGTATGTCAGAATGACTGAATAATTTATTGCGAATATTTTGTTAATTGCTTCACTGATATTTTTAAAATTCAACGAGTTCTTATTATCATAGGTATCTTATTAATTGGATTTTAATAATATATCAATCAAAATGTAATTAAAATAGTTTGAAGTATGATGAATTTGTTTGTGGTTTATGTGTTTAGCTTAATTTTTAAGACCAGTTCTTACGTACATGCATAAATAATGAATACAATAAATATTAATCGAATTTTTGCAATATATAAGATACAAAGATAATAATTTAATTAATAACTTTAGAAACTAATTAATTATTGTGTGGTATTGTAAGAAACAATGTGCAGTTTCTAAGTATTATTATAATAATATAAATTGGTTAAATTATAGAAGTGATCAAGATTTAGTTTAACTATTATATAAAAAGATATTGTCCATGGAAGTCGATTATTTTTTTAATTGCCGATCGAATTCATTATTACTGTCCCTTATAACACAGATTTCGTTCTGTTTGCGATTCGTCTAGTTAGTTAAGCGAGGAAATTAATATATTTAATAAAATATTTTACAGTAAATGTAAATCCAATAAAAAATCAAAGTAGGTAACTCGCAAAAACATAATTATTATTGTTCCCATGAATCACTTTGGAAAATTTGAAAATAAAACAAAACAAACTCACCCAATTCAGGATTCCGCCATGGCTTGTTCGTATAATTGGATAGTAAACTGGCAACTTTATCAATAGTTGTATTTTTATCATTCACGTGCAACGTTGTCGTGTTCTCCGTCCTTATAATGGCGATCTGGACACTTTCGCCTTTGTTTATTTTTTCATATGTAACATTCATTTGTACTATCTCGTCTTCATTGTTGAAAAGATATATAATTTCTGTACCGTTGTGTATGAATAAATGTATGAAATTATTCAAATTGTCGTTCGCGTACAGCACTAATGCGTTGTCGTCGTAAGTTCTCAAGTTCATAAGAACGTTTTGAACCATCATTTTCTTTAATCTGATCTTTTCAGCGTCCGTCGCGTTATCTACTAAATAGTTTTTTTTGAGATATGCCTCTTTTGTTTGGAACGTTAAGGCTTTCTCGTTTATGTCTGGAAAGTTTATAATTGTGTGAACTTCTTTTCAGATGGTTTAATATTAGTTTTAGAGAAATTACTTTGAAATTAAATTATATAATGTAAGTTTTTAATTAAATATAGAAATTGGATTTTTTTACAATATTATAAAAGGAAATTCTGTATAAAGTGTGAGTCAATATTGCATGTCAATGTGAACATGTGAAATAAGCAATAAAAATGTATACTTTGACAGTGAATATTTTATCTCCATGCACATTTTATATGGGTTTTTATGGAGTATGTAGAGATAGCTTTCTAATATAACACTACGTACAGTCCCGTTCATTTAGTAACGGGTCTTATTTATTGGGAAGAAAATTTTAATTGATTCATTTCCTCGAGTGGGAATCACACGCACAAACTGTCGCGTTAAATATTGTCGTTGTTGAACTCGATTGTGCCTCTGCACCACGGCCAGCCACCGGCTTTAGAATATAAAATAAAATTAAAATTAAATTAGCTTCACGCTGTATCCCGCACACAGCAGGGTAGGCAGAGGGAACCTAGTGTTAAGACACTCCGTTCCCCATTTTCTGCCGAATTTGCGTGTTGAGTGGCAGAACTCAACGCCGCGCTTAGCCTCAACACCAGAGCGAAGAAATGGAAATATAAATTTAAGTAAATATTTCATCTCCTCGAGTGGGGATCGAACCCACAACCAGTCGGTTTTACAGTCACACTTCGTGCCGCTGCGCTATGACTGGCCTCACACATTTTGAGATTTTTTTATTATATATGCTCCACATAGCTTTCCTTTCGTCTTGTAGGATTTAAATTTAGATGGACGTTTACTATTTACTAAAGTAAAATATAAACCTTCCAAAATATTCTATTAATAAAAATTACATCCCAAAGTTTTCTATTAAGGAGTAGAGTAAAATAAAGGCCGTGAAAGGACCACTCAGTTAAGATTCGAGGCCGCGTTATGCTAATGGTAATTGCATTTGTAAATAAACATTTCCTAACGAGACGGCAGTAATTAGCGAATGTGTAACGCTTTGTTTTATTTAGTACCCATAAATGTTTTATCTTCAATATTGTATGTTACGCATGACGGTTGTTGTGGGTTCGATTTCCACTAATGGAATATTAGAAAATATTTATTGCAAATTAATTTTGAGTTGTACATAGGATTAATAATACAATAACAACAAAATCGCTGGAAAATAGGAAAAAAAAACAGTTTGATAACTAAATTCTCTTTAGCTACTTTCGTAAATTTTAGATTTGTCTAAAGATAAAAATATACATACATATATTTAGTAAATAATTTTTATATTATATTTAAAATATACAATAACTGTTATTTTAAATGATCACTTTTATGATTATAGCCTGTATTGCCTATATATACGCCTATTGAGTAACATACACATAAAATTGAATTCATCCGCATAAAAATATGTCTAGATATGTGTAATTTAAAATACGACACTGATGGGTGTTTTTATATAATATTTTAAATCCTTTCTTTTGAAAGGATGCCTGTAAGATTGCTTGAAGCAATAAGGCCTCCAATAAGTATAAACTGAACTAAACTATACTACTTTTTAGAAAATTAAATGTAGAATAACATTTTAAAATTGTTCAAATTATAATAATATTTTGAAAAAGTTATCAGATTTATACTAATATAAAAGTATATTCATATGATTTTTTGAAGCTTTTAGGAGTTTATTTACTTGTTAAAATAAAATTTAAGTAAAACATAAAAAAATATTTTGCAATGAAATCATTAATTATATGAAGGCGTATTAGCATTTTAATAACATTGTAGTTGCTCAACTAAAATTGACAATAGCAATTATAAACAATTTCTAAAAATATATCTTGAGGCCAGTCTTGGCCCAGGGGTATAAACGTGTGACTAAGCGCGACAGGTTGTGTGGATTCGATTCCTATTCGAGGAAATAAAATATTTAATATTTTCATTTCTTCGTTCTGCTGTCGAAGCAAAGGGTGGCGTTGAGTTCCGACACTCAACACACCATACCTGCAGAATTCATTAGAAATTGGAGAACAGAGTGTACCTTGGGACTGTTCCCTCTGCCTACTCTACACGTTCCCTAGGATACAGCATAAAGCCGGAAACAAAAGTACATCTATCATTACAAACTATAATTTAAATACCAAAAATAATATAAAAAAAACTCACTTTCCTCGCAGTGCAGTCCCAAGTGCGCCCAAGGGTTCTTGCAAATGCACTCGTAGGAGGACCAGAGCTCCTTGCAGGTGGCCCTGTTCAGGCACGGGTTGGGGACGCACGACGGCTTGCAGTCCTTGATGATCTCGGACAGATGGACGGACATGTAGCTGTATATATCTAATATTTCACCGTTCACAACCAAACCCCGGAAACAGCCTATGAGGCCTTGGTGGACTGTCGACTTCTTTAAGTGATCTCTGGAATATAAAAAATATGTATATTTAAATGTGAATTAATTTAATAATTATGTACATTATACTGTATACGAAAATATGCAATAGTAATTTATCCCAAATAGGATTTTTTTAGTTTAAGGTAATTAATAAAGACATTTCTTATATTAATTGATTGGTTTAAAAAGACTATTAAAATTCAAAATACAATCACTTGAATTGAGATTCAAACTACAATAAATAATACAGAAATATTTCATAAAACCATTTACCTATTCAAAATAATAAGCCTATACAAAAATGTTGCATGCAAAAGAATTTTGAACCTGCGTTTCTTAGATAATATCCGCTTCAACTATACTCATATGCCAATATCACACTATAATTTGACTATTTTCTTTATATATTATAATATAAAATAGACTAATACTTACGCAGTAGCTCCTCCAATAAACATAGAACCTTCGAAAGGACCAAATTCCTCTTCCAATAACAAATTAAGCATTTGATATTCAGTATTGAGCATAAATCTGACATGATAGAAGTTATAATCTATCCAAATCTTGTGCCACTCTCCGCCATTTAGTTTTCTTTTGGAATTAATTACGAGTTTCCTTGTAGTGCCCGTGTTGAGTGTGAAGTTGAATGTTAGTTCGTGTTCTGTAAATTGTTAATTATTATTTTTTTGGGTTCAAGCACTAATATAGCAGTTCAATGACGGAACTCAACGCCGCTCTTGGTTTTGTTACCTGAGCGAGAAAATGAAAAACAAGAAATTACAATTTTAAGATATGATAGGTAATATAACGAATTCAATGTTATGTTATGGGGCCGTCCATTAATCACGTGATATTTTTTAGCATATTTACAAGCCCACCCACCCCTTTGGTGGTACGTGGTGAAGTTTAAGACTAACATAGAAAAAAGTACTTACCACTAGTCAAAGCGACCATAAAAGACGGGTAATTAGGTCTAATTGGTGGTTGGAACAACAAAATGGCGCTGGTACCAGTGGTTCGGAAACTAAACGCTATGTCGCCTTTCCTCCATCCGGGTACCTCTATATAGGACTGCGATGTGGTAAATGTTACTACGTAGCGCTGTGTGTCTGTTTTTATGAAATAAGATATTCTTTGAGGGTTTAATATAATTATTTATATATTGAAAAGTGGAACTGTTTAGTTGCTTCCAGCTTTTCTTAGCAGAACTGGCTTCGGAGACGGTAACTTTTTGTCTTTCTAATTGATATTATTAATATTTTTATGTCTATATAAATTGACGATTCAAAAGTGCTTGTAATATCAGGCCAGTAAATTAATAATATTTTGTTTTTGACTTTGAAATATGCCATTTCAATAATTATAACACATACTCATCTTAGTACAGAGTTAAGAAAAAGCAGAGTTCATTAGAGACAATAAAATTCAAAACTTTAGAAGAAGAAAAAAGTTTAAGAACATTATTCTACAGCGTAATTAAACTAAGATATTACAGATAACATATTTTAAACTGTTGATCAAAAATGAAAAAAAAAAACATACATACTTGTCTCAACACATTCCAAAGGTCCCAAAGTGATTCTTCCCTGAGCTTCCTCAGTTAAGTCCTTTTGTTGCAAAAAGAACATTTCAGTGATGCCCAAACTCTTCGGGTGTACCAAGGTTCCTTCATCTGAATGCCATTTGTTTTCGTTTGCATCACAATTGCACGATTGTGTTGGATTTACGCAAGTTGCGTTTACTCCGCATGGGCAGTAACCACTTAAAATATATATAATTAATAGTAATATAATATGAGGCCAGCCGCCACAAAATGTGCCTGTAAATCAATTGGTTGTGGGTTCGAGCCCCACTCGAGGAGATGAAATATTTATTTAAATTTATATTTCCATATTTACGCTCTGGTGTCAAGGCAAAGCGTGGCGTTGAGTCCCACCACTCAACACGCAATTCCTCTAGAATTCGGCGGAAAGTGGGGAACGGAGAGTCATAACACTAGGTTTCCTCTGCCTACCCTGCTGTGTACGGGATACAGCGTGAAGCTGATTATGCTGATAGTAATATAATAGAGAAAAAATATTTTAATATTTTTTGTAATTTTACTTATATGAGACGAGATGAGGTAGAGATGTAGATATACTACGCAATAGAAAGCATTTTTTCCATATCTTAAGTACTCAATACAACTTAGAAATCTTAACATTTTGTTCCTTACATAATAAGGAACAGTGCTTTATTTTTCTAACAGAGTGGAGAAATGAAAATAATTAATTTCGCCGACAGGAAATTGAACCCAAATCCATCAGTTAAGAGTCGTGTCGTTTTGGTAAAGGCGTAGTCATACGATTGTAACATTAGAGGATATAAACATGTAGCAGAGTAGGTACTGCAAAAATATTTATTGAGATATTTAAAAAGAAGAGGGAATGCAAATTAACTTTATTATTAGACAAAACAAAATTGTCTGAGCCACCATTATATAAGCGACGCTGAATGGCTACCGTAATAATAAGTAATAAAACAAAATCATTAACGCTAAGTAGCAATAAAAAAGATAAATTACCTAAAATTACTGAAATTTCATCAAAATAATTATAAAATAAAGTAATTCAAATGAAAATTGCTCAAAGCGTTCATGTTACATTCACCTCGCATTGTGTATATAATGAGATTAATATCGACGGTCCCTAGGTAAAGTATCGAAAGTGACAGATTGCAAATTATCGATTATTGTCGTTTTGAACTACTAATATCGATTATTGTTGTTTAAAACTACTAATATCGATTATTGTTGTTTTGAACTACTAATACGGTTAGTTTTTATTTACATATACATTTTAAAAAAGCATAAACCAGGTTATTGAAAAAAAAATCTTATTAAAACTACCCATCTTAGTAGGTCGAAAGAGCATTAAAAAATATTTACAATTTTCAGTATTGAAACTCTACATAAAGACCATCGATATAACGGACCGACATTATCGTCACATTAACACGTGATTTATTAACATTAAATACGAATAAAGGATTGTAAAATAATTTAGTAAAACGGTTAAGGTTGAAATTAATATCCAAAAAGGTATAAGTGAGGGTATGTATAGTATTTTATGTATTGAGGTCTGTCCTTTATTATATTGTATGTGAACCCTTTTAGGTCAAGGTCTTTAGACCGCTCTAGATTGTATAATTTATTATGTAAAGGTTAATACAGCGTGATTTTCAATTTTATTTATTTTTATTCAAAGTGGATTTCAACAATGTGCTCGCTCGTGCTTTTATGTTCAATAGCCGAGGTATTTTAAGCAATTTTTCCCCACCAAGTTACTATCGTTAGTTTTATTTATCCTTTTTTATTTTTTATTCATGCAACTGTAATATACAACAATTTTTTATACTTAAGATGAATTTTTTTTCCATATTATATAAAAAACAGATAATAACATTTAAAAAAAATCTTACCGTTTTACATTTCCTATATAATCGACAGTATCATTAGAAGACGATATGAACCACGTCGCGCTGTGCAACTCCAAAGGCGCCATGTTACAGTCGTATTTGATGTATTGACGACAAAACAATGAATGCGATATTAATTCTTGAAGCATTTCCGCCGAGAACTCTCTATATTTAATTTTAAAACTAAAATCTTGGCCGGAAGCTGAACGGACGTCCTGGGGAAATGTTATTATTTAATCACATTGTGTTTATTAGTACAAATAGTTTATTACAGGTAGTTATTATATGTTACGCAATATAACACTTCGTGCAGCAAAGAATTTTCTTATATAACATTTATTATTCTATTGATTGGTTTTGGATACATTTATAAAAGTTTGCCCATTTTTATTCTTTCTGGTAACTTTATTATGGTTGGCCGTATCAAGTGTAGAAAAGAAAATGAAGGCCAGTCGTGGCGCTGGGGCTCGAAATATGGCTGTAAAATCGACTGGTTGTGGGTTCGATATTTATTTACATTTATATTTTCATTTCTTTTCTCTGGCGTTGAAAGCTCAAAAAGCAATGCATCCAGAACTCGGCGGAAAAGTGAGGAACGGAGTGTCTTAACACTAGGTTCCTTCTGTCTACCCTGCTGTGTGCGGGATACAGAGTGAAGCTGATTTATTTGATTTATTTTATTTAAGTGTAGAAAAATATATTACAATATTTAAACTTCAGTGTATTTCAGACTACCTTTTTGCAGTATTTTATAATAGGACAGGCTTATTTTGTCTTTAATGTAATTTAAAATAATTGATTAGCATTTAATATTTTTAATATATCATAAATATTTTATTGATATTTTAAGTAAACTTACCACTTGACTAGGCAAATTATGTTCAACCACCGTCGTAGAAGAGTCTGCTTCTATTTGGAACTCACATTTGACGTGAGCTGGAGGAAACTTGCCGTTACCATCTATATCTATTAAATACACATCGTTTCTTGTATAACCAAGCAGAGCCAGTTCTTCACAAGTCTTACGAAATGTGGCGAAGTGGCAGTTTTCTCCAATATAACCTGCGATGGTAATTTAATAATAATATAATATTTATATTTGTATAACAAAACATATTGATAAAAAGTTATATTTCCTGGATTTTTAAGAAAACAAACACCTAACTGCGTAAACTAACACTTCACTCACACACGCTCCATCAACACAAATCAAACGACGTATCATTTATCAAAATCAGTTCACTGGTTTAGTAATTACAATGGAACAAAAGAACGGACATACATATACAGGCGCTAAAAACGTAACTCTCCATTTAGGCTTTTCCATTTTTCTTAAGTTAGTAAGAGATTATTCAAAAAAAATATACAGTTATTAAATGTAATAAATTGTAAATTCGAATACTTTGTCGTATAAAACTAGTAGTATTGATGTTATAATAACATAGTGAATTATCTAACAATAAATAAAAATTATTAAGTCTTACACATTTGTAAAAAATATATCCAATAGATTTGTATGAAAATATAAAATATATGATGTTAGGTATGTTGTTTATATTTTCATTTTTTCGCTCTAGTGTCGAGGCAAAGCGCGGCGTTGAGTTCCGCCACTCAATACGCAATGCCTCCAGAATTCGACAGAAAAAGAGGAACGGAGTGTCTTAACACTAGGTTCCCTCTGCCTGCCCTGCTGTGTGCGGGATACAGCGTGAAGCTGATTTTTATAGTTTTTTGTATGTTGTTTAGTTATACCTCACCTGTATTATCACAGTTACAGATGACTCTGTCCTCTCTGATGGAGCAGATGCCGCCATGCTCGCAAGTATTGGGCCTCGTACAGGGATCTACGTATCTACAGTCGTCTATCGCTACTTCTCCTACTACGCGTTCTGTGTTTATTACAAATCTAAGGAAAGAAAACAATCAAGTTCGCAATCGTTAATTGATTTTTTTCAGTTTATTACGTATAGATCATTTCATAACTTCCCACAGACAGTGAGATTAGATAAGCAAAAAAGAGAAAAGCAAATAAAAAAATATTAAGCAGAGAGAACTTAGAGATGAGTGTTATTGTGTTCTTCACTATTGGTAATTATAAGCTCAATTATAAAAGTAATATAGGGGGTTAACGATATATATATGTAAGTATAAGTAAGTTTTTATAATATATGATATAATGAGATGATCTATACTCTATAGGAGAGAATCTGCTTTCCAGGATGCAATATAATTAAATTTGCGTAATATCTCATGATTTACATAATAACCAAGTCATTTTCTACTTAATATCCTCATCACACTATTAATGTAATCGCGAAAAACATTATCATATTGAACAGGAAAAGATGTATAAAATTTATTTTAAATAAACGATAATTACGTACCTTGGCTCAATTAAAAGACCATTAATTTTGATGTTTCTCATACACCCGATTAGACCTAAATTGGCGGATTTCAATCCGCTACCAATAACTATTTTATCTTGTAATTGAAAATCTAATCCTGTGAAAAAAATAACAAAAGTGAAACTTATGTAATATATTTAAGTAAACATGCTTTATATTGCTTAACACTTACAACGTTACATCATGCTCAAGCAAGAATTATTAAATAACGATAAGATTAGATCAAGATCTCGTTAGATAGGATATAACCTGAGAATCAATCGAATATAACAATTTATTGAAGTAATTACTGATATTGGGGATATACGCAATATAATAAAAATGTATTTAAAGTACATTGCAAATAAAAATAAGCAAAAAAATACAGTCCTCAAATTGGTGAGTATTTGTACAAGCAATGTGTCAGTTTAAATTAGCAGGATTTCTTTTTATATATACAGCCAGGTACAGACAGGTTATATGGTTTTTGTATGTATAAAAATATATAATACGAGGTTAAAATATTAGTTGACATTTAAATTTTAAATGGCATTAAAAGATAAAATAATAAACTGAGCGTCGTGATAAACTTTTCAATTTCCAAGGTCAGCAGTGAGTAGGTAACTTTTTGCGCGTCATCGTCGTGTGTTTCAGGTGTATTGAAATTTGAATTGATTATTCTTGGTTCACCGTTCAAATCTCAGTTGATGAAATATTTCTATTTTTCATACATTTTTTTATTAAAGTTATAAGCAAGGTAAACGCAAAGTACAAAGATGAAGCATTAAAACATTCAATTCTTCGTTTTTCGCTCATTTTCGTGACACTGCGTTTTGAGCCGTAAAATTAAATGTCTCTTTTAAGTATCAGAGTGGTAAAATAAAAATAATTAATTCCTTTAAAGGAGACCATTGAATCCACAACCACCACGATAGTCAGACGCCGTCGCACTGTGCCGCGATGTACTGAATGTACTGATGTGTCAATCAAACAATATTTCTGTATGATGACGACTCGTATTTATCTCTTGGTTTTCCGAGTCGTTCTTATTCGTTTTACTGGTAAATATAATATGTTATACCCAAACATGTTTCAAATAAATTCCCTACAATTTAATCTGAACCGAAAATAAAATTGAGGTCAATTGTTATAAAACAAACAAAATAAATAAAGTTATTCATAGTTTTTCAACGCAGTTAGTACACAGTAATACCGCAAACTTTAAAATATATATTTAAAAAAATATGAACTCTAGATAACATAGTAAAGAGTAGAATAGAAGAGCAAGAACATGCTTTTTGTAAGATTTATAAAAAACAATTATTCCATAGCATTTTCCATGCAAAATGCAATATTACGCGTACCAAACATCTGCGCGTGTTTATTGTGACGGTCCACGGTGAGTTTGATCCTGCCTTTCCTGTAATCTAACTCGACGTTGTGCCAGTCGCTGCTGACGTTGAATTTAACTGATTTCAGTACAGTTACATTTTTACCTACGTCTGGGACTAGTTCGAAACGGATCTCCTCTTTTACCATTCTCACCTAGAAGTTGATTTATTCGAGATATTTAAACAATTTATGTATAAATATTTATTGAAACATAGAGTTTGTAATAATAATATTGACGCTTCAAGTTAACTATGATAGGTACCTGTATTGGTTATTTTTAAGATTTTAGTACGGAAGAAAAATATGATATAAGTGCGATTAATAAATAAAATATTGGTACTTGTTGATCAGCAATGTAACAATTTTAATATAAAATTAATTAATTTCTTTTATTGGTATTAATATCAAAACAATTCTACAAAAATTGTACCAATTATCTTTTCCTATATCAGGGTATGAGGAGGAATTCTAGTGTGATGACACTTCGTTCTACACTTTATGTCCTATTTTCAATAGATTGAGTGTTGAAAACGTTGCGCTTCGGATACCAGAGGGCAAAGATCAAAATAATTTAAATATTATCATTCCATCAACCAAAACGTTAATAGCCAGATACTTATTACATTCGCCTTGACGAACTCGTCAAAACACAAAATATCCAAATAGTTTATATATTCTGTATTCTGCATCTTCTATTTATATGTTCCCCCTGCTGGGTGGGCAGAGGGAACCTTAAGTTAAGACACTCCGTTCATCATTAATATTTGCATCCTAATGTTATTTCGTTAAAATAAAACCGCCGAGTATATAACTCTCGATTTTATTGTATTTAAAATAAAAAGAAAAACAATACATATTTTTTTATTAAGCTTTTAAGGACAAACTTATTCAACGGTGTGAAAATATTTTATTCATACTAAAAATAATAAAATAAAATCTATTACAGCAACTAAACTCAACATAATTTATTGTTTCTTTCAGTTAACATAGAGTGCTAGCTCACTGTTAACTATGACACAGATAATAAAAAATATTTACTTATGTTTTTTAAAGATATTTTAAACTATACATAATAATATTATGCAAAAGTTAATTTTATTCCTATAAATTAACATAATAATTTGTTTAATGTGAAAAATGTGTAAATACACAACTCATCTTACAGAAGGTAACGAGTTTTTATTTTAATAGAATAAGTCACTGCGTTATCAAAATATTTAAATTCTGTACGTTTACATAAAAACAAATTAAACCAGTCTTTTGGAACATAATAAAAAATGTATGACTGTATCTGGTAGAGAATGTATGTATTACTTAGAACTGAAGAAATCGAATTGAAGTCTCGGAGTTCATATACAAAATTTGATCAGGGGTTGGATCCATTTTACTTTTTACTTGAGTTGATATTAGTATGCATTATTTTTTATTGATTATGTCTTATTTTTATGATATCAAAATCGATATTTTGTCTCAATTTATATAGCTAATTAAAATTACGCAGAAACAATTAATAGTTGCCAAAATTAAGTATATGTAGTGATATTTTACAAAATATATAAAACAAGTAACGTACATACCTCCCAATAGCCTTGTCCAGAAGTGATCTGACTGTAAGCCAAAACCGCCATATTCTTGCTGGTTTTAAAGTCGAAAATCAAATTTATACTATCCGTCTGATTCAATGGCCACCAAATATGGGAGGTGGCGAAAGGATAAGTTATCGGTATCACTTCGATATCGATCTCCTCGAACTCCGGGTCCAGAAGCCCAATGTAATGCACCTTGGGGTTGTTCTGCTTCAACTCGTACAAAATCGATACATCGTTATAGTAAACGTATTTAAGGTTCCCCGCGAAGTTGTTGAACGACTTCAATCCTTTCATTTTGTGTAAATCTGGACCCCCGCAAATGTAAATCTCGGGGTCAATACAAACGAATTTCGCGTCACCGGGTATTTCGTATGTCGCGGTTATGTCGTCCAGGTATACGAAAGTTGTTTTTTCTTGTAAAATAATAGTTATGTTGTGCCATTTGTTATTGTTGACTCTATCTCCCAAATAATCTTCCACCGGTCCGTCCCCTAAGTCTATTTGTATAGCGACTTTTTCCTGATGTATCGATAACGCGATGTAGTGATGTTTGTCATCGATTTGACCGCTCGCGTAAAATAAGGCGGAGTCGTCGAAACGTGTCTAAAAGTGTTGGTAAATTATATTCATTTTTAATGTTTCCTATTCGAGATTATTATGATGTGTTATCTATTGTATAATTCGAGAACATTCGATAATTTCTTAAGATAATTAGATAATTAATTCTAATAAATACGTGTTTCCTGCAAGCAAGTTTCGTTTTTTTTTTAAATGAAGGCACTATATTTGTGATTTTAATCTTTGATTAATAATATGTATTACTTAAAGTTGAGGCCAGTCCTGGCGCAGGAGCACAAAGTGTGACTGTAAAACCGACTAGTTATGAGTTCGATCCCCACTCGAGGAGATGAAATATTTGCTTAAAATGTATATTTCCATTTCTTCGCTCTAGTGTCGACGCAAAGCGCGGCGTAGAAAGCCAACCCACAACCATTGCATTATAATGTGCCACTGTGCCACTGTGCCACTAGGGCATGTTTATAATTATTTGATTTTATTCTCAATTTCCATTCATAGTCTCATTTAAATATTGATTGTTACGCAAAATAAGAAGCAAAAAGCTTTATAGACTGTCGTCACCTTCTTAGCGAAACCTTTTAGCGGTTGACATTGAGATTCTGGGCTGTTTTTAAATCTTGATTTTTTAATTGTGTTTTTATAATTTGTGAAAAGGTCAAACAGAGTTTTCATTTTTATTTGTTTTTGTGACATCATCGCTTTCAATTTAAAAAGCATCTAATTGTAATTTGGTTGAAGGTTCGATTTCCAACTGTGTACTTCACATATAATTTTGTTTCTCGTTTCGTTTTGTTTAATTTTCACTTAAGACGAAACGAAATAAAAAATTAAATCGCGCTAAGTTAGTCGACCCTTTATTAAAGTACGATTTTTTTAATAAAACATAGAAATTATGTATTAAATAGTGAAATGAAATCAATATTACCAATGCAGTACTTAGTTTGCATTAAACATTTTTCAAAGTGTTATTCCACACTCAGGAAAGAACAATATTTATTTAGAAAACGTATACAAATTTGTACGTAGCGGGACTCGAACCCGCGCCTCCTGGAAAGACCTCCTCCGACCAGGTTTCCGGTAACCGGTTTGAATAAGTATGCATTGAACATTTTAGCATTCACAATCACGTACAAATACACTGTTATGACGCCATTTAACCATTTATCATATTTAACGACTCTCTAAAATCCCTTCACCAAATTTTTTTATAGTTATTTTTTATGATCAATAAAGGTTTTATTGTAAAACTTAAATTAATGTTCTTTTGTTAAATTGTTAATTTTTACTGTAATTGTAAACGTTTGATAATATGTTGTAAAATCTATATACTATATAGGTATTATATATTTATTAGGTATTAATATTATTAATATGTCTATACACTTATATATTTTTTTTCATAATTTTAGGAGTTCTTATTCCTCTCCAATGATCCTCTCCAGTATTCCCTTTTTTTAAATTTCCAGTTTCTGTAGTTCCTTTAAGCTGGTGACACAAAGTAAGCATTTATTTATAAATGCTTAGTTAAAATTTTTGCTTTCTGTCTATTTCGCATAATGAATGGTGAAATATATCTAATAATAAATTCTTACCCGAAAATGCAAACTGACTCTAGTGCTGGTGGAATGAACTCTATCTTTCCAGTCGTACACGCGGTACGATACGTAACTGGAGCCTCGCAAAGTTAGTATTGTGGCAGCTGAAACATATTTATTTTATTTCGGTTCTTTCTTTCATGAATTAATATACTAATAATAAAAAACAACCTTTAGTGATATAAAATTACATAAAAATTATAATACAAAGAAAAAAAAATGTTTACATATGTTTCCAGTATCGAAGTAAGTGATGTAAAAGAGAATCAGTTATTTAAGCTCCAAACAATTAAACATGTTAATTTCATTTAAAAATTAATTTTGCATTTTAATGCATTTTTAAAAGTAAAAATTATTCATAATATAATAAAAAAAGTACTTACTGTAAACATCACAAAGCTGTTCTTCATATAGAGTACCAAAACAATCACATCTATATCCATTATATTCATTAATACATCTAGAACCTTCGAAACACAGATTCTCCATAGTCTTACATTTGTCTATACATCCTTCTTTAACGTTTTCATGTTTTGTTGCGATCAATGGTACTATTGGTAATAAGTCGGAAGCTGCTTTCCCTGAACCCAGTACCATATCGCTGATGCAACCAACAAACGATTCTATTATGTATTTAACACCGTGGAGTTTTTCTTCCGAACTGAGACCTTGAGGAAATAAAATTTAAATTATTCAAATTGATTTTATGTGGGAAAGTAAATACAATAAAAATAATGTTTATCGATGTTAAAAAAATGCAAGGCAGAACGTTATAAATCAACAATTTTAAATTAAAAGTCATATGTTAATTAATGTACATCACGGAAATTAGAAGTATCGATAAATTAATTAAAATAAGACAATAATTGGATATCTTGATATTTAATCGAATCAATCGAGATGACATTATAATAGGGAAATATTGAAAGAGATTTTCTAAAATGATAATAAGAATTGATTAGTTTCTATGGAATTAAAATATCATATAGCATCGAAAGGATCATTTGCGATATAGACTGAGATCTCAGAGCCACCAGACCTTCGTCATTTTAGCAAAGCTGAAATTTTGAGGATTAATAGTCTAATGTGTAATAAAAAACTGTATGCGTACTTACTAACTTGAAATTGACAAAATACGCATACTGTACTCACTAAATGAAGTAGAGCCCTTTCAGACGTAGCGCCAAATAGATGCACATCTCTTAATGGGACGATATTTGAGTTATCGGGTTGGTCAGTGTGCTTATAAGGGATCTTGAAATAGTAATATAATAATGTAGTTTGCCCCAATTTTAAACGACATTTAGGACATTTGGCGGGATAAAAGACCCACATAAAGGGTCTGGTAATAATAAATTTACATTATTATTAAAAATATTTGAATACGAGCGTTTCTATTTACGTAGGTAAGCGTTTACATTGAGTACGCATACTATTTTAACTACACTAATATGTACTAAAAGACCTCAAAATTTCAACTTTGCTAAAGTGACGTAGGTCTGGGGTCCCTGGGATCTTGGGCTAATAGCTACAACACTCACCCCCAATAAGTATGACGGACGTTAAGTTGTCAGTTATGCCATAATTCGTATCGAAGCTCAAACCCTGAAAATACAAAAAAATTATAATACATACCTATATAGGAATATTCATATATTTAAATAATCAGTGAAACTTAGTAATATTTTAATATTTTATTTAATAATTACTTATTAAGGCTTACTTATCGTATAATAACCAATAAACCACTAAAGCGAATTTTATAAACAAATTGGTATATGTTTTTAATTCATTTAGAAAAACAATATTAAAAAATTAAAAAAAACCGTACAAATAAAAGAATAAATTGTCTATACCTTCAAATACACTTCCTCTTTCAGCTGATCCACCTTAGCGATGAGCCGAGCGCCGTGCACGTCTATGGTGACGACCACACTGTGCCACTGGTCTCTGTTCAGCGCTCTCCCCACAGTTACGGATGTCAGGTGCTTGCCGAACACGTGGACCACTGTAAGTATTTTTTTATTAGTATCACGCTTTTTCCCACACATTAGGGTAGGCAGAGGGAACCTAGCGTTAAAACACCCTTCTCCATTTTCCGTCGCATTTCCAGAATTGGAATTACGACAAAGCGGAGCGAAGAAATTGAAAATGTTATATATTTTATTTCGTTGAGCGGGAATCGAACCCACAACCTTTCTTGTTTACAATTAACAAAGAAAAGCAATTTATTTTCTCGAGTGGAGATTGATAGTGTTGTCCACATCTATAGTCAACTCAACTGATGTCAAGTACTTGCCACACACGTGGATGACAAATATTTTTTAATTTACAAATATATTTTTTTAATTTTCTTTTTCACGATTAATACAAAAGAGAACTTAGTACACAGACATTTGACACTACTTCACTAAAACCTCAAAACGCGTAACAACTCTATAATAATCCAATCTATGTATATTCGAAATGTATATTGAGTGGTGGAGCAAAGTAATGTGTAAAAAACAATAAAATATTTTATAATTGAAATTTAATAAAATTTAACTATATTTAACTGAATTTTAATTCAACCTTCAAATCTTCTATCGATTTTTTGAAATTTACACATACAGATAATAAATAATTAAGATAACACATTAATGCAAGCATAGGTCTAAAGAATATTTGTAATTATTTTTAATATTTTTATGTCTGTAATGAATTTAGTTGGGCAAGCATATAACATATCCGCCGATGAATGTGCACTCCACGTGCGAGGAGACACCGGGGTGGTTTTAGTCGGTAAGAGTCCGACACGCCCCTCCGTCTTTCCCCAGGCGGAGGCAGTCCATGAGGATTTCCCCCCGTAAAAAAAAACATATAACATATAATTTTTTTTATAATGTTTATTATTTTCTTAGTTTAATAATTATTAATTACATTCATATATTTTTATAAGTAAATGACAATTTAATTGATAAGTAACGGTAGACCTTGTGAAGTATGTTGAAATACTTATTAATCGACATAGTTTTCTACCCCACTATGTCATATCTGACCTAATTTTAAGTTAAAAAGCTGCCTTGAATTTTAATTACACGAGTTTTAACATAAATTTCATTTAAATTATGTGACTAGTCGGCGTACGCAACTTTGTTTGCGTGGATTTTAAGATGTCATATGGAAAATGTCAGTTTATTCTTTTCGACATTTTTCAGAACTTTTAAAGGGACAGGTCGGTCATTTACGCAGTGTCTGCATGAAAGTTCTCGATTTTTTTTACCTATTTTATTTTTATTCCATTCATATATGTGACATAATACACGCTACACACTTTGATTGCTTTTTTTGAGGCCAATCGTGAGCGCAGGGGCGCAAAATGTGACTGTAAAGCTGAATGGTTGTGGGTTTGATCTCCACTCGAAGAGATAAAATGTTTATCTAAATTTATATTTCCATTTCTTCGCTCTGGTGTCGAAGCAAAGCGCGGCGATGAGTTCTGACACTCAACACGTAATGCCTCCATCAGAACAGATGAAATTATTTAAAACTACTTTGTTTTATATACTAAAAAACATACCTTTAAGCTCCCCCTTTTCCACAATAACGTACAAAGCGTACGGTTGCATTTTGAAAACCGGATTCTTCACATTATGATACACTAAAAGACCATGAGGAAGTCTTGTACGAAACTTAAACGATATTTCTCGACACAATCTGTAATTTAAATTAGAGTCAAGAAACAAGTTTCTTTACTTTGCCTTCTTGATGATGTTAATAAGCTCTTATTAATATTTAATAGTGGATCATATTATTTTTTAATTTAATATCAAATAGTTTCATTTAAATGAGCGTCGTATCTTTTAAGTTTATGTATGTTTTATTTATGATTGGCAAATTTACTTTGTCAGGCATGAGAAACGATTTGAATTATTGATGTAAATACATATGTATGTATATATTAATAAATAATAACGATACGGTAATATTTTTTATTTATTATTTTTTATTATTTTAAATAATTTTAAATATTTTTAAATACAACATTATTACTAGTGTATTTTATGGGCATTTGATTTTTTTCTTCAATTAAGAAAAGTTTGTCTAAAGGAGATTCTCTAGTGTAGGCCACCTTCGTGCTACTTTAAATACATTTTTTTTTGTTTTTTATTATTTTGGTGTACAATTAAAAAATATTGATTGGTTAACTGATAGACAGTCTATAATATTTTTTATTATATGGATATGTACGATATTAAAATAATAACTTATAAAAAAAATATACCTCAATTGAAACCTCTGTATAATATCTCCATCGAGCTGTATATAAGTATTGTCCTTCGCAAACATGAACGTCTGATGATGACCAGATTCCGCAAATGTTAGAAACCTGTCTCTATCACTAGGCGGTATCGGCGGTATGATAGTGGCATACGTAGAGGTAGAAATGTTGATAGTGGTGGGCAGTGGCGATGTTAGTGTTGATGATAGTGTTGTTTGTTGTGGAGCTGGAAAAGATCATTGTCAGGTATATAGATGATCTAAGTACGATACTGGATGTGTTGAGTTATAAATAAACATACGATACGGCCACAGATTTGAATACCGTCTGTACTTTATAATTTTCTTACTTTAGTTAGACTAGGTAATATTTGCGGTATTAAATTTAATGACAACAATAAAAAACAGCTATAGCTTTTAGGCCCTCTTGAAATATTTTCTGATGTAAAAAATTCAATCAAATTCAAAGAGGCCAGTCCTGACGCATGGGCACAAAGTGTGACTGTAAACGCGACTGGTTGTTGGTTCGATCCCCACTCGAGGAAATGAAATATTTATTTAAATTTATATTCTTATTTCTTTGCTCTGGTGTCAAGGCAAAGCGCAGCGTTGAGCTCTGCTATTCAACACGCAACGCCTCTAGAATGCGTCGAAATGTGGGGAATGAAGTGTCTTAACACTAGGTTCCCTCTGCCTACCTCCTGAATGCAGAATGAAGCTGAAGAAAAAGAACGAAAAAAAAATTAAAAATATGTTCTTTATAACAATACAGTTGACCATCGAACTTGTTATTTTCACATGAAAAAGGCAGTTATATATTTATATATATATATAAGCTCGGTCATCTCTACCACATTAAAGACGTTTCATTTACTATTCTAGTCCATTTCCCATTGTATGATGAGGTAACAGTAAAAGATAAATTACTCTTCGAGTACCTTTTTCCTCTGAAGCTAAATCTACTGGGATACTTGTGTCAACATCAACTATTCCATATGAAATCAATAAAACGGTTATGTATATTCCTCGTCGTTCCCGCGAACCCATTTTGCTCTATTAAGATCATTTATCTGAAACGAAATATACGACTTTATGTATATGTAGGTATCCGATTGTTGTTAAATAATGATAATGTTATTACGAGAAGACTTATATATTATATGAGACTAATGGGCTTTGAAAGAAGTATTTATTTCTTCTTTCTTTCTTTATATTGCTAGTATATAATAGGTTACACTTAAAACTTTACGTTGAAACAATCCATGCATTTGTTGTAGTAGTTTTTTTTAGCTTCACGCTGTATCCGGGATATACACTATAGACAGAATGGATCTGGAAACCTAGTGTTGAAACACTTCGTCCATCACTTTCCGCCTAAATATTCCATTTCCACGAGAGGGAATCATATCATAACTTGTCGCGTTATTTTCCCCGATGATGATGCCATAACCATCGCTGTAGAGGAGACTAGGTGTAGTTTTAGTAGCCAAGTACCACGACAAGGAGTCGACACTCTCGCGGCGTATTTATCCTTGCGGCGTGCCCTATTGTGCTTTGTCATTATGGTGTGTGCGTCGATTGTGGAGTGTGGTGTGATGTAGCGCAGAGGCTAACTACAAACACGACTGCTTGTGGGTTCGATCCCTATTCGAGGCAGTAAAATATTTATTTACATTTATATTTTCACTTCTTTGCTCTGGTATCGAGGCAAAAGCGCGGCGTTAAACTTCGCCACTTAACAATCAATGCCTTATACATTAGGTTCCCTCTGCCTACCCTGCTATGCGGGATGACTGAAACTGTATTAAAATTTTTTAAAATTAAATATTCCTATAAAAGTACTTTATCTGAGTTTCTAGTTTAGTTATGAATTTAAAGAGAAATATTTATTTACATCTCTACTGCCTTGATTGTAGCTTGTTTAAGTGTACCAAAAGCTGTGCTATATGCTGCTGATAAAATAATCTTTTATAAATTTACACAGTCTGCGATACTGTGGCACAATAGTATATTTCTACTGGCACTGTCCCATTGCGCCAAAATGTTGTTTTGTCATCCATATTATTATATTGTTGTTCAGCTTCACGCTGTATCCCGCACACAGCAGGGTAGGCAGAGGGAACTTAGTGTTAGGACACTCCGTTCCCCACTTTCTGCCGAATTCTGGAGGTATTGCGTGTTGAGTGGCAGAACTCAACGCCGCGCTTAGCCTCGACATCAGAGCGAAGAAATGGAAATATAAATTTAAGTAAATATTTCATCTCTTCAAGTGGGGATCGGACCCACAACCAGTCGGTTTTACAGTCACACTTCGTGCTACTGCGCCACGACTGGTGGCACAGTAGCACGAAGATGATGTCGAAGGTGATGGTGACTTGATTGTTGTTATTTATCTTAAATACACCTCACAACAAAAGACAAAGACAAGTGAAACCTACGAGAAACATTGAATTTCTTTACATATTTCTTTTTCTATAGAAATTTAAAGAAATTCAACAACACGTATTCTAGACTTGAGCACAATTCATTTACAACAAAAGGAGGATATTTGTTTAAGTAGTGTCATTAAGCCAACGATACAACGTAAGTGTATCCTTTCAAGTAAATTTTCTATTTGAATATATGAACATGTTTTTAGGATGGTGACAAAATATAATTTCTTTCATCAAATAAACTTTTGGTCATTTTGAAAATAAATAAAAAATCAAGATAGAAATGGAAAACCTTAAGAATATAATAATTAATTTTGACTACTAATAATGGATTTCCTTCCATTCCCAGTTCCGTGTACAATGGCGGAACTCAACGCCGTACTTTATTCTTTTATGCTCAAAATATAAAATAAACATAAATTATATTATTTCACTACAAATATACGGCCGTTGTAAATTTTGTACGATCATAAATGAAGTTGTTGAGAAAGTCGAGAAACGAGTTCAGCACAGTTTAAAAGATAATGAAAACTACATTAATAACCTGTATTACCTTCAATTACATGAATTATAAAATTCTTTGTTTATTTATCATTGTGTATTTAAAATATTATAGAATGGGAGTCGCTAATAAAGTTATTAAGTAGGTAGAACGTATATAATTATATAAAATGTTGTATGTGCTTTTTTAAATTATAGTTTATAATATAAACTACATATTATGACGTCTTTAACAGATTTGGAAAGTGTGCAAGTGATAATATGCTATGAATTCACGGAACCAGCACCCAAAATATGGGCGACTCTCCGATCTGATTAGATCTTGTGCGTTTCACTGTCTTACGTGTAATATTTATAAATAACCCAAAAGGATAGGAAGGAGTGTTATGATACTGAATTTTCCTTATTTTCTGTATTTTGCGTTGTATGAGAATAAATAGTACATTTAATTATTTTTTTACAAAACCGGCAAAGATATTGTATAATATTGACATAATTTTATCTAGCCATCTCTTTTGCTCAAATATTTTTTATTACATGATCGAGACATGTTCAAAACGCTAATCAAATACATGATTCAAACAATTTCTTTAAAAAAATCGTTTCCGTTCCTGGCCGTTGTACAAAATATTGATATTGTAATTTATGCCTTTTGCCTTTATCGTAGCGTTGATTTTTATAGTACCAATATTCGCATAGGGTATGGAGCGGAAATATGGAATCAGAGTGCACACACACTACATCGCGCCGACTAAACAAGACCAACATAACGTGACCCGTTTGGGTCTCACAATTTCTAATTAGGTAGGGTTAAGGCGAAGGATTTCAACGGTACAAGAAGGGTCAAGATTTTTTGGTGGTCGCGTGCATCTGAATTGACTCAAGTGCTCTAACATCTCAAGATGGTTTCGGTATGACACATTTGTAATGTTTTTTTTTAAGTTTAAATATTTGGTGGTATTTGGTTTTTGTTATTTTTTAACTTAGGAAAGATCAGTATTCACTATTTTCTTAAATAGCAGTATTTTGGTATATTGATTAACTAGCTCCGCCCAACTATTATTTTTAAAGAAAATTAACAAAAGAATAATAAAATTAATCCTTTTAAAACCTTCACTTATTTTAGTATTACGTAATAATACTCACGGTAAGAATAATAAAAATTGAAATATAAAAACAAAACTATAAATCACAAATTAATTATCGCGATTCGGGCGTAAACACATAAATACATTATTGTTAAATGCACACATCGGACACTTCACTTTCAATTCGCGCCAATTTATTATCACAGATAATATTCGTTTTCTTTTTTTTATTTAGTATACGCACAAGGACATCAGTTGCGCGGCCCCGTCAAATCGCACTGAGGAGTTAACAGCGCGTAATGACACCTACAATTTGTCCTCGCGGGTCAGACCCTGTTCCCAGACTCGGGTATAGGAGACAAGCGAGTTAGTTTTTGTATTGTTTTTGTTATTTTTATTAGTTCTCTTTATGTAATTTCATCTATTATTATTAAATATTAATTTATAGGATGAATTGATGGATGGATTAGGTTATTTTTGTTTGATTATTTATTCTAGTTTAAAATTACATGAAATATTTGTCGTTTGTCTGTATAAACATAAACTTGATTTTGTATTATAATTTGTATAAATTTAAAGTAGGTAAAATATTCTTGCACACAAGTATACACAGATAAAGAATATTGCTACAGTTTAATCTATATTACAATACATTTTTTGAAATAAACATTTAAGGTTAAATTAAAGTAATATCTATATTTATCTTTTATTATTGTATAGATATATTTGTCTCATAACTAGCATAGACCAAATGACTAGCACTGGAACTAAGATTAGACATTCAACAAAACACACTTTTCCGATTCATATATAATTTTATTAAAAAATGAATGTTTAGATATACGTTAGTATCAAATACTATGTTTTTTTCTAAAAAAGAACATTTCAGGAAATATTTGAAATATATGTACCTACCTATATGATATTTTAACATTTACTACGACAATATGATTATAAATAAATAAATAAATAAATCAGCTTCACGCTGTAACTGTAGGCAGAAGGAACCCAGTGTTAAGACACTCCGTTCCCCATAATATAATTAATAAACAAAATGAAATTAATACTTAAAAATATTAATAAACATAAGCAAACTTTTTGTTTTTTTTACTGACCCATTTTTTTTGTTTCACTTCTACAATACGATTATTGGATCAAAATTATATGTCAAAATCTATTCCTATTATAACATCATATATCAATTCAGCTTTACGCTATATCCCGCAAAAAGCAGGACAAGCAGAGTGAAATTAAATGATTAAACATTTTATTTCCCGAATAGAAATCGTACCCACAACTATCTCGTCTACAGTCACACACTTGTAGCACTGCGCTACGCCGGCCTCTAAGTTTTTTTTGAGTTAATCATAATATTTGTTAGTCAAAACATAGTCTTTATTCTTGAGTTGCACTTCTGGAGTGCAATTGCATGGACATTTTAGCAATAATTAAACGAATGACACCGGCCAAGACTTTTGACCCTTAACTCTTTATTGGCATTGAGATTTTAATTTCTATTATCTGCGTACTTTTTGCTATACTTATTTAATAAAAAAAAACAAATACAATTCGTTTCAATAAGGAAGTTCAATGCTGTGTTTTGTTTTTATTGTATAAGGATATAGCTTATTAATTAATTAATTCAATAAAAAAAGACGTATAGCAAAGCTTTTTGAGCATGTAGATTATAAATAAACATAATGTCAATTATTTACATAGATATTATATGTAATTCAAATAAGATTAAAAAACAATATCGGTAAAGAGGGATAAGTCGAAAAAGGTGTCGTAACCGGGAATGTTGCGCTTGGAGCTCCCTTCTCTCTGACCTCTCCATCATAACTAAGTCGGAAAGTAAAGAAAACGACAAATTAAGTACTAAAGTTACTTCCATTTTTTATTTATTGCTTACTATAACAAGATAATAGAAGAAATAGACAAATTTGTGTTAATAATAAACTTCAATTCATTTAAGATCGTGATTCGATTTGAATCGTTTACTTGAATCGATAACGCATTGTTAAACTGCAGTTGATAGTTTCTTACATACCGTTTGTTAACTTTCTTAGCTATTATTCCATTTAGCAACAAATTTATTACGCTTTCATCGACGCAACTTGTTATTTGTTTTCAATAAATTTCCTTATATTTATTTATCTACATTAAAGAGTTTTTGTAAAATATAAAAATAATACTGCTTAAAGACCATTCGTGGCGCAGTCGTGCCTGTAAAACGACTGGTTGAGGGTTCGATCCCCTCTCGAGGAGTTGAAATATTTACTTATATTTATATTTAAATTTCTTCGCTCTGCTGTCTTGGCTAAGCGCGGCGTTGAGTTCTGCCACTGTGTTTAAAGTGTGTCTTACACTAAGTTTCCTCTGCCTACCCTGCTGTGTGCGGGATGCAGCGTGAAGCCGATTAATACTGCTTCTGTTACAAATTATATATACCCAATATTTTTTTTAATAAGTTTTATTCTAAAATAATAAAATGATAATTTAGATGTTTAATCTTTTAAATATAATATAAATATATATAAAAATATAATATTGTTCCGCTTTAGAATTTTAAATGATATATTAAATACATATTTTCAAAATGTCTATAGTGAATTTTAATTTTAGAATCTTAACTAATACATGATAATACTACGATAACTATAGTAATGTGATAATTACATCAACACCACCAACTTTGTACAACAAATTATATAAACTGCAGAAATTTTCCATTGGTCACTATTAAGTATTTAGTAGGACGGATGCTTAGGGAAGACATACTGTAAAAGTATTTATTTTATATTTTTAATTAAATTTTCTTTTTATATATATATATATATATATATATATATATATATATATATATATATATATATATATATATATATATATATATAGCCTACGTTATATAGTGTACGTTTATGTTATATAAAATAAAAAAAATGCTTAACTTAAATAATTGAATTAAATTTAAAATTACTAAAGACTTTTTTTATCGATTTCTTGTAAGAACCTTTTCTTTCTTATCTTTATCGATTCGACTGTATTTTTACTTAACATCAACAATAATAAATCTCGATCAATTTTTTTGTAAAAGTGTTTATTTAATATTTTTAATTAAATTTTCTTTTTATTTAGGTGCTTCAAATAAAAAAGATTTTTTATATTTAGCCTACGTTTATATTCTATAAATTAAAGACTTTTTAATCGATTACTTGTAAGAAAAGGAGGTTATCAATTCGTCTGTATTTTTACTTAACATCAACAATAACAAATCCCAATAATTTTTTTTTGTATAAGTGTTTATTTAATATTTTTAATTAAATTTTCTTTTTATTTAGGTGCTTCAAATAAAAAAGATTTTTTATATTTAGCCTACATTTATATTCTATAAAATAAAAAATATACTTAACATAAATAATATATACTTAACATAAATAATTAATAGACTTTTTTTTATCGATTTCTTACAATAACAAATACATATTTCAATCAATTTTTATTGTAACCCTATAATAAAAATTAAGATTTGTTATTCCATTATATTTTTATATTCAACATCAACATTACTTCATAAAAAAAAAACAATTTATTGTACTTCAATAAAACTACTTTTCTTGTTGCCAAAAAACTCTTTACGAGAAATGTTTTTGTGTGAAAACGATTACTTTATTACGTAACTTATAACCAAAATTTATTGAACTACCTCGATTATATTATATTAATACACTGACATTCAGATTATTTATAATAAAAGATCTTTTTATGGTGGTTTCATTGATCGATGAAAGGTAGGTGCTACAGACGAGCGTGAGTAAAAGTGAAATATTTTCGTTATTATGTAATGGTAAATGGTAATGATACTAAATTAGTTGGCTGGATGAGGCAGTGAATGGCAGCGGCCATCGCTGTGTACGCGTTTCCATTGCCTGCAAAGTTAATTTTGAGTTTAATTTTAATATAGATCGAGGCCACTCGTGACGCAGTGGTACTAAGTGTGACTGTAAAACCGACTGGTTGTGGGTTCGATCCCCACTCGAGGAGATGTAATATTTAGTTAAATTTATATTTTCGTTTCTTCGCTCTGGTGTCGAGGCAAAGCGCGGCGTTGAGTTCTGCCACTCAATACGCAATGCCTCCAAAATTCGGCAGAAAGTGGGGAACGGAGTGTCTTAACACTAGGTTCCCTCTGCCTACCCTGCTGTGTGCGGGATATAGCGTGAAGCTAATTTAATTTATTTTTATTTAATTTTAATATAAGCTTATATTCAATAAAATATGGCAGTCGTGGCGTAGTGGCACAAGCGTATCACTGTGTAACACAACGGTTGTGGTTTCGATTCCCACTCGGGGGAATATATTATTGTTTATTAATATTTTCATTTCTTCGCTCTGGCAACAACGCAAAAGCGTTGAGCTCCGCTACTCAATACGCAATGCCTCGAAAATTCAACAAAAAGTGGGGAATGAAAAAAAAATTGTATCTGTATTTACCTTAAAATAAATATATTTACAAATATAATACTAACTAAATTCTTCGTAATTGATATTAATTCAATGTGTTTTTGTCCTGGTAGCAATACAGACAATAACTTTACTACATTCTTCATATTTTGTCATTAAGTAAATAGGAATTTATATAATACTAATCTAATTTTAATGATACGATCGTTTAACATCTACTTATATGTAAAACTAGGGTAATCACTTTATTTATATTCGATACAGCTACTATATGGATATAATCGTAGCAAATCAGAATGATTAAAAAGGCATAAAAAGAACTAAAAGGTATTTGGTTTCGCTCCATAATTTGTGAAGAAAGCAAATTATTTTTGCCTAAACTTCTACGCGAATATGTACGCGTTATGGGTTCGACTCCTGCTCGCGGAGATGATATATTTAATATTGCTTCGCTTTGGTGTCAAAGCAAAGCGTGGCGTTGGTTTCCGCTACACAACTCCCAATGCCTCTAGAATTCAGCGGTTATTCGATCATAAGTGCGAATGGTGTGTCTATCTCAACACTAAGATCTCTCTGCCCACTCCGCTACATGCGGAAAATAAATAAAACAAATAAAACTTTTTTTTTTAATTTTTATCAACTGCAACAGCAGGGTAGGCAGATATAACCTAGTGTTAAGACACTCCGTTACCCACTTTCCGCCGCATTCTGGAGGCATTGAGTGTTGAGTGGTAGAACTCAACGCCGCGCTTTGCCTTGACATCAGAGCAAAGAAATTGAAAAGTTTAAATTTAAAACAAATATTTCATCTCCTCGAGTGGGAATATTTCATCTTATCGAACCCATGACCAGTCGGTCTTACCAGTCACACTTTGTGCCCCTGCGCCACGACTGGCTTCATGAAAAAAAAGTTTACTTTAAAATATTTCCCCGTATCGTATTACAACGCGGCCGCGCTATCACGCGGTGCGCGCTGACCGGTGGCGGATGCGATGACGACCGGCGCTGCCCATCCACTGTTACGATCGACCCAAATACTGTAAAAGCTTGGCTACATTTTCAACTATAATCTGTTTCATCTAAAACGCCCTCTCAATTCACGTTCATAAGTACAATGCTATTTGTTTTTGTGTATTATATATATTTACATATAAATAGTTATATAAGTTTTAAATTTTTTGTTTGAATATAAGTATATAACAGGGTAGGCAATGGGAACCTAGTGTTAAGATTCTCCATTTCCTATCTTCTGTCGAATTATCGAGGCATTGCGTGTTGAGTTGAGGAACTCAATGAAGCTCTTTGCCATGGTATCAGAACGAAAAAATGTAAATATTAATCAATAATAATTAATTCCCCCGAGGGAGGATCGAACCTACAACTTCATCTTATAGTTTAATAAGTATTTTGTAAAGTTTTTTGTTAAAGTTTGAACATAAATTTTGCGTATAAGCTAAAAGTATATTTTAGTTCTAAATCGAAAATTTCACGCATAAAAAAATCTATAATTTTAACAATATTATGTACCGTATTGCTTAGCGTAACGTATCACATATTTTTTTTTAATTTTTAAAAAGTGTGAACACAAAAAGCCTTATTAGATACTAAATTGAAAGAATCCAACTATCTTTATCTATCATTATTGAGACATTAGTCATGAACTAAACTAAAACTAAAAACTAAGAAAAAAGGCAAATTAAAAAAGAAATAAATGTATATTCGGCATCGCAAATTGCTCACGCAAGCCGTCCGTCTATCATAAAAGTTACTTTACATAATAACTGCCGTGATATGAAACGTTACGTATGCAATAAGATTTCGTGTAATCAACAAGAGATATAAAAATATTTCCAAAGGTCAATTTTGAATTTCTCACTCGTGTAGTCATTTTTAGTTAAATAGTTTTTTTTAATAACTTTTTTATTATTAGGGCAGACATAAGGAATATGGGAACCTAGTGTTAAGGCAGTCCGTTTCTATAAAGACTTTTCCGTTGCCCATCTTCCTCCGAATTCTCGAGGCATTATATGTTGAATGGTGGAACTCGACGCCGCACTTTATCAGAACGAGGAAATGAAAATTCCTGGAGTGAGAATCGAGCCCACGACCTATCGAATTTACAGTCTTACATTTATTTTATTATCCTCTTTATTACTTTTTACTGAATATAAAACACTTCTTTTTATCGATGTTGTCTATACTAGGCTTACTGTAGTATTAAAGGAAATATTTTAGTAAAGTCAAGACATTTAACTATACTTACGTTCTACATAGTTATGTATAATTACTAAAATTATTTCAAAAGTAACGCAATAATATGAGACGTCGGTCGTGTCGCAGGAAGACAAGCGGGTTACCGTTAACACGACAGGTTGTGGGTTCGACTCCCACTCGAGAAAACGAAATATCTTAACAGCCACACCGGCTTAATACTTCTCTTCTACTATCCCCGGTAGTGACAGAATTCTTTGTATGAGAGTATGTACACAACTGTCTAGTGTTTACATCTATGACCGTATCGTACGTGCCTTCAGCTAAATCAAGAGAGAGATTAAACAAGAGCGCTTTGTACGTGATTGAATGTATGTATTGTATTTCCACAATATGCGTACTCTGCCTTCCTTGAATATTTTAAGTTGCCTTGTGACTGTGAAAGTATTTTTTACATTAAATTAAAAATTAAATTAAATTAGCTTCACGCTATATCCCGCTCTCAGCAGGGTAGGCAGAGGGAACCTAGTGTTAAGACACTCCGTTCCCCACTTTCTGCCGAATTTTGGAGGCATTGCGTGTTGAGTGGCAGAACTCAACGCCGCGCTTTGCCTCGACACCAGAGCGAAGAAATGAAAATATAAATTTAAGTAAATATTTCATCTCCTCGAGTGGGGATCGAACCCACAACCAGTCGGTTTACAGTCACACTTTGTACCACTGCGCCACGACTGGCCTCAAAAGTAGAAAAAGGGAAAGTATTTTTTTTTAATAATATCCTTTATCTTTATTATTTTTTAATATATTTCCTACTGAGAAGTGAGAATGGAGATTCTGTTTGAATCTTTTCTTGAAGTAATGAATTCTAGAAGTTTATCTGTTTTCCTTTTATTGCTTGGTTATTCATGGTATCACTAGTATGTTTTGTTATTAATAACTTGTTATTTATATCTATCTAACAATTTCTAAATTATTTTTTGCAATAATTAGAGACATCTTTTTTTTCCAACTTCATCAGTTAATGCTGTTAGCCCTATTGCCTTTTACAGAGACACCGGTGGGTATGGATAATAATGGGTCACTTCGTTTTCTATTTTTGATCGCAATAGAGATTTTTACAATAAGCAACGGAGACGAATATTGTTCTTTTTAACTATTTTACATACGATACTTTTCAACAAATTTTCCTAATTTCATCACCTCCTTCCTCATCATATATACATACATATATTATCTTTACAATTGTACCAAATAAGGTGTAAATATATTAAAAAAAATATCTATTGATATCTTAAATTACTATTTAATGTAGCAATAGGTGTCGATTAATAACGAAAATATTTAACTTTTCCTCAATCTCAACACACAAACTGATAGATAGTTATTATGTAAAACATCCATTTAACTCTGGTCGAAGTGGAGTGCGGTTATTTTGCATGCAATCTACTTTACACGTAACATCCGCTCGAATTTTATGTGAAATAAGCTTTTATTATTTGACTGTGACATGGAACTTTTCTCAGTGGTTTCTTTTTAAATTACCGACAAAGGTACTTGTATTGTACAATTGAAAGTGATCGTTCTTTTACTTATTTTTTATTTTTTTGTCTGAATTCATAATATTAACAATATTGCCAGCTATGCTTTTAAATGAATAGCGAGTGTATTAACACTAGGTTCCTTCTGCCTATCTCACTCTGTGCGGGATAGAGCGTGAAGCTGATTTAACTAAGAATATTAGTATGATTTTGATAATTTTTTTTTATTTGGATAAGATATAGAGATGGACCCGTATAAATTTTATAACAATCGGTACAACAATATTTTTTCGGTATTTATTATATTTGAATTTTGCTGTTAATCTCAATTAATATGTAAAAAGTAATTTTGTGTTATTTTGTAGTTCTTTTTTTGGCTTAATTTTTATTTGGCACATTATTAGTTTACTGAAAATATACAAGGATAGTTAGGTCAAAATCGATGTAAGATTATGTACTTATATGGAAAATAATAACGGTAATAGAAATGTTATGTAAGAAAAGTGATTTGTTTCTTATTTACTAAATCGTTTAATTTATTCACAAATTTCTTACATCTTATATAAAGAATAGACTCATGAAACCGCGCTTTATCTGACCTTGATCTATCACCATCCAAGAAACGATTAAACTTGAACCCATAAAGATTTTGTGTTTGTACACTCCTAGTAATTACGTCAAAACGACCTAATTTTATCTAATAACCTAAGAAGTTCTTTAACTCTTATCTATGCCTATTTTGTTTAATTTTAACGTTATCTTACCTTAAGTTTCTATAATAAATTAAATAAAACAAATAAAACTTCAACATTTTCAATACTCCAACACTAGTTTCGCATATATAATTTATATGGAGAGTTGTATTGATTAAATAGATAATAATAAACCGGTTGTTTGGTATTTTATATTGCTAGTAAGCTGAAAAACATTTAAAACGGAATAAAAGAGTAAATAAACAATTACATTTCAATCCTAGTCTGGTCTGGAAAAAACTAGTCCAGTGAGACAGTATAACAGAAAGGAGATTGAAACCGCAAGGTCTTACATTTAAAATTAAAACAAGGTAGACTTGTATAAACTAGATATATTTTTTTAGATTAGAGTTCTTTGTTGCTGAAGGTAGGGAACTATAAGACATTAATGTCAAAAATGTTTCATTCAATAATGTAAAATAAATAAATGAATCAGCTTCACGCGGTATCCCGCACACAGCAGGGTAGGCAGAGGGAACCTAGTGTTAAGACACTCCGTTCCCCACTTTCTGTCGAATTTAGGAGGTATTACGTGTTGAGTGGCAGAACTCAACGCCGCTTTTATTCTAATAAAAGAATAATTTTTTTAAATTTATTTCCTTAAAGTATGAAAGAGGTTTATTAATAGCAGACAAATAAAGTAAAATGGGTTATAACAAAATACCAATAAAATTTTTATAATGCTTGAGAAGAATAAATTTGTAAGTCAAATATCGATACAAATTTACATTAGAAGCCTTGTTTTCTTCAATACTAACAACTGACGTGACGTGATGTAGTCAGATGTCAGTTAACATTGTCAGTCTAATGAGACCTTAAAAAGTGAAGAGACTAAAATAGAACAAGGCATGATTTATTGAAAAAAAATATCATAAAGATAAAAAAAAATGATGAAAAAAGAAAAAAATGTATTTATTTATTTATTGTAAAAAAATATTTGCATTAGTTTTTATATTTATGACGCATAGAAATAAGAAAAAAAGTTTAAAACTAAAAACAAAGTTAAAATAAACTGGTAAGTAACTTGGTACTAAGCTACACAAAGCCATTACCACTGCAATGCGCTATATCCAAACCACACTATTTATTTTGGGCAAAAATGAAAAATCATATATTAAACCTATTGCGGCAAATATTTTTCAAGTTGCCATGCAACAGATACCTATTCTGCAAGGAAAACGCTGGCTTGCGAAACGGGCGAACGCGAAGGTGAAGGTACCAGCGCCGGGCGCCAGTCGCCGGCCCGAGTGAGAGCGAACCACACGACGCTTGCGCTGCCTTCGATAAACTTCGACTTGAAAATCGACGCGCGCGCAACTTTCAAACTAAATCTTACATCCTATTTACCATTCGAATAATATATTTTGTTATCGAATAGTGACCTATTTTATCTGTGCGGACTGTGTATCTAGTGTTTAGTGTCGCAACTTTCCCAGTGAGTGCATATTATTTTTTTCTCGTTATTTGACATATATGTATGACGTGTAACGGGTGTTGAGATCTGATCCATCGAGTCGCTAAATCTGTGTGTCAGTGTATCTCGGACCAGTGTGCTGGAATTTTGACGGACTTGTTCGAGCGAAGGTAAGAACGGATGTTTACAGTTACGCTTTATTGTGTAATCTGTGAAAGCACTCGCTTATTATAAACATAAGATACATTTTATTATTTTACATTTCGCAACCATTTCGACAATGTTATCTCCAGATATTGCCGGAGTAGATTAGTTTATTTTGACAGCGGCTCTTGTGAAAGGTTTCGTGGTGAAATGCAACCGCGTCGTGTCGAAAGTTTCAATTAAACACCGATATTAGTAAAGTTAAAGCAAAGCAGTAGGTAGACTAAAGTAAAACTAGTTTTATTTTACTCAAAGCAGCGCCAGGAGAGGCTGTATATATTCATATGAGGATTTGAATATTCATCGATTTGAAAATTTCTAAAGGCTCTAACGAAAATGTTGGGGAAAAACGGTTTAGGAACGGGTTTGTGGCCAGAATAAACAATGCAACGGGTGGAAAGGTCCCTGACTCATCTCTCGTACTCAGCGCGTGTCCTAAAGCTTTTGTTTCGAATATATTTAGCTTTTAACTAAGTTGAAGCCTCATTTTGTAAGCAGATGGAGAAGCGTTAGTGTTTTATTGAATGAGACGTTGATACTTTTATTTTTAAGTTAAATGTGGGTATTTAAAAAAAGAAACTTTTAATTTATTTACATAAATTATAACAAAGAGAGGATAGATAGATAATTTTATAGCGGCCGTCGTGACGCAGTGGCACAAGAGTGTGACTGTATCGCGACAGTTGTGGGTTCGATTTCCACTCGGGAGAATGAAGCACAGACCATACACGATTTTTCTTTATAAGTAATATCTTTAATAAAATATTTTTTTTACAATAATATGTCTAATTGCTATACGAGTACGTGCATCGAAAACCAAATTCAATATTTTTCCTTCATCTGCATATATTATTTTCCTTACCACATCTAGTAAAAAAAAAGAATAAAAACTAGTATCTTTATTATTCAAGATTCAATAAAATATCAGATAAAGAGGACCTTGTGTAAATAAATGCAATAAATAGTGACGTACATTTGGTTTTGTAATATTATTTTCTTTTTTTATGGTACTTTTTGTTTTGTTGTAAAAATGAAACTGACTTTATATCATAAATTTTTTTTTAACATGTACCTATAGTTTACTTTTAAAATAGCTGTTTGCTCCATTTGCTAAAAAAATTGTTTCTAATCAAATTAAAATTATAATCACAGTTTTAAACTTAAACAATAATATGAAGTGAAATTCTTAATAAGGCTGAGGCGCAAGGGCACAAGCGTTTGACTTCAACGTGAAGGTAGTGTGTTCGATCCCCACTCGGGGGAATAAATTCATTCATTTTCATTTCTTTGCTCTAGTACTAAAACAAAAAGCGTGGCGTTGAGTTCCACTCAAAAATGAGGAACGGAGTGTATTACCACTACAAATACGTACCATTTTTTTACATTATTCCAATAAGCGAAACGCACAGCGACGATACAAAGCTTAACTCCAACTTAACATTAGGTTAATATTTGAACTCTGAACTATACGCATATTGTAAGCGAGTACTACAACATACAGGCACCGGCACCGGCCGATGATGACACCAATGTTACGTTAATATTATTTATTATATGAAATGATTTCCTGCTTGTGTAATTTTCAATTTTCATCTCACTTTTTGCTTGTATATATAATATCTTATGAATCTTATGGATCTCTTATTTAATAATGAGTTTAGTTAAATTGTTTGGATTTTATTAGGTTGTTAGGTCCTGGCTTCGAATTCTGTGCTTAAAACATATAGATCATAAGATTATTTTCAGTTAATTGGTCAGGAAAGCCGTTTTATTAAGGTAGCTTCACGCTGTATTTTGGACATTGTATAGGCAGGGAGAAAGTATCTTAACTTAGTGTTATCTCTCCGTTCCCATTAACGAACTCTCGTTCTCCACTTTCCCCCAAATTCTGGAAGTATTAACGATTGAGTGACTTAAATTTTTAAAGATATTTTAAATGTAAGCTTTTGATTTTAATTCATACCGTTCTTGACATCGAAGATGTGTTCCTTCACCTTAATACCGATGCTTCTCTTTGTTTGACCAATGTATGATAAGCCACAGTCACAATATAGTTTGTATTCGCCTGCACACTGTAAAGGCATGTTACCTTTTACTGGTCTCAAGAATTGGCTCACTTTTTTCTTAAGCTTAAATATATTTTTTGTATAGAAACTCTTCTTAAGATGTTGCCCATCATGTCTTCACATATGTATGTAGACCGAAGAAGTACTTCCTTACCTTCGACTGTGTTGCGTGTGTGTTCGACGGTGTGGTCTCCTTTTAAAAATACTTTTGGATACTAGTAACTAAATAATATTTATAAAATACATTTTTTTTACCAAGACATTTAGATAAAAATTCACGCTTCAAGCTGTATCCCGCACATAGCAGGGTAGGCAGAGAAAATCTAGTGCTAAGACACTCCGTTCCCCACTTTCTGCCGAACTCTGGAGGCATTGCGTGTTGAGTGGCAGACCTCAACGCCACGCTTAACATCGACACCACAGCGAAGAAACGGAAATATAAATTTAAGTAAATATTTCATCTCCTCGAGTGGAGATCGAATCCACAACCAGTCGGTTTTGCAGAAAGACCGAAGATATCTTTGCCCGTAAATACGTAAACGACTTAGATAAGCTTAATGTCAACTAATATACCTAATAAGCATAGTCCATTATAATTTAATATACAAGTTTCTCATTTATAGTCCGTGTGATTTATTATCTTATGTTTATTTATAAACATCTAAGCATATAAAGAAAACGCGGAAGGCGCGATTGAAGTTAGCATATAAGAGTTACTATGTGATTATATTTTTGTTGTGTATAATTTATAAGAATATCGTAGTCTTTACAGATACGTACTAAATATTTGAAAAATATGATTAAAGTATGTATATTTCTTTGTTTCTTATAAGAAAAGTTAAGCTTAATCTAAGAGCACCTTTTGATTAACAGAAGCGTATCATATATTTGGAAAAATCACCGTTTTTTTTCTGTTTCCGATTATTATTAGTTAATTTCTTCCTACATTTTAAGGTTAAAAATCTAGTCACTTTTCAGCTTTCTACGGCCAATATTTTCGGTTTTGCATTGTCTACAGTCTACAGTCAGTCATTTAGTAACGGAAGAGATTTACACAAAGGATCAGTCAAAAGGGAAAGTGTTTACTAATTTATTTTCACTTGTAAATTTTGTTAAAATCAATTTTATCACGTTACTTAAGAAAGTTAAAGTTTACGCTCATTAATCAATTTTGCTCTAAATGTAATGAAATGTTTAATATTTCAACTCAGCTCTGGTGTCCAGGCAAAGCGCAGCGTTGAGTTCCGCTATTCAACATGCAACTCCTCCAGATTTGTCGGAAATTGGGGAACAGACTGTCTTAACACTAGGTTGCCTCTGCCTACCCTGCTACACGCGGGATACAGCGTGAAGCTGGTTAATAATGATAATACAAAAAAATGTGGATTTTAGTCGGTATTTAATTAACATTATTGTATTAAAAACATGTTTTTGTGCTTATATCGTAAATAATAGGTACGTAATTCAATTAATTACCTCGTTCGTTTTTATTCATATTTATTTAAAGCTATGTTTTATTACTCTTTTTTATTGTATCTACGTACTGATAATAATTGATTTTATGTACAATTATTGTTAATAATTATTAATTATTACTAAGAACTTTAATACAAATAAGAATAAATACATTTTTAAAAATTGGGAGGTCGATTGTGGCGCAGTAACGCAAGTTGCGACTGTGAATGCGACAGGTTTTGGTTTCGATTCCCATTCGAGGAAATGAAATATTTTATATTTTTATTTTTTCGCTCTATTAACGAAGCAAGCACGGTGTTAAGTTCCGCCACTCAACACGCAACTTTCAATTGTGTGTTGTTCAGTTCAAGAGAACGAAAAAACTTTCTAAAATGTATAATATAAAGATTTTTAGTAACGTTTTGATTCTATAAAACGTATAATATAAACAGTTAAGGCCGTAAAGGCACAGCGGCACGACCTTAAAGAGATTGTGGGTTCGACTGATTATCTCACACGGGAAAATTTCTCACTTCGGTAAGAAGGCAATTAAGAAAATATATAATTTAAAAAACCAAATTTATAAGTATTTATAAGTTGTTATAAAACCAACAACCCTACAAAATCGAAATGTTTCCAATAATCGAACGCAATTTTGTACGTAATATTATAATCAAATCATAAAAGTTGTCGACAAGAATTTTCTATATACAACATGGAGTCACGGTAGAATCCTATTGGAAATCTTGCATGTTTCCATACATTATCTCCCCTTATCGTGTTCAAGCCGCTGTTTTAACAAAGGGAAGAACGACAAACAAACAGACTAGTTGGTTATACTACGTATATTAGCCTCGATAAGATGTTCAAAGAACGTTTATTACGCTTAGTTGTACTTTTTTACCTTCACATTTTATCCCGCATACAGCAGAGTGCTTTATGCGGGATGGATTTTATTTTTATTTAATAAAGAATTGAAAATTGTTCCATGTCGGATGCATAGTATTAATAAATTGATGGACATTACGTAAATACACTTTTTGAATACGTGAGAAAAAAAAGTAATAGCGAAGGCGTTATTTTTAAAATTTTAAGTTTTAAATGTGAATCGTGATGTTTTCGTCCCGGATGCATTTTTGATTGCCTTAACGTATTTGGAATTTACATATAATTATCGCGAAGACACGCTTGGTCTTAAAATAATATAATTTTTTATTGGTAAATTATTAATTTTGTATATTTTAACTTCAAAATATTTACATATACATAAAAAATATACATATTTGTAGTAAACAGCTGGTACAGACCACATTCTTCCAGCCACAGCTTAAAACCCCAATTAACGTTTAACTTGCATTAGTCAATACAAATTAATTTAATACGCTAACGTCCCTCATTCAGACTTTTAATTTATAAGCATCTATTAAATGTTTATCAGTTTATGTGATAAATATTGAACAGTAAGCGGGTTCGAATCACGAAAGAAAAACATATATAAATAAATGAATAATACAAGTTTCCATATGTATGTCCTTCAGCAATAGTAATTAATTATATGTTTTACGTTGATTGCAGTTTGTACGTGCTTGCACGAAATATACGATATGTAGAGAATGTTTGTTTAATGTCGCGCTGTACCTTTATAGGAGTCGTGAATAGTTTGAATGTCGTCTATGAATTTGTATGTATGAACTGATCTGTGTATCACTCGAGGAAATGAAGTATCATATTTCCAATTCTTCGCTCTGGTGTAGAGGCAAAGGGCGGCGTTGAGTTTCGCCACTCAACACGCAATTCCTCCAGAATTCGGCGGAAAGTAGGTTAGGAATGTCGTAACATAAGGTTTGCTCTGCCTACCCTGCTGTGTGCGGGATACAGCGTGAAACTGATTGATTATAAAAATAAACTTTGTATGTGATTAATTATTACTTATAAGTGTTTTATGTTTAATACAGAGTAGTGCATAGTGGTTTTTTAATTATTCTGTTATCCTATAATAGATGCAAGTGGCATTTAAGTATATAAAAAGTAAAATTTTCATATAAACTTAATCGAAATGCTTCTATGAAGAGACAAAAATTGTGTTTTTGGTGACTATTGATTCCTTTTTCCCACATATTTTGTATTGTTGTTAGAGTAGATCCACTATTGTGAATGCGTTTTTGTGTAAAAAAATATATAATTGTAGCTAATAACATTAAAATAAAATATAATTTTAATGTTAAACTTACGAAGAAGACCTTACAATGTCCCATATTATAATATATTTTTGTTTGAAACGTAAAGGTCGTACAGAAACTAGTATGTTGGCATTTAAAATTTATTTCGGACTTTGAAGCTTCAGGACGAGTTCGAGCTCGCGACGCGACGGATACAAACGAAACTATTTTTGCTTGCGAGACTTACTTTTAGTAGGTATGTTTCAAAGTGCATTCACAGAATCGACAGACAATTATAAATATTCAATTTGTAGAGAGTGAGACATATTTAACATTTTCTAGTAAAAAACTAAATCAGCTTCACGCTGTAACCCGCACACAGCTGGGTAGGCAAAGGGAACTTAGTGTTACACTCCGTTCCCCACTTTCCACCGAGTTCTGGAGACAATGTGTGATGAGTGACGGAAATCAACGCCGCGCGTTGCATCAACACCAGAGCGAAGAAATGGAAATATAAATGTAAATAAATATTTCACTTCCTCGAGTGGGAATCGAACCCACAACCAGTCGATTTCACAGTCACACTTTGTGCGATTTGAAAAACTATATGGGAATTTTCTAAAGATAATTATATTTTTTTAGATAAAAGTAGCCTAGGGAACGTTTTGGTTTGGTAAAAAACATTTGGTTCCCCATCTGCTTTTCTAAAGCATTAAATATAAAAATTGAATATTTCTCTTGGATATTACCGAATGACATACAAACAGCAACAAAAAGTGATATCATCTATGTATCTATTGCGATGACGTGAATGAAGATGACCAAATGAAAATAACTTTAAAGCATTTATATCGCAACTGGTTGTATAAGTTGGAGTTATTTAAAACCTGATAAAAGGGATAATTAATTACGAAATGCTAATGAGGAGTGGAGGCCGCTTAACTTGTTTTGCTCATATTAAAAATGATACGGATTTTTTAGTCACCTTTTTTTTGGTTATTTGTTTTTCTATTACTTATTTTTAAAGGTTAAAGCCGTCTTTCAATATATACAGAATTGATTTTTTTTTTGTACTTTTTGCGTCTTCGTTTTGTGGCGCCTCTGGAAGGTTGAAATTTAAGTGTATTTATGGATGCTTTATTAATATGACGAATACTTACTCAAAGTTTCACTTTAATGTGTGGTAGTTGTACGACGTATTAATGTTAAATCAAATCGATTTTTTGCGAAAAAGTTCCGTATATGTTTTTTTTTATAATTTTTGGAGCGATTTGTTATTTTTTTATTTTAAAACAGGCAAGGATGGAAATTGTGATGGAAATGGATCTCGTGATGGAAATTGTGGGGATTGGGGGAAAAATAACGGATGTTAAAGAGTAAATAGGTAAAATTAAAATTTATTCTCTACACATTTGAAACAGTCTATAAGAAAATTAAGATCCGAGAAATTAAGTCTTACTTCCCACGCACGTCCCTATTTCCTCTATGTCCTACCAATTTCTCTTTGCCTTTCGTAAAGGTTGAACATAAAATAAAATATTAAATACAAATAAGAAACAGCTTCGCACTATCGGTTCACAGCATCTCAATCTATCATAATTATTTATAATTTAGCAGCATATCACTGTAGACTATGGTCATCTAATGGTAGTGGCGTGAAGTATTACATATTAAAATGCATTAAAATTCACTTCCTACTACAAGAAAATATGCCGAGATAATATCACAAAGAATCTCGATGTACTACAGGGTGGAGCGACTGAGATAGAGATCTCAAAGAAACTTGTTCAGGTTAAACGTGGTCCTACAAGGTTTACTAGACACGGATTTGTAAATCGTGAGCATATCGCGTTAATATAACTTTTTGTATGATACTAACAGAGAGGTCATTTTGAAGTTATGCTACAATTCAATTGAAGTAGGAATCCTATAATTTAATATAAATTTAATTTATTTATGGTTAAATATATTTAAGTTTCATTTTAAAAAGATTTTACATGAAAAGCACAGTCATAATATCGATATATCTTATATCGATTTCTTAATAATTTAATGTAAAGTTTGTTAATCCTGATTTACTTACAGCAGTAATAAAATATTTTTAAATATTTATTTAAAATCAATAACCCAGACCGGATTTGGAGAACTGAAAAGTTTAATGTCACATATATCGTATAACCTTCGCGTCATCGAAACGAATGAAATGACAACATACAATAAATTGTAGAAGTTTTCGAAACATTGACTCATACAATATATTTATAGTAACCTATATAAAATGTAACATATCTATACTTTCTATGACGTCACATTAGAACAAATGTATACATCGTTCAGCTACACGCTGTATCCGACATACAGCAGAGTAAGCAGAGGGAGCCTAGTGTTAAAACACTCCCTTGCCTATTTCCCGCCGCATTCATGATCGATTCGGAACTTAACGCCGCGCTTTGCCTCGACATCAAAACGAAGAAATGATAATATTAAATATGTCATTTCCTAAAATTACATCCCCCTGCCCCTGCGCCACGACTGGCCTCAACTCGTTCAAAATCGTTACCACATTATGCTCCATCGCGCTGTCGGGTAAAAATAATATCCATTCACACCGCAACACCAGCTCTTATCTGTCCAACAACAATAAGGTAAAATTACAAGGATTCTGTCACCGTGGGAAAATAATACGCCAAGTTAGATTGTAGTACGTATCTGCTTGCTGTTGTTCTTGTAAGTATTCTTTCAAAACAAATTGAACTAGGGTGTTCTTAAGATATAATTGTATAGAAAGATGCTCTTTGAGCCATCTGACCTGAAATTCGTTTGTAAATATTGATTTTCTTGTTTAGCTTTACGCTGTTTCCCGTGCATAGCAGAATAGGCCCAGGGATTTTGGTAACCTAGTGTTAAGACACTCCATTCCCATTGAGTTATTTCCGTGTCGCACTTTCCACCGAATTCAGGAGGCACTGCGTTTTTACTGGTGGAACTTAACGCTGCGTTTTGCGTCGTTACCATTGCGAGGAGCTAGTGCCCCTGCTCCAGAACTGGCATCTGTTACGAAAGGTATGCCACCATGGTATTCAGAATTTACGAAAAAGTTAAATGTTGTAATAAACGACCTCATATAAATATTATAAAATTCCCAATTGTATGCTACTAATAAAACATGTAGGTAAAGTGATGGCTTCATGTTACAATATTTAAAGAGAGAAATACATTCGATACTGCACTTCCTTTTTCTTGTCATTATATTATTTCCTTACACACTTCTTCATTTCTGTTGATTACCAGGGAAAGAAAATTTCCACAACATTTTTTTCTTGTAGTACTTATATGAGCTTGCATCAACTTAGAAATCATTTTTTTCTAATGTTGTTGCAAAGGCTGTATCCATTTCGGATATAGATAGTATAACAAAAATGTTTTACTATAAAATTACATTAAGGCCAGTGTGGGTTCATTACACGCGTGACACAATTCTTAATAATATAAACAGTTACAACATTTGATATGACGCCTATTCAAATACAACCTACTTAAGCTGAACTTGTTGCAAGTCATTTTATAATTTAAAAAAAAAGCCTTAAAAAATAATTAAAAAAAACTGACATATGTTCCATATCAATTTCAAGATTTATATCAACGGGCAAGGACCTACAACTTATAAAAGTTAACAAACTTATATTTGCTGGCATACATACATATGACTCTTTTTGTATGAAATGAACTATAAAAGTAAGTTTGTAATTACTTTTTTCTACGAAAAATCTATAAATTTTCAATTTTATTATAGATATATATATAATTTTATTTATAATATATTAATGCAGTGGTCACAAATGCATTAGTATAACTTGTTCGTACTGAACTGTCAATCTTTGACCTCGCACCAGCCTCGCATTCACCTATGCGATTGGTCACCTGCTTGCCTCCAAATATAGTTTTTATATTGTAAGTCGTGCCAAATTGACTTATTTTTATTTTATTTTAAATCACTTTGTGCTGTAAATGTGTGTGCTAGAACTAATTAGAATGAGTATCAGATATTCCGATTAGGGGGATTTTGGGATATCCCGATCCCGATCCCGAATCATAAATTAAATGCCAATACCGAGCGGTACAGTTATTAAAAATTAAAAAAAAAGTGACACAAAATATACTAATCGATTTTCATACTGTATCAACAAAACATTACATTAACACAAATGGAATTCGAACCCATTACCCATATAAGACATTACTAAATACGTCAGAGCGTCAAAACGAATATTAAACATGAAATAAATTCCTAAACAAATAAAATCCTAACCAGAAATAAAATAAACGAGTTTTAATATGAGACAAACGTATTCTATTTTAATACTTGACTCGAAGAAGCAGTATAATAACAAAATAAATAGTGTTAATAAAAAACTGTACGGTAAAGATAATGATCGCCATTGTATTGTGAATTACCTCGAAATTAAATTCGTAAGAACATTGCGAAACGGTGAGTTACGTCGGTGAACGATGAATGTCAAGCGTACGGTGAGTTTTAATTTGATATTGTAACTTTGTGTTTGAATAAAAATGGGCAATTGGTGATTTGATTTGATTTGTTTTTAATTAAATGTATTTGTGAATAGACATTCTGTTGCATTAAGTCGTATTAAGTGCGATATTACTATTTTTTTTTCTACTTCACACTGCACACACAGATCAGGGTAGGCAGAGGGAACCTAGCGTTAAGATACTCCGTTCCCACTTTCTGCCGAATTCTGAAGGCATTGAGTGGGAGATTCTGGAGGCCATAAGTATGTGACCGTAAAGGCGAACTGGTCGTGGATTCGGTCCCCAATCTGGGGTGTCTTAACACTAGGTTATTTCTGCCTACCCTACTGTGTGCGGGAAACAGCGTGAAGCTTTTTTTGTTGTATTACGTAACCAACAACAAGTTCAACAGTACATTTTTATCCTCGTTGCCCACCATTTTACATAAATAACAATTTATTACTCAGCTTGACACTAAATGACTACGCAACAGCTCGCAAAAGAAACGTTGAGCAACCCAACACTCGTGTCTTTGAGTAATTTTAGTGAAGTCCGATTTCAATTTTTGGCATACTTTTGTATCAAACAAGACACTGGCGCAAGCGAAATCAATTGCTGGTTTTTTTTTGTAATTTATTTAGATTGTTTGCTTATATTAAATTCTGTCAAAATTTCTTGGTATTATGACAGATTGTTAAAATGTAACGATTTAACTAAAATGATGTTGGATAGATTAGAAATAATTTTTAACTATGTTTATTTAAATCTTTTATTAGTATTTATTAGTACTTACATATTTATATAATACCTAATGATACCCTCCGGTGACAGCTTATGTTCTATAATTAAAAAGTACTTATATATATCTATTTCAATAAATAATATATCGATTTAGGGCCCAGTCACACAAACGTGTAACTGTGAAGGCGACGCGGTGGGTTCGATTCCCTCTTGAGGAAATGAAGTATATAATATTTTCATTTCTTCACTCTGGTGTCGAGACAAAAGCGCGGCGTTTAGTTCCTCAACTTACCCCGCAATGCCCCCAGAATTCAGCAGAAAGTGGAGAGTGGAATTTTTTCACATTAAGCTCACTCCGCCTACCCAGCTGCAGCATATCTTCGAAAAAAAACATTTCGATTTAGAATTTAAACTTTTAAAATTTATTACTTTTCAGTAATTAATTAACTTTAGTTATATTTAGTTATATATCGGTTTCTTGCATGACTATACTTCCATGGCGTACAAAAACCGATTGTTGTCAAGACAATGGTCAAAAGCACTTGCGGGGCGGAATCTCAATAGTTTCGAAAGTGACCGTCGTTTGTATGGAAATTGTGAGTGTTTTACGTGTCGTCCTAGATACCTTGATGCATGTTTTAACTTTGCTCTTGAACAAGGATATTTTCATGATTTTCGCAATGTTTGTAAATACGTACTTACTTTTGAGTCAATGTCGTGTGTTAATAGTTGATGTGAGTTGTGTCAATAAAATTTTGCTGATAATTTATTTATTTATTTAATACTTTGTTACACCAAGTTAAACATAAAACAGATTCAAGAAAAAAAAATAAAAATGTTGTAAAGGCCTTATCACAGCAGGTGATCTCTTCCAGGCATTTCTTACCAAAAAAAAGATTTAAAAAAAACATATGAATATTGGTTGGTGTACAAATGATATGTTAATATAATAAACTTACTAATCTATCTATTAGTCTCTCTACATGCAATAAATTACAAACTAAACTACTATACAGAAAGAACCTCCTCGTGTACCCTGGTTTAATAATTGTAAAATGCGTAGAGAAGTTATTGTAATGGCACTTAGACTTCGATCCGGACACATTCCACTAAACAAGTTTAAGTATTTAATGAAAAAATCACTCACACCTAATTGTAGTATTTGTGGTACAGTAGAAGATGTACATCATATTTTAGTGGAATGTGCAAGAAGTGAAGTCTTGCGGAGTACTTTTGTTAAGAAAAATAATTTAAATTTTAGAAATGTTGGTGAATTTCATACTATACTTGCTAATCCTGCAACAATAGACGCTATGTTTCTTTTTAATGAAATGATTAAGGTGTGCAAATAGTATTTAAGTAAGTTATTTTTTTGTGATACGATGGGTCTGGCATAATCTTCAGAGATTAAAGACCTGTAAATTTTTCTAGAATAAAAAAAAAAAAAAAAAAACTACTATACAAAAATATAATATTTATTTTCGTTATCATTTTCTATTCATAAGTACCAATAATGTTTTTATACAGGATGTAACGCAATTGACGGATCAACGGTTGTCTATAAATAGGGGATGTCTGTAGATTTTATTTTCCAGAAGCAATTTTAAAAACTATTGTTATTTGTTTAAAATAATTTTAAGTGGTATGGTATTGTTAAATTTTAGATATTTATTTGCATTTTTCATTAGTTTACTAAAATCAGATTAATATTTTGACATTAGGTTCCCTCTTCCTAACCTGCTATATCCGAGATACAGCGTGAAGCTTAAAAAAATTAAAAACATTTAAAGTATAAAAATAAATTTCTATAATTTTATTAAGCATCTTAAAACACATGTGCGAGGCTACATTCAAATTGATTTTGTACGGAACGTCGTTCATGCGATATTAATTACTTCATATTACGATACGTGGAGTGACAATGATATAATAAAATTTATATTATAAATTTACTTGAATAAATTAAACATGGCCTCAAATATTATTTCAATGAAATTAAAATACAGTGTCATACGTGTATTACGGCATCAACGATAAAGCAAAATGAAAATATTTTCAATTTTTTTTCTATTCCTTTGCTTTTGCAATTATAAAAGTAATTTTAGTGGGTGTATATGTTTAATAATTTTAATTAATATATTATAGATTATAATTTTATATTATTACCAATATATCATTCATCATTAATAACGATATATCATATCCTCTGAATATAAGCGCGATGGTTGATGTTCGATTCTGTCTTGAAAAGGTGAAAAAATATTATTTTTCCATTTTGGTGCCATTCAACACGCAATGTCTCGGATTCAGACGGAATAATGAGAACCTCCGTTCTCAATGGTCTCTGTTCTCTGTTTGGACACTAGATCCTTTTTGTCTATTCTGCTATAATGCTGGATATAGATTATAAAACTTTTTATATTTAAGTTATTATATATATTCAATTATGTTAAATCAACAACAATAGACTTTTTTACTCCACTTCAGTTTTTTATCAAATCACATTATATCAGGCATTGCACGCGTCGGTTTATAAAATGCGGGCTAGTAACCTACTTATTAATAATGGTTTCTACGGTTATTAAATTAAGTAATAACAAATAGCAATGTGGTTATTGTTGCCTATTGTTCTATTTTGATAATATATGAATAATTTATTACAAAAATATGTTTGCTATTATTTGAATTGTTTTTAAATAACTTTTTTTTTGTTTTGTTTTAGTTGTTTATGGATTCGGACCAAGTTTTGATACTTCAAAAATTTCACTTCCCCATATTTTTTATATACACAGCAGCGTTACAATGGTGTCCTTCACAACTTATTATTTCTAGGATGTGTTTTAATGTGATTAAGTTATTTTTTCTCCAAACTTATTGAGCCTGATGTATGAGATAAGAAACTAAATTGGACTCCGTCACGACGCAATGTCACAATGGCACAAGTTCCTCTAGTGGGAATGGGTTCTCTTCCCACTAGAGGAACTGAAATATCTAATATTTTATCTAATATCTTAATCCAACTTTGTACACGATTTTGTTTTAATGTTTTTGTCTATTATGTATTTTAGTACAATAAAGAATATTATATTTTTCTTCACTGGTAGCGGCGTAAAAAGGCGTTGAGTTCCGCTACTCAACTCTCAATGCCTCTAGAATTTGGCGGAAAAGTGTAACATGTGCCTTAATAGCAATAGAATGTCTTATCACTAGGTTCTCGGTCTGCACTGGTATGGGTAAAAAAATCGAAATTAGAATTTTTACGATCAAATACCAATATTGCTGCACAAATTTTTTGGGCAATTACTTGCCACAACCGGTCGCTTATGTCACGGTGAAATTTGAAAGCTATAAACTTTCTATATGTTAGGTTCTTGTGTCAAAGGTACGTATAACATGTTACTTAATAAATTGTTATTATACGAGTATGTTTTTTTTGTAATCATAAATATTTCCTTCTTTTTTCATCAAAAAAAAATTAAATGTTAATGCAATTACACTATTTTTTTATACATATCAATCGACATATCTAGATATAGATTTTTCCCTGATAGTATTTCAATGGCACTCAAAAATATTTTCTTCTTCTTAGTTACAATAACATGTATAAATTGAACTGAATAACAAAAGTAAAATATTGTTAAACAGCACGAGCAAGACCATATAGAATATTTCTATCTATTATCATATACTTATTTTAGTACTGTTAAATATCACTAGCAACACTGTATAGAATTATTCAATTTCCTGTTGAGTAACTTTTATCTTAAGACCTATAAACAATATGTTATTCTCAATTCAATTATAGCTAATAATTAGTTCATCACACATTGATTTATATAATATATGTATAAATACATTATATAAAAGAGCAACTGTTGAGTTTCTTGCCGGTTCTTCTCTGCAGAACTGCCTTCCGAACCGGTGGTAGCTTCTTTTTGTTTATATGTTCATTCGACGATTCAAAAGTGCTCATAAGAGATTATTTGAATAAATAATATTTAGAATACTTTAATGATTGTACAAATTTAACATGTAATAGTTGCTCATTTGACAGTATGTCCAAATATATATAAATAGACGGTTTCGTTAGCCATGATCAGTCGAATAAACTAAACAGAATGTGACGCTGCTCGTTTTATTATTCCCATATTCAAACCACTACTGGAACACTTCAGAAGTGGGATGATATGGAAATATATAATAACCACGGCCCACAAATTTTGAAGTCATTTTTTTTTCTTCTACCTACAATATCATTATCTGATGCGTGCCCACGTATACTCTGAAAGACGAATCTTTCTGGTCAACTCAATTTCGAGACGAAGAACTCCACCCAACAACAGAAGATCGAGCTATGACGATGGAAAGACTACGTATATCTACAACGTTGGTTGCAGGTTCAACGTGATCGAAACTATGAAAGGTTAGTAAAAATGTCATATAATACCATTGTGCCTTAAAAGATGTACACAAGAGTGGTGTGGATGGTTAAAAAGTGTTGTTTCGAGTTAACGTATACAGGAAGTTTTATCACAATTATGGATATGATATATGCCTTAATATATATAATATATGTATAATCTTCAATTTCTGGTCTTTCTACATATTTCAACAATATGTGTAAGTAGTAAACGTTGAACGTACGAAGTATACAAAAGATATTACAAATAATAGCACGTTTTTAACAAAGACAATGTAGTTGCGGAGAGGAGTATGATATTATGATTCTCTTGTATTAAGTATATATCGTAATGATGGTAGCAAACAAGTATGTATGCAAAACAAATAGATATATCAGTTCATTTAGGCGTTCTTATTAAGAATATTATTTGTACGGGAGGGTAGCTTATTAAATTATGGCGGTTTCGGAGCTAGGTTGAAATCCAAGAAGTAAAGACATTAATAGTAGACTATGTTAATACTGCAGGTACTATATAGAAGTTTCTTTTTAGAGATAACAATTGTATATCCGACACGTTACTAATTAATATCAATATTTGCTTTCTTGTTGTGGGTATTTTAAAATAAGTCGTGGCAATTACATAGGATAAAATTTATTCTAAAATGATTTTGTTTCGAATCTCGAGGGGGGGTTTGCCTAAATACGATATTGAAAATTGCACTGAAGCGTACCGACATACAGTTAAACGGACAGAAATTTTCAAACTGATTGTTTTGAGTTTTATTAATGGATGAGTGCCTCCAATAATGGATGTTTTCATAAATCGTGTACAGACGGCGATCAGTTACTAATTTTATTATAAGTAAAGATTAGTACATTAGAATTGATTTTTATTTTTTAGTACATTAGAGACTTGCAGTTCACGCGTAAGTTATATAATTAAGAGTTATATTTATTTGTCGCGCGGCGTCACGCTGCACCGGTACGATTATTTCTATATGGAATGTCGAAAAGGTTGACCTTAGTGAAGCGTTTAGTTACAGGCTAGCTTTGAGCTTCCTGTTGTATAAACAAATACTATCACACATTGTGCAATTTTACAATAAAATATTTTTGCTAATTAATTGTTATTGCCATTTATGCTGTTAGCTTACAAATGTGATATTGGAGAATCGACAACTATTTTTAATTTTTAATTTGTTAACCAATGTTTCCATGTAAGTGGCCTATGTCTTTAATGGAAAATAAAAATATCTTTTAACCCGGAGAATACTTCATAATTTCACATTAATAAAAAAAACATCACTTATTAAAAAACCATATTATTCCATGTGACAGGTACATACAATATGTATGTATATAACAATTATAAACGTTCCTGATATTTAATAATACTTAAATTATATGAAAGTTTAGATATCAATATACAAAAATGGAAATATAGTTATAAAATATTTTAATTAAATTTTAGTTCTTATTTTGATTTTTGTGCAATATAAACCTATTGTAACGTCTCGTGTAACACGATCATATATCTAAGTTAAGTTCAAATCAAGGGCGACAAATATTCTTAATGTGATATCATGAATCCTAGTTTATTTAACTAAAAACCGCCAAAACGAAAAATAATCTAATAGATAGCCAACATATTGTTGTTGACGAGAGAACACTGTAGCGGATTGTTGTTGTAAGTACATTTGGTCTATCAAGCAAACAAATAAAAAGAAATAAATATTTAATGTTCTCAAAGGTCATTGATACGGCGGCTGCTGGGAAATATTTAGTATTAGTTAGTTTATTATCAGTTAAAAAAGGGAAACTTTTAAATTTGTAAAAAAAATATACGAACGTATTTTGCTTATTCCAGTATAGTACATTTTATTACAGTACAGTTTCATGTTTAAGGACAATCTAGAACTTTAAAAGAATACATGTATAGCTATACAATGTCTTTAGTAAAGACTGAACGAGAGTTTGCCTGTCAACGGTTTACGCTATCGATCCGATCATCTACTAAACGATTGGTCATATATAGCAACGTATAGCTTACAAACACTAGAACAATTATCCGCGACTTGAACAACATCGAAACGTCATTTATTATAATTATATATAAATATATAACAATAAAATATATAACTTAATAAATATCAACAATTGTTTGAAATAATTTATGAAACTTAAATCATAAAGCATTTGCTTAAAGATTTCAATAAGACTACGACATAAATAGAATACATCAAGAAATATATATATATTAATATGTAGGTATATATAGTTATAGAGATCTATTGTTTACAGAAAGTAGTAACAACATATCTTGATAAACCGCCGTGTCGTCTGTATGAAGTCGTTGTTAGGTAGTAGTGTCAAAAAAGTTTACGAATGTAGGTAGGCGCGGGGGTGGCCGTTGTATATCTGATGAGTGAATAAAAATGATATAAGTTTTAGTTGTTTGTAAATTAAAATATACAATTAAAACAAATCTCAAATGAAGATATATACAATTTTTTATAATTAGGATGCACAGTTGATCACGGATATTTTCATCATTTCGTATGGAAAGTGAAAACGGAAGAAACTAAGTTTATTTCTTCAGTGCTTCATAAACATGAAGATCACAGATTGGAAAACATACTAAACACCAATAGCACGACGCGACACTTCCGTATGAGTTTAGTAGTTCCTTTTTTTAAAAAAAAGGAAGAATTATATCTAACTTTATTTAGTCAAGATTTGTTTCGTATAACTTATTATTGTTCCCTGTACATTATTAATTTTATTATTATATATTATTCTATGAGAGCTAAGATATATAATACTGTGTGAGCTAGTGTAGTACAATTTTATGAAAGCTAGAATACGGAACGTATGTTCTGTGAGATAAATAGCATATAATAGTGCGTGAGCTAGATTGAGTTGAAAAACGTGCTGTGTGAATTGTTGTAATATAAAAATATTTAAATACTCAGAATATCGAAGTAAATTTAAGAGGTCCATAAAATGACACCGTTTGAGTTTGTAATTCTATTATAATTGCGGACAGGTGATCCTTAAGTTTAAGTTACTGGTTATAAGTCAAAATTAATATTATTTTATATTTTGCAATAAATTTCTTCAGAATTAACATAAGTACTAGATACAGTTCAATTGTACAACTTTAGTGTGCAGTTAATATTGACTAGACATAGATACTGTTACAAAAGAGTGGTCAAGTTTATTTAATGATTATATTATAATAATAGAAAATTAATATAAATGAAACAGGATTGTAATTTAAAAACAGTGGCAATCACTTCTTAGATACGCACGAGGTTAATAATATTGTAAATAAACACATTACTAATGTATGTAATGTATGTAATGTATGTAATGTATATCATCAGGGGTTCCAAATCTTTTATTGACCAAGGACCACTTTTATATAATTTTTGTTAACAGAAACAACTATGAAGGTATAATAAAAATGAACAAATTTTAATTGCTAACTCAATAGGAGCTTACATAGAGAAAGAGACATAATAATGTTTTAGCAAAAATCTTCTGTAAATTTGTATTAATAGAATTTCTAAGTAAATATTTAATAAAATTAAATAAACGTATTTTAATGAATTAAAACATCAAAACAATTATTGTTGACTGAGGAAATAATCCAACTGTAGGCAAACGTTGTATAGGCCTTCACCGAACCAGAGGCTCCACTATCGCTCTTTTCACTCATTGCAAGGCCCACAATGACAAACCGACTCCAATTTTGGCTGCTGCTGTTGACCACTGGTGGATCACGGATCGTTGCTCTATATCGTTCTACTGTTAGTCTAGGAAGTAAAACGCTTTAGTACTTACTAAGCTAGTATGTTATGAGCTATCCGAAAGAATTGATAGAACAACATTACGAGCTGATAAAACATATTCATGAGTTGAGTGCACTAAGTTTAGTGATAGTTGTGGAGATTATTTAATTTTGTTATAAAAAGTATCTGGCAACTCGTAACTCGTGTGTGGCACAGCTCTCTGTGGCTATAGACATATACATATAGGAGTATATGTAATAGATAATACTGTGTGTAAGATATATAGCTGTGTGCTAATAGATAATACTGTGTGATAAAATATATAGCTGTGTGCTAATAGATAATACTGTGTGTAAAATATATAGCTGTGTGCCAATAGATAATACTGTGTGTAAAATATATAGCTGTGTGCCAATAGATAATACTGTGTGTAAAATATATAGCTGTGTGCCAATAGATAATACTGTGTGTAAAATATATAGCTGTGTGCTAATAGATAATACTGTGTGTAAAATATATTGCTGTGTGCTAATAGATAATACTGTGTGTAAAATATATAGCTGAGTGCTAATAGATAATACTGTGTGTAAAATATATAGCTGTGTGCTAATAGAAAATACTGAGAGGAAAACGATAATACTGTGTGTGGTGTGTTAAAGATTAATGTGGTAAGGAAAACTGTTATAAATTGCATTTAGTCTCTATTTGAACATAAGTACCCAAAAAAATATTAACAAAATAATGCTTTCAGTTATAATATTGGTAAAAAAAAAGTTAACTTTGATGTTGATCGTGCTTATTTATTATAGGATTTTATATTCTGTGTTATCTGCCTACTCTGCTTTGTCCGGGATAGAGCGTAATGCTAAAAAAATAAAATTCTATGTGCATATTAATTCTTTTACTTTTTATTTTATGATAACAATAAATGATGCCAAAAAAAAAGGAAGTCTCTTAGCAATTCAGAAATTAACATTGTTTTGTAATAATTAAAAAAATCAGTTGAGAAAGTTGTATGAAGTATAATTTGTCCAATACAATATTACTGCTTTAAAATTTTATGTTACAGTTTGATTTACGAAAAACGGCGTATTGGTGATGATGATAGCAACGATTGCAAGACCAGCCGTGAGACAGTGTGTGCCAGACCAGCCGTGGGACACGGCTTCGCAGGATGGCCGAGTGTTAAACAGCACGAGCAAGACCATATAGAATATTTCTATCTATTATCATATACTTATTTTAGTACTGTTAAATATCACTAGCAACACTGTATAGAATTATTCAATTTCCTGTTGAGTAACTTTTATCTTAAGACCTATAAACAATATGTTATTCTCAATTCAATTATAGCTAATAATTAGTTCATCACACATTGATTTATATAATATATGTATAAATACATTATATAAAAGAGCAACTGTTGAGTTTCTTGCCGGTTCTTCTCTGCAGAACTGCCTTCCGAACCGGTGGTAGCTTTTTTTTGTTTATATGTTCATTCGACGATTCAAAAGTGCTCATAAGAGATTATTTGAATAAATAATATTTAGAATACTTTAATGATTGTACAAATTTAACATGTAATAGTTGCTCATTTGACAGTATGTCCAAATATATATAAATAGACGGTTTCGTTAGCCATGATCAGTCGAATAAACTAAACAGAATGTGACGCTGCTCGTTTTATTATTCCCATATTCAAACCACTACTGGAACAATATGGAAGTTTATCAAAGTTTAAACAAAACTGACCAAAACTGATTCTCAAATGCACAAAAATAACTAGATCGGTGTTCCACTTCGGTAAATTATAACTGTTTCCAAAAACGTAATATTCATTTTACATTTATAATGTAATAAACTCAATCTTACCTAATAGGAATAAAATTCAAATTTGCATACAATTAAAATAATTATTTATTAGACGAACGTTGTCGAAATACTACTTACTAGATGGTTTTTATTTTTTATACTTTTGAAAAAGAAAGAACGTTTGTATGATCACCAACGGTGGATTTTTTTATGTGCTGTTAAGTTTAAAACTAAAGGTCGTCGTGGTGCAGGGGCAAAAACGTGAACTGTAAACACGATGAATTATTTAATATTTTAATCCTCGCTCTGGTAAAAAGGAAAAAAGCGGCGGTATGTTCCGCCACTCATATGCAATGTCTCGAAAATTCGGCGGAAAGTGGGGAACGGAAGTGTCTTAATGGGAAACCGAGTGCTTTGAAATTAGATTCTCATGTTCCCTCTGCCTACTCTGCTATGTGCGTACAGCGTCATAGCCAAAACCTTCGCGTTGAAGCTAAAACCTTCTTTTTTATATCAAAATAACCATAATATGTTGTTCTTCTCTGGTATTACATAATATCTAAAGAAATATTTTAGTACTTACAAAAAAAATATATAATTATGGAACCATGAAGCAAGTACAGTTTTAAATGCAAATAGCAATATGCGTCACTTATGGAATTACAAAATAATCCAAGTTAGAGAAGAGATAACATCTGTATAATCATAATTCTTTACACGTTTCGAGAAACTGGAAATGGTCGATTAAATTACGGGGTCCTTGACTTTATAACAAAGCAACGATCGTCATAGTTTGTTTGTTTTAAAAATAAAAACCATAAAGTGCAATAAGTGTTAATATAAAAAAATGTATGTTCTGTAGTTAGCAGCCTATCGTTTTTTTTTTTCTAGAAATACGCAAACGTGAAATCCTAATTTATTTCAAGGTTTACTTTCTAGGTTCTGTTGGTTTTTCTTATAAACAGGTTTTATTGCTTTATATTGGAGATGATATAGTCACGGGATGCTGTATTGTATATCACAACACCTCAATTTATTTATTTAACCAATTCTAGTAAGTACATTTTTAATATAAAAATATCCCAGGGCAGGCTAAAATGTTTATAAAATACAATAGGAACAGGAATTACCAAAGTACTTGAAATTAAAAAAAAAACACTAAAAAATAAGAGACTTGATTACCTAAATAGAATCTGGTGGATTTTTGCGTAATTGTAATTAAAGTAACGGTGTCGCATCTTATTTTCAACAATCGAAGCGTATTGATGCAAAGTGATCACCGATCCGTCACGGCGGTCGTTGACTCGACTCGAAATCTAACAATTTTCCACTTCTAAAACACCTGTGCCTTCACACTCGCGCAATTTGAACCCTATTTTAACTATATAAGGCTTAGTTTGTTCTATTATTACAATGAAAAGTCCAAATGCACTTTACTCCAGTGACTTTTGTCTCAGTCCGTATGTTGGATACAAAATAACTGTAGTTTCACTTGTTTTAAACAGATATTTGAAATAGCAATTGGTTATTTAATATAATTAACTATTCAGTTCTTTTTGCTCTTTTTGACTTTAGAAGTAAACAAATTATTTCATATCTTACCTATATCAATATAATTTCTTATTATTTGTTTTAAACGCCAAAGGCGACGGTCTCTGCATGCATCTTTTGCTTCGTCCACTGTCATCTACCTCTTCATACATGCCCTCCAGGAAGTCTTCATGCTTTTTACGTGACTTTTCTTTAGTATCTTTGGTACGAGGTCCCCTTCTATCTCTCTTAATTTTCCTTGTTTAATGATATTATAATAACTTATTATTAAATACTAATTTCTATACAAACTGTAACCGAAACGAAGAATCAAAACGTAAAATAATTCATATGTGTGTAATTTAGTTATTTTACGTTTCTAAAAGTGTGTAAATTCTTAAAACAAGATAAATTATATTGGCCATTTTTTAGCTTCACGCTGTATACCTCATTGATGTAAATATTGTGTTAATTATTTTCAGACATCCTCCTTAATATTGTTGTATAAAATGCACATTAAAATAAACTTAAAAATAAATGTCGATGCAATCAGTCGGTCACATCTCAGTGGCTGCGTCAGGTCCGCGCTGTGCAGTGCGAAGACCTCGATAGTTTTTGTTGCATTTTCTCTTTTATCCGCTTCATGGATCACCCTGAATTGTTTACAACTAGGATAGAATCTCATTTAATTATCAATGACACTGTTGTTTACTTTTGCAGTTTATTGTGCCGATTGAAATCGTCAGTTGGAAAGTTTAATTCAATTCTCTTTGTGACGGTTTGTTTATAGTAAAAAAAAATGCAGCGAAGAGAGAAATATTTTGGCCTTCTTTGTCTAGTATAGAGACATATAAAAAAAACTGGAACTTATTCAAAATTCTATTTAAACTTTTATAATATTTGTCTAAACAATATAACCAACAGTACAACAAACGTAGTTCAGCAACACGGACTATGACTAGATGAAGTATTTACCACAATTTGTGGCAACATACCGCCGTGCCGGTAACTTATTGTGTAACCTTTAATTATTTCTGATGACGCTTCTAATAACAGATTATAACATAGACTATTAACCTCATCAAAATGCTTTCGTATTTTGGTGTTGCCCATTAAATGATCATCAAGATTACTCGTCTTACTTTCAATTTTTAACATTATTATGCGTTATATCATTGTTTATATATGTAATTTAATTTAATTTAATTTTTAAATTACTATAATCATTTATTGTCAAGTTAAATTTATATCACATGTAAAAAATAAAAATAAATCAGCTTCACGCTGTATCCCGCACACAGCAGGGTGCCTACCCTGATGATAGAGGACACCTAGTGTTAAGACACTCCATTCCTCACTTTCTTCCGAATTCTGGAGGCATTGCATGTTAAGTGGCAGAATTCAACGCCACGCTTAGCCTTGACACCAGAGCGAAGAAATTGAAATATAAATTTAAATAAATATTTCATCTCCTCGAGCGGGGATCGAATCCACAACCAGTCGGTTTTACAGTCACACTTCGTGCCACTGCGCCACGACGGGCCTCTAATCACATGTAATAACTATATAATCAATAGTACTGTCGTTCCCACACAGAATTGGAATTTAAAAATCATGTTATATTCTGAATATATGAAATAACAATTTTCTGAATTTACCTACAAGTTTTATTTATCTCCATGCATTTATATTGGAAAGTGAAGAAAAAATACCTCTAATATTTTACTGGTTTTGCAGTAAAAAATTGTGAGAATCTTTTGACCAAATATTTGAATGTTACTTATTAAATTTCATATATTTTATGTACATAAATGTATATATATATATATATATATATATATATATATATATATATATATATATATATATATATATATATATATCTTTTTGAATTATTTGAATAAATGTCTTTCGAATTTTTAGCAACATCCGCTCGATCCATTACAGTGTCAGTAGGTAGTAATAAAAAAATAAAGTCTTATATACATATTGTGTTATTATACATATTCGATATAGCACTTGCGACATTACATTCATACATAACATTTAGACATTACACATTACATAACACCATATGATAAAAAAATCGACTTCAAAAGTAAACTAAAAAGATAGAATTGATTCTTTGATTTTCACGATTATTACACATTTTAAATGAAACTATTTTAAACGGATTGATCGCGAATATTTTGTACTTTTATATATTTTTGGAAACCCTACGTTTTGTACACTTTGCAGTAGTCTGCAAATTACCTATTTATCACGATGCTATATTTATTGATATGATTATTTTTCTATGAATTATCCTTCCTATATGTATCGTCTATTAAAAAAACTCAAAACTTAATATAGTAAAATTTAAATATTAGTCAGTCCACGCAGTTGAAAGTTCTGAGATAACAAACATAAAATAATACAGACGAATTGAGAACCTCCTCTTTTTACAAAAGTTGGTTAATGAAACACAAACTCTTTTATGTATTTAATAGACAGATAAACTAACTTCTTTGTATTTTGTACATATTATAATCAAAAATCCTTAAACCTACCGAATATAATTCGGTATAAATTGTTAATAATATAAAAAAATTAAAGTGTTTTTTTTTTGGTTTTTCTTCTTTTTGCACAATATTAAAATGTACTCTCTCCATTTTAATAGAAAACCAATATATAAGATATGTGATTACGCCAATATCACAACAAATACAAATATATTATATACATAAAATAATATATTTCAAAACCAAATCGCATATTCGGTCAAGTGTACAACAACAACAACAACAGCAACAAGGCCGTATCCGAAAGAGATATTCATTTACAACATCGCAGTTCTCTCCTTGAATGTTAAAAGAAATCTTGCATTGCTTGCACGCGAAGTTTTCTACACCTTGCTTTGTCTATAAACGTATAATGGAATACATACAACTGTCTATCCATCTTGTTTCCTTAATCCAAAGGAATAAGGTTCAAATTCGGCCTACTACAAATTGATTTACTATCACGCAAATATAAGCCTTGTGATGATAGTAATAAAGTTAATTTTATTATATTTCTTCATATACATATATGGTTAAATGTATGCTTTTCTTTTGGTTTTTTTCTGTTGTTAAAGAAGGGAAACCTCAAAAGGGAAGGGATAATTGGTTTGTAGGAAGACGGTAGCTTAATAGTAGTTTTATGGTTGTATTTATTGAGGTAATAGCATCCATATTCTTATATATATATATATATATATACTCATCTTCAGTGTTATGTATGCTATATGTATATAAGTAAGACTTATTTTACCTCACGGCTTGATTTTTCATATTGCACACAGCAGGACAGGCAGAGGGAACCCTGCGTTAAGATACTGGGTTCCCTGTGTTTTTCACCGGATTCTGAAACGCATTTCGAGTTGAGTGGCGGATATTAAAATATAAATTTAAATATATATTTAAGGTGAGTGGGGTTCAAATCCGCAACCAGTCGAGCTTACAGTTACACACTTGTCTTGCCCTGCGCCACGATTAGCCTGATTTTAAATCCCTCATTTTCGAAAAATTTAATTATCCTGTAAAAAATATATATGCGTACATGAATGTTCTACATTATTATATATGTTTTACATTATTATTAATAAAATCAAGCAATTTTAAAGAGAAATTTATAATAGTAATTCGTAGATTTTTATGTTTTTCATAATAAGGACAGTCGTGGACAATGTTGATTCCCACTGGAGGAATACTTAATTCTTATTTTTTCGCTTTGGTAACGAGGCAAAGTGCGGCGTTGATATCCGTTATTAACATGCAATGCTTCCAGAATTCGGCGGAAATATAAATACTAAGCAATAACACTAGGTTCCCAGGTTCATTTTGCCTAACCTGCTATATGCGGGATACAGAGTGAACATAAAAAAAAATTGAAATACTTGCCTTTTAGATACTATTGCGATCACTGTCCTCAAGGTTGGTGACTGTAATCGAGACTAGTTACTCTTATTGGTTATTTAAATAGATCAGCTTTTTGTATATACATTATATAAACTGGTATAAAATACTACATTTAGCTTTCAATATACCTTTTCATATGATATTTATTACTTACAATTTCTTGTGATCTTCTTGTTCCCAAATTAAATCGGTAGACTAGAATAAAAAAAAATATATTCTAGTCTACCGATTTAATTTAAGTGGGGTTTGAACCCATTCTCACCTCAGATAATAACTGTCAATAGAGTCGATTATTAGTAGAATTATTATTCTACTTATCCTAAAATCTGTGCGGGCACAAATGAAGTGGGTTAACAAGCAGCTCCCAGGTTCCCTATGCCTACCGTGTTAAGTGCGAGATATAGCGTGATCATAATAAAAAAAAATGCTTGAACATCCTGCTGTTGTGAGGTTAAGGTCAAATATAACTTAAGCTAAATAAATAAGTAAAATAAATCAGCTTCACGCTGTATCCCGCACACAGCAGGGTAGGCAGAGGGAACCTTGTGTTTTTAGACACTCCGTTCCCCACTTTCTGCCGAATTCTGGAGGCATTGCGTGTTGAGTGGCAGAACTCGACGCCGCGCTTAGCCTCGACACCAAAGCGAAGAAATGGAAATATAAATTTAAGTAAATATTTCATCTCCTCGAGTGGGGATCGAACCCACAACCAGTCGGTTTACAGTCACACTTTGTGCCGCTGCGCCACGACTGGCCAGCTTAAGCTAAGTTTGACAAATTGATATATACAATATATACTTAGCTGTACTGTTAAATTGTCCTTATATTATAACTATATTTCTCTCAGTGAGATCCGGCTGCGGTCTGGGTGTCAATGTCGCGGCTTTGGGATTTGTTTTAGCGTAAGTTATCCGACTACTTGAGAACAAGGTCACCTGAAGTATGCTGTTCTGATTTGTATCAATTTATAAAAGGTTTTTACTGACAAAATCGTGACATGATATATCTATTGTTTATTTTGTGATTGAATTAATAATGGAGGCCGTCGTGGCGTAGCACAGGGCCTGATTGTAAACGTGAGGGTCGTGAGTTTGATTTTACTTGAGGGAATGAGCTATTGCATTTTTTCACTCTAGTAACAAGACTAAGCGCGGTCTTAAATCCTGCTTCTCAACAATGTCTCAAAAATTGGTTTCTGAGATATTGAAAAGAATTAAATTGTATGATGTTAGTAACTGTGCTTTTTCTTAATTATATATGTAGATAAGTACTACAGAGACTATTTACTATTGTGGTTGCGATGAAAATATTTATAGATTTCGATACCGACTGGGAAGCTAAAAACGTTGTTTTAGATATTATGAGTAAAAATATTATATTAATACATTAAATAAAGTTGCACAGAGTGTCGATTCAATAAAAAACGAAGAGAATAGAATAATAAATCACTTAGCTCATTAATTCTTTTACCGAAATAAAATAGATATATAAAGAAAGTTTAGTCCTACATAAATACACACCACAAGGTCAATGGCATCAAGTTCAAATCGATTTTCCACAATCACAATTTAACAAAGTAAATTGAAAATAATCATCAGATAGCAAATCACACACGATTTATTATCGTTAATATGTTGTAAAATACAAGGAAATGATTATGAAATGAATGAAGTTGTGTTTCGCGGGAAAGCGGGAGTAATATTTCATACGAGACCTCTTCTTATTTTCACATTAGACAGTGACAGGTAACGAGCGTTGTGATTTAGAGATTATCGGGATAATTGAGTAAGTAAATTAAAAATGACCTAGTGATGTTAATGGTTTCTTAGTGAAATCTTGCAAGTAGAAGACCAGGGTGCTTTATACGTTTTGCCTCCAGTATTTGGCGCAAAGTGGGAGATTTACACGGAAAGTTGGTGGAACGTGGAGAGATTGAACTTATATGAGCCGGATTCACAGCGTGAAGACGAAGAAATACTGCGGATATTGTCAACATTTGATCGACTGTAACATAAATATATTTTATTTGCACTTAAATTGAAGGTATGCATATGACATTTATTCTAAAACTCCATACATCTACGAAAGGGCGTGAAAATAAAATTTTCCTGAGATAAAAACCAGTTTCACTGTGAGACCAGTGGGTTTCTCATACATAGATAGGTACATATTATGCGTAACAAGTTAGTTTTCACCGTTAGTCAATCTATTTCGTTTCCTGTAACATTTCCTGTCAGTTCATCAAATCAAAAAAATCTAATCACATCACATACAAATCATTGCTTCACGCTGTATCCCGCACACAGCACAGTAGGCAGAGGGAACCTAGTATCATGACACTTTGTTCCTAAATTTCCACCGAATTCTGGATATTTTGTATGGTGCGTGGAAGTTAACGCCGCTTTGCCTTAACACCAGAGCGAAGAAATGAAAATATAAATTTAAATAAATAGTTTATTTTCTCGAATTGGGATCGAACCTACAATCAGGCGACAGACACACTCTGTGCCCCTGCGCTACGACTGGCGTCATCTCGATGAAAATGCATTTGTGTCTAACGACCCTTGGATACGCTTCAATGATTTGTAATAAGACCTCGTGGCACAGCTCTCGTCATACTACACTCGTTAGAAATCTCGGCTATTTGATATTCAAGAGGAAACGTGTTTATTTTATTGTATTAGTAAATTTAGTGTTTGGAAATAAGAGATTGGAGATTTTCTTTTAATATTGGATTACAAATTTTAGCTCAAAAGAGAATATTTTTAGAATTCTGCGGAAAATGGAGAACGGAGTGTCTTAACACTAGCTTTTCTTTCGCTATCCTGCTATATGCGGGATACAGCGTGATTGCTTACAATATAAATTAAAACTAATATTATGAACGTGTTAATAATGTGTTGTTATATTTTTAGTATCTAGGTCACAATGAATTCTATAATATTCAATATTAAATCGTTTTATGGCAAGTGTGGCAACGTTAAATGGTATGTTTGATTTCGTTTTGCAAATTAACTTTGATGTTGAAATTTATAAATATCGTTTATATTTTTTCAACAAACATAAAAAAATTGTAATTATTTTTTTTTTAATTCACGCTGTATCCCGCACATAGCAGGGCGGGATACAGCATAGGCACAGGGAACCTAGTATTAAGATACTAACAGGGAACCTAGTATTAAGATACTAGATAAGGGAACGGCCCTTTAAGAAGTTTCCGGAACACAGTTTTTATTGTTGTGGTTACGAATCACTCAAACATAATTCTATATATTTACATTTGGAAAAAAAAATGTTATAAATTCTTTTTTTACTATTATAGTCAACATAATATCAAGTGAGATTCGAACCCAGAACCTTAGTTACCTGTACATCCATTTTAATCAAAACGCAACGTAGTTGATAATTATAACAGAAAAAACAGGATTAAAAGACAAAAGTAAGGAAAGATCTTGCTATGAAAGCGTGTTATCAGCGGGGACCTTCACAATTGATAGCAAAAACTATAAAAAAAATGAAAATAATAATAGCGCGTTCACGTTATACAAGTTACGTACGTATTTCCGTGATTCCGTTCAATCATCTAAACATCTCATTTGTCGTGAGAAAAAGGAAGCGGGTTTGACTTTCACCCGCCTTTAACGAGGCCGTGTTTACTTTTTCGCTTAGTGTTTGACAATTGTTTCTTGTGGAAGATATATTTTTTTTTGATAGAGGTTAATGACCGTCTTATTAAATTGTGTTTTAATTTATAGTTTCTTGTTTATTATGGTGGATTTAGAACTTTTTGTTGTAAGTTTTGTAATTGGTATTTTCATTTCTACGCTGTAAATGAATTTCGCCACAAAAATTCCGCCGCAAAATTGGGATATGTGGGGAACGGAGTACTTAATACTGGGTTCTCTTTACCTACTTTGCTTTGTGCGGGATACTGCGTGTAGTTGACACAAAAAAAATATGGTAGATATGGCTTTGCATTTATTTTAATTATTGTCTATTGCAAAGTAGCGTAAATTAGGTTCAGTATAAAAATTTTTAGACATATTTTTTAGCTTCACGTGGGCAAAGGGAACCTTCGTTCCTATTAATATACTTCCGTTTCGCACTTTCCGCGGAATGCTGGAGGCATCGTGTATTGACATATACATAGTTCACCAAAATCAAATCTCCTAATATGTAACTTTAAAATTATAAAATGTATACTACAACAAAATTAATCTAAATCAGTTCGGCCGTTTTTGCGTGATTGAATAATAAATATCCAAATTAACTTTCACTTTCGTTTCATAATATTATTATGATAATAAATGTCTCTTAAATAATTTACTTCCAATGAGTATATTTGTTTATCTTATATGCCTCTGTAAATGGAATATAGTCAAGATTTTATATAGTAGTAGTCTTTTTATCGCTAGTAGAACAATAAGAAATACAATTTTGATTATTAATACAATTTAATAAATAATATTGTCTTTCTATTGTCTGACGAGAATACAAAAATATATGTATTTCTATAAAAACATGTACAATATATGATGGTTTCAGTGTTATACTTAAATTACATTATTCCATGTAGGTATACGATTTGTTTTAATATACTTACGTAGAAAAAATAAATTGTAATATATCTATCTTAAAATAAAGGTACTGAGGCAAGTCGTGGCGCAGAGATAGAAGCCTGTGACGCGAAGTGTGGGTTCGATTTTCACTCTAGGAGTATTGAAATATTTAACTTTTCAGTTCCTCGCTCTGGTAAAGAGGCAAAGCGCAGCGTTGAGTTCCTCCACTCAACACGCTTTGCCTCTAGAATAAGTGGGAAACGGAAGTATCTTAAGGGGAATGGAGTGTCATAACACTGGGTTGGTTTATTCTTTACTCTACCCACCCTGCTACGTGAAATATACATAGTGAAGCGGAAAAAAAATACCATAAAAACTCATTAAATATTAAAGATGCGGTGTCCTCTAACAAATATCATAAACCACTGTGCAAGTAGTGTGTGTACAAAGAAAGTCTTAAACTAATATATGTAAAAGTGCCATTTAAATAGCCTACGTACATACAAATCGATCATTTTTGTTTGCCCTAAGTAAAATCGACATAGTTATAAAGAGAAATTCTCTTTCGACACATTGTAAAACATCTTAACATTATTGAATTACTTTTAATCTACGTTTTATTCAATGTAAATATCGAGGTATTATATGTGGTTGCAACGTGGTGGTGATGGTGGGAGCGAATTCAAATTCATCTCTGAACTAATAGTTGTGACAAAAAAAAATGATTTTCTTTCTTGACGCAATGTGATAATATGTTTTTACTTTTTATTGTCTACCAAACGAATTTGAGGAAAGTTATTTTTTATAAAAAATGCTTTCGTACATCAAACCTGGCAGGTTTAGAGGAGGGAAGATGGCGAAGGGACGATTTCCACTCGAGGAACTGAAGTATTTAATGTTCTCATTTCACCGCTCCGATGTAGCAAAAACAAAAGGCAATATCGCGGCCTTGAGTTCCGCCACTCAACCTGCAATCCAGAATTCGGTGGAAAATGGGTCACGAAATGTCTTAAATAGATAATGGCTTTGTATAAGCTAAGATTACTAATTCAATATCTACTCATTCTCTAGACATCGACGCTACAAATCAACCTTCGTATGCGCGTGCGCACAGACAAGAAAGCATGTGAAAACAACACAATGTGCGGATTAAATTTGGTTAAACAACTAACGAAAGTGGACGTATCTCGTAATGTGTATTATATTTACTTATGAATTGTATAAAGATAGAGTTATTTTGAAATTACGTAATGTTTAGTGTTTATTTAAATTTATGCATTATATGACAAAGTTTATCAAAATTGTGATATTTCAATAATTTAATAAATGTGAACTTTATTCAAGAGATTTAGAAAATACATACTGTTTTTTTTTAAGTATTGTTTAATAAAAAAAAAAAGAAACGTTTACACATAATAAACAAATTGTCATTTTATGAAAATATATAACGTTGTAACACCGTATCACGGTATCGCAGCTTCGATTACATGTTAGTGTTTTTCAACAAAAAGAAGAAAAAAAAACGTCCTTACTATAATAGCGCGTTCACATTCCGTAACTCGATGTACGAATGGGGAAGCCGACACCCATGACGCCCGTAACTGGAGCATTTCCTGTTTGCATAGTATATGTCTGGTTTTCTATACGTTTTTGTGGGCGTGTTGGTGAATGTGAGGTGTATACTGTTTTATTGTTTATATGTTTTTTTTATAATAAGATGTTTTGATTATTGTTTTTGTAAAGGTTTCACTTTTAAAATTACATATATTTTTTTCAATTTCCGTTTCGAAGTAAATTAAAATTTAAATTAATGAAATGTTTTTACTTTTTTTAACGTGCATCCAATATTTAAAACTATATTTATTATTTGATTTATTTACAAATAATCGTTAATATTTAAGAATTTTGATTCCAAGAAGTTCGAAGAGTTATATTTGACTATTTGTAAGATGTACATATTTCTAATTCTCTATATGATATACATATACCTACAAGACCGATGGCCTGTTTAATTAAAAACAAAACGAATCTTAAAATAAAATTATTTTATTTAAATATATTTATATATTAAAAACTAAGCCGTTTGTCGCAATGTAAAGGTATACGAAATGGCTCTATCCGGATCGTTTATTTTACGCAACTATGAAGTATTTGTCACGCTGGTGTAGGCGCAGGTGTCCCACCGTCTACAGACAAATATTATTTTAGCTACTATTAACACCAAATACGTTTACTAGCGCTATATTTATATGATAAGCGAGTTAACATTATGATTTATTAAATTGTTTTGATTACTTTGGTGATGCTATTATTTTTTATTAATAAAAGATAATTTCATTCATATAATTACATAGTAATACAGGTTCATTATTTTTTTTTATCAACTTCATCTGCAATCTAGTGTTAAGACACTCCGTTCCCTACTTTTCACCTAGTTCTGGAGGTATTACGTGGTTAGTGGTGAAACTCAATGGCGTGCTTTCCCTCTGCCTACCTTGCTGTGTGTGGGATACAGCGTGGAGCTGATTTAATTTGATTTTAATTCTTAAGCTTTTTGCTTTGACCAAAAATATCTTAGCACAACTTAACGTCTTTAAGAAAGTAGAACGGAAAAAGTTTAAAAAATTAAGGGCGAACCTTTGAAGTACCGTTTCGATCATTTATACCGTTATAATTACATACGGTTGTGTGTTTTCGCCACATTCATGTACAATATGCGTATGATTATATTCATTTAGTACTTGATTATATTAATTTTTGTGACTAAATGTATTTATTTAAAAAATCTTTATTCGATAACTGAACACTTTTTTTTGTATTTATAAGAGCTTAAGCAGGAAGTTTATTAAATTAATATAATATTAGTGCAAAATGATATTAGTGATAACAATTTTATGTACAATCAATGGTCACCAGCAACTGCGTTCCCTTGAACTCTAGAACATAAGATAAATTTTCGACCGTTCACGCTGGAATTTCGAGAGATTCTTAGTACTCCTCTACACTACGAAAAACCGTACATGATAAATTTCAGCGTTCTACGCCGCTTGGTTGACCGTCAATCAGGTAGAATCTTTGAAAAATAATATAATTTGAACTTATTAATTGAATATTAAATGTGAACATGAGTGCAAAAACAAGAAGCGTATACAGCGTGTTTGCTAAAGTTAATTAGATGCGATTGCTATTACAAAGTACGTTGAATTACGAACTAATATTATGGCAAGGAGAAACCCCAAAGTAATTAAGTTAACAATATCTATATTTACAGAAATGGGAAACAAGTAGGTACGTATGTATAGCTTTATCAAGAGAATGTGAGAGAGATGGAGAAGGACTTCATATTTGTTCATACATTAATAGCCCCAGTAGCGCTTATTTGGACGATTTTCTAGAGACGCGCATTCAAATTCCCGTCCAGCTCCCGTCTAATTTCTAAAACATGTCGTTTAAACATTGCTTATTCAACTTTTGGGATGAAAGTAAAATAATTTTAGTGAATTATTTTCATAATAAGAAGCTTAGACTGTTTTTTTTACGTTTACAATAATAATAGGTAATAGGTACAGACAGTAGGATAGGTTCCCTGATTCCAATTCTGTTCACATCCGTGTTGATTGACCTCAACGCCGCACTTTGAAACATATTGTTACGCATAATATACTTTTTGACTAACTGACTGAATTAGTTAAACGACTCCAATTTTGAGTTTCTTTCTTGAGTATACATTTTTAATATCTATCTTTGTCTATTTCTTTTATGCTATTATATCTATTTACCGTTATATTTAAAACATTTATATGCAATACATAATGTATATTTGATATCTATAACATATTTAATAATATATTTAATATATTCGTGGTAATATATTCATGGCGCAGGGGCACAAAGTGTGACTGTAAAATCGACCGGTTGTGGGTTCGATCCCCACTCGAAGAAGTTAAATATTTATTTACATTTATATTTTCTTTTCTTCGCTCTGGCCTTGAGGCAAAGCGCGGCGTTGAGTTCCGCCATTCAACACACAATGCCTCCAGTACTTGCCGGAAAGTGGGGAACGGATTGTCTTAACACTAGGTTCCTTCTGCCTACCGCTGCTGTGTGCGGGATACAGCGTGAAGCTGATTGATTGACATTTAATTTATATAATATGAATGTAGTCGTAGGAGGATATCTGTCGCAAACGTTTACTGCGACCTCGGGTGTCCCCCAAGGTTCCATTCTTGGCCCCACGTTGTTTGGGTTTTTTATAAACGACATACATGAGTGTTTTAAGCATTGTAGATTTCAATTATACGCTGACGATCTTAAAATATACAAGAAAATTAATAGCATTGACGACTCGTTTAAATTACAGCAAGATTTGGATAGACTTTCATTGTGGTGTGATTATAACAACTTAAAAATGAATCACCTCAAATGTTACATTATAACATTTAGCCGTAAAGTTAAAAATATTAACTTCAACTACTCTATTAATGGAAATATTTTAGGAAGAGTTAACCAAATTAGCGATCTCGGGATTATATTGGATAATAAGTTAAGTTTTTTACCACATTTGGACGACATAATTAAAAAAGCACTCAAACTGCTAGGTTTCATTTTGCGAGCTTGTAAGGAATTTAAAAGATCCATTACCAAAATAACGTTATTTAACTCTATAATACGTAGTAAGCTTGAATATTGTTGTATTGCATGGAATCCTTATTATAAGTCACATGAAAACAGATTAGAAAGAGTACAGAAGAGATTTTTACGTCAATTGGCTTACAAAGATAACCTGCTGAAACGAACTAAAAGCTATTCCGATCACTTAAGATTTTATAATGTCGTCTCTTTATCTAATCGTAGAGATTTACTTGATCTTTGCTTCTTACATAAAATTATAAATGGGGGTATCGATAGTCCAAGTTTGTTAAATAGAATAGGTTTAGCAGTACCAAGGCACAATTCTAGAAGCCATAATAAAAATAAGCACACATTTAAAGAGCGTTTTTCTAAAAGTAACTTAGGCAAAGCAGCTCCATTAAATAGAATAGTAATATTGTATAATAGTATATTTAAAAAAGCAGGCTTAGATATATTTCAACAGTCCATATCCACTTTTAAATTGCAATCAAAAAAATATTGCCTAAATTGTCTTCCTCTTAAATAATTGTTGATAAATGAGAAATTATTGTTTATTTTTTTGTAACTATTTTTTTTTAATGGTTAAAATTGTTACAAACTTTTTGTTTTTTGTTTCTTTTATTGTATAAGTTTTTTTTTTTTTGGGTGTTTAACTTCAAAGAATGATTTGTATTGTTTGTTCTCTATTTTTAAATTAATTTATGCATGTCAAGTTAGCCTATAAGTGCGGTATACAATTTATGTTATAGTCCTTTAAGATTGTTTTGTTTTTAGCATAAGAATTATTACTGTATACAACGTTGGCTTCCTATTAAATAAAATAAAAATAAAAATAAAAATAATAATTATTATATGTATAACGTCTAATCACAACGGCTCTGCCCGGTTTGGGGTCAGATAGCTGTGAGGTGCTTAAACATATTATTTACTTAATTTATACCGTTCCAGTCGTAAAGCAATCGTTATATCGATGATATGTGCTTTATCATTATGTATAACGATATTATTCGAACTGTTAACTAACGTCAAACCTATATTTGACCTTTATACGTATTTATTGTACAGTATGGAGCTGTGTATTTGTAAATGGAATGGCTGTAGGTTAGATCCCGTTCAGGTAATGTATTTTTTTTATATTTTTTCCTTTAAAATTAACTGCATGCGGTTGTAAATGTTGTTGTAGGATCGGTTCCTGTTCGAGGAAATGAGGTATTTAATATTCTTATTTCCTTGCCCTGCTAGCAAAGCGCGGCGTTCAGTTCCGCCAGTCCACGTGCAGTACCTTTAGAACTTCGAGGAAAGTGGACAACCAAAGGGTTTTAACGGGAAAAGTTTGTTTTAACACCTCTGCCTACTCTGTATATACGGTATACAGCGTGAACCCAAAGAAAATAATAGAGAAAAGAATAACTAAATATTTGATTCTGTGTGTCAACCATACAAAATAACGTATGATAAATACATGAAGACAAAAGAAATTGTAGATACATTTAAAATACTCTTCTTCCCATTTCTTGTATGGAACGCGTGGAAACAGTCCTCCGCAACTAGTCGGGGTCGAGTCAGACATACTAATGAGTTATGCATATCGACGATGTCTCTTCTCTGGAGACGCTTTGTTGCGTTATTTCGGTACTCTTTGTTGATACAGCCGACTGTTCATAGTCAAGCGAGTGCTTAAAAGAATTGAGAAAGATAGAATATTTATTTGGTAAATAAGACCGTTTATTATGGGTTTCTTTGTGCATTTTTTTTAAGCTTAACGCTGTATGCAACACTCCGAGACACTCCGATCCATATTTTCCATCCAATTTTGAGTCTTCAACATAATAGCGAAGCAATGAAAATATGAAACATTTGATTTCCTCGCTAGTAATTAATGCTTTTGTATTGCTTTTCGGCATATTTAAATATTACTAGAAATGATTCTATTCTATTTATGCTAGAATCATCAATATCATAATTATTACTAACTCAGAGTAAATTATAGAGTCTTAAACGATTTCTAGCGTTTAAAAAAAAACAAATATATATACAATAATACAATGCAATTGCTGTTATTGTGTTTTTATGTTTAAATCGTTTTGTTGTTATTATTTACAATTGGAAAATTTAAGAACTAATTATAAGGCAATATGAGAAACAAACCAAGGTTTTTCTCACAATAACAATGTTTCTTCAAAATTTGTGTATAAAAAATATTAAACACGTTTTTGTACGTTATTACATCTACATATGTAAATTACATAAAATTATCGTTACATTTTGTTATAAACAAATCTCTATTCTTTTTTTTGTATTCTCGGTTCTTCATTAATCTAGAAAAAGCACTTTCCATAGTTTGCACTGCACTGTTTGCACATATTATATTAAATTCTCGTGTCATCTTATCATCAAGCCATGCAACTGGGGACCAGGGCCTCCTGGAAAATATATCAAGATACGCTCAATGAGCTTATGGTCACATATGAAATATTTACCTTTTATATTTTTAACTTTTTAAAGTTGCACATAAATCTCCATTTCACATTGAGTAAAATAAGTACCTAATCTATTTTATTAAATATTTACTTTTCTATTCAATTAACTCTGTGAAAATAAAAAAAATCCTATATACGAACAAAAATCTTCAAAGTCCAGGCTCCCCCTGGAAAATATCTCTATATACTCCAATATTTCTTTTCTAAGTAAGCCCGTATAACTACTTTATTAATATATTGGCACATAAATTTTGCCTACTCATGAGAAAATCGTGACCATTTCATTACAAAACAACCACATGCAATTTATGCAATATGAAATAACGGTTATTGCTATAGATTTTCATTAAACTACGATATGAAATTAAGATTATGTAACAAAAATCTACATTCTGATGCTTTCGAACTAGAGATACATATTATTCTCCTTTGCCAATTGCACAAAGTAACTAACACACATAAAAAAAAATTATAAATATAATATATAAGATATGTATCTATGTAAGATATAGATAGAGGCCAGTCGTGGCGCAGGGGCACAGAGTGTGACTGTAAAATCGACCGGTTGTGGATTCGATCCCCACTCGAGGAGATAAAATATTTACTTACATTTATATTTTCATTTCATCGTTCTGGTGTCGAGGCAAAAGCGTGGCGTTCGGCTCCGCCACTCAACAAGTAACGCCTCCAGAAACAGAAAGTGGGGAACGGTGTGTCTGTGTGTTAACTAGGTTCCCTCTGCCTCCTCCCTCCCTCTGCCCAGTAGGGTTACTGTATTCGGGATACAGCGTTATTAATTAATTCACGATAAACTGTAATGTCACAATTCCTATGGCGTTACCATTTCTATGTATATTGCTGTGGCATAACTGGCAAGGTAATATAATTACTCTTGGTATTAAGATTCAGTACGCGTGGGATGGAGTTCAACGCCACAGGACGGCCGTGCTTCATATATATTACATACTATATATAATTTGAACCTTATGGTGTTAATTTGAAGAATTATTTTAAAATATCTTGTTATTTTTGTTGTTTGAACTCAATTTCTTTCTGATATTTTGATCTTTGAAGCAGTAGAGTTACAGACAGGTGGACTTTGAATTTAGTTAGTCGGGTTTTTATAAAGTAATTATAGTTTTAGGGGTAGTTTATTCGACTATTAATTAAAGTCAGAGTAAATCTTAAATAATATACAGCGTAAATGGACCTGTAAAATTTTAAAAATAAAATACAATACAAATGTTTTTTTTTTATATTTTTAATATTACTATTTTTTTACATATTTATTATCCGATATGTTACGTATGAAATGTAACAATTGCTTCCTGCAATTAAAATTCTAAAGATAAAAATAAAAGCTTTAAAGACAAAAACATAATTTATACTACGATCACTAATATACAAATATATTTATATTTACATAATAGTTTATTTTTAAAATATAACAATCATTTCCTTCAATTTAAATTCCAAGCTAAAAAAATAAATAAACGAGAAACTTCAAAGTCGAATACTTACATAATATCCACTATGCATTTTGTTTTTAACGTCCGGTCAAAAAAAGAATTTATTTCACGATCAAAAAACATACGAAAATATATTTTTATATAATATTAAAGCTAAAAATATAACAAATACTTCCTTGAATATAAAAGCAAAAAAAATATATTATAAATCGAATACGTCCATGTCTTCCTTCCATGCATGTCTCTTGTATCCGGTCAATACAACGGCCAATATAAGAGTTGCGTAAGCGCATTTACTTATTACGTTACAATTTCGATCGTTTCATTGCGCGGGTTACGTGTGGTTCCTGTCATCTCTCTATCGCCTGAGGCTTGAATACTTTGAGACGTGATTAACCTCGTAAAGTTATCGATATGTATATGTGGCAAACACTGTTTCTTATGAAAAACACGTGATGATATTTTTTTTTTATATAAGGTATATAATTGTTTATAATGCAGCTGAGGACAGTCACAAAGTGTGACTGTAAAACTGACTGGTTATGGATTCGATCCTCACTCGAGGAGATGAAATGTTTACTTAAATTTATATTTCCATTTCTTCGCTCTGGTGTTTAGGCTAAGCGCGGCGTTGAGTTCTGCCACTCAACATGCAATGCTTCCAGAATTCGGCAGAAAATGGGAAACGGAGTGCCTTAACACTCGGTTCCCTCTGCCTACCCTGCTGTCTGCGAGATATTTTTTTGTAATTTTAAATTGTTGTTTTAAAGCCAGTCGTGGTCATAAGCGTGCTACTGTAAACGCGACACGTTGTGGATTCGATTCTCGAAGAAATAAAAAAAACATTTCGTTTCTCGCAACTGGTAACAAGGCAAAGCGCGGCGTTGAGTTCCCCCAGTCCAGTATTAGTGCATAGGCACTGCCGTATTTATTCCACGTCGTTTTATATTTTAACATACAAATGCTTACAATTTCCTTTCAGATATTTGTCGTAACTAACATAAAATATTGTTGAATGTTGTCTTTCTGGTTGGAAAACGAAGAAGATACGCAGTCTTAACTTAAGTGGTTAATAAACATAAGACCTCGATGCATTATTTAATATTTTTAATTGTTGTGTTCTTTGGAGCCATACATATTTATTATTAAAATTAGAATTTTAATTTTTCTATTGCATAAAGTAAATATTTACATTAGTTTATTTATTTATTTCTTATGTATGTGAAATACAAAGCCTACGATCACGATCCGCCATTTGATTTTCTAAATACATGAAACTGACTCCGTCTGAATCTAATCTAATTGCACCGTATAATTTCCACAAATGGGGTTCGAACCTATAACTATCTTGAACAAATAAGGCTTTAAGGCAATACAAATACACAACAAAGGAATCCATATGGAATTTATTTGTAAATTTAAATGTATTCAACCATTTATCAATGTCTCGTGTTTTCTCGAAATTTCATATAAAAAGTTGTATCTTGGCAACATCAACATAACGTATGTGATAAATGCTGTTAGATAACTTGTCACATCACGCATAATATGATGTATATAATGTAGTAGTAATGAAGTCGATAATGATATTCGAATCCTAGGCGCACCTAAGAAAATAATTTCTTTTTTAGTATTTTGTACTCTATGCTATTGAAAATAAGGCTCAAAATTTTAACGTTTGTACTGTTTGTCAAATTGCCGTCTAACCTGTCGGTTCACCTCTTACTTTCGTTATTTTCACTTTCGATAGTAGGGATATGTTTTATATGGTGTTGATGTTGGTGAATTTTATTGTATTGGTATATTTTATATAATATACAACAATTTTACTATGTACGACAGTTCTTAAGGTGGCAGCAGGTTCGAACCCAGTCTGTGGAATTAAATTTAAAATAGTTAAATTCTTTTTAAAGTTTCTCCGTTTTAAATTCCATAAAAGTCGTCTTTTGCCATCTCAAGATGAAATCTTTTATTAAATGTGTGAAATGCGAGAGCGAAGAAGGCTTAGAACTGCTTATTCTGCTCCAAGATGAATATAGATATGTGACAGAAGTAGACGTGGCGCAGAATTTGACGATAAACGCGACGGTTGTGAGTTGGAATCCCACTCGGGGGAATTAATTAATTTAATTTTTCGGCCGTTGTGCACGTAAATTAATCAGTCCGTAGGAAATGGAGTAACTTAACTAAAACTAAAGCTGTTTTTAGAAATGTATGGATACATAAAAACATCATTACAATTGTAGGTACCCACTTAATATAAGGTTCCGTTGAGTTGGTCGCGTGTCGTCATCGCCTTTGATCGTTCTTTGAACTCAACTGGATCTTAATTTGAATGGCTTTTAAGTACGCGCCTACCTACTCAAATACACTTTTGATTTTAAATGTTTAGAAATTTTTCTTAGAGAGTGAAACTCGAAAAAAAAACAAAAATGATTGTTATTTAATAAAGCATTTTTTAGATAATTTTAAAGGATTTTTTTTGTTACAGATTTAAAAAATCTACGGGTTTGCTGATGTCAATATATTGTAAAGGTAAGCTTAGTCAATGTCTTTTCAGTCCGATTGGTGCTGCTACCTAGTGAACTAAAGGTCGTCAGTTCGATTTCGAAATAGGTTAAATATCTGCACTATAAGTACTTACAATAAATAATTTGTTTATATGGCTTACTTCGTTTAATATACGCAGTCGATTTTTTATACAGCTACATTATGTATTTGATTAAATATTCTATGTATAGGATTCTATGTAGAAAATGCCAGTCACGATATGGAATGTTTGGCATTTCTTTTATTTGGCAGTCCCTCTGTTTATTAGATATGTAGGCATATCTATATTTTATCTTTTTTTTCGCTTCATGTGGTATCCCGCAAACAGAAGGTAAGGAAGAGACATCCCTACTTTACGTCGAGTTTAAGAGGAGTAGCGTGTTGAGTACCGGTACTTAACGCTTTATATAATTTCAATTCGCTTTCAATTATTTCTTACAATAATTATACTTATAACTATTTTCAGTAATTTAAATTTTTATATAAAAAAACAATTTTATACGATAATGTTAGACTGTATTTAAAGTACGGGAAAGTGACGTTTCACGTTCACGAGTGGGTTTTAAATGCCAAATAGCGATCTTAACCTAACCTTTAAGCTTCGTCCTTAGTCTCAATCGAGTCTGCTTTATTAGTGCTTTTAAACTTTATAATAATAATCGATCTCGGATATCGATTATAATAATAATCGATGTTGGATTCATGAAATAATTTAAGACAATTCGAACGCTTAAAGTGCGGCGTTAGGTATCACCACTCACTACCCAATGCTTCCAGAATTTGGTGGAATGTGAGCAACGAAAGTATCTTTATGGGCACGGAGTGTTTTAACACAAGGCTCCCAAGTTTCCTTGAACTACCCTACAATGTGCGGGATACAGCGTGAAATAAAAACATGTATATTTCACTATCGAGATGATTATATTAGAAGCTACTTTATTTGATTACTATTAACAGTGAATTTTTAATTTGACATACAATCGATAAGGAATAAAGAATCCATTATTTTAATTCGAATACAAAGGCCAGCTATGATATTAGCATAAGTGGAAGATTTTTGTAATTCAAGGCTGCGACCTTTCTCATAAAATAGAATGTTTCATCGATTTTGCATATGCATAATATGAAATTGGCAAATATGTTTTTATAGAAATTTCGTAAAGCTAGAGTTGACCTGTTGGTACCTTTTTGGAGGTACCAGAATCCAAATTTATTGCAGGCTAAATCCAGCTTTATTTATATATATCGTACAGAGGCCGTTGTGGCGTAGTGGCATAGGCGTGTAACCATAAACGCGACGGTTGTTGATGCGATCCCCACTTGGGGATTGATATTTTTATTTCTTCGTGAGCATGCATCGTAATATTAGGTTCCCTCTGCTATATGTGGGGTACAGCGTGAAGTTGAAAAAAAAAATTGTATAGTCGTATTTATATCGCGAAGTCTAATTTCTCACAAACTTGAACCTGAAATATCTTTTTATTTTATTAAAAATGTATATTGTTTTGTATGTTTAAAATAACTAATTATATTATAATTGAATTGTTCATATAATCGTCCCATATCATGAATTATAACACCTTAAGGAAGGAAGGCGTTTTAATACAAATATTTATTTTTCATGTTTATTTTTCGCTTTGATCTCTAACATCCTATGATGTTAGGGACCTTTATAAACATTGTTATCTAAGAAATTTAGGGTTGTTAAATGTTTAAAGAGTTTACGTGAAATTATAAATTCTGACTTATCAAAGGGATTTGTATAGAGTTTGTTTTTTGTGTACTTTTTAGTCTACTTATACCGTTCTTTATGAGATGCTTGGAAGAAATCTACCTCAGATTTTTTTATATGTTCTGTATGTCTGTCTGCTCACCACTATTTGATGTATAATTAGAAACCAAGTCCATACTTTTAGTCACATTTAAATAATGTTTTTATAAATTTGTTTATATATATTGTTAGCGAGCTCGTGTAAAATAGGGTAGATGCAGGTGAAAAATAGTATAATAATTGATATATTACTGAAAACTTTTTTGTAGATGTTGTACCATCAGACAAAGCTTCTAGATCTCAATTAATTTAAAAAATCAAAATTTAACTACCTATAACATTTTAGTGGCTATAAAATTTTCTCTAGATATTAGTGGAAATACATATAGACTAACTAGTATATCTAGTCTCTTAATTATTTACCAATTAACAAACTAATGGGCCTGATAGCAAAACAGGTGCGATTTTATATCATTTCGAAATTTAATACCTAAATCATGTCTGGTTTTAGTGTGTTTGTAATATGGATGTTGGACCGGTGTGCACAAAATCTGAATATGGGTATTCAAGATTTGAGTAATTATAAAGTTTCTATTAAATATCGACTTAAATTGACGTTGATTATTAATAACTACAAAAGATTTATAAAATAATAATAAAAACCACTGGATGGTCACAAAAAACACAAGAAACCAAGGTAAAGCACAGGTTCAAATCCCGTATTGTGCTTAAAATTTTTTGAGGCCGTCATGGTCCAGTGGCACAAGGGTGTGACTGAAACGCAATGGTTGTGGGCTCGATCCCCACTTGAGGGATTTAATTAATATTTCTTAATATTTTTATTTCTTCGCTCTGGCACCAAGGCAAAAGTTCGCATTGTTTTATCATGTTCCCTCTGCCTAACCTGCTGTGTACGGGATACAGCGTGAAGCTGATTAGATTTTTTTTTATTTTTGTTATTGAATTTTCATCTAACAGCAACGAGGTGAATAAAACTAAGGTAAAATTTTAAAAGAAAGGTTTGAACAGTGGCCCACCCAATACAGCGACCGGTCTGTCACGGAGAAAACAGAACACTTATAGACGCGACACCTGTTACTTTCGCCATAGGATGAAAGAACTCATAATAAGTTATATAAGTTAGTCGTAGAGGTCTCGGCCAGACTGTGACCCATGGAATATACCTAGTCGGCTCTCTGATTAGATATATTTTCTAATGTCATATTAATTTAGATGTTTAAATGTTTTCTATTTTATTAATATATTAACCTGAAGATAGGATTTTTGTTCGCTACTAAGGTAGTAATTTATAATATTTCTCTTTAGTAAAGAAGTATAATGTGAATACGTGTGAATGAATTGCGACGGTCGTAGGTTTGATTTCCGGTCGGGGTATGAATCGTCACTTATTAATGTTTTCGCCCTTGCCCTGATACTAAATACCAGGGCAAAAGCGCGGCGTTTAGTTCCGACATTCTACATTCAATCGTATTCAACGTCTTGACACTAGGGTTCTCTTCATCTACCCTGTTGAATGCGGGATACAGCGTGAATTTAAAAAAATAAGGAAAAAAAAACCGTATATATATGATTAAAATTACATACAAAAGTATCTCTCAAAATAGTTACGGTGCATTTACGACGCAATTTTAATATATACTACGAGTATGAATTAAAATGATCTATTGAACGATCATAATCAGCTTACATTCAATTAACAAAAGACCTATAAAGATAGTGTCACTGTAAAGGATTTATATTGGCCACTGACAGCTGTCAAACCACAGACCGATAATTGAGACCGTGAAATCGATTAATCGCCTTCATTGTTCTAAATTTCTCTTAACGGTTTTCATGAGCGAGAGCACCATTCATTATAATTTATGCATTAGAATCGTGTCGTGTAAAACAATAAATGTATGTGAAACGTATAATAAATATAGAGTATTCGAATAATGTTTCTTTTAAATATTAAAATGTTTGTATGTAGCTGGCTGTTAACTTTTTTTTAAGTTCTTACTATTATCAACTATGAAAAATTAAACATTTAAAAAAAAATATTACTAAAGCTTAATTTTTATTTTTAATTTTTATTTATTATAAAAGGAAACCAAATACTGCGTATGTATATTTTGTCAAAGTAACTACATTTTTGTACTAGTTACCTAAATTTTTAGATTTAGCACGTTCTAGTAACATAAGTAAGGCTTTTGAGGTGAATTGACAATTTCTTTCTAATAAGAAAAACGTTACTTGACTATTAACGTTACTCTTACAATGGATACAATATTTCTTAAAAAAATATTTCTTACCTTTTGTTATTTTTAATTAATAAATAATATAAGGAAATATATTTACATTAAGTTTAAATTTCTTTGAACTTTGTGTAGCCCTTTTGATTTAATCGATGTATTAGCTAAATGCAATTCGACGTATAGATCATTAAAATCGATATTTTTAACGTCGAAACAACGCAACACGAAGTTTCAATGTTGAGCCTTAATTCGTTGTAATAAATGTGAAATTACAATACTAGCTTTGTTTATGAAAGAAATAATTTAACCTGGCCCTTGTGTTAGATGATGAAAATGCGATACGTGCGATGTCTGGAGATCCTCTCATTATGATAATAGCGTCGGCAATTTGCTCTGTTTCGTGATTGTTCTTCAAGTGTTAGTTAGAATTTCGATGGTAAAAGTTTAAAATATGTTATATAATATTTATCTATAAATCTTTATTTTTTAGCTTTTATCTTAAATGATTTATTTTATTTTGAGTAAGCTTAGGTTTACGTACTGGTTTTAAATTATTAGATACGTCTTGTTCTGTTTCTTCTGAAAAATATATCAATTTGCGACGAAATAGAAAAAAAATAAGAGCCATAAACATAAATAGAAATAAAGATAAAAATATAGGTATTAAAATAATATTTTTATTTTAAAACCGCTGCCATCGTTTTAGGAATAAAGGAAAAAAATACACCAAAATTATAGTAATGTGTTAAATAGTCTTATATAATGTAGGGTTGTAATGATTTATTCAGAAAGGTGTAGTGCAAGTCTAAAAGCGTCTTTGTTTTCGAGTCGTCGGAATAATTCAAACCACTAACAGGAAATATCGCTGTGTTTATATATTCATTTCACGGTCATCGACAACTGCTTACTACAATATATTTTATAAAAATATTATGTTACAATAGATTGATCACTAGCGACCCAAATGCGGCTTCGTCCGCTTATAGTATAAAAACGGCTGTTTTTGGTTATATGATAGTTAAATTGCCTATAAAAAATATTAACAATAATTTATGTTGCTTATGTGTTATTATGTAGAGGCCAGTCGTGGCGCAGCGGCACGAAGTGTGACTGTAAACCGACTGGTTGTGGGTTCGATCCCCACTCGAGGAGATGAAATATTTACTTAAATTTATATTTCCATTTCTTCGCTCTGGTGTCGAGGCTAAGAGCGGCGTTGAGTTCTGCCACTCAACACGCAATGCCTCCAGAATCGGCAGAAAGTGGGGAATGGAGTGTCTAAAAACACTAGATTCCCTCTGCCTACCCTGCTGTGTGCGGGATATAGCATGAAGCTGATTTATTGATTTATTTATTTATTTTATGTGTTATTATGTCATATGAGGTATACTGTAAAGTTTATTTATTTGAATTCGTTCAGTAGTTATTGCGTGAAAGTGTAACAAACATCCATCCTCTTCAACTTTTACATTTATATACATATTATTAGCAAGATTTTTAAGTACGTAACCTAAAAAGCGTTTCACCATCATAACCATAATGTTTAGCTCTAGATTACAACATTTTAACACTTAGGTTCATATTAAAAATATGAATATTAACCGCTCTCAATTCTGAGATCGATCTTGAGATGCCGTTTTCATTCAAAAATTACATATCTGTGAATGAAAACGGCATCTCAAAATCGATTTTAGACTCGAGAGTGATTAATAAATACGAGCCATAGTGTTGTTAGTGAGCCGAAAGTAAAAAAATAAGTAACGCTGCCACTTAATTCTTTCTAGAGGAAAGAAAAAAGAGATGAATAGTGATGTCTGCAGAATATTTTACATCAATTTTTTTGAATAAGTGGAGCAGCCGCCAAAACTTGGACTCAAGATTTAATAACAATATGGTTACGTGGGCAGCGACCGTGTCCGTATTACGACAAGATCACCTTCGTACCATTTATCGCGTTCAATTTAATTGACCGACTCATATTCGAATTAAAGGTGACATAAAATACCTGTAACTGTATTCCGCAATTAGTAACGTAGGCAGAGAGAACCCGGGAACCTAGTGCCTCTGTCCCTAATAAGCCACTTCGGTTTCCAACTTGCCGCCGAATTCTTTTGGCATTGCGTGTTGAGTAGCGGATCTTAACGCCGCCCGTTGCTTTTTTACCAAAGCGAGGAAATTAAATATTTTATTTCCTTGAGTGTGAATCAACCGGAGGGATATTTCATTTTACGAGACTTGAAAATCCGTACAAACGTTTGCAGTATGTTAACAAAACGGGCTAAGTGTAGGCATTACAAAAATAAATAAATCAGCTTCACCCAATATCCCTCGCATGTAGCGAGGTACGCAGAGGGAACCTAGTATTGAGACACTCCGTTCCCCAGCCTGTAAGCAATGTAATAAAAACAAAGTAGCTAAGACCTTAGTACTAACCTTCATATATAAAGCTATAAATATATATAAATATTTAATTCTATAAAATTATATTTTGTAATGTATCTGGTGTTCTAAATATATAATTTAAGTGTTTATGTAATTATTTATAAGGCAATCTAGATATGTACGTTTATTATTTACTATTTTCAACGCTCAAGAGTAAGAAGTTATCAGACGGATATTATATATGTATAATAAATAATTATTTAATCGAGAATGATGCAAAATGCAAAATGATGCAGGTCAAAGACGTCCAGTTCATTTATTTAGTTGAAATACTGCTTATATAAAATTCCCTTGCAAAAATTTAAATTATAAATGCTATATTTGTTGAATGGCTTAAATGTTGTTTTGTATGTGCAAAATATGTTGAATTAAAATTAGCTTCACGCTATATCCCGCACACAGCAGGGTAGGCGGAACTCAAAGCCGCGATTTGCCTTGATATCAGAGCAAAGAAATCAAAATATGAAATACTTTGTTTCCTCAAGTGGGTATCGAACTGATAACCTGTCGGACTTACAGTCGCGTGTACACGCTTGTGCCCCCTACACCATGACCGGTCTCAAATATTTTTTTTTTCATATATTTTTAAATCTAAAAATACCTAAGTATTTAATTATCCACTTTATACAGTTCTGAAACAGTCATCTGTGCTTGTAACAAAGAGATCAATTAATTTTGAATAAAGTTAATTGAAAAGTTCAAAATGTATAGAATCGATAAGTGAGGTCAAGTGACTTTGCAATAAGAAATGTCATTGCCATACATTTTAAAGTTGGCTTGGATAGACGCCAATGAAACGTGAGTTTGAGGCAAAAGTAGTATTTTTCTTTTTCTATAAAACTTTGCGGGGAAGCTAGAAGAGTCGAGAAATCTAATGTTACCTATATTATTCTAATTCTAATTGAGGGCGTTGTGGAGCAGTGGCCCAGCACTTGACGGTAAGTAGATAATTTTGGGTTCGATTAAAAAGTGTTGAGGCTAGTCGTGGCGCAGTGGCACAAAGTGTGACTGTAAACCGACTGGTTGTGGGTTCGATCCCCACTCGAGGAGATGAAATAGTTACTTACATTTATATTTCCATTTCTTCGCTCTGGTGTCGAGGCTAAGCGCGGCGTTGAGTTCTGCCACTCAACACGCAGTGCCTCCAGAATTCGGCAGAAAGTGGGGAACGGAGTGTCTAAAAAAAAACACTAGGTTCCCTCTGCCTACCCTGCTGTGTGCGGGATACAGCGTGAAGCTGATTTGATTTGATTTGATTTGATTAAAAAGTGTACATTTCTAAATTTATTAATGAACGTTAAATATAATTGCACTGCTAACGCGATACTTTTTTGATATAATCATCTTTTAAAAAGGTTCTATTCTATGGTAACCATTTAACCACCACCAAGATTCCGGATATCCTCGCCTCCATAATTTGTAAGACATATGTCTTATTTTAAATGGCATAAGGTTGAAATCATTATGCTGAGTTATTTTATTGTATAGACGAAAGCAACGGACCGTGGATCCGGAGAATTGTTGGTGATTTACATATTTTAGGTACTAGTAGTAGTAGTTTAGGTTATATTTTTCTGTGTTAATAGTAATTTTACAAGTAAATGACTTTTTGGCAAATTGCGGCGTCGAGTTCCTCTAGAGGTCTCGATGTCAGCACACACTGTCTCGAGAATTCGACGTTTCATTATGTCCCAGGTGCCCTCGATCTTGCTCTGTGCAAAATACTGCGTGAAACAAAAAAAGGAGTGTAATTTGTTTTAACTTAACCTTCGCTGTTTCCATTAAAAATAGGGGAAAACATAATTGTACATTTAAAAAAGGATTTAATACGATTTTCACATATATAATGTACATTTTGTAAAAAATAAAGAATTATATGTAAAAGAAAGTTAGGATATTTCATAAACCAATCATATTAACATTGAACTTAAAATTTGAAATGATTTAAATTATTAATTATTTATGTTCCAAATATAATAATAATAATAAAAAAAATATAATGACTTTTAATACATATGATGATTAATAATGAGCAAGCGGGACAAATTGATTACCTCTACAGTATTAGCTGATATAATAGTATACGAATCAATTAATATTGTTCAAGAACTGGTACTTGTACTCACAGAGGTTATTTTAATTATGATTTACATTAAATCATCTAAAAAATGATTTTACATTTTTTTCCTTTTGTATACCAAAAATATATATTTTTATATATATTTTGTAATAACATAACAAAGCGTGACTGTAAAACCGACTGGTTGTGGATTCGATCCCCACTCGAGGAGATGAAATATTTATTTAAATTAATATTTCCATTTCTTCGCTGTGGTGTCGAGGCAAAGCGCGACGTTGAGTTCCAGCCACTCGACTCTGCAGGAAGTGGGGAACAGGACGCACACAGCAGGGTAGGTATAGGGAACACTTGGTTCCCTCTGCTATGTGCATAAAGATGATTGTAATAACATATAAACCAAGGCCAAACATAACGTTATTTCTAACTTCGTGACCTGACAATTTATTTGTTACGGTTAAAACATATTTTGTTGGAGAATAAACGCTAATATAAAAAAAATATTTAAAGTCAAGAGATACCGTTAAACGTACATCAAAGGCTGTGCTTTCAACAAAGAGTGGTTTTTTATACAAAGTTAGACTTTTGTATGTAATATCATATTTTTTTATAAGACAAGTTTAAAAAAAATTAAAAACCAAAATATATATTACCAAAATATAATATGAAAAATAGAAATCAACATCTGAATGACCCTCAAAATGTATTTTGCGAAAGAATGTGAAAACCATTCATATTATAGTTGAAATTGTTCGTTTTGTACAACTACCTCAAAAGTAAATGGTAATAAATTATGAAACGAGATGGAAACAAATATTTTAAATCTCTTACAAGTTAACTGATAGATGACTGCTAAGAGTAATTTATATTAATAATTAAAAAAAGAACAATATTTTTTTGTAGTGAAACTATTTTTGTACTTCAATGTTTTTACTACGTTTTTGGATATTTTAGGCTTATTTCAAAATTTGTACGTTCTGAGGGAGGGGCCATTCACGCGATTCTTGTCCATCAGCGAATATGTTACATTCTTCTATATCAGAATTTTAATTCACAATATTTTTTAAACATTTTTAAAGTGTTATTTCACACTTAGGAAACAAAAATACTTATTAAAAAACGTATAAAAATTTGAAATTATGGTTGCCTGAGAGGCGCAGGTTCAAACCCCGCTTCGTTCAAATTTTTATACGTTTCTTAATAAGTATCCATGTACGTAACATTCACTGTAAATCTATCGATATTATTTTTTTTAAATCCATATATTATATTACTCTATATATAAAAATTTCGAAACATAGATATTAGACACGGCTGTGAAATCTAGGTGAAGTAATTGAATATCAGATACATTTCTTCCGTAACGCGAGGTCAAGCGTGACCAGTGCGAATTCTTGGTTTACCCACTGTTCTAATTGAGCTGATAAATATAATCAATCATGTAATCTTATATAAAACAAATGTTATTTTTCTAGTCTGGTTATCGCGGCGTTGAGTTTCGCCATCATCATGCGATGTCTTAAAATCGGGCGAAAAATACTCCTAGTATTGAGTTTTGACTGTAGGTTCTCTGCTGTCCTGAAATTTGCAAAGAAAAATGAGGGAAGTGTTTTTTTTATTGCAATTTTCTCTTATGCAGCAGATTTATGGTCACCTTTTGGTATGTTCTGCATATATTTCTATAAATATTACTTAATATTAGACTAGTGTGATGTTTTTTTAGCTTTAGCCTGTATTCCACACACAGCAGGCAGAGGGAACCTAGTATTGAAGTACCCCGTCTCCCATGTTTCGCCGAGTTATTTACATTGCGTGATGAATGGCGGAAGTCAACGCCGCACTTTGCCTCGGCACCAGAACGAAGAAATGAAAAAATATGAAATATTACATTAGTCACACGATGCAGTTAAATAATAAGAACAATTAACAAATAGATCATTCAAAAATCTCTTTTCTCAGGGAATTCGGTCAAACATTCAGATTATAAAACAGTTATATTAAATTTGCATTAAATTGAAAACTATTATAACCGCTTCAACAATCTATAATTTCGAATCATCTAAGCTCACGGACGGCAACTTTAATGTTTATTAGTAGATAAAATTTGCCTTGCTCCATTTGTCTCAACCAACTATAGATGGATGGAAGACGCAAGCACCACTTGAAAAGCCCTCGCTTTCTAATACTTTTACATTACCGCCATTATAATCACATTTTCTCGACGGTCAGAGAGTCTTCTTGTACAGCAAATTGACATTTTACTATGCCGCGATTTTCACAATCATAAACGGCGTGTAAAATGTTATATTATAAAATTAGTTTTACTCCTCTCCGAACTCCAGCATAAAGCGGCGTTGAGCTCCGCCACTCAACAAGCAATGCCTCCGAAACTTGACGTAAAGTGGGGAACGGAGTTTCTTAACACTAGGTTCCCTCTGCCTACCCTGTTGTGTGCGAGATACAGCGTGAAGCTATTTTTTTTTATTTTGATTTTACTCCAAAGTTTCATAAATGGTTACATAGTATATAAATAATAATAATTAAGATTTAGTTCAAGGTTGTAGATAAAAGCATTTTTATGATACTTTAAAATATTAACTCATTTTAAATTAGAGCCAGAGATACGCCGAGCTCGTACAAAATTGCTAACACCGTTTCGTAACGTTATACGACAAAAATCACGACTCTGACATTTGGAATATGGTAAAGCGTGGCATTTGTTCACATACCATTCGAAGTATAGGCATTTAGTATATTTTTATAGATATCTTTTTTTAAACAAATAATTAGACTGTACAATCGACTGGTTGTGGGTTCGGTTCCCACTCGAGGAAAGGAAAATTTATTTACATTTATATTTTCATTTCTTCCCTCTGATATCGAGGCAAGCGCAAGCGTTGAGTTTTGCCATGTTGAGTGGCAAAGCCTCCAGAATTCGGTGGAAAGTGGGGAACGGAGTGTCTTACACTAGGTTCCCTCTGCCTACCCTGCTGTGTGCGGGATACAGCGTGAAGTTGATTTAAAAATATCTATTAACGTTACATGTCGCTCGTTATCGTCGTGGCAGAGCGATTGATTATAATCGTGACTATTGTGGATTCGATTCGCACTCGGAGAAAATTATTATTATCATTTCCTCTCTATGATAACAAGATAAATAGTGGCGCTAGGTTCTGATACTAGGTTCAAAGGATCATATATTTAAAAGATTTTTATTGTCTTTGTATATTATATATTTCAACTAAAATATATTGGGTATTTCCCCCAACTTCGATGTATATCTCCAATTACGAAGATCTTCATCCCTACCATTGGTTTTCTCTGCCTACTTCACACTTCGCGGGAAAGGCGTGGAGATACAAATTAGTATTTATGACCATATCCATCCTAATTTTCACTTGCTGCCGTCAATATGGTAAGCCTTCTAGGAACTGAAGTAAGGGCACGCGTTGAATACGTACGCGCTAAAAGTAAAAGTTGTTTAGATGTACATTTTAAGTGTTGCAACCTTGAAATTGAAAATTCTAGGACGTGCTTTGATATTCAAACCACATAAAAATAATTGAAAATAATTATACATTTTTAAACATTTTTTTTTGTATTAAGTCAGCTTCACCCGCACACATCGATGTAGACAGAGGGAATCGTTGTGTTAAGACACTCCGTTCTCTATTTTTCACAGAATTCAGGAAGTACTGTGTGTTGAGTGGCGAAATTCCACGCCACGTTTTACCTTGTTACCGAAAAAAGTGAACAAATGAAAACATAAAAAAAAAATCATTTCCCCCCAGGTAGAAATCGAAACCCCAACAGTCGCGTTTACAGTCACGTTTATGCCACTGCGCCACGACGGTTTCTAATGAGTTGAATTATATCTTTCATTGAAATACGGTTTGATTTAAATTGGTGTGGACTCGGGTACATTAGGCCTTCTAACATTATTTCGATATAATTACCAATTGATCATATTGAACAAATGATATCTAGAGGCTATTGTAATGCCGTTATGTTGAAATATGAGTCAGTTAAGCATATTGTATAATTAATAATTATCTACTAATAGTATTTGGAAATTTAAGCTAATATATGGCTAACGTAACGCAGTGGGACAGTGACTGACTGTAAACGTGGCAGTTGTGGCTTCAATTCCCACTTAGGGTTATGGATCTTTTCTTATTCACATTTGTGTTAACACAAAGTAACAGACAAATTTTTCATCAAAGTCGAAAATAGTATCTTTTTTTTAAACTTTTTTTAATTGTTCATATTATATAGAAATGACTCATATTATATACTATTCAAGAACGTCACTACTATAAAAAATGAAAGTGAAAACCATAAAATAAAACAAAGAACAATTAGCCCGGCTTATTTGCACTTTAACGAAAACAAAGTAATATTATTAAAAAAGAAAAACGTCTAATAATTTATTTAACGTTAATTTCAAAAGTGACATATTACATTTTTAATTAAAGCCAAACAAATATTTGTAAATTTAACTAAAGCTAAATTATAAGAGCAATTAAAAAAACGCGCGTTAAATAAATTAGTTGTCAATCACTTATCTAATTATTTTTGTGTGATATAATATTACAACAACTAACTATTGCAAGTTCAATTCGATTTATCATTTCAAATGTTCGAGTCGTTGTTGGGTAAAGTTATTCTTGAATTAGGGTTCCGCATTTCAAAAGTAAAAAACCGTAGCTATAATAGGATCATTTTTCTGTCCATTTTCGAATTTTCGAGACAATGATTTTTAAAAACATCGTATTTATAATATTTTTGTTTTTTAATTTGTCTTTCTATATTGTTATTTAATTATTTATATTACATATTGGTATGTTATAGAGGATATAAACGGTTTATATTTTATATAAAGTAGTGCCTTCTGTAATTTTTCAAAAATTACAAATACAAGTCTTTGTTGGGCAAAATGGGTTATATTGTAAAAAGCTTATCATTTTTTTATCTGTCTGGAATCTGGATTCACTATATAGAGCAACTTTCATCCCATACGCAATATATCTTCTATACAAATAACTTATACAAAGAAGCGCAATAAAGATATCGTAATTCTCATTACGCCGTAATGGCAACATCCACATTACTTTATAAGAGTTTACTTCCTAAACCCACCACATTATATAACGTTATATCAAACAGTCATCACGAATGATTATTTAATATAATATATCAACATGATGATCATTACTTTATAAAGAAATATGTAATATATCTAAGTCGTCATAAGTATATATATAACACAATGGATACGAATCTTGTACCTCTATACATGGAGAAAGTTTTAATTAATTGCATCTTGTGTTAAGCGAACAGTTTTTGGGGTGATGTCGTAACGTTTTCATCAACCATACATACTTACGTCTATTACGAGATTTTATTTACATTGTGAAGGTCTGGGAACTGAGGTGATGGTTGCGAATATCGGAACCAGCTTTCTTCTTTCTCACTTTTGTGTCTGGTCGCTTTCTCGGCTAAGAGAATATTGTCGCAAATGTCGTTTGTAGTAAGTGCATTTTTGTTCGAATTCTGTTTAAAGAATTATTGATGAAAAAAATATGACAAAATTCATATAATGCGTTTGTTATAGTTTACTCTAAATCAACACATGATCATACGATTTTTGTATATAACTCGATATGGGCAAATTGGATAGATCGTATAGATATGGCCAAATTGGATAAAATATATAAAGGATTAATATGAGGATAGGCGCGGGTTCTTCCCGTTGGTACTTGATTCGTTTAGTTGTTTTAGTTAGAAGATGTAGTGATACATCTCTCCGATCTTTAGGAGCACTGAATATTGTGAAACCCACCAAAGAACTTTGTCTAATGAAAGGTCAAAGATACGAACAATTGTATACAATCGTACTTTCCAAACGCAAAGATGGTGTCAAGAATAATTTTAACCAAATGGCATTTTAATGAGAAAGATGTAATTTCATCTATTTGTTTTTGTAATGTTGACTCTGTCATTTAGTCATGATAAATATATATAAGTGTATTAAGCTTAAATCTTGCCTGGAATAATGTTTAAATATTTTTTTCGCTCTGGTAACGAGGTAAAGCGGCGTTGAGTTCTGCCTATCAACATACAATGCTTCTAAGAGATCCTCGAATCTATTCTTTAGTGAAAAAACGAGATTACCCATTTAGAAGTATGATAAGAACAAAGCAAATTACATTTTCATAGCGACACAACAAAGCGTTTACCAGTTTTATAAACCAATTTGTTTAATATTCCAAGTTTCGACATCACACAAAGTCATATATTAGGAAACAACAGAAATTAGTTCAGTTTAATTTCTTTACGGAACAGTGCGACTAACACAGTTCTCTTTTATAATTATTTAAATAATAAACATACCAAGAAAATGCTTGGAATTCAATAAACGCATTTACGAAGCATAATTACATTCCCATTTAGTCGTGTGTCGGAGAAAGTACTTGTAAATCTTGAATGCTTTGCCGAGAAATTGTCAAAGAGACTGATGGGTTTATAGCTGAAATGTTCGATACAAAGTTATAGTTCCCTACACTGATTGGACTAGCTGTAAGAAATTATGGTCCACATAGCAAAGTTGAGGCCAGTCGTGGTAGGAGCTCAAGTTTGGAATTGTACTGTGGGTTCGATTCCCATTCGAGGAAATGGAAGATTTAATTTTTTCTTTACTTCGCTCTAGTATCGAGGCGAAACGTGGCATTGAATTCTCGTGGAAAATGGGAAAGGAAGTGTCTTAACACTAGGTTTCGTCTGCCTATCCTAGAGAATAGGGAATCATTTTCTTTTAATGATTGTCACGGAGATTGATATCTCCGACACAAAGTTATGGTACCGTACACTGAATGCATTTGCTATAAGAAATTATGGGACGAGTTTGTTCTGAGTACGTGAGTTGTGTGTTTAATTGTAATCGATCTTTGGAAGTCGACATTTAAATGTATGTGATATAGTGATAAATTTTGTCTTGAAAGTTTTAATCGGATACATTTTAATGTGAAGTTTACGTTTAATGATTTCGGTATATAATTACAAAATTTAAATTCAAATAGATAAATAATTTAAAAAGGCAGCCAGTTTTACTTAAAATTTTATAATATTAAAAAATAAATTACCGTTTCAATTGTTTGTATTGATGTTCTTTCTTATTCTACTGCCATTCAAATACATTCCAGTTTCTTAATTAATTAATTTTATTTATATAATAACGATTTTTAATGTATGTAACCTTTGTTTCCAGGTAATCTTCAAGAAAAAAAACAGTTGGTTTTAAAACGTATTTTTCAACTTCTTCCGGCCAGGTGAATATAAGTGCAGCTGTACTTCTTAATATACTGTAATATTATTTACAAAACTGTAATATTTAACTATATTTAAATAAGGTTGAAATTTCTGTGTATATTTCGTGATGATTCATAATTTTGGTTCGCATGTTGATTTGGGTCACAAATTTTAGCATATGGCAAACGGGCTTGTAGGTCTCTTGGACACTTAGCAGGTGATAGTAATAAAATTATTTTCTCATATTATGAAGATTGTTATTTTATTAGAGATTGTTCTATATTTAATTTTTAATTGACTAAAAAAAAATAATTTAAACTAAATTAATTAAAATTGTAAAGGCAAAATCATTTTTTTTCCGTATTTAAAGTTGTAATTGTGTAATAAAATATTTCTAAAATACGAAATCCAAACGAATCATCACTAAAAATCAATAGTTTTATATAAACAAAAACTAACATACTAACATTTTCTTTTCACACAACGAAAATGGACGCGACAACAAAGGCCGTTTGCGTATAAACTTGACAATATATACAAGTATGTTATATTATTAGAAGGAAGTGATCCATGCACCAAGGTTGACCGCCCTCTCACCGATGCGGCGCACCCAATACCAACCGGTACTATTAGAACTATAGTTATAGAGATATTATATACAAACAGAATATCATTAAAGCAATATGGTGATGTTAACCTATTTTATTATTAATCTTCAAAATGTTGAGTTTCGTCACTCAACGCGAAATTCGAAAATTCGGCGAAAGCTGGGGAACGGAGTATATATACGTAACTATAGGTTCCCTCTGCCTTGCTTGCTATTTGCGGGATACAGTGTGAAGCTGAAGGAGAAGAACGTATAATCTTTTAAACTATTTTATAGTTTAAGTAACGAAAAGTAAGATTTATGTGATGATTGATTTTCTTATCAATAAAAGAATCAGCTTCACGCTGTATCCCGCACACGGCAGGGTAGGCACAGGGAACCTAGTGTTAAGACACTCCGTTTCCCACTTTCTGTCGAATTCTGGAGGCATTGCGTAATGAGTGTCAGAACTCAACGCCGCGTTTAACCTCGACACTACAGCGAAGAAATGGAAATATAAACTTAAGTGAATATTTCATCTCTTGAGTGGGGATCGAATCCACAACCAGTCGGTTTTACAGTCACACTTTGTGCCCCCGCGCCACGACTGGCCTCATATCAATATTTAATTTACAGTAAAAGAATATGATTTAGTACTTAATTGGAACGTATTTTCAAAGCGATCATTAATGTCTCTTTACTAATGTCCATATCGTACGAACACTTGAACGTCTTAACATCTATTTTTACTAGAAAAAAAATAGTGCAGTTTTTGTTCAGCGGTAATGCTTCTATTAGCGGTACCAGTATAGCCATTTCTTGTTAGATTTCACTAAATAGATGAGCTTTTGGTAAATTGGACTAACGATTATGGGTAGAAAACACGGCTATATTTTTATTTTTTTATTTTTTATATACAAAAATGATTTTCTTTTATGATTTATTCTTCTATATCGCACTTCTATATCAATATTATAATATTATTTAATTTTTTTAAAATTAAATTAATAAAGACGAAATTGTTTTTAAGAAGTATAGAAATGTTTTTTTGTACTTTTGGGTTCTTATATTAGATTTTTTAATCTATGAGATGTTTTTTTACGTAATCGTTGATTAAATGATTAGTTAAAATTACACTTTTATTTTTATGTTCTTTTTATTAAAAAACACGCGTTTTATTGAGCTATAATAAATAAACTTAACTTAGGGTAAAGATCATTTTTGTAATTCATTTGAAAATTTGAATTCTCGATTAAAGATTCTCTATCAAAGAAATTTCTTTGAATTTTATTTTAAATTGGATATAATAATATTCATAATGAAGAAAGTAAATTTATCTTTAGCCGTATTAGAACACTGTCCCGTTAGCACCTGCAGGTAATCGTGAATGTTGTGTCAACATTTTATATTGTTGTTATTAATCTTGTATATTAAAATTATATTTTTATATTTAAAGTTTTTATTGGGGTAAAAAGATATTCAGGCCAGCCGTGGCGCAGGAGCACAAGCGTGTGACTGTAAACGCGACTGGTTGTGGCTTTGATTGCCACTAGATGAAATCAAATATTTAACATTGCAAAGCGCGTTGTTGAGTTACGCCAGTGAAATCGCATTGCCTCTAGATTTCGTAGGAAAATCGGGAGAAGTGTCCTAACACTAGGCTCCTTTTGCCTACCCTACATGCGGGATACAACGTGAAGCTGAAAAAATATAAAAAAAAATATTTTTCCTTTTAAAAAAAAAGAGGCCAGTCATGGCGCAGCGGCACGAAGTGTGACTGCAAAACCGACTGGTTGTGGGTTCGATCCCTACTTGAGGAGATGAAATATTTACTTAAATTTATATTTCCATTTCTTCGCTCTGGTGTCGAGGCTAAGCGCGGCGTTGAGTTCTGCCACGCAACACGCAATGCCTCCAGAATTTGGCAGAAAGTGGGGAATGGAGTGTCTTAACTTAACTACGTTAACTTAACTCTGCCTACCCTGCTGTGTGCGGGATACAGCGTGAAGCTGATTTATTTATTTTATTTCTAACATTACATATATCTAGCTGTATATAAAACTAAGCGTCAAGCTTGATCAGTCACCATAAAGAGAAACTCCAGACGGTGTTGGTCTTCGGTTTCGTGATCTCCATTGATATGTAAAACTGTAAACTGGGCCGTTCCGCTTTGTTAATTTAGTGCGACTAACGGTACTTTAGGTTGGATAGGGTTGTCAAAGCTGAGGAATTAGGTTGGCAATGGATATAATTGGAATTGTATTGAAATACCAATAACTATTATGTGAAGCCAGTCGTGGCGCAGCGACATGATAGTAACTTAGGTGATAGATTCGATTCCTATTCAAGGAAATGAAATATTTAATATTTTCATTTCTTAACGCTAGGTCCCCTCTGTCAACCTGCTATATTCAGGATACAGCGTGAAGTTGATTTTGTATTTATTAATATGAATTAATTAAATTAATCAAAGTGCGGCGTTGAGTTCAGCCACTCATAAAAAAAGTCTCAAAATTGTGCTAATAACCAGGAATGTTGTGTGTTGACTGACATTCACTCGAGATTAGCTCTGTCTGAACCTAAAAACGTCGCTTTTGTTATGGTCATCTATTATGGACTATTATAGCCAATGTTGGTACTGAGAAGAATAGGGTATTAGTAATTGTTCAGCTTCACGCTTTATCCCGCACACAGCAGGGTAGGCAGAGGGAACCTAGTGTTAAGACACTCCGTTCCCCACTTTAATTAAGTTATATATATGGTATAACATATATTAGGTACTTGTATTTGAGATCTAAAATATTTTTATATCAATACCAACATATATATATTTAATAAACGCGCCTCTAGCAAACCGACCAGGCGCTCTGACCACTAAGCCACGTTCTCGTCTCATCGAGCTACGTCGAAATTTTTATACGCTTGTTACAACTTATTTTTCTTTCCTAATTGTGGAATAACACTTTAAAAATGTTAAAATACAATATTTATTTATTTTTTATTTTTATTATGATACTTTAAGCTCAAAAGAACTTAAGCATTTTTATATCTACTTGACCTTTTGTTTTATGTTTCATAAAACGCCATTATAAATATATATTTAAGTACCACATTACAATGTAGGTTTGTAAAATAAAGTTATTTTTTTTGAAATAGGTATAAAAAAATATGTTACCAACAGTCGTTTATTTGTCTGTCGTTCGTCAGCTATCTTTAAATATATATTAATATATAGAATCATTTCACCGTTACTGACTGAATGACTGACTGATTGAAAGTACTGTACGTAGAAGGCTGGATTTTGTTTGGATATGCAGATTCCCTAGACGAATAACAGTATTTTATTGTATATTGTCGCCGCAAATGATTTTGCGAACAGTACCTCCTTATTGTTTACTATGTGTTACGTATTTTTAAAGAATTTTCTTAATAAAAAAATCTATTTACTTATACAACAAGAATGTATCCCTATGGAAATTACGAAAATGTTACTCAACGTTATAAGCATTTTCTTATCAAAAGTCTGAAAGTAATTTAGAACACGACCGAGATTTAGTTTACTAAATAAGTATATTATTTGTATACATTACGAAAACTTTGAAGTTTTTCCATGAAAAAAAATATATACAGATACATATTTTATACAACATGAAAGTATGACTATTTGAAGAAATAGAAACTGCAAAGACAATATTTTTAATATTAAGTAAATAAGAAAAAAATATATATAGTCTTCATTCGTACTAAAGTTGGTTTACTCGTACAGATAAAATACCGTTATAGTTCCTTTCAAGTTGTTACTTCAAATTATAAAATCTGGTATTACTTTTCAGACGTTTACAACTGACTTAAATGGGACTTTGGTGGAATGGACTCTTATTGTTTTCTCACTGGTTCAATTTATTTGTTGTAATTTAGATTTTTCTGTAATCATTTCCTAGATTTTGTACATAATTATAGGAATGGGAATGATAAACAACTAACTTTGCATATTGGTTTGTCATATTATTCCTTGTTTGGTTATTTTCGCAATTATATATGGTCGAGAGAACTTAGTGTCTAAATAAATCATTTCCCGAAGCGAGAATCGAACTGACACCGTCACTTTCGCAGTCACTCATGGTTGTTAGCAGAAATGTAGAAATTAAAAAGTTTTTGTTTTGTTCTCTTCTTTCGCTACCTTAAAAGAAAAACATACCATCCAACGCGCGTCCTACGCTCCAATAAGAATCATAAGAAAACCAGTACGCTGATACAAAACACGGAAATAATTCAATACAATGAAACTCACTTTCATCTATTTGTAATCTGTCATTATTCTTAAGCGGTTTGATGCTCCAATGAACGCAGATTTGTGTGGAACTTTCTTTCCATATGTGCCCAATCTTGATATATTTTGTAGATCATCTCCTTGAAGGTACTTTGTTAGAAAGTGGGAGAATGTAGGAAATTATATTTCTTTTTGTTGTATTCTTTTATATGTATGTATGACTTTTTATTATGTGACAAAGCCCAGAAGAAGGGTTATGATTTTAGCATATTGGTTCCTTTGTTCCGTTGCAAACGATTTCGATAAACGATACGTCGTCGTTGGATTTGTCTTGATGGCGCGTGTGTTACCGGTTATATTAATTTATGGTCTTTTTTGTTTTGTTTAAAGTTAACATGTTAGTTATTGTATATTATTAGATAACTAAAGTAAATTCTGGTTAAAGTCTAGACCTTGGAAACAGCTTAGTATTAGACACAGACCTTCATAAAAATATATTTTATCAATATCAAGTTTAAGTTGAATAAATGAAAGCTGTTGGGTGTTGCAATTTAATAAACTTACTGTAGCAGTACCTATAAATATTTGTAATAACCATAAATTGAAGTGAGCCATATTGGCTATACACAACACAGAAGTGTTGGTGCAGAAACAAAATATATTTAACAAGAAGTTATGTTAAATTGAAAAACGTTTTTGATTGCTTATAATAAATTCTACAAATATAAACTTTTTTCAGTGATAAAAATATATTTAGTAAATTATTAAAGAAAATTGTGACTGAGTTTACTAATTTATACATTTAGCGGCACAGGGTCTGGCTGTAAACGCAACGATTTTGGGTTTGATTCTCTCTTCGGGGGAATGAATAGTTTTAATTTCTCCGTTCTGCTAACAAGCAAGTACCCTCTGCGTATCTTACTTTACAAAGAAATACACAAAACCATTCAAGAAAACCATTCATTCTAGTATCATTTTTATATATATAAAAAAAACACAATATAACCAAACACGTTAACACGTACGTGATAACAGCAAGTGAAGCACGCGCACAAGATTCGGGGAGAAAGTAATGGGAACCTTTTGTTCCCATTACTTTCTCCCCCAACTTACTTTGCAATAACCGCCTGTGTTTTATGCTCGTTCATGGCCGAAATGTATTCTAGCTTCATCAACTAAGTGGGGCGTGAAATTTAGTTCCATTTATCCGTTTATTGGTTTTTTAAATTATGTTACTTTTTTTTATTTTTTTTTGTATCTATCTATCTATATCTATTGATTTTTATTGATTTCTTTTGTGTGATCGTTGAGATTTGGTTAGTGATTGTTTTTGTTTGTACCTTATTTTAGGTTTACTGTTTGTTATATTTTATTGTATTAAAAAAATAAAATAAATAAATCAGCTTCACGCTGTATACCGCACACAGCAGGGTAGGCAGAGGGAACCTAGTGTTTTTTAGACACTCCGTTCCCCACTTTCTGCCGAATTCTGGAGGCATTGCGTGTTGAGTGGCAGAACTCAACGCCGCGCTTAGCCTCGACACCAGAGTGAAGAAATGGAAATATAAATTTAAGTAAATATTTCATCTCCTCGAGTGGGGATCGAACCCACAACCAGTCGATTTACAGTCACACTTTGTGCCGCTGCGCCACGACTGGCCTCTTTTTTTTTAAAAGGAAAAATATTTTTTTTTATATTTTTCAGCTTCACGTTGTATCCCGCATGTAACAGGGTAGGCAAAAGGAGCCTAGTGTTAGTACACTTCTCCCGATTTTCCTACGAAATCTAGAGGCAATGCGATTTGACTGGCGTAACTCAACAACGCGCTTTGCAATGTTAAATATTTGATTTCATCTAGTGGCAATCAAAGCCACAACCTGTCGCGTTTACAGTCACACGCTTGTGCTCCTGCGCCACGACTGGCCTCTGGACTTGTTGTATTATGTAAGAGTATTTATGTTCCACGGGTGGAACGTATTCATATATGTATTTTATTCTCTAAATGTCATTAGATAAAATATATACTTGGACCGGGGTAATATAGCTTAAAATGTAGATACAAATCTAATGTGAAGGAACTCAGCTCCCATTCAGATATTTCCATTTTACACTTACCGCCAAATTCTCCTGAGTTCCTAGTTTAGGAATTTTTAGAAGAAAATTTTCAGAAATTGAAACCACAACCATTGCGTTTACAGTCGCAACCTCGTTCTCCTGCGCCACAACGGCCTTGATAAACATAATAATTATATTCTCTTATATAATGTAATATTATTATAGTATTATAAATTAAACTTCTCCATTCTTATTGAGAAACTAAAGTAAACTTGAAGAACTATGTTTTAACTACAATAGTTACACGTTATAAACGTATTTAATTACAACAAGATAGCTGAGATGTTCTCGATATTTGAATGTTTTCGTGTCAGTAATTGGTTTATGTGCAATTTTGATTTTAATCCTTGACCGGCTTGTTTCGACGCTTTCTATAGATTTAGATATTTTTGTTAATTTTTAATTGCGTTTTCTCTATCTTCAGCGCGCCTATATTATAGGAGGTAGAAACAAGAAGTAAAACCTAATATCAAGAAGCATGACATATTTTTTGTAGGTACCCACCTTGATTTTAGTTTCGAACAGATATATTTGTGTGTAGGTTTCTCTTTTAAGTTTTAGGCTTAATAATTTTTTTACCTAAACTAGTCTAGAATGGGCATCAGATTATTAAGGGGTGATCATATGAACTAATAAAAAATTAAGTAAGAATATACGGAGCGTTTGCTTAAATGTAAACTATTCGACAATCAGAAAGCCTCGAGAATCTTCGTGATTATTTGATATTACGGTTAAGAGATAGTGGTAAAGAAAGTTGTCGGAATAACCATTTTTTGTATTGTCACATAAACATTATGGCAAATGGTTTTGGTAAAAATTATTAACTTTCACTTCATAATCGACTTCCTTTACAACAATTCCTAAAGTCTTTACACAATTTTGAGTCAATTTTGACTGCAGTGTAATTTTTTATTATTGGAGACAAAGAAAATTGTAAATTTGCCTTTTTTTTCTTCTTGTTTAAATCGTATCTCAATCTTCGTAGAATTGCATGTAACTTCAATTCTGTATTCAATTATACTTAGGTTTTAAACTATTAGGTATTTAACTGTGCTATACCTAGGAACCTACTACGAGGTGACTGTAAATGCGACAAGCTGTGAGTTAGGTTTCCACTCGAGGAAATGAAATATTTATTATTATCATTTCTTCGCTCTGGTGTTAGGCAAAGCGCGGCGTTGAGTTCCGCCACTAAACGCCTTCAGAATTAAGTGGAAAGACAGACGGAAGTGTCTCAAAGTGAACGGAGTATCTCAGCACTAGGCTTCCACGTTCAAGCAAGAAGCAATCATTTTCAATTCATGAAATTGTAACAGAACAAGTTATCCACGAACTAACTATAACCAAGTATTGGAAATCAATATTTTCTGGTGTCCGTACAGAAGTTTCGCTATAATTATAGCAATGCAATGCGGTGCAACAGCTGCATTAGCGTTCCGTCGATACGTACCTGCACTTGGCACCTTGCTGCTGGCAATTTACGAACTCTCCGGCGGTTTGTTTCTGACACCCGACAAGGGGATACCCCTAATGAGAAATTGTAATTGATATTAATAAGATTTGTTTTGTGTTTTAGTTAATATTGAGATGTGTTTATACATATAGGTGTGAGTGATGTTATGATTTATTGATAGATTTATAATCAGTTTCATCAGTTTTTTTTTAAATATTATTTAATTTTTAATTACCGAATCATTAGTTATTGCGAAACTTAATTTTAATTTGAGATCAATCTTCGTTTTAAATGAATTATACGTTTGTTATCATAATCAATATTATTTTAATTAGGAAAATAAAAAAAAGAAACAACAACAAAAATATAGTGATATATTTGACAGCTCGTTGTGTCCACAGATAAAATTTAGTATATAAAACACATATATAGACTTGTTAGGAAATTTTGATGTTGCGTGCAGATAATAAATAGAACACAGGCGAACCGAGTTTTACATTATCGTTACAGCAACAAAATGACATGTGGCACTTCACCGTAGAATGTTTTTTTTTTCAACGTTTATATCTTATCTTGTATGTACGCGGGGAAACTTAATTTGCCACTATCCGCTTCTTTTGTAATATTTCGTGTTTGATAAAGAAACTCAGTGATTTGTAAATTCGATTTTTTTTTAGTTTTCTGCTGTGTGCCGCATATGTAGGCAGAATGAAGCTAGTGTTAAGACACTCCGTTTACCATCCATCTCCCAATTTTTGAGACATTACGGCGGATATAGTTACATACAATTCTACGTCAATAGAACGAGGAAAATTATAATTTAACTGTAGCTTATATTTTCATATTACAAAAGTATATCTATTGAACGTTTACCTTATTAGACCCTTTGTAGATTGCTATCTTTATTTAACCCATTACTACAAATTTATGATTCAACGTAATTTTTTTTTTATTCCTTCTCCCATTAAGAATTGGTGGTCGTATTTCGTGATATTAAATTGTTTTTATAAACCAAAATGCTTACTAAATTAGATGATTTATTGATGTCATGCCATTTTTTTTTAAATCGTACTTTTCGTGCAAAGTTAGTTTTTATATTTTTTTTTACGTTCACGCTGTGTCCCGCGTGTGTAAACGTGGGAACTTAGTAATATTAAGATACTCCGTTCCCATTAAGATACTTAAATTGCCCACTTTTCGCTGAATCATGGAGATGAGTGGATCTCAACGTTCTCAAATGTTCTCAGAAGAGTGGAAATCGAACCCACACCACCTGTCTACCACACTCTGTCGAGTTTACAGTCACATGCTCTTGCTCCTGGGCTAGGACCGTCTGCAAAAGATAATATATTGATATGATGGCAATGTTTTTATAATTATCTTACATATTTATAGAGAAATAATAAAGTAAATCTTTAAATTGATTTCTATATTAAATCTTTGCGTTTGATAGTAATTTATTTTTATCGACGCAGTCAAATTGTTTGTGCTAGTATTCACGGATCTTACTTATGGTATTATAATATTTACTTGAGGTTTAAAAAAACACATACGATACAATCTTCTACTTTCGAGTGTAAAAGGAACCTACGACCAACGATTTTGTAATTAATTCACCACTACACTTCAATGGCATCTAAATGTAGGTAAAAGATTTTTTTTTATTTGATTTTCTCTTTAAATGATACTCTTAAGTCTTAGTTATTTCCTTCCGCCATTTAATTGAATTGCGATTTTCTTATACAATATAAATTAACTCGGGTCTTAAATATAAAGAAAATAAGGTTAATAGAAACTATAGGTAACAATACTACTACCAACTGTGGCTTACAATTGGATAACAATAGAAAGGAAAAGTCTTTTGTTCATTGAATTCGTATTGAAGTTAATAGTTAAAGTTTTTTGTGTTAATTTTTATATTTTTTTATCCACAGTGATAGTAAACCAGTGATATTATTACGGTTGGATAAATGATTAAAATGAAATAACTTTTATGAAGCCATCTTGGTGATGGGTCACAAGGGTGTGACTGTATCGCGACGGTTGTGAGTTCATCCCTATTCGGGGAAATGAATTATTTATTTTTTGTATTTTATTTCTTTGATTTAGAACCGAGGCAAAATAGGTCAAGGCAGTAATGACTAAGATAACAGTAGGTTCCCTCTGCATACTCTGCTATATGCGGGATAAAGCGTGTAGCTGAAGCTAAAATAACTGATTAAATTTATTAGAAAATTTAGACAGTATATGTTATTAGTAGTATAATAAAAATTAAAAACATTATAAAAATAACACGTTATTTTTGAGATAGAAATCAGAGTAACGCTGTAAAATAGGAAAATTTGCATTCAACAACTCGAACAAACAAACGATAGCTATCACTAATTATTATAATTATTGAGGCCGCGCGCCGTGGCGAAACAAAGCGTTGAACTGTAAACGTGAAGTGTTATGGTTCTAATCCCACTCGGGGGAAATATTTAATGGAGTGTCTTAACACTAGGCCCTTTGCCTACCCTGCTGTGTGCGGGATACAGTGTGAAGCAAATTTTCTTTATTTTCGTCACGCAAAAAAAAATTTGTGTAAAATTGGGGAACGAAGCGATTTGATACTATGTTTCGACTGCCTACCCCGCTTTAAGGGGGGCAGCGTTGAATTAAAAAAATACAGAACAAAAACGAAAAAAAAACAGTCGCTTCAATAATAAAGAGAGTCAAAACACAACCTACATACGTTAGAACGTGTGTAGTATTAGTTTGCGAAATCAATTTAGAACTCAAAGTGTCCCTGCAGCACAAAGTAAGAAAGACGACAAGTTGTGGGTTCGATTCCCACTCGGGGAAATTTTGTATTTTCATATCTTCGCCCTAGTGAAGAGGCAAAGCGCGACATTGAGTTCCGCCATCCAACAAGCAATGCCTCCAAAATTCGGTGGAAAATGGGGAGCGGAGTGTCTTAACACCAGTTTCCCTCTCCCTACCCTGCTGCGTGTGGGATACAGCGTGATGCTAAAAAAAAAACAAATATTTCGTACATACGGGTAACTGTTTCTTTCAGTTTAATTAAAAGCCGGTTCCATTGAATTTATAAATAAACGCAATAAGTCTTTTTTTTTGCAAGCGGTACGTAAATAGCTCGTGCCCAGGTTTTTTATGCGAACCTGTAAAATTGTCATTGTGTTTTATCGTTCGGATTGCGTGCTCTTTTTTCCGATAATACTTTATATATTTTGGGCCAGTAAAGCCAATTTTACTATTACGTAAGGCTATTAGGCTTAAATAAGGACGTCAGTCGTGGCGCAGTGGTACAAAGTGTGACTATAAAACCGACTGGTTGTGGGTTCGATCCCCACTCGAGGAGATGAAATATTTACTTAAATTTATATTTTTATTTCTTCGCTCTGGTGTCAAGGCAAAGCGCGGCGTTGAGTTCTGCCACTCAACACGCAATGCCTCGAAAATTCGGCAGAAAGTGGGGAACGGAGTGTCTTAACACTAAGTTCCCTCTGCCTACCGTGCTGTGTGCGGGATATAGCGTGAAGATAATTTAATTAATTTGTTTTTTAAAGATTTTTTTGTTTTATGGGACAGCACTCGGTTGTAAATTCAATGCTTGTGCCTTGTGGGTTCGATCTTCATTCGGGGATATGAATAAGTTTTTATTCGCGCAATGAATACAATTCGTTTTCGTTAAAGCTGCGTTACTCAACACGCGATGTCTGGAATTTAGATGAAAAGCCGAGAACGGAGTGTCTTAACACTAGGTTCCGTGTATTATTAATTATTTACATTTCTAATAATAAAACCTAACCTATCTCCCAAATAGCGTGGACCATGCTGCATGGTATGCAGAGACATAGCCTGTTAATTCGCGGAGCTCAACGCTGCGCTTTGTCTTGCCAGACCAAATGAAAAGAAAATATTGAAATCTCTATCGAACCCAAAATATATATACATTTCTACTATATACCTTTATAGCATACATTACAATATGTAACATACATTTACATATATCGTACATACATCGACAATACCCACAAATTCCTTGTAATCGCTTCTAAATTATGCTTTGATCATATTAATGAATGAAACTATGCGATTTCTCAATGAATAACGCGTATACCAACAAAATATAGTTTGTTTTCGCTTCTTTTGAACCGGTATGTAAATATTGCATTTTCTTGTATTGACGTTGCGTGACGTATCGGATACCATTTGTTGATTTAAATAAAAAAGTCATGTTACGTTCGTCATTTCATTGGGGAAACGAAGTTGTGGATGCGACTAAAATATTCTCGATTTTCTTCATTTTGGATATCTTTTAAGCATTTCGGCATTTTACAATTCATTACTATTGATGCTTACTCCATTTTTACGGCATTACTTATTGATGTGTTGTTGTTTTTCTCCAATTTAAGTATGCCTAAAACGTGCGTACGAGACGGGGGCATTCTCAGCGTTGCAGCGATTGTGAGTTTGGTTCCGATTTGGGGGACTGAGTTATTTCCTCACTCTAACCACAAGACATAGCGCGGAGTTCCGCCACTTAAAACGCAACGTCTGGAAAATTGGGCGGAAGATACGTATTATTATTATATTATTTAGAAAACGTATAAAAATTTGAACGTAACGGAAATTGAACCCGCGCGTCCTACCCGGTTTCTAGGTATTTTTCTTTCCTAAGTGTGGAATAACACTTTAAAAAAGTTAAAGATACGTATTAATAAAAAAATCACATACAGTCCATACAGCTATACACGGACAGACAAATGTGACAAATACCAAAACTTACATACAGTTCAGAATATACAAAATATAAATAATATATATACATATACATACAAATGTATGTATGTATGTCGTTGTGTAACAAATTACGTGTTACTGAGTGTGTGTGTGTGTGTGTACTGAGATATTATTACATATTGCATATTGTTACGCTCGCTGCCTAGGAATTGTTGTTTGTTTGAGTAATTAACAACTTTGCCATTTCGCTGTTTGTCATATTATTTTAGTAACGGTTATTAATTTCACTGCTCGTAATTTAGTATTGACGATTCTTTTTTTTAGTTTCTCGCTGTATCGTATATAGCAGGGTAGGCAAAGGGAACATGTTATAGGGTAAGCAGAGGGAACGTGATAAGAAGACATTTTGTTCCCCACGCACCAAAATTCGATAATTTTCGAGACATTATGTGGCATGAGGCGGGACTCAACGCTTCTTTTATATCAGACCAAGGAAATGAAAATAATACATTTACTGGAGTATAAGTTATGGTGAACGAGGGATAGTTATTAATTTTGATGATTTTTATTATACTTAATCTTTTCATTTTAGCTCTGGTAACGAGGTAAAGCACGGCATTGAGTAACACCACTCGACAGGCGAAATCGACGAAAAGTGGGTACAGTGTGTCTCGATGATTTAATTCCTCTATCTTGCTATGTAAAGCGTGAAGCTAAAAAATATTTTTTTAAAAACATTAAAATGGAGTGTCTAATTCGAAGAGAAGCAAGCCGAATGACATTAATCAGTATGGGAAGTCAGGCCAAACCTGCTAAATGTTCAAAATTTGCTTAAAATGAGAGGTAATAAATAACAATACGTACAAGAAAAAAATACATTACACATTTTCTCCTTACAAATGAATGGATTATAAACAACAAAAGAACCAAATTACAAAAAAAGCTTTGCGATATCAAAATAAATACACACAATATTTTATTTTTAAAGCGTACACACAAAAACACACACACACATACACAAAAAAAAGAAAAAAAAATGGTGATTGCGAAGTGCCTCTAATAGATTTGGTTGTGAAATGAGAGCGAACGTGTTTAGGTAAGGCTGGCTCTATTATGGCTTTTACGTGTACGGTTGGCAATTTATATCACAATTGGAAACATGGGAAAGGAAAGCCGACTAATGACACACTTTATATATGGGTTTACATATACTAATATGTATTGTTTGTTATATATACTGTTTTAACTTCACGCTGTATCCCGCAAATAGCAGGAAAGGCAAAGTGAACCTAGTGATAAGACACTCTGTTCTGCATTTACCGCCGCTCGAGGTATTGCGTGTTGAATGATGCAACTCAACGCCGCGTTTTGATACCAGAGCGGAGAAATGAAAATATACATTTAAATAAATATTTAATTTTCGCGAATGGGGACCAAACCTACAACTAGTAGCGTTTACAGCCACATATTTGTGCCACGACGGGTTTTTGTATAAAATTACGTGCAATTAAAAACACATATTAATAAATAAGTGGTTAAAATTAAACAAAGTATCAGAATACTTTGTTTAATTTTTTTTAGCTTAGTTTAACTGTTAACTTATTTCATACATATGTAAATAATTATATGATATAAAATAGAGTTTAGAGTCTATTCCTTATTGTCTGTATGTTGTAAACGGGATGTGTGTAAAGTTAAAAAAAGTGCGACACGGACTCGCGCATCAAGGGTTCCGTTTCTTCTGCGTTTTAGTGTTTATTAAAATCAAATTAATTCAGGTTCACGTTGTATCCTGCAAGTAGCAGGGTAGGCAGAGGGAACTTAATGTTAAGACACTCCGTTTCCCGCTTTCCGCCAAATCCTGGAGGCATTGCGTATTAAAAGGCGGAATTCAACGCCGCGCTTAGCCTCCAAAATTCGGCAGAAAGTGGGAAACGGAGTGTCTTAGCACTAGGTTCCCTCTGCCTACCCTGCTGTGTGCGGGATATAGCATGAAGCTAATTTAATTTAATTTTTTTTTAAATAAATATTTCACTTCGTCGAGTGGGGATCGAACCCACAATCAGCCGATTATACAGTCACACTTAGTGCCTCTGCGCCACGACTGGCCTCAGTTGTATTTGTTGTTACTATGAAAATGACTACTGTTTAAGCTATCACAGTTCCTGGGGAACGGCTTGGGATCTCAGGAACATATCAGGAGGATATCAGGTGATAGAGTCAGACCGAACAGACAGACAGGGAATGTTAACAATAGGGTCCCGTTTTACGCTTAGGGCACGGAACCCTAAAAAAGTATCTAACAATAACAATTATCAGTATAATGCAACAGGAATAACGTGAAACGGTAATTGACTATTGTTTCGTTATTTAACCCACTTGTTAAATGGAGCACAAAGATGATGCGCACCTTGTGTATCACATGTGTATATGTTAATTTGTGTTTCGATTTATACTAACTATATATAAATAAATATAAATATATTTATATATATATATATATTTGGATAATGTATGTATGTATTTATCTTCTAACCTGGGCGAGAAAAAATCGATAAGTGAAAATCGAACTCAGGAACGTCGCTTTCTACCGTCAAACGTAAATATAGAAAATAAATATTGGAGAAAATCAAAATTCAGTTTCGCTGTAAATCTATACTTATAAAGTTAAATGTTAAATACGGATTTTCCACATCTTGTAAGCATATTAGTGAAAAGTCACTTCTTTCTCTATTTCCCACTTAAATAACAAAATTGGTAAATTTATATGTACCTAATTATATTAAACATTATATCGACTAAGATTTGAACCCGCACTCATCGAATTATGTCCGACAGACATTATTTATTTAAAATAAAATATTATAACAAAAAATTAAAAAAAAAAATAACAACAGATTATACAAAAAAATCTTAGGCATCATTATTATTACGTGTAAACAGTTATGTAACGACTTCATATATTTACATAGACAGCAGTTAGTGAGGTGCATTTAACTGTACTGTCTAATGGCTGAACAACATCGTATTCTCTCTCATAAAAGCAAATACAAGCCAGTGTTGTTCTTTGTTGAGGTCATTCGTAGCGCAGTGGCATGAGTGTGCGACAGGTGGTAGGTACGATTCCCACTCGAGGAAATTGCGGTTCTGAACTTCGCAACTCACCTCAAGAATTTAGCAGAAAACGAGGGACGGAGAGTCTTAACATTGGTTCCCTGCCTACACAGCTCTATGCGAAATAAAACAAAACAAAAAAATAAAAAATAATAATTATAATTTTGATATTATGAGGCCAGTCATGGCGCAGTGGTACAAAATGTGACTGTTAAACCGACTAGTTGTGGGTTCGATCCCGACTCGAGGAGATGAAATATTTACTTAAATTTATATTTCCATTTCTTCGCTCTGGTGTCGAGGTAAAGCGCGGCGTTGAGTTCTGCCACTCAACACGCAATGCCTCCAAAATTCGGCAGAAAGCGGGGAACGGAGGGTCTTAACCCTCTGCCTACCCTGCTGTGTGCGGGATAAAGCGTGAAGCTAAATAATTTTGATATAATGATCTCTTTATTTTACAATTTCTCACTTATTTACCCAGGTGAAATTAAAAAAACATAAATAAACGTTACGTACGACGATCGAAACCTTTTGAAACTAGTTTTGCTATCTACCACTAAATTACGTCATTTAAGAAATTTCTTAGTGCAATTTTCGAGCCGATCGTTATGCGCTATCGTATCACACGTCAGGTGAATAATTGAATATATTTGTGCGTGTTTGTATTGTTTTAATCACTTATTTTACGCTGTTTCGATTTCTTTTAGTTATATTTTTTAGGTCAGTCTTGGCGCAGGCACATACGTGCGTCTGTAAACGCCACCGGTTGTGGGTTCCATACACATACGAGGAAATTTAATATTTAATGTTTTCATTTCATTGCTCTGATGTCGAGAAAAAGGCGCGGCGTTGAGTTTCGCTATTCAACACGCAATGTATCCAGTGTTTGACGGAAGATGGGGAACGGGGTGTCTTAACTGTAGGTTCTCTCTGCCTTGCTTTGTGCAAGATGCAGCGTGACGCTGACAAAATCTATGAAAAAAACAAGTCCTTATTTCAATTTAAGCTTAAATTAATCACTCTAAAGCAGAATGTTATAAAACAGCTTATACTCCGCACATATTAAAATATTACAGTTACTTTTTGCAATATATCAAATGAACGTATGTTTTTATATGTTAGATACATTTGTAATTCTATAGCGTACAAGCGTGTGCTGTGTGTGTCTTGACACAGATTTATATGAAAAGTATAATGTAATAGAAACGGCAGGACAAATAAGGCACGACGTCAACGCCCTACTCGTAGACGTTCTCTCATTAATTAAGGGCAGACGTAGAGATTTGGTGTGTGGTATAAAGAATAAAAGCTATTAATGTATAAGAAGTTGCTATTTTATTTAACCTCACGCTGTATCTCGCACATAACAGGATAGTCCGTTCCCTTCAAGATTTTTCAGGCATTCCGTGAAGAATGGCGAAACTCAACGCCACGCTTTGCCTCCATTCCGGAGAAGGGATGTGAAGGTATTAAATATTTAATTCTTGAATTCGAATGAGTTCTGCCACTCAAGAGACAGTATCTTGAACTTAGGTGGAAATCGGATAACAAAATGTCTTAATATTAAATTTTGTTTCGCTTAATAGAGCGTGAAACTAAAAAAATGCGAAATCTGACGCCATTGTAATAATATTTTTAAAAGTAAACATTTTTTCGAGTGAGGTAATCTGTTACAATTGAATACATTATTAACATTTAAATACATTATTACATATTTAAAATTCATTTTTTTTATTTTCCACCTTGGCATGACAATTAACAGCGTTTAGTTCCATCAGTCGCGAAATGAGGCAGAAAATTTAAAACAGAGTCTCATAACGCTGTTTGTCTCTGACTTAGTAACGCCCGAAGTCTGAAAAATAAATAAACTTAAATCTAGTCCAGCTATTTCAATTATAATGACTATTTTTACAGAATTTTTTTCGAGATTCACGCTGTATTCCTCATACAGAAGGGTAGACAAAAGGAACCTAGTGTTGAGATTCTCCTTTCCCACTTTCCGCTTTCCTGTCGAGGCATTGCTTCTTGAGTGGCGGAACCCAACTCCGCCCTTTGCCTACATAATTAGTAGCCTAATAAACACTGCATATATAATATTATGTGTAGGCATATAGAGTACATCATATTTTATTTGAAATCCGCTTGTCCCTTTTAATTTGCACCATATAATATATCTTATTCTCAACCGGTCATGTTAACGGTGATATGGCGGGATTGAGTCGACCTATTCTTCTTACTGCTTACACCTGTCACCTGGTCAGCGTTTCCATATATATACATACGCATATATAGTAAATATTAAGATTTATACAGTTAAAATTCTTTTAATTATATTTAATAGTAAAAATCGTAAAGTTGCACAATTTAAATTTAAATTAAACAAACGGGGGTAGCAAAAATATTTTTTTTATTGTAAAATTTTATTTTATAACTTGAATTAGTTGTAAATGAATTGAGTTTCATTTATTTTCTGTATTAAGAATACAGGAATCGAACTTGCGAACTAAAACTAAAGATACTTTAACACCTGGTTATATAACTAAGCCGTTAGTACATATCAATTTTACAGTATCTCAAAGAACTATATAACTAGATATTTCTATATTAAATGTTACCCAAGATAGCAAACGAATTAATTGAGGTATACAGGCTTTAATCACAATTTTATAAATATTGTTAACCGATATTGTGTCATGAATGATTAATTTACGGCTACTTTGAGCGTTAAAGAGATTTATGACATGACAAATGTAATATGTTGTTATTAGCCATTGTTCAATGTTAGTGGTGTTGGTGGTGTTTTTTGGTGAAAAACTATTTTTTATAGGTATTTTATAGAAAAGTATATAAATTTAATTTGTAGTCATACAAAATTGCATATACCAACGACGCTTAATTGGAAAGCGTATAAAAATTTTAAGGTAGCGGGATTTGAAACTGGGTCTCAACGCGCTTGCGTTGCTAACAACATAAATAAGTTGTAACGAACGTCTAAGAATTTCGACGTAGCTTGATTACAACGTATGGCTTAAGCGTTCAGAGCGCTTAGGCGGTTTTCAGGTGGCGCGGGTTCAAATCCAGCTGCGTTAAAATTTTAATTCTTTTTCTAAATAAGTATTTTCCTTTCCTAAGTATGGCACTTAAATGTAAAAAAATGTAAAAAAAAGGTTTACTTAGTTAACCTTAGTGTGTTTCCCGTAGGACCTAGAATTATAAAATTTGGCAAGAAGTGAAAATTTGCAGTACAAATAAAAGAAATGTAAATTTATATTACAGGTAACACTTATAATTGTTGTTCATTTCATACAAAAATGGTTGCGGTTTTTTTATAAAAGTTCACACTACAATGACCGTTCCCGTTCCCGTAATGAGTTCCGTTCCCAAGGGGTGACCAGGGGATAGTCGGCTTGGTCTGAGGTCGGCTTCCGCACTTGTCTTGTTTTTGTTTTATTTTTGACTTAATTTGTATAAGGACTGTCACGTAAACAAAGTTAAACAGTTTTATGCATATACTAACAAGCAAAAAAGCAATATAAAGCCAATTACGATTTTAATTAATTATTTATTAAAATATTCCGTGGCCTCATTACGGATTAATTAAAACAACTGGTCTCAATATATAATTAATATATTGAATGGAACACATTGTACATTAAAATTTTTGTTATATTCATTAAAGTTAAGGGGAATTAAGAAAGAAAATTCAATTGTTATTGTAATTAGGGTTAAAGCTAAAATGTAGTTATCGCCACAATAATATTTGTTTTCATTAAAAAGAATAGAGGCCACTCGTGGCGCAGAGGCACAAAGTATGACTGTAAAACCGACTGGTTGTGGGTTCGATCCCTACTCAAGGGAAAGAATTATTTAATATATATTATATAGCGAGGGGAACACGCAATGCTATCAATTCGCTGGTAAATAGGGAACCGAATGTTATAGCCTTGTTGTGTGCTGTAAAAGCTAAAAAAGTATCATCTTCCAATCAGTGTCATTTATCAACCGTCCATTCCTGACACCTACATACATATTTAATACTAGCGATTGCGATTTTAACCCACAACCCATCGCGTTTACAGTCCCACACTAGTTAGTGCCCCAGCGTTAAATTTATATCTTAAACAGATTTAAACATAATTTATACCAATTAGTCGATGTTGTAACATTGAAAGTTACATAGAAAAGTTGTCAAGCGTAAGTAGTTGCAACAGAATTGGATTAAATTAAATATAGGTACTCGTATTATTTATTGTATAAAATTTACTTATGTTACTCGATGCCAGTCGTGGCGCAGGAGCACAAAGTGGGACTGTAAACGCGCTTGGTTGTAGATTCGATTCCTACTCGTATAAATTAAATATTTATTTAAATTTATATATCCTTTTCCTCGCTCTAGTGTCAAGGTAAAGCGCGGCGTTGAGTTTCGCCACTCAAGAGTTAAACGGAAAATGGGGAACGGAGTGTCTTAACACTAGGTTCCCTCTGCCGACCCTGCTGTGTGCGAGATATAGTGTGAAGCTGATTTTTTTATTTTTTTTTACTTATGTTTACAACCGAGTACCGAACACTGTGTGAACGTCTCAGTCTAGTTGTGACTGTAATTAGATGCTTGCGTCACTCTGTGTCAGATTACGACCGGATGACGTGACTGAAAATCATATTATCTATGTATATATATTTTAGAAATGAATTATTTATTAGTAAATTATTATATGTATTACAACCTATGTTCCTTAATATGTATTTAATTTATGACGTTATTTATAATATCATTTCCTCCCATAATACTAACTTTTGTTTTAAAAAATTGTTTTCTGTCTCTCCTTTGAGAGATACATAAATGCAAAGCTCCGTTTAAGCCTTGCGAACTTGTACCTACAATTACTATATTGTAATATTAAATAAATTTCTTTGTATATTAAATAAAATTTAAATGTATAACGTTTAAAAAATATAGTTTATATAGTCTATACAAAATACTTTAACAAAAAAACGCAAAGTTAAACGTGAGAACAACTTGAATGAATATACGGACTAGTAAAAAAAAAACGTGAGTTTAAAAAAAAGTATATTTTGTATGCCAACAAGCACGTATTGCACGTTACGTTAGTAGGATTTCGTATCTAAGACCATTTTGACATTCGTCGCGCGTCCGAAAAATTATCACATATTTTTATGACGAAGTGGAACTAAAATAATTACGTAAATGAACTGTTGTGTGTGTTTTTGGAGCACTCAGCGGTTACTTAGATCATGGATTCGAATCATACATTGAAATGTATATTATGGAAATTTGTATTCAAAAGAATAAAAAAAAATAATCAGCTTCACGCTGTATTCCGCACATAGCAGGATAGGCAGAAGGAACCTAGTGTCCCATTTCGTTCCTAACTTTCCGTTGAATTCTGGTATTACGTTTTGAGTGGAGGAGGAATGAATGGAAATAGAAATTTAAATAAATATTTCATTTCCTCGAGTGGAGATCGAACCTATAACCAGTCGCGTTCAACCACACTCACACTCTGTGGGCAGGGCCACAAAGTGTGAGTGTGGTTGAACGCCACGACTGGCCTCATTTAAATAAATATCTAAAGTGTTGTGTAAATTCTTGGATGATAGTGCTCGATGAACAAAAAAATCACAACCGTGGCGTCTACGCCATTGTCGTCGACTAGACTTTTTACATAAAATATAAACTAAAGAATACACACATAATTGGACAGTCTCTATTACTGTGTTGAGGTGTTTCGATAGCTGAATAAATTTAGTGACGATTTAATTTTATTATTTTTTTGTTATGTATCTTTTTATGTTGCCTTTCTATTACTGAAATTAAAACACTGGCCTTCCCTTTGTATTGTAAGGTCAAGTAAAAGTCATGTTTTAGATAACAATGGGTAACTGTAAAATTTTGTTTGGATTGTTAATATCCTTAATTTGGTAGTCTCAAACCAATTTAAGTAAACTAACGTCATTAAGTCGTAGGTTGTGATCAAATTAATCTGATTTTATTGCCTTACAATTTTGGAATATATATATATATATATATATATATATATATATATATATATATATATATATTCCAAAATTGTAAGGCAATAAAATCAGATTAATTTGATCACAACCTAAACAATATATATATATATATATATATATATATATATATATATATATATATATATATATATATATATATATATATATGTTTGTAAACGTCTGGCTTTTATAGAATATATTATTTCGATTGTATTTTTTAAAGTACAGTATAACCCGCTTAAGACAATTTCACAGGGGCCCGATCAAAAACTATAATATATTTATATATGTACGTGATGGCTTTAACAAAAATTCTTACTTGATAGTAAGTATTTTAAAGTATATATTTTATAAAGACCATTTAGTTACGTGAACTGAGTTGAAACGATTTAGGATTCCGCCAAAAAGACATTATTAAAAAAGAGGGAAAAGTGAGAAAACAGCGTGAAGCTTTCACGGGCGTGCGTGATTTCATTTTCTTTTAATTAATAATAATTAATTTCTTAATTTCTCTATTGCTTAAATTGCGATGGAGGCACATTTTAAAGCTATATTAACAATAACAGCTATAAAGAAATTGTGACAATATACTGTGTCAGTCACAAGCGTCTTCAAAACGGTTTTAGGTCGCGGTCAGCTTGTAATTTGCTTTTTTTTCCACCACAACCTTGTATTTAATGAGCCTACATTTTGTATACAGAGTTAAACTGACAGTGACAGGTATCGTAATCTCGGTCTGTCTGTAACAATTTTTGAAATATTTATAATATATTATTGAGGTATGCATGTGTTAGTTAAAAATATTTTGTTATCTGTGGTCAAAAATTTTGTAAATAATATTATTAATAGAATCTTCATAGCATTCACTTTTTTTATATTTTTTAGCTTGATATGTTTTTAGCCCGCACATCGCAGGGAAAGCAGAAGCAGGTAAGGAACCCGGGAACTATTGTAAAGACACTTCTATTCCCCAATTTCCTAATTCCTCCTCATGTTGAGTGGCGGAACATAACGCCGCGCTTTTTGTCTCATTAAGAGCGAGAAAAGTGAAAATATTAAACATTTTATTTTCTGCAGTGGGAATTGAACCCACATCCTGTCACACGCGTTGCGTTTAGTCACGCGCTTGTGCCTCTGCGCCACGACTCATATTATTGCTATATTTTCTTTTACAACAGTAGCTTATCAATTTCTAGTAAACAAATGAAAAACGTCCAACTAATTGACGCTATTCATCATCAGCATAAACTAAGCTCACAGCACAAAATATATAGTTCTCAAGACAAAATGTTAAAGGTGGTATTCAATTTTGCAAACATGCTACGTTCTACGAGCAATCGTTTATCTTCGCAAATAACTACAAGTACAGAATTTCGCTTAGAAGTAAATAATGAATTCTTTTTCGTTTTTTTTTCTTCACGCTGTATCCCGCACACAGCTGGGTAGGTAGAGAGAACCTAGTGATAAGACACTCCATTCCGCACTTTGCATTGTGTGTTGAGTAGCAGAACACCAATGCCGCACATTGCCTCGACACCAGAGCGAAGAATGGAAATATAAATTTAAGTAGATATTGCATCTCCTCGAGTGGGGATCGAACCTACAACCAGTCGGTTTTACAGTCACACTTTGTGCCGCTGCGCCACGACTGGCCTCTGAATTCATACTTTATTTTCATATTTTTAAAGTGTTTTTTTACACCATTTATTTTCTCTGATCTTTATTTCTTATTCTTAATAAGTAATATTTTCTCATCTTGTGCTGGAAGTAAGTGAAATTTGAAATGCATATAAAATTTCAATTGCGTAACCGACGTACCTAATATGGAGTTGTAATATATGAATGTAATGTATTTATCATAAATAATAATGTATTATAATATAGTGTTATAAATTTCCTTACAATTTGATAATATGATATTTACAGCTACTTAATTTAAATTAAAATGGTTAAGTTAATTTGATTGCAGTAAAAAAAATATATACGAACACTGTAATCTTTATCACTAATATCAAAGTAGAGAACCAAAATGAAGTATCATTCTGGGAGGCCGTTGTGGTGCTAGGTCACAAAGGTACACGTCACGGTCACAAACGGTTGTGGATTCGATTTCCTTTTGGGGGAGTGAAAAATTTAATATTTTCATTTCCTCGCTTTAGTAATGAGGCAATGCGCGACATTGACGTTCCCCTCTCAATATGGGGACTGGAAGTGTCTTAATGTGGACGAAATGTCCTATCACTAGGTTATTTTGTTCCAAAAAAGTTATGTAATTAATTTGTAATAGCTTACAAAACATGTTTTTTTTTTACTTATATTCAAATAAGTTACTAAAATCACATTTTACCATCTGTATTCACGAATTTTGAGTTTAAATAAAACAACAAAGCCATATATATCTAGGTCATACCATAACCATAAACGTATATAATCGTATGACGCAATTTGCAAAGCCAAGATTGTGAGCTTCTCGTATAAGGAACTTAAGTACTAATGTAATGGAAATCTGGAAAAGTGACGGCATCGCGTAGGATTTAGCGATAAAAACGAGATTTTACGCTGCACTTAATATAGGACATGGTGCTTTCGACTTTGTATGTTTTGTATGGATTGAGTTATATTTATTTATATTTTGCAATGTAATGAGGTAAAAAATTACGAATGGACCAAATATTGTGAATACGATTGTTGTTCGATTTATATATTAATTATTATGGCCAGTCGCGGCGCAGTGGCACGAGGTGTGACTGTAAAACCGACTGGTTGTGGGTTCGATATTTCCATTTTTTCGCTCTGGTGTCGAGGTTAAGGGCGGCGTTGAGTTCTGCCACTCAACACGCAATGCCTCCAGAATTCGGCAGAAAGTGGGGAACGGAGTGTCTTAATACTAGGTTCCCTATGCCTACCCTGCTGTGTGCGGGATACAGCGTGAAGCTGATTTATTTGATTTTATTTATTATGTTTATAAATTTCTTCGCTCTGGTGTGGAGGCAAAAAGCGGCGTTGTATACGCACTGTAAACGCAATGTCTTCGGAATTCGGCGGAAAGTAGGGAACGGAGTGTGTTAACACTAGATTTCTTCTACCTACCATGCTGTGTGCGGGACACAGCGTGAAGCTGAAAAAAAATACATACAAATATATAATACTCAATAGTATACATATTTTTCAATATTGTAATAGTACAATAAAAAAATTAGGCTACTATATATTATTATAGAATATACTTATACATATTTTTAATTTTGTCACATTTCATTACAATATATAAAATACACAAAGCGCATACCTCCATATAAACTATACCACTTATCAAGACGTCCAACCCACCAGCATGTCGGCCGTATCTTAAAAATCTAGACGACAGATCGTAAATACGAATTTATTGGTGTTTTATAAGTCTTGTCGAATTAATTAGTTGTCATTGCAAAACCCAATGAGCGAGGTCCGTGACCGACATATGTATGTGGGACAAAAACTGCATCTATCAATACGTCAATTTAATCCAATTTAAAATTTATAATTTCTTCTTCGTGTTTTTTAGATACAACGTGATATAGTAGTAAAGTAGTCGCTGGAACCCTCGAAACGCCATAAGTGAAGAATTACATCGAATTTTATAATGAATTCATGTAGAAGTTATAATTGAAAAAGGTATAGAATCATATTTTTATTTGATTTATTAAATAGTTTGTTTATAAATATTTTTATCATTTTAAAAGTATTATTCCACACTTAAGAAAGAAAAATACTTATTAAGAAAACGCAAAAAAAAAAAAAAAAAACGTAGCGGGATTTAAACCTGCGCCTCTCTGGAAATCGTTCAAGCGCTCTGACCAACTAGTTAACAATAATAAACTCCGTAATTTTTATAGTTTTTCTTAATAAGTGCAGTTTGTTTTAAAACCTGACGCTTTTGAACTCTTTACAGAAGACTCTTGTCTTCTTCAGAAGACTATAGACTATTATCAAAAGGCACAGAGATTTATACAAAATATTTTGATGTTTGTACGATTACCTGTTTTAAAAATATAACATTGAACCAAAGTCCTTCAACAAAGAGATCCGGATTAAAGTCACGCAGCGTCAAAAAACATTTTTTCCTTATTTACATCATCATATCTTATTTATAAATTGTTTGTATGATATAAAAAAATATGGATATATTTACATTTTGCAATTTAGCCTAGAACTCGTAATGTTAGAAATGGGAGATAAATAAAGAGTGCTTTTATTTACCTTAAAAGAGGATTTTTATCCCTTATCTTTATCCTCTCTCCGATATCCCTATCGTTTTATTCTCTCTCAGAGAGAGAAAGACTCTGGGAGTCTCAAAGCGCGACGTTAAGTTCCGCAACTATATATCTCAAAAATTGTTAGAAAGTGGAGAGCTTATCTAAGCAATAGGTTCCCACTTACTACCCACTTAGTTGTTTAAGTGTTTCTAACGTTAGCAAAAGGTACATCCTTTTATACGAAAATGCATGTACCCAAATATTTTCTATTTGGCACTAAAAATCTTAAAATACAGATGATAATCGATGAATTTCCATGTGTTTTGAATGTAAGATATATAATATAATAAAATAAAGAACTAAACTAAATTAACTTGGAGTTCCACATGACCTAACCATAATCTCACAAAAGGAGAGAGGAAAACAGTTCCGGGCCGTACCAACAAGCCGTAACAAGTTAAATTCGATCTCGTTGACATACTTATCTACTATAATTGTATATTTGTGTCTACTAATATTGTTATTTATTTATATAAAACTGAATAGTTTGAACGCACTAATGAAATCGTAAACACGACAAAAATATTCTCATGTGTTCATATAAAATTTAAAAGTAATTTTTTTTGAGCCTAATATTAAGACACTCCCGCTCTCCACTTTTTGCCGAATTCTATAAAAAATTAAGATGTAATATATTAATTAAAGCGAAAAAAAAGACTAAAAATATATAGCAACTAACGTTTTATTAGACAACAACAACGCTATTACCAAAAATATATTGGTAAGGCTTGCATTTTTCATGACGTTTCTTAAAAAGTATAAGGTGAGTGTGTATTAGGTGTAGCTACTTGCTTTTTCTTATAATAAAATACCTATATTACTATAGATAAATACGTGATGATATTCAGAGACCGTCCTGGCATCAGCACAGCGTCTGATTGTAAAACGCGACGGTTGTGGGTTTGATTCCCGCTTGAGAAAATTTGGAAAAAAGCGTGCACTCGTTTTTTACAACTGAACAGTTAGTAATATAAAAAAGTAAAGTTATAAAATAAGAATATAAACTACAATAAACATTAAACTTTGACCCAATCTCGTAAAGTAATAAAAAGATTAAATTTTCATTCCACCGAATGGAAATCGAACTCACAGCTAGTGTTTGCATTAAAATATTTGTCCAACTGTGCCACAACATCGATCGTTATTAAAATATCATTTTCTTGAACCGTTATATTATAGTTGAATTACAAATTATACGTAGAAACATAATATAATTTTAGTAGGTAAGTAGGCATGTCATATGAAATCGAAAGTGACTCAGGTCAGTGTACTTATACTGTACTATATAACTACAATATATAATAGCGGCTGTCGTGACACGTAGGCAAAAAAGGATGTGACTGTAGACGCGACGGTTGTAGGTTTGATTCCATTTCGAGGGAACGAATTATTGTTAATAATTCATTCACTAAATTTTATTTCTTCGTTCTGGTACCAGAGCAAAGCGCGGCGTTGAGTTATCTTTAGTTAGTTGAGTTATCACTTATCACGAAATGAGAGGAAAATTTGGTGGTGGTAAACGGAGTGTCTTAACAGTATGTTCCCTCTGCCTACTGAAGCTATTAAAGGCAAGATACTAGCGACTTAGTATCGCTTCGCCCACGATACGCCTTTAAAGAATTAACGTGAACTCATTTAAACCAGGTCGAATAAACGTAAGCTGCACGTTTTTAGAAGATTAAATAAAACTTTCTTAACGACTCATGTTCATTGTGATATTTTATATCGATATATTGTATGGTTGAGTGGCGAAACTGCTTTCTCTTCTTCTTAGAGTTGGAATCGAACCCAAAACCCTTATCTTTAAGGACAGATAATGGAGGCTGCGCCATTATGGCTACAGAAGTATATTTTCATATTATATATAAGATATATAATTTTTTAGACCTAAAAACCATATAAAAAGAGATAAAGATTTCCGACTCTATACATTCAAAACTCATATATTCTTGGATGTTATAATAACTTTTATAAACTTTTATACAAGGCCCGTATATTACCTCGTCGCCTTATGTGGGTTATTATGTGAAGGGAAAAACTATGCTATTGTTTTCTTGTAGGATTTCGAAATACTAACCGATTTTGTATTATTAATATTTATTATAACGTAGTCCATATTTGTCATTGAGTTCTATTATATTTTCGATATGTTTTGTATTTAGAGGCCAGTCATGGCGCAGGGGCGCGAGCGTGTGGCTGTAAACTGGTTGTGGGTTCGATTTCCAATCGAGGATTTTTTTGTTTATATTCAAAATAATAGTTTCATAGCTCTTGATGTCTCGAATATATTTTTTTATTTCTAAACCTTTTTTGATCTTAACTTTTATATATTTCAAAATATTTATCTATAATTTAAAAACAAAAACATAACCATCGTTACAGTACGATTTATTTACATCACCATATAAAATATAATTTTAAACATAAGATTATCTTTAACTGTATAATATAGTACTATGTACACATAAAGGTAAACTATTAAACATTTATAAATATGCAGTCTCTCGGTGCACTGTGGGAACAGTAGGAAGCCGTGTCAATGACACCGGCACCGGCTGTGCAAGCATAACACGATAATGGTGGCTCTAAAAAATGTATGTATGTATGTATGTATGTATGTACGTCTGAAACGTGGTCTATTGTAAAAGTTGATTATTCGAACTATATAACGATTCGTCGAATACGCTAAGGTATTCTGTTAATACGAGACGTTTATTATTATATATTTTTATGGTACAGTAAGCTTTGTTGGAGTCACTGTTTTTTCTAGTAAATATCAGGTTATGCTGTAAAAATCTAGTGTCCAAATTCAACGCGTATTGATTGGCGAAAGTCGACACCGTAAATTATTTGGTTTGGAAACGAATAAAAAAATATTTTCTTTTCTAAGCGTGAAATAATACTTTAAAATGTTTGTGCTTTATTACATCAATATATAACAGAGCACGGTAATACAAAAATAAATTTCCTCGGCTGGGTATAGAACCCACAACCGTTGCGTTTGCAGTCAGAGACTGTTCTATTGCGATATGATAGTATGTATTTAAATTTGTATAAGTTAGTTCCGCCACTCAACACGCAATGCTTTCAGAATTTGGCAGAAAGTGGGGAACGGAATGTTTTAATACTAGGTTCCCTCCCTCCCTGCTCTGAGCGGGATACAGGGTAAATCTGATTGATAATTTAAACAGACTAAAATCGACCTATCAAGTCATACAATCCAAAGCCCAAAAATCCAAATCCACGACCGTTACATTTGTATGTGACGTTTTTAAACTTGATAATAACCAGTCACGAGATCGAGAGGTAAACAATAATTTGCACAAAGGAACATAAAAAAATGTGAGAACGAAAGGAAACTCGCAGCAGGCCGTGCTTGCTGAAGCACGACACTACCGTTGTAACCGTTCCGTTCCGCCCTTAGGCTAAAGGTCATATTATTATTATATTAATAATACTTTATTACTTTGAAAAATGTTATTATTAAAATGATTCTTAACGTGTTGGAAGATATTAAACCTATTTTCTTATTGTGAAATTGATTGAGATTGCTTATTTGTAGGAAATGAACATTGACAATTCCCTAATTTTATCTTAACATATTGTCTTTCTACTACATATTGACGTATTTTTCTAATTTTTGTTTGAACCTATTCAGAGTACCTATTCAAAACGCAATACCAACTCGGCGGAAAGTGGACAACGGAGTGTCTTAACACTAGGATTCCTCTGCCTAGCCTGCTGCGTGCGTGACACAGCGTGAAGCTGATTTATTTCACTTTATTTTTATAACATGCCTATTAACTAACATTATTTAATACTAATGAAAGTTCAACAAAAATAACATTTAAAATATATACCTTTGTTTGTAGATACTTTAAAATCTCCTTAACTACACAGTCTATTTAATTTTCTTATTGTAGTTTATGTGTCCATACATTTTTGTGGATTTATTACAAACTTAAGCTATTATTTTGTTACAGAGCAATGTCTCGTTGGAAGGGCAAAGTGAGGTAGCCGGCAGATGGCAGCAGTTAGCGCGGCGATGTTTCGGCCCGGGGGCGCGCTAGACCCCCCACTTTACGGTCAAAGGGTACGTAGTTTAAATGTTTAACGATAGATGGCGTTGATATTTAAAATATACTTTAATATTTTACAGTTTTCGTAGTCTTTTTGTATTTCAAAATCATTTTAAAACTTTTGAATGTCATTGGACTATTAATATACTATATATTTTAAATAGTCAATATTGTTTTGTAATTTAATTTTCTTCATAATTGGCTGTATATGTCAAGATCTTGTGCACTTGCTTTGATCTTGTTTCAAAGATGATGTTATTTGCAAAGTCGGTTTTATGTCAATTTCTTTAATAAAATTTCTTTTTGATCGAATGTTAATTTGTTGTGTGGTGTTGCGTTTTCTCCGTGTTTTATACACATTTAAAAAAATAAATTATATGGGATATAATACTTTTTATCTGAAAGAGAAATGATTATATAAATTTGATTTTCGCATCATATTTTGTTTTTATATATAATCAAGAAACGCAACTTATTCAAATTAAAGCTCGTGAGAACTTCCAAGTAAAAGTTAATTACTTAAATATGATGTAATTATCTCATCTTATTATTCGTAATTAAATGAGTTTTGGTTGATTCTACGCAAGTAGGTATATTATATTTATATTTGTGGTAATAGTATGGCATGTATGAAAGTTTCTGTGTTTGAAATCGTAAATTTACTTATTCATTCAAAAACTGTAAATTAAATTAAGTTAAAACCTATTTATTTGAAGTAGTTTATCTTATTTTGGCGTAGATAAAGGGAGCGTCTGACTGTACAGCTCGAATTATAAAGTAGTTTTTATCATTTGTCTGCTTTAGTAAGACATTATGCGTTAAGTTCTCCTAACGCTATTGGAGAAATGAGTTTCGGAAGTAAACGCCCTGCCTGCCCAGCTCAATGAATGATAAAACGATATCAACCATATCCGCTATCAATTTATGTAAATTTAAAAATTCTCCTCCTGGAAGACATTTTTTATTCAATACAATAACACAAAATTATATACAATATATTTTATTTGATTTAATTTATCTTTTCGCACAATTTACTTAACATAATCTGTTTATGGAATTTATGCAGACACAAATAGTCATGGCGGATGTTTGACAGAACTGACAGAACGGGCATGCATTGATTGTGTATTGACAGGAATGTAAATACAGATTCACGTTTGTAATCTGCGATAATTCGTATTAAACGATATATTTATATTAATAGTGAATAATATTATTACGATACTTTCAAAACAAATGGCTTAAAAAATATATTTTATTATCTTACGTCTTTAGCATAATATGAAAAATATATGTATCTATGTAATAAAAATATTGTAGTGATTTTTTAGCTATATGCTAGAAAAACATTTATCTATATTTAAATAGTCAGTAATATTTAAACTAGTTTTCCATCTAAGTATTGGTTGATACACATAAAGATATACAATTTTTTTCACGTTTAGTTTCACGTTGTATCAGTTAGCGGAGGGAAAGTAGTAACACTACTTAGTGATGAGTGATTTAAGACTGCGTGTTGAATGGCAAGTCTCAACGCCGCGCTTGTCTTGTTACCAGAGTGAGGATAGAAAAAAAATCGTTCTCCCGAGTAGGAATCAACGTTCAAACCCTCACTTGTCACTTTAACAGTCAGTCACTGTGTCACTGCTCCAAGACCGACGGCCTCATAACATTTCTGTTTTACTATCATAATTTTAGTGAAAATACTACTATAAACTTTATTTTATTTTTTATTAATCATAATTTTAATGAAATCACTACCATAATTTTAGTGAAAATACGTATAAGCGTTTACCTACTAAATAAAAAACAAATCTATCATTAATTCTACATTATCGATATAAAATAATAACTTGCGAGTAGAAATCTTGGATGAAAGCAACTTCGAAATTAGATCTTAATTGCTCATTCAGATGACATTGAAAGGCCCATGGCGTAATCGCGAAGATCACGAGTAAAAGTTGGTGACGCCGTGGGAACCTTTGTGTTTTAGGAAAGTCGTTGTGTAAGAAAAGTTATTTTCTTGTGCAATATAATGTACTATTGCGGTGTTATTTGTAATGGTTTTTTTTTCGTATCGCTTATGTAGCAGAGTGGGCAGAGAGAGACTAGTGTTAAGACACTTCGCTTCCGACTTTTTTTCTGATTTCTAGAGGAATTATGTGTTAACGCTTTGCCTCTTTACCAGAGCGAGGGAATGAAAATATTAAATATTTTATTCGATATTGATTTGAACCACGCAGTAAAAAGTATAATAATGATAAATCGTGATTAATATTTACCTATTAACCTTACCTGAGGCCAGTCGTGGCGCAGTGGTACATAGTGTGACTGTAAAACCGACTGGTTGTGGGTTCGATCCCCACTCGAGGAGATGAAATATTTACTTAAATTTATATTTTCATTTCTTCGCTCTGGTGTCGAGGCAAAGCGCGGCGTTGAGTTCTGCCAATCAACACGCAATGCCTCCAAAAATTCGGCAGAAAGTGGGGAACGGAGTGTCTTAACACTAGGTTCCCTCTGCCTACCCTGCTGTGTGCGGGATATAGCGTGAAGCTAATTTTTTTAATTTTTTTAATTTATTTACCTATTACTTAAATTGGTAAAAGTATTTTTGCGCTTATCAGTTGTAATTTTTATGTTTTTTTTCGGTTGAGGGTATGGACCTATGACATACTTGCAATAAAGGACTGACGGACGGATTTTACACATAAATTTTATCGAAATGTTGCGTTTTAAGTAGCGGAAACGAACGCTTTATTTTGCATTTAAATTTAAATATTTATATATATTCCAACGCAATGATAGCCAGATAAGATCTCTACTCAAGCTTAAAATACCTTAAATTAATATATTAAAATATAAACTTGTTAAAGTATTATTAAATTAACCAACTTTACATCTCTCGGGACAGCGTTGCGAATTAAAATTCTATCCACCCGTAAAAGTTATAATCTGTAATTATTACAAATACGCACGACCGCTTTCGGTTAATCAACAAATTTGTTACGAAGTTTAGAAGTTAGAAAGATTTTGTTAAGAAATATTTTTTTATTGTTATCTTGTTAGTGTCTATGTTAAGTGACCGTGAACTAAATAAATGAAAATAAATAAATTTTTTTTTTATTGATTTGTAAATATGTTTTTTTTATTTTTAAATTAAAAAGTCGGAAAAGCGCGAGTCGGATTCGCCCACCAAGGGTTCCATACAAAAATTGGAAGTCTTGAGGATTTTCTGAAAACCAAGCTTAGCTTAGGTAGAGCCATTTCATCTGATATTTCTCTCGAATTTTTGCCTTTTAAGGTTAATAATTTTTAGGATTTAACCACAAATGTATAGTTTTCAGATTTTTTCTGAACGAGTACTATCTGTAGATGCTAGCTGCCAAATTTAATTCGAGCCCAACCGGAAGTACTCTTTTAATTTTGATTCCCTTTATAGTGTCGAAATATGCGTTTTTTGCGATATAAACGGCCATATCTTTTTTTTAAGTAAATGTATAAATAATGAAGAAAAACAAACAGATAGACGGACGAACAACAAAGTGATCTTAGAAGGGTTCTATTTTTCCCTTAAAGGTACGGAACCCTAAAAATGAAAAGAAATATGTATAACATATTTTTGAATATTTTCATTTAAAAATATATGTTATCTTATTTCCTCGCTGCGTGTTCCAAAATTTTACTTTCTGAAATCTCGAGAATTCCTCTCTTGTTGCTATTTCTATAATATTACAACCTTCTACGCCGTGTAATTTCGGCTGTTTGTCTATCTCCTTAATGAAAAGGTTTACTTATTATATAAACAAAAAATGTAACAATAAATCAAAACGGAACACTGTATAATATATTATGTATAAATGAGTTAATTGTAACGGCCACGTTTTAAATGTGACACGTGAATGTCATGTGAAATTTAATTATGTGAAAAGGCACGTACATTGATCGATTGTAATAAATTATAATTGATCGAGTTTAACTTTAATGGGAAGTATTATTATGCATATGCTTAATTTCATTTTCTTTAAATGTTTATTTATTACAAGAATGATCGAATAGAGTGATTTACTTTTTAGTGACTAAATAAGTTCACCGAGAGTTAATATATTTTATGAAAGAGTAAGTGGAGATCGTAGTGGGACACCAGGAAACCGTCAAGTGCCCAATGGTCATGTAAATGGCCCTAAAATATTTGTGACATACAGGATCTATTGATGTCGATAAGATGATCATATTATATTTCATCATGATCGAAGACACAACAACCGCGGCGGCTCTTGGCCTATTCCAGAATATTTTTCCACATTGCTCTTTTTTATCCTTCTCTTTACCATTAACTACGCCTACAGTTCTCAGTTCCTCATTGACTCGTCCATCCATCTGACTTTTGATCTCTCCATATTTCATCTACCATCAGGTTTACTTTTTAGCAAGGATTTCGGTTTTATTATGATTTTTCTTAATTAATTCTCTTATGTTAACTTGAATAGCCAAAATATTATATTTAATTAAAAAAATAATAATTGTCTTTTAAGGCAAAAATATATTTTTATGCCAACATAGATGGGTAGATGCATATGTATTTTAAACAATAACCGAAGTTTCATGTTCCCATTTGCAATATTATATTCTTGGAGATCTGGATCCCCCCAACACTTAGTTGTCTGCCTAAGTGCCTACCTTCCTATATACGGCGGATACGTGAAGCCATAAACGAATTAAAGTTATTACGCCGTACTGCAGTTTTGATTTAAAACTGTAACCTTTAATGTAAAAATCGATAAGTTCCATAGGCGTCTATAATTGGGACACGTCCAATGTTCCGCATGTCTTTTTACTGTAGCTTATTAGCCTAACCTAGATCTGAGGTTCCGTTTCCGCTCATTTTTTACATAGCATCTTTTTGACGTATGGAGCCAGACTATAGATGACATCGCTGAAGTGTCACAGTCCATTCCAGAAATTTTAACCTACATAAGCCTGAGGTTTCTTAGAATAATATTATACCTTCATTATTCAAATTAGTCATTGTTAATAAAAAAAAATAACTAAGGTAACCTCATAATGTTATTCTTAAATTTTTTTATTAAAAACTTGCAAATGAGTGCGTTGAAAATATCGCTATAGAGTGAACGGTTTTCTAGAGTACAGCATGCATAATAAATTACGTTTTTGCTTTCAAAACATAAAATATCTTTCATTAAAATCAAAATTAGAGGCCAGTCGTGGCGCACAGCACAACCGTGGACCTGTAAACGCGACAAGGTTTTGAGTGACTTGAGGCAATGAAATATTTATTATTTTCACTGTTTCTCATCTGCCAATTAAAGTAGAAGAAGCTAAAAAAAGCAAAATCAAAATATAAAAAAAAAAACTTAGCACTGAGATTAATACACATACCCGATTGTGTTGTGCTTAAAGAATATGCTTATTACTTCTAATGGAATAATTTAATGGACTTTACTTAAATTTACTCGTATTAATAAAAATACTTTGATGTAAAATACAAATAAATAAATAAATCAATCCCACACAATAAAAGATAAATATCGACCTTCCTTTCAAAAACTATAGTTGTCCGTGCTCTGGAATGCATCGCGAATAATTTTGACATCACGAGTGACTTACGGCTAATAAGGCCATATAACACACGATTGTTGGTCTCGTAATCGATTTTTAGAACACTATAGTATTTCTATTCGATTGTTGAAATTATTTGAAGGTGAATATTATTTATCTATAGATCAAAAAGGTGTAATGATGTCAGAAAGCAAATTTTTTTATGGATCGTTTCTGGATTATGAAATAATTGTAGTACTAAATAGTGAAAAGTAATGAGTCCAGTGTGACTGTAAAACCGACTGGTTGTGGGTTCGATCCCCGCTCGAGAATAAATGAAAATATAACTGAAAATAAATATAACAATATTTGCAACATTTGATGAAATCAAAGACCACAAAACAAACTAAGAGGGTAATGTAAATATGATATATACATAAACGTATTTAAAATATTCAATATAGAATTTATTTATATAAATAAACAAAATAATTTATTCTCTGTTCGCAATACCTAGAAAGCATATTTGGTACTACATAGTGTTATCGCCAACCCACATTCGATTAGCTCAAGCAAAGCCAAATAACTAGGCCGACAGGTGTCACACTCGTATACATTACAAACCTTTGTTGTTGTGGACGTGAATTATGTTATGCAACCATGGATATTTGAAAACTGTTGTATTTAATGTTGTTTTTATTACGAAGCAGATTTGTATGTGAGCGTAAAGTTAAAACGTATCGATTCTGACTTAGGGAACTGAAAAATGTAATATCCTCGCTCTGGTAACGAGGCAAAGCTCAGCGTTGAGTTCCGCCACTCAACACGCAATGGCTCTAGAATTTATATTAGAAGGGGGGAATGGTAGTGTCTCAAAATTCAACACCGCTCTTTGTCTCGTTACCAGAGCGAGGAAATGAAAAGATTTTATTTCCCGATGGTCAATCGAACTCCCAACCGTTAACTGCCTACAGTCAAGTCTTAAAACCTTTCAATATTTTTGCATTTAGTTTGTATATAACATCCATTAACTTAAGTTATTTCAGTAAGGTCATAGAGAATTTCTTAAATATTTGACATACACTTTCGTTGAGGAATGTGACTGTATAATAATACTTGATATATTCATGAAAGGTGATCCTTGACGGCTTACGTGGAATATTTTGGCAAATTTTAGTCATGAATAATTTGCTAAATTATGCATTTTGTTTTACTTTTTAACCGATTTCTGTAAAAGGAGGGCATTGTCAGCTCGACAATATGTTTTTTATGTTTGTTATCTCAGAACTTGACTGGGTGCGCCTATTTTGATGATTCTGTTTTGTTTGTTTTTTGTTGCTTGTTTCTGTTTTTGAAAGCTGGTGGTCTATTTCCATGTGGTCTTATATTAATTTAGCCCATTTTTGTAGTACGCGACAAATCGACAAATAACTCAATATCACGCCGTAAATCTACAATTTACTGGTTCTTTTTTACATTATTTATTTAGATTTCCTATTTTTTTCATCGTTACTCAAATAATAAGGCTTTCAGCATTAAATCTACCTTATAAAAATCACTTCTACATATAAATAGCAATAACACTATTTAGTAGGATAATAATGATCTAAAGAAAGATATGTTTTAGTATTTGTGTTTCTAAATATAAATTTCCGTTCACGTTAAACGTTTTCGCTTAAAGAAAAAACCGGTTTTGAACCGTTATCCCATTCAATTTGCAACAATGAACGCGCTGGTCCAAACAAAAGACATAATTGTTATGTAAAATTGTAAGGGGTACTTTACACTGATTTACAGACGGACACTTAATTAGTTTATTGTTTTAATTGTAGATTTTGTTTTTCTTGATTTAATTCTAATTTTAAAAGGATTTGTTTGAATTAGTCATTATATAAGAAAAAGAAAAGGAAAGAGAAAGAAGGTAGATTAAATTTGAAAAATAAAAACTACAAAATGATTACATTTAAATATCAATTGAAGCGGCATAACGTATATATAATATATACGTTATATAACGTATATATAATATATACGTAATATATATGTATAATTTATTAAATAAGGACATTAGAAGCACTTTTGATGATTTTCAAGCTATACAAAAATGTCAGTAGCGTCAGTCCTATAGAAAGCTACCAACGGTATGAAGGCGGCGAATCTTATACTTTTGAGTAAAACAATTTAAAACCAGGTCGGATGGAAACTGAAGAACAAAAAAAACCACAAAGAGTACACTCGGTTCCCTCCTACTAAATCGTGATATATATATTTTTTATTATTTTAATTTACTGACGGTTATAGCAATATTAAATTGCCTAAGAAATTGTACATAAGATATAAGATAGTGTAACTTGAGGTGAAATCTTTCAAAGGTTTAAATAAAAAAACTTTTATCACGCGAAGACTACATGAATTATATTTTTTTTTGTAATTAGCGTTCTTTAAAAGAGAGTTCTTTATAATGCGTCAAGATTTCGAGAATAAAAATCCTAATTTTCAAAATAATAATATTTTTTTATTATTAATGTTCTGTTTGCTTAAACAAACTGTAGTGTTTGGTTCTCCTATTAAAATTAATATTTTTATATCTTTAAAAAATATTAAATCTTTGCGTACTACTATAATAAAAATAATATGGTAATTTCGTATGTAAACGCGCCTTACTCAATGCAAACATGAAAGGTGCGTCGAGACAGGTGCTAGTTGCGCCCACGACGCTTTCCAATATTATCAATTCATCTATTGTTCTGACAATTACCGGCTCTTATTAGATTTAATAAATCAGCTTCACGCTGTATCCCACAAACAGCAGGGTATGTAGAGGGTACCTAGTGTTAACATTCCGTTCCCCATTTTTCGTCGATTTTTTTATAAGAATGCGTGTTGAGCAGCCGAACTCCACGCCGCGTCGGGCTGTTGTCTTGGTGCCAGTGCGAAGAAATGAAAATATTATCAGCTTCACGCTGTATCCCGCACACAGCAGGTAGTAGTAGTAGTAGTAGGAAGAGGGAACCTAATATTTGTTTAGATTCGTCCCCCACTTTCCGCCGAATTTTGAAGGCATTGCGTGTGGAGTGGCGGAACTCACCGCCGCTCTTTGTCTCGACATCAGAGCAAAGTCATAGAAATATAAATTTAAATGCCCCCTGCACCTCGACGGCTCTAAATACGGGCGGCCTAGATTTAATACGTATTTTATTAAATAAAATTTATATGTTTTCAGATTTTATTAAGGCAATTCAAAGTTTACAACCAAGTTATATTGTGAGATTATTAGTGGCTATAATAATACTTGGAAGTTGTTTCTAATTGTAATGAAAGTGGAGCTGTAGTTATTGGTATGAAGTCTGATCTTAATTGTATTAGTTTACTATATTAGATAAATATGCAGAGTACAGTATATTCCCTTTATTATTTACCTTTGACCTTTTGTAATATTATTTAATTCTTTTTATATAAATCACTGATATAAATTTTTATGGTTCTTGTTTTGATATTGATATAAATACAATTTTACTCTTTCGAGTAGTTAATTGACGCTTAAGCGAGTTCTCTTCATTGAATCCTTTAAGAACTGGATTACTTGTAATGTATGTAATTCTTGGAAAAAAATCTTAAGCAGTGAGCAATGTGGGCCAGTAAAACGGGATGCCCTGAACAGGTTCATATTTTTTTCACATCCTACACATAAATGTAAGTTACGACTATTTTTGAATCAAATACTTCTTTTACAAATACTGAGGCCAGTTGTGGCGCTAGGCGAAATGAAATATCTATTTAAATTTATATTTTCATTTCTTCGCTCTGGTGTCGAGGCAAAGTGCGGCGTCGAGTTGCGCCACTCAATACGCATTGCCAGAATTCGGCGGAAAATGGGGAACGGAGTGTTTTAACACTAGATTCCCTCTGCACTGCTGTGTGTGGGGTAGAGCGAGAAGCCGACTTTTTTAAATATTTCTTAATGTATGTATTTTATAGGATAATATTGTAATTTTTTTTTTATTTTGTGAAAATTCATAAAAGACGGTCATTTTTTTCCTTATTGCTTTTGATATGTACCCTTACATAATCATCAATCAATCCTTTTATTTGTTTTTATTACCTATATTAGACTAGTTAGATGCTTAATAGTTAAGCCCAATTTTGTATCCTCCAAAATATTTCATGCCCTTGAGTGGGAAACGAACCATAACCTGTCTCGCATACAGACGCACGCCTGTGCCCATGCACCACGGCCTCTATTATTTTATTACTTTTCCACAAAATGGAATGTGATTATAGTATTTTGTTTCGCTAAATATCATATAGAATTGCTATATTTTGCTATATTTTTATTCTCAGCTCCAATCTACACGAAATGACAGTTAAACACATGTCAAATTATTTACTCACAAATTGAGTTTTAAACAAAGTATAAAAGTTTGAATAAAAAAAAAATACTATTCCAAACTGTTTCAATCCACATCTCTTACTCTTTGTAACTACATTAAAAAAGTTATTTAAAACGTCTCCAACAGTAGTTCTTTAAAAATTAAACGTAAATGTCAGAAGTTCCCAACAAAGCGGCGTTTTAAATGTTACTGCATTTTTTATTCTCAATAGAATTGCTTGGGGGATGGAAAAAGCAAATGGTATGGAAACTGCATTCGTGGGGTCAATTGTGCAGATTTGTTGCACGTGGTAAGGGTATGTTAACATCCCTTCTAAGTTACAGCCACAGAGGGTGAACTCGTGTAGAAATAGTTCCATTTACTAATTTATATATTAATAATAAAAGTAAAATTAAAATTAAAGAGGCCAGTCGTGGCGCACAAGGGTGTGATTGAAATGCGATAGTTGTAGGTTCGATCCCCACTTGAGGAAGTGAATTATTATTTCTTAATATTTTCATTTGTTAGCTCTGGCATCAAGGCAAAAGCCCGGCGTCAATTTCTGCTCAATACGCAATGCCTCGAAAAATTCAGCGGAAAGTGGTTTTTTACTTTGAGGAGGAGGACGAGGAGTTGGTTTGGGTATCGTTTTTTGCATACATAGTATTAGTAAATATTCTTGCTTGTTTTATGATTTTTTGAAAATATTTTGCTTTTCCTTTTAAGAGAAGGTACAGTAAATGCAGTTTGATATTAACTTCGTTGTATTTTTGGTAAATTTTTATTTCTGTATTGACTACATATTTTGAGATATTTAAACTTATAGTTGACAATTAAAAATAAACTTACACAATAAAAATAAAACATAAATTATTATTTTTATCCAGAAAGGTAATTTTCTATAGTAAAAAAAAATATACCTTTTCTAGTCTACTCTAAGGATACATTGCCTTTATCTCCGCTAGCCGTTAACCGCTTGTTCACGTGGAACACAGAAACTGGTACAATATTCACGTGTTGCAATCTGGAAAATCGTAGGAAATTGGCTGTAGAATGACTTTTGTTCTCTACTTCATTTAAATACTAAATTCTAATTTCTATTTTATTATTATAAAACCTACTGTAAGATATACGGTTCCTTACTTTTCACCCATTGATAAAGATACTTCTTGGAGACCAGAGAGGGTAAACAAAAATTATTTTTTAATATAATGACAATCATCGCAGTTTATAAACAGACGCCCCACCATGACCGTCTCTTCACTGTTAAACTGCATAACTGTTTTAAATGGAGAAATTAAAGAAAAATATATAGTAAAGTAAAAAATTAAAAGTAATAGCAGCACCAAAAACTATCAGCTTTTTTAAGCCAGTTTATTTTTATTTGAAAAGAAACTACTTCATTACAGCTTTCCGGAGTACTTGAGCTTATGTAAAATGTACAAAGTATTTAAAGTTTTAGATCGCATTTAGAGTGTCCTGTTGAATGCAGTCCAAGTTAAAATTCCAGTTTCCTCTTAACGTTTCATAGGAAACTTTCCACCTATTAAGTGCAAATTGGATAAGTGCTAAGAAAATGGGGTCCGAGATTCGAATACAATTATACGATTCTTGGGATATTGAAATTTTTATGTTTAATACAATTGTTTTTAATTTCTATTATGGCTGCTTGCTTGTATTGGAATGAGCGTTTTTCTGATGGCGTTTTGTGTTTTATAGTTAATACTATTTTGTGTAAATTTGTGTTTTTATACGTTCTGAAATACAAATATATATTATTCATGTAATATAAATGCGTAAATAAAGTTTAGTCTCGTCCCGTTTAGTTTAATGGGTTGGCATCAGAATGTAAACGCAACTGTTTTAGATTCAATCCCCACACGCTAGAATGACTAAATAGTGAATTTAAATTTCTCTGCCCTGGTAAAGCGGGATCACGCTACGAAACACGCAGTCTTGAAAATTTTGTGGAAAAGTGAGAAATATGAATTCTCAACACTAAGATTTTCTACAGACAGAAATGAACTGTTGTTTTTTTACAAAGTGTTTAATATTATTTTATACAAGGCAAAAGCAACATTTTACACAACATAGTATATTCTAAGTTGGTCAAGGCTGATCGGGTATTTATTAACAAAAACTACGACGACAACAGGTCAAAATGTCATGATTTGAAGGCCAATACGGTATTACTTTTAATTTTTTGCTCATTTTTCCTGATGACAAATTTCTTAATTATTATTTTTATTTTTGTGTAATTATTATGTTGCAGAACTTCACATATACCTTATATCTAGTGTTACCTTCAGAATTTTATATTGATTGAGGCCAGTCGGGGCACGAAGTGTGACTGTAAAACCTACTGGTTGTGGGTTCGATCCCCACTCGAGGAGATGAAATATTTACTTAAATTTATATTTATTTCCATTTCTTCGCTCTGGTGTCGAGGCTAAGCGCGGCGTTGAGTTCTGCCACTCAACACGCAATGCCTCCAGAATTCGGCAGAAAGTGGGGAATGGAGTGTCTTAACACTAGATTCCCTCTGCCTACCCTGCTGTGTGCGGGATACAGCGTGAAACTGAATTTTATTAAATTTATAATATTTTTTTTTGTGTATTAATTAATCGTTTTTATAACTTAGTTATTATACTGGCGCCATCTGACCGTGTCTAACACTGTAGACAGTAATTATGGATTGCACCTTAGGCATGTCTATATTCAAGTAATTCTAATAATTATAAAGCGGACATTCACATTGGTATATTGTGGCGTTGAGTTTCGCCACTAAATACGCAATGATACGAAAAAAGGGGATGGAAATAGGCTGTTAAATAAATATGAAATGGAAGGCACAGTCTCTTCACAAATTATAATTACTGTTTTTCAAGGTTGTCGTGGCGTGGCGACTGAAAACGTGATAGTCACGAGTTCAATTTTCATCCGGTGACGTTAACCCTTTCCATATTATCCGCCTCTGCCTACCGTTCTATATTTGAGATACAACGTTAATCTATCTTTTTCTCTCTCGAAAACACTCAGAATCGAACTCACGACTACCTACCAACCATAAACAGAACAAAACCACTTGAAATTACATAAAAAAATTGCTAAAACACCATGTTAATAGGTACATACTCCTATGTACGTAGTCGTAAAGAACTACAAACGTTCTCGCGCTTTTAGCCTCGGAAGCATCCCACATTTTATGTGGTGCTATAAATTTCACTTCCAGATTGCTGGGTGAATTTTTGTTCCATGGTACGGCCAGGGGTGCGTCTTATTTCCTTTTATTGCCACATACATAGGTATCTATTAGATGTTTTATAGGTATAAATGGTTCTTTGTTAATTACTATGGGAATCTCTTTTGTTTTATGTTTCCATTGATGACTTTTCTATTTTATTTGTAAGGAATATAAGTTTAATTAGGTGAGTTAGGAGCGTGTGTGATGGTATCGGTGTGTGTTGTAGCTGTTCTGTGGCTGGTACTCTTTAAATGGAGAAGACAGTCGTGGCGCATGGGTAGGGGTAAATTCCTCCAGATTTCGGTGGAAAATGGGGAACGGAAGGTCTCTTAAAGAGAACGGGGGCTAGATTCCCATGTTCCCTCTGTCTACCCTGCTATATGTGGGATACGGCGTAAATCTAAAAAATATTATCAAAAACGAGTTAGTATTAAATCTTAAATAAGTTGCTAAAAACATATATACTTCTCTTTTTATAATATTGACAGATTTTAAGGACAGATCTAGAATATAAATTGTACTAATTTGAATAATAACCAATTATGGTAGCATAATAGTTATAATTTGAGTAATTAAATAAAATCGAATCAAATCAGCTCCACGCTGTATCCCGCACACAGCAGGCAGAGGGAACCTAGTGTTAAGACACTCCATTCACTACATTCTGCCAAATTCTGGAGGCATTGCGTGTTGATAGCAGAACTCAACGCCGCGCTTAGCCTCGGCACCAGAGCGAAGAAATGGAAATATAAATTTAAGTAGATATTTCATCTCCTCGAGTGGGGATCGAACCCATAACCAGCCGTTTATACAGTCACACTTTGTGCCGCTGTTCCACGCCAGGCCTCTTTGATTTGAGTAATTAGGTCACGTTAAATAAGCTGAAGCGTGTTAGGAAAGGAAAAATGCGAAAAACGGCGATATCAGTAAGTGGTGTCTGCCTTCTCCGTTTTGGGCCGAGTGGCATTGAGTTTCCCCACTTAACACGCAATGTCTAATGTTACAGTGCGTGGAGAACGGAGTGTCTTAACAATAGGTTATCTTAAATGAAACAATTAATGAATATAATATATTTTTTTAATTTAGTAATATTTTTGTGTGTAAGATTTTTGTCAAAAAAAAACGTGACGGAAATATAAGTTAAGCGATTTATGGCAACATTATTCTAATTTTATGGAACCGCCCGCGTAAAACTAATGAAGAGACATATTTGAAATTCAAATTCGTTTGAGAGATTTAAATCAGGCTAAAATAAGTGTTTCTTATATAATATTACATAGCAGCGATTACTCTCACGTTGTCCTTTGACGTGCCTGGATATTGTAGTTTAAAAAATTTAATATATTTTTTGTGGTTGTTGATTTTACTTTTGCTTTTTGTAAGAGCAGTAAACAAATTACATTCTTAGATTAAAAACACATATTTCTGCCTTTTCCCACATATCAATATAGACAGAGAGCATTGTTACATAGTGTGAAGACACTCCGATTTCCACTTTATGTAAAATTTTTGAGTGGTGGAACTTTACCCATTGAGCTCAGTCAAATAGACAGTTAAAATTTAACAGTAGGTATACCTCTTAAAGAGTAAGTTATATCATGTATAAACATCGTAGTAGATATATTTTGTTAGATATCGCCAGCTAATATTATGAGCCGTCAGCATCTAATAGCTTTGTACGTTTGTGTGTACATGTCGTGGACGGTGATTGCAGTGCGGTTGCCCTTATAGGTCAATTCTCGTAATTTCTATCGCCGCTTACAACGTTTATTGCTATTAGAAACTAAATATGAGGTAATAGAGCCCGTCGTGGTGCAGGGGCACAACCGCGTGACTGTAACGCGGCGGGTGTGGGTTTGATCCCACTCGAGGGAAAAAATGATTATTTTTTTATTTTTTTCATCTCTCGCTCTAGCACTAAGCCAATATTGAAGACTAAATATACTTTTCCAAGTATATAAACTGTAATTAATTATAAAATACTGAAATTCATCCAGAAACCCTACAAATTTATCAATCGGTACATCAGAATGGTTTTACTACGCCGTAGTTTGGTTGTTGCAAAAATCTAACTAAAAAATAAATATATTTATACAAGATTTGTAGGTTTTTATTTCATGTTCTGTATATTGATAATATTACCCAAAGAAGTCAATATAGATTTGGTGAAGTCTTAAGTCGGAACAGGAAGAAAAGAAATTGTGCTTAATATAGCATCAAGGTCAACGTTCATACATATATGATATTCAACTGATTCTTTATTAAAAATTAAAAATAAATTAAAATCCATATAAGTATAAAATATCGAAATTGCAACAAAAATGAAAACATTTGAAAATATTAAATGCTTTTGTTTTATTTGCGAACAGTACTTGAAATATAACAATCGTTTTCACAACTGACGTTTTTTGTTCGAGTGATAGACATATCGCATAGAACAATGGAATGAATATAAAACCACCTCAGTTGCATAAGCCGCAAAAAAGTGGTATTTTTGTATGAAAGAAATAATTTTGTTTGGATGGATAATTGTGTGTGGACCAAGTGATTGCAAGAGATATCTCCAGCGTGATGTTCACGTGGTCCAATTGAGATCATGCATCTTTGGGTAGGCATCGGTGGTAGCTTTCTACAGGACTGACACTACTGACATTTGTATGTAATTTGACGATCCAAAACTTCCTGTAATATTATTCGTCATTTATTCTGGAATTAAGAATATTTAGATTTTGATTTTGAAAGAGCTGTGTATTGAGTCCTTTGTAACGTGTCTATATATTTTAAAAGTGAAAAATGTCTTGTGTAGATTAAAGTCATATTTTTCATGCAATATTTATGAATTCTCAAATAAAGGCCAAAGTAAGGCATTGAGTTCAGCCACCCAACACGCAATGCCTCAAATAATTGGCGGAAAGGCGGTAACGGAGTGTCTAAACACTAGGTTCCATCTGCCTACCCTGATATATGAATTCCCCCTTGTATCCTTTACAGCGTGAGGCTAAAAAATATATATATTTGAAACATCATTATTTTATTACATGTAGTTATAATATTTTATTACGTTTAAAAATCTCATATTAAATCGGTGAATTGCACTTTAACCTATTTTAAACCCATACACGAGAGACAGGTAAGCAATCGTATTGTAAAATTTTAATATTTCGTAGCACGTACTTACCCGGCTTTCAGTCTTAATTAAATATACTGGGCCAATATGTGATATTAATTAAAGGCATCTATAAACCAATATATTGACGTTTCACTATTACTATTTGTTGGTGAAATTTAATGCATTGGTCAGATCGTGAATAATAATTTAAAATAATATGGGAAAACGGTTAAAATTGTGGTTTAGGTTAGAACTGAAATTAGTTTTTGTGTAATAGTTAGTGATGTGTTTATGTATGTATTTTGCAATTTGTTATAGGTAAATATTACTCTGTTAGAGGTGTTTTTTAATTTTTCTCTTTGCGTCAATTTTAAAAATATGAATGACAACACTTTTTCATATTAGTTGATTACTATCAGTGTATACAATTATATAAGCAAAAAAATATTATTTATTTGCTTATATAATCGTATGTATTTGAGTATTATATATTTTTTATGAAATTTGACGTTTCGAATACTTTGCTATAGTCTTTGGTTACACGTAGACTATATCTAATATCTATCTATCTTATATTTTCTTTTTATCGCACAATCTCTTTCCTATCTTCTCCATACAACGTGACATTAGCGAAGTGATTAGTACTCAACTGGCACGCCCAAAACGACGTTAACTAAGAACTGCACGCGTATACAACTAGTACCAGTGCAACCAAAAAAAAAAGTTTTATTTGGTTAAAGATAATTAAATTAAAATGTCTAAAAATCGAAATAATAAAAAGTCATCGATATTAAAGTTATGCGTGGTGTAACGCAGTCGAATTTATTTGCCCAAAAGCTGCCTGACGCCGTGTGATAAAACGCAAATGGAACAATACAACATGATTTGTCGTACACAAGTGTTATTGTAGATACACAATTCTAAATTTAACTTAGTGATCATAAATTATAAAGATTTTACGTATTAATATATCGTAGGTAGCGGGTTCGATGTAGAACCCGATCATTTTTCAAAAGAAATATTAAATATTGGCTTTTTATTGTTCGTTATATTTATAAGATATAGAATAAGCTAGATTAAACATCTACGATTACTTTATTTTAATATCACATTACCAACGAGTCAAAAACTAACCACTAGGTATCAAATATGAAAGATAAAAACCTATATCTATTTTACAAATACAAAGTTTGTTTGTAGAATGCAATATATTTTTTTATGTTGGATAACCTCTTTATCGAGCTACTTATATTAACGGCTTCGATGTAACCCATTGAACCTACGGATTTACCTCGGACTTTCAAAATTTATGACATATTATATCTGTTATAGTAACATGTACGTGAGCCCAGTCGTGGCACAAAGTGTGCTTGTAAACGCTACTGGTTGAGAGTTTGATTCCCACTCGAGGAAATGAAACATTTATTTAAACTTATATTTCCACCAAGGCAAAACGCTCGGCGTAACTTTTAGCCACTCAACACGCAATACCTTGAAAAATTCGATGGAAAGTGAGGAACGGAATGGCTTAACACTAGGTTCCCTCTGCCTACCTATATAGAGCAGCTATATAGAATACAGCGTGAATCTGATATGTATTATAGTAGGACTTACATTTATACATGACTCTTACTTACTCTTCATATTTGAAAACATAGGTGAAGCCGAAAGTAAAAGCTAGTGGAAATCCTAAAAGCGTGTCCCAAATTCGTACAAATCATTTCAACTGAACACCAAGAAACAAAACAAGAGATAGTTAGTTACCCATCGTGCTGTGTTCGCTCTATAAATTTTTACACGTACATTAGGCTGTGAATTTGTGGCCTGAGATACTGCAAACGTTTAAATAGCATGCATTTACCCGACACTACCCAAATGACTATTGCATTTGCTCAGACATTACCTTAATCGAATCGTTTCGTCAGTGTCTGAGTTCTCCTCGGAATATATATTAAAGGATGTAATTGTACTGTTGTTTTTAATTAAGATGGTTTCTTGATATTTAAGAATTTTTTGGAATTTGAATTTGGGACAGTTGTATACAGGTTCAGGAAGGGGCAAAGTTGAAATAGGGGAACGTAAGCATTATTAATGTGATTTCATCCTATACACCGTAAGTAGCTAGTGATAAAAAGAACTTAGTAAAGACATTATGTTCTCTGCTTTCCGTCCTAATTTAAGATATTTCGTGTTGAGTGGCGGAGATTCACCGCGCGTATTGTCGCGCCAGAATTGCGAAATAAAAATATTTCTTTTCAAAGTGGACTTATAAAGAACCGGCTTACACTATCAGCCCTACTTATAGTAAATAGAATAAATCAGCTTCACGCTGTATCCCGCACACAGCAGGGTAGGCAACATAGTGTTAAGACATTCCGTCCCCGTACTTTCTACTTTCTGCCGTATTCTGGAGGCACTGCGTGTTGGGTGGCAGAACTCAATGCCGCGCTTAACCTCGACACCAGAGCGAAGAAAATGAAAATATAAATTTAAATTTGCCTACTTATAGTGACTTCTTATATTAAATAATTTCCATACCAACGTCCACCAGCTAATCCTTAAACCCAACAAACTCTCGCTATATTCAAAATTTCCAATTTTTTTTTATATAATACAAATATCTAAGGCCAAAAGTAAAGTGTTCAATCACATTCCAAACGTCCTACAAAGTCACCAATACAATAACGTAGAGATCTATTTCTGCACTCCGGCCATTTTTAACATCCTTTGTCGCAAGGCCCTGAGATAATGTCCTAGTAAGACACCCTTGTAATATATACCAAGTCCTATCTAGGAATATATCAGAGTCCAGCGTGATCGGCGACGCGTAATTTGTTTGAGTTTGACCTCATTTCTTTTCTTTTGTTTGAGCTTGTCTAGTTCAAACTTTTAAATTTGTTTACAGGTCTAAAATTTCTACAATTGTCGTTTAATAGTAATAACAATAAGATTTCTTTCAGACTTTTGGTCCATATTTTGTAATATTAAAAACAATTATTAGTACATGTTTGCTTTACCTAGGTTATTAATTGTTTTTTTTTTGTTTCTAATAAACAATTTGTACCCATGAGGCCAGTCGTGGCGCAGGGGCATAAAGTGTGAGTGCAAATCCGACTGATTGTAGGTTCGATCCCTACTCCAGAAGATGTAATATTTATTTAAAATTTATATTTTCATTTCTTCTTCTTCTGCCATTTAACATACAATACCTCCAGAATCCGGCAGAGAGTAGGGAACGTAGTGCCTTAACACTAAGTTCCCTCTGTCCTGCTGTTTGCGAGATACAGCGTTAGGCTGAGTAAGTGAGTAAGTATGAACATCCAGTGCGTCTTAAAGGGCTTTTGCTGTGCGTTAATTTTGCGCTTTATGAAATTTAGATACGAAGCGATTACAAATTTTATGTAAACCTCGCTTTAGCTTGGTGACGTGGGTTTTGCCATTTATTATTCCATTTATATTGAATATTCCTACAATAAAATAGAGAACGGTATCGATGGTGATGTATCATCTATTTTCTCTTCAAAATGCTGACTGCATTTGACTGCAAATTAACAAATACTTTTACCTTAAATTAGTCAATTCACCAACATGAAAAAAATCTACTATTAAGATCCAGTAGTTTTGCCTGTGTGATGTCTGTCGGTCATTCGGAAAGAGAGGAAGATGACTACAATAAAGAAAGAAGACTAGCGAGCCAAAAGCGGCTTCTTTCGCTTAAATTTGTTGTTCTATTGTAGCCAATTTATACAAAACCTTTACATAAATTGTAACCTATGTGCTATTCTGATGTATGAGCTATAGTACTGAAAAGTTTCCCCTAAATCCGTTCAGTAATTTTTCCATGAAATTGGGACAAACATCCATCCTCATACATTTTCTCGTCTTTATTAAGCGAATTAATTTTCTAAATCACCGTGTAAACGTAAAATACTTAAACCGGAAGAAGAGAGCTATCTGGTAAATCAATATAAATGCTGTCTTCAAGTACTAAGTAAGCGTAAAATCTGTTTTGCACTGAGAGCAGATAGGTTCTAATCTTTGTTCAAGATACGATAGTGTTAAATTAGTAAGTCGATCACGTACTAGATAAACGAAGCTGTATCGCCGGATAAGATGCCAATGAAAAATTAATCTCGATTTCGACGTAAGCTAAATTTTTAAATTTATTTTGTACTGTACTATAAATTGATGTTTTATTTTCTTTTATGAGAGTTTTATATATTTAAACATGATTTTTCAAATTACAAGCGTAGTTAAAACTTTAAAAAATATAAAATATTTCCAAAAATACACGTATTTGTATTTATTACATCAAACAATTGAGCTATTTACAATTTTTTTGTAAATTAAGCATAAACTAAATAATAGTACAATATACAAACGCAACAAAAAAAATCTATTAATTAAAATAATAAAATAAAAAACACTACTTTCACAGTTACAAATAAAAGTTTCCAACTTGGCGTGAATCGGGAACATCAAAGAACTTCTTATTTCTTCTAATAGCTCTGTTCTGTAAACAATGCTTTGAATTGCCTTACGCTATAAAACCAGTTGAACTGGCCCTTGGTGTAATAAATTCGCCCTAGAAAGTGGAACATTCAGTACTCTTTGTACTTTGCTTCAAGGAAAGTATTTAAATATTTTTATTGTTAAATCGTTATTTCATATAAAATATATTATATTTACTTTATATAATACTAGCAATCCGCCTGCGGCGTCGTTTAATGGAACATTCGTGGTGCAGGGGCACAAAGTGTGACTGTAAAATCGATTGGTTGTGGGTTCGATCCTCACTGGACACTATTTCAATTTATATTTCCATTTCTTCGCGCTCGAAACAAAGCGCGGTGTTCCGCCACTCAATACGGAATGCCTCCAAAAATCGGCGGAAAGTGGGGAACGGAGTGTTTTAACACTAGGTTACAGCGTGAAGCTGATTTTATTTATTATTTAATAACTCTGTATTGCGTTCTTTTTCTTTGTACTTTTTGTAACTTTTCACTTGCCAACATTTAATATTTATTTTTATTATACTAAACACTATTATTAAAACTTTCACTTTTAAAACAATGGTCAAATAGAATAAAAAACAAACAAAAATATACATAATTTGACACATATTTTCGTTAAATTTATATAATAATATAGTTTTTTGTGAACTGTGAAATATTATTTTAATAAGTTTTGGAAATGTAATACTTACATTTCCAAAACCTATTCACTTTTATTCGGGTTATATCACTTATTGAAATAATTAGATTTTTTTGGTTTTTTAAAAATGTTCTTTTAAAAGATGAATCCGAAACGACGTTAAACTATTACTACACAACATTTACAAACAATCTATCAGATGAGCACAGAGATACAGACAAACAAAGGTTCAGACGCGTGGTTTTTTAACTTGTGTTATATTGTTATTATTGTTAAATTCAAATTCAAAATTTTAATCTTTTAAAGTAAAAGTATCTGAATGTTTTGTTAAAATATCTAAAGTAATCTAAAGATAAAACATCATTCAATATTTATACATTGAACCCCATTCGGGGTTTAATGATTAAATTACAACGTGACCATGTAGAAAAGGGCTTGCACGCAAATTATACGCTGTAAAGAAATCAAATCGAGCTTTCAAATTGGCCAAAGTATTATTGATTTCTGTTTTGGTAACAAAAAGGAGGTAACTCAAAATTTTCTTTTACTCTTTTATAACAAGTACAGAGTCCATCCAAACAGTAGAGTTGGCAGATGTATCCTAGTGTCAAGTCACTCTGTTCTCCAATTTTTTTGATCAAGATATTATGTGTTTAGTGGCAAAATTCATGTCTCACTGTGAAAGTTGTGATTTAATTTAAAAAATAGAGTTGTAGTACGGTTTCATTACTTAAAACTTAGGTACTAAATAACGAGATTCGCCAATATATTCATAACTTCTAGTAAATCGTTAATATTTTCTCTTTCATTTGATTTATTTTATGTCATATCCGTTAAGTAATCAAACTACCGTGTAAAAAAAAATTAAGTTGAAAAATATATTTTTCTAATATTTCAACGTATTCCACTTTGTATTGGGCGTGGGTATTGTAATCAGGACAAAGAGTGGTCCCGACGGTATCGACAATTGTATTCGGATAATCCTTACCTGTTCACCTTAAATTTTATATTAGGTTTACACACCTTTCATTTTGCACTGGTTTAATGTTTACGCAAGATTGGATTTAACAAATTATTAAAGAGAATGTACAAATAATGTATATTAAAAATTAGATTTTAATAAGGTCAGTTGATTGACGATTGAGGCCAGTCGTGGCGCAGGGGCAAAAAGTGTGAGTATAAAATCGACTGGTTGCGGGTTCGATCTTCACTCGAGGAGATGAAATATTTACTTAAATTTATATTTCCATTTCTTCGCTCTGGTGTCTAGCCAAAGCGCGGCGTTGAGTTTTGCCACTCAACACGCAATGCCTCCAGAATTCGGCAGAAAGTGGTGAAAGCAGTGTCTTAGCACTAGGTTCCCTCTGCCTACCCTGCAATGTGCGGGATACAGCATGAAGCTGATATATAAGATTATATTAAGTAATTAAAAAATATAAAAGTAATATAAATGACAAATAATGATGTAAATCTGAGTTCAATTCTAGAACCAAACTACAAAAAAACACCCGTGGTTTAGTTTTAAACAATTAAATTGGATATTGACGTATCTAGACTATTTTCGTTTTGTGACACGCGTCTTAATAGAGACACCTACAGATGTACATGTACACATCTGTTATAATAAATCTTAAATATTTCATACACTCGAGTGGAACTCAAACCCACAACCATCGAATTTTTACAGTCACACGCCTATGCCCCTGTACTACGACAGCCTCAAACACCGTTGTCCCTACACCAAAGAAATAAAAATATTACACACTCGTTATAAGATTCCAACTTACAACCTTCACCTTCCACAAAGCCGATCGCCACTGAGCCATAACAGCAAAATTTCGATATGTTCCCATTTAATATAACACTAATTTCTATAAAGCTTACTTCGCGTTCATTACGCCACGGCTGCAGTTCATTGAGTAGGTCTCAAAGCAATCCACTTCAATTATTAGCCAGTTGAATGTGCGCATTCATCCTTTTAAAATAACTGTTCGTGGATGTTTTAGTAGAAAATAAGTTAGATGTATGTAGAGGTAGCATAACGATAAGAGGCCAGTCGTGGCGCAGGGGCAGTGGGTTCGTTTTCCACTCGAGGAAGTGCAATATTTATTTAAATTTATATTTACATTTCTTCGTTCTGTTGTGGAGGCGACACGGGGCGTTGAGATCCGTCATTCAACAATTAAGTGGAAAGTAGAGTACGGAGTGTATTAACACTAAGTACCCTCAGCTGTAAGCGGAATACAGCGTGAAGTTGATCAATTTATTTTATTTTTTGTTATTTTAATTAAAAAAAATTAAGTGTACGTACTAAATTTCCCCCCTGTTGTTATAGTACAGTGTTGAACTCCGCACCGACTGTCTCAACTGTAGCATCTTCCGTTTTCTATTGTTATATGCGGGCTGAAAAAAAAACACTTTTTAAATATAGTATCGGTTTATGCCATCTTTAAAATACTATTTTTATTCGGTTATATAATATTAATTAAAACGTTCGTAAGATACCAACAAATTGGTATGCAATATTAAACGAAAATATCATATATAGTCGTCGGTTGAACAATAAATGGAAAATGTACTACTGTGAGAGTACGAGAGTTAAAATGAAAAAAAAAATATCTATATGCATTCTTTTGCTGATTTATTGCTTGTTTCCGCTTTGTCTCATTTCACTTCAATGTATAGAATAATAATCTTGGTATTTATATTTAAATGTCTTTCATTTTCTCGATTGGAGATGCCGTCGTGCCGCAATGGGGAGACGGTGTTTGGCTGTGAATGTGACGGTTGTAAGTTCAATTCGCATTTGGGGACAAAACAAATTTCTACGCCCTAATGAGGAGTCCAAGCGTGGTCTTGAGTTTCAAACGAAAGTGTATCTTTACACTAGAATCTTTTGTTTGTCTTAACACTGTTATCCCATCCAGTAGAGTCTATCCTGACTAAAAAATACCCGATCTGTTAAATAAGCATTACTGTTTTTATAATAAATATTCAGCAATATTAAGCTAAGGTAATTTAATTTGAAATATTTAATATTTTTTTTCTTATAACATTTTTTTACTTGTTTCAGGTAATAAGCAGTTGAAGTTATTTTCATATATACCATCACCACAAGAATCGTAAATATGTATATTTTAATGAACATATTTTCAAATTTATTGATATTTCCTCCAGAAATTAAAAATCAGGTTCATGCAGTACGTGTAGGATACAGCAGGGTGGGCAAAGGAAACCTAGTATTAAGACAATGCGTTCACCATTTTCCGCCGAATTTCGGAGGCAATGCGTGCTTAGTGGCCGAACTCAACGCCATGCTTTGTACAAGTTTGAAAAAATATTTGTCTACTATAATAAACTAAAATATTTCTAAATATTTCTACCTATAACTTCTACTATATAGGTTCCCTCGGCCTAATCTGCTGTGTGCGGGATACAGCGTGAACTTGATTTAATTTTATTTTACTATATTAACAAAAACAATGTATGTATTTTTCGATTCTCGATTGTGTATTTTTTATATACCTTTCGATTGATAATAAAAATGTATGAGTACATAACGAAATAAAACGGATTCAGCGGGCTTACACTCTAAGCCGACGATATGCTAATAGTTTCGTTTTAGATTAACGCATACATATAACGGGATTGTTACCTGATGAAAATAAATAATTGTGACGATTGGAAATTGAACACGTAACCGTCGCGTTCAAGACTCGACGCTGTGCCACGGCATCACCACATGGGAATATCGTTAGATGAAACTGTTAAAGATTTACTAAGATTATTTCACCAAAAAAAAAAGTCGTTCCATCACTTTGTATGTCCTTGTGTTTATTAAAAATGCATATTGGATATGCAATGTTCTATGTGAATCTAAGTGCCCGTCCACGTGTACGTATAGACAGACTACGTTACCATAGCTCATGTATGCACGAAAGTCATATTTTATTTAAGTTTTAAAAGCTTTGAAAATTTCAAACTGCGTTAACATTCACGTTGTTTTATTTATTCGTGTTTCCATATCGAAGAGACTTCGAACGAGGTTATAAAATATGTTTATATACACGGTCTTTTATAACGTCACTTTATATACCATAAATATCTAAATATTCGAAGGAGTTGATATAAAATACACCCTGTATATACGTATAAGTACCGATTTTATGATAAAACTGGTGTATACAGCACTCGTATCTGGCGTACAGTTTCAAAATTGTGTCGTACAAATAAAAAAATCCACTCAAAAGTTACGACTTTCGCGAACGTAAAAATAGATTTTACACATCGGAAGGGCCTACGAGATTTATATGGTAGCATAAAAATTCGATCAATAATTTTTTTTAACGGTTACCGGATCGTTGGATCGTACTTCGAAATAAATATAGCTTAAATGATGTCGTGACTTCTTCAAATCACTTTCTGTTGTGGGAGGTCAAAGGAGGATTTAGACCTGGAAGAGGGTGTATGGATCAGATCTTTCCACTCCGCATGATCACGGAAAAATTCTTGGCCGTTATCTAAAAAGTTTTCTGTGCTTTTGTGGACTTGGAAAAGGCATTTGACAGAGTTATGAGAACTAAATTATGGGAGATACTACCGCGGTACAATGAGAGCGGACACTGTAGACTGTGAAGTCTGTTTACAGAGGCCAAAGATGTATGTAGAGACCTTCTTCGTCTCTTTGCACTACCCCGCTAGGGATACAGCGTGAAGCTAAGTTAATTTAAGTATTTAATAAATATAACATATGTAATTGTAATGAAGTCAGTCGTGGCGCATAGGCACGAAGTATCACTGTAAAACCGACTGGTTGTGGGTTCGATCCCCACTGGAGGAGATGAAATATTTACTTAATTATTATATTTCCATTTCTTCGCTCTGGTGTCGAGGTTAAGCGCGGCGTTGAGTTCTGTCACTCAACACGCAGTGCCTCTAGAATTCTGCAGAAAGTGGGGAACGGATTGTTTTGACACTAGGTTCCTTCTCTCGTCTCGTCTTCTTCGTGCAACAAAAATAATCCTAGTCTATCAATTTTTTTCGTTTGCCATTTATTTTACATACACACAAACGCCTACGTGTACAAATTGACTGATCGAAGGTTGTGTATAGATTGATTGGATACTCCTTTAAGTTAAGAAAGCAGACCTGAATACGAATATCGTTCGCGGAAATTGCGTTGATTATATTGTAATATAGCAAAACGTATAATGGAAAACAGCGTATTTGTGGAATTGGTTTGATGTTTACATTACGATGGGGTGAAGTGTAGGTTCAAATTTTGAATGGCTTTTTATGTGTAAAATATACAAAGTATAACATACTATATCTTATTTCCATATTTAAGTTTAGAAGAAGAAAAAACAATATAGGCCAATATGAGGCCAGTCGTGGCGCAGTGGTATAAAGTGTGACTGTAAAACCGACTGGTTGTGGGTTCGATCCCCACTCGAGGAGATGAAATATTTACTTAAATTTATATTTTCATTTCTTCGCTCTGGTGCCGAGGCTAAGCGCGGCGTTGAGTTCTGCCACTCAACACGCCATGCCTCAAAAATTCGGCAGAAAGTGGGGAAAGAAGTGTCTTTACACTAGGTACCCTCTGCCTACTCTGCTGTGTGCGGGATATAGCGCGAAGCTAATTTAATTTAATTTTATTTTTTAAAAAACAATATATTATGAAAATTGGGCCTATTTTTCCCGGTTTCACTAACGTTAATTGAGATCGACAAAAACATATATAACTTATGTTTGTATGTAAAATAGCACAAAAAAAGAGACAGAAGCATGGTCGATGAAAGTTGAACGTACATATAGTGAAAACCTTATAGTTCCAATATCAGAAAATCGAACGAAAAGTTAAACGAAACACGAAAGTTTCCCGTCACGTATTTGATATTCCATTCCAGTCTGTATCAGTGTAGGGGTGCATTGTATTGGGGATGTTCGGATGTAGCGCGGGTCTACTACGTAACTACTCAACGTTTATTGTTTACTGTTTTTTGTAATGGAAATTTGAAACGTCAAATTTATTTCATTTTTTTATTATAATTACTTTTTTTTTAAATATTATTTTAAGTCACTTTGTATTCCATTACAAGAAACATCTAGAAACAATATAAACATGAATATATACAATATTTTGTATTATAATTTTTTTTGTATTTTCATTTCCTCGCTCTAGTAACGAGGAAAGCGCCGCCATTGAGTGAGTGAGTGAGATTGAGAGTGAGTTCCGCCACTCAACGTGCGATGCCTCAAGAAGTCTGGTAAAGGAAGTGTCTTATTCGGAAACGACATCGATGTCTTTCTAGGTTCCCAGGTAGGCTCACTCTGCCCAACATGCTATTTTAAAGTTATTCTTATTATGTGCAGAATACAGCCATAAGCAAAAAAAATAATAATAACCTTATGGTTATATCATGCAATTTAATTTAAACTATTTTCCCATTCAGTCATATTCTCCACACGGTTCATTAAATATTATATGTGAAATCCTAAATCGCACAAAGCATTTCATTCAAAAAGCATAGATTGTCGGTATTTGTTAAGCCTATTCAAATGAAAGAGAGCACAAACTGAATATTACACAACCAACTACACGTATTGTGTGTATATTTTTTATTTTTATATAGGTCTAAATATACGTGTATATTATAAGTAAAAAAATAGTAAACGCGATCGAGTGGGTTCGATCCCCACTCGAGAAAATTATTTCATATCACCGCTCTGGTAACAAGACAAATCGCCGTAAAGTAGTGCTCTGCCTAGATTGTAAAAAAAATATATTTGAGAGAAAATAATTAAAAAAATATATCTCAAACAAAGACATACGCTAAACATGACAGCCCTTCAAAATGCTGAATTTTACTTTCAAACGCGCGGTGATTTTTTTTAAACAAAACCGTGTGTGAAAGGGTGGAAAAAATTTAACACCAACATTTTCAACCGTTGACAAGAATATAAGCTGAAGCTGAAAGAGAAAACTAGGACAAATAACTCTTTATGCTTTCAATAGACGAATTGAAAGGGATTCACATTTAATCTCGTTCAGGCTAAAATATTTTAACTGAATGTACGTAGTTATATAAATATTTAGAGGACCGATGGAATTATCCAATATACAGGATTTAAAAAGCGCGGCTTTGAGTTCCGTCACTCAACGGGCACTCAACTCAACGCCTGATTAATTCAGTGGAAAGTTGGTAACGGATGTGTCTTAACGGAGAATGTAGTGTTCTAAGTTTTCACGTTCCCCTCTGCTTACCCTGCTATGGGATTCGGCGTTAAGCTAAAAAATAGACCATCTTGGCACAGTGGGACAGCCTCTATACTCCCAATGATTGTGAACTCGGGTTAATAATTTTAATTTCTCGAATATTTCAAATTCAAACGGAAAGTGTAAAACGGAATATCTTAACATAAGGGTTTATCTGCCTCACGTTATATGTATATGCGGGATACAGCGTGATGCTGGCATGACGCTCATATCGTCTCAGCATTTACAAAACCATATTTTCTTTTATCATAACAGATTTTTCCTATTCTTTTATTAAATTAAACATAATGCGGATATATTGAAATGTCAAAAACAATATGATAAAATTATGTTCGTATTATATACTTTCATATAATAAATACATTAAGTTGTTATTGTTATGAATCGTTTATTTCTCTAGGCACGCTTACTTGGGCCATATTAATGAATATTTTATATGAATAATAATAACAGTACGTATTATTGTTTATGAGATTTATCTACCTAACTTAGGCACAAAGTGTGACTGTAAAAGTTACAGGTCACGGGTTTGGTTCTCACTTAAGGAAATGAAATATTTAATATTTTCATTTCGTCTGGTGTCGAGGTCTGAATTCGGAGGAAAATGGATAACGGAGTTTCTTAATACTAGGTTCCCTGTGTCTACCTCGTGGTGTGCGGAATGTATCGTAAGCCTGAAAAAAGAACTCCATATTCTTGTGAACAATAAGTTAAGCTCCTAAGCTTGAACTTTCGTGCTCGTCCTCTAAAAAGCTCAGAGACCTAAATTGAATAAACCATACTACAAAATTGGTAGAAACAAATGAACTGAAAATTTTACATATTTAAAAACAGTTCATTCCATTCACTACAATGACACAAAACATGTGGTAATTTTCATTAAAGAGAAACAATAAAGTGTAATAGATTTTTACGACAGGTTCAATACCACTTCCGAGGCTTTAATGTTCAAATGTTACAAAAAACGTTTCCCTAAAAACGCTGACGCCCAGTAACACCCCTTATCTGGCTCACGGGCGTAATGCTACGGAAAATCGACCAAAAAATTAGGTACGGTCAGCAGCGAAGTTATTTCACGTTTAGTGTATTGTGTTGTGCAGTGGCATTTTTGGTTTTTAGAGTTGTGGTTGTAAGTTCTTTAAATTTTATTTTCACAACCAATTATTAATTGAATTTTGTTTTGTTTTTAAATAATTTCTTGATTTATTTTATATCATTTTAATATTAGATAAAATATTTAGTCGGTGTTTTATTTATATTTTGATAGCTTAGCCTTGGTCTATGTTGAATATATATAGATAGAAATTAAACAAGAAAACAGTCATCCAAAATGTAGAAATGTAAAAAAAAATAAACTAATCGTTTAATCGGAAGAATCCATGTTACTTTGTTACATTAATTTCAAACAAAATCAAATTTTGGGCATTTGGCGTTTTCGAGCGTTGAGTTCCGCCACTCAACACGTTTTCGTGTTTGAAAGTTGTCTCAACACTACAGCGTGAAGCTGAAAATTCTATTTTTTTTGCGGCCTGTACACAAAATTACACGTGTATGACATTTGCCAAGGTAAAATTGATTTTATCGGACGACGACGTTAATAACATTAGCTCGTTTGCCGTCTTCATTGTGCTCAGTAAATACGATTCGCCCGATTGTAAGATATAATTTCTTTTACCATTTCCTGAATTTTATTTTATTAATGGTGAATAGGTGAATTGGGGCTGAGTTGTCTTAAAATTATTCTTTATGTTGTTAAGCTTATAGAATGATATACGGTAGGTTTCTATGTATAAGACGATAAGTCTTTTGTATTTGATATATTTTTAATATCTACACAAAATCAAACTCATTAAATTATAGTTGTTGAGAAAGGTTTTTTCGTTTTGACTAGATATAAATATTTATTATCTAAGGGCATTATTGGGCACAAGTTAAGATATCAAATTCTTTTAACGATTTCAACGTTTCCGTAACTATTAATAATGGGGAACGTAGTGTGAACTTAGCACTAGGTTCCCTAGGCTTACACAGCCATTTGAGTACGTTATAATCAGTGCCCCCAAATAATGTTAAGTTATATTAACATAGAAGCCAGTCGTGGCGCAGTGGCCGAATGTGTGACTGTAAAACCGACGGGTTGTGGTTCAATCCTCACGAGGAGGACGATTACTTAAATTCATATTTCCATTTCTTCGCTCTGGTATATATATAGAAGAATAGAAGATTTCATATATTTGTAATATGAACTTACATTTAAGCCTGTCGCGTTATTATTTCTGTCGTTTTCATCAGCATATGTGCGAGATTTCATCCATTCCGACTTATCCATTAGAAGAGTCTCTGGAGAAGTGACCTAGGTAACTTGAGTATTGTAAGCCTGCTACGAGAGCTATATTTTTACGGCATATTTCTCATATATCAATATATCGATATATTTTTTTTTCATATAATTTTAATGTTATATTTTGTGATACACACATAATTCAAACGGAATGAAATTAAGTGTATATTATATTAAGAATTTCGACTGTCATATAGGGTGGCCCGAGTTAGCCTAGGTTCCCTGTGCCTACCCTGCTGTGTGCGGGATACAGCGTGAAGCAAATTTTTTTTTTTCACAATTTTTTTTTCCACGAAAAATATTCTGTATGTTGTTCTGCACTTAGGTATATAGAAATTATAAATAACATTTTATATAAATAATTTGAGAAAATGTAGTAAAGAGCTTATAAAATAAAATGTCGAAAATATGTATATAATATACACGCTACTATGTTACCTTAACGAGACGAGAGGAAATCGCTCGAAAAAGCGGCTACACGCGAAGCGTGCTTTGTTACGCGGAACATCCATTGTTGTACTGGTTTTATTTAAGCACAATACTTTTATATGTTTAAAATGCAAAACAATATATTTGGAATTACTTTTTTAATATTAAAATCTTTGAGATAAAAGAATGAGGTAATTATTTTTAAACGTTATCATGGTAGAGTAAGTCAATGGAACTTGTTTTGGTGAGGAAGGTGGAAAGTAAAAAGTCTACAATATATATATATTTTCGTAGTTATATTGGTATGTGATAGCAGATATAGATGACAAAACTAAAAAAAATACTCAAAACGATATAGAAGTTTTTTACATTTTTTAAGTTTTATACCAAGAAATTCTTATTTGGAAACAATATAAAAAATTACATTGCGGGATTTAAATCCGTGCTCTTGGAAGACTTACAAAGGGAGTGGGTTCAAATTTTTATACGTTTACTAAATAAGTCGTTTTTAAAGATAAATAGATAATATATAAATAGTGATTCAGTAGTGATTCAATAGTGATTCAGTGTGCCTCCGGAATTCGGCGGAAATTGGGGAACGGATTGTCTTAACATTACGTTCCCTTTGCTTTTTCTGCTATATGGGACACAGCGTGAAGCTAGTACATATACAACTAACTATACATAGAATAAAATAGCCCAATATCTATATTGTTCATGTTTCTTCTAAATTTCAATTTGAAAAAACTTTAAATCCCAACGCAAACATCCATTGCATTCACAAACAGCAGCACGTGTTATTGGAACGAAAGCTTTTGGGTACAATTAAAAATTTTCACATGAAAAGTCACAAAAATGAGAGAAAAGTCCATATAAAAATAACCGTAGAATCTTTTAGACTTCTGTCTACGAAATATCATTGTGATAAAATCTTAGATACTTAGATACGATTATATTATACTATTTATTTCTCACTTTTATAACGCTATATATTTATCTATAGATATTGTTGATAGTTTAATTTTTTTTATTTAGGCCGTCGTGGCCTTGTGGCCCCACAAGGGTGTGACTGCAACACTGAGTTCCGCCACTCAACGTACAATGACTCAAGAACTTGACGGAAATAGAGTGTCTTAACTCTAAGTTAAGACACTCCATTCCCCAGGGATGCGGGATACAGCATGAAATTATTTATTTTAGTTTTTTAAATATTTTCTATGAATATCCTACGTTTACGACTATACAAATAGTGTACTTTAAAAAAGAACAAGATCCGGAAAGTTATACGAGAAAATGCTATACGTAAGACATTTTTTTTTTCTTATTAAATCTTTCTTAAATAAAGGAATAAATAAAAAAAAAATTGTACATCTTAAACACTTCATACGCACCAGTGAAGCAGTTATATGACCCCATTCCAGTATCCAATAACCTTTTAAGAAAGTTTTAGAACTATCCTGTTATCGAGTTCACGAAGAAAAATACGATGTATTTCCGAACATTTCCAAGTTTTCTGAATCGCGAACACAGTATGGGTTTGTACCGCCCACGGCTTGATAGTTGAAACGGTTGAAAAGTATTTGCGTTTTAATTTTGTTTAAAATAAACCGAAAGAGTGTTAATTTATATGTACTTTATATTATATTAATTAATAATTATTTCAATAATTAAATGTTATATTAAGGAAGACATTACATTATTTTTTTTCAGCTTTACAATGTATTCCGTTGGGGAAAGTGGGGAACGAAGTGTCTTTGCTTAGTGTTAAGACACTTCGTTCCCCACTTTCCCCTGAATTCTGGAAGCACCGAGTGCTGAGCGATGGTGGCCAGAGCGAAGAAATAAAGATATTAAATCTGTTATTTCTCGAATGGAAATCGAACCTACATCCCGTCGCGTTACAGTCACACGCTTGTGCCCCTGTGCCATGACGGCCTCTACAAATTTTAACCATGGTTTTTCTTTTCCACTATCGATATTACTCCAAATACAACATTTAACACCATATTAGATTTAACTGTCCGTTGTTACAAAGCATCCGAACATAAATCTTAAGAAACGCACCGACTTTCGGACCGATAAATTTTATTACCTTAAACGAATTTTTTCGTTCAAATAACTTATTCATTAGAGAAATCAATTTCGCGTAATCTGTTCTTGTGTCTCGGATTGTTTGTTGAAGTTTGAAAAGGGTTCCCCTTTGGAGCCTCGGATTTTGCACAGAATGGCCCTATTTGGGGAGGCCATGCTAATTATTTCGCTTTAGTTTGCCTTTCAAATATTTTATTTATTTAGTATAAATGCGGAAATGATTTTTGTAATTGATTGGATTATTATTATTATAATTTTTTAAAGCTTTTTAAGCTTTTTTAACTATGATAAAATATTAAAAAAATATATATATTTAAAAAACAATGGAGCCATCGTGGCACCCAACAGTCAGCAGCACCTGACTGTTAATGCTGACGGTTATGGGTTGAATATAATAATAATATTTTTTTATTCATAAGAATTATTTCTGAGAATCCCCATAAAGAGCATAGTTTACTTTTTTTATTTCGCTTTACATCTAAAAAAAAAATAAAAATTTAAAGTTCGACATACAAACGGACGAAATATTCTTTTTTTAATAAACACGGTATCCTGCATATAGAGTAGGTAGAAAGAACCTACTGTTGGTATTTTTAATTCTAGAGTGAGCAAATAGAAACAGTTCATTGCCCCAAGTGGAAACCGAAGCCCCGACCGTCGTGTTGCAGTCAGTAGTCAGGACCACGTTATGATATAACTACGTAATGACATTATCATATGAAAGACTTACAAAAAATAAAAGTTCAACGTGAATAGTGATAGAAATGTATGTGGAAATAAACGCTAAATTCGAAAATACAAGATGCATTTTGTCACCAAATCTAAATTCGTTCGTAAATTTGGAGGATTTCCCAATAACTCGGTATTCGTCCATTCCGTCTTAACCTTTTTATTTGTAGATTACAGATGTAGACGTTCTTTATTCATTTACGTTTAGTCACGTACTCTATAACAAACTAGAATAGGCACTAAAATAAGCATCGACGTTTGTATCGAAATAGATATTAATAATACGTTTCTGAGGGGTTAATTGAGATTACACTATGGTAATATTTTTTTTTTTATTTAGTGTTAAGACACTCTGTTTCCATTCAGACACGTCGAATTTTCGGGGCATTGTATGTTGATGAGGAACTCAACGCCGTTTGCCTCGCTACCAGAGTGAGGAAATAAAATAATAAAAACTATTTTCCCGAGTGGGAATCGAAGCCACGACAGTCGCATTTACAGTCAAACGTTTGTGCTTCTGCGACACGACTGCCTCTTATGAAAACACGAAAGGGCTAAGTATGCGATCGAACCTACAGTCTGTCGTGTTTACTGTCATCCTTGCACCACAACTGGCCTTAAAGCTTTAGAGAGTTGTATACAGTCAGTATATATGTATGTTCAAACAACACATTTTATACTTGAGAGGTATTAAAGAAATACCTACAATACATCTTTAAACATTTTTTTAAAGTGTTATTCCACACTTAGGAAAGAAAAATACTTATTTAGAAAACGTATACAAATTTGAACGCAGCGGGACTCGAACCCGCGCCTCCTGGAAACCGACCAGGCGCTCTGACCACTAAGCTATGCGTTCTCGCCGCATTTTTATACGCTTGTTACAACTTATTTATGTTGTTAGTTGTTTACATTATGATACCTTGGCTCAGTATAACAAGGCCAAATTGGCTTTCAGTATAGTATCGAGTATTACGCGGTTTCAATTAAGTACTACAATTTCATATTAATAAGCCTCGGTATTGATGTAAATATTACTGATTATATTCTTTATGATGGAATAATATAAATCGATTCGTATATTATTATTAGTACAAATTGTATTTATTTGAGCAAAAAATATATGAACAGACACGCGATTTAATTTCTATGTTTTATTTTATATATATATATATATATATATATATATATATAAATATATATATATATATATATATATATATATATAGATGATGAGGCATCCAGTCGTGGCGCAGTGGCACTAAATGTGACTGTAAAACCGACTGGTTGTGGGTTCGATCCCCACTCGAGGAGATGAAATATTTACTTAAATTTATATTCCTATTTCTTCGCTCTGGTGTCGAGGCAAAGCGCGGCGTTGAGTTCTGCCACTCAATACGCAATGCCTCCAGAATTCGGCAGAAAGTGGGGAACAGAGTGTCTCAACAGTAAGTTCACTCTGCCTACCCTGCTGTGTGCGGGATACAGCGTGAAGTTGATTTATTTTTATTTTATTTTTATCTTTTATTTAATATATTATACATTAAGTATGTATTTATACATATAAAAATAATAATCATAGGTATAGAAATAATGATATAATTATAATATAGCACCTACAATACAATATAATATCTTAATCATCTCAATAACACGCACAAACATGAACGATAAGAGACAAATAGCGGATTCCACATACTATTTTGTCAGTAATTTCGCAAATTTCCAAATATCCCGTATCACAATCCCCGGGACTCAAATGCAGGGATTATCTGATTCCAATTATGAGTTTCCACTGGGCACGTGCTGCCCGGTCACATCCCCCAGGACAATGCGGCAGGCTAGTTTCATTAGGGTATCTTGCTTTGTTATTATCGTTAGCCCTTTGACCTCTCAAAATACAATGACAGGCATTTTGAATTAATTATACACAGATCTAAAATTGTATACGGTAGATAGTAAAGTAATAATATTTTATTTTATATCATATTATTAAGAAAAAATATTTTATTTATATTTCGGACAGGATCGTAGCGGGATTTGAACCCGTGCCTCTTGGAATCCGTCCAAGCGCTCTAACCATTAAGCCACACGTTTCGGTTGGACGTTTTTCAAGAAGTCTCCTAAATAAATATTTTTCTTTCCCGTATGTGGAATAAAACTTCAAAAATGCTAAAAATCTTTTATGTGTATTGTATTTTGTTCAGCATAAATACTAGCTTTGTAGAATTTCTGGCTTAAATTTTTCTTTCACACATTTTATAAGATTATGCCATAGACAAAGAGTTCATTCAATAAAGGCGGAAAATATATATACAGATATATAGATATTTTTATTTTAAATAATATTATTTTCAGTTTATTTTTTAAAATAATAGAGAAAAATAAAAATAATTCCGAAAAAGATAAAATGTTTCACAATTATTTACTCCAATTCCTTGGATGTTCAGAATTAAAAACAAAAACGGCTGATATCCAGGAATTAATTGTAATCGTGACGACGTACCAGCGCATTGTTCACTCACGTGAAGTTATATTTTCTTCGGATTCTTTAAATGCTTCGAATTTATTTTAAAATGATGTCATATAATTATTTGTTTCACATTATAATTATTTTGTGAATTTTGACATTTTTTTAGCATATAAATTATTTTATAATATTTTAAAATTAATATTTTTACGTCCAAATATATTTCATACTATATTTTAAACGATGTTTCATATAAAATTTTAGAGACCCGCTCGCGGCGTCGCTGAAAAGCAAGGCTAAACTGAAAAGCATTATAATTTTAAAGATTTTTTGTTTTCATTCATTGAAAACTGAATTTAATACATAACACTAAAACATTTATTTATAAGCATTTTTTCCAACAAAATATTTATTTTGAAATAACTCCAAATGTCCCGAAAAAGACAAATTCAACCTAAGTTCTAACCTCTAACGATAGCCGAAAGTCCTCGTATACTATATGCCAAATATTAAAGGAGAAATTTGCTAAAATAAATAAATTGTTTCTGAGATTAGCGTTAAAAGACAAATAGACAAACAAACAATCCGACAAACGCACCAGATATAAATTAAAAAAAAAACATTATTTTGGTTTCCATTACATTAACCCCAATGCCTCAGAATACCACCAATAGATTTTCTCATAATACACCATACACAAACACCGCACACAGCAGGGTAGGCAGGGGGAACCTAGTGTTCAGACACTCCATTCCCCACTTTCTGCCGAATTCTGGAGGAATTGCGTGTTGAGTGGCAGAACTCAACGCCGTAATAAATCTAGTTACATAATATTATGTATCAAACCTAAGTTTTAACCACCACTAACTCTAATCTAAGTAATCTAATCTTAACTTAACACTTCTTAAGACAAGAAACAATAATGATTGTTTCTTCAACAAAATCACTAATTAGAGGTGCGAAAATGGCAATTGGCAATTACAATTGCCAATTTAGACAAAAACAGTCCATTCTCTTTAACACAAGACTTTTCGAAACTCAGAACGTCTTGCTAATCAGATGGGTCACGCACAAAGGGAACTATTGAGAAGCGGCTGTAGAACGTTTTGCGCTATAATTGCTTTTGGGATGGCTAACGATATTTTAAATTTACTGTTTGGATAATAGGTAACTAATTGGAATGAATATAAATGTTCACAAAAGTTTAGGTTATGATGTTGTATTAATTTGGAATGACACTCGAGGTCTTAGGCCGTCGTGGCGCAGTGGCACTAGCGTGTTTCTTTAAACGTTACGGTTGTGGGTTCGATTTTAAATCGTGGAAATAAATAATACCACTCAGCATGCGATGTCTCAAAAAATCGGCAGTAAGTGGGAATCAGCGTAGCCTTACAATATATTCCGTCTGCCTTCCCTGCTAGGAACAAAAAATAATAAAAATATACATATTACACTTTTTAGTTTTTTTTAAAAAATCGATTAAAATATGTCGTATACTGACAAAGTATTAAAATTTTTTCTTTTTTTCCAGATATATGATGCACCCGAAAATTCACGTCCTAAAAAATGGTCTTCAAAATTAAAACTTAACACTTCTGGAAGTTCCAAGTCTTCGGAAAAGTCACCTGAAAGTCCTTATATGTATGGTACTGTTAGTGCACAGGATGAATCTGCCTTGTCTAAATCAATGAAATATGCAGAAACTTGGCTTTATGGGTCCGTCAGGACTCAAACTCCTAATGTTAGACCTAGTGTTTTCTCAACCTATTCAGACGTATCAGGTCCTGTTTTAATAAGCACACCTCAAAAACCTACCCCGCACAATTATGCTGTTATATTATGTTCCTGTCCTGATTACCTTAATGGTACGAAGAAAACAAATTCAACCAAAGTCAGTATATGTAAGAAATGCAAAGGATCTCGCTTACCTCTAACGATAGCCGAAAGTCCTCGTATGCTTGTAGGTGGTACAGTTCGAGGTCCTCAAGTAAGTCGTGATGTTGGTCTTCTAAGAGCTGGCACTGTTCGTGTTCAAAGCACTAAAACAAGACCTACTATATTGAAAGCAAGTGGAGATTCTGATCCATATGATTTGATGAGAAGGAGTAGATTAGCCCCACCTCATGAAACTCGAATTGGCAGTCAATTTTCAACTACAAGATCACGTGCTAAAAGTATTAGTCCATGTCGAATCAAAACAAAGCAACCAAGTCCTGAAAGTCTTAACAAAAGTAGAAGTAAGTCTGTGAGTAGAGTTAATGATCTGTGGATTGAGGAAGAAGTGACTACTGGTGACAAAAAGAAATCTATCTTATCATGTGACATTAATCCGTATGACTTAGTAAAAACTGGTAGAGGTGATGATTTCAGTAACGTTTTTCAAGAATCACACAAGAGTAATGATCACTCCGTAAAAAAATCGAAATCAGATGCAAATGTAAAAGCTATTGGTGGGCAAAGAATTAGAATATCAAATGAACTAAAACCTAGTAGTATGGAAGATGAGTCGGTATATGATCCCGTCAATTTTGATCTCAAAAATTATGATTTTAAGTCTACTGATATGTCTTCTGCATTATCTTTACCACACATTAAAAATGAAAGCAATAAACTTGCCTCCTTAAGCAAAAGTACCAGTAAAAAGCTTATTAATATGCCTACAAATCGTGCAAAACAAAAGAGTGTATCACCTAAAAGACCACCGAGACGAGCAAGAAACCATAAAACGGATGAAGATAGTGAGAGTGACAATCAACGTTTGCCTGAAAGAAATTTTACCAAAAAAATATCAGCTGATAATTCTCGGAGTCCAAAATATAAAAATAGTAATAATGACCCAATTAAATCTATCCTTAAAAAACCAAGAAATTATGAGTCAAATAATATTAATGTGAAAATTGATGGTTCGGATGATTCATATGAAAGTAAGCGTACAAATTCGTCACAATTTTACATTCCAAAACCTAAAGATAAAGCAATGATCTCACCTCAAAATATCTATCAAAGAAAACGTGTACAGTTTCTAGTGGAAAATGAAGAAACCAAAGTAATATATACAGCTGATTTAGACTTACATGACCACGTTAATCGTAATGACAATACAAATGTAATTCTTGAAGTTAGTAATGAAGATGAAATTGTCGCTGAGGGTGATATTGTGAGTCACAGTTTGGAGATAAGTGACACTGTTAAACCACCAGAAACTCAAGTAATAGAAGCGCATAATGACTCTGGAATCTATGAAGATGTTCAAATGAATACTAAATTTGACACTGAAAATAAGAAATCCGTATCTTCTAGTATAACTCCTAATAATAATACTAAAAATGAAGCTAATGAGCTCCCTGATAGTGTAAAAGGTATTTTCATTATTTTTATATATGAATTAAAATTCTTTATTTATTATTTATATAGTAAATATTAATATATATCTATTTTTTTATTTCAGATAACAACATACCAAAAATTCCTGTCCTACGACGATCAGAATCGGAAAGAGTCACATCTACCATATCTATTTCACCTCCTAAATTCTTAGACACAATGGCATTAAGGTCGAAAAATAAACATGGCCACACAAGTCAAGTATTTCTTGAGTTTGTTAATGAAATTGAATCAGTTCATCAACAAAAATCTGTCCAAGAACAGCAAACACAGCCTACAGATTTTAATCAAACTAATTCATCACAGACTGATTTAGATGTAGGTAATTTGAGCGATAACAGTGAAATAACACAAAATGTGTTGAAACATTTACGTTGTGAAATATCTGGGTCTCCGGAACCGCCGCCTAGGCAAAAATCTAAATCAAAAAAACATAACTACGTGAAAACTAAATTTGTTCGTAACGATTCTACTAGCTCTACAAGCGATGAGTGGTCTGATACAAATGAAAATGAACAAAAAACTATTTTAAGAGTTAAGCAATTTGATTCTGATGATGCAGATGACCAGAAGCAATTGAATTACATTTATAAAACAAGTGAACTTGAACCAAGAAAGACATCTATTCAAATAAATGGCAACGAATGCTATTCAACTATGAATGTTAGCAGTGATGTACCAATCTATCTTTCTTCAGTTGTTGTAAATGATGATTATAGCAATTCCTGTAATACTTACCAAACAGGTACTACAGTTACTATTAGCGTCGGCACTCCTCAAAACAAAATTAAGAAATCAAAAAGCCAAATATATATAGGGGCTGTATTCCCCGGTGACAATCACAAAGTAGATGAATCTAACACCTACGAAGACTATTATAATGATGACAGACATTCAAATTCATACAACACTGAAGATATATCTTCTATCTTAAGTGATCCTGTCGAAGCTGTAAGAAGGAATCTGATTCCCCATGTATGTGGTAAAAATGAAAATATTATCGACAACACAAAAATAGAAGCAAATAAATTTCAAGGACATAAACATTCTGAAAGCGGAAGCTTCATAACTAAACTATTTGATGATCCATTTTTTGCGCATTTAGCAGAAGGACTCGATTCAGACTTGGTAAAAAAATTAATTGAAAACTCTTTAATAAAGCTCCAAGAAACAAAACACCAAGAAGGGACAGATAGCAGCACAATGACAATAGAAAAGCTCATAGAAAGCTCTCTGATTAATTTAAAAGAAGAAGTCGAAAGAGAAACTATTAAGCACGAAAAAAGCGTTAGCGTCGAGCTACCGAAGACAATTCCGAAAGAATGTATGGAATTAGGAACTCAAACATCAGGTTGTCTTGACCGTGATATTAAAGGCTGCTCTGCTCCCTATGAAAGTATGGAGTACGAGAGCGGTGCAATAGGAGTTTTTTCAGACCTTGAACCGATGTCGGATTGTTATAATGCGTCAGCGAGTGAATTATCAACAGAAGATGACACAAATTCTACCCGATCAAAATTTTACCAAATGCTAGTAGATGCGGCAATTTGTGATATCGAAAATGCAAATAACACAGATGATGACCATCATTATGAGTCTATTCGATTAAATAATGATCCTATTTATGAAGAAATAGGAGATATGCCACCACCTTTGCCTATTAATCCTCCACCAAACTCACTTATGTTAGATGATGAAAAAAGAAGTGGATCACGTTCCATATTTGAAGGTGCTTCTAAATATGATATCTTGTCTTATTTAGTAGACGCCAAAGAGAGGGGAATCGATGATGAAGAAACCTACATTACTAATTATGAAAATGAAAACGGATCACAGTCGTTATTGGATGAATCAAAAACAAAAACAAATATAATTAAAACGCATCTTAGCAGTAATACCAGTCAATTATCTAATGCGTCCGATTCAAGTGAAGACAACTCTTTAGTAATTAACCAAGAAACTATTGAAAAGGCTGTTGTTTGTAAGAAACCTTCAGCTGAAATTGAAAGGAATGATTCTGGTGTAGGTTCAGAAACAAGTAAATCATCTAGAAGCAGACTACAAGGCAAAATAACACCCAGTAATATAATTAACGATAAAGATACCCCAATACATTTATGTGAGGACTGTGATACGGCTGTCGAAACTCAGATCACTGAGCAAGGTATTTACGATGATAAATTCATTTATATGCATAAATTATGTGAGTACAATTAATTAAAATATTTTTATATCTTACAGGTTCAATATACGCACCGTTGGTATGTCGTAAGTGTTCAAAGAAAAGAACTGAAAGAAAAGAAATTATAACTGAAATCGTTGAAACAGAAGAGAAGTATGGACGTGATCTACAAATTATACTGGAAGAATTTTATAAACCTATGTTAGTGGCTGGTCTACTTACGCAGGAACAATTAAGTGCAATATTTTTGAATGTTGAAGAATTAATTGAAAATAATCAAGTGTTATCAGAGAAACTAAGGGACGCACTCGAAATTGCCGTCGAACAAGGAGACGAGGTAAATTAACGATATAATGTTATGATTTTTTTTCTTTCTGTAATATAATTAATATTTTGGGATTTTTTTATTTATTTATAAAATTTAATTCTCAAGAAATTTTGAACTTAGCAGTTTCCGTGGATATCCATGATTGGTTGCAAATGTCCTTTACTTTTCCTCTATTGTATGTAATGCGTGAGTTGCACATCTAATTATGTCATATCTTTTATTAACTTCTTCTTTTCTTTTATTTCAATATTGAATCCACATTTCGTGAATCGCTAATTCTTTGTAGGGAGTAACAATTAAAATAATTAATAAGTAATTAGGTGTATAAATTGGCTTTTATTATTATTTTACTAAATTTATTGTCATTTATTTCAGGACTTACTAACAGTAAATGTTGGTAAAATCCTCTTGGAGTGTTCTGGTATGTTGACAGCCTTTCAGTCGTATTGTGTAAAACAAGCTGGTGCTGCATTGTTGTTAGCCGGTCTTGAGAAGGAGAAGGAACTCCTAAGGATATTCTTGCGCGTCTCGCAAATGGAAAATGCGGTACTGAGAAGAATGAACCTGAACTCTTTTCTCATGGTAAAAAAATATGACAATGTGATTTTTATTTACAACTGGTACAAAGTTTAGACAGTTAAAAAACTGATTTAATATTTTATATGCTACTTTAATTCTAAATTATTGCTTATCACACTCATTTCATTCCTGAGACAGAAAATATATATTAAAAACATTGAAACAGGTGCCGGTTCAACGCGTGACAAAATATCCACTCCTTCTCTCACGATTGCACCGAGCAACGCCCAGTTGTGCATCGGAGAGGGAAGACGTGAAGGGTGCTCAGCGATGCGTTGAGTCTCGTTTAGAGGAGATCAATGCAGCAGCTGCAGCAGCAGCGGCAGCGGCCAGGGATGTACCCCTGTGGAGGCGTCTGGCAGCGGCGAAGAGAACTGCGCACGACTTGCATGTTGCTGATATACGGCTAAGGAAAATGGCGGTAGATGTCTTGGATTGGAATCATGATGATGCCAGGTTGGTTTGCTACGAGCTGTCTATTTATTTTCTTACAATTAAAGGTGTAGTGTGTGTAAGCACATTGCTTTAGGAATCATTTATCGTGAATGTTTAATTTGTCCACTAATTTTTAAGTCATCTAATCAATAGATATATACATTATAAAGAACGAACGTACAGAATTATGACATGGGTTCATTAAAAAAAAATTATCTAAACAGTATATTTTCATTAAAATTAAATGATAACGCAAATTCTTAGAAATAATTACTTCTCAACGAACGTGAGATATTCCAATCTATGCTCGTCGTATTATTATAATTATTGTTGATGTAAGAAAATTTTATTCAAAATTATGCTTACATTATATTGTTATTATACTTAAATAATTTTAAGCCAAGAACCGGATGTTAGTGATTCTTTTCTATTCTTTTCTAAGCTTATTTAAATTATATTTGAGGACAAGCGTATGTCCTGTAAACGTTTGACAACCTAACGACAGGCTGTGGGCTCAGTTCCCACTCCAGAAAAAGGAATATTTAATATTTTCATTTCTTCGCTCTGATGTCGAGGCAAAATCACGGCGTTAAGTTCCACCACCACCACTGCGTCCAGAGTTCAGTGGAAGGTGGAAAACGGAGTATTTTAACACTAGTCTGCGTAGGCAACGTTGCTACATGCGCTATGCAGCGTAAAGCTAAATAACTACACTGCCAGTATCAGTCAATTTTGATTTGTCATACAATAATACAGGTTGAATATTTATAGGCATTTAACATATATTTAATTTATTCAATAATCTACTAGTTTCAGTTAGTTTAAATTATTGAGTGTTTGTTTAGGTTTGCAATGGAAGGCAAGCTGCTGTTTACACAACCCAACGACAACAATTGGCGTAAGGGACGCACTATTAAATTGATGCCGATCAATGCTCTTTTGGTAACTAACGGAAAGGTGAGATATTTAAATTTCGCTTATTTTTTATTAGGCTTAAGATTTTTAGAAAAATATTTTTTATAAAATACACAGTAATTTATTGATTCTGTTATTGGATATTGATGTTAATATTCTTCGAATCGGTAGAGAATAACTTGTAGTCAAATTTGATACAGCGTGTATTTGTAGTATATATAGATAAATATTTCTGGCTCATTGTTAATTAATATCCATCATTATAGTGTTATTCTTAACGTCAGTTAAAAATTAGCATAACATTTAATATTATGTTTACTATTTAATACGATTTATATGATATATAATTCTCTACACAAATTAATTTATTTTAGCCAACGATCGCACACAAAACGAACGAAATAAGGGAAACCAGAGAGGCGAGAGATAGAGAAGCGAGGGAAAGAGAGGGCGATGCCCTCTTCGCTCGCAGTGGAGTGAGGGAAGCAGCGCTACTCCTAGTTAGGGAGAAGGCGGGGCGATACACGTTACAAAGAGAGCCCCTCTTCCTTGACCGATGCGTGGTAGCTGCTGACCACGAGCCGGAACACTTTTTTGAAGTCCACGAGATAACTACGAAAGACTCATTTATATTTAAGGTAAGTGCAAAAAATAAATTTTTGTTATGAAAATTATCTAATTACATCATGTCATCAATGTAAACGCGATAAGTTGTGGGTTCAATTCTCACTTAAGGAAATCAAACATTTAATTTTCCTTACTCTGATAACCAGGCTAAGCGCGGCGTTGAGTTCCGTAGCTTAATACGCAATGTCTTCAGTATTTGGCGGAAAGTGGGAACGAAAGCATCTTAATGGGAATGAACGATCTTAATACTAATTTCTAAGATTTAGGCTGTGTGCCCTTTGGGATGAAGCTAAAAAATAAAATTAATGATATAAGTTTTTTAACAAATTTTTTTGAGATCTACATAAAATATGATTTAATAAAGCTGATGCTTCTTGAATCTCGTTTACAATATCAAAAAACCACGATTTCCCCTCTACAATACATACGTCTTCATTTGTGCATTATTTTTGTCATTTCCGTTTCACTGAACCTGAAAGCACGTGCATACTATCAGCCATTAGTGCATTCTAGTCTAGTCAGCGTGGAACGCTATATATTTACTATTTACTACACGCCATTGCTCCCCCATTTACGAGGGAACACGTACTTTTATTTGGCACCTGATATATTTTTGTTTTACAACGGTTTTGTTCGCGTAACAAAACAATTCGTTGATGGATAAAAGTTAATTTATAGTGTTTACTTTTAAACGTATAAAAGAGGTTTATTTTTTGTTGATATATATTTCTCGATTAATATAAAAAGAGGAGAGTGGGGAGACTAGTGTTAAAATACTTAGATTCCGCTCAATACATTGCGTTCGGTATTTTACGCTAAAACCGAACTTTATGCCAGTAGACTGGTAAATGAAGATAATTTAAATAAATGTACACATTCTCTCGAATGGAAAAGGAATTTACTTGTGCAGTTAGATGCTTTTCAAATCGTTCAAGATGGACCCAAAGTTTACTATTATTATAAATATATATATGAGTTCACTTGTGGAGCTGGGGTACGAAAGTGTGACTGTAAACATAACCGTTTCTGGGTTCGATTCCCACTCGAGGAATTGCAATACTTGAATTCACCTTGCAATGCCTTCAAAATTCAGCGGAAAGTGGGCAGCGGAGTGTCTTAACACTAGAACTAGATCTTCTGCCTACATTGCTACAACCGTAAAGCTGGAAAGAACGAAGAAAGAAAGAAGAAGTTAATGATATTATACGATTTCAATTTCCATTTTCATTTTCAGGCAGAAGAAACTACACGCACACGCACCTGGTACCGCCAACTGCAGTACCACGCGCAGGGCGCGGGCGCGTGGCGCAAGCGGCGGAACGCCCTCGCCAATATCATGATAAATCCGATGCTTACTAGAAATTAGAAAATCCCGCCTTAAAATTATAATGCATTTGATTTGAAAATATATATATTTTTTTATAAGAATGTTTATTTAATAGAATGTTGAGAGGGTTCAAAGAACAAATTCGATAGATTTTATAATTGATATATTTCGATTTTTTTCTATGTATGTAATGTATTATTGTGTTTTTAACTAATTTGTTCTTAAAACCCTTTTTTTCCTGAAACTAAAGAACTCACCGTAAATTGTACATTTTTACGTTCTGATTATAGAAACTTATTATTTTTTAAACACTCAAGAATCTTATTCTTTTAGTATTCTCAATACGTCAAAAAATATGACTTAATTTAAAAACAATCTGGAAATTTGCAATTTACGGTGGTTCCAATAATGTTCTTATATTTTGTTGTTTTCTTTAAGTATCTTCAAAATCGTACAGCGACCTGTCATAACAAGTGCCACAGATAATAAATAAATATAATCACGTTAATAAACTTATTTTAACTTTCATAACTACTTACATATATGTTATTTTTTTCGATATTTTAACAGAAATTGGGTTCACTTTTTATTATTTAACATTAATTTTGGTTTTCGTGTTATTATTAAGGAATTGCCACTAGTTTAGGTTTTAGCTTATACCAAAATGTAGTTTCATTGTTGTTTTGCGCTGCCCTTACTTTTAACTCTAGACCGTTTATTTAATAAAAGAAAAAGAAAATAAAAAAGCTTATAATTTGTATATAGTTTAACTTTAATAGCTGTGATATGCCGACTTATCGAAAAAAAATCATGTTTTTTTTTAAATTCTGTAATTATGTAAAGGGTTAAACATTGAAGAATAATAAATGTCAAATTAATTTCCTGACTAGTCTTAAGGAAATTGGATTAGATTTTAAATATTAATATTAAAATTTAAATTTTGTATTTATTGTATGTATTCTTAATGTAATTATTATTTTAACATGCTATGTAAATGTAGATTAGAACGTTTTCGCCTTTAAAGTTATATTTGTTTATTATTAGAAAAGACAATGAAATAAATAAATTAATTAAATATGTTGATTTTTCATTTTTTTTGTTACCTTAATTTATTTAATTCAAAATTAAAGAGAGCTGGATATCTTTTATGATTTCCTCTCATTTCCTAATATCTTATACTTAAATATATTTACTAAACAGAAACCTAGAAAAAACATTGCAACATAATTATATAAAGTACGAAAATCGTATAAAATTTTATAGGGCTGCAAACGTCCGTACCATTCCTCTTTGACAGAACGATATAGAGGTCTAATTATGAGTCGGAAATTTGTGAAGAGGCCGTTAACACTTAAGGCAATGGAACCCTGAAGCCTACGCTATCGATACCGTTCGGTCTAAAGTTAAAATGGCTGTACAAAGTGGCGATTAACAATAAAGAGGATCTTCCTTGTCTTTGTATTATATTTATTCATTAACAGGGTTTCAAGATTAAATAATTAAAAAAAATAAATAAATTAGCTTCACGCTGTATCCCGCACACAGCAGGGTAGGCAGAGGGAACCTAGTGTTCTGGAGGCATTGCGTGTTGAGTGGCAGAACTCAACGCCGCGCTTAGCCTCGACACCAGAGCGAACAAATAGAAATATAAATTTAAGTAAATATTTCATCTCCTTGAGTGGGGATCGAACCCACAACCAGTCAGTTTTACAGTCACACTTCGTGCCGCTGCGCTACGACTGGCCTCAAATAAATTAAATAGTTTATTTAATATTATTTCGTTTGAAATTAATGTTAAAGTTTAATTATATTTACAATGGATGGATGTTTAATTTGAAAATAGACGAGTAGCGGTAAAAGGGTATAGCGGACTTTTTTTCTTTTTAGATATTGTTTAAGCTGTTGTGATGCGGTTGGTAAATGATTGCACTAGTCAGCATTGAATAATGGTATTTTAAAATCTTTTTGCTAAATTGGTCTGTTTAAACAAAGATTTTTGTAGACATTGCGTATTGAGTTGCGGAACTCAACGCCGCGCTTTTTCTCCTTACACAATTCGTCACGCAACCAGATATAGAATTGAAAATAATTAAGCTCGACATTAGTTATACTAATTTTCTTATCCTAAGCTTAAAAGATAAAAAAATATTATAATATATAGAAAATATAAATTTAAATAAATATTTCATTTCATCGAGTGAGTATCGAACACACAACCAGTCGCGTTAAAAGTTTACAGTATAAACTATAAAAAGTTTCATATAAAAACATGAACAGCCTCAAAAACTATGCGCCAAGTATGAACCCTCGTAATCCCAAGTTTGAATGAGACAAGCACAAGTACTGGCAGGATATAAGCCAACTAAGTTCTCTTAGGTTAACCGCATTTCTCAAGTTCAGATTAAGCCAAGGTAAGTTCAGCATTGCTTAGTGTACGCGATTGTAGGAACATAATAACTGTGTATAGAGTGTCTGTTTATTATTTCTGTGTGTGTGTGTCTGTGTGTGTGAGTGTATTAGTAATTGTTTACGGTTTGTGATCAAATTTTACTGATGATATATTATTTTATATTATTATTGTTAATGCCATGCTATTAGCAGCGGCTCAAAGTGTGAGTATAAAACCGACTGGTTGTGGGTTCGGTCCCCACTCGAGGAGATGAAATATTTACTTAAAATGTACTTTTCCACTTCTTCGCTCTGGTGTCGAGGCAAAAGCGCGGCGTTGAGTTCCGCCATTGAATAGTGTCTTAATACTAGGTTTCCTCTGCCTACTCTGCTGTGTACGGGATACAGCGTGAAGCTAAAAATGTTTTTTTTAGCCTATATCCCGTATCCCGTACATAAAAGCAGGCAGAGCATTCCGTTCGCGTTAAGATAACTACGTTCCCCACTTTCTGCCCAATTCTAGAGGCATTGCGTATTGAGTGGCGGAATTTAACGCCACTGGCGGCCTCATACATAATTAATTAGGTTTGAGGATTTTCCCTTGTTTTCATGACATACCAAATATTGTAAGAGACAACATCAACTTTAAAAAACCACAAAGCGAAAACGCTGGTATAAAAATAAAAAAATTAAATTGCAACCAAACGCGACCTTTTATCGTTGCAATAAAAAGGATGACCGTCGTAAAAATAATTTTATGTCCCCACATCCCATACGTGTAGTGAAACAAAAGTTAGGACAATGAAATTTAAGGGTCGTCACCCGTTTATATCCTAAAATAATTACACTTTAGGGTCAGCCAGGACCGTTCAAGTTGAAATAAAAGCGGCGTTCGAATGGTGAAGCAAAGAAATGATGTAATTAATTAGATACTGTGTGTTGTATGAAAGTGGGTTACTTCATTCAATTAGGTAGCTACATTTTCTTTTAAAAGTTTTTAAAGAAAACCAATAAAATTGAAGAGATTTAATTAATTTTGATTAAACTTTTCCGCTTATAGCACTTCCTGCAAATTATATTTAGTTGATTATATAGTTAACATATAAATCAGCTTCACGTTGTATAAATATAAAACGCACATAGCTGAGTACGCAGAACTAGTATTAAGACACTTCGTTCTCCATTTTATTCTGAATATAAAAAAATATTTTCAATATTGCATTTCCCCGAGTGGAGATCGAACCCACTACCAGTCGTGTTATAGTCATACCCTTACGCCACGATTGGCCTAATATACACAATTCTCAAAATATATAAAATAATGTAGTCATAGTAGTTACACAAAGTGCAACTATAAAATCGACTATTTGTGGGTTCGTTTTTCGCTCGAGGAAATGAAATATTTATTTACAATTTTAATTTCTCCGCTCTGCCGTCAGAACTCGGCGGAAAGTATGAAACGGAGTGTCTTAACACTATGTGCCCTCTGTCTATCCTGCTGAGTGCGAGATTCAACTCACGTTGATCGGATTCAGAATTTGGATCGGTTGATCGGAATCACATCCGATTAAATTTTTATATATAAACTAATAGTCTCGATATAATAGTGCAGTCACCACAACCTTTGTTTCCGCCAATAGATACCCAAATTAAATAAGCAAATTAAAATGAAATAACTATTTACAACTACACCAGAATACTTAAAATAATAATAAAAAATACACCAGCTTTTCTCTCACCATCACGTATAAGTTGAAATTTCCAAATTTTAATTATTATGAAATGAGTCTTTTGTCAATATGCAAAATTAAATTTTTGCGGCCTCGCCGCGGCGAGAGCTCTCTCTCTACATCGCGTTAATTCATTTTACGTTACGCTGTTTAAATATTTTCTGAAAACTCGTTGTGTTCTCTCAGATCTATGATTTTTTTTTGTGAAAAATAATTGCGCAAACGTTTTATTAGTTATATCAAAATGCACAATATGTTTTTTTAGATATTTTTAACATATTAGCTTACTTTTTATCTGACTACGGCGAAGCAATAAAGGAAGGCTATATTTTTAGCGCGGTTCTCTATCGGTTTCTCTGTTCCCTTATTAATGTTAAACCAGTGAATTGATTATGATAAATGATTTGTTGTGAGATTTGCCTTGACGTCGCGAGTGTTAGTTTTTGTTTTGTTTAGAATTCACTTGATTTAAATATATTTTCGCGCATATAGCAGAGTAGACGGAGAGAATAGTGTTAAGATACTCAATTTTTTGTCTAATATGAACGCCTTAATTTCAAAATATTGCGTGTCGAGTGGCGTAAACTGAAAGTCGTATTTGTTTTGTTAAGAAACAAAGCGGAATCCTCCTCCTCGTGGGAATTGAACCCCCAATCGTCGTTTTAACAGTTAGATGCTGATCCGCTGCTCCGTGAAAGGTTACCTGACTGATTAAGGTAAGACGCACGCACAGCCGTAACTGCTGAGTGCTGAGATATGTGAAATTTGGACTGATGTTTGTTTTCATAATCTGGACATCCACTAAGAAGGGATTTTGAAAAATTTTAACCCTAAAGGGATGAAATAGGGATTGGAACTGTATATGGAATTATTTTTAAATCGGCACCGATTTTTATAAAATTTAAAATTCAGACTCTTAAAAATATTTCATTGAACACGTGTTTCATGGTTTTTTAAAATTCACCCCTGAGGGTACAAATAAGCGGGCGAAGCTGCGCGCGCTAGTATATTATAAAAGTGTAATTGACCTCTTTGTTTACTTAAAAAATATTTTTAAGAATAAGTTTATAGAACCATTACTAGAGAACAATACACGGTTGGAAAAATTGAGATGCACTTTTAGATTTTTTTGGAGCGGAAGAAGAAATATATTATAGAACAAAATGCTGTATTAGAATTTAAGAGATACATTGTACAAATTATTAAATAAATAAATCAGCTCCACGCTGTATCCCGGATACTCCGTTCCCTACTTTCTGCCGTATTCTAGAGGCATTGCCTGTTGAGTGGCAGAACTCAATGCCGAAATGGAAATATAAATTTAAATAAATATTTCATCTAATCGAGTGCGGATCGAACCCACAACCAGTCGGTTGTACAGACACATTTTGTGCCCCTGCGCCACGACTGGGCTGGAAAGAAATATAAGTTTTGTAAAAGCATCGAGGTGATTTCGTTACAATCTATATAAAAAAAATCGTTTTTAAAGGTTAAACCTGTAATGTATTGAATAATAATTATACCAACTACGGGTCTATGACCTATGGGTACAAAAGGAGAACGCAATGTAATTCAGGGCTATTTCAACAGTGTAGGTTCTCTAGGGAGCATTAGGAATGTATTCATTTGATTTCCTATGGGAACGGGAAGAAAGGCTTAATATCTTATAGTTTATATAAACGATCAGATCTAATGAAAAAAAAAGAAAAATGAAAGAGTAAAAAATGTTTGAAATGGTACAGGCAGCGTTTTATAAGTTAGACGGTTATACATGTACATACATACATCGTCACAGACTGATTGTATGAAACGTGAATGCAAAGGAAATATACGTACAAATTGCAAAGAAGATATACCTAGAAATTAATTTTACGTAAAAAGACACTTGTCCTCACTTTTTAGAAAAGCTTTCATTTCACAAGCTTTTAATTGAAATATGAATTTTGCCCACTTCCCAGTATATTTGATGAAACTGAAATTTGGATAACGATTTCAGTTCTAATGATAACCAAAATTACATATAAATAATATTGTAGTAAATCCAAAATGGCGGCTGCTCACAAAATTATGCACAAACCACCTTATATAGGTATCCAATCAAAAAGATTGGTTTGTAAATATATAGACTGAAGATGGAGTTGAAAGGTTGCAAAATGGACTTCTGAACTAAGACAGGTCGTCAGACTCGTTTGATTCTTCTTGGCGAGTATTTTAAATTAAAATTTGACAGGATAAACAAAAACTTGGTGTAGTGACGCATCAATAAAAATGAAAAAAAGAAAATTAGGAGTAAATTAAAAAGCTAAATAAAATATTTATTATAAAAACCTTTAAGAACCAATCTTGTATTAATATTAATATTGTTAGTAAGATCACATACGTTTTGGATAGTGGAACCCAGCACCGCGCCATGTCTCCTTACCAGAGTGAAGAAATGAAAACAATTCTTTCATCTAAGTGAAGTCAAACCCACAACCGTCGAGTTTATAGTCAATCAGTCACTCAAACGCTGTGCGTATGGTGCGCCACGACGGTTCTTTTGTTTTAAATACATATATATTTTGTAATGAATCATGTCAATATGTAGACGTATAAAGATAGGCGTAAGGGCAAATTATTAATTTTTTAATTGTATTTGCATGTCTTATGTGTATTTTAAAAATAACTTTGTAATTTAGAACTTTAAAAATAACTTTGAAAGTGCAGGCAGTTTCGTTTCACCAATAAGGCTAAATGAATTGGACTAGCTGAAGCGTGAAGAATTCACGTAGAAGATACACCCAAAGCGGTCGGTCTTTCTGTTTACATAAAATTATTTTGTTGACTATTATATAATAAAAGAAAAATAATAACGAATGAGGCAAGTCGTGGCTCAGTAGCACAAACGTGTAACTGTAAACGCCACAAGTTGTGGGTTCGTTTTCCATTTGAGGAAAAGAAATATTTAACATTTTCATTCCTTCGCTCTGGTGTAGAGACCAAGCGTGGCGTTGAGTTCTGCCAATGAAAATGGGGGAGACGGAGTATATTAACACCGAGCTCCCTTTTACGTTCCTACATGCGGTATACAGAAAAAAAATCAGCTTCACACAAACTGCAGGGTAGCGAAAGGGAACGTATTGTCAAGACACTCCGTTTCCCACTTTCCGCCGAATTCTAGGAGCATTGCGTGTTGAGGATTTTTTTAAAGAAAATAATAATAATAACAATGTAAATTAATGGCTGACTTCATACGAAATATAAACATAATATTCACGAGTGAACCAAATATTTTGTGAACAAACGAAAATTTCTAAGCAAAACAAACATTTTCCGTCTATGATCAAAACAAAGCATAATAATTAGGCATAACGACGATAACGAACATAATGTAAATCAGTCCGTGTAATCACCTTAAAGCGTAATGTTCTATGTTATCTCGCTAATCCTATATGAGCCTAGTTTAGAAAATCAGTAAATCGTTGTACTATTAATTGTCGTTCGTTTGGAAAATGATGGTGGTTAATTTTTTTTTTCAATTTTACTGGGAGAAATAAAATTAAATTTTGCTACGTACGGGGAACGAACCCACAACCATTTGTTTTTACGGTGAGACGCTGGTCCACTGCTATACGATAGGTTCATATATATTTATAATATTTTATGTTTTTGTGTAAGTGGAAACTATGTACAATGACTTACCACATATACTTACACGAGCATCTCCTGGATGGCGTGATAATTGTAAATATAGGGAAAAGTGTCTTTTGTACTCTTAGCCAGAGTGATCGTAGCGTTTGGCGCTACGTTCTCTCTGACCCCGCTGGGGATAAAGCGTGAAGCTAAGGTAAGCCAGCGAGAATGTTGAAAACGTATTATGAAAATTAGGCTTTACTCTACATATAACAGGGTAGTCAAAGGGAACCTGGGAATCTAGTGTTAGGACAGTAGATTTTGCTGGAAAAATATTCGGATGTAAGACACCGTTCTCCAATTTCCGCTGGATTCTTGAGGCATTACATATTGAGTTGTAATCCATTCTACCGAGATAGAATCGAACCCACAACAACCAAATTTACACTCACGTTATCGTCGATCCCTATCTATATATAATTTATATACATATATTATATTAATATATATTACATAATAAAGAATACTAAAACAGCTAAAAACGTATATAAAACATTTTATTATTTCCATTTGGAAATTGCATTTAAATACAACATAAGCGGAAACGGGAATCTTACGCCCGACGGAGCGGGATCGCTCTCCGTCAGGTAAAGGATTACAACCAGCCGATAGCTTTAACGGGTTTCGGCAGCCTACTCAAAATGGCCCGTTCTAAATCGCATCCGTTTAGCCTTTGGAGAATGATACTGAATTTACCTATTTTAGGGTGAGAAAGTTTCTTAGGTATTTTGTGTGTATGTGAAGGTATGTGTTTGTGTGAATGTTTTATCTTAAAAAATCAGCTTCACGCTGTATCCCGCACACAGCAGGGTAGGCAGAGGGAACCTAGTGTTAAGACACTGTTCCCCACTTTCTACCGAATTTTGGAGGCATTGCGTGTTGAGTGGAGTGGACACCAGAGCGAAGAAATGGAAATATAAATTTAAGTAAATATTTCATCTCCTCGAGTGGGGATCGAACTCACAACCAGTCGGTTTTACTGTCACACTTTGTGCCCCCGCGCCACGAATGTCTGTTGTATCTTAAGGTACGTAATATACGTTCTTATGTATGGTTTCGTTTATTATGTAGTACACAGCATTGTGATACGGCTTATTATGCTTTTAGTAATTTATATATGAAAATTATTTTCATTTCCCCATTATGGTAATGAGGCAAAGCGCGGCATTGAGTTCCGCCACTGAAATCGTGATGCTTCCGGAATGCGGCGGAAAGCGAGGAACGGAACCTTAATACTAGGTTCCCTCTGCCTACCTATCTATGGACGGGACACTATTATATATTCACGTCAATTTATCTATCTATATAAAACGGCGAGCTAAGTACTGGCGCACAACTCGTCCTTGTAGTTAATGTAGCGAGCAGTAAACTAGAAAATTATAGTAAAAGCTCAAATACGATAAGCATCTTAATCTGTTATCTTCAAGTATTTAGGTAAAATTCCATTATCATACTGTAGTCGAATACATTCATAAGATATTTCAGGTCAAAATTTTCATTATTTCTGCTGTTTCTATGGAGGAAATATGAGAAATGTAAATGTTTTTACTTACTATACGATTAGCAACTTAACCAATTTTTACTTGCAGTATAAATTTGTATAGAAATTTTGCCTTCACATCGTTTTTTTTCAACAGCTGTTCAATTCATTAAAATAACATATTTTTAACTGTCTATTCTGTAAAACTTTATAATATAATCCGATATTAAAAGATAACTTTTAAATGATTTAGTATTTTTTTACATAATTAATATTCGAGTGTTGTGATTATAGTTTAATATATTTAAAAAAAATCAAATAAATCAGCTTCACGCTGTATACCGCACACAGCAGGCAGAGGGAACCTAATGTCAAGACATTCCGTTCCCCACTTTCTGCCTAACTCTGGAGGCAAAGCGTGTCTAGTGGCAGAATTCAACGCCGCGCTTAGCAAGATGCGCGGTGTAGTGCGACACCAGCGCGAAGAACTGGCAATATAAATTTAAGTAAATATTTCATCTCCTCGAGTGGAAATCGAACCCACAACCAGTCGGTTGTACACACACACTCACACTTCGTGCCGCTGCGCCACGGCTGGCCTCAATATATTTCATAAACAAATACTATTTCTATTATTAAATATAATATAAATTATATATCTTTTATTTCCTGTCAAACACTGAAACCCTTAATTAAGTAAAAGTGATGAATAAAATTTTATTTAGGCAAAGTGTTTTTTTTTACATTTTAGTACTTTTACAGTATAATTAAACTAAATAGTGCAATTTTTTTCAGCTTCCTGGCTTCAGGCATTCTACTACTTCACTGCATCTAATGTAGTCAGTACTAGAATTTTAAATCGCAGTCGTCGCCATTTCATTGCATATTCTTAAGCACTGCCATTTTTAAGGTGTTTTTTAATGTGTAATATGCATAATAAGGTTATCATTTTTGAGTTTTAATATTTTATCTGTATTTATTTACAAGAATTTGAATAATATTGCTTTTTTTTCAAGCTTAAGTTTAAGTTAAGAGATCGCAAACTGCGAGCTAAAATAATGATGGAATTAATTTGTTAGCTGACTTAGTAGTAGTAAAATGAAAATATTCATAAAGATAGTTTTTTCAAGATTCTAACTAAGGCAAAGGGCGTTTTAAGGCACTGACTGACTGATACTATGTAAATTATGTTTTTTTGTGCCCTAAATACTATGTCAGACAATGCGCCGCGTTGGGCCTCGTTGTTTACCACATTCAAGAAAATATTCATATTTTTTATACTCAACTTTTTTTATCTACCTCGCTGTGGGAGATACACCGTGATACAGCTTTATAGTTTGTTCGTTACACCTATAGAAGTAAAATGATTATTGTAACAAAAAAATATCATTTTCAATTACATTAATCGATATGTGCGACTATTCTCTAAAGCTTAATAATTAAGGGGAAAATATACAAAGTGTACTCGTACATTATATTTTACTAAAAAATATAATCGAATTGATAACCTCTTCCTTTCAGTTAAAAATTGAGAAATCAACAAAAATTTAAAAGTATATTTCCAAACAGGAGTATTTTAATATATTATATAGTCGATTACGAAGGCTATATTACAGAAGTCTCGTTAAGAAGTCGACATGGCAAGCGAGACATTCAAAGAAAATGCTTCAGCTCCAACGTTAGGGTTTAAACCGAGCCAGTCTTATTTCAGGCACGGAGCGCCGCCAAATGAACTCAACCTTTTTAGGGCCGACAATGGGTAAGTGCGAAATGAGCACTACTTTTTACAATGATTTAAAGTCACTGGAATATTGGAAGCTGATTTCATTTAATTAAAAGCAATATGAGCACATAGCAAAGTAGGCAGAGGGAACCTAGTGTTAAGACGCAGGAACGGATGGACGAAACGTTTGGAGAGAGACGTAACTCAACGCCTCGCTTGACTCGACTCCAGAGCGAAAAATAAATATATAAATGTAAATAAATATTTTATTTTACTCGAGTGGGGATCGAACCCACTTACACACTAGAATATAAACTTTTTTTTATTAAGCTTGGGTCTGTAAACCCGACATGTCGTGGATTCCCACTCGTGGAAATTAAATATTTAACAATTTCATTTTCTCGCTCTGGTCGAGTCAAAGCGAAGTTTTAATTTTCGCCATACTACAAGCAATGCCTTCAGAGTTCGGAGGAAAATGGGGATCGGAGTGTCTTAACACTGTATTTACACCAAACACCCACTCCCTCATTTATAATTATTATTATTCTGGAAATACAAAAAACTTCATTCATTTTCGCCGTTCAATGCGCGTAATCTTGAATTTAGGTTAAAATAGAAAGTGGAGAAAGGAGAGTCTTGTTATTTATTAGGTAATACTTGTTTTCCCTGACTCTTGGTGGGAGAAGCGTAAAGCTTAAAAAGCAAACAAATCAAAATTGTAGAAATGGTATACGAAAACAGCGCGTGGAGATAATTTTTTTTTCCAAAATTGAGTTAATTTTCACTTGGTTTACATAAAAATAAAAAATTGGACAAAAACTCAATTCACAGCAAATCTAAACCAAAGCAATAATTGAAAACATATTATAGTTTTAATAATAAGCTACAAATTGTTAAATCCGTTTTTAAATTGTATCGGATTGGGACTATTTAAATATTTGATTGACTATATGGTGTTTACTTTTGTTATTTTCATTTCAATGTTAAATATTTATTGCTAACAATTTTTTCAACGAAAATGGCGCACGGGAACAAAGTGTGACTGCAAAATCGATTGGTTATGAGTTCGATCCCCACTCGAGGAAATGCAATATTTTAATTTATACAATCTTTTCTTTGCTCTGGTGTGGAGGCAAAGCACGACGTTGAGTTCCACCACTCAAAATTATATTTTTTTGTTAAAATATCCAAATTCCAAAATCAAATCTCTACGAAAAAAACCCTCTAAGATGATTTTTAGATGATTGGTTTTTTTTTGTTGAAAACATAAGAAATACGGCATTGTATGGATATGTTTTTGAAACCCTAAAGAAAAAAAAATTGAAATCAACTTTATAGGATGACACATAGGTATATATAGATATAGTATAAGGCTGCCCTCGATCGATCACAGCATTTAATTGTAAATGTGACGTAAACTTTGCGTTCAATTCCCATTCGGTCGCAATATATTATTTTTATTTATAGCTCGCTCTACGAAGACGATGTGCAGCGTTGAGTTCCGTTAATTGCACGGGAGTGGGCAGCGGACACTACGTTCTCCACTCCCCTCTCTATCGCTAGGTTCCATCTGTCTACGGAAAAAGAAATGATATGTAAGAAAAATAAAAGATAGTTTTCATACCTCTTCCAGTGCCATACATTCTCGTTTGCTATAAAATGTTTATATGAATAGTACTATAGAGCTACACGGTGTTGTAGCGAATTGCAGAAATCAAAGGCGTCAAACTGAGTGAATTTGTTGCTTCACTTGTTACGTACGCTTGTGAGTGCTAAACGTGTACGGGATATCCTTTCAGCGATTGTAATACAGTAGTTTCTCTCGTGTTGATTTTTATTTTTAGAAAACGTATAAAAATTTTGAACGCAGCGGGACTCGAACCCGCGCCTCCTGGAAACCGACCAGGCGCTCCGACCACTAAGCCATGCGTCCTCGTAACAAGCATATAAAAAATTCGACGTAGCTTGGCGAGGACATTTGTGTTTCGATGTAGTTTGGAGTGACAGTTATCTATCTATATTCTATTTGCTTACTTCATAAATTCAACAACATAAAAAAATAAAATGAAGTAAAAAAAGGGCTACATTTTATTATAACAATAAAATGGTAAGCTAATAAAATTGAAATACACAAAAATATCTTTATAATCATAACGCGTTGTTTAATAATCAGTAATAAACAAAAAAAATATATAGAAGAATTTTTTGTCCGGAATCTATTTTGAAGGCAGTGCTTGCCCGTAATTGTCATAAAGGAGAAACGTGAGAGGAATTTAGCACTCGCTCAGTCCTGCTTTTATAATTCATATAAATTGTTTGATTTTCTTTGAATTTATGTTAATTGAGGATTTCTGGGCTAAGTACTTTTAATATTGACCATACGTAAAAGGATGTATATTAAAAATTAATAACTACATCGTACAAAAATTGTAGGATAAGTTAATCAGTTAGCTTTATTTTTTATAGCCACGAAGCAAGGTTAGGACAGCGAAACTAATGTCAAGATACTTCGTTGTCCAATTTCAAGACATTGGATAGTGACATTTTTTCGTAATCGTTTAAGCATTTACTTTAATAATGAAGAAATCTTAATAATTAACGAATAATAGACAATGATTAATATTTCATTAATATTTTTGAGGCCAGTCGCGGCGCAGCGGCACGAAGTGTGACTGTATGTTGTGTGACTGTGGTTGTGGGATCGATTCCCACTCGAGGAAATAAAATATTTACTTATATATATATGCATTGTTTTCGCTCTTTTGTCGAGGCTAAACGCGGCTTGATTTTTGCCACTCAACACGCAATGCCTCCAGAATTCGGCTGAAAGTGGGGAACGGAGTGTCTTAACACTATGTTCCTTCTGTTGACCCTGCTGTTTGCGGGGTACAGCGTGAAGCTGAATTAATATTTTGACTTATAACAATTAAATTAAACGAACGAAAAAATAAACGAAATTAAACTAAATAAATATATTTTTTATTATCATTTCAATTTTCACGTCAAATATATAAAAGTTATAAATATATGGTACATACGAATTACACTCCTATATAAATTCGAAGTTTTACAATGCTATAAGGGAGTTTATGGGAATTTTGTTTCAAGGGTCTGTAATCTTAGTGGGCTATTCACAGCTGGAGTTGCCAAATGAAGGGGTAAAAAACGTTAGAACGAATCAAGGGGACAGTTACAGCGATTTGTCTTTTGGGTCATAGTATTATTGCTGGTAATGTTTCAGCTAAACGGTTTTGATACTTGTTTCCTCCTGATAAGATATAAATTCCTTTGTATCAGTTAAATTGTATTTTTTCGGTAAATCGTGACTAATAGCAGGTAACAATTTGTGACAGTATCGTAAGTAGTGCAGTGGGGATATGCGATAATGTGGTTAACGATTTCAGGTTGTATCTTATGCTATTTCTTCTGTGGTGGGTAAATTAAGTTCACGTTTTAAAAGTGTGGAATACAGAGTTAATATTAAGACTTTTAAAACGTTAACTTAACTTACAGTATACTTTTTTTATACAACAGAAGGACAACAAATAAAATTTTGAAGATTTAATTTGTTTTATTTAGGTCTATTCCGGTGGTTCGAGGTTTGAGGCCAGTCGTGGCGCAGCGGTACGAAGTGTGACTGTAAAACCGACTGGTTGTGGGTTCGATCCCCACTCGAGGAGATGAAATATTTACTTAAATTTATATTTCCGTTCCTTCGCTCTGAATCGAAGCTAAGCGCAGCGTAGATTGCTGCCACTCAAGACGCAATGCCTCCAAAATTCTCTATTATCTGTGACTGGAGATTCACTGGCTCGACAGATGAACCTGCTGACGGCATCTTATGCGACGTCGGTGAAATACATGCATTCATTTGTATGCCTGATGATCGCAACGACAGCATGTGATATGCTGTCTTTTATGGCACTCTTGATTAATTTTGTCTGAATGATGAATGACCACAGACACTCGTATCCCTGAGATTCATTGATGGTGATTATGCGTGAGTTGTTTCCTCTCCCATATACTTCGCAGATAAGGTACGCTTCCACTGCCTGTATGTGGACCAAGTATAAGGTGTTTGGGAGGTGTTTGGAGAATATTCCGTCATAAATCGTTTTGAGAGCGTACGTCTCGTCTAGTGGTCATCTATAGGATCTTGAGAGCTCTTGACTGATGGACGTAGAACGACGACGACGAAGTTTGGCCCGATGTAATTCATCTTGAAGAGGTTCCGCCTGTCAATAGGTCATAGTTGATTTATATCCCCGATAAGCTTGGGAGTTTTGGCCCCTGTGAGTTTCGCCGCCAATCATCAAGGCCTCGTCCACTAATAGTCTATTTGGCCCATCTTTGGCACCATTCTCGAGGATTGAGGCGATCATTTGCACTTTGATCTTGGTTTTTTTCGCAACGGAAGATGATTTTAATTTTGTTTAGTGGTGGCCCTCCGCTTGTCTCCTAAAAGGACCGGCGGAGACGCAACGGGGTCACAGTGGTCACTGCAAGTAAGCTTTTCAGCATCAACCTCCATTAATTTCGAGGAATTCTATATCAGAGAGATAAACATTTTCAAACAAATTGAAGTTATCAATTGATATCATCACTTTTAAAACTCGATAATCGATGCTCAAGACTATTTCAGGTACAAAAAAATATCCATCCATTCATCCATCAGCCTTTAGAAGTCCACTGCTGGACATAGGCCTCCCTTAATGCTCGCCACTCCGTCCGGTCCTGCGCCCTCTGAATCCAGCGGATTCCCGCTGTCTTCCTTAGGTCATCGGTCCACCTGGCTGGAGGGCGGCCTGTACTCCTTTTGCCGAGCCGTGGTCGCCATTCGAGGACCTTTCTTCCCCAAAAAAATATAAAACACAACAAACAAAGACAGAAATCTCTATGAAAGCTTTCAAAATAAGGATATTGATTATATCTTCACCTACCTAAGTATATACAAAATAAAAGGCATCATTAACCAACATAATTGATAGATCCCAAATTTCCTCACTCATCCATTGTGCGAGAATAATTACATATCAGTGGAGGAGGTCGATAGACAGGGGTCTGACTGATTAGCGCTGGACAAATGACTGTAGCGCTGATGTGTCCTAATTGCGATGGACGAAATATCGATAATTAAATATCTCACGTTGTTACGGTGTTTGTATTGGTTCATTTATTTTGTATGACGTGTTAAAGTTAATGATTTGTAAAATATGAGTTCCGTAAGGAATATTTTGCTTAGCTAAATGCGTTTCTAACTAAATTAATTCGGAAGGGTTATATTTAAATTTTTTCGTTGGAAACTTAAAGCATTGGTTAGTACACTACATGTATATTAATATCATAATTGTTTCTTATAGCTTTATGAAATTTATATTTTCTTCAGTTTCTAAGACACTAATTCTACGTAACCAATTTATTTCATTAAAAAGTCCTGTTTGTCTAATGACAATTTTTCTATATAAATATAAAAAACTAGATAGCTTAACCCAAATTCCTGAGCTTCAAGTTACTACGAATACAAGTCTGTTAGTGTTGCCTTAACATAGGTCAAAGATTTTTATTGAACGTACAATTGCCATAATTTAGTTAAAATAATCTTCCGGTATATTAAACTACATTTGACATAGACTACAGAGGATAAAATATGAATAAATACATAATAACTTGATATTTAGTGGTTAATTTTAATTAAATCTAAAATTTAAGTTCGGAGTTGGATTCCGCCACTCAAAGCGCAATGCCTCGAATTTGTTCTACAGTCGGAAACAGAGTGTCTAAGCATAAGGTTCTTTCTGCCTATATGCAGGATTTATCTTTCTGCTTGAAAAGGAATAAAGAAAAAGTATAAAGTAAAATTAAAATATTTTATTTATGAGGCCAGTCGTGGCGCAGTGGCACAAAGTGTGACTGTAATACCGACTGGTTGTGGGTTCGATCCCCACTCGAGGAGATGAAATATTTACTTAAATTTATATTTCCATTTTTTCGCTCTGGTATCGAGGCAAAGCGCGGCGTTGAGTTTTGCCACTCAATACGCAATGCCTCCAAAATTCGGCAGAAAGTGGGGAACGGAGTGTCTTACACTAAGTTCCCTCTGCCTACCCTGCTGTGTGCGGGATATAGCGTGAAGCTAATTTAATTTTTTAAAATATTTTCGTAAAAATTTCAAACTTCATTAATATTCCATCTTTTAATGCATGCAAAGCTAAAGCAATTTTAAAATAGCCGTATCCTACATTTATTTTTTGTAGCACTTACAAACTACTCGCAGCAAGTTCCAGCGAACTTAATCTTGTGTATTTTGAAAAGATAAGATATCGTTTTATGTTAAGTAGTTTCAACAGTAATTAGGGAAGTCAGTAGTACTTAAGATTTCAGTTTAAAATAAGATTTACATAAAGTTTTACTTGTGGCTGGTGATATATTTGTTGTAATTTTTGTTTCTTTTAAAAAATAATAGTGTATATATATATATTTTATCTGTAAAGAAGTTTTTGTTAAAATAAACGTTTCTAATACTTATTAATAATATAATAGTAAAAAATACATGGTTCTTTTTGTTATAATTTTTCAACTTAAAAATGGAGTATGTCGGCTTTGTCGATACTGATTAACAAATAAAATGGTTGTCAAAAATAAATCAAAAATAAAAATCATCATGTATAACTGTGTTGCTGGCAATGTCTTGATGATTCTGGCAAGGGTGAAGCGGCGAGCCGTGTGATGATGTCAATAATGACATCATTTTCGGAGGACGTCTACCCGTTATGTTTCGTTCATGATCGTATTATCGTTGAAGATGTTTAGAAAAAAATATAGAAACAAGAGATACCAACAATTGAATCTAATATAATAATGAAATTTGAAAGACCACTTGTTAAAGATAAATCACGGTATTTTTTTTGTTTTACCCTATATCAATATTGGGGTAGCTAGTTCGATGTTGATGTATTTCTTTAGTTCATACATACTCTTCTGGGATGTGTTTCAATCGAATTCTTGTTCTAGGATAATAAGATCCACCGAGTTTCCCAACATTTCTCACCGAGCGTATAGATCTCCCGTATAGTAAAAATCTCACATCACATTGTACCATTTGAAATATAGTTTAATGACTGGTCGTCGCAACGTGTCATATTATAGAAAACAATAAATAGGTACTTTATTTGGCTAACAAACAGCGCCAGCGGCATAAATACGAAAATATAAATCTGGAGCCACAATAGATTGTAATTCGTAACAAATGTTTTTATGCACCATACTAATATTTGGAATATCGTCCAATTTTTGATTCATGTTGTTTTAGGAGTTCAATTATTTAATGGGTGGTTGTCAGTACATACTACTTTTTAAAAGATTGAACTATTCCTTTACTCAGTTCAGTCAGATGGTCTACAAGTCTTACTTCAAAACAACTTAGGTCTGTAATATTTGATCGTAGGGCCACTCGTGGCGCATGGACACAAGCGCATGACTGGAAAAGCGACAGGTGAAGTCAAGGAAATGACATATTGAATATTTTAGTTTCTTCACTTTGGTGTCGAGACAAAGTGTGGTCTTGAGTTTTGACACTCAACAAGCAATGCTTTCAGAAATCGGCGGATAGTGGGAAGTAGAGTCTCTTAAAACTATTCTCTTCTGCTACAACATGAATATAAAAAAAAAAAAACTGTAAAATAATTTTACGTGAATGGCGTTAAAAAATTGTTTATATATAGAAAATTCAAAATAAAACTAAGAATTTGGGAACAAACTAGACTGAGTAAATTTTGGCTTCAACAGCGTGCGTAATTAGGACAGTCGAGTTTAAAATTAATTAACGCAAACGTGAACAAGAAATTTCACAGCGGTATGAACTCTTGCAGTCGAAATTTTAATACATAACACTTTGTGCCAAAATTGACTATAAACTATACTATACTGGTTCTATATTAGTATATTTGCGCTATCGATAAATATTGAATTAAGATAAAAAACTCAGTAGTTCTTAACTAGTTGGCCTGTATTTTGTAGAGATAAAGTGTGAGAGTTCAGGTTGCAGCCAATCTAGACTAAGTACTCCTTTGCATATTTTAAATTAATAAATTATCTATATATGTTAGTATTATTGGAGGGTAGAAAAATTTAAAATTCTTTGAAACTGAAACTGGATGGGAAGAAAAATAAAAAAGTTTATTACTACTCCATAATATGCTGAGTAAGAATACACGATAATAATAAATAATAATAATAATTAAGCCCTTTATTTCACACCCACATATTTACAATTTAAAAAGTTAATCTTATATTAATGTTAGTATGAAATATTTGATATACAGCTATTGTTAGTACTGTTAGTTATCTGATTTTTGGATGTGAACCCCTGTTTGGGTAAAGGCCTCCTCCATCCTCTTCCATTCTTCTCTATTTTTTGCTATAGTCGTCCAATTTATTCCCGCAATATCTATTATGTCATCAGTCCACCGTCTTGTTGGCCTGCCTACCTTTCTCTTTCCTATAGGACCTTTCCATTTTGTAGTTTGTATGGTCCAGCGTTGATCAGAGTAGCGTGATATATGACCTGCCCATTGCCATTTAAGCTTTAGGGCTTGAGATAACGCGTCCGTTAGTTTGGTCCTACTTCTAATGACTTCGTTTCTTATTTTCTGTATTTTTCTTACTTTTAAAATGCTTCTTTCCATAGCTCGTTGCATTGTCTGAATTTTTTGTTTCAGTTTTCTCGTAAAAATCCACGTTTGGCTAGCGTACAATAAGCAAGGTAGAAGAGAAATGTCGAATACAGTTTTCTTCAGATGAATGGAATAATCTCCTTTCAAAATTTCTTTGAGAGACCAAAACTTCTTCCATGTTATATTTATTCTCCTTTCTATTTCTTCTTCATTATTTACTCTATTAAATGATACTTGTTTCCCTAAATATATATAGTTTTCCACATATTCTATGTTGCAGTCTTTACTCTTAATAGGTATTTTAGCGCTATTCGTCATAATTTTTGTTTTAGTTATATTCATTTCCAATCCTACTTTATTACTTTCTCTATCTAATGTATTTAACATAATTTCTAATTGTTTTGGTCTTTCGGCTAGGAGAACAATGTCATCTGCGAATCTGAGGTGAGTTAGAAAATGACCATTAACGTAGATCCCTTGAAATTCCCAATGTATATTTTTGAACACGTTCTCCAATACAGCAATAAACAGCTTTGATGACAGTGGATCGCCTTGTCTCACTCCTCTTTCTATGTTTATCCGTTTTCCTCTCGATTCAAGTTTTATTGTACTTGTACAGTTCTTGTATATACTCTTTATGATGTTTAAATACTTCGGATATCCGAATATTCGAATACACGATAGCTCAGACAAAAACTTAAAAAAAAACTCCCAGAAGTAGTTTTATAAGCTACTACATATTTTTTTTTTAAATAATCACTGGAAGTTTCACAGGCGCAGCTCAATGACAATATGTTAAAAAAATATTCGAATCATGAAACATCAAAACATTGATATTGTTAAAATTTTTTTTCGCTGCAGGTCTTGAAAGTTTTTAATAAAATTTAGCTAATTTAAAAACGATTTTTTTCCATGTTATTTCCAAGATGTATATCCGATAGTTTTGAAATATTACATTATACAAACGGCCGTCTATTGAGCTGTATTGAGAAAAAAATCATTAGCAAAAGTCGGGCTGAATTGGTCAATTTTCTTAAAAAATCCGAGTTCTTGCAAAAAATTACAATTTAAAAAAAGAATATCTCGCCACTAGTAATAGTTTTTATATTTTTGACAACACACCATTTTTATTATTATTACTCTATTTTTAGACCATCATATATGGAATACTCACAGACATATTTATACATATTGAAAATAAAATTCACAAAAGGCGGGTCTTTTGGCTCAGTAGCCAGACAACTTTAAAACCGAGAAGAAGCTGTCATACATGTAAGCACGTAGGCGGTGAATGTCATTTGAAAATATGTATAACATACACAAAGAAAAATAAAAACAATATAATTATTTACTTATATTTTCGTACCACGAACCTAATGATTCTTGCCAGGATAATGACTACAACGAGTTGTCTATTTCATACAAATTCAGTTAAAACTGCTCGCTGTAGTTTTTGTTATCAAAGAAATCTATACGTCCTGTTCCTGAGTTTTATTATAAAGTTTAATTGTTGAAAGATTATTATTTGTTTTAAGGGTGGTTTTGGTGTAGACTTGAATTATATTAAGTTTAAATTTAAAAGGGAAAAAGCTTACACCATAGCTGTTGTTCTAACAATATCGTGCTTTATTCCGTCACTGCAATGCAGAATTATCGCAAACCTTTCTTTCACTTAAATAGCCAAACAAGTCCACTAAAAGGCATGATGTCTTAATTCGATAAGAAATAGAATTTTATACTTCGCTATTATTTTTGCTCGAGACTTCATGTTGAAATTACATTGTTATTAAGTTATTTTAATTATATTTCTAATTAAATATATATTTTATTTAGTTTTACTAAATATATAATTTATTTATTATGTAAAATCGATTGGTTGTGGGTTCGATCCCCGCTCGAGAAGATAAAATATTTACTTACACTTCTTCGCTCTGGTGTCGAGGTAAAGTGCGGCGTTGAGTTCCGCCACTCAACACGTATTGCCTCCAGAACTACGCGGAAAGTGGGAAACGGTGTATCTTAACACTAGATTGCCTACCATACTGAGTGCGGGATACAGTGTGAAGCTGATTTTTTTTTATTTAAATATAATATATTTTATTACTAAGAAAATATAAACGTATACATTATTACACAAACAAACAAAATCTTACAAAAAAACATTAAAATGATTACTTTGAGTTTTCCTTAGGAAATACGCTGTCGCGGCTGCGTTTTCCGTTATATATAAATTTTGCGTTTATGTAGCGCACGCATGGAAACTCTCAAACATCTATTTCAAACGTTATATAATATAACTAAATATAGCTGTCTTCGATACCATTGACTTAAGATGCGGCTGCAAAAATCTGGGTAAAGGTATCCGCTTTTTTTTTTATTGGTTGTATGGTTGCCACAATAATATTTAATAAAATTTATGGACATAACTTTTTGTTAATAATTTGTTAGTGTATGATTTTTTAATGAACCCAACAGAATTTAAAAGATAACGATGGTAACGATGTAAGGAATCGAAAAAAAAATGGTTGCCAGTTATCAGTCAGCAGCAACCGTGAGCTGCCAAGGACCAACAGCTGACTAAGCTACTAATAAATCAAATAAAAATATAAATATATTCTATAAAAACTGCTATAAAAATATTTATTGTCATTTTTTCTCAGTCTTAACACTACGTTCCCTGCTACCCTGCTGTGTGCGGGATTTAGCGTGGAGCTGTATCTCTTGCCAGTGTGGAGTCGGGCACATCGATTACTGAATCCATAAAAAAATAAAAATAAATTTCGTTAAAAACCGATACCTGTAGGTTTTTGCAACTGCATCATTTCTAGATATATAGGCTAGATATATACTATATTAGCGCTTTCAACCAAACAAATTTTTATAATAATACATATACAACCGGGATGAAACCTAACAAAAATTAACTCCAAATCCTAGGCTATCACCATGTTATTTCGTAGATATCTAATTATCTATATATAATTACGAGTAGTTGTACTAAAAATCCAATCATCGTTGTCCGACCAAACTCAGAAATTATTATGTGGCGAGATCAGATGATCTCTCTACTTTATGTAACTAGATTCTCCTCACAGAAAATATACCAAGTTGGATTCAAATTCACAACCAGATAGCATCATGCTGTAGCGAAAACAAAGTAAAATTAGTGAAACAACGTTATAATTTTTCCATATTCCCATACAATTTAAATAATACGCCCGTAATTAAAGGGAGGTAAATATATTTTTAATGCTGTAGCGGAACTTAATTGTACCTTTAAGTACTATGTGCAGAAAATAGCGTTAAATATTAAGGAAATTTCTCCTTTGCAGCTGTTAGATATAATTAATTGGCCGTTGGCTCGAGATCGTTTACCTGCACTGAGTTTGACCTGTTTACATTTTATGGTATCGATATTTTTAATAAAAAATATGAAAAATAAGTAATCTCAGTAAAGTATGAGGCCAGTGGCCGTGGTGCAGCAGCTCAAGCGTGTGACTGTAAACGCAACTGGTTGAGGGTTCGATCCCCACTCGAGGAAATGATATGTTTATTTACATTTGTATTTCCATTTCTTCGATCTGGTGTTGGAGCAAAGGGTGTTCCATCACTCAACAGGCAATACCTCCAGAATTCGGTGGAAATGGGAAACAGAGGGCCATAACAATAGATTCCCCCTGCTGTGTATAGCGTAAAGCTGATTAAAATCTATAAAAAGTATAAATGATTTATTTTTGCATCTTATTATAACGTAATATGTCTTATAAAGATTTTTTTTAGCTTCACCAGAGCAAAGAAATATCCTCTAGTTGGGGATAGAACCCACAACGAGTCGGTTTTACAGTCAAACTTTGTGCCGCTTATAATAGTGACTACGCTTATTACGCTTGTAATAAGCGTAGTCACTATTTATTGTTCAACACTATTAATGATAAATTTGAATCAAAGTCTAAAACCATAAATAAATACTACTTTAGTATTATGCTTTCCTAAGTGTGGATTTCTTAAATTGTTAAAAAAACATAAACAAATTCTAGTAAACATAAGTCGAAACTCGAAGGGAGAGTCATTAGGATAGAGTCGTCTCTATTTCATGTAAACGGACTCTTAATTTGTTGTAGATACAGAAATGAAGTAAATTTTGGCTGCAACCATATCTTGAATATTATTTTCAAAATTAAACTGGTTTAATTATGTTAATAATAAAACCCGCTATAATTATTATAATTATTACATTCTTGTTTTTGTTATTTGAATTTTCATATATAAATCTTCTATATAAGATGGTGTGTCTTTGATATCTTATATTCGCTTTACGCTTTATCTCCAATACATACATGTAATATTAGTAGACTTATTACCTAGTGTTGATGGTAGTACGCTTCGTTTACCGATTTCCACCTAAATCCAAGATATTGCGTGTTGAGCGACGTAAATTAACGCCGCGTTTATTATTACCAAAGTGGGGAAATGATAATATTTATTCCTCCGAGTCAGATTTCAATCTATACCCATTACTTTTAATTCCAATCAGTTGTAATTGTGGCATGTACTTGACTGAATATAATAACTATGGTTGCTATCTAATACTATAATTACAATATTCATAAATGTTTGTATTGACAATATTTTTGTTTTATTTTTACGGTTAGACTCTATGGTCTAGCACCTATTTGCTAGTTTTCATTAAAACTAGATTTTTTAAAAAAAAAGTAAGTGATTTTGCACTTACGTTTTTTTACTTACGTTTACAATATTACGTAGGTAAATATATACAAATGGCAATATATATATATATTTACCTGTGTAATATTATAAGCATATTTATATTTATTGTATTTGTATCGTACTCAAAAAAATTCTGGCTTCAAGCTTCATTTCAGCTCATACATATAAATAATATAATTTTAATTAATCCATGAAAGATCGCCAATACAAATACAAATTTAAAATTCATTAATTAAAACGTTCTACTTCAAAAAATGCTAACATTTAAAAATTCCCGAGTGAAGATGACTCTTGTGAAATTTATGAAGTAAAATTTATTTAAAAAACTAGTAATCTAATAGAAGCTTGAAACTGACAAATGAGCAAAAATTCTTTTAAGCTAAAAACTATCGACTACCTCAACAAGAATCGGCCAATATTCGTGAGAAGTAGTATGGTAGCATATTTGACTTAATCTATTTGATATAAAGCTCAAAATACATTGTGTAAATTTGGTAATTGCTTGATCAGTGCTCCTGTGTTACACAGAGAGCGTAAAGTCCAAGAGGTAGAATTGTAGGAAAATGGTACTGGAAAAATGATCGTTGTTACGACGGAATAAGGCGTTAAAATTTTAAACGCAAATATAAAGTCGGAAGTCGGAATTGTGGCTTGGTTAACTATGAAATGTAATTCATGGTAAATGTAGCCACGAAGCGATGTGCGGTTCACTTATAGTACATTCTGAGGAACTTTAGTTTTTAAGTGTTTGTTATATGAAAAGATAATGATACCAGTATTTTTTGGACAAAAAAAATATAAAAATGTCTTGCTTTGGCTGGTAATAGAATTGTCACCACTGTTGGCTTCGCCGGCTTTTTTATTTAATGTTTTTTAAGTGTTTAGGGATTACAAAATTGGTTGGATATTTTAGTTAGGTTTCATACTGTTCAGTGTAGTGTTATACACTTAAAAAAACGTATTTTTATTCATTTGGAATTTTATTTAATTGTCCCCCAAAAAAATTTCGAAATTATTAATAAAAAAATATTTCATTATTTCCTATCTAGAATAACACGTACAGCTAACGCGGTTTTTTCAGCATAAATCCTGCTAGACTCTATTTTCTGGCTATCCCGCGGGACTTCCGGGATAAAAAGTAGTCTATGTGTTCTATATAATTTCAGCTGTTCTGGATATAAGGCTGGCAAATAGAAAGACAGCCACACGATAACAATATACTCGTTTGTTTGTATTTTCGTTTTCTGTAAAAAATCATGGGCACTTAAAAAAAATCCGCCGAAATTCGGCGGAAAGTGGGTACGGTGTGTATTAAGATTAACCCACCTCGTGTTGTTCCGTCTACGGGACACCATTCATTCTTAATTTTCAAAGAACAAAATATCACCTTCCATTTTTCTATTATGTTTGATCACAAATCGCCTTATTGCGACTTATTTATAAGAGATAGATAAACGGACTATTTTTTAGAAGTGGTGATTGTTGTGAAACTGAAAATTACACCGTAATGTTGTTAACCTATAGCACTAATGAGGAATGTAGGTTTACTCTAAGTAAAAATCTAATCACTTCTGTTCCATCTTAGTACTTAAGCAAACATCCATACAAATCCCTACGTTTTATTATAGTAGTAAAGATATAACAGTATAGGTACATATATATAATCAAAATGTAATGGATATCTTGAAAAAATTACTAAATTGTTTTATTTTAGGTGAGGCTAGGAACGGAGTGTCGTAACACTCAATTTAATTTTAATTTCAGGTAATAGATTTTACAATAGAATCTTGTTAAAAATAAAATTGTATCCACAATTACATCCTTTGGAGAAATAAAAGTTAACTGTCCAAGTTGCACCTTTAGATGCATGTTAGAGATACACTCGTATTCTCGATCTTCGTTTGACTCTCTCGAGAGTAATACGCTAACCTCACGAGATGAAGAAAAGTAACAAATAATGTCAATAAAATGTTACTGTTGTATCTTTATCTATAAATAGTAAAATGGTAGGGAATCGGTGTCTGGACATGGAATATATATAAGATTTTTTCTTATTTGGTGCCATATAATAACGTAATAGATTAATGACAAAAATAATGATTTTTAAAATTGTTTGCTGTCAGTTTGTTTGCGCTCATCTCAGAAATGGCCGCCAAAAGTGCATGGTATACTAATTGACCGACTACAAGCCTACCGAAATAATAATGGTCAATAACCTATAATTTTGTGTTTTCTTCATTTTTTTAGCCTCACAAGACATTCAGTTCCTTATTTTCTCAATTTTCGAAACTTTAACTTTAAGTGGGAATTGAATCCTCTATATGTTTTGAAGTCAGTTGTGGCATAGGGGCACAAAGTGAGACCGTAAAACCGACTGGTTGTGGGTTCGATCCCCACTCGAGGAGATGAAATATTTAATTACATTTATATTTCCATTTCTTCGATCTGGTGTCGAGGCAAAGTTCTGCCACTCAACACGCAATACCTCCAGAATTCGACAGAAAGTGGGGAACGGAGTGTCTTAACACTATGTTACCCTGCTGTGTGCGGGATTCAGGCTAAAGCTGATAAAGTTCTTAAGAAGTGCTGTGTTGTACAATAAATGAAACAATATTAGTATAAATATTATGTAAAAAATTGTACTTTCATAGACTGATATAAAAAGTGATCTATCGCCTCTTAACTGAACCAAAATCTGAATTAATTGGAATGCAGCAATCGAATCTACAACCGTCGCGTTTATAGCCATACGCAGTACCGCTGCGTCACGACCACATGTCTAATAAAAATTATATCATTTACATTAAGACTGAAACATAATTTTATATATATATATTCAACTTACTCTATATTTTTCACAGTTACCTATTTACTTACCTTTCTTTTCATATATTATTTATGATATCTACATTGTTATATGTCGCAATACAACTAACATAGTGTTTCGTTAAACTAACAAAGACCATTATTACCAAGATAACTGCGGTTGTTTTGCCCACAATAATTCCCACTTAATTGAGTCGTATATTATCAAAGAAAGTAGCTGGTCCTCGTTGAACTAACAACAAATATTTTCGTCTTCCAAATGACCAGTATTTCATGGGAAGTATTGTATTAAAATACAATGCTTTGCTTGATGTTTTAAATGGAGATGCTTATAAAATAATGTTATTTTTCTTTCTTCTTTTCTACTTAAAAAATATATTGTTATTTCTTTTTCCAGATAATCTTTTTTGTACGAAGTATTTATTTTAAAATTAAGTCTATGTGACGTTCTAAATAATCCTTTTATAAACGAACTTCATTCGTTCTTATATTTTTTTTTATTATTGTAGACAATATAGTATTATCTTCGGCAAGTCTTTCTCGGGTAAATGCACACATCACTCGATGTCTCCTCATGGGGTGAAAGGAATTTAGTTCCATTTAACCCTGTGAAGACACAAGCTTGCGCGTTAACCACTAGAAAATTCCATTTATCGTATCGCCAGTCTTCCAAAACACTCCCCTTACAGCCGCGCCCAGTATCAGTATATTGGGCCTTAATGTTTCGAGTTGTTCTCAATGACTGCCAGTATCACGATCATCTGGAAAGCAAGTTCAAGTTGGCCTCGAAGAAACTAGGGGTCATCAACAGAGCGACGGTATTTCACGCCAAAACACCGTTTGGCCCTATAAACTTTGGCTTTGCGTAGAGAAATCTCTTCGCTGTGCGTTCTTTACCGCATCTATCTTGGGGAGTGTTCTGAAGAACTGTTTGACCAGTTACCTGCCGCCGAATTTTCTAACCGCACAGTACGTCACAAACTAAAATATCATCCACACCATCTGGATACGTGGCAATCCACCACTATGCGGTTTCATAGGAATTCATAGGAATCTACGGAACTGTGGAATTGCCTACCCGCGGCATTGTTTCCAGGTTGATATGACATGGGTACCTTTAAAAAGCGCCTATCTCTACCTTAAAGGCCGGCATCGTACCGTTAGCTCCCCTGGTATTGCACGGGGTCGTGGGTGGTGGTAATCACTTACCATCAAGTGACTCAAACGCTCGTTTGCCTTCCCTTTCCATAGCCGTCCTTTTCCATAATAAAAGGATAAAAAAATCAAAATTAATTCTTGGAAATTATAAGATATTTTAAGAGTGCTCGTGAAATAGCTCCGATATATGAAGAGGTCGGTGACTGACGAGGCAAAAGAGACATATATTATACAGAGACAGTACAATTAGACACTTTGTTCTTTCTGGCTATCTAGCTAAGGATCAATCGTCAAACATGGAATTAAAAAAGTAAATGCGGGAAAAGCATTATGTGTGAATTAATAAATATTTTTATACATAAATGTTTTTTCCAATAACGTAAGATCATTACATACAGTGGATGTTTCATTCATTCTACAGTTCACGTCTACCTCGTGAGAGTTGACAGGGACAAATCGAATATAGCTTTTTGCAATCTCCTACGAGAATTTAAACGGAGTGAGCTTACAAGATATAATTTCCGTCGTAACTTAAATTATGTATTACAATTTAATTTATATAGGTGTTACTCGTCGACCGACCAAAGGTGATCTATGAGTAGGAGACCTAATTATGCATCCGTTTTAAGCCCAAGTATGTTCAGCGATTTTCTATTGTTTAGAAGATATTTGGGAGTTTATGGAATCTGTGACCACAAATGGCCCCTTTACCCTCAGACCGCCGTTATTCCGTTGATCAAGTTACACTATATATATGTACTTTTCATTTATATATATATATACATATATATGTTCGCGCTATCCCAGTATCGATTCTAATTTTTTTTTAGTTTACTATAAGAAAACTAACTTTTAAGCTTCAATTTTGACTATCCCTTAATGTTAGCCACAACGTTGCTTAAAGATTACTTTGTATATTAGAGTCCCTGTCCATATTTTATAGACTAAAAAAAAAAATAAAAAAATCAGTTGTCACAACAAACTGAACAGAAACATAAATTGACCATTATTAGGCACTTGCCAAACAATAAAGGATTCAAAGTATTTATAATTTTGCGTTCTTCAAGAACAAAGAGATTTTATTAGCTAAAAGGCAACGGTAATGAAAATAAGAAACCCTCTCCTAATATATTTCTAAACAAATATTATGAAAACAATTTTCCCATTCTTCGGCCAACCCCTTTTGTTTCAAAGCGTATCGATTTATATAAAGTCTTTGATGAATGAGAGTAAAAATAACAATATCCTGTACTGCGTTACACGGATTCTCAATCTTAATCATTTTGATTAAAGTTTGTAAATGTAATATTTGGGTAGATAATATAAAAATATATTGTGATCGCGACGGTAAACGCGACGGTTGGTGGGTTCCATTCCTCGGGCCATTGAATAATTTTATTTCCGTCTGTAGAAGTGAATAAATTAAACTCTATCTTAGGTCACCAGTGCTTAATTTATAAGAAGTAAATAAATTAAATCTATTACTCTTATTTACACATTTTTCAGATATGTTTATGGAGTAGCCTCCCATTTTTTTCTTTATTGTACTGAACCAAAATGATTTTATTTCCAAATTTAATTATTATTCCTTCGCATTATTTTTGACACCAAGAAAGTATTAAGAACACAACGAGTACAATTTCTAAAGATAAATAAAAAGATATAATTTATTTTTACTTCAACCACAATAGTGAAGATATTGAGATGAAAACAGCTTAGAGAAAAATCAGTCAGTGAATATTTCAATTTGCTTCTTCAGTGGCGAACCGAAGACTTTCTGGCATTTAGTATTTAAGCTAAGAAAAAATGAAAAAGAAGTGGCATAGGATACTTTTTTTAATACAGTTACTTTTTTTATTTATTAGTTTCATGTTTCCGTTCTGGTAACGAGGCAAAACGCGTTGTTGAGTTCCGTCAAACAACACACAGTGTCGAGACGGTGTGTGTTAAGCGGCGAAAATTCGTCGGAATATAGAGAATCAAAGAGATCGAATCGATCTTAATGGGTATGGAAAATCTTAATCTTGCAAAAGGAACCCGGGAACATAGTGGTCCCTTTTGCCAGCGAGGTATCCGGAGGATTCAAATGTTAAGGCACAGGGCGAGACGCTACATGTCGAGTGGCTGAGCTGGAAGCCGCGCTTTGCCTCGTTACCAGAGCGATCAAATGAAAATAACGAATAAAAAATTAAGTATCCATAAAAAAAAAAGGTTTTGAAAAAATAATCGAACCTACAATCGTTGTGTCTACAGCCAGACGCTATACCACTGCGCCATGATGACCTCAATTATCTATACAACATACATAATATGCACAACCAATCATCGCATTTCCCATCTTTAACATACTTACAATCTACAATCTGATTTAACTTGACTCTAATACGCTCCGTTATAATACATTTTTTGTAACCTTTCTCTTTATTTTCCCTTTTGGTGGCTATTTGCATATTGAATTTCGATAGAACGTTGAAATTTATTACATTCTTTAAATTTTGTATCGTACGCGGTACGTGGGTTCACAATAAAAAAAATTGTATCTTTTATAGACCGTATAAGTGAGTGTATCGTTGTGAATTGGTTTTATGTGGTGTAATATTGGAGAGACGGATAATTTTGGGTAAAATATGATTCACATATATTTTTATTTTATACTGTAGACGTTGTACGTGTGTATTTTCTTTCTGCGTATTTATTACTTTAAGGCGTTTTTTTCTTTACGTATCTTTTATAAGAAGGTTATGCTTAAATTCACTGTGTTCTCTTGTTTTTACCCATTCTATAATTTTTTAGGGTTCAATTAAATTCACTAGCTTTAATAAGAGATAATCACTAACTTTTATGATAAACCCCACCTAAACTTTTGTAGTTATCTACAGAGTACGTGAGTTTATTTTCTTTTTTTCTTAGTGAGCTCTAATAGTCCCTAAATACTGTATTAATAAAGATTAATTCCAAAAAAAAACGGGTTTTTTAATTGTGGTTTTTAGTCGCTTGTTGATCGGCAAAACTCGACGCTGCGCGTTTGCTTCGTGGTAAGAATTTAAAATATATATTCTACTAAATATTTCATTTCCTCGATTAACTATCTCTAAATCGAACCCACAACCAGTCGCGTTTAAAGGCTCCGTGCCCCTGCGACGACTGGCTTCTTAAATTTTACAATATCACAACTTGACCTAATAAAAACGTTGAAAAAAATAATAACGGGAAACACACACAGTTTGTCTCGCATTAAACATAAAAACTCTACTCGAAATACAGTGACGTCGATTTTAAAATCTACATCAATTTAATACCAGTATGAGTAATGTATGAATGTCAATTTAAAAGTTACTTTTAAAGTGTGACATGCATTAGTAAGGTAAGGTTATTTTAATTTATTAGAGTAACATTCGTAAAGCGTCGGAACGGAAGTGGAATTATGTCGCGGTCGGACATATTAAAAAACTTTTTGGTTCACTTTGGGCTCGCTCATTTCTATAGCTGCCACTTTTCGTTCAAATGGAGAGGAAACTTATAGGATTTTATGCGTTATATGAAGATTGTATATATTTATATGTAGTTGGAATCCAGTTTATGGCAATGTAGACAGAGAAAAGCTAGTGTGTTAAGAAACTCCGTTTCGCATTCAAACACTTCCATTCCTCATTTCCAATTGAATTTGTGAGGCATTGCGTGTTGAGAGGCGAAACTTAACGCTGCACTTTCAACATAAGCGCAATTTGAAAACATTAAATATTTCCGTCAAGTGGGATTCGAATTCACAATCTATCGTGTTAAAAATCACACGCTTATGCCTCTGCGCCATTTTCTTATGTAAAATGATTAACATAGTTAAGTAAAAAAAAAACGTAGATGACAGCTTTTAACGTTCAAATTTATATATCTAGCTTATCTATATATCTTAAATATTCTAATATTCAAAAATCATATTCAGTCGATGTACATACATATGCTGTTGGATTCTAAATATATATAAATAAATATGTATGGAAGACGGAGAACGTATGCCTTGTTACTATTTTCTCTTATTACTACTGCAGGAGATCTACAAAACTGTGTTTAAGTATTCACATACAAGCTACCTCTACCTTATTATTATGTTTCTCCTTTATAGTACTCGGATTCAAAAGAACCGCCGTGTGATCCCGGCTAAGAATAGGATCATCCTGGTACTGGTGGTGTCGTAAAAGGCGACTGAAGTACGTGTGGTAGAGTCACGTCGCCAGCAATGGCAACACGCATGGGCAGACTCGACCGGATCATACCACCCCCGGCATTTAATACCGGCGTTAAGTAGTGGCTTTATGCCACTGCGTTTCGCACTAGGTAATGCCGGGCTCCGGAGCCCAACCCCCCACCCCTCCCTGGAATATGATAGCGGCACTCAAAGAGAAACTACCCCAGGAGGGTACCAGCACCTTCGGTGCTGGAGAATCCCTCCCTGAGTCTCCAAACTCAGGCTGCCCTTCGAATTCTGGGGAGGGCAAAGTTCCGCGCTATAGACAGGGCAAACGAGACGTACGCTCCACGGCAACCCCTTCCACACTCAACGTGGACTTTTGCAATATCAGGGGTCTACATTCCAACTTAAATGCCGTCCACCACCACCTCGAGACGGCACGGCCGGCTTTGTTATTCCTGACGGAGACTCAAATTGCCCGACCGAGCGACACAGCCTATCTCCAATACCCCGGCTACAAAATAGAACATAACTTTATGCCTCATGCCGGGGTCGCTGTGTTCGTAAGGGAGGACCTAAGTTTCCGTCGTCTTGCCCATTTTGAAGGTCGGGACCTGTCTAACATCTGGCTCCGTGTTGACTCGGACGATCGTGCCCGAGTCTACGCATGCCTTTACAGGTCCCACAGTGGTAATGCAGAAACGGATCGGCTCATGGAGCACATTCAATCGGCTATCGACGATATGCTCTCACAGATTCCCTCCGCTGAGGTCGTGATACTTGGCGATTTTAATGCGCACAATGCCAGCTGGCTTGGATCACGCACCACCGACCACGCGGGGAGGGCTGCATTTGACCTTGCTGTGGCAAACGGGTTGTCCCAATTGGTTGAGTCGCCTACGCGACTCCCGGACGTGGACAACCACAATGCCTCTTTATTGGACCTTCTGCTGACTTCACATCCAGAGCAGTACCAGGTTGTCGTCGATGCCCCCTTGGGGTCCTCTGACCACTGCCTGGTGCGGAGTGTCGTGCCCATTAAGCGCGACAGCTGCAGATCACCCGCAACTCGTCGCGTCTGGCACTACAAGTCAGCAGATTGGGATGGGATGCGTACATTTTACTCATCTTATCCCTGGGGGCAGGTTTGCTTCTCTTCTGATGATCCTAGTACCTGTGCCGCTGCTGTTGCCGACGTGGTCCTACAGGGCATGGAACTTTATATTCCTAGTGCTGTAGTGCCAATCGGTGGCAAGTCACAGCCTTGGTTTGATACGTCTTGCAAGCTTGCTGCCTCTAGCAAACGCGAGGCATATCAAATCTGGGCTGAGGCACTGGTTACTAAGGATCCGGAGGTGAAAACCTCAAAAAGGAAGTATAACCGAGCCTCCAGGTTCTTTAAGCGGCAAATTGCCAGAGCAAGGTCCGAGCATATCGCCAAAATTGGCGAGAAGCTTGAGAGCTATCCGTCCGGAACTCATCAGTTCTGGGCGCTCTCAAAGGCGGCACTTGGCAACTTTAGCCAGCCTTCGCTCCCGCCATTACGCACGGGAAATGACATTTTGGTCCACACGGCAAAAGAGAAAGCCGATCTCCTGGGCGCTCTCTTTGCCTCAAACTCGACTTTGGATGACCAAGGATCAACGCCGCCGACCATCCCGCGGTGCCAGAGCTCAATGCCTGAGGTTAAGTTTAACCAAACAGCTGTTAGGCGAGCTCTGTCCTCTTTGGACATCCACAAGTCGAGCGGGCCAGATGGCATTTCTCCCTTAGTGCTCCGTTCTTGTGCTCCTGAGCTGACACCGGTGCTAACGCGTTTGTTTCGGCACTCTTACTCAGTCGGCGTAGTCCCAGACTCATGGAAGAGCGCTCTTATCCACCCGATCCCAAAGAAAGGCGATGGGTCCGATCCATCTAACTACAGGCCTATTGCCATCACCTCCCTGCTCTCTAAAGTCATGGAGAGCATCATCAATAGCCAGCTCTTGGTTTATCTAGAGGATCACCGATTGATTAATGACCGACAATATGGCTTCCGCCATGGTCGCTCAACCGGTGATCTTCTGGTTTACCTTACCCACCGCTGGGCAGCGGCTATTGAAAGCAAGGGAGAGGGCCTGGCAGTTGGTTTGGACATGGCGAAGGCCTTTGATCGAGTTTGGCATAAGGCGCTCCTGGCTAAACTTCCATCCTATGGGCTTTCCGAGAATTTATGCAAATGGATCGCCAGCTTTCTCACTGGGCGCAGCATCAAGGTCGCTGTCGACGGTTTTTGCTCTAAACATATGCCCGTGAACGCTGGCGTTCCCCAAGGCTGCGTGCTGTCCCCTACGCTGTTTCTTTTGCATATCAATGACATGTTAGAGGATTCTGGCATTCATTGCTATGCAGATGATAGCACAGTGGACGCTGTTTACTGCAGCCGAGCAAGTCTTTCTCGGGAAAACGCTGAACAGTGCCGAAATAAACTTGTGTCTTCTATTGAGGCATCCCTCATCAATGTCTCCTCATGGGGTGAAAGGAACTTAGTTCAGTTCAACCCCCTGAAGACACAAGTTTGCGCGTTAACCACAAAAAAAATCCCATTTATCATATCGCCAGTCTTTCAAAACACTCCTCTTACAGCCGCGCCCAGTATCAGTATATTGGGCCTTAATGTTTCGAGTGACTGCCAGTATCGCGATCATCTGGAAAGCAAGGCCAAGTTGGCCTCGAAGAAACTGGGGGTCATCAACAGAGCGAGACGGTACTTCACGCCAAAACACCGTTTGGCCCTATATAGGGCCCAGGTTCGGCCTCATATGGAGTACTGTTCTCACCTCTGGGCTGGTGCACCCCAGTATCAGCTTGAACCATTTGATCGCATACAACGTAGAGCCACTCGAATCATTGGGGACCCAATGATCTGTGAAAGGCTTGATACTTTGGCTTTGCGTAGAGACGTCTCCTCGCTTTGCGTTCTCTATCGCATTTACCACGGGGAGTGTTCTGAAGAACTGTTTGACCTGTTACCTGCCGCCGAATTTTCTAACCGCACAGCACGTCATAAGCTAAAATATCATCCACACCACCTGGATACGTGGCAATCCACTACTGTGCGGTTTCGTAGGAACTTCCTTCCACGCGCCACGGAACTGTGGAATGACCTACCCGCGGCAGTGTTTCCAGGTCGATATGACATGGGTACCTTCAAAAAGCGCGTCTATCTCCACCTTAAAGGCCGGCAACGCACCTGTAGCTCCTCTGGTGTTGCACGGGGCCGTGGGCGGCGGCAATCACTTACCATCAGGTGACCCGAACGCTCGTTTGCCTTGTCCTTTTCCATAAAAAAAAAAAAAAAAACCCGGTCCTTTGGAAGGCTTGCGTGGGGACACAGGTCCAACACGTAGAGGCCCCTTAGAGAATATACAAATGTTTTACTGTGACGCATCAGCCGGGATCCATCTCTGGGTAACCACATGTAATTGCCCAGAGATGGTCGCCGGTTAATGCGTAGAAACTATGGAAAATGTGGAAATATAAACTAGGACTATGGAATGAAATTTGGATGGACTGGCTACTGGGCTATTGAGTGAGACTAACGGACGTCCGCCTTTACAATAGTCTCAAATTGAACGGTTGGCGGACGGTGACTCGCCTCCCACTAGATGGGCCCCCACAAAGCGGCGTAGTGCCTTGGGCGCAACATCGGCGTGGTCGGCTAAGGGTGTAGAGAGGTGTGCACCGGTTTCACCATCACGAGGAACTCGTGAGCGGGTTTCCCCGCTATTACGCAGATTGAGCACTTCCACCCTTTCGAGCATATAGCTCTTGCGCTCCACTCTGCCGGCCAATAAAGGCAAGCCAGAGGCGGGGGATAGATTACAATTCCCCTCCGGAGGACTCAGGTCCGTGGGGTCGCCACTCCCCAACAGCTCGCCACAAGCTGCCCTTATTATTATTATTATATTATTATTGTTGTTAATTCACAAACTAAATATATAAAAATACCAGTTTATTTCTAATAAAAAAAAACGAACGGAGAAGGATTTTTTATAAATAAAAATATTTTAAGGCAAGTTGTGGTACAGGTGCACAAGCGTTTTACTGTAAACGTGACTGTTGTGGGTTCAATTTCACTCTAGGAAATAAAATATGTAAAATTTTAATTTCTTTGCTCTGGTGTTGAGGCAAAGCGCCGAATTGAGTTCCGTCATATACAATACGTAACGCCTCCAGAATTCAGCGGAAAGTGAGGAGCGGACTATCTTAATACTAGGCTCACCTTGCCTACCCTGGTGTATGAGAGATACACTGTGAAACTGAAAAAAAATCCCAAATAGAAATCAAATTCACACTCAAAGTTTAACATTTAAATATCCCACTACGTATATTGTTGACCTCTTTTTAGTAACGTTATACATATATTTTCTGTATAATATTCTTATTGAGCTCTTACTTATAATATGATATAACGTAAATAAAATGATATATAATATCTCCTAAACACGTTGTCCTCTCAAATACCGATACAACTTGTCACCGATGTTACATCAATCAATGTCCAAGACCGATGCCCAAGTTTCACCTGCTCTAATAGATGAGGCGTAAAACTGGTAGGAATATAATTGACACGTATTTTATCGGTAAAAATATGCCTATATATATATATATATATATATATATATATACTGAACTGAACTGAACACTGAACACGTGCATTACATTGCATCTCCTCGAGTGCGAATCTTTTACAGTCACACTTCGTGCCACTCCGCCACGACTGGCCACATTATTATTATTAACTTAAATATTATTTTTTATCGAATCGGACGTACCAATATGGACCAACATTGATTACACTATAATATTTTTTTTCAGCTTCACACTGTGCCCCGCATATAGCGGTGGCATCGTGTGTTGAATGGCGGGCACGAAATTAAAATATTAATAAATAATAAACAATTTCACCGAGTGGGAATTGAACACACAACCGTCCCATTTACAGTCACACGCTTGTGCGCATGCGTCACGACCTCTAAAATTAAATGGTGAAAATGATAAACACAATCGTAACAATAAAAATATATATTTTCAAAGTACTTTAAGCATTTTGTATACGAATACTTACTTACGCACATAATGCTCTTATATAAAAAGCTTAGGTTTTGTGGTAAAAGTTTAAATGTTTTATAAAAATGTTTTTAAAATTATACAATTTTTAACATACTACGAGTTTCTATCTACTACTAAAAGTATTTACTTTAATAACTTGACCATGACAGATATGGAATAATGTAAGTTCTTTTGTCTACGTTATATATTTTTTTATTGTTTAAAGTAGCACTGAGATAACTACTGACGTTATATTGCAGGGGGCACAAGCGTGTGACTATAAACGCGACGGTTGCAGGTTCGATTTTTATTAATTTAATATCTTCGTTTTGGTAACCAGACAGAGCGCGGCGGTCCCGAGCTTTATCTGGATCGGGAGATTAATAAATGACAATGATACTAGTAAGAATTTGTAACCTGCTATGCGAAATACGTGAAACTGAAAAAAAAATAATTAACTTCACGCTGTATCCTGTTTGTTATGTCTTAGTTGAGTATGCAGAGGGAACCTAGAAACTCCCATTCAGCTAGTTCTCTTTCCTAATTTTCGTCGCGTTCTTGAGGCATTGCGTGTGGAGTGGCGAAACTCAATGTAGATTTTAATAAATCTCACGTCATATTAATCCAACAAACTTTATTGACATTTAAATGGATATTTAAACAAATTATGAAAATAAATAAAAGTAATAAGTGCTTAAGCAAAAAGCTTTTAACGTTAAAACATCCTCATAACAGTAATGGCGATGGTCAAGCCAACTGAGCCGAACTGGAAACTTTTTTAATATAGCAACCACAACATAATTGCCCACTCGTTTGACACAGCGTGTTTCACAAATATATGCTACTTATCTTTAGTTTTGTATGGAATTATTAATATTGGTAGGCTGACCCATTTAAATTTTTCAGGGATCTTTGGGGAGAACTCTGTGTTAAAAAGGATTGCATTGGTTGAAGAATTGGTCCCGATTGATAATCCTTCTATATTGTAATAAATATGAGTTTCTTGCCGACTCTTCTAAGCAGAACTGCCTTACGAACCGATGGTAGCTTTTTTTTTGTTTATATGTTCATTCCACGATTCACTTTCCACCGAATTGTTTGAGCCATTTCTTTGTTTGTCATACATATATGATTTGACAAAAAAATAAATAAATGGTGTACTTGTTCATTAGTTCCTATCCAATATATCCAACTCTATTCTACTAATTAGATTATTAAGATTAATATTTGTTATTACATTTTTGGCAATTATACTAATAAATAAATTTTTTTACTTAAAAAAATTATCATATCTTCTATCTAGTTTAATTCTATATTTAATTTCTTCTCTTTCTCTCACTGTAAAATACTGTTTTATAATCCATTCTATAGTTTTATTCTTTAGTCTGTTATTTTGTAAGATAACTATTATACGACAGAGTTATGCATTTTGGTTTTACACCAGAGCGTAGAAATGGAAATATTAAATATTGCAGTACCTCGAGAGGGAATTGAATCCACAACCCGTCGCATTCAACTAACAATGTCTAAACGCCTAATCAAAAAAGTTTTAGCGCAACTAAGGAAATAACAAAAATAAATGAAGGGAAACGTGGAAATCAATCAATAAAAATTTCAATTTTCCTCCCGAGTGGCTGACCGAATATTTTCCGACGTTAGCCATAGCTCGACTTTTCATTTGAATATCATACATACATTTCTTTGTTTTTTTGTTCTTTCCACCCCTTATCTTACCCTTGTGATTTTTTCGACCGTTTGCATATAGAGTTTGGATGGAGTGCTGGAATTTATTACATCCATTGAATACTCCACTGTTATACAAATATAGCGGTGTGATTCTATTTTCCTTTAGATTACTTCAGATAAAAGAAGTAGTACAGTCGTTATTTTTTATGTGTTTTGACTTTTATGGATTCTTCGATATGTTCTTGTAGTTTTTCCTTGAGATCTCTGTAAATGTTATTTCGATACGCAATTCCTATAAATATATTTTATACATTGCAAATATTATTCTGTGACAAAAACTAAATTGAAATTGTTTGAACCCTATGTTACAACAGTTAACACGTAAGAAATATTTTGGATTGTACCTGTAAACTTAGGTAAACATAAAACCAGCTTCACGCCGTATCCCGCACACAGCAGGGTAGGATAGAGGGAACCTTGTGTACGACACTCCGTTCCCCACTCTCTGCCCAATTCTGAAGGCATTGCGTGCGCCGCACTTTGCCTTGACACCAGAGCGAAGAAATGGAAATGGAATGGGAAATGGATGGAAAAGGAAATGGAGTGAAAATATAATGGGAATCGAATCCACAAACAGTCGCGTTAACAGTCACACTTTGTGCCCCTGCGCCACGAATGGCCTCTTAGATAAACATAATTAATATAAAATAGATTATTTAAATCAAAGAATTTTAAACACTACCTAACTTTCAATTTATTGCGACTAAAAGCTGCAATTACGAGACGCGAGTGGCTGACGTTGTTTAGAATTATTTTGCATAAATATCCGTGCAAAAGTTGTAATTGCTGATAAATAAATTTAAATGTAGGGCGGAGGGCACTTTTGAGTACGAAATGATTTGTCTTGATTTTACTTTCATTTTGAAGTTTACAGATTGTACTCAGTGACGTTTAATTTGTTTAACAAGTGAGTTTTTATAAAAAAAACATAAATATATTTGATTCGTTATAATTTTACCTTTTGTATGTAGTATAATCAAAATTATTAAATTGGAGGCCAGTCGTAGCGCAGGGGCATAAAGTGTGCCTGTAAAATCGACTGGTTGTGGGTTCGATATCCACTCGGTGAGATAAAATGTTTATTTACATTTATATTTTCATTTCTTCGCTCTGGTGTCGGGGCAAAGCGCGGCGTTGAGAACTTGGCGGAAAGTGGGTAACGAAGTGTCTTAACACTAAGTTCCCTCTGCTTACCCTGCTGATTTAATTTAATTTAAAATTATCAAATTATCCAATAACTTATTGTATACAACTAACGTGAAGATCGAATTTACAGCCATACTATGCGCCACGCGGCTGGCCTTTGGCCTACATTTTATCAATGAAAATAAAATATATTCAATAATACAAATTAACTTTATCATACTAGTACACGTATCATAGGAATATAGATGAAAATTCATAACTTCCCAAAACTAACAGATCTAGAGAGGAATCGCGTATATTTGAAAGGGCACTAGGAGTCGTATATCAAGAGCGGTGCAGGCATTGAGGGATGCTGTAATATCCGCCAAGAAATGGCATCTCTGAGTAATGCTTGGGATGTAGACGGAATAAAAGCTTTGGAGAATACTTATATCATGTATGGGGAATTGTAAATGTTTTCATATATTGTTAAAAATGGTGAAGAACTTAAGAAGTATTTTTTGATTTTTAATTAATCAAATGTTATATTGTATTGATACGAGTTTTCTTTAATTTACTTACACCTACCTCTTTTACTTTATATTTACATTTTATTTTATTTTTTATTAAATTTTTTATAGCTTCAATGTCGCCTATTTTTAAAAACATTGCGTGTTCAATGACGGAACTTAACGCCGCTCTTTGTTTTGTTATTTACAGAATTGAACCCATAACCCCTAGGAATGAGGAATACTATGAATATGAAAAAAGGCTCTCTTTTGTTAATCACCTAGCACTTTAGATGTGAAAAAGGAACTCTATATAAATAAATAAAAAAAACAAATGAGAAGCAAATAGCTAAAGTAACTTACTAAAAATAAGCGAACAACCTTAGCAAATCCAATCTTAGAAATAAAAGAAGTGAGTGTGAAAAATGAACCAACGTGAATGTCGATATGTTATTAATGGAATTTCAAGAAGTTAAATCCACGTAGCGACGATTTTTCGTGTTTTTTTTTCTATTTTTCGTACATACATATGTTTGGTAGTATTTCTTAAAGATTCTACTTTATTTTGGCTTATTTTGCCTAGATTTACTTGTTTAAGATGTAATTTAAACTTATTTCATATCTATATTTTCATATTATAATGAATAAACGTAGAGTAGGTAAAACAATGTAATATAAAAGTAGGTAAAATTTTAAAACATAAAGCCGTTATTAATTTGCACAAAAAAAGAACACGGACATTGTTCTTCTTTTTTGAAACAATATTTTTTTGCGAGGCAAGACAAAAATATTATATTTTCATACTTACATGACTTATTATTATATTTAAATGTTTATGTACACTTAAAATTTAATAATTAACATCCAAAATAGCATAATAAAAACAAAATTACTTAGAAAAATAAAAACAAACACTAAAAACACACCAACACCAGCCAAAAACAAAATTATTCACACAGCATTAGCATATCACAGCGAAACTCACCTAAAAACTAGTGCCAGCTAAATATTTATATGTTTTCCATCATAATAATTCTATTCACGAATCGTAATTTACTTTAGTAGTTGCGTTTTTCGTTACTATTTACATATAGATCGTTAGATGCCGCGTTCAGCTAATCACTGGTAACGTAAACAAAAAACGTTACCTCCCCATCGTTTGTTAGTAAAGCTGGAGTCGAGCCAACCGCAGGTAGAAAGAAGCGTATAATAGACGTAGGTAGCGTTGTATACTACCAGATCGATTTGGTGCATTCGTTGTAACAGGTGCTAATTGATTTCCCTAGATTGCCCGCGTGCTCGGAATGTTTGTTGCGAAATAATTGAGACGTTAAATGAGAGCCAGTCGTGGTGCAGTGGTACAAAATGTGACTGTAAAACCGACTGGTTGTGGGTTCGATCCCTACTCGAGGAGATGAAATATTTACTTAAATTTATATTTTTATTTCTTCGCTCTGGTGTCGAGGCAAAGCGCGGCGTTGAGTTCTGCCACTCAACACGCAATGCATCCAAAATTCGGCAGAAAGTGGGGAACGAAGTGTCTTAACACTAGGTTCCCTCTGCCTACCCTGCTGTGTGCGGGATATAGCGTGAAGCTAATTTAGTTTAATTTAATTTAAATGTCTCAGTTTATTTTATTTCTTTAAACATTTTTAAAGTGTTATTCCACACTTAGGAAGGAAAAACATTTATTTGGAAAACGTATAAAAATTAAAACGTAGCGGGACTCGAACCCGTGCCTCCTGGAAACCGACAATAATTCTAAATAAGTTTTTTTGATTTATTTTGTTTTTCAGACTTCTTCGTTTAGATTGATATAAATCATATTACAAGGCCGTCGGGATGTAGCGGAATGGGACGTGGTTGTAAATGTGACGTGGTTCACCCACAAGTATTCGATTCCTGCTCGAGGCGTTAACACAAACATATTTGTAATTTAAATATTTTTTTATTGGTATTGATTTATATTTAATCAGATTTTTCATAACATAGGCTAAGTAAAAAAAAATATTGTAATTATAAAAATGTGAATGTATTTCAATTTATAATTTTTTGGTCTTAGTAATATTGAATTACAGTCAATGTAGAGAAGTGGGACAAGACAAAGCGCGGCGTTGAGTTGGGTCACTTGGCATGCAATGCCTCAAAATCAGGCGGATTTAACTAGGCCCTCTCTGCCTACTCTGCTATGCGTGAAACAGCGTGAAACCACTATTAATATAGTAAACTGAAAACGCGTTGTTAGCTAACATTCGCCTCTATACGTGCAAACTGGTAGTCTAACTTCACTTAAAAGTTTTCACGACATTGTATGCAGTTGACAACTAACATAATTGAAAATAGAGATCGCAAGCAGGAACTCAAAGGGAAATACGGGAGAATACAAAGGAAAAGGAAATTTAACAAATATAAATATATATAATATATTCGTGTTCCATTCCATATTCCCCCGATGGTTGTGAGTTCATTCTTATTTAGTTTTAATGTTGTGAGATACAGATTTATAAAATGAGATTAAAATGGAAAAAGAGAGTGTCTCAACACTGATTTCTACTACTTTTTACAAAAATTAGTACCTACTCAGATAAAAACCTATTTTAGCATTAATAGTACTATAATCATTATACTATATCTTGATATTATATAATTTTATTTTAAAACAGATGACATTATAAACAGTAAAAATAGGACACCCTAACAATTTTTTGGCATAGGTCAGTTATTATAATGAAGTTAACGAAATTTTAAATAAAAAAAATCCACATTTGTTCTAAAAACTTAATTAACTTTCAATGAAGCATTCATGTGTGCTTTTGGAGGTATCTTATTTTAAATGCAAATGCATATTGTTGTTGCAGTTCTTAACTGTTATTTTATGCCATTTTTTATAAACTGGCCGTCAGCAGCTTCACGTCCTTTCCGATCCGCGGGATCAGCAGAGGGAACCCACGTTCCACTGAAGTCTTAGATACATTGCATTTTGAGTGGCGTAACTCAACACAATGAAATTAAAATAATGTGAACATAGTAATTTCAAGAGATTATCAAATACAAAAGCTGTTTAGTTTTAGTTTTAGTTTTATATATCAACAGAATTATTATAAATTCAGGTTTTACTTAAAGTCCGTAATAATGGAGCCTTATTGTAAGTGTTGTAAATAACATATGGAAACACTAACTAATATGAGTTTATGATTTTTAATACTGTTATCTGTCTGTTTGTGTGTCACGCACATCTATGGAACTACTGGACGGATTTCAATTTAAATTTTTCAATATTTTTATAATCTAGACTATAAATGATTTTGATGAGTGAAACTCCTTATTTAGAACTATAATACTCCAGCTGACCTATAAGAAATTATGAATGCTTTTAAGAGCGGTTGAGCATTGTTCTGGTGTTCATTTATTATTGTCGGTAAACATAATAAGTTAATAATTATGTGTGTGTTGTTCTCATTTAGGAACTTTTTTTTACTTTTCGCTGTATATACATAGGAGGGAAGAGGAAAACTGGGAACCTAGAGTTAAAACGCTCTGTTCTCATTAAGACATTTTCATTCCCCAATTTCCACCGAATCCTGCAGGAATATTACATATTTCATTTCTCCGAGTGGGTATCGAACCAATAACCCATCGGCAGTTGCACCTTAATGCCCCTGCCCGACTGGCCTCATTTTAGTAGTTATCTCATATTTTTTTCAGTACTATATTTTGCACAATAGCTGACACAATTATTAATAAAATTCGGCTTTTATATGCTAAATTCAATTTGTTTTGAACGATTTGTTATCCAAATGTTCTTGTTCAAAAAAAAATTGTAGTGCAACAGTTAATAGTTCAAAACTAGTAATTCAAATGAAGTTTAATCAAAAAACCATTTATTTGTCAAATTTTAAAGTTAAACATTTAATAAATTTAAGCAGTAAACATTTGAAGGCAATGAGAATGAAAAAGGGAAAGAGAGCTACTCTTTGCCAACACTGATCGTTACTTCAACTGCACTTACACCATGTTGCCGCACTCTCACATGCTTTCGTAGAGCGACTTCAAACACTTTTAACTTTTTAAATTTAAGCTACTTTTTTATAGAGGAATAGAAAACTTAATAAATTTCAATTATGTATTGTATACATTATCTATTTCCTCATTTAGCAAAATAAATCGAGGAAGTGTAGTGATAAGACACTCCTTTTACCACTAAAGTCAACATTTTTGAGACATAATTTTAATGTCTTCACTTTAGTGATAAATAGCGAAACTCAAGTTCACGCTTTATCATGTTACTATAGTAAGGAAATAAAAATAGTATTCCTCAAGTGGGAGTCGAACCCACAACCATCACGTTTGCTACGACACAACAAACAATATTTGAAGCTTTCTATTACTCAAATACTTATTATAAATACAATTTCTGGATCGAACTTTTCAATTGTATTCAAACTGTCCATACAAATTTATTGTTTTTTTTCTGTTTCACGCTGTACCCTAAAAATGGTAGGGTTGCCAGAGATAATCAAAATATTAAGACATTGCGTTCCCCACTTTAAGTAAGCGAAAGTGGGTAGCGGAGTGTCTTAACACTAGTGCCCCCTTGTCTACTCTACTGTATTAGAATAAACGTGAAGCTCTTATATATATACTCTATATATGTATATAGAGCTGTCTGAGAAAGTTTAAGTTCAACTGCTCCTTCTGATACTGAGCTACGTTTAGAATAACGTTCTCATTTTAACTTGCTGAACTATGTATTCCAAGTGGAGCTAGTGTAAAAGATTTTGATATTGATATACATTTTTTTACTTATGAAAGGATTTCAATAAAAAGAAAAGCTATATATAGGGAATTTTGCTAAAGTATTTAATCTATGAACTGCATTTAAATTAGCCATTGAGCCATTTCTGAGATAAACGTGCACAAGTGCACAGACAAAGAGTAAAAAAAAATTAAATTATTGTTTTGGGTTCTTTTACAATGATAAATGGTCTCGATAATAGTTTTTCCCATAATGGTGAGAACATAGTAATGTACAGACAGCGATCAGTTACAATTTTAATATGTGTGTTGCAGAGTATGAATATGGAACGTATTATACGTGGAAGTGACAATTCACAATGCAAATAAAGAATAAAATCCAAAAAAAATAAATTACAGTTATTTCATTAAAGAAATCAGCTTCCGCTTAAGTAATTTCATAGGAAAAAATATTATAAGGTTATATTTGTAGTTCATTTCGTATAAAACCGTCACCTTAAATACTGAAATTACCCTCGTTGGGTAAATCCGCCTCCCATTTCACCTATTTTTCACATCTTTTACCGATCTCTACATCTCTACTCTAGTATACTAGCCATCCTTTTTAATTGTACGATCACTTAATATACATTTATACTAACACAAAGATAATAAAGAGAAATTGAGCTTAATTTCAGCTTTTTTTTATTTAAAATTAAAACAAACGAAGTAGTTAAATAATAGCAGAAAATAGAACTTTCCGTTTCCAGCAAACAAATTTCTAACAGAACGTACAAAAGTTCAACTGGTAGCACTAACGATTTCAAATTTGGCTCCACTCCAGCCGCCAATCTATTAACAATATAGCCATTTTCAGTAACTATTCTCCAATAATACATATACACTTATTAGCTAAAACTCACTGTGAACGATTAGTCGTTAGTTAATTCAGTTATGTTAGAATTATTTTATTATATGTGTTTTAATAAGTTTCACGCTGTATCCCGCACACAGCCCTACCATAGGGATGGCGTAGACACAGAGGGAACCTAATGTTAAATACACACCGTTTCCCATTTTCCAGAGAATTCTGGTGATATTGTTAGTTGAGTGACGGAACTTAATGCTGCGCTTTGCCTTGGCACCAAAGCCAAGCAATGAGAATATAAATTTAATTGAATATCACCTTCACACTATATTCTCCATACAGCGACGTAGGCAGAGGGCAACCTAGTGCTAAAACACTCCGTTCCCCACTTTCCGCCGAATTCTAGAGGATATTGCGTGCTGAGTGGTGGAAAAAAAATTGTTCCAGTTTTTTTAGTAAGTTTAAAACAATCTAGTAATAAAAGAGGTAGCTGTATAAAGAATTACCATGCAATATAAGTTAGATTTTTCACTTTTACGCTCGAGTACAGTTTGGAGTAACGCCAAAATATTGTTCAAGCACACTACAATATCTATTATAAATATATACTTTATCATCTCGTAGATAACATCGCAACCTCTGACCAGGCACTCATATGGCTAGTCGTGGCAAAGGGGCACAAGTGAGTGACTATTAACGCGACAGGCATAAGTTCAATTCCCACTAAAAGAAATGAAATATTTTATTATTATCGTTTTTCCTCCTCTGGTAACATACGGCGTTGAGTTCCGTTACTCACTTAACATTATCTAGTTTTCCAGATTCTCTGCTTAACCCAATATGTGCGGGATACAGCGTGAACCTAGAAAAAAAAGCATAAACGTACAAAACAAATAACACAGTAAGCACATCTCACTGTTAAAATATATTTTTTAAAACCAACATTTAAATCAACATTTTTCATTTTACAGAATCAACCTAATTTCAAGTTCAATTTAAAAAAATAGTAAAGAAAATCTGGCAATTTTAAAACTCCGGTTATTACAATCTTGCGCCAGTTATTCAGAGGCATTAAGAGTTCCGACTGTTATTGCAAATGAGTTTGTAGAGTTCGCTGTAATGGATCCGGATTTTTTACGATGCATGCAAAATTTACGTGTTTTCACGTCAGATTCATACAAAAATGTTAATTTAATGATTGTAGTTAAGAAATTTCGATTGTTACTGTTATAATATATTAAGGGAAACATTAGAAAATGAGTTAGTTTTTAGGTGGACCTATTGAGATATTGTAATGACGAATATGAGGGCGTTTAGTTCGACCAGTAACTACTGATAATGTTTTATAAAATTCAAGGAGTTCATTCAATATCTTTTAGTTGCTTAAATACATTATTTATTTTTTTATAAATAAAACAACAAAGTTTTTTTTTAAATATTTATTCAAACAGTACAAAAAATAGTAATGGCACTAACAGTTTTTTCGATTAACTATTTTAGGAAACGTTAATTTTAATTAAAACAAAAATTAGATTAACAAATAAAAATAGTCCTTACAGTTTATGGCTTACGACTAAAAATTTAAATACATGACAAGCTTTAGTTATATTTAAAATTAATAACGTACATACGTAAATACAATAATATAACACTAATAATAGTGCAAGTTACTTTTTTAATTCGACGTAACTTATTGTACATGACATTCAAATTTTACTTAGCTTTTTTATTGGTACTTAACTTTATAAGTTCTTCATTTTTAATCTACGAAATAGTCAGCAATAGTCAACAATAGTCAACAACAGTCAACAACAGTCAACAACAGTCAACAACAGTCAACAATAGTCAACAATAGTCAACGATAGTCAATATTATTGACAATTATAGTCAATAATAGTTAATAAATATACTATAAAGTTTTAAATAACCCATTCCTTTTTTGTAAAAACATTATTATGCGTTTTGAATAATTTTGTAGTTATAGCAGTTTTTTTTTTTAAATAAGAACACATTATATAATTTCAATTAATTTTTCAAATTTTTGGTAAGTACATACGCGTGAATTATATTCGAGAAATATAGAAGAGTACTAATAGAGGTTTTATTGGAATTTAAGGTAAAATAGAGAGTTTAAATTTTGTAATACGCCATTTGTGTTTACAATCGCACTATTGGGCGCCATGACTGGCCTCAAAACGAAAAATCCCGTATTTTTTATGCGCTCGTAGGAATTTGGAGAAATCGTCTCTTATTGCTCCCCCACGCTCCTCAAATTATGTATACATTTCAAATTTCATCTTTCTAAGTTCAATAATTTCTGTCAGTTACTCAGTCATTACTTGTCGTCTTCAAATATATATATATATATATATATATATATATATATTATTATTTATATATATATATATATAAATAATATAATTATTAAAATAGCAATATTAACTAAAAAACTTAGGAGTAAAAAGTGAAAATTAAACTTAGTAAGCGTGTTAAGTTGTTTTCATTGATACATACTTAAAATTTAAATGTTCATTAAAAATATACTTTTTGCAAAACTTATAGTAATAATACTATATTTTCATTATTCAAAAACCTTTTAGTATACTCAATTAATATATTTAAATTAAAAATAAGAAAAAAAATATTCCATGTTCGAAGACAAAATATCGACATGAAAAAAAATCATAGTCAAAAAAAAAGCGAACTTACTAATAGTTATAGATGATCCGTTGTAAAACTGAATTTACAAAAAAAATAGAAATAGGTAATCACAATGACAAAACAGAGCAAAAATACCATTTATTTTATATGAAAATTGAAAAAATATTGGAGTTTGTATACTGGCGTCATAGCTATTTTTTTCGAAATAAACTTGCACTTTCTTTTTGCTGGCATCCCATTGTATACTGGATGAAATTACATAACAGTTCTAAAAACAATCAAATTATAATCATCCAATATTGATTTGAGGCAAATTCGTTTTCTTTTCGAGGTTGATTTGAAATTGTATTGTTTGTTATATATTTTTTTGCTGTGACGTTTACTGAGTGACAAATGACATGACAAGGGTTGTTGTAATTACACTTTTTATATGTCTTTGTAAGTTCACCTTAAGAGTAACATCTCTACATAATATGTATTACAAATGTCAGTTTCACTTAAAAAGTAAGAATAAGTCTCAAATAGGCTTAGTTTTATTTCATAAAATCGTATTGAAAATATTTTTTTAAATTAATAATTAATTAATTATATTTTAAAATTGATAACATACATGACCAGCAGTTGACACGAGGTACCAACAACTAAAACAATTGTTCTTGCCTTCGTATTTATTTTGTTAACTAATTACTATAAACCTGGTATCCGGTTATCAAATGTTTCAGTAGTTTGATCATGATACCGCCTTTGATATCTAAAAAAAAATATTAATAATATTTAAAAAAATAATATTTAAATACTAAACCACTGTAGCGCAGGGGCCAAGGGTGTGACTGTAACGTGACGGTTGTAGTTTCGACCTCCACTCGGAGGAATGAATTATTATTTATTAATATTTTGATTTCTTCGTTCTGGTACCAATGCAAAAGCAAGTTCAGTTCCAACATACAAAAGCAATGTCTCGAAAGAAATTTGCCAGAAAGTGGAGAACGGAGTGTTTCAATACTAGATTTCTATATACAGGGGATTCGGCGTGAAAATGAGGCCGTTGTATTCATATAGTATGAATACATATAGCGCGACATTGAGTTTACCAAGAATCAATGAAAATGGGGATCAAAGTGTCTTTTCTCTTTTCTACTGGTTATTACTAGAAAATGTTGTTCTTTTTAATATTAATATATAACAATTAATTAAATTTACCTAGGGCGGAGATGTCTAAATCTTCTATGTTCTTTCGAGGTAGCCTCTACACATAAAACTATGAGCTTTTTGTCACAGGAGTACCTAAAAGAAATATATACACAAAATAAATTAAAAAAAAAATAAAATATTATTTCTATTTTGAATATAATATATTTGGTAAGTATTTTTGTTAATTGTGTTATATATAAAAAGTAAGTTCTGCACTCAACACAGAATTCGGCAGAAAGTGGCAGTCTACAGCGTTTAGAGACACTGTTCCACTGCGCCATTAACCATTTATTAAAAATATGTTAACATAAAAATAATAACATAATAATAATCAGTTTCACGTTGTATCCCGCACACAGCAGGGTAGACAGAGAGAACCTAGTGTTAAGACACTCCGTTCTACACTTCCCGCTTACTTTTAAAAACTAAAATCATCCATTAAATACGTGTCAATATCAAGAGATGTCGGATTATCGATCGCCAGCCTCAAATGTTTATCGAGATGAGCGCGCTCATCCTCTTTAATCTACTTACAGTAATTAGAACTAAATAAGCTTAACATTATTAACAGCATGATTTAACTTTATTTGGAATTAAAAATTTGTTAAGCTTGGATACCATTTCATGGTTATGGCAGAGCTGTAAAACGAATAGTTCTAGCATGTGGTTAGAGGAGCACTGGTTTGTATATGTAGATAATAATAAAAAAAATACTTTAAAATTTGATTTGTTTGTAAAAATTTGTTTTATATAAATTGTAAATATATTTCCCTTATGATTTTATTAAATATTTATATAAAAATCTGCGAAAAATACACGATGTCATTAATTTCGGCAGAAAGGCAACATAGTATGCCTTAAGACTATACCTAAAATCAGCTTAAAGCTGTATCCCGCGCACAGCAGGGTAGACAGAGGGAAATAAGTGTTAACACACTCCGTTCCCCACTTTCTGCCGAATTCTGGAAGCATAGCGTGTTGACGCAGAACTCAATGCCGCGCTTTGCCTCGACACCAGAGCAAAGAACTGGCAATATAAATTTAAGTAAATATTGCATCTCCTCGAGTGGGGACCGAACCCACAACCACTCGATTTTACAGTCACCTTCTGCCCCTGCACCACGAACGGCTAATACTACACCTACTTAGCAATATGAAAATAAACTGTTATAACAAAACACATATCAAACTTGTGACTATTATAAATGGTATCCAATAACAGATACATTTTCAGCCTGTTTTCAGTGGGCTTAATATCCAAGTTATAACGGTCTACCCCTGTCCCTGTCCATCCGCGTCTTCACTTCAGTATGGTAAACAAAAGCCGTTTAAATTAATGACTTGTCTGAGTTAGACATTTGAGTATTATTTTGTGGGTAACAACGTTTTATCTTGTACGAATGATGTTTTGTTTAATGTGTTTTGTTCAATAATATCTATTTTTTTTTTGGGTTTTCCGTTCTTTATTGTATTATATTTATATTATCTATTTGTGTTATATTTATTAATTATATATTTTTTTCTTTACACCGTCTTGCAAGTGGTGTGGTAGACGGAAGGGACCGGAGAAGTACCATTTTCTGGTGGATTCTTAAGGTAATGCGTTCTGAATGGCGGGACTCAACGTCCCAGAGCGGAGTAATGAAAATATTAAATATTTCATTCCCTCGAGTGAAAATTGACACAGCCGTCGCGTTTACAGTCACACGCCTTTACCCCTGCACCAAGACGGCCTCAAAATTAGTTATTTTTTAAAATATAAATTAGTAAAATAATATTATTTGGTTAAAGATTAGAAAAGTATGGGTATTTGTATGAAATTAAAATTTTTAATATAAAACAAAATTTAAAAGAATACGGTCTGATCTCGACTATTATTTTAAAAAATCTAAATTTGTGTACATTATTGTTTAAGTGTATTCCATGATTCTTTCAATATTATATTAGTATTAATTATTTGTGGAAACTAGATAACAAAAAAAAAACCGAAAATATAGAAAAGACGAACTTATCACAAAAAGAACGATCTCATCTACTTTCAAGGTAGCCATGAGAAGTAAAGGGAGGAAGAGGGTTGGGGGTGAATAATAATCACTCACTGTTCTTGTTCCAACAATCGACTGCTATACAATGACGACGCTGCACCATATCTGTCAGGGCTGTCAATCGACCACTCGTCGCAGAACGCCCGCCTCTCACGAATACCGAATGAGTTACTTCCGTGCCACACCGCCTTGTTTGGCCTATGATAAAAATATATATACATAATAAACATATTCTGGTTTTAGTCAAATATTTATTAATATTTTATTATTGTATAATATTATAATATTAGTATAGAATTTATAATAAAAAATGTATTATTCATTCAAAAAGACAATTAATGTTTTGAATGTGGGTAAAAGCCGGATAGTTATAACTTTTCAAAAGACTTTTTTTATACATCTTTTATCTATCGTGTAAGCCTATTCAATATAATAAATAATGCCTTCGAATAAATCCTTTTTCATTCAAACCTTCGAAGAAAGAATATTTGCGTATTGTGGTGGGTAGTTGTATAACGTAAAAAATACATCGAAGGGTACCAAGGATGATGAAAAGAAAGACTCTTCATAAAGATTATTGTCATATAAAAAAAATATTTTACTAATAAGTTTTTATTATTTACGACAAAGATTAAATGATAATAATCATCGTTATACAATATTGTCAAATTTTAAAATCTAAAAACAATAAAGTACCAATATTCTTAGTCTCAGCCAGTCCAGAGGCCAGTTGTGGCGCAGCGGCACGAAGTGTGACTGTAAAACCGACTGGTTGTGGGTTCGATCCCCACTCGAGGAAATGAAATATTTACTTAAATTTATTTTTTCTTTTGTTCGCTCTGGTGTCAAGGCAAAAGCACGGCGTTGAGTTCTGCCACTCAACACGCAATGCCTCCAAAATTCGGCAGAAAGTGGGGAACGGGGTGTTTTAACACTAACTGCCTACCCTGCTGTGTGCGGGATATAGCGTGAAGCTAATTTAAATTCTTAGTCTCTTGAAATGGCATCATAACGAAAATGAAATGTGAAAGTGAAAATAATTTAGTCCCCACACCACACCTCTTATAAATAAATATTATTATGTAAAAAAAATCAAAACAACTTACCAGGTAGGGTCAGTCAGTACATTTTTCCCATTAAAACTATAAATACTTGCTGACGACAGCAGCGGTGAACCAGACCCATTGAACATGGACGACCACGAGTCGAATAAAACTGTACCGTGCAAATTAACTACAGGTATATTTCTGGTCCTCTCCTGCTGCACTATCGATCTTAGATCGTCTATTCTGAAATTGAAGGAAATATTTTAGATTTGTGAAGTGATATTTATTTAGTTTTGTGTGATAAATAACAGTATTTTTAATGTTAGTAATGTAAATGATGAATCCTCTGGTCAGCTAGTCAGCTATGAGTTATCAGTTGGTATCAGAAGAAATTAATAGACTACATAAGAGATTTTACACAAGCTATACTCAGTTTTATTAAAAAGTTTCGTCTGTGCGATGGTACGAATATTACATTTATTAATAAAAAAAACGTATACAAATCTACATAATTTAAAATTTATTTATAACAAAATGTATTTGTCGCTTATTTCTCTAAACAGACCAAGATTAAAGTTTCTTTTAAGAACTCACATAACGAATTTTATCAATATATCCATACCACCCAGTGTTACTGTTATCGTTTGGTTCCAGATTCGTGTGTTTGCTATTCAAGACGATGCGCTATTTTCAATAGTGCAGAACTGAGAGTATTTTATATTAGCCAGCGCTTTGCAGCCACGATCACGTTTTCCAAAAATATAAAAAATGTAACTGATTTGCTATATTTATTTTTAATAATAAAGATTTTTTTAAATTAGCGCCACCAAAGAGAACTGGCATCAAAATGGCATCAAATAAAATATAAAAAAAATACCTATTAGATAGAAAAGGTACGAAGCTACTTTTCAGATGCAATTTCTGGGCTTGTTTGTAGCATTCTTGAGCCGCCGCGTTTCGTCCCGTCCTATTACTTGGCGTCAGCATGTTTCCAGGATATGGTTCATTCAATGCTACCAAACGAATCTAAAAATAAAAATAAATAAAATAAATATTATATAAATATATAGAAAATTGTACATAACTGGCACGTATTTTTTTTATTTTCTGTAAATAATTTAATAGAATTTTTATAAAATAGGCAGATGGAACCTAATGTCAAGACACTCCGTTCCCCACTTTCTGCCGGATTCTGGAGGCATTGCTTGTTAAGTGGCACAGTGAAGAAATGGAAATATAAATTTAAGAAAATATTTCATCTCCTCGAGTGGAGATTGAACCCACAATCAGTCACACTTCGTAGTACTTCGCCACGACTGGCCTCAACGCCCCCATAGAATATAATGTTCATAGAATATCATGTTTTATTATAAAATATTATATAATATTAAATTATGCAAATTATTAATTAATAAATGTAAATGTGATCGTTGAACAAACTAATAACATTTACAGAAATGATTTACATTTTAGGTAATATATTTTATATGACCACAAACCGCTGTATTTTTTTAGAACGGTTTATGATATTTCTAAATAATATAAAACTATATTACTTAAAAAAATCTGCTTCACACTGTATCCCACTTATATCCGGCTGGACAGAGTGAACCTAGTGTTAAGACACTCCGTTCTCCGCTTTCCGACGATTTTTTTCGAGACATTGCGTTGTTGAATGGCGTAACTCAACGACGCGCTTTTGCTTCAGTGTCAGAGTGAAGAATTAAAAATATTGTTAAATAATAACTTATTCTTCCGAGTGAAAATCGAACCCACAACCGTCGTGTCAGTCAGTCCATTCAGTTACACGCGTATGCCCTGACTATATATGTAAGTGATAGCCTCAATTATATATTAGCTCAAGTATATTTTTTTAATATGGTTCGTGTTGTGTTGGTTTTTATTTATGGTATTCCTAGCATGCCAGGTTGAGCACTAATCATTTCACCAATGTCACGTTAATTGGAGAGGATACAGAGAAGAATGTAGGGTAAAAAATATGTTACACAATAGGAGGATGTAAGCTCTGATTTACAAAGCGTTAGGTTGCGACACTCAACGCAATATCACAATATTTGGGCAAAAACCCTAAAGGAATAACGGAGTGTTTTATCACTAAATATCTTCTGCCTACTCTACTATAAACGGAATGTAATGTGAAATAATAGAAATAAATAAAAAAAAACTTACGTAACTATCCGGTGTAGTTGCAGCGGGAGAAGGATTTTCCGGTGGGTTTGTACTATGATAAATAGGTTTTGGCGTCGTGCTGGTGTGAGAATCTCTTGTTTGTAGGAAAGAACCCATCTATTGAGAAAATTTTTATTAATCAAATAACCACGGAAAGATGGAATTGATAAAAATCTTACAATTTGAGGGTATTCAAATAAAATTTTTGGTAAATTTTATTAATACTTCAAGATTTATTACATATCTTTTTTTATTAAAATATAATACAGCAGCAGCGGCAGAATTTTGATCTTTATCACTAACTTTATCTAATACATTTAGATATAAAAAAATATTGTTGCTATACGTATATAAAAGCTTAAATTATAGTTATTGTTGAAAATCTCACAGGAAATTGTAACAAAAATATAACTTACTATTACATATTGCCATCCATTCTCGACACGTAATAATAATATTTTTTCCTGTAATATATAAGCTAATGTTCCCAATGGTGTCACGGAAGTTCTCTGAAATGGAAATAGAAATTTAATAATGTATATATGTACTGAAGCATTAGTAAAAGATAGATGAGAATATAAAAGATAAATACTACAGAAATATAAAAAAGAAAAAAAGGTTAGGTTTTCACACAAAGAAAATTTGAACTGTGTGAGATAAGCCTTAACAGATATTGTGATCCTGGGTCTATAAAAAAATATAAATCCTGTACACAGTAGTAGGCAGTAGAACTTTAGTCCTTCATATACTCCCCACTCTCCATCAAACTTTCGAAACATTTCTTTTTGAGGCACTCAACATCGCGTTATGTCTACCAAAGCAAGAACATGACAATAATTTATCCTCCTGAGTGGGAATGAAGTCTATAATATTTATTTCTTCAATAAAAAGTCGATGTTTTTCTTTAACTAGTTAGTCTCTATTGTTATAAAACACCATCATATCAAATTATAAATACAACGGTTGAAGGTTCGATCCACATTCGAGAGTGTATTACAAATAAATAACCTTGATTTGTCACATCTGGCTGGAAGGGTTAAAAAAAGATATGTAAATTCAAAAATGAATACCTTAAAAAGAGCAGTACTAGTTTTGTATATAACTGTTTCTGCCGAATAAAATTCGTCTTCATTAGAACCACCTACAAATTATAATTTTATCATTAAAATAAAATAAATCATTAGAACCACCTACAAATTATAATTTTATCATTACACTATGAAAATACAGATATTAATGTTCATTTTGTTCCGATAGCATAATGCTTTGGTGTTACCAAATTTTTTTTTATATTATGCGATTATTAAGAAGAAGTACAAAAGAAATTTGTAGTAGTTTCTAAGCATTTTAATAATTTTAACACCTTAATTAAAATTTGTAATCATAAGTATTTTAATAGAAAACATTTTTTTATTTTCACAATATTGCAAAAATTAAAATAAATAAATTTTAAACGAAAGTTACGTACCTGCACTGTCATTGACGTCATTAAAAGTAAATAAGGCGCTTTTAGAGATTATTCCGCCAGGTTCTCCCTTTGGACCAATTATGGATACACCGGGAGATCCAGGTGGACCAGGAGGACCAGGTGGTCCAGTAACTGTCAATGTAGTGGCCTCTTTACAAACACCTGGTGCTCCGGGCGTCCCTGCCTCTCCTGGTTCTCCAGTTTCACCCCTATCGCCTTTTTCGCCTTTAAGCTGACAATGATTAAACATTTTTACGTATTATAAATCAACTTTATTTTAAATCATATTCCAAAACAAATGTACGTTATAAAATGTTTGTTCACAACACTGGAAATTTATACAGATCAATCATACCTTTGCAATATCAACAAATGGAGTTTCCCCTCTTTCTCCCTTAGGCCCCATTACTCCTTCTTCGCCCTTAGATCCCGTAGCGCCCTTAAAATCAAAATAGATTTCAATAATGTGATACAATTAAATATTTGAGCAAGTACTGCATCATAATGTATTTATTTTATAATAGATACCCAGTCTACGCATTTGTCAAAAATGATTAAACCAACTACGAAAATCAAGATTACAGCTTATAAATTGGTAAATAGTCGCTAACAGAGGTAAGACGACTAAATCTCCTATAGTGTTATTCAAAAGAAAATATTACATAAACAGCACTGCTTCGTTCGATTTTGTGATTGATTTTTCAATTAATATTTATTAAATAAACAAGTACTGTTTGATGACTTAACACCAATATAGGTATAATGGGTGATTTGTTGCTCATTTTTTAATATATTTTTTAACTTGTTAAATAAATATAAAACATGTTCTGCGGCTGCAAATGATTACCTTTTGCCCGTGGTCTCCAAGTTCACCTTTGGCACCTTTATAACCACGAGGCCCGGTAGGACCTCTTTTACCAGCATTCCCAGTTGGTCCACGTGGGCCTGTTTTACCTATTTCACCTGAGTCTCCTTTCGGCCCCTACAATATTTATTAAATAAGATTTATATTACAAAATTACTATTATAGTAGCAGTGGGAACCTAGTGTAAAGACACTCCTATCCTTAATTTCTGCTTCATTTTAGTCATTGTATTTTGAATAATGAAACACAGCCCTACAATTTGTTTACCAGAAAAAAATTATATGAATTAAAATTAAATCAAAATCAGTTTTACACTGTATCCTGCACTCAGCAGTGTAGGCGGAAAAAATCTAGTGTTAAGAAATTTTGTTTCCCAAAGGTGAAAGTAATTTAATTTGTATTATTTACACCAGCAGGAATGGAAGATACAACCACCGCATTTGCAGTCAAACATACTACTCCACGATGGTCTTAATATTTATAAATAATGTATTTTTTTTATAAAATACCTTCATTAAACTTATTGCTGAAGTAGGAACGTTGCCAGGTGGTCCTGGTTCTCCTATTTCGCCTTTTTGACCTTTAGGACCTTCAGGGCCAAGTTCACCTTTATGACCATGAGAACCTTTTTCGCCAGGTGGTCCTTGATGACCATCATTTCCTTCACAACCCTTAGGGCCAGTAGGTCCGACATCACCTATATCACCCTATAACATGATGAAATATTTGTTTAATTTTTATTTTAAAATATAATATTTATTAGTGTTTAAAATAAATAAAACATAACCAAATTTTGCATTAAAGGTATAGAAACACCACAAATATGAAATATATTATATTTATTTCATGTTAAAAAAATATAGACCCGCGAATCATTAGTTTAAATATCACTGCTTTATTTAAATAATTAATTTTAATACCAATATTTTCATTTTTTTTAATTAAATACCTTTTGACCTTGTGATCCTTTGTCTCCTTTGTAACCTCTTAATTTTTCCACCACAGCTTCTTCTGTAAATATTTCAAATAAATGCATATATATATATCGTCATCTATATATATATATATATATATATCGTCATCTGTTGTTTGTTATAAAATTATTTTATATTTTAACTATTTACAAACTTTCAATGTCGTCCATATCTTCATATAGGATGTCGGATAGCTTTGCTGATATGCCCGGTGGACCGAGATCACCTTTATTCCCTTTATCTCCTATAAAGATATAATGATAGATGAACTATATTTGATTTTTTTTTTTTTAAGTAAAAAGAAACGTAATTTATAAGTTTTAAATTTACCTTTCAATCCCTTATCTCCGTGTCGACCGTGGTTACCTGGTTGACCAGGTACTCCATTTTCTCCTGGTTCTCCAGTACTTCCAGGTGGACCTGGCTTGCCATCAAGTCCCTAAGAATATCAGAGAGTCTATATTTTGGTGGGACGCTTATTAGTTATTTTTACATATGCATTTATACTAGGTCAGGGCAAAAATATTTTCGTATTTTGAATGTATTATTAGCAATCAAACCTCTTTGGCTGTACTAAAAGTAATTGGCTGGTTTTATTACCATTAAATGTGATATTCTGAAGATGCAATAAATAAAAAAAACTAGTTCCCGCCATTTTTTAATAGTACGAAAGATGAGGTTCGCTCTGGATGCCCTGTCACAGATAAAATCAGTGCTATCTTTGAGAAAATATAGCAAGATCGACATATTAGTAGCTACGAGTTTGCTGGCTTGGTGACAAATAGGTGACTTACGATAAGACTGTGCGAAACACATTATGGACGAAGCATGGACAAGCCCCACAGACCATGGCAATGCCTGCCTGGATCAAAGTGACGCTATGTGTATGGTGGGATTGGAAAGATAAGAAGATAAGCTTTTACCACCTGGTATAACTATCGATTTTGACCTCGACTATCAGAAACTGATGATAGCCTCATTCATTCACACACAAAATTATACCTAAAAAATATATTCCTTTGCATGAACAATACGAAAATACTTTTACCATGATCTTATATATATTTAAAATAAATTTAAATGTATGTAATATAAGCTTTTCTTACATAAATTTTATGAATAATTTCTTCACCCTTATCGCCTTTCTGTCCTTGGTCTCCTTTTTCGCCTTGTGGTCCATAAGGACCTAAAGGCCCAGGGGGCCCTTGGGGTCCTATTGGACCTGGTTCACCCTTTTCACCAGTGATTGGAACTTTTGCCTCTTCTATTTCCTGTCAACATACCTCTGACACTATTTGTTTCATAATGTAAAATAAAACATATTCGAAAAAAGTTTTTTTTCAGTTTTGGCTGGAGCCTATCCAGAAAAGAAGAAAGAACCTAGTATCAAGATACTCAGTAGTTTAATGCCTTGAATATGTTTAATGTTAATAAGTTTAGACATACATACCTAGTAAAAACATATCTTTTAAATCACCTTAGTAACAGGTCCAGGTGGTCCAGAAGGACCCGTGGGTCCTGGTGGTCCTGGTGGACCTTGGTATCCATCTCTACCAGATTCCCCTTTTTGTCCTTTCTCTCCGTCTCTCCCTGGTAAACCAATGTCTCCTGGTCGTCCTGGTTCACCATCTAAGCCTCTTGGCCCTTCTTTTCCTGTCAGACCCTAAAAAAATACACTATTCCAATTTGACATTCATATTAATAAAAATGTTAAATAAATAAATTTTAAAATTAAGAATTTTTAATTGACAATTTTAGAAAATGTATGTATTTAAGTGTGTATCTTTATTATTGGCTAAATGTGTATTATTGCACATTGTATAAAATACGATTTTAAGTGCTTGGTACTATTTTCACAAAAATTGTTAATCATCCCTTACTGTTAAACCTTGCATTCCTTGTGATCCATCTTCGCCTTGAGGCCCGGGTGGACCCGGGGGTCCTCTCATTTTTGGCATAGTTGAAAGATATTTTGATATTGTATCCCCAGAACATGTGCATGACTGTAAAATAATTACATTTTTTTTATTTGTAGGCTGAAGAAAGCACATTAATTTACTTATTAATTGTAATCCTTATATTTTAAAAATTAAATTTTATAATACGAAGAAATTTCTGAACTTCCTCATTAACTCGGGTTGCCACTACGGTGTAGGCTAGTTATTTATATTTTTTTTAGCTTCATACTGTATCCCGCACACAGCAGGGTAGGCAAATAAGACACTCCGTTCGCCACTTACCGCGGAATTTTTCGAGGCATTGATTGTTGAGTGGCGGAACTCAACGCCGGGCTTTTACCTTGGTATCAGAGCGAAGAATTTAAGTTATTATTCATTCCTTCGAGTAGGATCGAACCCACAACCGTCACGTTTCAGTCACAAATTTGTGCCCCTGGGCAACTACGGCCTCACATCCAAAATGATTGTACTAATGTTGCTTTTGAAGTAGAAATGATCTTATCGTAGTTTTTGATATAACAGGCCCTTTAAGTACATAATAATGTCATTTTTCTCATCCCTACGTCTATGTTACTAATTTTAGTTTTTTAAATACTGTAGAAAATAAAAGCAAAACCAATTTATAAAAATATATGTCAATTTACCTATAAAATATATATACTTACACTGAATTCAAAAAATCATATTGTTTTAATATAAATTATATATAATATATTACCCCTTCAGATCCTTTTTCTCCACGTGGACCCTCTCGGCCTCCAGGACCTGGTGGACCTTGTGGACCGATAGAACCTTTTATCGTATCACCTTTTTCTCCCTTAAAAAAATGGGTATTTATGTAAAAACGCCACCACACCTTCCGATTTTACATACATGTATGGACGTCACCGAAGCAAAAGTAGTTAAGGGTTTAACGATTTTAAGTGCAAATTAGGTTAGAAATTTCAAAAATTTTAAATAACTAACGTAACCTGTTTTTAAAAACTAACGAATCTCACGTTAATACTTTAGCAACCAGTACTAAATTTAGTGATACAATTTTTTTTTAACTACATTTTTAATGTTGTTGATAAGTTATCAAAATATAACGATGATACGGCTGACATGTACGTTTACGATTTTTTTTCTCATAGTATGCTCCTGAGAGAACCTAGTTTTAAGAGATTTTGATATCCACTCTACGCATTCGATATAATAATTGAGTTTAAATTGAACCCACAACTGGCGCTTATAGTCTAATGCTCTTCTACTGTACAACAATAGTTATTAGTACTCTACCACGTAATCGTTACCGTTCGTCACGTAACACCGTTTTAATACGTTTTCTAAATAAGTACTAGTACTTTATCTAAAATATAATATTTTTTATAATACCTTATCACCCCTGTCGCCTTTTTCTCCTTTTTCAGGTATATTTGTATAGGTAGTGTCTGTGTCTGAAAATAAAATGAAATATTTTTCATTTTTTTTCGTTTCTCTGAATTTTTGGGCCATGGCATGTTGAGTGGCGGAACTCAAAACTGTCATTTTATACTCAAGAGGGCCTGACCATTTATTTATTATTAACAAACTTATTATTAAATAGCTTCACGCTGTAACATGATTTTTTTATTACTAAATAATTATAACATTAAAAAAAATATTTATTTACCAGAACTATCCCCTTTGTCGTAATCGTCGCCGTAATCGTCTTTAAAGAACTGAAATTTTGAACGTTTACATTAAGTAAATATATTATTTTTAATTATTTATTTATTTATTCTTAATCGTACATTTTACAATTTAAACATTAAAATCAAATGCACAAAATGCTTACTTGTATTATAATTTTAATGTGAAATATATTTCTCATGCAAGAAATAATTTTAATAATATTTATATAAAAAAGCATATAGCTAGCAGCTTTCTAAATACGTTCAAACATACCTTCTCGAGATTTTCTGGTTTGGAAGATGCCTAGAATCGGTTAAAGTTAATTAGGTTAGATATTAAGTTAGATGTTTTTAACTAAAGCACTATAAGGAATAGCGTTTTTTCTAAAGAGATGGTTATAGTTGACATACTATATTTTATTTTGACCAGCAAATAATATATTATATTATATTATTAATTATTTTAAATAATTCGTGTAACTTTTTATATTAAACTCTTTAACCAGATTTTAGATTTTTGGAAAGCCAAAGACAATCTGGTTAAAGCGTGTAATAAAAAAAAAATGTTTAAAAAATCCCACAAATAAAATATATTATTATTTCATAAAATTGATTATAAAGTACAGAAGGAAATTGCGTACAAAATATTATTATTTTTTAATTATTTTAGTGTAATTAGTAAAAAGCGACTTACGTCGTTCATATCGCTCCCTTCATGGTCAATCTACGAAAGAAATAAATGTTACACTACAGTGCCCCATAGAATAAAACAAGCCTTATTTATTACAATCTACATATTGATTTAATAATTTACTTATGATATACATCTTTATATATACTTATACATAAATAAAAATAATATAACACCAATTTTGTATTGCGAAAGGCAGAAAATAGAGAGAAAAATGCAGTTCAAAACAACGAAAGCCAATTCAAGAATCTTGCCAATTTATGTAACTTACACTATCTGGAAGCTTTAAGCCCTGTAAGATAAAATACTTATGTATTTGTATATATTTAATTGTGAATTATAAAGTAGAATTTGCACTTCAATTAGAAAAAGATATATATATGTAATCGCTCATAATTATTATTTAATATATCTATCTTTAATCTAAAAATTTGAAATAATTTAGTTCATATTAATTTAAATAAAAATATATTTACTTGATTTCATCTCCTCGGGTGGGGATCGAACCCACAGCCAGTCGGTCTTACAGTCACACTTTGTGCACCTGCGTCACGACTGGCCTAATATTCATATTAATTTGTATTTTTTCAAATATATTATATATAATTATCATTTTTAAAAATTATTTTATGTATTAAATATTTTTTGCAAGAAACTTACACCGACGCAGGCATCTAATCTATAAAGGTCACTGGATCCTGAGTTTGAATAAATTTGAACTTGCTTTATTTGACCCTGAAAATAAAACATAAATATAATAAATAATATTTATTTAATTGTATTTTACATATTCTCTGATCGCGTGTGATAGAAATTAAGGTCATTCCATTCTCCGTTTTATACTCAAGCACATTAGTGGAATTCAACTCAGCAGAAAAACAAAACAAAACCAGATAAATATGAATGAAGCCCCTATCAAAAATTGAAACCATTACTAGGTTCAACTACAAAAAAATGTAAAGTCACAAGAAGGTCAAATGAAAGTATCTATTATATAAATAACTAGATACTATCAATAAGAAAATTCATAAAATGATAATATAAAGCCGCAGCTTAAGTTATTTCAGACGAGATCTTATGAAAAATATTTTCTCTAAGCAATAAAGTATGTATCAATTGTGTGATCACAGCTTCATTGAATTTCGTATTGCATAACTTTCTTTCTGCTTTTATCGACTTTTTTGCTTGTGCAGCGTTTTTAGTCTGTGGTTTCATAAAAATAGTTGAGTCTATAAGATTCTTCATTTTGTTCATTTTTCTACAAAGACGCGGCTTTTATTATTCTGTCAGAAGATTAAAAATGTGATGGACCCAATTCCTTCATTGGACACAAATAAATGTAGTAAATCTTAATATAAAACATCAGTTTCAAGGTATGCAGAAGAGGGTACTTTGTGTTAAGACACTCCGTTATCCATAATGTTTATACATTTATAGTATTTTTTTTTATTTTAATATGTAACGTAAAGGATGTATTTAGTGTTAATTCATAAATGCATTTCCCGCTTTTACAGCGCTTCATAACGCTTAGGTACAAATTCGAGTCCCACTGTCAAAAAAGAATCCACCTAATTATTCAAATAAATAAAAAAAATCAGCTTCACGCTAAACCACGTACACAGCAATGAAGGCACATAAAACCTAGTATTAAGAAACTCCGTGAGGCCAGTCGTGGCGCAGTGGTACAAAGTGTGACTGTAAAACCGACTGGTTGTGGGTTCGATCCCCACTCGAGGAGATGAAATATTTACTTAAATTTATATTTTCCTTTCTTCGCTCTGGTGTCGAGGCTAAGCGCGGCGTTGAGTTCTGCCACTCAACACGCAATGCCTCCAAAATCGGCAGAAAGTGGGGAACGGAGTGTCTTAACACTAGGTTCCCTCTGCCTACCCTGCTGTGTGCGGGATATAGCGTGAAGCTAATTTATTTTATTTTTATTTATTAAGAAACTCCGTTTCCCACTTTTCGCCGAATTCTGCAGGCATTGCGTGTTGAGTGGCGAAACTCAACGCCACGCCTCGATACCAGAGCGAAAAAATCGCAATATACATAACTAAATTAATATTTCATTTCCTCGAGTGGGGATGGAACCCACAACCAGTCGCGTTTACAGTCAATAAAAGAAGTCAAATTAACTATAATTTATTATTATTATCATTCTATAATAAAAATTGTATTTTAAAATCTTATAGCATAGAATGGGTACACAGTCAAAATTACAAATAAGGTAGTAGATACCAAATACTACCGAAGCTTAATATCCGTTTCTCGGATATACAGTGATGAAAATATGTTTTATAGGAAATTAAATTTTCTTACAAACTATATATATATGGATATTATTTTTTTTATTTTATTTAGATTGCAATGTCATCAGAAAACGAAAGTGGCGGCTACTGCTTTTTCTAATTATTTGTCTCATCTTAAAAGGCAATAAACATAGCAGGGTAGGCAGTAGAAACCTTTGAACCTAGTGTTAAGACAATCTATTTCTATAAAAACACTCCCGTTTTCTACTTTCCGAATTCAGGAGGCATTGCGTGTTGAGGGAATGAAAATAATAAACATTTAATTTCCTCGAATCGGAAACGAACCCATAACTCTCTCGTTTACACTCGTACATCTGTACCTCTGCAAATAAATCACTATACTCTAGCCCATAATTTAAAATTGATCATTAATTTGAGCAATTCTGTAAATTTTTCCATATATATATATATATATATATATATATATATATATATATGGAAAAAATTATATATATATATATATAAATATCCAAGAAATTAGAAATAATGACTCACAAAATGTAATTTTGAGAAACAGAGCCTCAGTACAAGCTTATATGCAAATAGCAGCAACCGTCGCAAACATGAGGAAGGTAATTGAAGCCTCGGATGAAAGTTATATTATTTATAGAATTTGGAAGCAGCAATTTTTATATGAAACGCGTATTAAACGTTGCGGCGTTCAACTTGGTTATATAGTAGGGTGGTTTCATATTAATAATGCTTAAGATTTTATAATATGAAACTAATGATGGCGATGTGGCGCAGGGGCCAGAGCGTGCGATTGTAAACGTGACGGTCGTGAATTCAATTCAAATTCAAGAGAAAGAAATATTTAATATTTTGAAATTTTCACTCTGGTAACCATGTAAAGCGCGACGTTGAGTTCCGCCACTCAATACGGCATGCCTCATGAAATTGGCCGAAAAGTGCGAAACTGTATTTATGGAGAACGGGCAGAAATGTCTTAATGGATAGCGGAGTGTCTTAACACTAATTTCCCGGGTTTTCTCTGCCTACCTTACTATAGTTATTGTAGTATACTAATATAACTATCTTTTAAAAGGCACGTGCAATTTCACTTCAAAGGTGAGATGGAGATGATAAAGAGTTGTGTATGAAACATGACACAATATGGAATAATGTAGAAGGTTATTCTAAGTGCCCAACGTGACTTTGACGGCAGCTGCAGTAGGTTACATCGAATCGATTAACCTAACGTAATTAAATAGCCTTTCGCGTTAGATGGACTCTATCCAACACAAAAAAAGCAATTTGAACCAGTAGTAGTTTCTGAACACGCTGTATCCCGCACACAGCATTGTAGGCAAAGGGAACTTAGTGTTAAGACACTCAGTTACCCACTTTCTACCGAATTCTGGAGGCATTGTGTGTTGAGTGGCAGAGCTCAAAGCCGCGCTTAGCATCGTTACCAGAGCGAAGAAATGGAAATATAAATTTAAGTAAATATTTCATCTCCTCGAGTGGGGATCGAACCCACAACCAGTCGGTTTTACACTTCACACTTTGTGCCAAGACTATAAACTGAAATATTTACTTAAATTTATATTTCCAATTATTCGCTCTGGTGTAGGCTAAGCGCGGCGTTGAGTTCCGCCATTTAACACGCAATTCTAAAATCCCTCTGCGTACCCTACTGTGTACAGGATACAGTGTGAAGTTGATTATTTATTCAAATATGGTACAACAATCAAATTTTCATTGTTTTACAAACATTACTTTATAGTATCACTTTTAATAATAAAAACAGCTAGAAAACAAAAACATTTCTTTTAAAATCCCATCATACGAAGTAACACAAAAAGCAATAAAAACTTTAAATCATAAATTCAAAACTTCACAGTCAAGTAAGTGGAATAGCTCAAAATTCTTACTTCCCTTTTCCTTTAGGCAAAGTTAAGTATTAAGATCGCAACTCTCGAAGTACTCAGACGTCACGTGATTTATCATTGGGATGTATGGCGGTACTTTTTGCGGAAGTTAGCAAATTTACGAGTCTCACTCACAAATTAGGCTGTGCATTCAAGATACACATTTTTGTGAGAATAACCTTTGTGATACAGAATGTTGACCACCGAATTATGTTTTTTTTTTGTCTTTTATGCTTCACTTCAAGAATCTGGAAATCTAGTGTTGAGTTTCCATTTATTAAGACGTGTTTAGTGGTGGAACTCCTCGTCAACACAACGAGGAAATAAAAATTATAAATATTTAATCCCTCCGAGCGGAAATTGAACAGACAGCCGTCACCTTAGCAGTCGCGCGCTTCTCACTACGTCGTGATGGCGTCATACATTTTCTTTTATTTATTAATTTGTCAAATAAAGTAAAAAAAAAAATACCTACGCAAGTAGCTCTAAGTTACCCTTTTAGTGTATCGATTGCATATTATAGTCTTCCCACAGAGGTAGAGGAGGAGACGTGAACCCTAAAACCACGTTGTGTGGTCACCGCGACCGTGTTCAAATACTGACAATATATTATTGAGGTTACATTAGATTTGACAATTTATGATTTTTTTATCAATTTTTTAATAAAAAAAACATATATATATTTTAATAATGTATAACGACCAAGTTTACAGTGTTAATTGTGATATTAAATAGTAAATGGATGTCTGGACTAGGTTGACTTTACCTATACTGCTGCATAAACTAATATTTATAGCATTGCATGCGCGTATCTACCAGTGGATATGAAATGTTATTCTTTCCTTTAATATTTTCGCCCAATAAAAATACCTTCAACGTTTAAGAAAGATCTTCTCCCTTTACGAGCCGTTTATTTATTATATCTTTTTCTTCAATACTTAAAAGTAAAAAAAACATGCTTATATACAGATTTACGTTACAAATCTATGTACTCACGTATTTTAAATTTTTTATTGTGTACATTGTAGAGAGCGAATAATTTAAAATACAAAATTTCTGAGAAGAAATTCCTATAACAAAATTTTACTAGAAAGATGAAATTCATTCGGTGAAGTAATCTCAGGGAATTCTAGGTATAACTCATACCAAGGCTTATGTGGTGCGTAATATATTAAGCTTAAAAGCAAAAAGGTATAAAGTCGAATGGAAGTCGAATTACTAAATTTTTTTGTTAAATTTCTACTTTCGTTTCCCATTTCTAGGGATATTTAAGTATGCAAAATGTTAAATAACTACATTTTATAAATATTATAAAAATAACTGTATCATCTCTATATATTACTTGAAAATAAAGTCATTCATTTTGCTAATATATTTTAATTTTCTTTCTGCTTTAAATAAATCGTGTGTCTTCCACCTTTTGTACATTATCCATTTGTCAATATAGAGATTAACAATATATTATAATTCTACAAGAAATACGACATCAAATAAAACAACATCTTTTCCCATTCCCCATATAGTTATCCTAAATATAGTACAAATTGAATTGTTGTGTATTTTTAGCAAAACCTATATAAAGTTAAAAGATCTTGGAAACAACATCGTAATGTCCTCGGTATTATAATTACATTATATTGCATTACATTAGTACTTCCTTAATAGTAAATGGGAAAAGGTTTTTTTTAATTTACAGAGTAAAAATTGTAAATTTCGGCACAAAATGGAGAGAGAAGTGTCTTAACACTAGGCTCAGTTGAAAAAACATTGTAGATAACCTTTTTGGCCAATCACAAACTTCATATGCATGTACAAATTATACGACGATTATAGGACGCTACTTAAACTCGCACTTGGTTATTATACATTTTTGTTTACTTCTCTTCTGCCAATTTATTGTCCTATAGGTGTATGTATTTTTAGGTAAGCCTTAAAAGTACAAAAAAATAAGACAATATAAAATTTAAAAAATATAAAAAAAATACCGGCCAGTCGGGGCGCAGGGGCAAAAATTGTGACTGTAAAACCGACTGGTTGTGAGTTCGATGCCCACTAGAGGAGTTGAAATATTTATTTAAATTTATATTTCCATTTCTTCGCTCTGGTATCGAAGCAAAGCGCAACGCCTTCAGAATTCAGCCGAAAGTAAGGAACGGAGTGTCTTAACACTAGGTTCCCTCTGCCTACCCACCGGCTTAAAAAACTTCGTTCTCTAATTTTATTAAACATTCAAGCCATTAATTACACCATTCACTGACGAAGCTCAACACAGCGTTTAAATTCACACACTGTCTCATTTTACTACGATACATTCATATATTTAATTCTTCCTGGTCACAACATTTATTCAAATATAACATTTAAAACAATATATACCATTTCAAGTTTCACGTCTAAAACAGATACTTGTATGTAGCTGAAATCCTTGTTTAGCGGAAGTAAATCCCTAACAGCTGCGAAGTTACGACGTAACGGATATTAGCTAACCTACGTTATATACAGTACGCCAGATGCCAAACTTTTTACCTGGATTGTTGTACAGCTTCACTGTTCAAATAAGTTGTTATTTTAGAAGTTTAATTTGAATTTAAATTATATATATAATATATAGTGCAATATACATTTTTTTTTTCAATTGAACATTTCAATATATGCTGTCTGTGGCTTGCTGTAGGATACAGTATCCACCACATTGTATTGACAATAATTGACTAGGTTTTTTCTCAGTTGGCAATGCTTTTCAGCTTCATGCTGTAGGTATCCTTCATTTGGGAGAATAGGCAGTGTTAAGACACTCTGTTTCTCTTTTTTTTGCATAATTTATGAGATTGTGTGTATTAAGTATTGAAATAAATTTAATTGTCTTATTGCCAGATTGATTAAATGAATATTATTTTATCATTCAAAGAGAGGGCACTGCCCAGATTCTCCACAAAAAAATTATACCCACCAACCATATTTTATATTTTTATAAAAAAATATTAATATTATTAGTAATATAAAAACTATTTAGAACTATTTATTTCTAATATGAAAAGATTTCTAAACTATTAACAATCTGGCGAATATCGCAAGACGCAAGCGAATCCGTTTTGAATCAAAACTAAACTGCGGCAGCGGGTTGTTACCAATGTATGTAATGTATTTAGCTGTGTCGCCCAACTTACTCTGTTAATCATACAAATGAACTGAAAGCCGTCAGTTATAGATTTTAGTTGCTACACGACCAAATATCGAAGCAAGTACTTAGATGAAATAAATGAAGCGTAATATAATAATAGGAATTTATAGATTTGTATGATATTGTAAATTTAACGGTGTTGCAAGGACGTTAGCTTTTTGCTATATTTTAGTTATTGTATCAAATTTGACAAAATGTTGCAAATAAAGAAAGAGGTGAATTTGTACAGCGTTGGCTGTTTGATGCAGGTCCGTCTTATAAACGTGTATTGAAAATAATATATTTATAATGAAGTTTATAAAATGTCTAGCTGGACCATAAGTCAACGGAATAATAAAAATAAATATCTAGTATTCTTTTTCTCGAGCTTCATTATACTGTTGATAGATAAACTGATATAGGTGCCGACATAACCTCGACCTCCACATTTTTAAGAACTCCTCATTTACTACCTACAGCTTACCCTGAAAATTTGTCGTTTTAGAGACATTGGTAATTAAAAAAAAATTATACAACATGTGTCAAATGCTGGGAAAAAATTGCGTGTGTATCTAGCAGCTAGCGGAATTTTTATATTTTTTGAAGTACCTTTAATTTAATCATGTAAGAAGAAGCTGCCTTAATGTTGTAGTTTTTGTTTATTAAAAAAAGTTCATGTTTTTATTTTATTGGGTGACACATTTTGAAAACATAAAAATTTTGCCATTTCCCACAGCTGAAAGTTTTAAAGGATGCTTTCACAATTTTTTTTTAACGTAATCAGATATATTTCAATCTTTAATTTATCATCTTCCGTTTGAAAGATCAGTATCTTGGAAACGGTAATTTCAGGCTATTTATTTATTCATGAAGGTTCTATATGGGATAGTTGTATCAGTCTCTTTACTTATCTACCAATTATCCTGTATAATAAATAATATAACTAAATAATAATAAGCAATTTAGCGTGGAAGGAAGGAAAAAGAAAAATAAAGTGGCACAAGTTACGTTATGCCTTATGTTAATGTTAATATGATAGGAATAAAATTATGTGTAATTACTATTTGACGCCGTAGTAGTGGCGCAGTAGCACGAAGTGTGACTGTAAAACCGACTGGTTGTGGGTTCGATCCCCACTCGAAGAGATGAAATATTTAATTTATTTATATTTCCATTTCTTTGCTTTGGCGTCGACGCTAAGCGCGGCGTTGAGTTCTGCCACTCAACACGCAATGCCTCCAAAATTCGGCAGAAAATGAAAAACGGAGTGCCCTAACACTAGGTTCCCTCTGCCTACCCTGTGTGCGGGACACAGCGTGAAGATAATTTAATTTACTATCATTATATTTTTTATCATTATATTACACGTGCTTTTTAGGTATAAATGAAGAAAAAAAAAACTAAATTTCTACTACTTTTCGTTCTAAGAAGATAAAAACTTTGGATGACTAAAACCATCATTATGCTGGAGATTGCCCTGAACGGAATCGAATCCACTTCGTATGAGTCAAATCGCTTCCTATTCAACAACCTATAGATTATATCAATGCGCTTATAACAAAGTTCTAATAAAATCAGCATTATTCTTGTTGTAAGATGATAAAATTACGAAGATAAAAGACGGCTCTAGGCTTAATTACGAGGTGGCACCTACTACATAATGGTGAAAACTTAATTAAATTTCTTTTAATCGCAAGAAAACTTCTTTATAGTATTAATAATCTCTGCTAAGCTTGGAAAATGCTTGGAGATTATAAATTGTGGTATAATTATTTTATGGTAGTATTATATTATATTTTATATATCTTTAGGTTTTTTTAAAGCTAGTTCTGTTAAGTTTAGAAGGAGGAAATATTTGTTTACATTTTAATTTGTGAATGATTTCTACTTTTTTGCCTACTACAATTTTGGAATTGGAGAGTGTAAGTAACGTAACTTTAACTACGATGAGATAAACGATCTGAAAACGTCTCTTAATTTCCTCAATAGTTTACATTAGTACAATTCTACTGTTATAAAACTAAACTATTTAAATTTTTGTTATGTAAATATGAAATCCTATCCTATTGCTATGTACTGGATAACAGTAAAAACATAAATCAGAGCTCATCTCCTGCTCTCTCCTAGGCTCAATCATCACAGACCACATTCAATTTATATTTTTAATAAATATAACAAAATTAGGAAAAGTGTTATTGGTATTATAACTAGATTTTTTTATAATAAAAATTTAAGTCTTGTAATATAGAATATATCTTCCATAATGAAAATTATATATAATTATAATCAAATCCGCTTCACGCTGTACCCTGCATACAGGCTGTATGCCTACCCTAGGCAGAGGGACTTAGTGTTAAGACACTCCGTTGCCCACTTTCTGCCGAACTCTGAAGTCATTGCGTCTTTTGTGGTGGAACTCAATGCTGCGTTTTGCCTCCCAACTAGAGAGCAGAAATGGAAATATAAATTTAATTAAATATTTCATTTCTCCGAGTGGGGATCGAACCCACGAACCCAGTCGCGTTTACAGTGACACTTTGTGCTCAGCGCCACGACCGGCCTTAAATATATTATCAAAGGTGTATAAATGTCTGAATGGGGCAAATAGTTGGCCTCACCACTTACATAGTATGAAATATGAGAGACGTGCGAGATTATGATAAGGCTTTGAGCTCAGTATATCATCGGATTTTCTGCTTGAGAACTGAAGCAAATTTAAGGATCTTTACGACGTATGTATATAAGGGGTTATAACATTGAAATTGTGTTTTTTTAAAGTATATTAATATTATATATGATTAATAGAATTAATTATTACATTTGGATACAAAACTAGTTTTAACAAATAAAATTTTAAAGGTGTTGATATATTACCTCGAGAAAATTTTGTATAGTCACTAGGAAAGACGTTTATTTTAGTATGACGTTGTCTTATATAAATGAACAATAGATATTATTATGATTGTACACAGGACTGAATATTTTAAAGTTAAACAAAATATTTCTTTTAAATTTAAACGATCTTAAAGAATTGTTTTTATTACATAAATGATAAACTATTGGTTCACACGTATTCCAGTATATCCCGCGGGTTCCAGATTAATAATAATTTATACTGCCGAGAGAGAATTGAACCTACAACCATCGCAATTACAGTCATACGCTTGAACCAGACCGCAACGACAGCCTCGTATACATATTTCGATTATATTAAAAAAAAGTAGAAAATGACCATATATTCTTCAATATTTACCCCGCCGCTAGAGGATCCAAAATAATTAATAAAACATCAGAAGTTTACTAAGGTTTTAACAAATTCGGTAGCATTTATTATAATTTACGCTCGCCATGTTTACACAGCGTGCCTAATAGCATTTTGAATTTGATAAATGTTTTGGCCGTTATTTCGATTATTACAACAATACACATAATTCCTAATAGTTCAAACTATGATTAGCCGAATTTACTGATGTTAATATTAATATTTAGGTATAATCGTATCTTCTATCAAATAATAATATATTATATTAATAAAATTGATTTTACAAAGGCCGTACAAATTGATATGATTGATATACAAATTGATTCTGGAAAAGTTTCAGTATTTGTAAGAAATTAAAAAATTATTGAATGTAAGATCACTTTAGATTTCGATCAGTTCAGATTTGGGAAGTACGTTAAGTAGAGGTGGAATATTTGAAATGGATGTAAAAACATTTTTTGCTGCTTGTAAGTAAGTTGTAGTTAATGGTGCTTAAGCTGTATTAATGAGAAGCGTTAAGCATTACAGAAGAAAAATAAATGAAATAGGTATGCTGTGGATATGCGATCTCTCCATTGAATATGAGGAGTCAGTTCGAAGTTTAGCTGAACAAACCCGCAATCAAGTAATACACAGAATTGCAGGTACTGGCTGGATGGAAGTGCCTTGTTATGTCTTTCCCTGGAGTGACCTCTCGGATGCTGAAGAAAGCGTTGGTTGGATTGGTCTAACTATCAAAAACGTTAAAGATCGTGCAAAGTGGAGTAAGTTAAGCAGAAAAGCAGACCATGTCAAAAAATTATTAAATTTGTTTTGTTTATGTAAATAAATGTGAATAAAACTACCTTAAATCTGACCTAATATCTGGTGCTACTATTATTATTATTTTATCCCTTTTTGTTGATTTTTTTTATTATACCAAAAAAGGTAACGTATTATTACTTGATTTATTAAAGGAAGAAAGTAAATTTTCCTCTTCTATCAATATAAAGTTATAATCTATGACAATTACAAAAGTGGGTGGGTGATTTCGTGGAAATCGTTATTAAAATTTACTTATAACCAGAAAGAATAATATTTTACATGATGACCAGGTTCATTCTCCCCTTAATTAAAAAAAAGGTGATTTACATTAAATGTTTAGATTTTAACGCTTTGGTTCTGGGTTCAAAGATTGCTACAATATAAAATAAAATAAAGAAATCAGCTTCACGCTGTATCCCGCACACAGCAGGGTAGGCAGAGGGAACCTAGTGTTAAGACACTTCGTTCCCCACTTTCTGCCGAATTCTGGAGGCATTGCGTCTTGAGTGGCAGAACACAACGCCGCGCTTTTCCTCGACACCAGAGCGAGACACCAGAGGAAATATAAATTTAAGTAAATATTTCATCTCCTCGAGTGGGGATCGAACCCACAACCAGTCGGTTTTACAATCACACTTTGTGCCACGACTGGCGAAATATTTTGAATAATATTTATTTTTTATCAGTTAAAATGTATACTATACTTTTAATTATAATATAAAAAATACATTATTTTAGTACTCCTAATTCCAAATTTTACAAGTATCTGTTAGTAAAAAGCAATTAAAATCTATGAAAGCAATTTCATTGAAATGTTATGACTTGGTATAAGTGTTGTTCTAAGAAATTAAAGTGAGTCATAGTAAGTTGAATGTAGAATATTTTATTGTTATTATAACTACATGTATATTAAGAGGCCAGTAGTGGCGCAGGGGCAAAAGTGTGTGACTGTTAACGCGACGCGAGATTTTGGCTTCGATTCCCACTCGAGGGAATGATATATTTAATATTTTTATTTCTTTTCTCTAGTGACAACACAATAATTGCCATGGATCATGGGAGTGTTTTAGCATTTCGCTAAATTCCCAAAAGAAATATATATGTATATAGAAATTAAAAAAATATATAAATAAAAGTTATTGATAGTAAATATAAGAATATCCAAACGAATTACGTATCAAGTATAAGCTTTCATTTATTTGAGCTTCGCATGGGGAAATCTAATTTAGGATACTCCAATCCCTTTCTTATTTGTGGCTCTGATTTGAATGGAACAATATTACATACAATCTGCGTTTTGAATTCACTAGATTGCACGACTTGAATATTGTGATAGTAAAAATTTTACTCTTCATTTATAATATTTGCTTTCTGATATTCTTTTTTTACAGTAATAAATAATTTATGTGAAATATTTTGATTACAAAAATATATTAATTTAAAAATGTTTGTAAAATCCGCCCCTCATCAATGTAGCGAGAATTCGATGGAAAGTGGTAAACGGAAGTGACCATTTAACCATTTTATATGAAAAAGCCAAACAAAAAGGATAGAACAGAATAATATATATTTTTTTTTTCGTTTAATTTGATTCTGTGAAAGATATCTTACTACATAACTTTTTCTTGTATCTGTAAACAAAGAAAATTATAAATTTTTCCAGCTTTTTTTTGCTTCTTACCTTGGCTACGAATTCTTGCATTTTTTCATTAAATCGCAACTTATCTTAACAAGTTGTATTTTGGAGTTGGAATTCACGTACTAGGGTGAAGTAAACTACAAACTATGTCCACGTAGCCGCAAAGTTCAAATATTGTGTACTATTCAAGATATAAGCGTATATATTTTATTAGAAATATAGAGCAAATAAGATATAGAGAAAATAATATATAATGTATAAGCCTGAAATCAGTGTGGCTTAATAAGCTTATTTAAAGAGAAAAAAGAAACTATTAACAATCATAAAGTGAGGCCGTCGTCGGAGTGGCACATGGGTGTGATTGTGAGGGTGATATATATATATCAATAAAATAAAAAGTGTTGTGTATAGCGTTTATAAAATTTTTTTTTTTAAATACGCTTCACACAACATTTTGGGCCACAAATCCTCGCGCGCTCAATACGCGTTCTCCAAGGAAGATTTCACCGAGGTGTACCTGTAAGCCCGTTTCGTTTTTCAACTTCTTCACTGAAGAGCTTTAGAACTCGATATCGATTTTCTAAGAAATAACTTTATGTAGGAGCATTCCATAAATAGTATTCACGTTAAAGCATTGATATAACATATTGATTTTTTTTTATATATTTTTATCTCTATTGGAATAATTTTTGGGCATTAATATATTTGTTAAAAAACTTATCGTAAGTTCAAAGACGATTTTTCGACTAAATGTTTGACGATTTTGGAGAAATATATACTCTTTCGTGTCTGTAGTCTGCGAATATTCTAGTAAGAAGTGGGAGTGGTAACCTTTATTCAGTGGATCAATTTTCCTCCCACGGCCTAACTGAACGTAGTGTGTATCGTGATAGCCGATATTTTAAAGTCTATGGGAGAACAGAAACGAAATTAAGATTTTTTTATATTGTTTTATTTTTTCTATTTTCTTTATTTTTATTTTAATATGGATAAACAACGAAGATAACTTTATTTGGCACTAATGTCTGTTTCTGAGTTTAGCTGAAACAAATACACAGACAAACAGATTTTTTTTTCAATATCATTGCTTTGGTTCTATTACGTTATTAAATGTGACCAATAACATTTTTTTCATATATCTATCATGTACATAGACCGATCCGATGTTATTATAAATATATGTACATATAGATTATGAGTAATAGTAATTCAAATCTAAACAAATAAGTCGGGACAATATCGAAAATTTCTATCTATTAATCAAACAATATGATAAAGTTACAATTTCAAGTAGAAAATAACATATTAAACACAACGCTGTCGACAGGAAATTTATAAAAAACTGTCACGTTTTTCATGAAATATTGTTGGCTTTTTTTATAACATTCGTTAAGGTAAGTTCTCACTTGAATATGCAACAGACGATTTATCCGCGGGCTTAGAGGTGACGGGCTGGTAGAGTTTGGCAAACATTTCTCTTTTATCCTAAGAAAAGTTTAATGAGGGTCCGCCGTTTATATGTTAGGGATTTCTTCACTAAGGCGAAATAAATTATTGAAATGCATGCTAGTATGGGTGATTTTGAGCTAAATTAAGGATTTTGAGCATAACTTTGGATAAAGTAATATACAATAATAGTTTAATGTGCTTTAAGAATGTAATATTAAAAATATATTATAACATAAGCATTTGCATAAATTACTATTAAAACTATGTTTTATTTTAATTTTAATATATAAATAAACACGGCTTCTTCAACATAAATTTTAGATTTTTTGTTAACTAGAGATATATAATATATAATATATAATATATAATATATAATATATAATATATAATATACAATATATAATATATAATATATAATATACGGCGGTTGATTAATATAATAATTATGTAAAGTGACAGATGGATGCCAACTCCGTTTACCCGTGATCACGATCTTTATAGGGTTTGAAACGCCGGGGTTCTAAAAATGTATAATACTAAATAACTCACTAAATAACTTACTTAAAAATATATGAAAAATAAAATTAAATATTGATGCTATTGACAAACTCAATTCCTATTTAACATAATTTAGTAGGTGGGTGTAAGATAATAATTTTTAATTTTTTCTATTTATTCCTTTCTATTCTAATGCACAAAAACCTTATTTTAATTTTTATTTCAAAATTAATTTAAAAATTTAAGCAAATATACTATCGTTGTATGTTCAAATTTAATATTAGTTTTATACACTATTTAAATATTCCAATTTTCATGCAAACTAAACTCATTTCATATATAAATTTGAGAAAAATAATCATAAAATACTTTTGACCAAATAACGTCTCGCTTTTAAATCATTTTCATAGAGTCCACTTAGCTTAATGGATGCTACGCCAAAGTTCAGGCAAACTGAAGCAACCAAAAAGTTATACAAAATGAATCTCGGTTAAGTAACCCTGAAAAAAAAATAATCGGTTTTTCAGAAAGCGATTCAGAAGATGTTTTATGTTCAGGTGACTTCCGCAGTAATGCAACTAAGCAAAGATATATTAGTGTAAAGACACTCCATTTTCTAGTGTTATAAAAAAAAATCTGCAGAGAATAAGACTTATGTTAAACAAAATTTTTAATTGGATCCAAAGACAATATATGAAGGTATTTATTTAACCTAACATTTGTTTTAGTTTCAAAGAAGCGTAGGTTGGAATAAAATTTTTCATGTAAAATTTCTTTTCGTTGAAATATATTGAATAAAAATAAATGGAAAATTCGTGTAACTATGCAGGACAGAAATATGTTAGCTTGTAAATAAGAAAATACGTTTGAGTCATTAGGTTTTAGGGTTCCGTACCTTTTAAGGAAAACAGGAACTCTTATAAGATCACTTTGTTGTTCGTTTATCTGTCTGTCTGTCTATCTGTCAAGAGCCTTTATTTTAAAAACGCTTGAAGATATCGAAATTCAAATCATATACTTAGGTTTACGGCCCCATGATTTCTTGAAAAAAAAAACGTATTTCTACATTCACTTAAAAAAAAGATGAGGCCGTTTATATAGCAAAAAAAAAGCCTTAAAAGAAGCAAAATTTGGTATTAAAGTCGCTAATTCAAGTGATGTATCAGATGAAAGGGCTCTGACTAAGCTAAGCGTGCATTTCAGAAAAAAACTTAAGACCTCCAATTTTCGTACGGAACCCTCGGAAAGCGGGCGTGACTCGCGCTTGTCTGGTTTTTTCTTTTAATTGTTGCTTTGCTTGTTTGCTTTGGTTGCTCATTTGTTTAAGACAGTTTACTGAAATACTCAAGAGATTTGGACGCCAGACAGAGCCAATATATGAATTGTTCAGATAGTCTCCTTATGTCGTTAACTCTAGGAGTAACTGACATTATCATGTAAAGTTAATCTTGTCTAAAAAAGAAAGATTCTATAAAAAATAAATAAACAAAATCTTTTATATTTTCTTTTCTTATTTTTTTTACAGCTGAGGTTGACAAGCAAAGCGAACAAATAGTAAAATTTTGTAGTTAAAAAAAATGCATTCTAACCTAAATAAATGTCCTTCACATATTGTGTGAAATATGAAATGATTTTTTTTATATCTGAACAGTAGAAGTGGAGAGAAGTTGATCTCTACATATATCACTTTTGTGAAGTTGATCTCTACATATATCACGTTGTGATTGAGCTTAAAGATACGCTTAGACTGCGACAGAATGTCATACATTAATGTATGTACCGTTCATACGTGTAAGGATTTTTTTGTATCTAATTTGTATCTATTTGTAACGTACAAAATATGCGTCTCATCATCTCTCATGCAAACTGGTCTTAAGTAATGCGTTTTATAGTGCACGGGGCGGTGTATTGAAAGTGTCAAACCTGTTCAGAATGTCAAAACTTTTCAATTACACTAGAAACTTGGACACACCGTGTTCACACAGCTAATGGGACACTCATCATCATGTCACAATCAATTTGAAACACTCGATGTATACACCTTGCTGTTTCGTGACATTAAAGGTATGCTTGGAATATATTATTTATAATAGAAAAGACGACTATGAACATACAATTTCACGTTAACATTTAATAAATAAAAGAAAAAAAAATGTTAATTAGTTAAATTCATATACATCTATTAGACAGCGTATGTTTCAATCTACTGAAAATAGAAATTCGTTTCGAAGTATAAAATTGGTACATACATATCTACCGTAATAAATTGCTTCCACTTTGTTCTAATTTCAACTACAAAGTTTGTCTTAGGCACTCGTATATCCAGATGAATCCAAATTTTGAAATAATTTTATCAGTTAAAATGGTAAATTTCCTTTGATCTTATTCTAAATTAAAACGCTTTATTCAAGCTATGAGTGTATCTTTTGGGAACATATTCGAATGGAAGGAAGTGTTTTGTGATTTTTAAGTAGTCCATTTGCCCGATATTTATTTTATAGTTTTATTAGCGTCATGCAGTATCCCACACACAGCAAGATAGGCAGAGAGAACGTAGTGTTAAGACACTTTGTTTCCTATTAGCTAAATGACTAACAAGTTATTGCTATATATACAAGCAAATATCTATTTTTTACATCAAAATAAGAACTGATAAGAAAGCAACAACAAAAGACTCAAGCAATTATAATAGGTAATCCAAGATTTATCTCTAAAATTACTTGACATGAATTGTCATTATTATCGCTTAAGGGTTTTCTTAAACACCCCAGCATTTATCATGGAAACCGTTAATTAGTGAGGTAAATAGAAAAATATTTGCAGTTGTTGCGTCGTTACGTCGACTGCATGATATTTATTCCATTACTAGTAGGGTTGAGCTGGCACAATCACTCCTACTACCAATTCTTGATCATTCAGATTTTTCTTTCCTAAGTGTGGATTAACACTTTAAAAATGTTAAAAATGCTAATTGCTGTTATTTCGACTTAAAAGTGGAGCAAATAAGGGAGCCTTAGCGTGTCCAAAAGGTTTGATATTTGGAATTGGCGAGTGCGACCCCTTATCCGAATTTCCACTCTTAGTGGCTCCCAATTCGTGAAGAAAAAGTAAGAACACACATGTTCTTTGTCTTTTGTATAATGTTCTTCTTTCTCCGCATTCCCCTTTATATCTTAAAGAACATTTTTTGTTTTTATGTGGATCACATGATCTTCCACCGCTCTGAGTCTAGTTTAACTCTTAAGTTCCTTGCCACTCTTCTTTCTTCTATACAAATTCCTTCTCTATCAAATCCGTCGGCTTATGGAATTAATTTCCCATAACAGTCAAATAAGCTATTACTACGACTTTTACGCATATACAAACATTTAAAAATATTATTTAACGCTATAAGTATATTCCAATTTTATTTTCTATATTTATTCATCTGGTTTTACTTCTCATAAAAAAAGTTTATTTTATTAATCTATGTATATAAGCAAATTAGTATGTATTTATTTATAAATATGTATTTATGTATATATGTATGTATGTGTATGTATAATTAGATTTCAACACTGTACACCCCTTCCCTTTTCAGAAAATATATTCTCTCTTTTACCCAAAGTTTGCCTAGAAGAGATCGCTCTTTTAGCGATAAGGCCGCCTATCGTTCTGTTCTAAATATTAATACATGTTTGTGTTGTATCTGTAGCACACACAGCAGAGGAGCCTAGGGGTAAGACACTGCGTTCTCAACTTTCCGCCGAATTCTAGAGGCATTGCGTGTTGAGTAGCGGAACTCAACGCTTTGTCTCGACACCAGAGCGAAGAAATGGAACTATAAATTTAAACAAATATTTCATTTCCTCGATTTCCTTCCTTAATCGATTGGTTGTGGGGCGATCCCCACAACCAGATTTACAGTCACACTATGAGCCCCTGCACCACGACTGGCCCCAATCTACAAAAAAGAGTATTTTCTTTATTTATTTAAAATGCAATAGCCCGTTGTTGTCTTGAAACATCTATACAGTACATTTCAAAATCTGTTTGTCCATACAGCGCTATTCAGATGGAACCTGCGCATTCCGTGTAATCCGTCGTGATTACTGTTCAAGTACTTATGTAATACTGGAAATTGAAACCTACTGCGTCCCTGCCTACAATTGCTGTCACTGCTCACGCCAGCTTATGTGACTCAAGCCGATTAGTATTACTGATGTAAACTGGTGAGTATCTGTTAATTATTAACAATGGGTTTGATTTCTAGATGTGGGTGGTTGTGGGTATTTAATTTGAAATAATTTTGGCTACGTCGAAGAATGTAGAGAAGGAACTATATCTATCAGCTTCACGCTGCGTCCATACAGCAGAATAGGCAGAGGAAGACACTCCGTTCCCCGCTTTTTGCCGAATTCTGGAGGCATTGCGTGTTGAGTGGCAGAACTCAACGCCGGGCTTAACCTCGACACCAGAGCGAAGAAATGGAAATATAAATTTAAGTAAATATTATTTATTTTATTAAAGATACTTATTATATATTTTTTTCGATCCACGCTGTATCTCCCATGTAACAGGTTAGTAGTGTTAACCTCCAGAAAATGGAAATGTCTTAGTGTTCTCATTATTAAGACAGTTCCGTTTCCTACTTTCCGCCGAGTCCTAGAGGCATTGCGTGTTGAGTTGGCTGCATTTATTTTTTATTTTTCTATGTATACACTTAGCTGGGTATTATAAGTCCTGCTGCTTTATCTAGTTACTCATTGATACATAAAATAAATATTAAAATAAATATGAAAAAGGTAAACTTAGTCAAATCTATAGGAACTTACTGATTATTTTAAGCTTCTAATTAGAATTTAATTATTAGAGTATTAACAAGAGATTTCAAAAATTTACCCAGTTTTGTAAGGAAATTGGACGCTTGCTCTCATGTGTTTAAATTTAATCCATACTCAAGACTCAAATGGTAACTGATCCGTGGGATGCTGAATATTAGAAATACGATATATTTTAACTGATACCTTGACTGAGGCCAGTTCTGGTGCAGTAACACAAACGCGCGACTATAGTCATCACAGCAGGTTGTGGTTTCGATTTCCACTCGAGGAAATGAAATATTTAATATTTTAATTTTTTCGCTCTGCTTTTTGCGCTAGGCGCGGCGTTTTAATCTGCCGCAAATCTCAACACACAACCTAACATGCATAAAAATGTATCACATTAATTTCTTACAAAGTAACTATCAAGTAACACTTACTTCAAATATCGAGTCATCCAAAGATGAATCGAAGTCAGATTGCCCAAAAATAAGATAAGCGTCTTCAGGTATTTCAATATTAGAAAGCGGCGTTTCTAGTTTTTCCATTATAATAAGTTTGCAGTTCTTGTATAAACTGAGATTATCTTTATCTATTTGTAATATTATGTACGTCCATTCATATTTTTCGTGTTCAAATAGTACTCGAGTGCGTGTCAGGCCGGCTATCTCTACTGAGGCTCTCATTGATTCATTTCCGCTTGGTATAAAACTAAGCTCAAGAAATATATCATTTTCATAATTTTTTATAGAGAATAAACAAGATTTTTTCATATCTAATTTAATAAATGCAACTATTTCCAAGGTAGGCTTGAGTTCTTTAAAATTAAACAATTTTATTGGCATAGAAATGGCACGCCGGTGTGTCAACTCGATGATTGTGTTATTCTCGTCGACATACTCAAAAAGTTCCTTATCGTAATCGATTACTTTTTCTAGTATATCATATTTGGCTGTAAACGAAAAAAAAAAGTTATGATACAGGTTTGTATTATTTAAATTTTAATATACAGTTTTTTTTACATAATTTGTAAGTTTTGCCTTTACAATAAAAGAAATTACTAATCATATCAATTATTTATATGTTTAAAAAAATATTATAATTTTTAAATAGAATACGTTTTGATCAAATTAGTATATAGAAAAGACAATGAAATGACTAGGGAGGTTAAGAAAAGAAAAACTAACATAATTTATTCATTACTTACTGAGTTCAGCTTTTACGTTATACAAAGTTAGCTTCGTGAAGAACCTGAAAAGAAACGTGACATAAGATAATATAATTTATATACAAATATAATAAACAAAACATTAAAGCAATATATTATTTATATAATATTAAGATTGATTCTGTCATGGTATGGCACACTGATATGACTGTTAACGTGACGGTTGTGGGTTCAATTCCTACTCGGGGAAATTAAATATTTATTAATTTGATTTCCTTGGTATGGTAACAAGACAAAGTGCTGTGTTTAGCTCCGCTATTCAACACATAATGTATCAAAAATTTGGCAGAAAATGGGAAACGGAGTGCTTTAACACTTGGTTCCTTCTGCCTATCCTACTATATGTGAGATATAGGCAATAAGTATATTATATACATTCTTTGACCTTTATCCATATTTTTTTGCGTGGATACGTAAAACCTATATCTCAAAAATTGTTGAGAACATTTTAATATAACTCGGAGTGAACCCTAACTTGGAATATGTAAATCAAAAAGGATCGTCTCAATGTGACTTAGGCTCTGAAAAAATTGTCGACAAACATACAACGAAAGAAACTTCGAAAATACAAGTACACTTGGAAACCTGAATATATCAACTTACATCAAATATTGTCCAAGTCCATAATATCACATCACATACATATTTATGTCAAACTATTAACATCTTTTTTCAATTCGGCTTAAAATAAAAAAAACTTTAGCCTATTTATTTTCATTTCAAAATTTGAAACCTTAAAAAATGCATATCAGCTTCCAGCAAACATGTAACTTGAACTTCAATAAATACCATAACAGTAATAGAGGTTGGAATTGAGGCCAGTCGTGGAGCAGCACGAAGTGTGACTGTAAAACTGACTGGTTGTGGGTTCGATCCCCACTCGAGGAGATGAAATATTTACTTAAATTTATATTTCCATTTCATCGCTGTGGTGTCGAGGCAAATCGCGGCGTTGAATTCTGCCACTCAACACGCAATGCCTCCAAAACTCGGCAGAAAGTGGGGAACGGAGTGTCTTAACACTAGGTTCCCTCTGCCTACCTTGCTGTGTGGGGGATACAGCGTGAAGCTAATTTAATTTTTTAATTTTAACAATAATGAAATAACCATAACTAAGTACTTTCACGTGAAATTACGATTTTGTGTCTGAAATGTTATATGAAATTCAAAACACGTCTTAATTAAACGGGGTTGTCGTTTGAGATTGTGCCGATTTTGTTATACATTCAAATATTTGCATAATATAGTTCAATTTGTATCAGTGTTGCTTATATTATGAATAACTGAGATCATGATATTTCTGATTTCTGTATGAGATCGTGGTGGCAGTGTTCAGGCAAAGCACGGCGTTGAGTTCCGCCACTCAACGAGCTATCCCCAGGATTTACTGGAAAATTGGGAATAGTATCTTAACACTTGGTACTTTTGCCTACTCTGCTGTGTGCTGGATATTGATGAAGCTAAAAAATATATATATTTCTAGAGTTGATAATTTACTGTAATCACGAAAATAAAATATGATTAACAGTAAAATGGCGCATCACTCTTTTCTCAAATTCTATTAACTCAATCAAAATTATATTTGCATATTGTAATATTTTGTGTTAAATAAAACTTTAATCTATATTAACAATTACTTATTTTTTTTAATTAATTTAAATTAATAAACATTTTTATAATTGCGTGTTTATGTGGTTTACTCAACGCCGCAATTGTCTACCAGAGTAGGCAATGAAAAATATTAAAAAAATAATCAAACCATTAGTAGAAAATTGTAACGAATAGGATCGAACCCACAACCAACTCGTTTACCATGCAATGCTGTCCCATTGCGTTACACCGACAGCCCCATAACGCTAAGAAATGAAATAAACGCCGTGGCATAATACTCTTTCTTCTCTGGCTTATGAGTAAGTAAGAAAAAAATCGTTTTAAAATGAAATAGTATAATAGAAATAAATAGAATCAATATATCATTGAATACATGTAAAATTTGCGCAATATAACATTGCGCAATATTGTAACAAAACATTGAGGAGATTGTTAGTAATAAGTGGAATTTGAAAATTGACAGCACCGTGGGCTTTACTCCCACTTTAGTGAATATTTATTATACAGTAGTAGTACTAGTATAAAATATAGGAGTCAGAGTGGACGTTATCCTAGACAAACAAAAATATCTAGGTTGCCAATGTAGACACGACAGGTTCTGGGTTCGATTCCCACTCGAAGAAATTAAATATTTAATATTTTCATTTTATCGCTCTGTTACCAAATAAAAACCGTGGGATTGAGCACCGCCACTTAATGTACTGTCTCGAAAATTCAGCGGAAAGTGAGGAACACAGTGTCTTAACACTAAGTGTCCTTTGCCCATTATATGCGTGAAGCTGACTAACGAAAAAACTAATATTACAACATTATCAAGATTTGAGACAGTAAAATCAATTCAGTTGCTTAAGTTTAAATATTAAATTAAACATAACAACGCTTTGATGAATCATGTGGGTAATTAAACCGTGTTTTAGTTTCATTTAACGTACGAGTTAAGATAAATGAACGGCTTCTACTAAGCTTTTGAACTTTACACAGTGTGCAATTAGAACATTCTAACAAATAGACGAAGATGCTGGAGATAGGATAGGTTTAAGAGGTTTCAGGAGAAAGACTTTGGTAATGAATGTCATTGCTTTCTTTTTGTGTGTATTAGTTTGTTTCGATCGATCGAATACCATCGAATAAAATTATAAAAATAATGTGATATTTTTTTTTTGTGAGTTCCGTACCTCAAAACGTACAAACGGAACCCGTATATGATCACTTTAATGTCTGTGTCATGCTTGAATTAATATCAAATATTTTTTTCAGCATGATATCTCCATGCGAAACAAAAACCTACAGGGCATTCCCATGGACATACAGTTATAAAATTTGACACGAACTAACCATATAAATAAAGAAAACAGTCTGAAATGTTGAATTTAAAGATATTTCATAGAAAAAAAATCAATACAAATTCATATTTAGAATTAAAATGAGTGCAAACTTAAGTTTGTCAATTTTATAAAATGTAATGCTGAAATTGGTACAGTAGAGTCCGACTCTCACTTAACCGGTTTTTTTTAAATGAAAATGTTTAAATACAAGTATGTGTCGTTATAAAAATAGTAGCAAATATGAAGTTCAAATAAGCGGTGATTGGACAGCTTAAAATTAATTTTAGGCTACCTTTCACGTTTTATTAACAAGTTCTTAAAAAAGAACGCTTGTATTATGACCTAAATACTAAATAGTCTTTGGACAAAGGCATACAAAACTATGTCGACATAAGTATAATTGTCATACAATGTCTATTTTTTTCATAGAATTAAAAATAAAAGAACATCGCTGTAATATGCTTAAAATTTAAATTAAAAAAAATATTTAGTTATTCTCTCTCTCTTTCTCAGACAGAAGAGTTAATACATTATATACTAAATATGTCAGTATTGAATATTTGAATCGATTTTTTTTACGTCATTTTTAATGTATCTTAAATTAACATTGTAAATGAGAATAACATCCTCATACTCATTTAGAATTACATAGCTTTGCCTCTACAACAGAGCGAAGGAATGAAAATATAAATGTAAATAAATATTCCATTTTTTTGAGTGGGTATCGAACCCACAACCAGTCGATTTTACAGTCACACTTTGTGCAACGTTTTATTCAACGAAAAATTGTTTATTGTAGGATGTAAAAAAAAAGTATAAATCTTATTAATATTATAAATAAGTAAGTTTGTGAGGATGGATACTTTCACGCAAAAAATACTGAATAGATTTGGTTGAAATGTCTCACTAATTTTGTTTATGTATGGATTTGGATATAATATAAGAAGCGGGCGAAGTCGGTTTGGGTGGCTACTTTTATAATAATTTTAAAGATTTACTTTTCACGTTGGATGATATTTTTCTTTTTTTTTATATAATCTCTGTTCTATGTCTGTGCTTTGATTACACTTTTCACTTTGTGGGCGTCACTGTGACGATAGTGTCATTCAGCTGAAAGGTTTAAAGAACGACTAAAAAGAACGAATGGAGCGGACGAGCAAGGCCTCACTAACAGATTGCAATATAGCAATGACTTTAACATATTATGTTCACATATTGTGTAACTCAAAAGAAAAATTAAATGAATTTATATAACGTTAAACTAACTTATTACCTTATAATGTACTAGCGACTTTAAAATGTGACTGTTAAACCGGCTGGTTGTGGGTTCGATCTCCACTCGAGGAGATGAAATATTTACATAAATTTATATTTCCATTTCTTCGCTCTGGTGTCGAGGTAAAGCGCGGCGTTGAGTTCTGCCACTCAACACGCAATGCCTCCAAAATTCGGCAGAAAGTGGGGAACGAAGTGTCTTAACACTAGGTTCCCTCTGCCTACCCAGCTGTGTGCGGGATAAAGCGTGAAGCTAATTTAATTTAATTTTTTTTAATAACGTACTAGCGGACCCACACGACTTCACCCGCTTGAATTGTACGAATATTTAATAAATATATCTATGAAATTACTTTCCGTTTACAATGGGATTGCTGAGAAAAAAATATCCTAACAAATCAAAATAAGCCGAAAGTGAATAATAAGTAGACATAAGTAAGAGAAATAAAATTCTTAAAAATTTTAAAAAGTTCCTGAGTAGTTGAAATGAATAAACAAAATAAGTAAAAGTAACTAAAGGAAATGTTTTATATTAAAAATAATACCCCTAACTATATAAAATTAAAACAAAGTAAGAAATACACGTACGTTATGGCAATTTTTAATATTAGAAAAAATAAGTAATTAAAATTAACAAAAATTAAGAAGTAAACGTAAATAAAAGAAGTTATTAATATGATCAGTATTATCAACGTAAATAAACAATTAAATTAATTTAAATTAAAAAGTATTAAAATTAATTGTAACATGAAATATAATACCAGAATAAAACAAATCTCAGAAAACTAAAGAAGAAAAATATTGAAGGAATAATGAACAGCAAAGAACTAAATAAAAATTAACAGTAAATCGAAATGTATTAAAATTTACAAAATCGTTAACTTCGTCTGCCCGTTTATTTCTTTCGGTCATTTCGTAACCAAGCACCGCCACTCATAGGCTAGGACGATTTAAGTCAGTGATATCTCCTAAAGTATTTATTATAATTATCTACAATAAAATAATTAAGGCCAGTCGTGGCGCAGAGGCACAGAGTGTGACTTTAAAATCGACTGGGTTCGATCCCCACTCGGGGAGATAATATATTTACTTTCATTTATATTTTCATTTCTTCGCTTTGGTGGCGAGAAAACGCGCCACAGACAGAGTTACTTTAGAATTTATTAATTAAGTATAGATTGTAGTATATTAGCACGATGTATAGCGGTGTACGTTAAAAAATATAATTTAATTAAAAAAACAGCATTTATGTCTCTTAGTTCATTCTTTTTTACCCGTAAATCAGCAAAAATCATGATTATCATCATCGTTAGCCGGTCTTTGTAAGCTGCTAGATATACGTTGTTTCAATGGCACGCCACTAAACTCGATCTTTGACTCTTATTTTATTATTATTTCCATTATTTGTTTCAATATTATTGTATTATGACAATGTCCACTACACATTTTAATTACATTTTATAATTACTCAATAATAACAAAAATTGTAGAGTAGAGCCGCATATAAGCAAAGCCACAGTGTAAGCAGAGACCAAATAATGTCAACAGGATCTTAAAAGTATAATAAAACTTATACATGAATAAAATTGACTTTAAAAATATTTTTATAGGCTACCAATTAATATTTTACTATCGTATTTAAATTCTTATCAAAGAACTTAACATCCTATTTGCATAAGATAATAAGCCACAAGATACTGTTGCAGAAAGACGGTTGGCTATTATTAGCCTCAGAAATGTGGTGCCAGATTGTAAACGGGGTAATTAAATAATATTATGGTTGTGGGTTTGCAGCTCACTCGAGGGAATGACTTATACTTAAATCTTTTTTTACTTTTCGGTTACGACAAAACAATTGAGCAGTGTGGAGAACGAAGTGTCCTAACACCAGGTGGTCTCTGGTGGATTCTTAAACTAAAAAATATAAAAACCTGTTATTTTTAACGATCTACTTACTAAATGCTAGAGATGTTTTATTTTCAAGTCACACAAATTCCAGAAAATATATGAGAACGCGAATATTTAAATGAACTAGAATGTTTTATTTGAATTAAATTACAATGACGCTGTGGCGCCACGACGGTAATAAATCATTTTAAGTGTATAAGCCTGATGTGATTACTTATTTAATGGACCACACATATTGAATATTAATATTAATGTAAAAACGTCGTTGTTTTATTATATTCTATTAGATCAGCAATGAGTGCGAGTTTGAATCTGTTTAAGAGGAGGTAATAGGGTAGCATATAGAAAAAATCTAGTGTACACTCTGTTTCTCCTCTGACACCTCCGACCAATTTTTCATATTAAGTCAATGCCGCGCCACTTCTTCTTACTAATCAAATAAAATTAGTTTCACGCTTTATCCCACAAAAAGCAGTATAGGCAGAAGGAACCTAGCGTTAAGACGCTCCGTTCTCCCCTTTTTTTTAATAATAATTAATCGAATGGAGATCGAACCTACAACCATCTACAACCGTCGCGTTACAGCGAGTACAAATAATGATAGTAATAATATACCTAAAGATCTCTAAGGAAGAAAATAGCGTCAACAGACCACAGGACAGGCGTTTGTTATAAGAATTAATAAATATGAAACTAGTTTAGTATTTATTAATGAACGACAAATCGAACTTGGAATATGTGTTATTAAATTTCAATGTATTATAAAAATATAAGAATATTGTTAATTTTTCTTTACATGTTTATGATTTATTAAAGACGGAAATGACATCTTAATATGGGAAACTGCCACCGGATTCGAAAGCATTATTGTTAACGAGTTTCTAAAAAAATCACTTACTCCTGTAAAATATAATTTAAAATATCAATCAGAATATCAGAACTCGTTTTGAAAAAACAATATATCTATCATTCCTTGACATCGATTGTGAAATTTTCTTGTACATATGAAAAGATTATTGTTAGATTTATTTCTGAGAAAAGTTAAATGGAATCTGTACTTTTAGAGAAACTGGAAAGTAGCTCGAGAAAAGATTTATTAAAGTGACTTTGAATGTTTTTTGTAATATGAGTTAAGCTTTACCTTCTTGTCCTTTAGGCTTTTGCTCTAACCTTAAACTGAAATCTTTAACAGAACTCTTTTTAAAAGGATTTATTTAAAAAAATAAAAATGAAATAATTTCTCCTAATCTCTATTCCCAATCCTTCAATATACAAGTTTTTTTTTTTTAAAAATGTATGCGTTTAAATTTTCAGCAAGAACGACTGTCCTAGGTCGTGAACAAAACTGACCTAGATACAAATGATCTGGCAGCAATTCTACAAGGAATAGGAATATTGTATCGTATTGAAGCTACCGATGTTCAATTGACGACCAGTTTAGCAGAGAAAATGCTAAAAAAGTAAGTCAAGTCTTTTTTTTAAGACTTCAATCTTTTTAGTATCGGTAGAACTACTTGTATTAAATTTACTGCATTGATGTTGATTGATTTAAAATTAAAAAGAAATAGATTTTATTACGAACCTTTTTTTATCTCTCATATAAATCACGTAATTTTGTATAGTAATTTGCATTTAAAATACGATTACCAATTCAATCAATATAATATAAGATATTAAAAAATGTTAGAAATTATTAAACGAAATTAATATGAGGCCAGTCGTGGCGCAGTGGCACAAAGTGTGACTGTACCGACCGTTTGTCGGTTCGATCCCCACTCGAGGAGATGAAATATTTACTTAAATTTATATTTCCATTTCTTCGCTCCGGTGTTGAGGCAAAGCGCGGCGTTGAGTTCTGCCACTCAACACACAATGCCTCCAAAATTCGGCAGAAAGTGGGGAACGGTGTGTCTTACACTAGGTTCCCTCTGCCTACCCTGCTGTGTGCGGGATATAGCGTGAAGGTAATTTCATTTAATTTAATTTTAGAAATTATTAACATGTAAGTTATACAAGATCAAGATTATATCTTACAAGATATAAGAAATTCGTCTTGTATTGTGTACTAAGCAATTGTAAAAAATAATAGTTGTGACTGGTCCAACTGTTGTTGACGTTCGTTAACAGTTCCTCTTTCGATGAGACAAGACCTGGATTATATAGTTGGGAACAACTAGACTGGAATAACCACAACAAAAATAGACACTAAAGATGGCGTCACTAATTATGGAACATAACTAGGAAAGTAATAATAGTTTCAGAAAGAACATGGATACCACATGGGAGCACAGGATTTTTTATCTTAAGATTTAAAAAAAAAGAAGCATCTTCACTTCATTTTTGTCCGTATAGTGGGTAGACAGAGGGGTATTTTATTTAAGAGTCATTACGTGTTAAGTGAAGGCACTCTAACGCCAGTGATCGAACCATTTTGAATTGAATGCTTTCACCTAAGTGGGTATGAAGCTACATCTGTCGCCGTACGTCGTACATATAGACACTCCGTTCCCAGTAAGGCACTTCTGTTCCCTGCTCCTGCTGAATTCTGGAGGCATTGCGTGTTATGTTGCGGAACTCAACGCCGCGCTTGTCTCGTTACCAGAACGAGGAAATAAAGTAAGATACATTTAATTTCTTCGAGTGGCACTCGAACTCACAACCTGCGTTACGCTTGTGCGTCACGACTTTCGTCAATAATTGTTAAATTTAATTAAATATGATAAACTTATTTAATTAAACGTTACTTATTAGAACAAACTGTTTTTACTTTATTAATATTCGCTTTGAACGTTTATAGTCGGTATTATGTAAATCCCACTGTTCATTACACGCGAAACGGCAATGTACTACACCTCCAGCAAATTGCGCGAGAAAATCAGGTTCCAATAACGACACTGTCATTTATGTTACGTATAATTAAGCGAAATAAGCGGAATATTGTTAACATTTTTCATAAATATGTCAGAATAATCCATTCCGCTTAAAGTGTTTTTTTGCTATGCGAATGTCGCTCTTACCACTTGGAGATAAGGAAGGACATTGATACAATGATATATCGCCAGTGATATGTAATTATGGAAAGTATCTGGTGTATTCTTAAACTATTTAAGCTTGAGTTCGAGTAATTCCTGGTAAGCTTAGTTCTTGTTTATATTGTGTATGGATCAGTTTCAGTTCAGTTATATTGAGTAAATGTTACCACGATTTCACGTCGTTGTGCGGGGTTGTTGGTCCGATTCTCACTCGAGGGAATGAAATATTTAATATTATCGTTTACCCACCCTAGTAAAAAGGCAAAATGCAGCGTTGAGTTGACTCAAAATGTAGTGCTTTAGGAATTCGGTGGAAATTAGGATTCCGATACGAATGGAGTGTCCTATGTAGAATCTCTGGTTCTCTATTTCTACTCTGTTTTGTGCAAGTAATTAATCGAATAAGCTTTCAAATTTTTCATATTATTGACGTTGTAGGATATCGAATATTATTGGCTTTTTTCTTACCCAAATTTTATTTGCCATTACAAGTGCATTTACCATTTTTATACGAAGCAATTTATATAGAGCTTATTTATACCGAAGCGTCGTTGAATCGGTGGCAGTATCACTTAAGTTTATAGCTTCCTCCGTGCTAACTGGCGATGTTATGCGCCATACTGTGTCTGTATCTAGATGTTAATTAAACCAGGCCACTTTAAATAGAACTAAATAGTATCGCGAAACTGATTTCAAATTTGTAATGTCTACAAGTGCATGGATATTGTTAGAATTTAGTAACGAATATATAGAATATATTTATAATTTTATGGGGAACGAAGTATCTTAATACTAGTTTCCCTCTGCCTTCCCTGGTGTGTGCGGGATAAAGCGTGAAGCTGTTTTGCTTAAATAATTTTATAACTATATATTCATATGTTAACTATAATAAACAGCAGGTTGATAAAGTTTTTCGCAAAAAATAAATACTAGAGGGCATTTTTCTTATATAATATTAAGAAGCTGGTCTTGTTGTGTTCCATCAGATTTTTCAGTTTTTAAATATGTATTTTCTTACAGCGAAGTAAATCAATCATTCCCCAAAGTATAAATTGAACTGACAAGCATGGTGTGCATAGTCAGATAACTTCAGCAGTCATTAAAAAAAAAAATTGTATTTTATTAACGTTATTTCGTAGTCATTTTTATTTTTTTATAACTTCTACTTCTATACTTCTACTCAATTCTACTCCAAACTTGAAATTAGTGCTGAACTCTCGGTGGTCGAGATGAACTGGCACTAGACCAGTTTTTTTTTTTGAACATTGTTAACACTTACAACAATGTATAATATGTAAAAGTTGATAGTTCAAATGTAAAACTGTATAGCTCAGACGGAAATAATACTTTTTATGATCGTTTAGTAAACAGTGTATTAAAAGGCCGAGATGTAGTTAAGCCGCGCCTGACATAACGCCTTAGCAATTATTTCAATGTATATAATTTTCATAAATCAATTTATTTAATAAGTAACCTTTGTATTTCAGACAAACACCGATTCAGTACTATTTCATTTTGACCATTCTTTTATGTTTGATAGGCAGAAAAAAAAATGAACTTCTTTATTTTTTTTGAGAAACCGAAAATATTGCATAAAATATTTACAACTTTAAAAAAGATAGTTATTTAAACTGTAGTACATAAAAGCTTCCTCTACTATCTGACTAAGACAAATAGCCGAGCGTAAGAATGAAACGCTAAAGCTTGAAATTCGAGGAAAATATTCTTAGTGTATGGTAGACGTGCATTAAAAAAGATTTTTTTTGGGGGAATCGCGGGTTTTCATAGCATTGGTATTTTTTTTGTCCTGCAAATAGCAGTATAGGCAGAGGGAACGTAGTGTTAAGACTCTCCGTTTTGAACGCAGTGTTCATTTTTCGAGATATTATGTATTAATTGGATGTTTGTCTCGTTACCAAAGCAGGATGAGGATTCGAACCACACCAGTTAAGTTGTTACCAGTCAAACACTGCGCTGATTTGCTACGACGATCTTAGTAAATTTTGTAAGTTTTATAACTTCTATTATGGCTGTGTTGAAAAAAGTATATACATAAATATTATTGTACGTACCTATATGAACGATGAAAGAAAAATATAGTGTAGTAATAATAATAATAATAAAAGTCTTTGTTTTAGGTATACCAAAAAAAAAAAATATAAAAAAATAACACCAAAATATACAATATCAATCGGCAGTGTTATCTCTAAAATGGCGATATATTTTTTCTTTTACATTCACATATTATGTTCCACATGTTTTGAGGTCGGGACCTAGTGTCAAGTTACTAAGTTCTCTTTAAAATATCATAATCCCAAATAAGCACATCGCGTCGTAGTTTATTAACATTTGACAGCAAACGCGTTTAAATATTTTTTTAAGTGAGTTTTGTGGCCACTAAAAAAGATGAAATAATTTCTTTCTTCGTTTTGGTAACACAAAACGCGGTGTTTAGTTTCAGTACTCAACTCAATGTCTTAGCTTCTATATTACTATTGAGCGATAAATAAAATGAAAACTGAGGGTTCCGTACAAATTTCATGTTTTAGGTCAACAGAAACGTTACTTATAAACTTTGTGTAACTTTAGTGTGCGAGAGTATGCACTGATTTTGTATGAAATGAATGATAAATATGAAAGTTTTTAACACTTTATTTCTCAGGACATGCCATAAAAAATATTTTTTGTAATTTGATCTTAGTTTGTTGTATTGTATGTTTTGATTTCTATTCTCTTGCTAAAATTTATAATTTGCAGCAGTCCACAAATATTTGAAATATTTTTCAGACCTCCGAGATCGCAGGCTGGGACATTTGATAATAATTAACTTCTCAATTTTAAAATAAATGGTATTGACATGGGGCAACATAAAGATAGGATTACAGTTCCGTTTTTTTTTCAAAGCACACTGCAATTTGATACGTCTCTCACAATTACACACAAAGTGTATAGCAATAATATTTTAGTATGAATACACCCAAAAGTTAGTCTCTCTGCCTTGACTTTTCCGTTGAAAAATCCCATCGAATTATAGCTTGAGTGAGTGTTAGTGTGTTGTGAAGTAGTTATATATTAATACTGGCATGACTGAACCATGTATGACCTTTTCTCAGAAGCTGTCGTTTAATTACTAATATATTAATATCATTTACATTATAAAATCTGTATATAAATGAGGTCAGTCGTGGCACAGGGGCAGTTGGGCGTCAAATAAACGCAATGGTTAAAGTTTCGATTCCCACACAGGAACACTTAATATTTTCATTTCTTCACTATGATAACGAGGTAAACCGTTAATTGGCGTTGAGTTCTACCATTCAACACGCAATGGCTATAGAATTCTGCAGAAATTGGCGAACGAAAGTCTTAGGAAACAAAATCTTAACCTTCGGGTTCCCTCTGCCTACCCTGCTGTGTGCGGGATACAGCGTGAAGATAAAAGAAGTAAATAAATATTATTTAAAAAGCCCATGTCGTATAGGCTTTTTAAATATTTATTTTTATAGAATCAAATTGAGTCTGTGTGTCATGATGAAGTCTGTCGTAATAAAAATGCTATGAAAATTCATATCTTTTATATTGAAGTTGAAATGTATTTTAAAGTGTACGGATATCGGAAAAACATTAGTCGTGAATGGAAGGAGATATGACAATGGCTAGTGCGCTAGGAATAAAAACTTGACACAGAAAGGCATTCCTTTTAAATTTCGATATTTTTTATCTTTATCGCATCTTACAGGGCACTCTGCGTCGTGTAAGGTTCGTAGAGAATAAATTTAGTGTACAGACATTTTTTTTCTTTTTATAGAAGCATTGCTTATTAGTAAAGATAGCCAACGATATATATAACTTAAGCAGAAAGTGGCTTATGAGCACTTTTTTCGCTTCACGCTGTATCCCGCACCTAGCAGGGTGAGCAGAAAGAATCTGGGGACACAGTGTTAAGACACTCCGAGACATTGCGTGCTTGGAGCCGGAGCGATACCGAAGTCTCTCGAGTGACGATTTTGAATCTCGAATCTTGAACCCACAGCAGCAGTCTTGTGCTCCTGCTAAAAATACTTGAAAAAAAACATAATAAAATATAGCTTATTGATTTTAAGTTGAACAGGTTCTATACGCTAAGTACCAGACAATTCATTTTTTTTTTCAATAAATAGTATGTAGCACCATAGCCGATAATATGCAGAACAAAATATTATATGTATCACGTAGTCGTTGGATACTCAACAATTACAAAGTATAATGTAAGTAACACTTACAAAATGTGCAAATATTATATGAACCATGTAAAAAATTATGTAAACCATGCTTATTTTATAATCTATCCAAAACAAGTTTAAAATATCATTATTATATATTCTTTATTGCATCAAAGAAAACATACAGTAATATAAAATTAATGTTGGTTGACAAGGATAGACTTATTTCTAAAAGAAATCTCTTCCAGCCAACCAGTGGAAGTGGAGATCTATCAAAACAACGGGGAGAGTATAATGCAATTTACAGTAAAAGAAAATAAGAAACAAAATATACTAATAGAAGAGACACCATATTCACAAATATTAAAAGGACTATTTATCTTCCACCACTCGATTCGACGGAGAGTCAGGAACGAGAGTGTTTTAGTAGGAAAGAAGAGTATTAACACTAGAGTCCCAGGTTGTTTCTGCCTACCCCGAGTACGTGAATACAGTGTAAATTGGAAAAAAAACAAAAACAATCAAGAGATTTCCTAAAATATATATTTTTAATTTTTAGTGATTTAATTATATTACAGTGAGTACTTAAGAAATAATATACCAAACTAATAGTATAAATATCCATATTTGCGATTTGACTTTCGCACAAAAACTACTGAACGGATTTATATAAAACTTTACAGTAACACAGCGGTTACACCAGAATAACACAAAACATTTTACAATTTAGCTATAGGTTTAAAAGTATGTATGTAACATATCAAAATTTGATTAAATTCTCTTTTTAATAAAAAAAAACCGTAGATTTTCATTGCGCCACGCCAGGGTTTTGCAGTCGCGCTTTAACCCAACCAGAGCGAAAAAATGAAAATATTATAATATTTCATTTCCTCAAGTGAAAATCGAACCCACCTGTAGCGTTCACTGTCACACTAAAAAAAAATAATTATGAACATTTAAAACATTAGGTACCATCACTCGGTAAGCTTGGTCTGTATACCGAGTTCGAAGTAGTATAACGTATACAGTGAAATTAGCTTCTACAGCCTCAGAATGGAGCATTTGAAGAGCCAGGTAGTGATTGATGTGGTTTGAATTATTATATCGTTAAGTACTTATCTATATTGATAATAAAATCGTAGGAAACGGTACTATAGTCGAATATATAGAAGTAGAAATGTTATGGTTGTGGTATTTAATAGCGTAACACAACTAAAACAAAAGATTTTTTTTATATGTGCTATTTATATCTCTATAGTTTTTATCTTTTTATATCTGTCTTAAGTATCTCTAATATCAGGGAGGGTAAATTAACGATAAATACATTCATTACTGCACTTTTCGCTTCTGTATTTTGGCAAGCTTCCCTTTACATTTAGCATTCGTTTTATTTCAGTCGTTTTGTAAATAAAAAAGTTATACCATTTTTAAATAATGTTATTCGATAAAATTGCTATAATTAACAATTTTATTGGCTGAAACTTAACTTTTCAACACACGTATAGATATTGTATTTAAAATTTTATTCTAGTAAAAAAGGGAAGAGCTAAGACTTGTTCATCATATATGAGACGTTCAAAATGCCCGAAGTAACACAAAGTACAGAAGTAGGTTACCAAATGTGTCCAATCCTATAAAAATAATAAAGTGGAGAACGGAGTGTCTTAGCACTAGGTTACCTCTGCCTACCCTACTGTGTGCGGGATAGTTGATTTGATCTTTTAAAAATGATTTTGAAGCGAACCAACGTACATGTAGTTTCTGAAACTAGCGCATTCACCCAAACAAACGTTTCAGTTTAATAATGTTACTATAAAGTAACATAGTTATACTAACATTTTAGAAAATAAGTCACATGCCATCCACGGTAATGAATCTTATTCCACGATACTATAAATCAAGAATTAACATATAAAGAAAAACTCTGTAATCAATTTTAATGACGATAATATATAAACGATGTGTTAACATCCCAAATCTCCATGTAAAGAAATAGTTTTATATTTATAACGTTGTAACACATACATATGATATTGTAATTTTTATATGATATTTATGATATCCATATTAAATTTAGTTTTCTGTTGCTGCTGAAGAAGTACATTACCCTTTAAGCACCATCAGGTACGATTTTTTCACATTAAAAAGACAAGTCTCGTTACGACAACAGTCGGTATTGCACCACCTGCTACTGGCACTTTCTCCTAAATCAAATACTCCTATGCATAGGCCCATTAGGAGAACGAAGTGATATATCATTGTATATGACATAAGAGTTAAGAAATATAGGTTAAATAAAAGTGTTGAAAAAGAAGATAAATGATTTGAAAATTTCGAAATCAACTTTTCTATTTCAACTTCTTATTTCTTAGTAACATGTACAAACTGTTGAAAAATGTCAATATTTGAAATAACAGAAAAAAGAAAGATCTTTTATCCTTTGTTCTCCATCCACATTTAGTCTTTTGAAGTCTTGCTCCAGAATTTGAAATCGATTTACAATTTATTTTGTAAAACGATACCCTTGATCTTTGCATTCCGTTAGATGAAGTCATAAGAATTTAAGAAAACCAATGAACTATATTAGCGTTGACAAAAATATCGGTGGCAAAACGGGGACATATCGAATGAATCTTTGGAATTCTGCCAGCGGTGGCGCTATCGCTTGCGATCTGTCTTGTTCTTGTATGACTGTGAGTTCTAGATAAGAAAAGTTTATATTTATTATATAGAGTACTTACTTTAATAGCAATGAGCTGTATCTCGCATATAGCAGGGTAGGCAGAGGGAACCTGGGAACTTAGTGTCAAGACACTCCAATCCCATTAGCACACTCTCCACTTTCCGTGCAATGCATTGCATGTCGGATGGCGGATGTCAAAGCCTCGCAGCGCTTTGCTTCGTTATCGGAGCGAGAAAATAAAAATATGAAATATTTAATATTTAATTCCCCCGGTTGGGAATTGAACTCACACTTTACAATAATATATAGGTATAAGAATTATGATAAAAAATTGTTCCATTTTATTTGATCTTTCTTTGCATTTTACAAAGCTCTATTGTTTTTAGTATTATTTTATTTAAAATTGTCAATTATCGAGTAACGTATATACTTCTTATATAGTTACGTAGAGTAATGTAGATTTTAATGCTATATATAGGAGAAAACGTAAAGCAGCAAGAAATAGTAATAAATTAACTAACCATTTATTAACTGTTATGCGGTAACTCTTCATTATCAAGCCATAACCTAATCTACTCAATATTTTTAACATTTTTCAAGTGTTAATCCACAGCAAGGAAAGAAAAGTACTTATTTAGAAAACGTATAAAATTTTGAACCGGGACTCGAACCCGCGCCTCCTGGTCCTCCTGGTCCTGGCCTGTTTACAGAAGACGCGAGTTCAAGTCCCTGTACGTTTAATTTTTTATACGTTTTTTAAATAAGTATTAATCTACACAATATTTTTTTTTTATATATCTTTTTATTTTTATTTTTATATTGTAACTAGTTTTTCCCGAGGACTTTGACAGCATAGACAAATGCTTACAGTTAAAAGATGGTGGATGGGAAATGTTTACAGCCTCAATAAATAATATTAACGTTATCAAAAAATTACAAAAAAATCTTAAGAAAAAAATTAACTAATTATTGAAATTAAGAGAAATCTAATTTCAACTCAAAATTCCTGTTTATTATTATATAGATTTTTTGATATTGTTAGTCAAAGATTTACGCAAAAAAAAATTATATAAAATAAATGTTCGTCTCTTTTTATGTGTAAAGTTAATAAAAAATAAAAAAAATAATAATATATTGTATAAGATTGAAGATATCACCATACAAAAGTTCATTGTACTATGACGTCATATTTGAGAAAACATAACACCGTTATAAAGGTTGCCGTGACCGTCGGTTATTAGTATCCAGAGGTAAACCCAATTACCGTACAACGTGGACGAAAGTTAAACCAAAATAAACTTTAACTAAGAGAAAATAAAATTAAAAATCTAACGCGTCTTTCCTTGTTTTACTAGGCCACGATATCCAAAAATCGTGTCTAATGTAATCTAATTATGATTTTAACAACACTGTTGAAGTCTTATGTTCTCAAACTTAAATAATATGTAATTTTAATGTTTTCTTTTGTCTTTTGTTCTATTTTGCCATTGGTTTTTCCATTTACCTATATTAATGAAGATATCGTGGTACAGTCGTGGGTTCGATTCCATCTAGTGGAAATTAATTATTTCTTGTTCTCTGATTCAGTATATTCTGCACAGCGTGGTGTCAAAATCACTTTTTCACTACCTTTTTGCCGTTTTATGCCATGTGAATACGAAATATGAATATATCTATGTATGTAGAGGAGTAATCTAAAGTATTTTTTTATTATAAAAATAATTAATATAAATTATCATTACATTTTTTTATAAAAAGTGAAGAATAATGTGACTCTAACATGAAGCTCTCATAGTTTTGCGGGATAAAGCGTGAAAATGAAAAAATGATTTAAAAAAATAATAAGAATATTAAGAGAGCAATTTATATACAAAGTTACAAGGCTTTTAAGAATCATTTTAGTCTTAAAAGCCGTCTTAGTTATTGGACCGTGTAAGCCACCGTAGTGCAACATCTGATTGTCAGCACGACGGTTGCTTATTCATTCCCGAGACAAAAAAAGCTCCAGTAAGTGGAAACGGAGTGTTTTAACACAAGGTTGAGCTGCCCAACCTATATGGCATAAAATAAGAATCTTATTATAAAGAAAATATTTACTTCAAATATATATTCCCATAGTCTCTTCTCTCACATATATAGTTTTGGTTCTAATAAATAATCATCAAATCAAGTACTGGCAATGCTGACATATAAAATTAAATTAACCTAAATGTCAAGAAACCAGATATAAAATTTATGATTCTCCGAAGTCTGCTTATAATATATGTAATATTATGCTGTACGATCTCCCTCCATCGTACTAACGAGGAGGTCATCTTCACTTATATAAGAAATGTCAATGTAATTTTCTTATATAAAATTTCAATTACTTTTAGTATGTCATAAATGTATTCTACAGAATTTTCTGTTTTATGTTTATAAGTTTACGTTACTGCTTCAAATTATTAATAGTTTTAAAATATGAAATACTTAAATACTTATAGAATAGAACGTTTTATAGTACAGCAGCTTCGCAGCAGGGTAGGGTGCCTAGTGTCGAGACACTCGCTCCCCATCTTCCACCGAATTCTGGAGCCATTATGTGTTGAGTGGCAGAACTCAAGACCGCGTATTACCTCGACACAAGAGCGAAGAAATGAAAATATTTAATTAAACATTCAATTTCCTCGAGTTGGAATCGAACCCGCAGCCTGTCATATTACACGTTTATGCGCTTGCACCACTACTGGCCTATACAACGTTTTAAATTTTGAAATAGTTATTTCACTGACATAAAAAAGTTGAGAACGGAACGTAAGCCTTTGTGATGCCGTCAAACTGCTCGCGACATTTTGCAAAGATATCTATCTGTACAGAGATTTTCCTGACATTGAAAATAAATTCTACATTCTTATAAAAAAATCGATGTACCTCTTATATAAGGTCATATGGTTTATTTAGCAACGACCCATTAGTCGGTTTCTAAGTAGCCCGAGTTCGAGTCCCCGCTATGTCGAAACTTTTCTAAAATATAAAACAGAATGTTTTGAATTTTGTCGATTTATTGAAGATTTATTCAAGATTCAATCTCACCGTACTGCATTGTAGTACAAACCACGCATACGGTATAGAGATCCACGTTTCCAAATATTTACGATATTTTCCGAGTTCATTCACCGACTAGTTAATCAATCTTGCAGTGTCGGCTCCTGCAAAATTATCTGAAAATTTGTTATGCGATTATCACTCTTATCACCGTAGCACAAAGTTTATAATGAAAGCATAATAATATTTTACATTCGTCTCTTGAGGCCGAATGTTGCAAATGTTGACACGAGCTCTTCAGAGATTTGCCGTCATCCCGATGACGCTTTCTAAGTAGTTGACCTGAATTTGAATGAGAAAAATTCCGATCAAAATTATAATTTGATTTTTTTTAGTAATGGAACTTCAATTTACGCTATTTTCAATTTGGCATATTGCTTGAAAATTATTTTAGATTGATATTATGTGTTGTTTTATAATATGAAAATATAGTCTTAATTTTTTTGATGAGTACACTGTGTTATATTAATTGATTTTATGTTATATATTGTCTATATCTTGTACAAGTGAAACGTCTTGAAGTAAATGTCAACGCGGAATAATTGAGATTTGGAACGCAACATTTTATAAATAGATTACTTGTTTTTGTTAAGTGGATGCCTATACAGTCGTACAGAGTCCACTTTAAATAACTTTTAAAGAAAATTGATATTAAATTATATTTACATCATTTAAATACATCAAAATATGTATATTTTAATGAATTGAATAGGAACAAAACTGGATTTACCACTTTATATTTTAAAGTCCAGTATTGGCGTAGGGACTGTAAACGTAACTATGCCCACTCGAAGGAATAAAATATTTATTTAAATATATACTTATTTATATCTCGCTCTCGTGTCGAGGCAAAGTACACCGTTAAGTTCCGCCACATAACACGCAATGCCTCTAGAATTCGGCGGGAAATGGCAAACGGAGTATTTTAGGTTTTTTCTATCTACGGTGTGTGCGGAACGTGAAGCTGATTTAATTATATGTTAAAGCCCACGTTAACAAAAACGCGAGCAACGACTGGTACAATAATATAATAGATTTCCCAATAGAATACAAATATTATTTTAGAATTTAGTTACTCAGATGAATGAGAAACTACCTATAATATTTTCTTTTGTCGATAACCTTTAACAATATCAAGTTCAAGTGTAATCTTCCGTTTAATAACATTTCTTGGCTCAGTGTTTCACTTTCGCATATTAATGATAGTATTTACATACTTTAAAATTTATTTATCTTTATCTTTTTGTGTGTGTAAATAAATGATTCCTGTTACGTGTTTTAAATATTAGTTTTATATTTTAATCGGTTTTTGTTACTTTTTCTATAATTTTACTTTTATCTATACATGAACCTTAGGTGCGGCGTTGAGTTCTGCCTCTCAACACGCAATGCCTCCAGAATTCGGCAGAAAGTGGGGAACGGAGTGTCTAAAAACACTAGGTTCCCTCTGCCTACCCTGCTGTATGCGGGATACAGCGTGAAGCTGAACCTTAGATTTCGTTACTGTACAGTGCACATATCACTTTGTTTAGTCCAAGGTGGCCAGAGAGAACCAAGTCTTAAGACACTCGGTTCTCATATTTTCGAGGTATTACGAGTTAATTGAAGGATCCCAATGCCGCTGTGTTTTTAGGTATCAGAGTGAGGAAATTCATATATTATATACTCTCGAGTGGAAATTGAACCAACATCCGGGGCATTTAGTTTCATACGCTGTGCCGCAGTGCCACGACGGCCTCTAGTACAGTAATTTACTGAAGTCCTAAATAATCCAGATATTTTTTGTTTTTGGCTTCCACAAAATGTTGTAATAATATATTATCATCCGACGATTTTTGCGATTATTTTTTTGCAGATATCATTATTCATTGATATCTAACAGCATCAGAGACTAGTTCTTCACTTTATATAATTTTGGTAAACTTCATTAATGTGTTTTTTTTTAATAGGCAAGAAACCAAAGAGCAGTGTTGAGTTCTACATTCATCAGAGGGATCTCATTCTAGCGAAAAACGTACAATGGAGTGAAACTTAAATAAATCATAAATTAACACTAGCAACTAACAATACATATATAACTATGTATTTGAATTAAATAAAAAATTTGCAGTTTCCGTCGTGGGAATAAAATATATATTAATATCGATGATATACATTATCTTTAACCGGAACATAAAACCGGTAGGATGTAACTCATAATGTGTTAATAGAATATTATTTTAATAATACGCGTATATGTAGATTTTATTCAAAATAAAAGAAACAAATATAGTATGTTTGGTGCTTATATTATAAAGTATATATTATATTAACCTCTCCTCATCTTGTGTTCTAGATCTAGATTTATTGAAGTTTACCGTTTTCCGTTCGACACTAACATTGTGATAGCATACACATTTCGTAAAAACGTGGATGACCTTTTTAAACCTAAACTATTTTTTCATTAAATTTAATTTTAGTAGACATCTTTGTCTATTCTTGTGCAGGTTAATGAAAAATATAGGCATAGCTAACGATAATTGTATAGTTGCTATTAAATTAAATTGAATAAAAAATAATTGCATTTAATTGCTTTTCTCGTGATTTTTTATATTGTATTTTAGATTATACGAGTATGTCTTCATACTTTACTTAGTGTATCTTGCTTAGAGTCGCCAACTCATTATACCTTTTTTATCATTGTATGTTGAGTGATGGCGCTCAACCCTGTGCTTTGTCTACTTACCAGATCAAAATATTTTTTTCCTCGAATGGAAATCGAAGCTTCAACCGTTATATTTAACAGTTAGAGACTATACTGCTGTGCAACGAGAGTTGCATATACTATCTATAAATTAATGGAAAACGAAAAGCAAAAAAAAATATATATATGTCTCCGTGTGCTTTTTAATAATTTTATAAATATTCTATGTGCATCAATCGTGTCATATCCGCTATTTATCGTTTTGTCAACATTATGTTAATACTATGGAAATGCCGATTATAAATCTCCATAATAGGTACGTTTGCGTAATATCCAAATGATTTAGTTGTTTGATATTGTAAACAACATTTTTACCTGTAATGAAGGATAATAGTGAATGTAATATTTAATATATTGATTTCTTCTCCGCTCTAGTGTCGAAGCAAAACGCGGAGACGAGTTCTATGCAATATCTCCAGATTTCAACGATATAATAAGTGGAATTTTGAGTGAAAGTAAGTTATATCAAGATTGAACCCACAACCATCGGCTTTAGAATCAAAAGCTGTCTCTTATAGCCTCTTTTAATTAATATTTAAATTATATATTATTGATAACAAAATGTATTTATAATAAAATCCATAATTATATGAAGAACTGAAGTAGGTACCTACTCCATTATATCTACGTATGCACTTTTAATTATTTTCTGTATATTGTATAGGTAATAGGAATAACCCAGATAGCAAATAAAATTTAGCGATGAGATTTTAAGAGATTTTTAAAAGGTTAAATTTAACATTGAACCATTAACTACTGACGTGTACTATCGTGACGTATTTTTCGATCGTATTAGTTTTGAATGTCTCGTATTATATAAATAGAGTGGAATACTTGTGATTATTGTTTTTTACTTTATTAAGCTTATTCAATAGAAAAAAAATAATAATATTAATATTTATAGAAAAGAATTTATTAATCAACAACCACAATATTATGGTTGTGATTAATAAATGCTTTTGACCTATTATTGAATTTTCAAAAATTATATAGACATTTTTGAAAATTCAATAAAAAATATTTTTAAAGTATATTCTTTTTTTTATCTTAATTACATATTAAGAACTGGTTTAATTAAAAAAATACAATCGTAACAGAAGTAAAATTAATACATCGGTCAGTTCTACTACTTACAATTGTATATCTGATAGCCCTATCGGGGTTTTGTGAAATTTCTGCTTAAAATAATACGTAGCAATATCCAGATTCCATCGCCTCATCATTGCTTAAGATACGGCCAATAAGACTCGACAGTTTGTATTAAAATTCACACAAACATCCAAAATCCTATATAATACGTCCAGTCTAGATTTTCTCTGTACTTGGCACAATTTTCGTCTAAGGAATCGACACCTCCTGTCGTTGCGTTGTAAAAAGTAAATTCGATGCTTGCTCTTGTATTAGTAAAACTCGAACATCAAGCAAAGGAGTATCATCTTCCGATGATGAGAACTGAAATGGTAGCAGCAGAATCTACATCATCAGGCAATCTTGTGGTCCAATTGAGTGAAATCATTTTCATGTGTCGATTATTCGTCCGCTGTACAAAGCCAAGATATTCTATAATCTTTTTACTTAAACTCACTGTGTTTTCTCAAATTACTTTATGAAGGCGTCTAGTAAATATTTTACATACAATTCCATACAAATATTAAATAATAGTTTAAATTGGGAAACTATTTAATATTTATAGACAAAATGATGTATAATTGTAAATAATAATTTTTATTTTGTTAAATTTTAAATTAACCACTGGTTTAAAATTCTAAATATGTTAAATAAAAATATTAAGTTTTGTAGACAAGTTTTTGAATCTGTACCCATTAAAATACTGTCCAAGCTCTCTCTTTAATTAGGCTTTTAGTTATTTTTGTACAAGTTTAGATCTCACGTAATTTTTGTGTGGTCCAGCGGCACAATTCAAAGGATATTTTAGAGAATGCCTTCTAAGAATGAATCAATATATCTTCAAGTCGTCCATTTTTTTTGTGTGTATATCTGTATAATTAAGTACTAGAACAGTCGTTATAGAGGCTTCATATTTGTTGAACTATTGTAATAATTATGGTACAATAATTTTTACTTTGGAAGATGGTGATAAAAACTCGTCATCTCTATACATATTATTAATTCGAGCGAGTATTTTATGTGAGTAAATGGAGACTGACAGCACTAGGCAGTGAAGGGCGAATATTTAGTTCCTTTAGATTTTTTTTTAATTAAAATTATTTTGTAAAATAGGAACAGCAATTGTCTTAATGGGAACCTAATTTAAATCTAGGTTCCGAGGTTTTCTCTGAAAACTCCGTTATGTACAGGATGCAGTCTATGTAAGTAAATATTACAGTTATTCTAATTAATATAGAACATATATTTAAAATATTTTTAAAACCAGAGCGAAGAAATTAAAATATAAATTTAAAATAAAATGTATATTTCCATTTCTTCGCTTTAGTGTCGAGGCAAGGGGTGGCGTTGAGTTCCGCCACCCAACACGCAATGGCTCCAGGCAGAAAGTGGGAAATGAAGTATCTTCCACCCCGCTGTGTTCTACCTTACTGTGTGCGGGATACAGCGTGAAACTGAATATTTCATTTCCTCGAATAAAGATCGAACCCACAAATAATCGCATTTACAGCCACACACTTGTGCCTCTGCGCCATGATTGACCTCAGTATTACACTAGAGCTTAACAGAATATAAAATTTTTCATTAAAACTCCATTGCAGTCTGTGGTCGAAATTTAATTAAAAGCACAAAAAGCTGTGACATTGTGATTAAAAGATTTGTAAATGTACTACCCCGTAATGTTATTCAATTATTTCGCTGGTATCAGTAATAAGCCTCGATTTTGTAAATATTGAACTTTTATTGCAGTAACTGTTCGATCGCAGCTTCGATTTTAATCCTATTTTAATGATATATTTATTTTTTTACTATTTAATAAAACTGTAACTGTTCTCTGCCTTTGTATGGAAAATATATGGGAAAAATATTATTGGGTGCATTTATCAACGCAACGATTGAATATTAAGATTTTTTTGTTTTTTTTGTCTATTTGTTTGTTCGTCTGTGCACGCTAATCTCAGAAACGACATAAAAGATTTAAATATTGAATTTTAGTGGACTTACCATGACTTTTAGTGTTTGATTTATTTTAATAAAATATTTGTAATATTTAAGAGTTGTTTTTCAATTTAGATTTAAGCCTACAACTATCGTCAAATAACTGATTCACGGCTACATTATTTTGTTAATAATGAAAATCAGCTTTGTGTTTTTTTTCTGTGTGTGGCGAAGTAATATTTTTGTAATATTATTAACATATGTTAAAATTAATTTAGATAATAATTTTTTTTTATGGTATGCCTGAAAACTATAATAAAATGTCTTACGTGTATGTTTCTGATAAATATGATAACAAATCTCTTAATATATTTCACTTTGCATAGAAATCAATCCATTAAGATAAGCACAGATGAATTTTAATGTTGTAATTTTTTCAACATCCTCGTGTATGGACGATGTGTACTTAACCCTAAAATATTAATGGGTTATTTATTTGGCAGTACACAGTACACAATGATATAATTAAATATATTTGTTAAATTAAAACTTTATTAAATATCACTTTCATTTTAGATAATAGTATATGATAGAAAGATAACTTGATCTAAAAATCTAAAATACAGGTAATATTAAGTACAGAAAAAAAATGGGAAAGTTGTAGAACTAAATATTTTTATTTATAAATATATACGAGACACTACTTATTATTAATATTATTCGTAAAATAAAGACAATTGTTCCAAATTATAATTTTAGGGTTAATTGTATTTATAATCAACATGCAGCATTTGAATAAGATATCAAAATACTTGTGATTGAGCCAAAACAACTTAATTTCCCAATGATTAAATGCTAAAGATACTATATAATAAGATAGCAAAATATTAATAGGTGCACGTATGGCAACATATCACATAATACTTTAATTTGTAAAACCCCTCGTATTGCTTTGTATTTTGTTTTAAATGAATAGGGACAGATTGAAGACACAGCTTTATACTTTGTTCTACATTTTTCCAACAGCTTCACACTGTATTCGGCTGAAACCAAGGTAGGAAGGGGGAACTTAGTGTTAGGACACTCCGTTTTTCACTTTCGGCGGATTTTTTCGAGACATTGCGTGTTGTTTAGCATAAGTCGATGCCGGTTTTTGCTAAAGCAAAAAATGAAAATAATAAAAAATTATAATCGATTCCCTGGAGTGGAAATCGAACCCACGATGGTCGCGTTCCAGTCACAATCATGTAACCCCACGCCATAACGGCCTTATACGATTTTATGAATAAAAACATATTTATCAATTGTTTTAAAGTAAATATATTATACGATAAGTAAATATATTGATGTCCATTAATACTACCGTCGACACCGAAATTTTTCAATGCTCTTGATGCTCGCAAATGAATTTTACATTCGGAGAAAGTGTAGGCGTTTCCTGGATATTGTTAGAAGATAGCGCACCGGGTTTTTCCACTCCGTGAATAGAAGGAAAGTGCAGTAAATGTCATCATTGCGGTTAATCAAGTAGTAATAATATTCGATGCCAAAATAATAAAACATGAAGGTATTGGGATTATTATAAATGTCTCGTATTTGTCACCTATTTATATTAATTTATGTTTACGAAATTCTAGTTTTGACTGACAGTGGTATTTTTCAAGTAAAAATAATAGATGTTATGTAGTTTTATTCAGATGTTTTTGTTAGTATCGGTTTTCAGGACACACGTACAGCAAACCATAGCATGAAAGTTGGCAGAAAATGCAAAATTTTTCCTACCAAAAAAAAAATTGTAATTGGGAGACTGCAAAAAAGTAAACAGTTGATGCTGACAAGCGCTATAAAAAGCACCAATTAGCCCAAGCACCATAAACTGTCTTCGTATTTTTCAACCCTTATTCTTGTCAAACAAAAATTACATCTGAAAATAGCTCAGACACATTTTCACTAATATCATATTCATGAACGCGTCAACTTGGTTCCATGCATCGCTGAAGATACATACAAAAATGTATTCAAGTAACTTGTGATAAGGTTTATATTTGCGTATTGCTCGTCATCGCTATATTACTAATAGGAATACCGTCATACAGTCGGTTTTGACGTCTCTTGTGAATTTCGGTGGAAATCTTTTTGGCGTTTTGTTTATCGTATGCAAAGTGCAATAGTGCATTGTTTGAACGTGATTTTTTTATGAGATATGTTTCTAAGTAGATTAGGTTGTGGTTACTGTAATTATTACTAGCATAGATCAATTCCATTGAGTTTATAATCAGGTATTTAAACATTTATAGACTGAAATGTTCAATATTGCTTTGATTAAAATCTGGCACCTTTTTTTTTCTATTTAATTTTGCATTTTTTCTATTCCACATATGTACATAAAACTAGCGACACAAACGCGGCTTCGTCCGCTTATTATTGTATTATTTAAAATTATACAAAATATTTGCATAAATTGGAGCCTGTTATGTTATCCTGATGTATAAGCTATATTACTGTAAAGTTTCATGTAAATCAGTTCAGTATTTTTTGGGAACAGATACCTATCCTTAGAAACACATGTGTTATATTAAGTAGTACCTACTCTTCTAGAACTAAGTGACAGAGATTGTACAGACAGAATTTATAAACGTTGAAATTAAAAATCTTTTTGGGAGTTGAAAAAACTAAATATCAATTTGATTTTACATTTTATAATAGACACAAACAAAATTATGTGTGACTCATATAAAAACTTGATATCATAATATTATGTATATAGTATGTATGTATACATACATATTATATAAATACATCAATCTATAGGGTATAACAGTATATTTAATAATTTCCATTTTCACGCTCTCTTATACAAAGAATGGCGATGAGTTTCGCCACTCACTACGCAAAATCTCTAAAATTAGACGAAAAGTAAGGGGTCGAAGTATCCTAACACTGGGTTCCTTTTGCCTTCCCTGCTTTCCCTGCTTTTGCTCGCTGCTACAACATCATTTAAACTTTTATACGTCCTCATAATTTAACGTGATGATATCCACCTCCGTTTCGAAATCTTTCCCTTACGAAATAAATTACAGCCGTAGTAACTTATTAACATTCCACGATATTTCAAACCTTCCAACCTTCATCCGATTTTATAATAATTTGATACAACTGAAGTTATAGGGTTGCCAGTTCATAGAAAAAATAAATTAAGGAACAAGTATGCTAGCCTTTTAAGCCATATCTTTTTTTATAATTTATCTGTGTTGCATATATTTAACAGAAAAATATTTTTTTTAGAATTCAGGCTTTATTTCATATATAGCAGGGAATGAATGAAACTATTGTCAAAAACGTACCATTCTCTACTGTTGATCCGAGTTCTAAACATTGATTGTTGAGCACCGCTCTTTGTCTTGCTAGTGCGGAAAAAAAAATCATATTCCACCAGAAGAGTGATTATGAAACCCACAACCATCGTGTTAACAGTCATGTTGTCCTACTTTGTCACAATGGACTTAATTATGAGATATTACTTAAAATTTTTGAATAAACCTAACAGTTACCAACCCTATTTGGAGATACGTAAGATATCGATACTCTGTCAATTACTATAGATCAAAGCGTGCTCCCGAAGCTTATACCTCTGAATTTGAATATTAATGTTTTATTCCGATAGTTTTTGATAAGTGAGCGAAGAGATATTTAGAGTAGGCAGAGGGAACCTGGAGTGCTGGTGTTAAGTTTCACTTTTCGCCGATTTCTGGAGATAATGCGCGTTAAGTCCAGTCGTGGCGCAGCAGCACAAAGTGTGACTGTAAAACCGACTGGTTGTGGGTTCGATCCCCACTCGAGGAGATGTGAAATATTTACTTAAATTTTTATTTCCATTTCTTCGCTCTGGTGTCGAGGCAAAGCGCGGCGTTGAGTTCTGCTACTCAACACGCAATGCCTCCAAAAATTCGGCAGGAAGTGGGGAACGGAGTGTCTTAACACTAGGTTCCCTCTGTCTACCCTGCTGTGTGCGGGATACAGCGTGAAGCTAATTTAATTTATTTTTTTTAGTTTTCAGTTCACGACAATTATGGACATGACGTATCAAGTCATCTAAAAGTGGTAAATCATACTGATGATACATTGTAAGTATATTTATGGTACAATATACACAAGAACGTTCTGGACGTCTGACTATAAGCGATATTGATATTGATTTAATTTCCGATGAAAGAAGAATATTTATTTAGAAAACGTGTAAAAATTTAATACCGTACAAGCGCTCTGCCTACCAAGTCTTATGTTCTTTAGGTCAGGGTGATTGGATGGTTCCCAAGGGCCGCAGCTTCAAATCTCGCTATGAATAAATATTTTCTTTCTTAAGTGTGATATAACACTTTCGAAATGTTAAAAATAATTATTTCCTCGCTTTAACAAGACAAGGCGTGGCGGTATGAATCTATCAACTCACAAAGATCGGATTCGAACGTGGAACGGAGTGTCGTCACGAGAACCGAAGCTTAAAATTGAAAAAAACAACAAGTACTAAACTATTCAATAAATATTAATATTTATTTACTTGTAATATAATTTATGTTTATTTAACTCCAATTTACATTTTCTGCATATAATTAGAAAAGATGAACGCGATTGATAATAATTTATGGATATATTTGATTTCGTAATCTTATATGGGACGGCATACCGATAGTCAGTAATTAAATATTACGTTAAATTTATGGTCAAGGTCAATTAATACACACTAAATCCATATATTTAATAAATAAATAGATACAACGAATTGAGATCAGTCGTGGCACAGGGGCGTGAGATCCAAAATGATTACTAAAGAAAATAAAATATTTAATATCTTCATTGCTTAAGTTTTAAGGAGGTAAAACGTGATGTTGAGTTATAATGGGAACGGAGTGTCTTAACACTACGTTCTCAGTTCCCAGAAGCTATGTGCGACAGATTCAATCTTACCACAAATCAATATAAACAACACCACACTAACAATAACCGATCATTATCTATTCTCCGCTATTAACCTAACTTAGCTCTAACTGTTTTACATGCAAGTTAGTTATATAAGTTGTTTGTAACTCCATTGTTCTCATTCATTTGGATAACTAAGTTGTGATGATGGAGACGGTAACTGGCCTGGGGAAGTATAAATGTATGTAAATAACGTTCGATATGCCGAAATCCACTTGATTCAGTGAATTGCTGAAAGTGCCGCATTTTAAGTGGTGAAATACTGCGTTTTGGCTACCAATGGTACAAGTGGTTTAAGTTTACATACATGTAAACTGAGGCTTTAAGCTCCAAACGGAACCAAATGGTCCATAGGTGAAAATCGAAAGTGAAAAAGCGCAAGTGTTTTTATTGCTTCTTTTAAATTGCTAAGAAATGTAGTGTTAAGTTTTAAAAAAAAAATTAAGTATTTATGTGAAATTTGTAATTTTACACTTTCGATACCTTACCTAGGGACCGTCAATGTATACAATGAAATCAAATTTTATTTTATGAGAAGCTTGATGTATGTATACATACAAATAATATATCTTTTTCTTTAAGATTGTCATTAAGTAAGTAGACGCCGTTTATTTAAAATATGAAATATAATATCACTAACATAATGAATGGGTCGTAGAACAGTTAATAAATATAATCAATAAAAAATAAAGGCAAGTGGAGAATGGATAAGGCAAAGTAAAGTGGTAACGAAAGTATCTCAATGGGAACGGAGTTGTTTAGCACTAGGTTCTCATGCTTCTGTCTGCCCTACAATGGCGCAGTGGAAGAGTATATGACTCAACACGATGATTAATGATGTTCGTGTTCCTCTAGAAAAAATGTTAAATTCCGTTTCTCAACACGAAATATCTCGCGATTGATCGGAGAGCGGAAAACGGAGTGTATTGACACTGAGGTTTCTTTTCCTGCCTGTTGTGCATATTTTGACAAGACATTTAGGCAAGATCAAAGTTGATCAATGAAGAATACCTCAAACACAAGCGAGTAAAAAAAAACCGTCGATCAATAGATATATATTTTGCCTTAAACTATTACGACCTATATGTAAAACAGAGTTAGTAATACCAATCTATTTTTATAACATTTACCATAAACTACTGTAAATAATAATCTAATTTATTATTCATATAATAGAGTATGGCGGTGCTTTATATATTGTAATTTAAGTAAATTGTAGAGATAATAATGTCACGAGCTAATAAGTTGCAGCTCCCTAAAGGGTTAAAATAGATTAGGATTTTAATTGGTACCTTTATTTTGACTTTGCGAACTGTTATTTACATAGTAAGCTAGATATAACTAGAATTAATAATTCTTTCATTATAATTATTCGGTATGTATAGAATTTGTGGAAATATTTTACATTTTGTTAAAAGAAATAAAAGTTTTTATTTTAATATATTTTGATTAGAGGCCAGCAGTGGTGCACTTTGTACACCACAAAGTGTGGCTGTAAACGCGACTGGTTGTGGTTTTATTTTAATCAAACATTTTTCAAATTTATATTTTTATTTCTTCGCTCTGGTGTCGAGAAAATGCGCAGCGTTGAGTTCCGCCACTCAGCACGCAATGCCTCTAAAATTAGGCGGAAAGTGGGGAAGAGAATGTCTTAACACTACCGTTCCCTCTGCTTATCTTATAAATTTTACAAGACTTAATTAAAATCTACTTGTTAGTAATTTAGAAGAAACTATTTATAGCATATCAGCAACCCGCTCGCGACTTTTTTTGTGTTTTTGTGTTCTTATATATTATTATGTTTACAGTACCCTTTTAGTGTCACTAATGTGGAAATGTTCAATATATTGAATTAAACAAATAATTTTACTTTAAATATTACCATCAGAGATTATTTCAGTAGTTTTTGTGTTATATACATACACCTAGTGTGAAGACATTCGGTTCCAACTTTCCGCCAAAAACAAAGTATTTAGAAGACTAACGGTATATACCATACCCGTGCAAAGCCAGGGATTTTTTTTGTAATATGTAAAAGGGAAAATGGTTATTGTGATTAATTTTTTAGGCGATATTATCGCGGACTTTTTTGTACATGTTTTTAAGAAGCACAAATCCGTGTATGTAAATTTATAATGTTTTGCGCTTTCTCTTAAAACTTTCATGCCCTATTCCAATTTCTTTGTTACGACAAAAGGTAGCTTTCTTAAGATCATCCTTGTATTGAATTTTTCAAAATTGAAATCGGTTTAGTACTTTTGACGTAATAGACAGATATACAGAGCATTCGCATATACTATTGGTATAATTTAGTGACATTTTATAATTCAACAGGTTTTCCAACATAATGTCGGCAAACTGTGTAACGTGACTTCATCGCTATTTATATTTACTACACGAATAGAATGGACATTTATTTTGTAGTGTATCTCAAGTTGTAAATTAGTTTGTAGAGTCTAAATACAAAACATTTTGTTAGATTTAAAAAAAAGTAGAGTTAGATTTTATGATGCGGTTTTCAATTTGAGCACGTTATACGTGCAATAAAATTGGGAAAAGGTGAAGAAATTCCTGCAATATTTCTAGGATTCCAAAATAAAATCTTTATCTATATGGTAAAAACATATTTTTATTTTATCTATATGCTATCAACATAAATACGTGTAACAAAGGAATAGAAATTTCGACGTAGCTCGATGAGAACGTTTGGCTTAGTCGGTCATAGCGGATGGATTGTTCCCAAAGAGGAGTGGATTCAAATCCCCCTCTACTTTAAAACAAATATACATTTTTTTAATAAGTATTTTGCTTTCCTATGTGTGACATTTTAAAAATATTTTTTGTAACTTTTATTGACTTTGTAACGACAGAGCGCGAAATATTAACAGAAAGAAAGAAATATTAACGATTCAGTTATTTTAAATTTCATTAGCTAGCTCTATATTACTTTAATTTTTCAACATAATTATTTAACTCTATATTTTTGTATATAAGGATTTAGTTCAGTAGATATATACTACAGAAGAAACCATCAACGCATTAAGAAACAAAGAACGCAATGCATTATTCATTTTCGATTCATGAGTTAGGACGCGTAGTAATTAAACATGACTTAATTCAGGACATTGTCGATCTAGGACGTAATCTAGGTCGATCATATCACCTGTTTATTTATAGTATGTAATTGTTAACCTTTTTTTAAATAGCCTTCTTGAATGGCTCTTAATATATAAAATTTATAAGACAGCTTGACGCTTTTTGAATATCGTTATTTATATTAATATTAGTTCATGGTTTCAGTTTCTGACGCGATGTTTTAAATAATATGTAAGTTTTATTATCTATTTGCTGTGTGTTGTATTCCACAAATAGAACATACAGTTAAGATACGTACAGAAATGCTCGTTTCAGTCTGTTTCAAAGGTATCATTGTCACAGATAATTAAATATGTATTTGTATAAAATTAATTTTAGAAAAATACGTTCCGCTGAGTTTCTTGCTCCGGTTTTTCTCAGTTCTGAGGCATTAACTTTAGCGAACTGGTGGTAAATTATTTGACGTTAAAAAGTGCAGCATGTAACTTTGAATTATGTAAATTTAAATTTGATACTCCGTTCTTGACATTTCGTCCAATTTCCGGAATATTACATCCTAAGTATGTTTTGTATTGTCACTAGAACTAGGAAATGAAAATCATTTCCCCCGAACAATCGAACGCATAACCGTCGCGCTAGACAGACTTTGTGGCACTGGGCCACAAGTCGTGACCCACATCTTCTTAACGTATGCACTTGTTAAGTAATACATTAAAAATAAATACTTTATATGAAATCATTTTAAGTGGATTATTCTCGTATAGATTGGCACATAGTAAACCTTCTATAACTTCTGGCATCTGAAATATATTTTTGTATAGCGAAGTACAATTACTATAGTATAAAAAAAAAAATTGGGACAGCATCTAGTAAACTTCTAAAAAGACGTTGTCTGATGGCTTCATGATGATGTTGTAATTAAATATCTTGAAATCTTACGAAACAGTACAAATCGTCGTGGCCCAGAGGCACAAGGGTGTGACTGTAACGCGACAGTTCTGAGTTCGATCTACACCCGAGGAAATTAAATATTTATTTATATTTTCGTTTATTTGCTCTGGTGTTTGGGCAATGAGCGGTGAGTTCCGCCACTTAACCTCCAAAATTCGGCGGAAGTTAGGAACACAGTGTCTTAACACTGGGTTCCCTCTGCCTACCCTGCTGTGTGCGGGATAGAATGTGAAGCTGATTTAATTTTAATTTTTCTTTGCTTAGAAAATAGTGTATTTTGTTCGTATACTCTAATTAGATCTCTTTTTGTAAAAGTACGTAAATAACATAATTTAATATAATCGAATTGGTAAATCAAATTTTGATTTATTTATTTTTAATTTACCTAAAAGTAATATCCATTATTAATATGATTCAAATGCCTTAAAGTTAAAGTACCGACTTCGCTTTAAATATCTCGATGACTTAACTCAAGCGACAAGTACGCGAGCTGCGCTTTCTGAGAATGCTTAACCCTTCAATTTATTAGTACATAAATATATACTAGTCTCATATCATAAATATTTATTATATTTCTTTACAATGTAACATATTATGACACTTAACCATATTTGGTTTGCTCTCATTAGTAGAATCAATAATAATATAAAGATTTACGTTTACATTTTAATTTCCCTACTCTGGTAACATGATAAAGCGCGGCGTTGAGTTCCGTCACTCTACACGCAATGTCTCAAAAATTCGGCGGAATTCGGAAAAGGGAGGAACTTAAAACTAATGTCTTTCTGGTTACTCTGTTATACGTGAAGATGCAGCGTGAATTTAAAAAAAAACTAATACCAATAGTAAATTTTTTATTCTAGAATCTAGTCTAATCTAAACGAAATGAGCTAGAATCTAGATGATTTCGTTATTCTATTCGAGATGTCCTATCTCAATACAAGTATACAAGTTATACAAGTCTATACAAGTTGATCGAAACATTTTGAATCACTTCTGTGAATTAAGTAATTAAAAAATATCAATTATTTTTTTTAGCTTCACGCTATCCCGCACTCATCAGGGTAGCTAGAAGGAACCCAGTGTTAAGACACTCCGTTCCCCACATACCGCCGAATTAAGTAATTTAAAAATTAATGCTATAAAAAAATCTCTTGTCTTATATAAAAAAATCTAAGTGTTCGGACAATATATTTTATAACTAAAATGGGTCTTGGGACCGGATTCCGCGCTCGAGGGTTGTACGTGCGGTCACGTATACTGGAAGCATCTGTTGCACTTATCGTAACATTCTTTGTTGGGGATTGCAAATCTAAAGAATTTCTGAATATACGAATTATATATATTTCTACTGTAGTTTCTTTGTTAATTAAATGTTAGAATTTGATAAAAAAAAATCATCTTCACGCTGTATCCCGCACACAGTAGGATTGACAGAGGGAACCTAGTAGTTAAGACACTCCGTTCCCCACTTTCTGCCGAATTTTGGAGGCATTGCGTGTTGAGTGGCAGAACTCAACGCCACGCTTTGCCTCGACACCAGAGCGAAGAAATGGAAATATAAATTTAAGTAAATATTTCATCTCCTCGAGCTGGGATCGAACGCAGAACCAGTCGGTTTTACAGTCACACTTTGTGCTACTGCGCCACGACTGGCCTCTAAAATATCTACTGAATATATGAAATAACATGAACAGTTCAACAAGTTACACTTTTGTATATAAATAACGCAATATATCTGTCTGGGTCGTCAAGTTTAAGACTGACAGACGGACTGACGTTTATATAGCGATGAGAATTTCATTGTAACATGTACAATACAGAAATAGATTTCATTTAATTCTAATATTTATAATATTTTTTTTAATATTTTTTATAAAGATATTTAGCTTATTTTATTACGTATATTAGAGTAATAGGACTAAAAATAATAATACTTATCTTAAAGTACTTTATCACAGAACTCAGAACTGCTTAGAAAAGAATTTTGCGAGATTTTTAAATTTTTGGAGATCTTAAGGGATAAAAACGAAGCCTCTATAGGATCACTTTTTCGTCCGTCTGTCAAGACTATTTGATTTAATATCGCGCAGAGGTATCAAGCTGAAATAAATATCAATTATCCAGGGCTACTGTCCCGTAGAGAACGAACAAAATTAAACTTTTAATTCAATGTACTAAATAGACTAGCAATTAAAGATTTTTTTCCATCAATACACTTTATTTGAAATTTGCCGCGTAATCAAAATCTATAGGGTACTTCCCTCTGACCTATAATCAGAATGTGGATAAGTCCGACTCGCATTTTTTTTCACAGCATCTGACTGCTAACGCGACAGTTGTGGGTGCTTCATTCAAACCCGAGTCACTATATATTTTACATTTTTCATTACTGATTCTGGTCTCTGGTTACAAGACGGCGTTGAGTTCCATCACTCAACAATGTAATGTTTCAAAAATTGGGACTCGCTTGCAGAACTTAACGAGGAGAAAATTTATATTTGGCTCCATCTGCCTATGCCTACCATGCTATACGCAAAATAAAGTGTGAAGCTAAAAAAACGTTTATGGATCCACACCATCGTTTAAATAGTTTGTATTTTATCAATATCACCTAATTTGGATCCACAATCACAGCTTTGAATTAAGTTTTTGCGTAAAACATAAGTCATTGTATAACAGGTTTTTGAAACAAGGAGAAGACAAGTAGAATGGTTGGTTGTCTCTGCCCATTACAAAATTCCACTAATATTATAAATTTGAACTACTACTTTGACGCAAATAGTACTCAATTGATTTAGCTGAACTTTGCAGTAATATAATAAAGCGTTTTTTTTATTTTAAAGAATCATAATATGGCGGTCGTTGTAAATTAATATAAGCCAAATTGAATTTTTTTATGGTGTATTTCGCTGAAGAGAAAAGTATATACCTACTTATTTATCTAAAATACTATTATAATGTCATGATTTCTTCTATATTCTTCAACCAAAGTGTGAAAATTTTTTGTAAATGTTTTAAATATGTGAATTAATAATAAGATATATTATACACCATTAACGTGTTTGTTTGTGCAAGAGTTGCAGCAAGAGCCCTGGCTAACTGAAATTTAAAATTTGAATTATTTTTTTTTACTTATTTCTAATACGATCAAGAGATTTGCTTAAATAAATGCATTTATGAATTGGTAAACTAATTCTGAAGAGAACGGTTAAATTTCACTAAAATCACTAGTGTAAATATTTTCCATGTCGATGATAAGATTCGGTTATTAGCATATAAATATGGCTGAGGTATTATTTAATTAAAAAAATGTATGCTAATATAGGTTAAGTTAAATAAATTAAGGTTAAGTATTTATTGAAAAAAATATAATTTTAAATATTTCTATTATTTATTGAAAAAAAAAATCCTAATACATGGCTTTAATTAAATTTAACAAAAAAAAAACCAATTCATAAAAGCTTCTTTTGTTGATTTTAATTAAAGAACAGGAAAGCTCCGTTTCCGCTAGCAAAGATAGATAGATATTCCGTCAAGCTATTTCCAAATATAGGATTTATCCACTCTATTTGTTGTTTAGTGGAGTGCTCCCAAGAGCATGGAGTATGTGTTTTGATATTAGTCACCAACAGTATCCGTGTTTTGCTTATTGTTCTGTTATTAAATATTTGTAGTTGACGGTTGTGGGTTCGATCCCCATATTAGGAATATTTACTTAAATTTATATTTCTATTTCTTCGCTCTGGCCTCGAGACAAAAAGCGGCGTTGAGTTCTGCAACTCAACACGCCATGCCTTCGAAATTCGGCGGAAAGTAGGGAACGAAGTGTCTAAACACTAGATTTCCTTTGCCTACCCTGCTGTGTGCGGGATACAGCGTGAAGCTGATGTGATTAACAAAAAATTTACAATTTAAATATGATGTCATATGTTTAATATAATAGCAATTAAAACTCCTGACACACACATACTTAATCTATGGAATGCTAGGTAGTTTCATCTTATATTATTTAATTCGTTATGGCTAGAAAAATGCTGCGTTGGATTTGAAAATGAATTATATACTTTCTTTATATAGTGATTAATTAGAAAAGTAATCGTACATATCAGCAGAAAATAAGAAAGCATCCATTTTATAAAAATTGCCAAGTCAAATATAGACCAATAGAAATTGATTTTATCCCGATTGAACACAGAACTCGGCATCCATATAGATATGTCATTATTTCATTGAAGTCGATAGTGATGCATTACTTAACAATAAGCATGGCACTAATTTCCCATTTATGTTTTTAGTGGCAGAGGGAACCTAGTGTTAGAACACTCTTTTTCTCATTTTTCACTTAATTCGGAAGGCATCGCGCGTTGAGTGGCTGAACTCAACACCGCCTCTTTCAATTGCCTCAACACCAGAGTGATGAAATGAAAATGTAAAATATTTCATTTCGGGAAACGAACTCACAATTTGTCACACGTTTAAAGTCACATTTTGTGCCCCCGCGCTACAACTGGCCTCTAGAGAGAGTAGAAATTAGTGTATTAAATTAAATTTGCTTTTTTCCATTTAACCTGTTAAATCTGGACAAATAGTGAAGAGCGAAAAAGTTACCTCTAACATAGAACCGTAGATTCTATATTTAACAATATACCGGTTCGTGCGTAGTTAGCATACAGTTGTAGTAAGTGAATGGGATATAATGTTTACATTGTATACACAGTCGCTTCTCGTTAATTTCAAAACTCGAGGGACCTTTAAAGTATTACGAATTACCGAGGGGTTTGAATTATCAAATGGTTCGAATTTTTTGAGAGAAAAGTAAATGCTCGAATTATTCTGTAATAATTAATTATGAATTTATAATAATTAATCAATTGAGTTAAAAAAAAAAAAAACAATTTGAGCGGAAGTGTGTGTCAACGTAACCATTACAAAAACAAATGCAATATAAATTTTTCGACATAGCTTGATGAGAACGTATGGCTTAGTGGTCAGAGCGCCTAGTCGGTTTCCAGGCGGCGCGGGGTTGAGTCCCGCTACGTTCAAATTTTTATACGTTTTCTAAATAAGTAACAAATGCAAGTTTGAACTTGTCTCATTATGTACATTTCTCAGCGAATTCTAGATTTTTTTAAATATATTTTTGTTCGAACTATCGGGTGCGTAAAAGTGTATTGATTTAGTTCGAAATATAAAGAGATTATCTAAGGTACTCGTGATAACTGTGAACTATAGAGGTTCAAATTATTGCTGGTTTGAGTTAGCGAGAGTCGGCTGTATATTTTTATGTCTAATCACAAAATTTATTACAATAGTTTATAATAAAAACTAATTTTGAAGTTGATAAAAATGGTTTTCATTTGAATTTTATTTTAATTTTTAATTTATTCCATTGTTTTGTCTTAATTTATTAAAATATTTTTTTTGGTTAAATATTTATAGGTATTACTCTATGTTACAAAAGTGATAATATTCTAAATATATCTTAAATCCTGTTTTTTCATATCGATATATGCTGACATACTTAGCTGCCAATTGTCAAAGTAATATCGCGTGTGGCATCAATCAAAAAGTTAAATATTAAAAAAATATGACAAATACGCGCTCTCACGCATCCACCGTGGATGACGACGGTTGGCACTTTCTCTTAAAGAAAACAATGTAATTATTATTTTAGGTTTACAGAATAACGAACAGGATCGTTCTAAATATATAGTAATGATGAAATGTAGTTTTTTTTCCTTTTATTATCTTCCCAAAGGACAATGGGCAAAAATGTATGGAAAGTGGATAACGGAGTGTCTTAACACTAAGTTTCCTCTGTCTACCCTATTGTGTGCGGGATACCGCGTGAAGCTGATTTTTTTTTAATAATCTAATACACAGCGGACCTACGGTGCTTATTAATGATATTAATATTGAGGTATTACAGTGAACACCTGGTGGCTGGTGCGCCGTCTCAACTAGGGTCATAGAATTGATTAGAGCTGCTAGTGTTGATTTATCATTGAGCGCAAATGCAATTGTATTAAGTTTGAATACGCTTTGTATAATTATATAATAAATTATGACTATTATATATCAATATACAGCTTTGAAAATGTATTAAAAGGTGTTTGCTTGGTGAAAGAAAATGATTTTTTATTTTTTATGCATAATTTTTAATAATAAAGTAGTAGTAAATAAGAAAACAAAAATACTTTTTGTAAATTATGATAGGGGAGGCAAAAGCAGCTAAGTGATAAGAAACATCGTTCTTCGCTTTCCTAATAATTTGAAATTTCGTTGCGGAAGCGGAGAAATTATGAATGTATAGAAATTTTCCCAAGTGGGAATCGAGTACATAACCACCGCGATTCCAGTCTAGAGCTGTTCCACTGGCGCATGACGACGGCCTCTATGTGAATAAGAGCTGATATGGATATTTTCATAGTTTTATTTTATTATTATATGACAGCCGGTTGCAGCCTAGGAATTAAAAAATCCTCGTAAATGTCACGTTTTAATGACTTATAAGTCATTATTACTTGTTATTATATATACAAAATATTTTTTGACTAAAATTATGTAGTAAATAACCAAATGTTCAATAGATTCAATCATGTTAAGTAATGCTAAAGTTAATTTCACCAAAACAACATCTCAGAATGTATTAATTTTCGGAATTTATTGTAAGTTTTGATCAAATAGAGATCGAGAGATCAAGAGAGATCCAAAGATTTTGAAAATTATATTATTTTTGACAAGGTTTGTATGCAGCAACACAATGCGTAGGTAGGTACATGCCTACATGCCAGTACTTACTATGACTAATATACCCTTCAATAAGCAAATACACTAGCTTGACCTCTTTATATCATTTTAATATACTTATTACATTCATAAATTACTTATATGATGTTTTATTTTAACTGTAATAACTTAATATAATAACTGCCATTTTTATAGGCAATGTCATCAAACTATATTTTTTTAGTTTAGCGCTGTATGCCAAGCAAAGCATGGTAGACTGAGGGAACCTCGTGTTACTCTTTGTTGAGTTTCGCCTGTCCAATGCCTGGAGAATAAGTATGGCCGTAAGAAGCGGGGGAGCCATGTGGGCAATGCCCAGCCCAGAGTATTCTGGTGCCTACCCGAAATAATGAAATATTATTTTCAACAAAATTTGCCGCGAAAAATAAAAAATAACAACATTAACACGAACATATAACATGGCGAAAAGTGCTGAACAAAAGTGTCTTAACGGACAACGAAGAGTCTTAACATTAAGTTCCCAGGTTCCCTCTGCCTATCCTGCTATGTGCGGGATACAGTATGAAGCTAAAAGAGAGGAAACTATAATCTAAAATATATTTTAAAGTGTTTTTTATTTAGTTATATTTATTCTGAGTACAAAATCACTTGGTATTAAAGTTCAAGAGGTCTGTCACGAAGAGAATAGTAAATTAAGCAATTAGGCAAAGTATGTTGAACACGTTCAGATCTAAAACTAAATATTTTAGTAACTTGATCTTATTAATAAAAAGCTACGCTATGTTGTAATTATTATGTATGTGATACAATAAGAGTATTTTTTTTCAATGAGTAGGCGGAGGGAACCTAGTATTACTACTCCCCTCCTAACTTTCCGCCAAATTTTCGAGACATTGCGTCTTGAGTGGTGGAACTTAACGCCGGGCTTGCTCCAGAATGAAGAAATTCAAATATTTATCAATAATTATACTTTCCCCAGAATGGAACCTGAACTCACAACCGTCGCATTACAGTTACACATTTGTGCCTCTGACTTTAATTTTTTTCATTTAAATTATAGAAATATATGTGTATATTTAAATTATTATTACAATAAATATAATATATAATCTAAAGGACATAAATTAAGATATATAGCATTTTACAAATAAAATTAAAAAATACTTACAAAGCAAATATAGAAAAGTTCCGATAAAAGTTTTTCATTTTTCCCTTTTATTTTTCAAACACAAAATCTATATAAAATATTAATACAAAAACACAATTAATCAACAAATCATTTTAACTCGCGATGTTATTAGCTGCGCCGGCGCATAACGTGCGGTCTCGATCACATCAGTTCATTAACTGATAGTAAGCGCGAGAAAAATCCAAAGTGAGCTTTACATGACGTCAGAGTGGAGTAGTTAGCAAACTACAGATTTATAAACTTGCACATGTGTTTATATTAATTTCTTTTTTTATCTTTCTATAGACATTATAGATATATAGCAGCGTTGAACTCTGCAACTCAATGGAATATCTCAGAAATTGGTCGGAAAATCAGGACTTGAAGCGAGCAGCTTCGTTCTTTTTGCGTGAAACAGCGTGAAGCAAAAATAAATTTAAACTGAAGGATGAACTAGTAGTTATTTAAGTGCCTAGAAAGTTGAAAAAAAAAACTATATTTCAAGAAAGCTCGACGTACATAGGACTTATTTACAGTGATGATTCTGTAGATTTATGTGAATCATGTTTTTATATATAAAATATATATTTTTATAATTCAAACTTTTTAACCTCGCCTGTGCAGTGCCAATTTTCACATCGGATATTGTTAATAGAACAGTGAAATATTAGGTGAAACTTAAACCCTACATTCTATCTCTACTAGGCCGTACCCTCTATTACTATCTTATTTCTTCATGAAAAAAATTGACGCTATCGTGGTTTCACGGTAAAGTATTTGATCTTAAACCGATATATAAATTTTTTCACCAGTCAGAATAATGATAACATTTTATTTCAACTATTTGCATTTTACCGTTCTGGTAAAACAAAGTCTTTTTGTAAAAAATCGGACAGAAAGTAGACTAAGGAGTGCCTAACACAATGTTAATAAGTTGGAAAAGCATGAAGCTACAAAAAGAAACATATATTTTTCTCATTTTAGTTTCATGCTGTATTTTCCAGTATAGTAGAAAGAAACTTCCGCTACCCATTTTCCGTCGAATTCTCGAGGAATTGCGTATTGAGTGGTGGAACTCAACGCTGCACTTTGCCAAAACTAGGACGAACAAATGAAAAAATAATATTTATTCCCCTAAATGAGAATCGAACCCAAAACCGTCGCGTTGACAGTCGTAAGACGGCGGCATCTATTTTTGTACACATATTTATCTTAACTAAGTGCTGTGGTAGTAGTTTCAATTACAGTATGATATATTAGTTATCAGATAGCGCGTAAAGAGCACAATAACCTGGGTGATTAACCGATTGAGTGAAGTCTATTGAAGTCGCAGCGTTAAATTGCTCATTTTTTTGTGCCTACTGTTAAGATACCCTGTTTTCTATTTTTCACCAAATTTTCGAGCATTTTGAGCATTGGCGGTACTCAACGCCGCTTTGTCTTTAACCAGAGCGCAAAAATAAAAATATTATTAAAAATTAAATTAAATCAGCTTCACGCTGTACTCAGCAGGGTAGGCAGACGGGACCTAGTGTTAAGGCACTCCGTTCCCCACTTTCCACCGAGTTCTGAACTCAACGCCGCGCTTTGCCTAGAAACCAGAGCGAAGAAATTAAAATATAAATAAATGTTTCATTTCTTCGATTGTGCATCGAACTCACAACCCGTCGATTTTACAGTCATACTTTGTAACCCTGCGCCACGACTGGCGTCAAAATATTATTAAGCAATAATATATTTCACCGAGTGGAAATTGAACCCACAACCGTCGCGTTTACAAAACACATGTGTGGTGTGTGTGAAGTTCACACCACATCAAATTATTTATAGTATTAATTAGTATATGAAATCAACTCTGGATTGAAGAGAAAGCTGATCTTTTATGACACTGCAAATGGATAATTAACAAATATTTCACAAATACAAACACGAAATACGACTTCATTGGCAAATTTCTATAGTAAATCAATTTTCTCTTGATTTCTGATGAACTATACAAACTTTGCGAGTTGGCTTTAACGTTTTCAAGTTGTTTAGAGCAATTAGCTCCAAGAATCTACGTCTTGTTTAACTTTGATGTTACGATAAATGTGTTTATCTGAAGATTTACTTATACATATGTACGGTAGTTACCGTTTCTAAGATTTTACTCACTAATTGTGTAGTGATTTAGCTCTAAAATTATGTAGTTAATTTCTTTACAATCTTTATGTATTGTGGTAATGTTCTGGATTTCGTAATTTCAGCTTATTTACTTGTAAAGAAATCAGCTTCATGCTGTATCCCGCATACAGTGGGGTAGGCAGAAGGAACCTAGTGTTAAGACACTCCGTTCTCCACTTTCCGCCCAATTCTTGAGGCATTGCGTGTTTAGTGGTGGAACCCAAAGCTGCTTTGCCTCGCTGCTAGAGCAAGGAAATTACAGTAGTAAATTGGAACGGAATGGGAATTGAACCCTGATTGTGAGTGCGATTGCGTTTTCAATCGCACTCTTGTCACCCTGCACCACGACGGCATCGAACCGTGTATTTTGTGTTGTTATTATTTACTAATACAAGAGCCGTACTAAAATGCCTAGTATGACTGTATATTATAATTGTACTGATTCATGACAGTTATTATAAAAACATACACACAAAAACTAACCGCACAGCAAATTATCATTTGTTAATAATAATATAGGAATATAAATTCTTTCATATTGACGCATTATTTGTTTATACTGTATGTCTGATTGTCTTTATATAATACACATATAATAAAAGTATCGGAAAGTCAATTATGTACATGAATGTATAAAAACCAATTGAATCGGTTTACATATCGATTGCAAAAGCGAAAAAAATACTCAAGAATCCTTGTATGCCTGTCTGTCTGTCTGCCTGTCTGTTTGTTTGTTCGTCATTCACGCAAATCTACTGAACAGAAATGAATAATAATTTTTTGTATGGTGATAGCCTGGGTGTGGAGCTGCATTTTTAGGTTTCATCCTAGTTTTAATTATAGTTTCGTCCAAATAATTAAAAATATTTGTATTTTTAATTATTTGAAGGAAACTATAAATACTTAAAATACCAATAACTACTGGATAGTGGTAGTAAATAGTAATATTTCCAAGCTTTTTCTTCCAATATAATTATAATATTTAACAAAAAAAAAAACAAACATTGGACCACACGGGATGCCTAGTGCCTTTCGAATAAAAGAAAGATTCATCACAATCGATTCACTCTGTCAAAAGTTCTGAGATAAAGAAGTCCTTTTACAGAAGTCAGTTAATTAAAATTTTACAAAATATTAATTAACTGACTTCTGTAAAAGGAGGAGGTTATCAATTTGAATGTATTTTTTTATGTTCCTTATCTCAGAACTTTTGACGGAGTGAATTACGTTGATTATCGCATGTAAAGCTTAATTATATAATTTTAATGAATTAATCACTTATCTTCCTGTTTTTTTTTAAAAGAAGAAAGTACAACAAATCCACTTTTAGTTTCCCATAAATATTTATTTTAAACGTCGACATTGGTGACATTAAAAAAAAGTGGCCGTATTGGACTAGCTCAAATAGCAATGTCTACAATAAAAAGTAAATGTATTTGGAAAGAAAAATTATAATTGAGAGTTCAAAGTTTATAAAAGCTGATATTGTGTTTATATGACGTGGTGATAAATATATCTTAATAATTGGTATGTATATCAGCTTCACGTTGTATTTCGCACACAATAGGGTAGGCAGACAGAACCTAGTGTTAAGACGCTCCGTTCCTCACTTTCTGCCAAATTTATAGAAGAATTGCATGTTGAATGGCGGAACACAACGCCAGGCTTTTGCCTTGGTACCAGAGTGAAGAAATGAAAATATTAATAAATAATAATTCATTCCTTCGAGTGGGGATCGAATCCACAACCATCGCGTTACAGTCACACACTTGTGCACATAGGCAACGATGGTTTATGACAATATAGATTTTTTTTTTCTTATGATAACTACATTAAAGCTAACGTTTAAATGCTTTGAGCAATAAGGAAAGTCGACACACAGCTGTGGACCATATGGTATGTAACTATTTTCCACTAATATGATATATGGTTAAATAAGAGAAAATTAACAGCAAATATCATTAAAATATAATAATATTAATATTACATTTGAATAAAAAAATAATTTAATATTTTTCTTTATTTATAATTCTTTTTAACAAAAATTATCACATAAAATTTTTCATATATTAACGTCAGCTGCTGTAAACATTGCTGTCAACAGTAACAGTCACAATTGAACTTGAGGCACTTCGATATTCCAAGAAGTGCCTTTAATCCAATTCAAATTTGGGATAAATATTTGTATAACAAATATGAATCAGATGAAATAAATTTATAATGTTTATTTAAAGTAAAATATATAAAAATCATACATTGGACTACTTATTTAGACACGCCTAATATTATGATTTTTTACGAAGTATTTCTTGGACGATTAAAATAAAAATAAAAATAAATAAAAAAATAAAATAATAAGCAAACTTATAAAATGAAGCTTTTTATTTGAAAAGATAAAAAAAAAACTTATTTATTTAAATATCCTATCTATGACCGTTGTCCGTAATGTAGCGGATAAGCTCCAAGAGTGACGGCAGGTTACGCACTGGTCTTTAGGGTCTTGGGTTTTATCCATCCAAGGAAGCGTATAGGGATAAAACCTAGGGTATTCGAAAATGGTTGAATTTAATTTAGAAAATGTTGAAGACCGTGAAAAAAAATTGAGTCAGAGGTAGTTCTAGACAAAAAGCGCCAGGAAGCCACAAGAAAAAGATTCTGCCTATTTTGCAAATCTATAAAATAATACGACGAAATAATAGCAACATGAAATTGAAATTTTGTTATCTAAAGAAAAACGAATATAGGTTAGTTAGAGTTCAGTTATTCTTCAAATATCGACTAAATAATTAGCAACAAGCATATCATTGTTCATTGATAGAACCATCATTAATAACTCATGGAATCATTGAGCTGAAAGTTCGTAACAATAGAGATATACGATACTGTAAAAGGTATATTACACATATACCAATATATTACAATAGCTTATTCCCTGCTCGATTGTAAATTTTGTTTTTATTATTCTGAAAGCTAGTGTTCAAAAAAAATACTTTGTGGAAAACGGAGTGTTTTTACACTAAGATCATTCTCATTATCATCGAGGCCAGTCGTGGCGCAGCGGCACGAAGTGTGACTGTAAAACCGACTGGTTGTCGGTTCGATCTCCACTCGAGGAGATGAAATATTTACTTAAATTTATATTTCCATTTTTTCGCTATCGGTGTCGGTGTCGAGGCTAAGCGCGGCGTTGAGTTCTGCCACTCAACATGCAATGCCTCCAGAATTTGGCAGAAAGTGGGGAACGGAGTGACTTAACACTAGGTTCCCTCTGCGTACCCTGCTGTGTGCGGGATACAGCGTGAAGCTGCTTTTTCTCATTATCATTATATCATTATAACAAATATTTAAAAAAAATAAATATTGTGTAAAATCTTATTATTTATTAACATTTTATAAAGTCTAACTCAAGAAGAAGTCGACAACGCTTTTATCTCAGTTACTATTTAAAAAAATACAAAATAAAAATATAATAAAAATATTTCAAGTAACAGACGAAATGGGTGCAAACTGTGTATCACCGATCGCTCTAATGACGCGTGCATCCGTTCACTCATTATCTAGTTTACCGCGTCGTCGAATTGGTGTCCGTAGAAAACGCTTCGACGAATTCTATTCGATCATTCCATTGAATATACAATAAATTATAAATACATATATATCAATATAATTCTATATTGATCATTTTATACTATACAATTTTCTGAAGCACTCATGGCGCAGTAAGTCGGCGTTATTGTAAAAGTAAGACGATGAGTTTGATTCTGACTTGCGGTAATTATATTTAATACAGTTTTATTTTTCAACTTTAGAAGACAAAGAGCCTTAAGGCGCAAGGACATATGTATGTATTCAAATCGCGACGGTTGTGTGTTCGATTCTCACTCGGAGGTATGAAATATTTAATATTTTTGAAAAAAAAAGACAAAACAGGCTTTTCGCAATTCACACTAAATGTCTCAATATATATGGTGAAAGAGGAATAGAAATATCTTAGCACTAGGTTTTCCTTATCTATTCTCCTTTACCTACGAGTAACGCAGAACAGGCAAAGCTGTATGGATTTTTCCTATGTGTGTTTAGTGTGACTTTAGACTTGATTTAGAATTGAACAAAACTTATTATTTTTAGACACTAAATGAAAATATCTTCTATCACTCACTTCAATATTAATTTTGAGGCCAGTCGTAGCGCAGCGGCACGAAGTGTGACTGTAAAACCGACTGGTTGTGGGTTCGATGAGATGAAATATTTACTTAAATTTGTATTTTCATTTCTTCGCTCTGGTGTCGAGGCAAAAGCGCGGCGTTGAGTTCTGCCACTCAACACGCAATGCCTTCAAAATTCGGCAGAAAGTGGGGAACGGGGTGTCTTAACACTAGGTTCCCTCTGCCTACCCTGCTGTGTGCGGGATATAGCGTGAAGCTAATTAATTTTTTTTTTTTTTTATTATTTTTAGACACAAAATGAAAATATCTTCTATCACTCACTTCAATATTAATTTTACTTGTCAATATTGTTATAAGTGACATTTTTTTTATATAAAAGGAAAGATGAAAGTCATACATTCATAAATTACTAACTTCTCTTAAAATGGGTAACGGGTACAATAAAACAATTACGTTTTTACAACATTTCATTATTACCATATAAGGTGTTGTTTTAGTTTACGATTCCTATTTATATAAAGAAAACATGGTTCACAATAATTAAAAATGCAGATAAAATCGAAATGACGTAATGTAACGTTGTCGGTCAAATTAATGTGAGCAAGATTCCAGCGGAGCGATAAAAGCAATAAGCAATTATAAATAACATAATCAACACTTAAGAAAATTGCTTTAAAACGACATTATGATAATTTGCTTAATCTAAAACATATTTTAAAATTAAATGTATTCAAATAAAAAAAATAAAAAAACTACGCTCAGTTGCTTGTACAGATAAGCCTAATAAAAACAGAGGTAAAATCATACACCAATGACAACTAATTCGTTCGATGGCCGTAAGACGCGGTTAGAGTCCCGCAAGGGAAGCCCTTACTGCCGTCAGCATCTCCATAAGCCACATAGTACTTGCAATTTTTTCAAGGATAGAGTAATTATATTAGCATTATTTATCACCATATCTCATATACCTTCCCATTTTCTTGATATTTTATTGACTATTTAAAATTTCTTGATTATTTAAAATTTTAATTGAAACATTTTATATTCTTTATTCCAAGAAGTTGGAGGCCAGTAGTGGCGAATAGGCACAAAAGTGTGACTGTAAAATTCACTAGTTGTGGGTTCGATCCCCAGTCGAGGGAATTAAATATTTATTTCCATTTATATTTTCATTTCTTCGCTCTGGTGTCAAGGCAAATCGCGGCGTTGTGTTCCGACATTCGAACTGCGCGCATAGTGGGGAACGAAGTCTTTTAACACTAAGTTCCCTCTGTCTACACTGCTGTGTGCGGGATACAGCGTGAAGCTGAAAAGTTTAATACTGATACCTGATAAAAAATGTGTAGCATTATTTGATCCCACAATTTACTGTTTTGCTAACATAATATTTGATGTGTAGACTACTTAGTATATACCTATGTATATAAAACTCCATCTTGAATTCTTGAAATCTTCTGTTAATTAATGAGAGTAATAACATCTATTGCTTAGTTGTGAAGATTTAAATGTACGTCGGTTTGAATCATCATCGTGAATCATCAATTATCAAGAAGTTAATGAAAGTTAAGCCCATATTTATTTTTACCTTATCACATCTGTTACAATCATATACCGGGTATACCGTGTCTAGTATTAAAAAAATGTACAATAATAATATAATAAATGTATAATAAAATATAATAAAATCAATAATCATCTTCACGCTGTATCCCGCACACAGCAGGGTAGGCAGAGGGAACCTAATGTTAAGACACTCCATTCCCCACTTTCTGCCGAATTCTGGAGGCATTGCATGTTGAGTGGCAGAACTCAACGCCGCGCTTAACCTCAACACCATAGCGAAGAAAATGGAAATATAAATTTAAGTAAATATTTCATCTCCTCGAGTGGGGATCGAACCCACAACCAGTCCATTTCACAGTCACACCTCGTGCCACTGCGCCACGACTGGCCTCATATTTTCTTATTATCGAAAAAAATTATTCAGTATTTTGAAATATTTTTGCATTGCCTTTGTTTTCGCTTTCACTATCTATATCTGGAAATAAGATATATTGAATCATCCTTGAGATGTTTTTTTTTGTATAAATATAACTAGCGGTTAATTCATTTGATGTATGATTAAAAAATTAGAACACTAACTGAACGCGGTTATTATCTTTGAAATGCGTGATATATGACAGCTCTAAGAACTGAGGCGATAAACAAATTTATTAGGACAATTTAATAATATTTGGAGGTAACGTGATATTAGGTCAGATTATTTCTGTACCAATTTAATTATAATAGATCAACGGGAATGTTTTTTTTTGAGGTACTTTAAAAATAAATACAATTTTTGACATTTTTTGAGTTTTCATACTTAAATAAGAAAAATATTAATCTAGTCTAGTTTTAAGTTATACAGACTAGTTTTAAATCATTTGCGTTGTGTATTTAGTCATTGTGTGCTAGACGAATTGTATGTAACTATAGCTTAAATATTTTAATTAATAGAAAATATTAGTAGATAAATTAACAAAAGGAAAGGAAATAAATAAAATAAAAATATCTTCCCTTCGAAAAACATATAACAGTGGTGCACAAACTGACATTAACCCAAACGTGTCGCGATAGCATCAATACTTAATTATAATTCAGACTATCGCAGCGTATTGGAACAGCATCAGACTACAACGTGAAGTTTAGTATGATGCATAAAAATCTTATATTTAAATAATTTTCGTTTCCTCACTACAAAAGAACGGCGTTTAATTTGGCAAATCAATTAAACTAAACAACGAGACCAGTGGAGGGGAGGCGCGTGGTCACAAAAGTGCAACTGTAAATGCGACAGATGTTGGGTTCGATTTCCACAACAGGATATGAAATATTTCCATTGTCTCGCTCTGGTAACGAGGCAAAGCGTAGCGTTGAGTTCCGTCGCGCATAGTCTTAATGGGAAAAAGTGTCTTAACACGTCACCTATATTCCAAAATTCCCTCTGCTGAGCAGGGTACTGCTATGCACAGTTTAAGTAAAAACAAATAATATAAGATAATAAAAATACTTTTCCTATCACCTATATGTGTCCACATATTTTTATCATATACTGTAAATTATATAAATTGGTAAATTACATCATGTCGATGCGATGCGATCAATTCTATTCTACTCTATTCAATTATGACTAAGATGGGAAAACACAATTACACACTTGGATATCTTATATGATGATTGATACCACCAAATTATAATTATTTCGTTTAAAACGTATAAAAATTTGAACGTAGCGGGACTCGAACCCGCGCCTTCTGGAAACCGACCAGGCGCTCAGACTATTCTAGGCTCTGCGTGTTGAGTGGCGGTAAAACGCCCCGCTTTTGCCTCGGCACCAGAGCGAAAAAAATATTTAAATTCTTTGAGTGGGAATCGAACTCACAACCAGTCGTTCACCGCTTGTGCCACTGTGCCACGACTGTTCTCAATTTCAAATGCTATAGGTAAAAATCAAGGGCATATCGCTCGAAGTACACTGTTTCCAATCACACAGCAAATGGAAAACTGATTTTCTACTTTGAAACCTAGGCACGATTTACGTCCATCTCGCCTCTCTGACACTTGCGTGACGGCGAACGAAACCAACTATATAATCTTGTTAATAGACTTTTTCACAAAATTGAACGCAGTGTAGCGATTTTCTTCATAAGCCTAATTGCTTCGCTTTTTGTATGTTGATATAATGGTTACTAGAAACGAAGAAATGAAGGTTAGTTGTAAATTATTACATTTTTGCAATTTGGAAAAAAATATGTTAAGTTTTGATTGGATTTTTTTGTTAGACTCTTACATTTAGCGTAAAATAGTAAATGGAAACATGGTAACATATAAAAACATAATAGACAAAATAATTACAACAAAAGTAGTAATTATATGTTCTAGGACGAAGAAATAAAATATGTTGCTGCTAAAATATTATAAATTTCCTTATGTCGGAATGCAATCAATAAGATATTTTACAAAACACCTTATGTCATTATGTGTTGAATAGCGGAACTCAACGTCGCTCTTTGCCTAGCTAGTGAGTGGAAATTGAAATATTAAATATATAATTTCCTCAATTGAGAATCGAACCCACAACCTGTCGCATTTACAGTTAAACGCTTGTACCTCTGCGCAACGACTGACCTCATAAGATTTTTTTGATAAATAACAATACTTAATATTACCAACAATGTATTTCTAAATTCTATGATTGTATATTTCGCTGTATAATAGGTAAATATTAGTCAATACAAAGTACATACGACAAAAGTATAATATAAACATAAAGTTTGAATACACAATGTATTTCACACCTGAAGTGAATTTTGATGACATTGATATCAAATGTCTATGTTTGTATAGTGACCTCATTGTTTATTTTATATCGGCACTAAGGAAGATTTGATCTTAAATTAATATTTTTTTAGCTTCACGCTGTATTCCACAATTTTAACCTAGTGTTAAGACACTCCGTTCCTATCAAGATTGCGTGTTGAGTGGTGGAACACAACCCCGCTTTTTGCCTAGTTACCAGAGTTAAGAAATAAAAACATTAATTGATTCACTTCATTGGGAATCGAGTTCACAACTTGTCGTATTTACTATCTCACGTTTGTGTTCTTGCGCCACGAATCTCCTCAAAAAAATATAATATAAATATTATTTTCAGTCAGTCCTAAAATAGTTTATATTTTACGTAGTTACAGTATAAACTAAAAGTAAAAAAATAATTTGGTCACTGTGCTCTCACTTAAGTCTCTCAAATTTTAATAAACATCAAAAATTATACTATTTAATACATTTTATTTTAATAAACATTAAACATCATAATAAAAAGTGCATTTAACTCTATCACAGAAGAAATCGCTAAAGTAAACTGGTGCTTCGCAGTTGTGATTTAGTTCTTTAGTTCTTTAGCCAGAGTGCTATTAGATATAAGTAAACCTACTATTTTGTATCTAGATCAAGATTTTTAACGATCAGTAAAAGCATTGATGTTGAATCTATAGTTAGTATTGCTGTTTCTTCTGCGAAAGCAAGCCCGTGTAACTTAAAATACAAAATTATTTCGATTTTAATGCTGGTTTTACTACATTGCGTAATTTGAGTCAGTGTTAAAATACGCATATTTTAAAAATATAAAGTTTGGGAAATCGTAAAAAAATCGATTATAAGTTCGATTATACTGTAAATGCCAAAAAATGTATATAAAAATCCACAATAACGTATAGATATACTAAATATAAACTACAGTATCCTATCTACAGTAGGGTAGGCAGAAGAAACCTAGGAAACAAGTGTTAACACTCCGTTCCAAATAAAAAACTTACGTTATTTTTTTAAAAAGATTGGGAGGGAAATTGGTTAGTTACTATACTTAAAAAAGTTTGGCCATCGTGGTGCATCGGTATGTAGCTTTAAGCAAGATGATCGGTTGTGATGAGTTCGATTCACACTCGTTTGGTTGATTATATTAAAATGAGTTTAAGACAAAATCGCAGAACGGAATATATATATTGAAACGAGGACTCAACGTTATGTTATTCTTTGCCACTCTCGTGTTGAGAGAATTGTTAGACGCAGAGACTAATGATAACGTTATTTATTTATTTCATTTAATTAGCTATATTCAAAGTGGGTCAAAATATTAAAATCGACCGAGCATTTGGCGTGTTGACTGTGAAACTCAACGCCGTCTGTCATGCCAAATTTAATTTAAAATAGAATAAAGCTGTTAATACAAGAATTAGATACAATGACGCCAGTCGTGGCGCAGAGACAAGTTAGTGAAAATGAAATGTCTCCAGAATTCGGCGAAAAATAGAGGTACTAGTGAGGTTCCCTCTACCTACTCTGCGGTGTGCGGGAACCTGATTATCATTAAATACAATTATGTTTTTTTTATTCTTTTAATTTAGAAAACGTATAAAAGTTAAAACGTAGCTGGACTCGATCCCGCGCCACCTGAAAATCAATCAGGCTCTCTGACCACTAAGCCGCTACGTTCAAATTTTCATACGTTTTCAAAATAAGTATGACCTATCTATACCATACAAAATACTTTGCCAAGTCATAAATGAATAAAATGCTTATTGCCAACTACAATAAAAGAGAAATTAACGATATTTATTTGAAGTAATTAAACGAAATATTTAACTTTTGGAACCGATATTTAAATATTAAATTAGTCAGCAGCCAGAGTTTGTATGAAAACTGAAGTTACGGACGCGATTCAACAAATTATTTGCTGCTACAGCATCCGATGAGATAATACATAGCATATCTGAATGTTGTACATTTTGTGATTGATGATTAGTCAGGGTTTTAAAAATAAGTAGTTGATTAATCATAACAGTAACAGGAAGTTAATTAATACTTATATTTATATATTTTATGTTTAGGGTATATATTTTTTTGTTTTACACTGTATTCCGTTTTTAGCAGCAGGCAGAGGAATCTAGGGAGAGTTAAGACACTTCCGTTTTCCATTTTCCGTCCAACTCTCGAGACTTTGCGAGTTCAGTTCTGCGCCATGGCGGCCTCTTAATTAAATTAAAAAATATCAAGAATTTAAATATTTGTTTTATACTTAAAATTATGAACTTTAATATTTAATAATTCTCTATTTAAACTATAGGACTGACACTATTGACACTTATGTAAAAAAAACATCGTTAAAAACATCAGCGTAAACAATTTAATAAAAAATAAATATTCTCTTAACCTAAGCTTATAAAGATTAATACATAGTAGTGGTACTACTACTACTACAGTAGTAATAATAAAAATAAAAATGTATAGACTCAAGTTTAATCAGACTAATAGTACCTACTATACCTTTTGCGAAACAAAAGCGTGGGCAAACTGCATTGTTGCAGCTCAAGCAACCACAAAATAACCTTGAAAACATTTTACTGCAAATACAGATTTGTATTGAAAACATTCTAACTACTTAGTATTTTTTTTTTAATCAAAATATGAATTAATCAGAGTGCTCGTACAGATTAAGTAAAATTATTTTTCACTGACATAATATCAAGTTTATGATATTTTATATCAATTTTATATTAAACTAATTTTGTTGTCTATTTGTGTATTATTCTTGTTAAAGATACTGGGATATCTTATTGGAAATTCTGAGTTCTTCTACTTTGCACGTGGAAAGAGTTTGAAGACATTACGTGTAACTCAACGCCGTTCATTAGCTTTTCTCAGAGTGGGAAACTATTGCGTGAACCTTTGCATTTTCACTAAAATATCCCACTACGATAAGGTTGTTTGTGTCTCTTTTGTAAATTAGTTTTGCGGTTTTGCATATGAATTACAACAAGTTTTACACCTTGTTTCTCAAGTTATACTATTAAATAAGATATGAATTAATAGAGTAGCTGCTAGAAATAAAATAACTTTGTATTGGAGGTTTCACAATCATAAAATCAAAGGTGTGATAAAATTTTAGCACTTGAACAAATATTTTTTTTGTTCTTTATAAAAAAAATTAAGTATTTAATAGTATTCTATCAGATTTTTGGTCTTTCTGTATCTGTTGATTAGATTTATCAAAAGATATAATGTCAAGGTAATTCAAGTATACAGATCGATTTTGGCACACTCAAATAATGAAATGGAAAAAAGTATGAAAACATTTCCAAGGCTTTACATAGCACCCAAAAGGATCACTTTTATGTTGTCATGGAGGACTGTAATGCCAAAATGAGAGTATTCATTGAGAGAATCGATAGTAGCATCACATTGAAGCAAACCACAAGGAATGCTCGTCATCTTCCTGGAGAGATAGGGACTGTTTCTAATGATTTCTTTAAAATATATTTAATATAAATGAAATAGAGCGCCTTATAGCAGACAATATATGAATATTTATGGTCACAGTATGAGGAATTTTAAATATTCACTGTAAGCTCGAGCACCTACTTCTTATCTTATCAATAGAGCGCCAAAACAGTTAGTTTTGGAAACCACATTTGACATTGATCCTAAACTTCAGGTTCAGGTAAGAAATCAAACTTTCAAGGTAGCCTCTACAACAAATACAAATGCAACGTAAAAATCTAAAAGAAAAATTTTAATAAACAAATATCGAATACGTCACCTCCGAAGTTTAAATGAAAGATAATCTCTTAGCCGGATAATCTTACTTCATGCCTAAAAAACACACCTCCTGAGCCCTATTCCAGGCATTCCAGACTTATTTTATCCTACCACTTTTGAGAAGTCAGCCAGTTTTCCGCTAAGGCCATCGTCATACTGCGTTTTCGTTCTCATCTTGCCAAAAGTGAACCAAGACAAAATATCCATAGCTTCAGCAGAAAAGTTTTATTTACATTCTCCAAGGCATATTTTAATTCGTCTGGTTTTCCCGGAAATTACCAATACTCTTGCTCAAATTCAGCCTACCAAACGTGTCAGACTTTGTGGAGCATATGGTGGTCTATACGCCACAGTCATCATTTTATCCGTCTATATTGAGGAGTGAGACAAGAGGACGCAATTGCGACCAAATTGTTATCTATTGCTTTGAATTCCCACGAATCTTCAGATTACATCGGCCTTCGGATGCGCTTGGATAAATCAAAAATGTTCAACGAACATGTCGTACCATGGCCTACTTCTCGGAGTTCAGCAATATGTCTACATTTGTCCAAACTGTGCAGTTAGGCAGTACCAAGTTTGAGGTGGAGGCTAGCACAATAATACAGCTTGATTGGGTAGCAAACAAGCAACTTCGCCAAGTCTTTTCTTTACCGATACCGCAAAGCCTTTGGATAAAGTCCTTTTACAAAGGCATCCTACCTATTATGACATACGGAGAAGAAGAAGAGGGGTATTTTAAATTTGAAATTAAATTAAAGAGAAACTAATAATAATCTTGAGGCCAGTCTTGACGCAGCGGCACAAAGTGTGACTGTAAAACCGACTGGTTGTGGGTTCGATTCCCACTCGAGGAGATGAAATATTTACTTAAATTTATATTTCTATTTCTTCGCTCTGGTGTCATGGCTAAGCGCAGCGTTGAGGTGTGCCACTCAACACGCAACGTCTCCAGAATTCGGCAGAAAGTGGGGAACGAAGTGTCTTGACACTAGGTTCCCTTTGCCTACCCTGATGTGTGCGGGATACAGCGTGAAGATAATTTATTTTTTTAATATTTTTTATTGATTTTTATAGTAATAAGTTTATTTCTATTATACTTTTAGTAATTAGACCATTAACAAAATCATTTTGCCGATCCAATGAACAGAATATGATTATTTTATATATCTCTATAATGTTATAGTCCTTGGGCAGTAATATGGAAAATTAAATAATTATCCTTATTTCTGCTCAAGGTCTACAAAAATATGGCGAAGACAACAAGTACTCTAATATTAATAGATATATAATATAGGATTGAAAATTTGTGAGCATGGCAATCTGTAATAGAAACATCTAAAATATCTCTAAAAGGAAAAAATATATAGAAATTGTATAAAGTTGTGGCCAGTCGTAGCGCAGGGGCACAAAGAGTGACTGTAAAATCGACGGGTTCTGGGTTCGATCCCTACTCGAGGAGATGAAATATTTACTTTAATTTATATTTCTATTTCTTGGCTCTGGTGTCGAGGCAAAGCGCGGCGTTCAGTTTTGCCACTTAACACGCAATGCCTCCAGAATTCGGTAGAAAGTAGGGAACGGAGTGTCTTAACACTATGTTCCCTCTGTCTACCCTGCTGTGTTCAGGATACAGCGTGGAGCTGATTTGATTTGATTGATATAAAGTCAACGTGGAAACAAAAACATACACAAGTCAACTTTATCTATATATTACTAATATATATGTATTAGCAATAGGTCATACATCACACTGTGTACTCAAAAAGCTTAGTTGAGTTTGGAACTTTGCAATTTTCCGAAACCATTTTCAACTTGTTGTTGAAACGGTCACGTAGTCACATAAAATACATTGTAGAGCCAGGTAATACGAACACATTTATTTTTCGTTTGGCATGTTAACGGTGACACTAAGTGTAGGCCTATGGGAAAAATATTTACATAAAGTATGAAAAAAAAATTCTTATAGCAATATGCTCGGAGCTTAAATTAACATAAACTTGGATGGAACTTCTAAAGGAACTTCTTCCACTATTCCGATCCCGACTTCATCATCAGACAATCTCGATGATACCATATTATTGCATTGTCAAAATATATATGTAGAGCTGCCAAACATCTAAATGATACGTTTATACAAACAAGTGGGTCAAGTTTCTTAGATTTTATTATTTAGTCGGACAGACGGTAGGACGGTTAATTAGTCTATACATTAATTTTCTTTTGCCTAATCTGTTTTGTGCTAGATACAAAATATAAATTTACATTAAAAAAAACGTTTATATAATATGTTCGAAATTTATATTTTAGGAAAAAAATAATTTTTGTACGTACTTTCCTTATTATAAATAATAATAAAAGTGCCATTTGTTATTATTATTGAGGCAAATTTAATAATTCTAAATGTCCGTGTCATATTTTTCTAGTGGTTATATCTTTTCTGGGTATTGTAAGGAGCGGTTGTGAGTTCAACTGTCATTATTAAAAGTTTTAAATATTTAATGAATTTTCTGTTACAGTTAACTCATGATATCTTTAGGACGAAGTAAGATGAAAAGTATAAAAAAGTATTTATAATATAACATATAAAAGTAATTAATAAAGTATAACATATAAAAGCATTGAGGCCAGTCGTGGCGCAGTGGTACAAAGTTTGACTATAAAACCGACTGGTTGTGGGTTCGATCCCCACTCGAGGAGATGAAATATTTACTTAAATTTGTATTTTCATTTCTTCGCTCTGGTGTCGAGGCAAAGCGCGGCGTTGAGTTCTGCCACTTAACACGCAATGCCTCCAAAATTCGGCAGAAAGTGGGGAACGGAGTGTCTTAACATTAGGTTCCCTCTGCCTACCCTGCTGTGTGCGGGATATAGCGTGAAGCTAATTTAATTTAATTTTAATTTTTTCACAAGACATAATGTGAGTATGACGCGAGGGTTGCGAGTTCGATTTCCACTCGGGGGAATTATTATTTATTAATATTTTATTTTTTTTTGCTCTGACACCAAGGCGAAAGCTCTGCTTTGAATTCCTCCTCTCAACACGTAATGCCTCGAAAAATTCGGCATAAAGTGTATAAGAGAGTACCTTAACAATAGATTCCCTCTACCTACTATGCGCAGTATACAACGTGAAGCTGATTTATTTATTAATTTATTTTATTTTTAAATATTCATAATATAACATAAAAATAATGTCACGGGCCTACCTTGCATTAGGAAAGAAAAATGTCATTAAAAATCAATACTTATATTAAATTCCTTTTAAAAATCCCCATTCGCAAAGATAACTTCGGTAGAACTAATAATAACGTAATATGTAACTTCCGCTATAATGATAAGTCATTTCTTCGTATTCATTCACCGACAGCAGATGTTTTAAATAGGCTAACGCTAACCGTTTTTGGCCTCTTGTAGTTTCAGTTTCCATATTTGTTAATGTAGTTAAGCTTATACAAATGTCTACTCGTATTTCAATTCGAATTTGGGGTCATATTATTTTAATTTTGAATGACGGATTCTTTTTTTTTGCGTCACGCTGTATCCCGCACACGACAGGGAAGGCAGAGATAGTCTAGTGTTGAGACACTCTTTGTTATTGTGTATTGAATGGCGAAACTCTACGTCGAGCTTAACATTGAGCCACTTAAACGAACAAAATAGAAATAAAAAATATTTAATTCCTCGAGTGCGAATCGAATCCATAACTTGCCTTGCTTACAGAAACACTTTGTGACAATGAATATGTTGAAATTTATTTCAACTAAATACTCACAATCATAAAATATTATAATTAATTTAAAATATTTTTTTAAAAAATAAAACAATATGTTTCATACATATTATTTATTAAGATAAGACATAATATAAAAGATCTATCGTAATCTATATCATACAATAATATAGATGTGAGTTCAAATATAGTTATTATATAAAATATTGTCAAAAACAGTATTATAAACTCTATTAACTTCGTAAAATATTTAATTCGCAAATAGAAAACTTTCCAAAACGGCCATAAGAATTGTATGAGCGTGTACATTACAATTAAATGAGAGCGAGTCATTGATTTCGAAACTTTGAAACTCAGGGAAGTTTTCTATTTTATTAACGAGAAGAATAATTGATTTGTATGGCAGACGCACAGTGGAAATAAACTTTTAGACGGTGATTTCTGAGTGTTACATTAAATTTAACTTTTGACGACACTGACAGCTTCACCGGAAGTGCGGAATAAATAAGCAAAATTTATAGCGTATAGATTCCATATTAATTATTTATTTAAACATCATAAAACATATCCGGTCCATTTTTCCTAGTAAAATTGTTTTACGATATTTATAACAAATTGTGTTTATTTAAATTTAGTTAAAGCAATATTAAAATTCAATATAGTTTTAACTAGAACTAGAACAACTTTAACTTATTTATTAATAAGTTATTTTGTATGTACGGTTTGTATTCGAACCTTAGGGTGATGATGATTTCTATTTATCCGACAAACAAGACATTTTCAATTGATTTAACTATTTCAGCTTATTTGTTTAAAAGACGTTATTGCATATATAGTGTGTACAATAATATATATTTCTATAATCATTAATTTTAATCTTTTCAAAATATGAGCTAAATAGCATAATTTCTACATAGAAATTACTAAGTATATAACCATCATAATATAATCATCACAACCTTAAATAAAGAAAGAAAATTTGGCATGTCTAACTTTTACAAGAACAATGTGCAGAAGAATAAGAGATACATCATAGTTAATGTATAAAAAGCTGCGTGCTGAAACTTATATGCTTACGATAAAACATCATCCCATGATGATGAAGCCAGTCGTGGCGCAGGGGCACAAAGAGTGACTGTAAAATCGACTGGTTGTGCGTTCGATCCCCACTTGAAGAGATGAAATATTTATTTAAATTTATATTATATTTCCATTTCTTCGCTCTGGTGTTAAGGCAAAACGCGGTGTTGAGTTCCAACACTCAACACGCAATGCCTCCAAAATTCGGCGGAAAGTGTGGAGCGAAATGTCTTAAACTAGGTTTCCTCTGCCTACCCTGCTGTGTGCGGGATACAGGGTGGAGCTGATTTTTTTTTATCATCACAATAAAACTATAACTTATACAACCTTATATAAATAACTTAGGCAACCAATTGTGTGTACTTTTTATATTACTAACAATTCCAATTACAATAGTCCATGAACAACGTAAAAGTTATATTCAATTTGGAATAGCATTTCTAAGAAATTTCACCGCTTTGTTTGCAAAACATAAGTTTTTATATTGTAACATTGTAATAGAATTATATAACAATATTAGTTTATTTAAACTTATTTTATACAAATAAAAATATAATTTATTTTTCAGTTTAAAGTTTTTTTAAGATTTTATAGAGGAATAATTGTCCCTGGACATTCTTAGCCTTACTCTCGGATTGATGACGTGAACTATGAAATCAGGCATTTTTTATATACATAAGGATTTGTGGTTTTGTTAATAAAATGCTGGAAAATATACCCTGTTAGGCTGATGCTTGTAGTCTTTTCCATAAACTACTACTCGACTTACTTGTACTAGTGACATAACAGTCAAACAATCAAAAAACAACTCCTTAAGTTTTCAAAGATTTGAAATGCACAGTTGATACACACAAAGAATGATCGTGAGTTTTAATTATTATTAAGTAAATGGTGATATAAGCAAAAAAATATCTTGAGAAGGTTGACACTGTATACTGTATGCTGGTCCAGATGCAACGGAAACCATAAAATAATTACTCAAACATATTTTTAGCCCAAGATTACAAATAACAAAAATGTGAAATGTTTTTGTAAAACTCCATAAAATATTAATTAATTAATTAAAGAAAATAACAATATTTTTTCTCGAATAACACATTAAAAGCTTCACCGTAATGAATATTTTTTTTCACGTTATGACCGTATTCACGAAAGTTAACATTTTGAGATAAGTTACTCCAAAATTTGTTATCAAAACATAAAATCAATAAAAATTGCGCACTTTTCTTATCACTCACTTTACACACCTTTTCCTTGCAAACACTCCTAGATTTTATTACCCTAATTTAATTTGATAAGATATTGGTACTTTGAATGTATAGTCAATATTATAATGATATTAGTTTTATCTACTGATGGTAAATAAAATAGTTAACCTATTTTAAAGTAAACCATGTTTTAAGTACATTTTCATTTTACTAATATCGTAGATGTGAAACTTTGTGAGGATGGATCGCCGTTAGTTCCATTTCTACAGTGAAAGTTATTTTTTTTTTGCTTCACACTGTATCCCGTATCCTGTGTCACATAACATGATGAACGGGATTTTGGGAAACTAGTGCTTAGATACTTCTTCCAACTAAAATACGTTCGTTTCCCACATTATGATAAATTCTGAAGGCATTATGTGTTGAGTGATGGAACTCAACTACGCGTTTGCCTTGTAACCAGAAGAAATTAAAATAATAAATTATTTCAACTCCTCGAGTGGGAATTAGACCCACAACCTGTCGAGTTTACAGTAGCACGTCTGTACCAAGGCGGCCTTTTTTCTTTCTTTCAGCTGAAGCACTTTCTGCTGAAATCTGAACGCATTGCGTATTGAGCGGCGGAACTCAACACCGCACTTTGTTTCATTACCAGAGCGAGGAAATAAATATATTTATATCCCAAAACATCCTCGATTGGTAATCGAACCTACAACCTATCGCGTTTACAGTTGCACGCTTCTATCTCCAGTCATCCCAGAACCACGACTGGCCACTATTATTTTTTTATATAATAAAAAAAAAATAATAATAAAAACTACAGAAATGCGAGGCGATTATTTTATAGTATAAAATTCTAGCTAAATTAAAGTTCATATATATTAAAGACTCATTTGTTTACTGGCTCACGTTTAGTTTAGCACTTTAGGATATATAAATTTGTCTGAATACAGAGCATGGAGTTTTCTTCACCTTATATTTAAAAATAGCATTGTTAGTCTTACGATAGAACACTTGTATTTATTACTTGGTAAAGAAATTTATAAAATACTCGCAATTGACCTATTTTTTTATGTTTTACACATAATATTATTAACAGTTAAAAGAAGATCAATAAACAAGTTATCCGTCTGTAGCTTCATCAGTGATACACAAAAAATACACCTAGAGCATAATTAACAGACTGAGTTCCCGGGGCCCCGTGACCTAGATTCCCTAGACCTGATCTGTGCAGGGCTTGGACATATTGGCTTTACGTGAAGATGTCTCCTCACTGTGCGTTCTCTATCGCTTTTATCATGGGGAGTGTTCTGAAGAACTGTTTGACCTGGTAGCTGCCGCCGAATTTTCTAACCGCACAGTACGTCACAAACTCTTATAATCCACACCATCTGGATACTTGTCACTCCACCACTGTGCGGCTTCGTAGGAACTTCCTACCACGCGCCACTGGCCTACCAGTGGTAGTGTTTCTAGGTTAATAATAACTGGATACCTTCAAAAAGCGCGTCTATCTGCCTACCTTACCTACCTACCTACCTTACCTACCTTAAATGCCTGCAACGTACCTGTAGCTGCTGCTGTCGTCGGGATACAGCGTGACACTGACACAAAAAAGAAAATAAAAACAAAATCAAAACAGAAATTATTCAGTTATTATAAATAGGACTGCTTATTACTTAGTTTAAATAAAATTTGTTAGTCACTAAAGAAGCTCAGTTAATTTCATATTTTACGACATAATTAAAAAGGAACTTATTAAAAAAAAAATATTTAGTCAAAAGTTATCAATAAATATTTAAATATTTTGCTGATGCAAAAGTGACATTTTCTCACTTTTAAATATCATAGAAAAACCGTTAAAACAACTTTCTTTCAAACCTGCTTTCCACACCTTACGGCTAGAGGTTGAGGTCAAAATTTGTGATTTAAAGTCGTATATCTTAAAAAGTCTTAAAATGAGTTTATTAATATTTCACAAAATATTGATGTTTAAGTAAATATAACAAGAAAAGAAAACAAAAAGTGCTTACCTACAAAAATATGTCTGTTGAATCAATAATCTATTTATCAGTTTATAATTATATGGTGCTAAGCTGTATTTAATATAAGTACCTCATTAAAAGAATTATAGTTCAATGTGTATATTTAACCTTGAACGAAAAATATGATTTATTACAGAAAAATAAATATAAACTTCTCGGCTTATCCCGCTCATAGCAGTGTAAGCAAAGGTAGTGTTAAAACATTCCGTACGTCATTTTGCACTGAAGTCTGGAGGCATTGCGTGTTGAGCAGTGGTGCTCAACGCCGCGCTTTATTGTCTTGACACCAGAGCGAACAAATTAAAATATTTTTTTTTAAGCTTCACGCTGTATCCCGCACACAGCAGGGTAGGCAGAGGGTACCTAGTGTTAAGACACTCCGTTCCCCACTTTCTGCCGAATTCTGGAGGAATTGCGTGTTGAGTGGCAGAACTCAACGCCGCGCTTTGCCTCGACACCAGAGCGAAGAAATGGAAATATAAATTTAAGTAAATATTTCATCTCCTCGAGTGGGGGATCGAACCCACAACCAGTCGGTTTACAGTCACACTTTGTGCCGCTGCGCCACAACTGGCCTCTTTAATTTAATTAAAATATAAAATTAATTAAATAATTTATATATATTCTTTATTGCATTAATTCATAATTTATTCCCTAGAGTGGGGATTAAACTGACCAGTCGCGTTTACACCTTTAATTTTCAGTATTATAAATTAAAATACCTATGAAACGTCTGAGATAGCATTTCCTCTCAATAGGCACGGAGTGTCTTATCATTTAGATTCCCAAGTTCCCTCTGTTGACCCTGCTTTGTGTGGAATATAGCGTGAAGCATCTGAGATAGGAAGTAAAATATTACCCTTCAATTACATTAACTATTTCATTGAATCAAAAAACGGTCTGTCGTACATTATAAGATTTGCTCATAAAATTATTAAGGCGTTATTACGAGTGGCAGTTAAATAAATATAAAAAACGCTTTATCTCACATAGCAGAGAAAACCTAGTTTTAAGAAACTTCGTTGGCATTGCATGTTGAGTAACAGGACTCAACGTCGCAACGATAATATAAACAAATAATATTTAATTCCTCGAGTGAAACCGAACCCACAACCGCTGCGTTTACAGTCATACGCTTGTGCCATTACGCCACAACGACTTCAGAAGTATAATTATTATCACATATTCTCGCATTCAACGTATTTTTTAAATTTATAATCGTTTCATATAGTCCGTTGTGTTATTCATATTGTACCGCCAATGATTTTTTTACTAATATATTTATTGAATAGTATTATTATTTAATAGTAACTAATACCAGTCCTAAGATCGTCGTGGCACAGGAGCACACAATGTGACTGTAAAACCGACTGGTTGTGGGTTCAATCCTATTCGAGGAAATAAATTATTTATTCACTCTGGTATCGAGGTAAAGCGCGGCCCTGAGTTCTGTCACTCAACATGCAATGCCTCCAGAATTTGGATAAAATGGGATAGGGAGTGTCTTAAAAATAGGTTCCTTTTAAGTTCCCTCTCCCTGTTCTGCTATGTGCTACAGTGTGAATCTGATAAAAAAAAACTTTACGATTACTACTCGATTTATAAAGCCATTTAACGATAAATGGTTTCTATAGATTATAAACGGGCATTTCCTTTATGACTAATTTAGCATGGAATTCGAATTAGATACAGGAAGTGGAACTTCCCCGGAAGTGATAAAGCATTAATGACATTCACTATTAGCGTCAGTTGAGAAAATCGTGTACAGCGCTCCATTGAGTGCTTGACTAGTATGGAGTAGATTAAAAACGTGTTAATTATAGATTTAAATTGTATTTGATATTGATTTTGAATAGAAATCGTCAAATTAGATTTGTTATAATAAAACTTTGAAAAACTTTGTTTTTGCTTAAGAGTACATAAACTTTTAAGGTTCTGGGTTTGAGTCTTATAAAAAATGTAGCCTCAATACCGCATCCGGCACATAGGCGGGTAGGCAAGGGGAACCAGGGAACCTAGTGTTAAAGCACTCAGTTCTCATCTCTATTTTTCTACGAATTCTTAGGTATTGCATGTTGTGTGGCGGAACTCAACCGCGCTTTCCTTCGTTATCATAGCGAATAGTATAATGAAAATCGAGCTCACATCCGTCTCGTTGAATAAAGGTTTACACCTTTGTGCCATCGGGTCATGACTGCCCGTATACATGATGAAAACTTAATATGAAGAGAATTTACTATCAAAATACTCCGTTCTCCACCTTCCACCATATTTGATGACAATGTATGTTATGTACGTGAAAATAATGCAGCAGCTTTTATTCCCCCGAATGACTGAACTCCCAACTAACGTTTCCATTCAGATACCGTCCCACTGCACTACATAAGCTATGATATAATATTTGACTATTCTATTAAGCGGCAAATCCATTGGAAACCCCAATACATCCACCAAATAGTGATTTATCAGTCGTGTTACACAAAAGCGAATGGTGTTCGGTTACGTTAATCTTTGAATTTATCGTATGTATGGTTGTATATTGATTGCAGTAATTCAATTAGCTAGGTTATAGTATCGTAATTTGTATTTATTACGTACATACGTGCGAATAAATTAAAATTTAGTTGATAAAATAGCAAAATAATTCGGTTTTTTTTTCTGGTTCACCCCTTTTGTTAAGTACAGAGAAACAGTGTGTTCAGACACTCAGTTGTTCAATTTACGCTCAATTTACGTGACGAAGTGCAGAAATCAATGTCACTCTCTTTTTGTTCCATTTTTGTTCTATTAATAAGAAATACAAAATTGGAAGAGGTGGTCGTTGACGTTGATTCTTTTAATTTTTTCGAATAAATTCATTTTATCAACCTATATTAAAAACGTATAATACGAATTTGAGATGATATATTTTTATATATTATTGTTTGTTTAGTGTGTACATAGCACATAAAAAAAATTAAAAAGAAAAGAGTGATTGCATTTCATCTCTAAGCATCTCTAAGCATGTTTGTATATAAGATGGCGAGAGTGATGGGAGTGAAAGTATACTTTCGTACAGCTCCAGTTCAATCTAACAAAGTGCTAACAAACAATCTTGAAAATATTGTGCAAGGCAGGCACAGTATTTGGATTTTAGTTTGATTCATTTTTGTATGTGTTCTTTGGCTTATGGAATAACGGCTTTGGAGGCCAGTTGTGGTGCAGGGGCACAAAGTGTGACTGTAAACGCCGCTGGTGGTAGGTTCGATTTCCACTCGAGGAAATGATTTTTTTGATATTTGCATTTCTTTGCTCTGGTGTAGGCGTTGAGCTCCGCCACTCGACACGCAAAGGCTCCAGAATTCGGTGAAAAAAGGGGATCAGAATGTCTTATCAACAAAAATAACAAGCTCTCTTATATACGTTTAATAAATGTGAGAAGAAAAATATTTTTTGTTGTAAGATTTCACCATTATATTCATCCAACGAGCGTAACATAACGACTTTTTCCGCAATTGAATGTAGGTTTTTTTAATAAGATTATTGCTTATTATTTTTTATTTTCTATTTTTTTTTTATTGTCTGTGTTTGTATTTTGTATCATAGATTCAAATGTCGTGTAAAGTGTATAATAACTTTGGTTTTTAAGCTAGACAGAAAAAAGCAGAAAGCTATAATTTACATTTTTTTTCAATTACGTTCTCAATTTTCCGCCCAATTTCTGGGATTAGTGAGTCAATGGGAATAGAAGATTCTTTTAGTAAAAAACAATACTGTAATAGTTCCGAAATTTTTGACATCGTGAAACTATATTCTTCAATATTTTTTTTGTACACAGAAATGTTTTTAATTTTTAAATACGAATATAAAATATAGGCAGGTGCTGTAATGCTAGTTTATTAAATAATAATATTTAAGTCGCAATAATTTATTTAGTTGAGTCGGCGCACGCCATGTATACGTTAAGCATGTTCATTTTGGGTGACGTTTTCTTAAAACAACAAACAAAACTTCGCAAAACGGTTGCTTAGCAACGGTCCTTTGTTATTAATATAGCAGAATAAATTGCATGTCAAATTAGAATGGCACCGTGCACGACTACAGCGCCTCCTAGCGTACGCAAATTTGTTGGTTCTGACGTTTTCGTTTGTGGGTCTTGTAAATTTACCAATGTTCAAAATTTGGAATATACCAATTTTTTTATAAAATTCCCGACTTCATAATTCATCTTTGCATTATCCTTTCGACATAAATTCTTACACTCCCAGTATTATATGTTTCTTGTGTTTTTTCTCTGGAGAATCGACTCTTATTTTAAAAGAAGAGGGGCATAACAATCTTCACCTATTTTCCACTTTGATCTATAAATGTTCTTATATCTGGAAAACCTTTATCAGCTAAAACGATATTGTTGTTGATGGTTTTAATAATAATTTGATTTAATTATTAATTTAATAATTTTGAGATGAAAACCAAGTAAATCCATCTTTTTCTGTTTAAGTTACCAAATCTATGTGTGTTTTTTGAGGGGTATTACGTATTTAGTTCTTAATTTTTTTGTCCTGTTTAATATAAATAATTGAGTTGTTTTTTTTTCCGTTTTTATTTCTTGCATTGTATAATTTTTAATTTTTTTGGACTTAAAACGATAAATCGAACATTTTACTTTGGTATTTATAGTTGACAAAGCCTACATTTTTTCTACTTTTGGCATACACCATGAACGTTGCGAGCGATTATGAAATCCCGATATAATACTTTGCACCATGCCAATATATGTGTAATGTAATGTTATAGCCTATAGCACTTCTGAAGAATGAAGCTTTCATACGAAACAAAAACAAAGTAAGTCGGACCAGTACATCCAGAGATCTTAGCGTTTAAACAAACAAACAATCAAACAAACTCTTCCGCTTTATTATATTAATATAGATATTAAGTATCTCATAAGACCCTTATACAAGATACACCATATACAAATACTCAGATAGTAACGTTATTACATAAAGAAATTCGTTTTCATATAACATGTTCACATTCTATTTTCTTAATAAAATTTGCCCCGCCTGTCTACCATCCTGTAAAGCCCCTTAAGTAGACTATCTTAACTAGTAGGCTCGTTGCCAAGTCAGAACCTATATGGAATTTACAACTGAGTACCAGCTTTGGAATAGTGACACAAGTTGCAACATATTAAGGAACAGCTATGTCTTATTTGTTGGTGAAGTAATTAAAATGTAGTATAAATTATTAGCTGTCGTGATAGAGGTCAGTCGTAGTACAAGGGCACAGAGTGTGACTGTAAAATCGGGTGGTTGTGAGTTCGATCCGCAGTCGAGGAAATTAAATATTTATTTTTATTTATATTATAGCGAAGATATGATTCTTCGCTCTGGTGTCGATGCAAAGCGCGGTTTTGAGTTACCCCTCGGTGGAATGTTGGGAACAAAGTCTTAACATTAGGTTCCCTTTGCTTATCCAGCTGTGTGCGGTATATAGCACGCTGCAGCTGATTTTATTTATTTATTTTTCGTAGTGAGCGGAAAGTAATGTAATGGAAAGATGACGTCAATAAATCTTCTCTGCTTATCAATGACACAATTACACGTAATAAATGCAAATGAAATGAAAAAGAAAACTTTACTTTTACGCAATTTTAATGCAGTAGTTGTAGTTATAGAAGCAAGTTAACAATGTCTGACTGATTCGAGCAGGCTTCTTGCCAAGAGAAAATATTCAAATCAAGTATATGAACAGGACGTAAATTCTGTTTTAAAAAAAATAAAAAAACCATCATATTTCTCGTATATAGTATAACGTTATAGGTATGGTATGGTATGATATTATGTGATATGAATAGGGAGGCATCAAATTTCAATGCAAGTAATATAAAATATATATATTTCTTTTTTGAGAATGAAGAAGAACGTGCTCAGCTTGTTTGGTCACGTCGAACGAATCAGTGAGGAAAGAATGGCAAAAAAGATTTATGATGGAAAAGTGAGCGGTAAAAGAGGTAGGGGGAGACCTCGGTTGACCTTCGAAAACACAGTATCAAAGAAACAGGAGGAGGGTCACGTAAAAAGCATGAGGACAATGATTTTCATAAATAGTATTTCTATGCTAATTTCGTTAGAGGAGGTAGCACTGCGACGCATTTTTTTCTTAACTGAAAATGTAGTGTTTTAACACTAAAATCCCAAGCTCTCTCCGCTTAGGCAAGCAACGTGCCAGATATAAAAAAAATATGCCACGATAATCTCGGAAAAGAAACTTTTGAAATATCTTCAAAACTAATGACTTAGAAGAATTGTGTTGTTACTCTAAATTATGATTTATTTGTATGTTTTATTCAAACGCTAGTCATATTTCTACTTAAAATACAGATTACATATTCATGTTTTCTTGAGTGCTAAATAGCTTTTCTGAGGTATATATTTTTTTAATAACTAAGACATTGGTCGAGATTTTGTATATTAAAGCATAATTTAGTATTGATTTATAAAACATACTTCCAATAAATCACAGTAGATTACTTATTTAGAAAACGCATTTTAACGTAGCGGGACTCTAACCCGCGTTTCCTGGAAACCGACCAGTATTTCTCTTTCCTGAGCGTGGAATAACACTTTAAAAATGTTGAAAAAAAGTCACTGTACTTTAATTTTTATCTGGAAGTGGATTGTGGATTTCAATGTGTACCGATATGACTTCTTCCTCCTATCATTAATCTCGGCCTATGTTGCCAGGGTCTGGTCCTCTGAATCCTCGGTGGTTAGTCTATTGCCTCTCATGTCTTAAATCATGACGTCCAGCCAGCGCTTCTGTGGGTACCCGGTAGATCTCACTCCAGGGACAGGCATAGCAAGAGGCTTCCATGCGTCACAGTTCCTAGGCCGGCGCGTAACTTGGCCATCCCTAAGGCGACGCTCTTGGAGCTTTTCCCTTACCACGTCATTGATCCCAAGACTACTTCGAATGAATGTGTTGCGATTAGACCGATATGGCTATTCTACAAAATAATAATCTTTATTTTATTTTGTGAAAAGTTCGCTTTACGGGCTCCCTCTGCCTACTCTGCTGTGTGCGGACTTACAGTGTGAACATGTTTCCCAAAACCATGCATATAGATAGCACTAACAAATACTTTTTTCATTATAATGTAGAAACATTAATACCGTCTTTGATGTTTTGGTCAAACAACGAAATTAAATTGGCCTGTCCAAGTCCAATCTAAGTGTTATTACGAGCTATAAATTAATTAGGACCCGTTGCTAAGTGACGCCTCTATTGACTATAATTAACAAGTCGTACTTTGTTTTGATCTATTTTATTGAGAAATTTATTGTACGCTGTTATTTGACGATTACAAAGTATTTATTGTTTACCATTTTTTTTGTGTAATTTATATTTAGGTCGTAATTATTTAGGTCAATTAAAATTTCAAGATATTTAAGCTACAGTGTCAATAAAAACCAAGTTACTTTTAATTACTCACGTTGAGAATCAAAGTATCTGCGTCTACGTACAATATCTGAAATACTCAAATTTGGAAGATTTTTTTTTCAGCTTCACGCTGTAACCTGCATTTAGCAGGATATGCAGAGGTGTAGTGCTAAAACACTCAGTATATATGGTGTCTAATTTAAATAAAGATAAGGAAAATTACTCCTTCGGCTGATTTATTCGATCCCACAACTATTTTTTTACATACTTTACTGACTAAATAGCAAAAGTTACACATATGAAAAAAAAAACCAATATGCTTTGAATATATTACTTTTATGCAATTTCAAAATAAACTATATTTAAATAAATAAACGTTAATCAAACGACAAAATGCTTCGCAATAGTAATATATTTTATAGAAGTCAAATTTACAAATCTATTAACTTACTATAGTACTTTAGTGAAAACATTTCTGCAATAGTTTGTTAAATATTAAATGAATCAAAACTTTGTTCTTCGTGCACTGTATTTTGTATTGAATGGCTGTTTAGCTTTATTTAACTTTTATTTATCTGTTCATTCGCTAATTTTATTATCACTAAAATCATCTCTAATGCAAAGCTTTTAATAAAAAAAACTTAAAAAAATAAGTTTGGTTTTAAATAGGTTTCCAGAAGTCCATTTAGCCACCTGGATAGACTCCTGTTACGCTGTTATCCGCCATCTTGTTGCGGCGGCCATTTTGGATCAACACATATTGAGTAAGTGATATGATTTAATTGTTATCAGAATTGAAATCATAACGTAAATTTCAGCTCAATCGGATACTGTGAAATGAGTTAACTTGAACTTGCTCTCAGATCAGATCTCATACACTCTATACTGCAATTTAAATAAATACTTTAATATAAATGCTAATATGTGCAACTACTTTCATACTTCTGGGTACCTGGTCTGGTAGTAAACATAATTTTATTCTAAAAACTATTCTAGTTAAAGTAGCGTATATTAAACAAAAACAAATGTTTTATGTAATTGTACACACGTACTTGTATTTTTTTATTTTCTTTATATCTTAATTTTATTTTCGTTTTTCGTTTATCGTCTAAGTTCTTCATTTTATCCCGCACAGAGGAGGCAGGGGGAATCTGGAAACCCAGTATTATGACACTTCGTTCCCGTATACACAATTCCGTACCTCAATTTCTGCCTATTTACCGAGGCATTACGCGGAACTTACCACAAAAAAGAGTGGAACGGAACGTATTAATACTATGTTCCTTTAGCCTACCTTGCTACATCCAACATACAGTATTTTTTTTTATTTTACCAATAAGTCTAAACGAGAAAATCCGCATGCTTGTCGCTAGTGTTAAATATTTAATTGCAACGAGTGGAAATCGAACCCACAACCGTCGTGTTTACAATACCACGCTTGTACCTCTACAACATATTAATAATACATACATGCATATATATAAAATAAGTGTAAATGCATATGTAGAAAGTTCTCGAAACTAGTTTTCTTGTTACTACTAATATAAAAGAAAATGTAAAAAGATATTAACTTTTGAATAAAGTAACATTCTTGGGAGTTTCAACAAAGTTGTGCGCTTAGTTGACCACACGACCAAACGCTAGAAACTTCTCTGCGACGGACAATGACATGGGGATTAAACTGGGAGAAACTCGGTTAAAGTCCAATTTACTCGTTTATATAGACAGGTATTCACCGTTAGCCGAGTTTAATTTTTTTTTATTGAATAAGTAAATTTAGCTGTTTTTTTTTTGTTGAAACTAATGTATGTATATATAGGTTCATGGTGTTGCCAGTCGGTTGAGGGTTCACTCATAATTTGGTAGAATTTCGATTGCGTATTTAGTGTTTATTTAAATATTTTAGTAACAATACATGGAAATTGTGGTTATCGTTTTGGGAAAAAGAAAATATCTGCCTTAACAAAGGCCTCCATATTATTTATTTAATTAACAGATTTACCACAGAAATGATTGTCACAGAGATCTCCTTTTATGTCTATTTTGCGTGTAAGGTACATAATGCGTACTAATTGCAAAACTTCCAATTTAGTATCAGATAACTTAAACTAAGTAATTGCATAATCATAATACTTTCATTAAGTGTATGTATCATACATTGACATTTTTCAAATTAAAAAAATAAATAAAATCACCTTCACATTGTATCCCACATACTCCAGGGTAGGCAGAAGGAACCTAATGTTAAGTCACTCCGATCCCCACTTTCCATCAGATTCTGGAGGCAAGGCGTGTTGAGTGGTGGAACTCAACGCCGCGAATCATTTTCCAAATTATTGTTCATTTTTAATTGAATAAATATGAATATTTCAAATATTTCCATATGTAATCAGTTATTCCGTCCATTTTCTAGTCGTATTGGTAAGTACAATACCAACTACAACGCGCGCCCATTCGAAGGTTAATCAAAAATTTTACCAAAACCTAATCCCGATGACGAGAACACTAGGACGTAATACCATTGAAAGGCAGAAACCAAATATGCTTCACCAAAAAATTTATATGACTTCCGTTTCTATTCATTATTTCCATACAAAATTTAATTCAAACCTGCAACTAATCCTTTACTTTGTCACTGTATATTATATTATAGTACAATACAGTATAACTGGTGAGCGAGTAGCATTCAACTAAGTTTAATAAAGCTTATTAAATTTCGCACCGAGAAACTCCTTGAGTCCACTCTGCTAGCTGAATCCCATTGTTAGAGCTAGACGTCCTAGATGCTGGTTTATTTGATATTCATTTTTATATGCTGAATTTAATATTAAATTATATTAACAAATTAACAATGCTGCATCAAATATTTAAAGACAGCTCGATTCTCGATTTTGTTCATTTTCACAGAAACACTCACAAAGTCAATGAGATCCCAGGATCCCCAAACCTACGTCATTTTAGCTGAAATTTTAAGAATTAATAATCTAATATGTAGTTAAGACGGACGTACTTACTGACTTGAAAGTGGAGCCCCTCCGAGGTAGCACAAGCCAAAGATACACGCTCACCTACGTTATAGTAGAAACTCTCACATTAAAATATGTTTTTAAGAATAATGTAAAATATGTATATTTATTATTTCCAGTCCCTTTACGTGGGCCTTAATTTCGTCCGACGTCCGTTAAAGTTGTGGCAAAACACGTTATACTAGCACACCAATTTTTTATATATATTATTTATGGGAGTATTTCAGGACATAAGCACCCAGACCTAGTTTTGAAAGATGTACCTTTAGTTGGCGCTACCTCTAAAGCTATGAGTATTTACTTAATTAAAGGGAGACCCACTTTCAATTAAGTACGCATCTTCACGCTGTATCCCGCATGCAGCAGGGTAAGCAGAGTGAACTAGTATTAAGACTCTCCGTTCAAGGTCCAAATACCGACAAAATCATCGCTAAATGGTTCCAGGCTGCGGTCAAATTGATGTGAGGGAGATCCTTTATCCTTTACCCTTTTATTGTAGACCAGAACCTCAAGCAAATATTATAGTATACTTAAGTGTTGTAATATATTTAAATTTTTTATTACATCTTTTATGAAAATTAAATAACTATTATTTATTTGATGTAGTAAAAAAGTGGAGAACGGTGCGTCTAAACAGTATTCTCTTTACATACTCTAAGCGAGATATAGAGCGCCATGTGAAGCTAAAAAACGTTTTGGTTTAAATCTTCATTTCAGGCATATAAAGAACTTGATATGTATTGAAAACTAATATATCTTTCTATACTTTTTTAAAGTATTATTCCATACTTAGGAAAGAAAAATACATTATGGAAAACATACATATTTGAACTTAGTGGGATTTGAACCTGCGCCTCATGGAAACCGTCCAAGCGCTCACCAACGTATAGCTTAATTGTTTGACCGCATGGGCGGTTCAAATCATTTATCGTTTGTATTTGTCGAATAAATAAAACAATTTAAAGCAATTCTACAAAGCTCTTGTTCTAATTCATTAAGAATCATTAATTTCTCCGCAGTAGTTCCCTAATTACACAATAAAGCAAGTTAGACTTTAGGCGAGCTTTAGTCAAGTTTAAGTCGTATCTTAGTTTGTAGTAAACACGTAAGTTCCTGAAGCTTGTATGTGGTCAGCATTCGACTTAACCAAAAGTTCCTAAAAGCTTAATTACGATAAAAGTTAAAAGGGTTCGTTTTGGTTTGTGTACCTGAGCCTGGGTTTGAGGTTGAGAAAAGGTGAATTTGGTGAAAAAAAATTCTATATCGTTATTGTTTAAAGATGTTTTAAATATAAAGTATAAAAAAATCTTTTTTAGGAGTGTAAAATAAACATTTTGGCTTTCTTATATTTTGATATAGAAAATGTTAAATGAAAAGTTCAATGATTAAAATTTTAAATCGTTCCTCGTTTTTAATTAACTTGAAATTACTTTTTTTGGCTTTTAAATAAGAGGTGGTAATAATTATTAGCCATGGAACAAAAAAGATTGTTGATTTTTTTTATGTTCTTTTTTTCTAATAAAGAATCTCTAATACTATCTAACTAGAATATTTATTGGAAACATTATAAAAGCTTAACATCATAATGTTTTCTTAAGGTCATAGTGCATAGTGCCGTCATAGTGCAATGTCAAAAGCACAAAAAGTGTGTCACTGTAACGCGACAAGTTATGGGTTCAATTTCAATCAAGGCGCTTTTATCCACCAGATCCCGACGAAAGGCGATAGTTCCGATTCAACTAACTACAGGTCTATAGTTATCACCTCCCTGCTCCCAAAATCTTGGAAAGCATCATAAATAGCCAGTTCTTCGTTTATCTGGATGGTCGCTAAACCAGTGCTATAGTTATCGAAAGCAAGGGCGAGGGCCTGGCAGTTAGTCTTGATATGTCGAAGTCCTTTGGTCTTCCCGAGGCTTATTTGCCTTCCCGATAATTTATACAAGTGAATTGCCAGCTTTCTCACCTGACGCAGCATCAATGTCGCTATCGACGATTTTCGTTTGAAATTCATGCCCGTGAAAGCTGGCGTCCTCCAAGGTTATGCGGTGTCCCCTACGTTTCTTCTACTTATTAATGACATGTTAGCATATTAATATTTCATTTTCGAGCGACTACAAGTATCGTGATCATCTAGAAAGCAAAGCCAAGTTAGCCTTGAAGAAACTGGTGCTAATCGGCAGGGCGAGACAGTACTTCATGCCAAAACTCTGCATAGGGCCCGGTGGGTGCACCTAAGTATCAGTTTGAATCATTTGATCGTATACAACGAAGAGCCGTTCGAATCATTGGGACCCAATGATCTGCGAAAGGCTCGACACTTTGATTTTGCGTAAAGCTTCTAAAGCGTTTATCATGGGGAGTGTTCTGAAGTACTATTTGACTTTTTTTTTACCAGCTGTCGAATTTTCTAACCGACCAGTACGTCACGCAAACTAAAATACCATCAATATCATCTGTATACATGGCACTTCCCTATTGTGCTGTTTCACAGGAACTTTCCACGCGTCACGCAAATGAGGAATGATCTACCTGCGGACACCACCGCAGGTAGATCATCGTCGATCATCCAGATCGATACGAAGTGGGTACTTTAAAAAAAATACATGCGGGATACAGCGTGAAGCAAAAAAAATATCGACGTTCAAAGGAGATTTTAATAATATTACGTCTAATTACACTAATGTGTATAGTTTCTAACCCACATCTAATGGTTTACTGCGTGTCGCTTACACGAAACCTTCACATGTAATTAAGAAATTATCAACGATCGATTGTCTCTTTACCACCGCCCATACAAATATAAACTATATTGCTATGGAAATATGACCAAATTTGGTCCGAAATATAATCTCAAGAAAGTTGTAGATTATGAATCTACTCAATATATCTTATTTACAAAGTTATAATTGGCGTTTGTAATTGATGTTATACGTTTAGAAATTGTGGGCGAAGTATATAAGTGTTATATGTAAAGGCAATGATTTTTATGTCTGTTGTTCTTATTTGTATGAAGAATTACTGTAAAATGATATTGGAACCAAAAAAATATTTAGGTTGTATAACATGATTGTGAAAGCTGAAATTATATTACATTTTTATATATATATATATATATACTTTCACAATTATGATATATAACCAGATATAACATTCCCACAAATATAGATTGAACTCACTGCTCCTGCTCTCAACTCAACTTGCTCCACTGCACCACAACGGCCTTTATATCTATATAATAACATAAACTTCATTAAGTTAAATTGAACGAATCCTTCTAGTTCCCATTCCATATAGTAGAACAGCGAAATGCTATTAGACATGATTCGTAATCCAGCCGAATTATAATACATCGCAAACTTTGTACTTTACAGTTGTTTTGATTTGTTTCAAATAAACATAATTGTTAATTAAAAATTAATCAGCTCCACGCTGTTTCCTGCACACAGCAAGGTAGGCAGAGGGAACGTAGTGTTGAGACACTCCGTTCTCCACTTTCTGCCGGATTCTGGAGGCATTGTGTTGAGTGGCAGAACTCAACGCCGCACTTTGCCTCGACACCATATGAAATGGAAATATAAATTTCAATAAATATTTCATCTCTTTGAGGGATCGAACCCACAACCTGTCGGTTGTACAGTCACACTTTTTGCCCCTACGCCACGACTTTCACTTTGAAATTGTTACCCCATCGTGGAGTAGTGATCGTCTGGATGTAAACGAAGACTCGATATTGGTTTGGAATATTATAGTTATTACAGTTTTCAAATTAGACAAAATATGACTGAGAATTTGCAATATCTCGTAGTTTTGGAGTGAAGAAAGGTTTTGACAGTAGTTTCTCTTGTCTGCTCTGTTATTTGCAGCATACATTGAGAAGATAAAGAAATGTGTTTAGTTAATCATTAATATGGAAACTTATATGGGGTTATGTTTCTATTTGTACTTCTCCGAACTGTTAGCTTTCCAGAAATAGTGAATAGAATTTCATATTATAAGTACCTAAAACTCCAAAAGATACAGAAAGTGCATCCTTTTTGTTATACCATTGCACAAATGATTCTATATATAATTTACTACTACTTCACTGTACTTTGTTGAAACATTAATTATTTTAATATCAAAGAAAACTAGCGAATAGTGAAACAAAATGAACTTATTACAAAATTTTCAACATATGTCTCAGTTGGTGAGTAATTAAAATATTGGCGCGATGCCCGCTCTTAGCGAAATACGGTTCTAGCACGCGACACGAAAGCCGCTAAATAAATTCAAATACTCCCCTCCTGTATTTTCTTTTAACATTTAAGTTTATTTACGGCTGACAACGTAAATTGAAGCGTAAATAGTGTGCTTTGTGACTGTGACTGGTGGTCGTGGTTTTGCCCAAGATTTAGGTTATTCTTGTTTAGGTTTTGTTAAAAATAATATCGACTTGTTATTCTGCTTTTTTATCTTCACACGAGGGTAAAAAAAAAAAGAAAAAAGGAAAAAAAAATAAAAGGAGGAAACCAAGTGTTTAGACAGTTCTTTTCTCAATCTTTGAATCATTGCCTGCTGAGCGGTGAAACTCAACGTCGCTCTTTGTCTCTTTTTTGTTTTAATATTTTGATATATTATACGACGTACAATGTTACTGGATTTCGCTCCTGCTCGGTTTGCTTATGAACCTTTTGCTATTCATCTTGATATTTTGTAATGATACAAAAATGTGTCATAATATTCGAGTACATATTTATTTGATATTTAATTACTTATTTATAAAACTTACATAAAAATATTAAATTTCAACGCAGCAGGATTTGTACCCGCACCTCCTGAAAACCATTGAAACATACGTTCAATACGTTGAACGTATCCATTATTCTTATCATTAAACAGCTAAACTCTCCTGAATTTCGAAAACGCTGCTGCATGCTGAATCTACATGGACGATTTTGTCACATTCACTGCAAAGAAAAAAGCCATGGCCAGTATTAGGAGAAAGATGTCGAGATGTACCGATCATATCTAATAAACTGAGATCTCAAGACCCTCAGACCTACTAACGTATGTCTGTCTACGAGGGGTTATTCTAGCAAAGCTGAAATTTTGGGAATTAATAGTAGTTAAGACGGTATGAGTTCTTAACAACTTGAAACGAACTCTTTCAAAAGTAGCGCCAACTAAATGTACACGCTCACCTACGTTAAATAGAAACGCTCGTATTTAAATAAGTTTTAATCGCAGTGTTTGGTGCTCCGTTCTCTTTGACTACCTCGCTAGGGATACCGCGTGAAGCTAGATTAGATTATATTTTCCAAGTAGGGATCATACCCACAATCAGTCACATTGACACACACTTGTTCCTGCGCCACGACTGGCCTCAAACATACTGATGCGGTAACTGTTGCATGCTGAGTTTACTACTTATGATAATTACTAATTCATTGTTTGTAATTCAATAATCGTTTACAGGGGCATGTGGATCATCGATAAATATAGAGCTACCAACAGCGAAAAGCATTTCTGATAGAAAAAGCCTGAAAAAAAGCCTAAGCTCATATTTTTCTAAATTAATATAAATAAATTAAATTAGCTTCACGCTATATCCCGCACATAGCAGGGTAGGCAGAGGGAACCTAGTGTAAGATACTCCGTTCCCCACTTTCTGCCGAATTTTGGAGGCATTGCGTGTTGAGTGGCAGAGCTCAACGCCGCGTTTTGCCTGGACACCAGAGCGAAGAAATGGAAATATAAATTTAAGTAAATATTCCATCACTTCGAGTGGGGATCGAACCCACAACCAATCGGTTTCACACTTTGTGCCACTGCGCCACGCCTGGCCTCAAAAAATTAAATTAATATAAATTTATATAATTTTAATATTCTTAATATATGTACATTAATTAAATAACAATGACTACGGAAGTGAACTACCAAAGATATACTATTCAAAATGTCAATTAAAATTATGTTAAATGAATTCGTTTCTAAAGGATAATATGAAAATCTACATTTATCAAGATTTGATTAGCACCAAATGAAGCCAGGGTCGGTACGCTGCTAATTCACATGAAAATGTCAACTAGTATTTAAAATGCTAGTTAATGAGCGCCGACTTTATGTTTGAAACTAACTTTAATAGTACCCTTTGAAAAGTTAATTACTTCTCTGTAATTCAGATAAAAGGCTTAAATTTCAATGTGGAAGTGGAATAAGCCATGTTCATGTTGTAAGTAATGGAAAAATTGAAATTGAAACTGGCAGACTTAAATTTTTTAAAAGTATCGATTGATCTATATTAGATAGAGTAGTGAGTGACACATATCTATACTTGTCGCCCCTTTTCCATGTTTAGTGACAATTGATTATATCTTTCTTATTTCTAGATCTGTAGATCTAAAGTGTTAACTTCACCAAGACTGATTCAACGTCGTTATTAAGCATTATTAAAAAACACAATTGCCCTATGTTATATATCAATACGTAGACATATTACTTATATTGACGTTTTGGAAATATAATATTCTTAAAAAATGTTGTTGGTAAAAGCCACAAAATGAGACGGCCATTGGGGCAGAAAGGTTCTCGAGTGGCAGGGGCGTATTGGACGACGCACGATGAGCCGGCCCTCCACCAGGTGGACTGACAATCTAGTCAAGGTCACGAGAAGCTTCTGGACGCAGCACAGGACCGGGTGACATGGAGATGCTTGAGGTTGAGATTATCCATTAATGGACCTCATGGCATCAAATGTATAAATTACTTAGTTATTGAAGCATTCTATTCTACCTTAAACAGAAAAGAATATTTGTAATATTTAAATATAATATGCTGTGAATTACAGTCCAAAATATAACAATAATATTTAATTTCCACAAAATGTTGATAACAGATACAAACAGTAGTCTATTTGTATGATTTTCCCGTTAATTAAGATGTTACGCAGCACTCGGATCCGTTTAGTCGGCTTAACAACTCGTTACACAATAAAGTAAACTAGGCTTAAGCTGAGTTTTGCCCGAGTTAATTCTGTATTGGCAGTCAGTTCTACGCGGTCAGTACAAGAACTTTTTATGTTGTTCGAGTATATCGTTATATCATATATATGTATGTACATATAGATGTAGAGATCGAGGCATCTGCTAGATATTTTTTGTTATCTTTTCTTTTTAATCGAAATTTTTAAAGATATATGAACTTTAAAAGAATAATTATGAGAAAAAAAACAATAAAATACATTTTATTATTTCACATACCAAATTTATATGTCGATGAATGGAGAAATACCGTTTATAAGAACCAGTATTTGACGTTTGTTATTACGAAAATATAAACTATCCTCCAGTTTTATAACAAAGTTAGTTAAAATATATATAATAAATACATAAAATAAATCTTTACAAAAAGTAGCTATCACAGTAAAATAATAGGCATATTGCCTATTATTTTACTTGTGCTTAACCTCTCAGTAATTAGTTAAAGAAATGCATATTTTGATTTAACTTCTCGTTCTATTGTAAACCTTTAGTTCAAACCTTTAGTTCGCCATCTTTAAACAAAATAACGGGAAAAAATATATATCGTGTTTAATGTCAGCACGGAGTACTCGTACTAGTATACATATTGTAAAGTATTGATCAATTTAAGATATTTATATTTATATCCATATTTTCTCCAAAATTATTAAATATTTTTTTCCAAAATAAGTATACGTGTAAATATCGATAATTTTATTAGTTTTCTTTACTTTAAAGCGATTAATATTTAAGTAAAATATATAATTATAGTCAAATAATTTTAATATATTTTGCTTAGCTTAACCATTTTTTTTTCTTTATTATTATGCATAGATCGAAATTTAATTCTCTCATAGTTTAAAATGTAAAAGGCTTTTGGTGTAGGTTTTAAATACATTATTCAATAATTCTAAACTAGTGAGTTATAAATACTATAATATAAGCGATCACTTTAAATGTCATGTCAGATATATTTATCAGGGTTCCGTATCTTTAAAAATTATATGGCCGTTTATATAGCAAAAAACGCGTATTTCGACATTATAAAGGGAATCGAAAATTACTATGTTACTTCCGATTAACCTAGAATTATGAATTTTAGTAAGTACTAGTTCAGAAAAAAATTTGAAAATTATACATTTGTGGTGAAATTCCAAAAAATTGGTAAAAATCTGGTAATAGCATTAAAAGGGGGATAAGATTTGGTATTAAAGCCGCTAGTTCATGTGAGGTATCAGATAAAAGGGGTCTGGCCTCCAATTACTGTAACCCTCGGTGAGCGAGCCCGACTCGCGGTTGTTTTTAATTTAAACCAAATTTTAAAGCTGGCGTGAAGTTCAATTTTGCAACATATATAAATATTTATTATTTTTTCCAACCAGATAGCAATATCTATAAATTTATGCAAAAAATAAAATTAGCTGCTAGATAATATTTGATATTAATATCAACATAAAAAATCTGGTCAAGAACGAATCAGACTGGCTGACCGAGGGTTCTACATCAATTTCAAGATTATAGATCAATGGCAAATAGGTAATTATAAGTTATTTATAAAAATTGTACCTATTTGCCATTTCACACACAACACATACAATCAATTGCGTTTACAGTGCCCTTGTGCCCCTGCGATAAACGTTCAAAGTTATTTTCTACCTCTTTTGTTTTTTTTTAACAACAAACAAGTAATGGAATTAAATATTTCATCATTAATTACTGATTTAAAGGAACAAAAATATAGTAGCGTAAAACTTTTTCATGCCACCTTGATATAGACTATAGCTCTGAGTCAATATTACGATCTCCAGCTGTTACTGTGGTTACTGAAGTCAACATTTCAAGTAAAACTCGCTAATATGAAATCGAAATTTAATTATAAATGTAAATTTGAAAGGCTTTATTTTATGACATAATATCATGTAAATTATTGTTATACACGTTCAGCTAATTTGAGTCATAAATTTCTACATAAATCCATGTCCTTACGTTTACTTAGTTCAGCTTAAAAGACATTATAATATTAGATATGTGAAGCAATATTTGGTGGAGAAATATTTAATTAAATTGAAACGGCTTTGTGATAGAGTCGTGAAAATTGTTTTGATATTTTAAAATTTGATTTTAATAAAAAAAAAATAACTGAATGTTAATTGTATTTTAGTTTCTCTTTCGTATTATTTATTATGATCTGGTACTATAAAATATGTGTAGGACTTTTTCACGCTTTATGCTGCTTAGTAGGCTAGGTTAGAAGACGCAATATTTCCTATAATTATATTTTCTTATCACAGACATCGATAAATTGTAATGTAGTACGTATATAGGTAGCATGAGCTAGTAGTGTATAAAATTAAAAAAAAACACACACACCAGACCGTAATATTGACCATTTTTTTTAATTATTTTTTTAATGCGTCTGTCAAATTTTAACCTTTTTCAAATAAAATAAGTCGAGCCAGTACATTGTAAAATTCATGAAAGAACGAAGTCGCACTCGCAATATTGTGTTTGAACTTTGAAGTGGCCGTGTTCTGAAACAGGTAGTGCTTTCTATATTGCTTTGTTTTAAGAATTTTATATGAATTCATGAAGTGTTAATATTCTTTTTTTAATTCTATAGAGTGTTAAAAAGATATCTTGTTTTATAATTTTGAAAATGTATAAAGTATTTTATGTTGTAAATTTTTTTTGTGTCTATTTTACATGGAATCGCTCAACAGTTGTTTTTCTTTTAATAACAAAAAATATTCAACATTAACATAATTGCGACGTTTAGACATGGAGAACAGTAGAAAATTGCATTGAGTTATACTAAGATATTTAAAGAACATTTATTGTAAATTTAAATACTGATGAATAAAATATCCCGGTATTAGTAACAAGGTTTCTTTAGAATTTTGTAATATTATATAATCCATAACAAAATACATTATTTCATGTTTTCATGTAGTTCTTCTTATATAAATATATATATATATATATAAAAATCTTTTATTACTTGGGTCGGTATTTATAAGCCGAACTAAAGTATATATTAATTATTGAATAATTATAAGTCTGAGGTTGCAAGCAGGCCACAGACTACACTAACTTGAAATTTGGCATGTATATATCTAGGCAAGGGAGTGTTGGGAAGTACCTAAGTGGTGGGAATTTTTTGAAACACCGTATGAGTTTAAAAAAAAAACGGAATGATTTTCTTTTTATTTTACTTCTAAAATTATACACAACCAAAGTTGTCAACTACGACTAGCATTCATATTATTGATTATTTTAGCAAAAAAAAAAATGTCACGCTCTCCTGTGTAAAAATAGTTCTTCATATAATATGTATTTTATTTTACACATCCATTTTGATTTGCTCTGACGCTTACACGATTTATATTGCCATGTCATCGCGACTGAAGCGGCTTTAGACAGCGTTTTTACATGAATATATTTCCACATACGTTTAACCCCGACAGACAGCAAGACACCATAAAAGAATCTTATTTTTTATGTTGCTGTAGATATCATTATGTTTTATATTATAAATCACTATTTAGAACCAAAAACAAAGAGAAGTCGGTTGATCAATCACCATTTTTTTCATTTGTGATTTCAATATTATAATAGAATGAGTGGTAAGAGAGGCATTGAGAGACCTCGGTTGACCTTCGAAAACAAAGTATCTGGAACCTAATGAAGGAAAATCAAGTAAAAAGCATGAGAACTACCCGAAGGGCATGTATGAAGTGGATGCTGACAGTGGAAGAGGAGAAAGATGTATGTAAACACTGTAGGGTTTGGCACTGCGTTTTCTCTGACTAGCTATACTAGACCGCTAGTTATGAAGCGTGAAGTTATGTTAAAAATTTTATTAATTTCTCACAAGACATTTTTGATAACACATTGTATTTGTCGCAATAAATAGTTTTATTTTTAATATATTTTAATTAAAAACAGGCCACGAGAGTGCCACCGGGAGTTTTGTATTAATTTCAGGATTGCAGGTCAACGGAATTTACAACTTATAAAAGTTGATAAACTTAAATTAACAGGCGCGTGGACTCATTTCGTATGAAATGAAATACAAATATAAGATTTTAATGGTTTTTTCTGTAGTATACAAATATAATACAAATGTCCATTTTTCGAAATGGTTCGCCATATGCCAAACGGATCTACGACGGTGCCAGGTCTACATCTAAAGCTGGGGTTGCAAATATTATGCAAGCAGTTGATGAAATTGCTTTTACATCGACTTCGATCTGTAAAGGCATAAATTGTCTTTGGTTTTCGATTATGAAGAAACATTGGACAGCAGCTAGTTTCAATATGAACTTTTTAGACGATCCATTCGGACATAAGGGTGATGAGCGTGATCGTCTATGGTTTTTGCGCCAACAACGGATAAACACTTACTGCTGGTTTATAATACTTTCTCTGAAGAGCCACTAGCGAACTTTATACTGTGCAGTTAGATGGACTGTATATGATGAATAAAGTAAATTGCTAGTATCTTTTATTATTTCTGTTTATTATCTTTCTGTTTATTATTTATCTTTTATTGTTTTTGTTTTGACCAGTTTTTCAATCGGCGAATATCGGGTGGAAAATTACACGCTAGTGAATGTGTCTGGCTTTGATATTATAACTTCTTGAACTGACAAGACAGAGGGAACCTAGTGTAATACTTAACACTAGGTTCCCTTTGCCTACTCTGCTGTGTGCGGGATTCAGCGTGAAGCTGACAAATTGTAGCTACTTCATCTGTTGCAATATCATCATCGAGTCTCAAAGCCGGTGGAGTCACTATATAATGCGACATCAACGGCTTCATTGATTGTAATAGAATTACATTGATGTCGAAATAGATGTCGAAAATTCATTTGAAATTAAAATACGCAAAAGCTGGTGATATATATCTAGTAAACAATGACATTTTCAAATTCGTACTCCGGTGAGTGAATCCCACTCAGGCACAGCGTTAGTAGAAATTCAGCTCTTTATGTGACGATCGTTGTTTGGAATATTTTATCTAATAACATCGCTAAAACGATACCCGATTACGAGGTAAGTAATTATAGTTGAAAACTTTTATGTTGATGTCTTACAAAACCGCGCATTGCCGGATTTCATTATGAGCGACTTCAAATTGTTTTTTTATTGACACTTTTCCAAGAACTTAGGTACAATCAGGTTCACGCTGTATCCCGCACACAGCAGGGTAGGCAGAGGGAACCTAGTGTTTTTAGACACTCCGTTCCCCACTTTCTGCCGAATTTTGGAGGCATTGCGTGTTGAGTGGCAGAACTCAACGCCGCGCTTAGCCTCGACACCAGAGCGAAGAAATGGAAATATAAATTTAAGTAAATATTTGATCTCCTCGAGTGGGGATCGAACCCACAACCAGTCGGTTAACAGTCACACGTTGTGCCGCTGCGCCACGACTGGCCTCAGGTACAATAATTGCATTAATTTCACTTTTACCAGAAATACTATTTCTGTCATTATTTTTTATCAGATATATAATTAAGTTACTTATATTGTACCAATAATTATATTTTCCATGTTTTTATACTAATTACATATATAATAAAAATATGTTATTTTAAAAAATATAACCAGTTACCTAAACCATGCTGGCTGGCTGTGTCCATGACGGCCACATTCAAATTTTTTATTATGAGGTACGGAATTGTACAAAACATGAAAATATTTATTTATTACATATATTGAGATATTTTTAAAAAACAATAAGACAAAAGAAAATATTCCAACAGTATGTATGGGAGTCACTAAGCCGTAAGCAGTGGCTAAAAAGTATAAAATAAAGATGTCATTCAATGAAAAATACTGACATAATGAAAATTTTGTCATGCGTACTTGCGTTTATCTTTATTGAATCAATGTATGGTTTATGTCATAAAATTGCTTTGATATAGATGCTTATCGAATGTAATCCTGGCTGGGTCAATTTTTATGGAAGGTAACTACAGATACAATCGTTTTATGATAAAAATACCCTTAAGCTAAAAGGTTTCGGGGCCCTATATTTATTGAACTTATATAATAAGATTAAAATGTTATTTTAACCCTCATATGCCAAAATGGGTCTATTAGGCCGCGGCAGGTTGACAAATTCTTAGATTTAACCCTTTTTGGGATAGATTTCTATGTAAATAAATGTGGTAATAGCAACGAAAAATCTATCGTCTTTCGTCACCTTACGAACAAAAAACTAAATCGAAATCGGATATATGACTGAGAGCTACGATACCATATATAGATATACATACACACGGACACGTAATAAACTCATAGTACTACTTTGTTTTCTTGAGGAACTTGCCCAAAATTTGAGAATGACCCACATATTATCTATAAAAAAAAATATTTATCGTAAGCTCATATCGATGCCAGTGTTTCGAAAAATCCACCTGAGTAGTACACGGTTAAGAAAATCTTGGCTTACTTCTTTAGTTTTTTTTGTTTAGTATATCTTTTTTGATTTCAAACATTTTGTTGTGATTATATAGTAAAGTTACAACAGACAGACAACAGAGCTGTATTTCGAAGAGTTTTTTTTTTTGTTACAAGTGTTGAAGATTGGTTCCAAACTTATATTTAAACATACATATATTTATTTACTAAACCAGATGCCAGTCGTGGACAAGCGCGGCGTTGAGATCTGCCACTCAACACGCAATGCCTCCAGAATTCGGTAGAAAGTGGAGAACGGAGTGTCTTAATACTAGGTTCCCTCAGCCTACCCAGCAGTATGCGGGATACAGCGTGAAGCTGATTTTATTTGTAATTACTAAATATAATTCTTAACGTTTATGTACAAATTGCTTTTTAGCTTTAATAACCTATATTGTCTTTAATAATGTAAGATATAATATTTTATAGTGTGTGAAGAATATTATTTGTGAATATGACTGTATTTGATATGTAATTTGCATATATAAGATTCGAATAAAAGGTATTTCATTTCACAGTTTACGATGTTTCAAGCACGGGTGGAGGAAATATGGTGTTAAGAAACTCTATCCTCTCCATTTTCTGCCGAATTCTGTAGGCAATTGTGTGTTGAGTGGTAACTCATCACCGCGTTTTGCCTCGATATCAGAGATAAACAGAAGAAAAAAAGATGTATTTAAATAAATATTTTATTTTCTCAAGTGGGAAATTGAATCCACAACAAGTCGTGTTTACAGTCACACACTTATACCACTGCGCCACGACTGGCCTTTTAAAGATCTATTTTGAATCGAAAGTATTCTAGGTATAAAGAGCTTTTAATAGAAAGAACTGAGAATACGTTACCGGCTGATTTAATTAAAACTGGTATATAAAAGTATTTTCTAAACAAGTGAAATCTGGGATAAAATATATAAAACTGTTTATATGATTGATAAGATGATAGTCTTACGTCATAAATCATCGGATAAAAATAAGGATGAAAATGTTATGACCTTTGGACCTTGCTTATAGCCGTAAAAGATTTACTGTACGGACAGCCTATAGTTTTGTTTATTTATTTATTTATTTATTTATTTATTCATATGAAAACTTGAGCCATACGAGGTCCCACTGCATTACGTAAGCCACCTCGACTGATGAGATAATTAAGAATTTTAACATAATAAAATAAACATCATACTTTTCCCCAATAATTTTTTCACCAATAATATTTATGGCTCACATAGTATATTTCATAAGAAATAGTCGTTTCAGCAAGTTCTCTTATGGTGATATAAATATAAACATTTACTCATGTGATAAAAAACAGCTTCACGCTGTATCCCGCACACAGCAGGGTAGGCAGAGGGAACCTAGTGTTAAGACACTCCGTTTTACACTTGCCACCAAATTCTGGAGGCATTCCGTGCTGAGTGGCGGAACTCAACGCTGCGTTTGGCCTCGACACAAGAGCGAAGAAATGTAAATATATATTCCGCTTCCTCGAGCGGAGATCGAACCCACAACAAGTCGATTTTACAGTCACATTTTGTGCCTCTGTGCCACAATCGACCTCACAAATAATATTTCAATATATATCTGCCAATTCAACCAAACATTCGAAATAACTCACTGTAACTGCACATGCAAAATAGAATAGAGAAGAAGTGGCGAAGTCAAATAATGATATAGCAGGTGACCTACATTACATTATAATGTTCATAGAACAAACAGAAAGCAAGCATCTTACAAGCTAACTCATATTACTTTAAAAATAACTCCGTAAACACAGACGATTTTAGCCTTAATATAGAGAATGATAGAGGTCATTTTCTTACAAAGTTAGTACAGTATCAGACGTCATTTGTAAAACAATCTATATGCCGTATTAACCAGGGATTTGTCCAATTACTACTCGTTCTAGTTTCATGGCCTATTGTTGCTTATATATTTTCCTTTTAGTTCTAGAACTTTAATAAGAATAAACATATTTTGTGTTTAAAAATGGAGACGTATAAAATGTATGTTTATTATATAAATACGAATGTATCGTCTGCTGCTCTGCTTGTTGGACTCCATAATGACTTCTGTTTCGTTTTGGCGTTTTATATAAATCTTTGTTATTCTTTGCTGTGTAACAGTTTCTGCGTGGACAAAAACAGAATAATTCTAATAATTGATAAACTCTGTCTCCTATCATAATTATAATACTGTATAAAAAACTTGGGTATAGCTGTGTCATGCACGGTGGTTTGTCGTACGTTTATGTAACTGGTAATATTTTTGAATCCAGTCGTCGCGCAGCGGCACAAAGTGTGACTGAAAAACCGACTGGTTGTGGGTTTGATCCCCACTCGAGGAGATGAAATATTTACTTCAATTTATATTTCCATTTTTTTCGCTCTGGTGTCGAGGTTAATCGCGGCGTTGAGTTCTGCCACTCAACACGCAATGCCTCCAGAATTCGGCAGAAAGTGGGGAACGGTGTGTCTTAACACTAGGTTCCCTCTACCTACCCTGCTGTGTGCGGGATATAGCGTGAATCTAATTTATTTATTTATTTAATATTTTTTAAATAACATATTTTTATTATGTAATTACATTAGTCATATCAAAGCCAGGCCCGTTCATTGGCGTGGAATTTTCCATCCAAGTTTCGCCGATTGCCAAATCCATGGTGCTTAGGTAAATTATCAAAAACAAAAAATCGCAATGTTTATATCGTTCTTTTAAAATAGCAATAAGTAGTAGTTAATATATTTTTTTATTACTAAAAAAAAGTTATTTAATGACTTCGGAGCTACAAGGTATGCCTCGATTTTGTTACCATTAGGTTTCTTTAATTCGCCCTCGTATAATAGCAAATTTGTAAAAGAATTCACATCAAAAAGTCAGATCGTTGACAAACTTTAGTTAGAAACCCAAACCTGTATATCGAATTTCATTTTAATTAACTTATTGAATTAAACTTATCTAGTCAAACTCAATTTATTTTTATTACTTAATTAAAATGGATATTTATATTTACACACACATTTGAAAAACAGCGTGAAGCTTCACGCTGTATTCCTAGCGGGATAGTCAGGGGAGTCGCTGCGCCAAAAGCTTTAGTTATTAATTATGTTATTGATTTTTTTTAATTAAGATTAATCGGTATGTTACTAAAATTACTATATAAGTTGTGTTCATGAGGGTTGGGAGGCTCCCCATTAATGTCAAATGAGTGTTACGGTATTTAAATGACTAGAAGAGCTGTTAGAAAGGTCATTTCCTAGGTTAAATAATACTAACTCTCCTCCCAGTGTATGTTAACGATGGTCAGTGGTGGTAGTGGACCACGTTGATTGTGATACAGTGACAGTTGGTTTAGTGATATCCTTATTGCCTCCTCATTTCTGTAGAAAATAGTATTGTTGTTTTTGTGTTCCACTATATCAGTCAACCTTTTATTTGCCCGTTGATAAAACTTGCCCATAGCAATTTCCCGATGTCAGAGTAGTACACGATCATAAAACACAAACTCAGTCACAGTTTGGTTCGATTGTAACTTAAGATGGTAAAATTTCGACGCATGAGAACAGTAGACAATATATTTTAAATGTGACATTTTGGTGATGATGATATTTTTATTTCTTTGATCTAACACCAAAGCAAAAACCCGGCATTGAGTTTTGCCACTAGGAAGAAATGTGAATCTCAATTTTATTTATATTCGTTTAATTAAGTAAAAATTACACAAATGATGAGGCCAGACATGGCGCGTGACACCATGGTAGTAGAATCTGAACCCACGACCTATTTTTATAAATTTATAGGTCCGTCAATCGTGATACTTCTATTTTAGTATCACTTAAGTGTAAAGAGCTTATTCAATAGCACTTTAATTTATAAACTATTCAGATAAGTATTACAAGTGTTTGTTGAAACAAGTTAGGTTTGAGGGTGTTTTAAATAAATTTAGATGCATTAATATTCATTGATTGTGATCTTAAAATTTTCGCCGTTTTCGCAGTTGGGATTTTCGTTTATTATTTCACGGTTGTTGCTCGTTTCGGACGGTACACTTTAACTTAACTACGTAGAAACTCCCGCTTGTTTTACATAATTAGATAAACGGCCCTACAGGAACAGTGAACGAGGTCCATCACTTATTATATTTAAAATGTATTGAATTTTCTGGTGATTTCTAATATAGACTTAAAGTACTATATTTATTTATTTATTTATTTATTTTTAGTACTTCACGTTTGCCTTGCATGATGTATCGAGGCGTTCTTTTTCTCATTTCTCTCAGAGGCATTCGGTTTCTCTTGCCAGTGGCAGAAAAAGTGGATAATTATTTTCCCCCAAATGAGAATACAACCTACACACATTACGCTTCCAGACAGATGCTGTTCTATCGATGGTCTTAGAGTTAATTTGTAAACAAAATTATGTTTTATAATTATTAGATAAGATAATATATTATAAATACAATATTTACAATAAATATAAACAATATTATAAATACAATATATTATCTTATCTAACAATTTTAATTATTTAAATTTTTAATTTAATTTTTTTTTTTTTAACAATTGTTTTTCAAGTTCCACTCTAAGAAAAGCTTAAAGAAGAAACATATAACGTTAACTGAGTAACGTAAGAAATATTATAAATTTGCTATGTTACCAAGTCAATGTAACATAGATTTTTTTATATAAAATTATTATATAGACAATTTAATTATATCAAATATAATTAAATTGTCTTTTCATTCTATAAACAAATATTTAATAACCGCTTTAAAAACTAAATTCTACCGAAACAGTTGAATAGTTTATTTGATTAGCGATTGACTAAACAAACAGGCAGATGTGAACAAAATTTATTTATTTATGTTTTAAAAGTCAAAGGTTAGGGGTTGAATAATATTTTCAGTTTGCCTATTCAAGGGTAGGGAGGACATAAGGTAGGGAGGATATATTTGTTTATTTGTCCCAGCGGCCTAAGACTAAAAGGAATGGGGAATACTCTGATGGACATTTTCCTTCTTTAATTGGACTAGAGTAATTTACGAGTATTTGCATAGGACAAATAAAATACTGGCTTTAAATAAAAAAAAAATACTGGATAGAAATATTTATTGTAGGCTGTTTTTATTTATTTTGTAACCGAATGTAAAATGGAATTCTAATGACATTGTAAATTTATTTCTTAGCTAAAATTATCAAGTAATATTAAAGCCAATTAAAAAGTTATAGCCGTGTATAGTCCATGTCAAGATAGTTGCTAATTTGACTAAATTAAACACTATAAAACGGGTGGAGGCATTAAGGATCATTCTTTATTTGTAACTTGACAAGCACAGTCAAATTTAGAATCACAGTGGATATAAAACTGAAGAGCTATTTCTAATTTTAAAGTATCACTTTTACGAAGTACACAAATTTATTTAAAATATATACGTATAGGCCAGTCGTGGCGCGGCGGCACGAAGTGACTGTAAAACCGACTGGTTGTGGCTTCGATCCCCACTCCAGTAGATGAAATATTTGATATTTTCATTTCTTCGCTCTGGTGGCGAGGCTAAGCGCGGCGTTGAGCTCTGCCACACAATACGCAATGCCTTCAGAATTCGGCAGAAAGTGCGGAACGTGTGTGTGTCTTAATACTAGGTTCCCTCTACCTATCCTGCTGTGTGCGGGATACAGCGTGAAGCTGATTTATTTTATATACATATATATGGTAACCAACAGAAGTCTAGTAGACTTAATTGTATGTACACTAATAGCTGTGGTTGCCTCGTAACTGCGTCACGGTCCCTACACTACCCTGTAGAAGTACGCACGAGAATTAATCATTGTCAAGTAATATTTTAAAGCAGAAGTAACTCTCCCGGATATATGTAGACCCTGAGGCGTATAAATTTCTATTGTTTTATTTTATTATCATTTGTATTTGCTGTAATTTGCTTTTTAAATACATTCGAAACCCTCGTGAAACCCCAATCACCCAATGATCCAAAGACTAAAATATGTATATTAGTCACCTATATAAAGTATCATCGTCTAGGTTTTAAACGTCAGTGTAAACCTTTTGAGGCCCATATTTAAGTATTTAACATTAAATATAATTACGAGAAAATCATTAAATGCGACTATATTGTATATTTTAGATACTCCATTCTCACTGAGACACCTCCGTTCCCTACTTTAAGCAATCTGGAGGCATTCTGAAGGCATTTTGTGTTGGGTGGTAGAACTCAGTGCGCGGGCTTTGTGAAGGAAAAGAAAAATATTAAATATCTCACTCCTCCGAGGGGTAATCGAAGGACTGTCGTGGCTTGTGCTCCTGTGTTGTGGTTTTATATATATGACTTTATTTGTCTTAATATTCCTGGCCTGACTAATCTTAATATTGTTACTATCAGAAACACGTTCAATTGTAAAAACCTAAGTAAATAGTGTAAAATAAAAGTGTAAATACTCAGACCATCTAAATTTGTTGTTCTACGTAGCCGTTTCAATAACTTTTGGAATTCGTGAAATTCCAATGTAACAGTTTTTCGGTGATTCCATTAACATTCCAAGAGTAACGGTCCATTCGGTTTGTCCGCTTGTGCGTCACAATTGTTTCGTTATTCGAGTCCGATTCGACTATTTGCGAATGAAAATTCAATTTACATTTTATCAAAAACACTATACGAATTTATATGTTAAATATTTTATTTTATTTGAAAGTATTATTCACACATACTCAAATTTTGTGAATAGGTTTTAAAATATAATAAAATTATTAAATAAATAGCAGCACTGTCTGATTATAGTCAATAATATATGAATAAAATTGTAGTACTTAAATTCCCGCGGGATCAGTATTTACGCCGAACAATTGTACTCGCTGTGCTCGCGTATTAACTAAACAACTAAACATTTTTTTGTTTAGTGCGACTGTTTTTGGGAGCTTATTTAAATAAAAATCCCAATAGGTTTAAATTAAGATTTATAAAAACTTTAGATACTAGTCGTTCTAAAATAATCAAATACATTTAAATAATATGAAAAATAGTACTTATAATCGTATAGTTCAAGCGGGCGAAGCCGTGTGGCGGCCACTAGTTATATAAGTGCTAAAATAGAACACAATAATAGGTTTTGTCACCCAATACGTTTAAAAGCAGAATATTCATAAATAAGCCCAGATTTGGGGGATATCATTGAATTTGAAATAACAACAAATAATAAAGCATCAATAGTAAAAAAAAATTATAAAACTGTCAAAAATCTTAAAATTTCATAACAATAGAGCTAAACCTAAGCAAACTAAATCAGACACAGGAGCAAAGACAGCAAACCACGTTAGCATAATCGTTTTCCATTACCATGAACCTTGATAAAGACAAACTTGGGATAGGCGAGACCACAATTACTAGAGAATAAATCTGAGTGTTACCATCTTAGCTCACATTCCTGAACATCATTCGAAGGCAAAACGCGTACAACTAAATGCTTCCAGTAGTTTATACGGAAACGTGTTCCGAATACAAGCACTGTATAAAATTCTGGTAGCAATTAACGTGCCCTGCAAAGTCAAATGGTAATGTAATTAGAAGGTAACAAATTATTGCCGTTATCTTGTTAATTTTATTGATGTTTGCTCATACGTTTGTATTGTTTTAGCTTTAGTAGTAGGCGTTTCAGTAATTTGCTTTTGTTTTTTGTTCAATATTTTTTTTGTAATGTTATATAATGACGTGATTGTATCTGGGTATAATAAAGTGAATGTTTTATATGAAAAAAATATCTCTATTTTGCGGGTCTGGCTGCAAACGTGATGGCTGTCAGTTAGATCACCACTTGAGGGATTGAAATATTTTCATTTTCCTGATGTGGAGAGACAAAATGCTATGTTAAATTCAGTGGAGAACGCAGTTTCTTAACACGTGGTTAAAGACGGGAAACAGTCAAGTAATGTTGCCAATTTCTTAATATAACCCTAAAATAGATTTTGCTATCGGATGAATCACACATAGAATAGATTAGAATATGCGCATCTACAATGACGTTTGCAATTAATCAAATTACAAGATAGCGTTCGATATCAAAGGCGACGGTGACAGACGGGCACTCGTCGTAGAACTTGAAGGGTATATGAAGCTTATGTACCCAATAAGGCTATTATGTATTCAATTGTAAAGTTAGATATAGTTATAAGTTATGGCATATATTTTATGATTGTATATCCTGTGGAAGAAATAGTTACTAAAGACATAGGTATAATAAAGTTTTAAGAATTTTGCACAAATTGTATATATTGATAATAATTTCAATTTAAAAAATCATTAAAATTCAGTGTTTAGTTTAGTTATTTAATAAACTATTAAAAATCATTAAGTGTTCGTAAGTCTCACCAACAGAACACTGAATAAATGTCATTATTGTAGGATTTTCGCACGCATGCATTTATTTTCTTCTATGATATATCAATAATTTTTTTTGATATTTGACCAAATTTCTGTGTAAGTACTCTCTCTATGTAAGTGGTGTTGAGTTCCGCCACTCAACACGCAATGGCTTGAGAATTCGGCAGAAAGTGAGGAACGGTAAGGTCTTAATGGGTACGTCTTGTCGTCTGGGTATGTGGAGTGCCTTAAAATTCCCAAAAAAAAAGAGTGTCTTAAGATTCCCAGATTCCTACCTATGAAGCTTTAAAATATCAGTCTTTCACAATTCGAGTACTTCGATCCTAGAAACAAAATTTAAATAACTGAACATATTTTACAATTATAAATGTTTATATTTCTTACAAATATTAAACGTTATATTTTTTTTATAAATTATGAATTTAAATTTATTTTGTTGGTACAGTATTATTGTTTGCACAAATGTTAAGGGAAGTTAGTACTAGCAACGAAAACACCGGTAAAGTAAACACGGATATCAGATAGAAATTATTTATCCAATATTACCCAACAAACTTTACATCAATAAAATTCAAATTAAATAAAGTAAATAGCAACTTTGTTTACATTATGTTAATGGTTCAGTGACTATCGTATCCTTTGAACTTTGAGCAAATAATTATAAATCTAATGAAAGTTAAAAATCATGTTACTTGTTAATTTAATTTTTTATTAATAAAAAAAAACAGCTTCACGCTTTATCCCGCACACAGCAGGGTAGGCAGAGGGAATCTAGTGTTAACACACTCCGCTAACCACTTTACGCTGAGTTCTGGAGGCATTGCGTGTTGAGTGGCGGAACTCAACGCCGCGGTTTGCCTCGTCACCAGAGCGAAGAAATGAAAATATAAATGTAAATACATATTTCATTTCCTTAAGTGGGGATCGAATCCATAACCAGTCGATTTACAGTCACACTGTGTGTGACACGCGTAGCGCAGGGCTACGACTGGCCTCGTTTAATTTTTAATTCTAAATATATATAAAGAAATACAAAGCAAGACAAAGACGTTAAATTTATTACTATTACAGTTATTTAATAACATTAATATAAAACCATTAAAAATATATATACCTATTTCCAAATTGTCTCCATTTTCTGCAATAATCAGTTCTTGAAGCATCCGCACTTTCTATGGAAAAATTCTTCACTGCCAATTCTATGTACAGTTTTAGAGACTCCAAATTATTATAGCTTTTAGGGCAAACCTTACTCTTTGAAACTGATCATAAATCCAGTGGAATAAGATCACATGTCAGATATTTTTAAATTCTTAAATTATGAATATATTGTTAGCAAACTCGTGTAAAAGAGGGTATATAGGTGAAAAAGACTATGAAAGCAATGGAATTATGTCAATTGGGGACAGTAGGCCTTATTGGAATGAAATTGGTGTGAAATATCGTTGATACATTGATACACATCACTTATAACAATTTTGTGCAGTCTCTTTTCGAATAATGTAAAAATATATAGACGATATGTGTTTTTATCTTGCTTTTTTTAAACTTTTTTTCAACAATATTTAATATAATAAGTTCTTTGATTTTCACAATTATCCCATATTGTAAATGAAACTATTTGAACCAGATTAATCGCGTATATTTGGTATTATACATTTCTGGAAACCCGACGGTTGAAAAGCGTTCGAAATTCGAATGTATAATCTCCATCTCCATATATAATAAAAGGATAGAAAAGTCAATTCTGTACATGAAAGATATAAAAAAAATAAAAATTAGGTCGGTTAATATGTCGATTATAGAACCTAAAAAAGCAGAATTCTTGTCTGTCTGTCTGTCTGTCTGTCTGTCTGTCGGTTTGTTTGTGCGTCAATCACGCAAAAACTACCTGACAGAAATTGATGAATTTTTGCATGGTGTTAGCCTAGGGCCTCAAGGTACATTTTTTTTTTTTGGTTTCATTCCGAATTTCATGAAAGTTTTCTTTAAAAAAAATAAAAACTGAAAAATATAAATTACCTAAAATACCGATAACTACTGTATGAAATTAAATTAATTTTGGCATGGTAATAGTTCAAAGCCTAATGTCACTTATAGGATAGTTTTTATCATGGAGTATAAAGAATTTTTTGTAGAAAAAATTACATAATTATATTTTTTAATAAAAAAAATCGACTTCTTCAATTTCAACCGGATTTCACACTCTGAACTTAACTAAACGTTCACCAAACTACCCCTTATATGTTTCTAATAAAAAAAGAATCATTAAAATCGGTTGAATTGATATTGACTTATACGTTCATTTGTCGCGCATATACTTAATGTAAATTTGAGGTTTATATGATTTTCTCATAGATACCATTGTTGGACATAAACTAAATTAAAATAAGACTACACGGGACGCATTAGCTTTCAAATAAAAAAAGAATCATTAAAATCGGTTCATACAGTCAAAAAAATACAGCCCAATTGATGACCCCTTTTAAGAAGTCGGTTAATAGTAATCTGACATAATTAAATTACGACTATTTCATTTAACCACATTTTAAAAGAAGAAAGTAAATTGAGGCCGTTCGTTGCACAGGGGCACAAAGTGTGGGCACAAAGGAAACGAAATATTTATTTAAATTTATATTTCCATTTCATCGCTCTGGTGTCGAGGTAAAGTGCGGCGTTGAGTTTCACTACTCAGCACGCAATGCCTACAGAATTCCGAGAAAAGTAGGGAACAGAGTGTCTTAACACTAGGTGTCCTATGCCTACCCTGCTGTGTGCGGGATACAGCGTGAAGCTAAAAAAAGAAGTATAATCAATATTTGTTCAGTCTACCATAATTATTATTTTAAACGTCAACGTTGGTGATAGTAACAAACATAATAAAGTAGGTATATTTTACGGGATTAGCTCATATGGCGATGTGTAGAATAAAAAGTATAAGTATTTGGAAAGTAAATTCTGATTGTGAGTTCATAGTTTATAAAAGTTTATATTGTGTTTAGATGGATCAAGTGGTGATGTCAATACGTTTTAATGTCATCTTATGTTATCTGTTAATAGCGTGAAGCTGATTAAACTTAGTGTTATATTCAAAAGAAATTAATTGTTACATACAATTAATTTCTTATATGTAATTTAATAATACGTCTCAAGTATGAAAAAAGGAAAAAATATACATAATATGTAATTTAATAATACGTCTCAAGTATGAAAAAAAGGAAAAAATGCAATATAATTGCATTTGTGTTTCCTTCCTATATTTTGTATTTCTATTATTTACATCGATATATCAGGAACGTAAATGCGAGAACAGAGTTGCATGCCATTTTAGTACAGAGTAACCTCTAAAAAATGTATTTACTAAACTGAATAAAAAGAATGTGTGATTCCTCTATAGAATATATTATTCTATATTATACATAAAACAGGTTAAAACAGTGCATATGAAGGTATCCTCCTGTAGTATAACTATTTTCAATTACTATCAACACTACATTGTCGATACTAATGTGGTATTACAATACATTTTGAATATTTTTCCGCCATTATGATGACATAGACAATTTTTTTAATTTGAAAAAATAATATATTAACTATAAGAACGTTGGTAGTTTTTCAAAAGGTATAAGAGTAAAAAATTGCCTAAACTATGCTTCTTCGCAAGTGGTTGTAATAACTATTGGTATCTATTCTCCAAAAAATCACTATAAATATTAAATATGCTCAATTATACAGAGTTTTGTTGTTAGGACCACTTTAAATGAAACCACAGTTTAACTACTCTATAAAAGCCTATTACATATTAAATTAAAAACCCGAAAATAAAAAAGTTATTTTTTCAAACCAAATCTCCATATATAATAAAAGGATAGAAAAGTCAATTCTGTACATGAAAGATATAAAAAAAATAAAAATTAGGTCGGTTAATATGTCGATTATAGAACCTAAAAAACCACTCAGCAGAATTCTTGTCTGTCTGTCTGTCTGTCTGTCTGTCTGTCGGTTTGTTTGTGCGTCAATCACGCAAAAACTACCTGACAGAAATTGATGAATTTTTGCATGGTGTTAGCCTAGGGCCTCAAGGTACATTTTTTTTCGGTTTCATTCCGAATTTCATGATAGTTTTCTTTAAAAAAAAACAAAAACTGAAAAATATAAATCACCTAAAATAAAGATAACTACTGTATGAAATTAAATTAATTTTGGCATGGTAATAGTTCAAAGCCTAATGTCACTTATAGGATAGTTTTTATCATGGAGTATAAAGATTTTTTTGTAGAAAAAATTACATAATTATATTTTTTAATAAAAAAAATCGACTTCTTCAAATTCAACCGGATTTCACACTCTGAACTTAACTAAACTTTCACCAAACTACCCCTTATATGTACCCTTTCTAATAAAAAAAGAATCATTAAAATCGGTTGAATTGATATTGACTTATACGTTCATTTGTAGCGCATATACTTAATGTAAATTTGAGATTTATATGATTTTCTCATAGATACCATTGTTGGATATAAACTAAATTAAAATAAGACTACACGGGAGGCATTAGCTTTCAAATAAAAAAAGAATCATTAAAATCGGTTCATACAATCAAAAGTTCTAAGGTAACAAGTATAAAAAATACAGTCCAATTGATGACCCCTTTTAAGAAGTCGGTTAATAGTAATCTGACATAATTAAATTACGACTATTTCATTTAACCACATTTTAAAAGAAGAAAGTAAATTGAGGCCGTTCGTTGCACAGGGGCACAAAGTGTAACTGTTGTGGGTTCGATGACCACGCAAGGAAACGAAATATTTATTTAAATTTATATTTCCATTTCATCGCTCTGGTGTCGAGGTAAAGTGCGGCGTTGAGTTTCACTACTCAGCACGCAATGCCTACAGAATTCCGAGAAAAGTAGGGAACAGAGTGTCTTAACACTAGGTGTCCTATGCCTACCCTGCTGTGTGCGGGATACAGCGTGAAGCTAAAAAAAGAAGTATAATCAATATTTGTTCAGTCTACCATAATTATTATTTTAAACGTCAACGTTGGTGATATTAACAAACATAATAAAGTAGGTATATTTTACGGGATTAGCTCATATGGCGATGTGTAGAATAAAAAGTATATGTATTTGGAAAGTAAATTCTGATTGTGAGTTTATAGTTTATAAAAGTTTATATTGTGTTTAGATGGATCACGTGGTGATGTCAACACGTTTTAATGTCATCTTATGTTATCTGTTAAAATAGCGTGAAGCTGATTAAACTTAGTGTTATATTCAAAAGAAATTAATTGTATGTAATACATAATATGTAATTTATTAATACGTTTCAAGTATGAAAAAAAGAAAAAATGCAATATAGTTGCATTTGTGTTTCCTTCCTATATTTTGTATTTCTATTATTTATATCGATATATCAGGAACGTAAATGCGGGAACAGAGTTGCATGCCATTTTAGTACAGAGTAACCTCTAAAAAATGTATTTACTAAACTGAATAAAAAGAATGTGTGATTCCTCTATACAATATATTATTCTATATTATACATAAAACTGGTTAAAACAGTGCATATGAAGGTATCCTCCTGTAGTATAACTATTTTCAATTACTATCAACACTACATTGTCGATACTAATGTGGTATTACAATACATTTTGAATATTTTTCCGCCGTTATGATGACATAGACAATTTTTTAATTTGAAAAAATAATATATTAACTAGAGGCCAGTCATAGCGCAGCGGCACGAAGTGTGACTGTAAAACTGACTGGTTGTGGGTTCGATCCCCACTCGAGGAGATGAAATATTTACTTAAATTTATATTTTCATTTCTTCGCTCTGGTGTCGAGGCAAAAGTGCGGCGTTGAGTTCTGCTACTCAACACGCAATGCCTCCAAAATTCGGCAGAAAGTGGGGAACGCAGTGTCTTAATACTAGGTTCCTCCCTCTGACTAGCATGAAGCTGCTTAAAATAAAACTAATACTTAATATTTAAGGGCAGTTTGCCAGAATACAAACAAAAAAAGTATTTAAATCGGTTAAGCCGTTTCTGAGATTATCGTGAAGAAACGCACATGTAGTAAATATCGATAAGTTGTGTTTTTATTTCAAACATTCAATTGAAGATTCTTATGGGAGGTACGAAAATGCGACCTAAAGTTTTAACAACTTTCTCATAAAAAATCTTTATTACGTTGCAAACATACATTATAAGTATATCAAAACACGAACATAATTCAGTGTGTTAAGTAAATAATTCTGTGGTTTAAGCGGGCGAAGCCGCAAGCGGGTCGCTAGTAAATAATAAAATTATCGTTGTAAAATAAAATACAATTTGTCAAGAACGACGCACGCACACATAAACCTATCAAAGGGAAACCGCCGCATACGCTTCATCGCGAAATCGAGTCGTAGGTATTGGTGGCAAAGTTTAAAGTTCTAAACATTTTAGTACTATTTTTGTAGTAGTATGTGTCTACATTATTGGTACCTACTACCTATGCGTAACCGCGTCGTACGAAATATAGATATGAATAAACATTGTGAAATGAGAAAAAAACCTACGTCTTCACTGTTGATGTATCTTGCTTAAATTCTTTAGGTACGGGTTTAAACTATTTTACCCTATATGCCCAATTGTAACTGTAACGCGACGTTGTGGGTCCGATCCACACATGCAGGATTGAATTATAATTTAATAATATTTTCATTTCGCACATCAGTCACACACTATACCCAATATCTTACACTAAGCCCTACTAAGGGCGGGATAAAGCGTGGATCTGGTTTTAACTTTATGTGAACCGATTAAAATAAAGTCCAGTCAAGTTGAGGCCAGTTGTGGCGCAGCGGCACAAAGTGTGACTGTAAAACCGACTGGTTCTCTGAGTTCGATCCCCACACGAGGAGATGAAATATTTACTTAAATTTATATTTCCATTTCTTCGCTCTGGGGTCGAGGTTGAGCACGGCGTTGCGTTCTGCCACTCAACACGCAATGCGTCCAGAATTCGGTAGAAAGTGGGGAACGGAGTGTCTTAATACTAGGTTCCTCCCTCTGACTAGCATGAAGCTGCTTAAAATAAAACTAATACTTAATATTTAAGGGCAGTTTGCCAGAATACAAACAAAAAAAGCATTTTAATCGGTTAAGCCGTTTCTGAGATTATCGTGAAGAAACGCACATATAGTAAGTATCGATAAGTTGTGTTTTTATTTCAAATATTCAATTGAAGATTCTTATGGGAGGTACGAAAATGCGACCTAAAGTTTTAACAACTTTCTCATTAAAAATCTTCATTACATTGCAAACATACATTATAAGTATATCAAAACACGAACATAATTCAGTGTGTTAAGTAAATAATTCTGTGGTTTAAGCGGGCGAAGCCGCGAGCGGGTCGCTAGTACCAAATATACGCGATTAATCCGGTTTAAATTGTTTCAAAAAAAATCAATATATATTTTATGTACATTTAATATACATTTTATTATGTATGTAGGTATATTCCGTATTAACACGGTGAAATACAAACGAGTTCTTCAGTTAGCGGAACGTACTCGCTCCCACAACTGATGACTGCTATTTGTTGAGTAAATGTTTCTCTGTAACAATTTGGCCATTGTCTTAAATATCTATCTTTGATACTATTGTCTGTCTGTTCATCTTTAATTTTTTTTTAATTTAATCAACTTCATGTTTGAGGTTAACTTGAGAATTTTGAGATATTATGTGTTGATTAGTAAAACTCAACGCCGCGCTTCGTTTATTAGAGCAAAGTAGAGCAGAGTAGAGTATTTACATTAGAACTCATCTAGTATAATAAGTGTGACTTTCTAAAAACTTAAAATGTAGAAATTGTATAGTGACAAAGAAAGAGAAGGGTAAAGTATTTCAAAGTATTAAAGCGTGAAAGAAACTGTTCTAAAGTTATTGAAGCAATCTGATTGTGCAGATTCCTTTCAACATTAGCTGGATTCTTACGGAATCAAATCGCATTAGGGAGCCATTTAACTTAATACTACGGATTTCTTGATATATTTTTTCTCTTAAGAAAAGATAGTTGATTAAAAATGTATACTAAACTTTTGTTTAATATACTTACATATAATTTAAATGTAATACAATAAAATAAATGTAACTGTTTAAGACATCTTAAAGATATTAAAAAACCCCGCTAGGTGCGAATCGGACTGGTCTATTGAGGGTTCCGTACTTATTTAAGAATTGAATTGTACATCAAATTGTAAAATTATAAAAGTCAAATTATGAATCTACAAATTGTAAAAGCTGATAAAGTAAATTTGCGTAAATATGTACTAAAGTTTTTATTCGCACAAAATAAGAAATGTATTCTTTATTAAAAATAGACAAAAGAAGTTTTAACTGAACACTGTATTATTATATATATTAAGAAAATTAAATTGCCATATAAAAAATGAGGCCATTCATGGCGCAGAGGCACAAAGTGTAAAATCGACTGGTTGTGGATTCGATCCCCACTTGACGAGATGAAATATTTACTTAAATTTATATTTAAATTTCTTCGCTCTGGTGTCGAGGCAAAGCGCGGTGTTGAGTTCTGCCACTCAACACGCATTGCCTCCAGAATTCGGCAGAAATAAGGGATGGAGTGTCTTAACACTAGGTTCCCTCTGCCTTCTCTGCTGTGTGCCGGATACAGCGTGAAGCTGATATAAAGAAATGCAGTACATGCCTAATACAATGAACTCAAATACAATACTCCTGCCGGAAGCCTATAAAGAATTTGGCATCTCCTGGATTCTATATGATACTGCAGTATAGTTCCAGGTCACTAAATGCCGGCACCGGTTACATGAGCAATATTGTCAAAGCGACGGGACGTCGAATCGAGATACCTTTGAGGTCGCCCATATCCTTTCATGAAATGGAAAAGCGGCTAAACAGATTTTCCAGAATCATATGATCCATAGATATTCACGCTGTATCCTGCTCAGCAAGGTAGGCAGAGCTCATCTGGGATTCTAATATTAAGACACTCCGTTGCCATTACGAAAGATCCGTTGCCCACTTTCTGCCGAATTTTAGAGACATTGTGCGTTGAGTGGCGGAACTCAACGTCGCAATACATACAATAAATTCAATTAACTTTTAAATAAAAGTCTAAGGTGGCTTCAAGCCTGTTTACTCTCGAAATGATTATACCATATTACATATTCCTGTCACATTTTCATAAATTTCCCCCAACCTCCACAGTATGATGCGTCAACGCGAAAAATGAATAGGACGAGATGAGCCTGTTAAAATTAAGGTGAGTAATAAAACAATAACACGTCAAGAAAATTTAAATTTCGTTAGAATATTAATTTTATAGGACACAGGAGGAGGAGACGTATGGTTGCCATAGTAACAACTTATATAGAACGACCTTTATGATATATACAAAGGTTTTTTTTTTTAATTAAACGCATTGTGCCAAAAATACAAACATAGAAGGAATTACGTGTTAAGACACTCTGTTTGCCACTTTATACCTAATTTTTGGCATATTACGTACTGAATGCCGGAACTCAACGCCGCGCTTCGGCGGTATCAGAGCAAGGAATTATCCGAGTCGGAATCTAATCAAACGTGTTTCCTATTTCATAACAAAACTAGACTAATATAAAAAAGCGGAAGAATTTTTTTTAACCGCTACAGCTCTGGAACTATTATTATTATTTTTTTATTTTGTATGAATGCTGCATTCCTCATGAGTGCTGCTTATAGGTAGTTAAAAATTACATCGTAATGTTATACATTACGATGTAATTTTTAACTAGCCTTAAATAACGAATTAACAATACATTTTGAAAGTTATCAAATTACATCAATAATATTAATACTGAAGAAATAGTAAAATATATGTAAGTACATTGTACTAAAAAAAACATTCAATTTCATTAGGTCTAAAATAAAGTACACGAGACCTATCTGTCTGTAATAAATAAGTCACAATAAGAAATTTTGTAACAATAAATAATAGTAAATTGCAAGGCGATAGTTACGTTTGAACGTATACTTTTCAACAAAGTGTAAATTTTAAATAATTCAACGCTCTGTTTACGGCCGCATGGTAGCTTGAGTTCCACGGGGGTTGCCTTTACCCCTGATGACATCTTCTCAAGCAGCCATCTGTAGGCAAATGCAGCATATTAAAAAAAATATAAACAAAATGTAGCAAGCAGTTGGTAGGTAGCATAAAAAAGGTTGTAAAGTCACCGCAAACGGAGGTTTATAAAGTATTCGATACACATACAAAAAAAAATACACATTATACAACTCAGCTTAATATATTACTAGTAATAAGCATTTCAAATTATATAAAATTAAAATTCTATATTTCACATTTTTAACTCAAAAGATCTTTTAAAATAAATATCATTCATTAATTCTACTCAAAAGCTAAACAAAGCTAGTTTAAACGTCTTCAGTCGCAGGTCAGTCTCGAGGGTAAACAAGAAAATAAGTGAAAAAACTCAACCCCCGTCCTCAACCGGTTCACAAGCAATCTATTTTCTTCAATATCAACTTTATTTACACAGACAAAGTTCAATGTCGATACACGGGGTTGAAGAAAGGTTTTTTTTAATATAGAAATGGCATGGCTGTGCCGTCGTATCGTCTAAAAATCAATTGAATATGTGATTGATTGACTATGCATTTTGAGCTCAACTGGCACGCTCGAAACGCCGTAATTAAAGAACTAAGCTGAACTAACTGAATATGCGTTTTTCGTAGTTGAAATACTGAAGGCCAGTCACAGGAGTACAAGCGTGTGATTAAAAACGATACAGGTTGTGAGTTCGATTCTACATTTTCATTTCTTTGCTCTGGTGTTGAGGGAAAGTTCGGCTTGAATTGAATTCTGCCACTCTACGGAAATGTCTCCAGAAATCGGAGAAAAGTGGGAAGCGGAGTGTCTTCACACTAGGCTTTCCCTGCCTACTCTGTTCCATACATAATACACGGTGCAGTAAAAGTGACTGGCCTCGTTTGATATCGTACTTTTATTTATTTAGTTTTATATAAACATCACAATAGCAAAAGCAACTCAACATGCAATGCTTTCAAAATTCGGCAGAAAGTGAAGAACGGAGTGTCTTAACACTAGGTTCTCTCTGCCTACCCTGCTGTGTACAGGATACAGCCTGAAGCAGATTATTATTTTTTATTATATAAACAAGTTACGGGTGTCATTTCTTTACTTTTTCATTGCTGTGGTCTATTCATTTATTCAATAGTTAGGGGTCACTATTTATTTAAGTGTTGATTTTGTAAAACACCCCTCATGCTATATTCCAAATAATAAAACAGTGTCTTATAGATGTTCTTAAAAGTCAGGTTAAAATTTCTTTTAGGGGAAAATGAAAAGAAAAAAAGTATGTATTTCCATTTACACAAGAACTACGGTGGCACAATTATTATATTATTGATATAATGAGTTATGTTGTTGAGTTTTTTTCGCATAGCTAGGTAAATTATTTTTAATTTCTCTTGTCTCACCAAATTAAGCGGTTAGATTGGGTTCCTTCTGCCTACTGTGCTATATACGGGACATAACGTAAAGCTAGAAAAAAAAAACAACAATAATGACTACGAAATATAGCTCCAATATTTTACTTCAACAGAACGTGCAACGAGATTTACAGATTGAGTTGGTGCCAAGTTTATTCCGTTTAGATTTTTTATAAGAAACTTATTGACCCTCGAGAGGGGATCGTCGGAAGGCGATGAAGTAATTTCGTATCGAAAACGCTGAAAGCGCTCACTTGATATAGGAACTGAAATTAATCATTTCATCTTTGATAAACTTTTCTATTTGTTTGTACTTTTTGCTATTAAATTTTTTATTTTCCTTTAGTTGTATAAAATAAAATTATTTGCCGTTGTGGTACTATTAAAAGTACGAGACTTGACTTGACTTTTGGCGTTACAGTTTCAAGTTTCAATTTTAATATAGAGAAGGAGTGCAAAATTATGTTCAAAGGATACATTTAATTAATAAAATAAGTATAATTAATACACATTAACATTTGACAATATAAGCTTTCACATTTAAAAAGTGTCGTACGTATGTGCCAGTCGTGGCGCAAGCGTGAATTGCAACTAGTTTTAGGTTCAATTACTCTCTCTCTCTCTCTCTACTGTAATGAGACAAAAGCGCAGCGTTGAGTTCCACTACTCAACACGCAATGCCTGATTTCGGTGGTAACTAGAGAACAGAAGTGTTTGAAAGGTAACGGAATGTCTCAACTCTAGGTTCCGAAGTTCCCTTTATCTACACAAGAATGTATTAGATACAGCGTAAACCTAAAAAGTAGGTATGTATATATTTTTAAATATTTATGATTCTTTTACAAATAAGTGATTATATAAAATACTTTCATCAACATTACGAGTACATCTAGTCAACATGACGCTGATAGCAGGGACCGATTTACGTCACACTTTATATATCATTGTTTTTGATTAAAATCACTATTGCTCTTTTTTATTTCTTGTCCCTCATTCTAGCGTCAATCTTGAGCCCAATTGAGTTTGTCTTGCAAATTCAATTTGTCATACGCCTTCATTAGCGCTGATTTGAATTGCTTTTGTATGGTCCTAATTTTTTTTTGTGTACATCTTATACACAAATTTGAGTGATGTAAAATGGGATGCTTTTATACGTTTTTGATTTATTGTGACTTAATTTGGCACTTAATAGTATGATCACATTTAAATGTGGTTATTAGTTATAAGGCCTTCAGAGTAACAGCGTCTGACGGTAAGCGCGATGGTTGTAGTTCTTCGATTTTTCATAGAGAGGGATGAAAATTATATTTATTTTTATTCTCCGTTTTAGTAGACATAGAATATCTGATATGTGATCTGTAGTGTATCAAGTACGAAATTGAGTGGAAAGTAAAAAATGAAATAAGTGTAGTAAAGTTAGCATTGCGTTCTCTTTGCTTACAATGCCTTGCGAGAAAACTGTTTTTGCACTTATTACAAGTATGATAAATAGGAGTAGAATTGGGACACTAAGGGAAAAGTAAAAAAACAAAACAAGAAATATCTTTAAAGAATACAGTTCATTTAACAGTTTATGATATTAGTTTGCTTATTATCGCGTTCACTACGCATTGAGGTTGAATACGCCTCAAATACGTTTCTATGGTTGTGTGTTATAGAAGCTTATAGTTTATTTCCGGTGCTAAAATTGGAGGAGTGTAGGTTAAAAGTTATAACTGTAATTGAAGCTAAGCATGTTATAATTCCCAATCTGAGAATTGGGACTCACAAAATTTCGTCAAATTGAATGCATCAAAAACACAGGAATTCATATGCATTTATCGCCAATAATACTTTACCACTCCGAATCATTTTTTAAGATATTTCTCATTTTGGAAAAATAGATTTAAAAAACGTCCACTTCTGACGGACTATTGGAAAGGAGAAGCTAAGTAAGCCTCTAAAAATTGAGCTGCTAAACAGGACAAATACAAACTTTATGCCTGAATGTTTGTTTCTATTATATAAAGCACAAATCCACTCATACATGAAATACTGTCTTTGGGGCGTTGTACCTCAGCTCACCATCTCCTCCTATTTGAACTGATCCAAAAGAAGTCAGTCAGTCCTGTTTGTGGACGATCCTCATTAACTAACAATTTGGATCGCCTTGAACATTATAGGGACTACAGGTATCACTGTGTATTGTATTGGCTGTATAATAGAAAGTGTTCGGAGAAATTATTTAGCCTTATTCCACAACCCAACGCTTACAACCGTATTTTTTGACACCGAAAGCAGTACTACCCTCATTATATGAGTTCGGGGGTCAGTTCAACTGCTCGGTATGCCTACCAGTAGACGTAACCGCCATATCACTTATCAATATCATACATATTGAACTTTTTACGGCTTGAAGATAAAAAAAATCCTCAAAACCTGGAATTATTATTTTCACTGGTACTGTAAAATTTTCATGGACGCTTCTTAACATCATGCGACCAGTTTGTCTTAATTTTTCCCGGATACGTTTTTCTTAAAAGTAATAAAATTAAAACTTAGGTATTAATTAATTCTCTTAACAATATCAAATTTACTACATACATAAAATCACTTGAAACTCAATTAACCCATTTCTCGCATCCCTTACGTTTAGGTGAAATCCATTAATTTATGCATGAAATACCGTAATTCATATATATAATTCTAAGATATAGTGATTGATATCTAGAGTAATGTTCCAAACTTAGACAATTAAATTCTTAAGTATGTACATGAATCATCTTTTGAGAGTATGTTCTATCTTAAAATTATGATTTGAGAAAAAAAATCGTTTTTATATAAAATTCTAAGGCGGTTTACAGAGTATATCTCTATATTCTCTCAATGTCCCTTATAGTTTAACACATCAAACTTATATCATTTTTTTATCTATTTATTTATTTGTGAATTTTATGGCCATGTTACTTTTTTTTAATGACTACACTGTATCGCGCGTACATATTAAAGAGGGGATCTTGTGTTATGATACTCTGATTGATTCACACATTTCGCGAAATTCCATAAATGTAACTTTACTTTCACATGTATCTAGACAATCTGTTTAATAATAATAATAACACTTTATTACACGTTTACAATTGGTTATACATTTGATATACAAGTACATAAGATCAATGTGCAATGGCGGCCTTATCGCTAAGAGCGATCTCTTATTATTTATCCACCCAACGCCAATATGTTTCCGATCATTTATTACAAATGTTTATTCTCGATATATAAAAAAAAGCACCGGCACCACACGTGCATTTGACATCGAAAAGGCGGTATTAATAATGGATCGGGCGAAAACCTTTTTCTACATAAAATCTCACATATCTATACCATTCGTTTGAAGATAACAAAGTAACTGGAACATTGAATGATACAAAGGATATTGTGTCAGTGAGAATGTGACGTCGTGTCCATGGAAGCAAGAAAAATAGAAACAGTACCTACGAATTGTTTTTTGTATGTGTATTAAATTGAAACTGTAAATTTTAAAATAAAATTAAATAAAAAAAATTAGGGACGGATGTGTTTCAGTAGGAACGGAGTGTTTTAATACTACATTTTCTCTGTCTATCCTACTATTAGCGGAAGTAAAGCTTTTACCTAAAAATAATCTTATATATATATAAACTTTTACTTCAAACTATTTCAAATAAAAATATCCAAGCTAAAAATGTGTACCAGCCAAGTTTCAAAGGCTTAAGGTTTTAAATTTCAAGTTACACATTGAACCAAGAGGTTTCCAAGCGACATTTTAGAGTAAATGACAACCAGCAGTAAGTGTATTAAAATGGTTGTAGAACTTGTAGCATTTAAAAGTATAAAATTCCTTCCTTAAGTTTTGGTTGAAACAAAATTCTATTTATCTTTCAGCAGTAATATCGTTTTATGCCACTCGTGGTGCAGAGGCACAAAGTGAGATTGTAAATGCGACAGGTTGTGGGTTCGGTTACCACTGGAGGAAATGAAATATATAATATTTCCATTTTCTTCTCTTTAGTGGCGAGGCGTTGAGTTCCCCCACCAGTAAAGGTCTCCAGAATTCTTCGGAAAATGGGAAGTGGAGCCTATCCTATTGTGTGCGGGCGGTTGCGGCGGTAATATCCTTTTGACAATATTTATTATCTTTATTACACATGTAATCGTTCAATTATTGCATGTAAGACAAAGTTGATAGTAAATTGTATAAGCATACTTTCACATCTCTTTTAGATACAATTGTCATTTTTTTTATGAGGATAAATTCATTAAATTCATTAAGACATTTCCTTCTCATTCGACATTGCGTGTTGTATGACGGAACTCAACGCCGCGCTATACTTTGAAATAGAGCGATGAAATGAAAATATTAAATATTTCATTTCTTTGTGTGGGAATCGGACCTACAGTCATATTTAGAACTTTTGTTTCATTATAATAAAAGAGAAAAACAATAAAATTAAATTTTGTTTTATGTAACATTATTTAACATGTTTAAAAAATATACCATATGGTAAAATTATATTTGAATAAAGGAAAAAAAACACAATCTCCATTTAAACACAAATGAAACAAACATTTTCTCAAAGCGGAATATTTTGCCGCAACTCGTGTAATTGTATTAAAATGTCAGTGCTGTGATTTATTACCGGCTATAAGTGCTGTCACTCTACATTGTACCAAATTACTTTGTATGGAGTAAACTTTGAAGATATTATAGTACTTATCAAATTAAAAGTTGCCAACAAAAATATTTTATTATAACAAAAAAGAAGCAAAAATTAAACTTTCTTCCAATTGTTAAATGTTAGGGGAATGCCTCATGATATTTTAAAATAGAATATTTTAGAACAGCAAAGCTTCAAGTGGCAGAAGAGAATTTACCATTCGCTACTGTCACTTCCAGTATCAATGTGTCCATCGAAGCCAGTATGGCACAGGCAGCAAGGTAAAAGCCCGGCGTTAAGTTTTGCCACTCAACACTAATGCCTCGAAAGATTCGAAGAAAATGGGGAATGGAGTGTCTTAACACTAGGTTTCGTTTGCCTATCCTGCTATATGCGAGATACACTGTGAAGCTGAATCAATGCGTGGTAATTAAATTTAATTATTTTATAGAAACCGAACATAGAATTTGTTTTTAGGTACTTTTTTCAATAATATTTTAAATAAATAAATAAATAAATAAATCGTTTTAAATAAATAAATAAATAAGTCATGGCGCAGCGGCACGAAGTGTGACTGTAAAATCGACTGGTTGTGGTTTCGATCCCCACTCGAGGAGATGAAATATTTACTTAAATTTATATTTCCATGTCTTCGCTCTGGTGTCGAGGCTAAGCGCGGCGTTGAGTTCTGCCACTCAACACGCAATGCCTCCAGAATTCGGCAGAGAGTGGGGAATGGAGTGTCTTAACACTAGGTTCCCTCTGCCTACCCTGCTGTATGCGGGATATAGCGTGAAGCTGATTTAATATTTTAGTTTCATAATTATTTTATTCCTACTATTTTTTTTATTACAGTCCCATTTTATTTTATTTTTATTTTTTTATTTTATTTTTATTTTTTATTTCTAGCTTTAGTTACTTTCACTGAAATTAATCGTTCAAATCAAATTCATCAAATTACCGAAATTATTATCAACTTTATTCTTAATTACTGCAGGAGGTATTTCAAAGTCTTCTTTGCCAAGATGTCAGCAAGCGGAGCAGCACCTGGATAAATGTTCAAGGTAGTTTATGGCAACGAGTTGAATTAGTGAATTCTAGATTTAAGACTTGTAGAACATTTTCTAGTAATTAAAGATAATTTTCTTGTTTAAATGTAATATTAATGTAATAAGAACGTGTTTATGAAAAAAGTCCTATTTGGTAAAACGATACATTTATTTGTATGTCAAATATCAGAACTTTAAGTTTTAATATAGTTTAATGGAACACAAATTTTTGAACGATTGAGCATAGGATAGGCATACATTTTTATATATAGATAAATATATTAACAAAAAATTTAAATATATATATATATATATATATAATCGTTATGCCATAATATCTAATGTTAAAACTTATCTGCGTATCAGAAGATGCCATTGATGATTTAACGAAGATAACATTTTTGGTTATTCCAATATTTATCAAAATTTATTTCATACTTAACATCAACATAAAAATTTGTATAATTCAATTCCGTTAGATATTAATAACGCCTTTTTTTATAATTAGAAAAGTACAAACAATTTTAAACTTTTATAATTGTCGAGATGTGAATTGCCAAAATTTGGTTCACAACGCGCAATGAATAGGGGCAATAAAAAAGGCCGCTTTTAAAACTTTCACAATTAAAAAAAGGAAATAACATTAGACTTCATTATGGACCGTCAAGATCAATGTTACGAAAGAAGTAACTCTATTTATTTGAACGCTCTAAATTTGAGTTAGGAAAAAGCGTCTATAAGAATTATCCTTAGAGAGAAAGAGAAAAATCTCTTACATTACTGCCTACTAAATTGTTACTTTTTAAATATTAGGTTATTTATTATATGTTCCAATTTGGTTAAGTAAATAAATTGTTAATTAAAGTTAATAAATTATATTATCAATACTTGTTCAATATATAAATCTATATGCACTTGTTATGTAGTAAAATAAATAATGGTTGATATTATAAACTTTTTTTCTTATAATATTGTGTTGTATTACCCTCTATACCGATAAATATATTAAATTTCATAATTTAAGCAGATGGAACTAGAGTTAAGACACTCCGATCTCCGCTTTCCAGCCGTATATTGTAGGGATTGCGTGTTGAGTGGCAGAACTGAACGACGCTCTTTACCTTTACACCAGAGCGAATACACAGAAATATACATTTAAATAAATATTTCCTTGCTGTGAGTGGGGATCGAACCCCCAAACAGTCGTGTTTACAGACACACTTTATGCCCCTTCGCTACGACTAGTCTCAAATAAATTTAATTCTTAAGCTCTAAATTTACTTAAATTCTCACTCATGCGTATTTACCTAATTAAAGTAGGTACATAATTATTTATTGAATAAACTAAATTGAATTCGTGTTTAATATCATTGTTAATATATAAAAATAGAAATAGGTCAAGCGAATAAAATATCTATTTTTAATACATTCATATATCACTAGCACTTATACGAGTAACGAACCTACGGCTTCACCACCGTGATCAGTTTCTAAGATATATGTATCACACACGACACATTCTAAGTGCACGAAGTAATTCAGATAGGAGTTACAGGTTCAATCGAAATAATTAATAAAAAAAAAAAACAGCTTCACGCTGTATCCCGCACACAGCAGGGTAGGCAGAGGGAACCTAGTGTTAAGACACTCCGTTCCCCATTTTCTGCCGAATTCTGGAGGCATTGCGTGTTGAATGGCAGAACTCAACGCCGCCCTTAACCTCGACACCAGAGCGAAGAAATGGGAAAATTATTCATCTCCTCGAGTGGGGATCGAACCCACAACCAGTCGGTTTTACAGTCACACCTCGTGCCGCTGCGCCACGACTGGCCTCAAAAAATTAATATGACTTAATTATATTCTTAAATGGTCTAACCAACACAAAATAAAAACATTCTGAACCAGTAGTTCCTGATATTTGTATATTCTACCAAATAAACTCTTGAGCTTCTTATTAGTATATATGTATATAGATTTGCATTTAAAAACTCAGTTAAAGTTAATCAGTTTTGAAAATCTATGTTCCTATATATATTAAAAACAATTTACTTAATGTATTGTGTTATAAAATCTATATCTTTTATGATTGAAAATAATGGCACGAATAGTACTCAAACACTCAACTGTTCGCATACAGGAAATTATAAGGACAAACTGTAATTACGACGTTTTCACACACATCTCATATTTTATAAGCCGAAATTATATCATTTGCTGTTTTTAATGAGACAGCTCTGCTTTTCATTCGTTTTTTTTTGTGAAGTGAATCTTAAGGATCGCAAGAGGATGCCATCACCGTTCTCTATCTTTTCAGTGGGTAACTGTAGAGTTTCGAGTATATGTAAAGGGCACTGTCTTGTTTATATACAAACGAACGCGATTTGAGAGGCTTTTTACAGTTCCGTAACCAAGGAGTAGGACAAATATTATAAGACTATTTACTGTTCGTCCGTGTGTCTGTCCGTCTGTCACTAGACTATATCTCATAATTTGTAAAAGATAGACACTTGAAAGTTTCACAGATAATGAATGACCTTGTCTTTCCGCTATAACAATAAATCCAAAAAAAAAAAATAGTAAAATTAACGCTTAATATATTCGATTTTTTTGATTTCCATGATTATTACACTTTGCAAATGTAACTATTCAACCGGATTAAACCGGATTTATGTACAACAAAAGTGATTTTTCCCGATAATTTTATTTTATTGACTTAAACATTAATTTTAAATGTATTTACATGCATTCATAGCATTTTTTTTAGCTGAATTGAATTTTTACTACTGAACTAAAGTTTAGTAGTAAAAATAGCCTAGTTATGTTTTGAGATTGCGTTATATCCCAAGTGAACACACAGGTCTATAATACTTTTACAATACCAGTATAGGCGAAAACGACACTATTACTCAACATTGAACTTGACAGTTTTTCAGTTTTGATAATTATTATAGTTTATAGGGATATGTTTTTATTGTATTTTAAAGAGATATGCTTTTCCTAAAGAAATTCCTATTAAAACACTTTCCTGTGTATCTTTGTGCCAAATATCAAGTTTCACAATTTAATAATCTGTATTTTATCATAATAACCTATTTTATTAGAAATAATCCACAATATTTCAAAAATAAATTTATAACTTACTTTGTACATATATATTTTATTCCTATGGATTCCCATTTTCTTTTAGTGACCTCTTCCAAACAAAGCTTACTCAGGTCACTTCTTACACGGGAAAGACAATGCGCCTTTTGTTCCATAATTATTAACAAGAAAAATAATAACAGTCCCGCGAATTACACGTGAGATTGTCCTATTGTCTTCGTTTAGCATTTTTAAGTAATTCTTTTATATAATATTTTTAATTGTAGAGCAAGTTCAAAGTGTTTGTAGTTAGGTCCTCGTATTTAATTTTTTGTAAGAAAAATATATTTAGATTTACAAGTGTTTATAGAGATACTGAATTTTGAATTAGTAAGGGTAGAATTATTAAAACTCTATATAAAATACAATAGATAAATACATTTTATCCGATTGTAAGAGCGACGGTCATCAGTTCAATCTCCATATGCAAATTTATAAAAAAAATACGATAAAAATATTTAATGTAATTTATGTGAATCCACAACCTCGATTTCTGTCAATCGTATCTTAACTGATCCTATAATAATACTTTATGGTCTTTTCTCCATAGCTCCTGTACATTATAATACACCGCATCCACAATTTATTCATATGAAACAATACAATTAAACCTGATTTATCAAATAACTTCATTAAAATATAAAATAATCAAAGCAAATTCTCAAAACCTGGGATTTATCTGGTACTGGATAATATAATTAAACACGATGTTTGAACAATTATGTAAATGAAGGTCGGAGAAACAGTAGAAGGTCTCATTATCAAATGAGATACGCGTATGAATACGTGATAACGAATATTTGCTATACGAAGTAACGTTAACTACTTTACTTTGTAAATAGTATCGCGGAATATTGTAATGAAAAAGAAAACAAAAGTAAAGAAAAAAAGAAAAGAAAGAAAAAAAAGAAAAAAGAGGGTGTGTATGAAGAGGTTCATGACAGTGGACGAGGCGAAAAAGGTATGTAGAGACCGTAGCGTTTGGCGCTCCGTTCTCTCTGACTACTCCGCTGAGGATGAAGCTAGTAGTAGTAGTTATACATATTTTTTATATATAGAAATGAATGTTTGTCTTTATGTTCTTAATAGAATCGTAAATTATTTTTAAAATAAACTAAATAGTTCTGCAACGCACGCAGGGTACAGGTAGTAAATTATAATCATTTTAGCCTACTATATTTTAATTTTCCATTTTTGCGCGACAGCACCTTATAAATCGACTAGCGGTAAACTCGCGGCTTCGCCCGCATACCCCTTGTAATTCACACCCCCCGCCCATATACATTACCCCTTGATATTCAGTCATGAACAACTTGTTTTCATAATTTTGAGAAAGTTCATAGATGAATGCTCTCGGACAGCGCACGCGGTCTTTATATACCTAACTAAGACGTACACCGTAATATTATATAGCTATAATACTTCAAGAATGTAGCTTTCATACAAAACAAAAAAGTAAATCGCATTAATACAGAAACGTTCTCTCTTTTATATCAGTACAGAGGAACGCCGGCTGCACGCAAAATTCGTCCTATCCTTTAACGGAATAACGCAGATTGGAGGATTTTAAATGTGACATTTTGTATATAATAAGTTATAAATAAACTCTTAATAGCATATTGTTGCATGTTATAAATCAGTATAGTTGAAGTTTAATTTGAATTAACGACTGCCAATAAATAATAATTTATCGAAAATAAAATCAATTAACTTCATTGTATTATACGAAGTAATATTAAAAATTGTTAGTTCGTTTAATTTCATTTAATTTACAAACGTATGCAATTTTTTATCAATGTTTTTGTATGACTCTATCATGTAAAATTATCGTTTGAAAACCGACTTTTCCGACAACCAGTATCATATATTTTGTAATTTAGCATCCAACGTTTTCCGTGTTCTTTTGAGCTGATTATAATCATTACATAATTTTGAAAACATACATACAATAAAGTAATATCCTTATGTATTAAGGGCAAGGTACTCATGGTATGAGCTCAGTAAAATATAAATATTTTTTTTTTCTTCACGCTTAATCCCGCACATAGCAGAGTAGATAGAAGGAACCTAGTGTTAAGAACACATTGTTCTCTACTTTCCGCCGGGTTCCGGAGGCGTTAAGTGTTGAGTGGCGGAACTCAGCACCGCGCTTTGCCTCGACACCAGAGAAGAATCGAAAATATAAATGTAAGTTAATACTTTATTTCCTCGAGTGGAGATCGAACTCACAACCAGTCGATTTTACAGTCACACTTTATACCCCTGCGCCACGACTGGAATCATTTTTTACATCTAAAATAAAAAAAAAACATCATTTACACTAATTTGGTACTTTAAAGAAAAATTCAATTTACTTTATACAGATATAATACAGAGTTATTGTCACTCATTATAAAGTCGTTGCAATAGAATTAGCCATAACTTACGGATAATTATATGAACGGGAAGCGAAATGAATTCATGAATCAAATCTTACTGATCTTCCGTGTGACTGCTCTAATGGATATTTTTCCGTTTTATTCTCATTTACCTATCTGATTTATGTTTGATATCTTTCATTTATTTTTTTGTATTATATTCGTAGATAAAATCAAAATAAATCAAATAAATCAGCTTCACGCTGTATCCCGCACACAGCAGGGTAGGCAGAGGGAACCTAGTGTTTTTAGACACTCCGTTCCCCACTTTCTGCCGAATTCTGGAGGCATTGCGTGTTGAGTGGCAGAGCTCAACGCCGCGCTTAGCCTCGACACCAGAGCGAAGAAAATGGAAATATAAATTTAAGTAAATATTTCATTTCCTCGAGTGGGGATCGAACCAACAACCAGTCGATTTACAGTCACACTTTGTGCCGCTGCGCCACGACTGGCCTCAATATTCGTAGATGTTACATAATATAGAAGAAAGTGACGCGTCTCGATGGTTGTGGGTTCAATTTTGAAGTTTAATTGTTGTAGTAGTTGTCCAGCAGCATTTCGTTGCGTCTATATGAATTTAGAATGAATTAAATACCATTTTTAAACATTTTGCTCTAGCTTCACATTATATTCTGCTCATAGCGGGATTTTCAGGTTGAGTAGCGGAACTCAACACTGTGCTTTGCTTTGTTACCAGAGCAAGGAAATGAGAAAATTAAACATTTCATTTCCTTGAGTGGCAATTGAACCCACAACCAGTCTACCAGTCATGACGCAGGGGCACAAGTGTGCGACTGTAAATACACACGTTGTAGGTTCGATTCCCACTCGGTAGAGTAAAATATTTTATACTAATTTTTATTTTCTTACACTAGTAAGGATAATTGCTACGTTGTGTGTCGCCACTCAAGGCGTAAAGTGAAGAGCGGAAGTGTTCTAACACTGTGAAGCTGTATAATATATGTAAATTAAAATTAAATTAAAAAATTAGCTTCACGCACGCTTCACAGGCAGAGGGAACCTAGTGTTAAAGACACTCCGTTCCCCACTTTCTGCCGAATTTCGGAAGCATTGCGTGTTGAGTGGCAGAACTCAACGCCGCGCTTTGCCTCGACACCAGAGCGAAGAAATGGAAATATAAATTTAAGTAAATACTTCATCTCCTCGAGTGGGGATCGAACCCACAACCAGTCGGTTTTACAGTCACACTTTGTGCCACTGCGCCACGACCGGCCTCAATAATAATATATGTATAAAGTCGATAATTATAAAATATTTTGCAATACAAATAAAAGTTAAATGAGTTGTTTTGATTTTATTTTTTTTGTATAGCGTGCTATTTCAACATAAGGCAAATATATAATTATATATTTTTTAAAGAACCTATTATTTAGTGCTAGATAAAATCTTCTTCTATATATTTATAACCAAATTATTTTCAAATATGGACAGAAATAAAATACGGCGCTTATATCCACCACTCAACCCACAATGTATCAGCTAAATTTAGCGGTGCGTGGAAAGTGGAATATCTTAGATAAAGCTTCAGGATACTGCCTAAACCAGAGGTGGTTTCTTCTTTTTTCGTTTTCTTATTTCTGTATTAAAAATGGAGAACTGTATTTCAAATTCAAAATTATGTTCTCTGCCTACTCTTCTATGTTCAAGATTTGCGTGAAGCTAAAAATATTCTCCATTACTATTTCAGAGGGTATGTTTGTATGGTAAATCAAATTTTAAATTGTTAATTCAAATTCGATAAACAAAATGGAAACCACTCTCAAAAACAAATCGATGCTTGTCATGTTTGCGGTACGATAAGACCGTAATTAAGCTGAGCTCATTAATATGTTATGGTACCTTTTTATTTAATTATATTTTTCAACTCATGAAGTTATATTGAGACACTCCATTCCCCATTTTCCGCCAGGTTCTGAAAGCATTGCGTTATGAGCGGTGGAACTCAATGCTGCAATTTGCCTGTACAACTGAGCGAAGAAATAAAATTATTAATTTAAATAAATATATATATATTTCCTCTTCTGGGAATCGAACTCACAACCAGTCGCGTTTACAGTCCCACACAGGTACCCCTGTGCCACGACTGGCCACTGGTCGAATAAATACACTTAAATTCTTAAAATGATTTCAAACATTTTTATTAAGTATTGGCATACATTATTGAAACAATATCTAGCAAATGCGTCATTATGTTAAAATCAAATAGCATGTGTTTATTATAACTACAATGTGACAAATCATTGACTAATTTAACTATCGGCTTTTCACAGGTTGTAAAATGGAAATACTTAGGTTATAGTGAATTGTATAGAAATGATTAAGTTGATATAGTACAACCTGTAGCCTTCTTTTTTAAATGGATTTCTGTTCAACACAAAAAACAAACATCAATACGAACTAATAGTTCCTGAGATTAACAACTCTAGTCAAACATATGCTTCGGTATAATATTAGTCGGCTGAGATGAATTTTCCTTACGTTTTAAAAATTTTAATTTTCAATTATTATAACATCTGTTCTTATTAATAATTATTTTTTCCTTCGCACCAGAGCGAAGAAATGAAAATATTAAATATTTCATTTCCACGAGTGGGAACCGAGCCCACGACCTTTCACGCTCACAATCACACGCGCACATGCAACACGACTGGCCTCAAATTAAATACTTTTTTTTTTTTCATAAATGCCTTCTCGAAGCCGGAAGCTGTAAACAGATACATCGGTCTTTATGTTTTCAAGTTTACTTCAGTGTCTAATTGAGAAAGTTCTTAAGCTCCTTTTTTATTGTCTCTGTTCATTGTTCATTGTGAAGTAAAATTTAGCAATCCCCCATCTCGACAATTATGAAAGTTTTAATTGGTCTTACTTTTCTAATTAGAAAAAAAAACCGGCTCATGAAGTACAGAATTATGAAAGGGAAACACAAATTCGCAGCCATCATGTTAGGAAACGACGAAAGTTTGACAATTTATGATACAAACGGACTTTCGTTAGGATAAATGATGTCCAATTTATTGATTTATATTTGTTTAAAATATATATATAATATTGTTTACAAGTATTTATTTATTTTTTAGTTAATGCATGTTAAATCTTATTACCTCAATTTTTTTAACAGAGTAGGCAGAGGGAACCTAATGTTAAGCGACTGCATTTACCGCTTTCTGCCTCTTACAAGTAACATTTTTTGGGTTCAATCTTCGCTTGAGGCAGGATTTATCTGGCTTCCCAGGGCCAGAGGCCAGTCCTTGCGCAAGGGCACAAAGTGTGACTGTCAAACCGGCTGGTTGTGAGTTCGATCGCCACTAGAGGAAATGGAGTATTTAATTAAATTTATTATTCGCTCTGGTCTCAAGGCAAAGCACGGCATTGACTTCTGCCACTCAACACTCAATGCCTCCAGAATCAGGCAGAAAGTGGGGAACGGAGTGTCTTAACACTAAGTTCCCTCTGTCTACCCTGCTGTGTGCGGGATACAGCGTGAAGCCGATCCTAGGGTCAAGACCTTAGTTAGCATAGTCGTTAAGAACTTTTCATCACAGGTAAAAATTCCATTTCAAAACTCGTCATTATAGTGCCGGTTACGCAGCAGTCGACGCTCGTTTCCCAGTTTGCGTGAACCAATTCGTAAAGTACCCACATTTCGCGCTTTTTAATATTCCCAATTTGTGTAAAGTGAATCAAAAGAGTTTTATCACCACTGCACCAAGACTGGCCTGTTGAGTGGTGAAACTAATTCCTCCGAGTGTGAATCTAATCTCATACCTTCGCATCTACAGTCATACGATGTTCCAACATGCCACCACGACCTCAAAAGTTAATTACTCTGTGATTTTTTTAACAAAAAATATAATAGTATTTATTAATTTACTAGAAAAAAGTCTCTTTCATACTTACAATTCTTATTACATTCAATAAATTATTTCTATATACGTCTATATTGACATTTAAATAAGATTTTCATTAAAAATGTTTTATATTGAGGTCCTTGACTTGGACATCTTTTAAAATGTCGAAATTGAATAGAGATAGACGAAATAGTTCACAAGTTAGCCTAAAGCTGGAAGTCCACTGGAATGATTACAATGACAAATATTATTATTTTTACATAGTTCTGTAGGTGCACACACGTATTCACTGCGTGTAAAGTGGCGAAACTCAACGCCACGCTCTTGCTCCGACAACAGAGCGAAGAAATGAAAATATAAAACATACCGTAGAATTTCCTCAACTGGGAATCAAACTCACAACTTGACACACACTTGTGCCCCTGTGCCACCAGTGGGTGGCCTAATTATAATTTTACCATGATGTAATTGTAAAACAGTTTTGACTCTAACACAAATATTATTTTTAAAGCGATTCTTTTGTAATACTCTGTGGACGGTCAGTTTTATACATGGTGAGAGTTGGCAAGGTTATTCAAACACTTATATCTTTAGCTGCAATCTCGGGCCTTCAAAGAATGACTGCCTTCAGATGGTGACCTTCTGTTCTTGAACCACCTAATATACCAGTATTTAGGTTAAAGTAGTTAAATGTATGGAGTTTGTTACTTATTTTAATAAAATAAAAGGAAAAAAAAAGAAAATATTTTCATTTTCCGTACTGTAATGATATAAAACAAGGTGTCGTAAATTCTAACAAAAAAAAGTGACTTGACATTCATTTCTCTCTCCGTGCTCTGCTATATAGCAAAATGTAAGTTATTAAAATAAAAGCCTCTTCCTTTTTGGCCAAGAAATCGGTTAAAAATATTATATTTTTTGCTATAATATAACTTCAATTACAATTCCACGAGAATATTGTTTTTGGAATTTGTTGAAATGGACTCCCGAGTGCAGTGTCTGCTTGTACGTGTATCACATTTTAAGTTTAAACGCATCTTGCTGCAGTTGCCTTGTGAATATAAAGTATATTTAGTGTTGCGACGAAGTTTTGTAATCGCTTTTATAAGTATAGTTATAATATTTTTGACAGTGAATAAGTCTACTTATAGTATTTATCGGAGTGTTTATGACACTTTCCCTCTGTCTATCTTGCTGTGTGCGGGATACAGCGTGTAGCTGATAGATTGTATAAATGCTACTGCTTAAATTTTATTTTAAAATATTGCATATTGAGTAGCAATTTACCGATGCACTTGATAAAAAGAAATGGAGTAGAATAAGTTCTAAAATAGATCATTTTCCAATTGAATTTATAACACCATTACTGGATATAAATGAAATTAATGAAAGACAATTCTAATAATATAATAATTATCTGATCGAATTTAGCACCATTAGTGGTTGGCATGTCCATCTGCTATGCTACTATAGTAACTAATTTATAACTATTTAAGTTACTTTAAATTTAGAATTCAAATATTATACTTTCGTTTGTTCTTTTTCTGGCTAGGGTAGGTAGAGGGAACCTGGGAACCTAATGTTAAGAGACTCCGTTCTCATTAAGACATATCTGTTCTCCATTTTCTGCCGAATTCTGAAGGCATTGCGAACTAAATGGCGGAATATTTCAATTCCTGCGTCACGATTGGCTTCTAATAATTAATAATAAATAAAATCATGCCCTTGAGTCTGATTCGAACCCCCACCAAGACATTTACAGTCCAACGCTGTAACAGCGTCACATTGACCTCACAATTTTCACAATCAATTATATATATTCATAAATACAATGAAGTGCTTTAAAATAATTATCAACAGAACTCAGTTGAACTCAGCCGTGGCCAACGTTCTGTTTCTGCTGATACGTCCGTCTGTCAGTGGTGGAAGTGACGGGCGCAATGTCACATGGCAATTTGATTAGTGTTCCACTTCGTAATATGCTAACTTATGTAGAAACACGTACGTTTGGCGTGTCACGTTATATTAGGTGATATAAAATAATATACTTACATAGTGTAGGTAAATATTGCTAGTAATGATTATGTTAAGATATGATTTTGTTTATTAATATTTATGAGCAATTTAGAATTTATTATTTTATATATTAAATCTAGTTCCTCGTTGCTTCTAATATACATAACTTGGAATCAATGTAACTGACACCTTTTGCGATTCTCGAAAGCGAGAATAGGTATGGAGGTAAAAATCAAGAATGCAGCAGCAACCCAAACAGTGCGTATTTCTTTCCAGAAAATCATAAATTCCTTAATATCCGTCGAACCACTCATGAAAATCACAAAAACAGATGCGGGTTAAATGGAAAGTTACTGAGGCTATCAATATACCACTGTTAATCTATCTAAAGTACATGGAAATATAAATTTAAGTAAATATTTCATCTCCTCGAGTGGGGATCGAAGCCACAACCAGTCGGTTTACAGTCACACTTTGTGCCGCTGCGCCACGACTGGCCTCATATAATATAAGAAGAATATTCAATAGATATAATAAAATGCAATTTTTCACTTTCATTTTCCACTATTCGTTGAATGGATGAATCAAACGAACTTGGAATTCATCATTTCATTGGTCTGTTTCCGATTATTTGGAGCCCGATCGGCTACTAAGAGCATTCTTTTGTTGACAGATCTCATTTGCAATTCGATTGGGAAATTCTCAACCCTTACACTTTGCAAGAATGCATTTTTTCTAAAATTTAAAATGTCCAAATACACCATTGGAACTGGTGCCTTTATTTTGAATATTCAATTAAAATTTGAGGTGGTCACCACAATATATGGATCAACAACAAAGGAACATAATATTAAGATAGGTTTATTTTGTATGATAAAAATCATTTATTGCTATTATTTAATTGGTAAAGTGAACTGGAATAAAAATTGGACGATAGGTTACATCGTCCTTTACTTATGTTTAATTTAGTCACATCGATAACAGGTTGGGCAATTTGACGCGGTGTGATTCGCGTCAAATTAGCAAGACCAAAAGTACTTCGAATAAACCTTTAACCTATATGTTCAATCACATACGTCTATATAAAATATCGATGGTGTATTGAAAATTATTTCAGCATACATTGTGCAATTTATAAAGATTAAATATTTTATTGAGGCCGGTCGTGACGCAGGGGCACAAAGTGTGACTGTAAACGCGTCTAGTTGTGGATTCGATCCCCACTCGAGGAGATGAAATATTTTTTTAAATATATATTTCTATTTCTCCGCTCTGGTGTTATGGCAAAGCGCGGCGTTGAGTTCAGCCATTTGGCACGCATAAATTCTACCTACCCTGCTGAGTGCGGAATACAGCTTGAAGCTGATAAAAGAAAAAAAAATATTTCACAGTATAGCTCTGAAACTATTTAAAATACTAAAATTAACATTTAATATAAACATATACTGTAACACTCTAATAGGATTTTTTACACAAGTGTAGTCAAAACAGGTGTTCCCTTAATAACGCTTTTGCCAGTTTATATATAAAATTCACACTACAATAACCAAGCGTTGGTTTTGCAAATGCTTTGTGATAGAAATAGTGTGTAAGCTTATCACAATTTCAAAATTTAAAATCAAAATATTCTTCATTCAAATAGATTTTCCAATGAGCATAAACTACCACCGGCGTGGAAGGCAGTTCTGTTGATCAGAGTCCGCAAGGAACTCAACAGTTGATCTTTTAAATACAATAATATCACATAAGAACAGACTTGTTGTCACGGTGAGAAAGAAGAAGAACATGCTCAGCTGTCTTGGGCACATCGAACGAGTGAGTGATGAAAGACAAAAAAGAATTATGATGGAAAAGTGAGTGGTAAGAGAGATAGGGGGAGACCTTGGTTGACCTTCGAAATCCCAGTGTCAAAGATACTGGAGATATCAAAGATGTTAAAAGACGTTAAAAGCATAAGGACCTCCCGGAGGGCATGTATGAAAAGATTGATGACAATAGACGAGGCAAAAGAGATATGTAGAGTAGAGACCACAGAGCTTGGCGCTCCGTTCTATCTGACTACCCCACTAGGGAGGGATAAAGCGTGAAGTTAAGCTAAGTTAAGAACAGACTTAATTATGAAATTTAAATGATCTTATGTTTAGCATATTTTTATCTTAGTATTTAAATACATTACAGAACATTATTAAATAAATAAAATAAAAAAAATCAGCGTCACGCCCTATATCCCATACACCAGGGTCAGAGGTAATTTAGTATTAAGACACTCCGTTCCACTTTCTACCGAATTTTTCGAGGCATTGCGTGCTAAGCGGGCGACTGACGGAATTCTTCAACGCCGGGTTAATGCCTTGAAGAAATGACCTAATATTAAAAACTACCAAAGGCTTATATATATTTAATCTCCTGTAATATACACTTATTCTATTGAGCCTTCCTCTTGTGTTTTTCGAAACGCGATGACATCTTGAGTAATAGTTCAAGCCTTCATGTCAGGTTACACCGACACACAATTTTTCTTTTTAAAATATCGTGCTATTTTCATGCGAGAAATGAATACACCTGATGGCTTAAATAAGATTCTGTCATATGTTTACTAAGATTAAAATATGCTATTTGAGGTTTTTAAAATTTTGTTTGTTAATATATATTTTTTTGTTTTGACTTATTGGTTTATTTTTATACCGACTTCTTTTGTTAACAAAAATATAAAATTGTCGAATATCTCCTATATTTGACAATTTTAAATTTTTGGTATGATCATCGATTTCTCTTTGATTTGTGAGGTGGTTTGTTTATTTTTATTTTTATGTGTCCATCGGTTGCTCCGTGATTTGTAAAAAAAAATATTTTTTATTTAGTGTACTTTCTCGTTGCTCTTGTTTCCACCAGGTCGGTATCTAACCATGGAAACCCTGAAATATAGCGGTAGCATTTTATAACCACTATTCTTCATATAATTTAAATATATACATTCGTTTCTTGTATTCTTTTAGGAAATGCAGCTTTTCAAGGATTAGGAGTTACATTAAAAGTATTTAAACAATATTATAGGGATTTGTATATGTATTTATGTTTGTTTTGCAAACGTAAATAAAATTCAGCGCTTTAATTTTATCCCGAGTGAACAATATACATAACCCGTTCTTTTGTCGGTGAACTTGAGAGGGATTTAACTTGGCTCTTATTTCACTTTCTTTTTTTTGATGGAATGTGAATTTACTAGTATATCTAAAGCTGAAACTAAGAAATAGCAATTTGATTTATTATTTAATGTTTATTTACCTACTATGTAAATTTATCAATAGCCTAACCTTTCTAAATTCAAAAAGCCAACCAAGTTCACAATTCATACGTTTACTCGTATAGGAAAAGTTAAAACTAATTTCGCGGTCCACCGGTGCTATTCGCGCCGCTAACTTCGTTGCAAAGTGATTTTCTCTTTCGTGCCAAAGCAACTAAGTTGGTCCTACAGTTGATTTTTATTGTTTGATTTAATGTAACACCCTTCCAAGCATATAATACTAGAAATATTACTGGGAGAAATTTTCGTTATTATGCTTTCAATTCTTTTTCTTTCTCTCATTCAATTCACTTATGAAAAATTACCAAAAAAATATTAATTACAAAGTACTTTTTCATAACCAAGTAAATCAGAATTGTATGGTATGGAAGCATAGCTGCATTTTTAGCTCTACATTTATTTTAAAGCGTCAGTATCCTGCACACAGCAGGGTAGGCAGAAGAAACCTTGTGTTAAGACACTCCGTTCCCTACTTTCTGCCGTATTCTGGAAGCATTGCGTGTTGAGTGCCGGCACTCGACACATGCAATGCCTTCAAAATTCAGCGGGAAATGAGCAATGCAGTGTCTTATCACTCGGTGGGTCTAGCCTGCTTTACGTGATACAGCGTGAAGCTGATTAGAATTGGGTGTTGTTTTATTAAACTAAAGCAAAAAAAAAATATGAATAATAAATTGTTATTTTTAATGATTATGATTATCGTCATTGATATAAAATTATTCGTCGATATTATATTTTTCATTCATTCAAATGTGTTCTTTTTTTGTGGATGTACCAGTGTACCACTTAAATGTATAGAGATAATAAAGAAAATCTACCTCATTTACAAAACATCCTTATAACTTAGAAGCATTCTTCTTTCAAGTTAAGATCAGATATGACAGGCCCAAAAAAGAAAAAGATTCTAATCGAGAACCTACTTCCCTCTCGCGAAGTTGGTTAAATAAAAAATAAAATACCCAGATCTTTTCAAACAAACTTCTTTGTAAAGAGCAAAGTCACTTCTTTCGAAATAAATAAAATATCATCTACTTTTCGTTGTTAACAATGCTTTGAAATATTTTTTGTTTAACGACTTCGTCAAGTTTTTTATCGGGATTATTATTTAAGTCAACTGTGTGTTTTATCAACTTCATGATATATTGGTTTTATATTATGTAGAGCTATTACTTTAAATTGTGAATCAATATTTATAAGTTTATGTTTCAACATTTTGCATGTTATAAGTAGATGTCACATACAAAATATATGAATATACATATACAAATATATTTCCTTACAAAAAAAATATTTTCACAATTAAATATTTTTTTTACATATTAAATTAGTAAATTTGATGATAATTTTAACTAAAATAACAATTTTAAAAAAGTTCTTTAAAAAAAAGACTAATTTCTAGACAAAAATGAAACGACAGGGTTAGTGTTATTAGGAGCTCGACGAGGAAATATAACATAATAAATTGACACTGCGCCACGATGGCCTTAATGTAAATATTTAGTTCAATTTATCAGACAGTTCACAATATTTCATTAAAATCTTCGCGATAACTCGAAGAAAAGGTCATAGAATGTAATAAATCGTTCGGCTTTTCTTTATTCATATAATTAGGTAAATATAAATACAACTTTAACCTGTTTACTTTATTGCTATTTTAATAATATTTTAACTTAAATTGTGCTTAAGTTGCTGAGTGAAGTGAGCAGCGGTAATACCCATATTGTAGTAAACAATAAGTTTCATCATATTCCGTTTTAGGAACATATTGGAGGTTCGTACCTGACGCAGTATGCAGTTACAGTAATAACGATGAGAAAAATATATATTTCCTTTAATGATGTAATCACTGCAGTGGTCAATTTCTACACCAGCAGGTTATAGTTAAGGGCAGTTTGTGGGGGGGCAATTTTGCAAAACAATTTCTTTTTTTTTAATTAAAATATTACTGTGTGTGACCGTGGCCGTAAATTTTTTATGTGTCTAACTAGTATTTGGTCTTTGCGCTCACACCTTTTGTCAGAGTAAAGAAAGCGAAATTGTCGAAAATATATTTATCTCTTTCGAACGCGCGAACTAGGTTATCTGTGTATGATTTTGTTTTATTTTATTTTATTTTATTTTTAATATGGTTTTACATGTTTTTTTTTGTTTTAAATGTTATGATCACATACTTGAATAAAACGAGGTGCTTGATCAAACAAACAGCGAATCAAATATAATGAACAACTTGCTTACACTTGCAAAAAATACTTTAGCACAATAGTGAAGGACAGATTTTTATAAAAGTGAACTGTCGAGTGTTAAGTGTCAATAATACGCCATCATCAACGCCATCTATCTTTAATAAATAAAAAAATATTTTACAGCTAACCAATCTAACCAACTGCTAAAACTAACCAAGAAGCCTGTCAAACCCTTCAGTTGGAGCAATATAATCTAGTACAAAATAACAAAAATTAAAAGAAATTGCCAACTAAAGTTGCCAAGAAAAGACAAAACTATAAGAGAGTAAAAAAAGTATATTTTCAAAATGTGCGCTATTTAGTTGGTTGACATCTCAATGGTCTAAATCGATTACCACGGCGTTTTATATGGATTTCTGATTTCAACGGTGCACCAGCACATACCGAAATACAATTGATGGCTCAATTAGGGACTTTGGCTGGCCATTACTTTCGATTTGGTCCCTTGTGGATTTAAGATATTTTTGTCAAGTGTTTTATATTATATGGTTGATCAAACCGATCAAAAGAAAAGCTACTAAATCCAAATGCTAACGTTTATTATGAAATTGCCTATAATATTAAGCTGGGAAATGCCATGTCAAACATAAAATCATATATAAAATCAAAATGATTTACATATATATGTCTCTACAGATCCTAAATATAGGTTTTATTGAGTTTTAATAAAAGAAAGTTTTGCTATCGCTCTACATATTTATATTTAAAAACATTTTTAGAAAACTTAAAATATTTCCTCATATTTATATCGCTCCTCACAAAGAGGTCAACCAAGTTATTTAGATAGTAAATGACATTGAACAGATGTTGATAAAGTACTGAATTTATAGTGACTATTATTGAAGAAATTCTTGCATCGTTGCGATTTCGTCGTACGAAAGAAAATGGGTCGACAATAACGTCTATTTTCTTGTCATATTTATTCTGAGACCTCTTCCATTTTCAATACTCCCATGAGAATTTAATTATAAATACATATATTTCAAGTAGTATTTTAACAGGCTAAGTGAGCTCGTTACAATATTTGGGGAATAATTCATATTTCATAATACTAATAGAAAATTGATTTATGACATCCTGGCGCAGTGAGAGTGCGTTTGACTATAAACGCGATGGTTCAGGGTTTGATACACACTCCTAGGAATAATTATATGAAAAAAAAAGACTAGATTCGTCAGTTGGTTGTAGAATCGATTCCCACTCGGGAATGAAATATTTTTCTCCTCGCCTAAAGTGTGACGCTAAGTTCCGTCATACAGCACGCAATGCCTCGGGATTCCAGCAGAAATGGGAAACGGAAATCTCTTCATGAGGTCGGAGTGTCTAAAGTTGCCAGGTTCATTCTGTATTCCCTGAAGTTGTAAGTTTTACAAAAGCTGAATACTCGAAAAACTAACTTGCTCGTCTGTCTTATTGTTGAATTTAGCTATTATAGTTCTTCATAACATATTTCATTCCATTCTTTAATTTTTATATATATATGGAGAATGCATAACACGTCAAACATCGTATTTTAAGGCGACATTTCATTACTATTATGATAGTTTCGGTTGGTTATCAGAAGCTCGGTGAAAAATTTAAAGACAATTTTGAGAACATTAATTTAAAACTACAGTTTGTTACAAATTTTAACATTTTTTAAACTTAAAAAAAAAAATAATCAGCTACACGCTGTATCCTGCATACAGCAGAGTAGGCAGAGGGAACCTACTGTTAGGACACTCTGTTCCTCATTTCCGCCGAATTTTCAAGGCATTGCGTGTTGAGTGTCGTAACTGAACACCAGACTTTTGCCTTATTGCCAAAGCGCAGAAAATACAATATTAAGAAATAATAATTCCATACCTCGATCATGGGAAACGAACCAAAAACCGTTGCGTTAAAGTCATACCCTTGTGACATCATCATCATATGACTTAATCGCTTTTTTAAACTTTATCGCCCAATAAACAAAAAACCTCATTTTCAGACCATTTCATGTTGAATAATTAAATAGGACATACATCATAAAACAAAAATACCAGAATCAATCGAAAAACACGAAAAATATTTATTTACACAAATATTTTTTGTACATTTTGTATTTAATTTTTTCAATGGCCAATAAATCTTCAAAATGTACTAGTTTTTTTTTAGTAAGTACTAGTTTTGTTTTAGTTTTTTCGATCTACCTAATCTTCCTGTATAATAAAACACTAATGCACTTGGATATTAAATAAATAATCATAAAGTTCAAAGCGAAGTTGCGGGCGTGTCAATATATATGTATATATACAATTTGCAAGCAAATTTACTTTCACTGTGGATTATCACTGCAGTTGTAGTAAGTAGGTTTTATAAAGTTAAATTTTAAAAATGTTGTGCCAATAGCAGATTTAGAATAAAAAAATCTATACAAATCACGTACATTTTTTTACGTTTCATCAAAAAAATGGCTTTTAACAGAGAAATACATACAAATATGGATTGTCTGATTCAATTATCAAATACCGTAGGTTTCAATTTAATTAAAATGGATATTTTTCTATCCCTTCATTGAAACTTTTTTGTATAGTTTTACAATATCGTATGGTTAGTTATTATAATTTTAAATAATTAATATGATTTTAACTTTAGTAAAACGAATGTTTTATCGTGTAAGACTCAATTTTTTCCTAATTGCTTCGCTTGTTCATTTATCTAACCTAGTGTGGAGACACTCTGTTTTTCACTTCCGTCAAATCCCATGTTTTGTAAATCTTATACATTTAATAAAACCGGTCAAGTACGAGTTGGACTGGCCTGCTAGGGTTTCCGTGTCAATTTTAGGATTGTAGCTCCCGTTGAGCTACATCTATCTATCATCATCGTCAAGTGCAACTAATAAAAATTGACAAACTTATCTTAATTTTATATGAAATTAAGTACAATTATTAGTATAGTAGTATTGTCATTGAATTTTTTTTTAAATTTTTATATTGAAAGTTCTCTCTTCTTGCTAAATCTCATACTTGTACCTACAACCTACGGGAATAAGTTTTGATTTTGTGGTGACTTTTATACAAAATGCAGTAAAGTTAAAGTCCGGGAGTCCCATAGGCGAATCAACCAATTGGGACAATCCGTGTAGCAAGTTTAAATACACGCGTCCTAGCGTGGTCAGTAATGCATAATCATTAAATTCGCCAAGTATCACGATCTCAGCGGAGGGGATCTGTGAGAGCATATCGTCGATAGCCGATTGAAAGAATTATAAATCAAGACAGACACTCCAATTCTATTTATATATATATATTTATATATATATTAGATGTTAAGAGAAACTTTGTTGAAAATTTCGTAACCCAGATACTAGCATTAGTATGTTCAGTGCGTTCCGGGAACGGGTCAATTTCCTTTTGATATTGCAGAGTGAATAGACGTGCATGTCATCAAATCTTGAGTTTTGCTTCATTTCGTTATAATGAGAATTCTTGATTTAAAATAGGATTAGTTATATATTCTAGTGCCTTGTTCCTAATTTAAAACACACCTGTTGTCGTCTTACTTCATACTAACATGAGTGAGTATGACATTTTTGTAAATAAAATTCTGCGGTGATGAAATGAAATGAATTTATAGAAATAGATAATAATAAAGAGTGAAAGAGAGAATTTCATATATCGAATTTCGAAATAATTATTTTAGCTGTACGCCTTTTTCCACATATACTCGTACCATGGTGAGCAGCGTAAACCTAATTTTAAGCTAGATTAAAAAAAATCGTTCTCGAGTTGGAGTCGAATCCACAACCGTCATGTTTACAGTCTCATACTACTGCGTCACGAAGGCCTCTAATTATCTCTCCTTTTCTGCATCTTGTTTCAGGTTTTGTAATATGTACATTCAAATTAAATTACCCTGAGGCCAGTCGTGGCGCAGCGGCACGAAGTGTGACTGTAAAACCGACTGGGTTCCCTCCGCCTATCCTGCTGTGTACAGCGTGAAGCTAATTTTTATTTTTTTTAAATTCAAATTAAATTACCCTTAAAATAAATAAAATTTTAAATGAATTCCTTTAATAAGCACCAGATACCATTTCTGTTTACATCGTAAACGAGAACGCGCAAATTAAATTGAAAATTAGACCTCTATGTATTCAACACTCAAAAAACATAACATGTTAATTGAAGATATCTTTATGGAAACACACGTAAATTATTTACTTACGAAACATCTGCGCCCGTATCTAATAATTCATGGAAATGGAGACTGAGACTGAGGAATATTCAAATTAACAGGAAAGTGCTACCCAATATATCAAAATATGTGTAGGAATATTGTTCTATAAATACACAGAAACGACGGCAGTGAGGGAGTGAAATAAAAAAATGTAGATAATTATAAAAAACAAACTACTCGAGGAAATAAAATATTTAACATTTTCATTTTCTTCGCTCTAGTGTCGAGACAAAAGTGCCACGTTGAGTTCCGCCACACTTCAGAATTCGGTGGTTTAACACTAGGTTCCCTCTGTCTACCCTGCTATGTGTAGGGGAAACATATGTGTGCGTGAAGCAAAAAAAGGATAAAAAATTCTTCACGCTAGCACAGGAAGGGGCTCCTCCCCTGCCCCTGCGTGTTAAGTTTTAACACCGTACCTTATTTTACAATTTCGTATTATGAGAAGAATATTCGAATATATTAAATACCTCTTGTGTACAACTTTCGATCAATTTTATAGAGTCAGTAAATACAATTAATATATTTTTTTGTACATTATTGTCTCCTTTCGCGACATATTAGAAATGTCATCGTACATATACATATGTCTACAAAGTGGGAGATTCTAAACGTTTGGGTAAAAATACTGATGAAAGTTTAATTTTTCTTTAGCTTTAAATATTCTAGCAGTAAATAATTTGCCACATTTATATAGGCAATATTAACAATTTCATACAATAATGCTTATTTGTCCTCTTCCTACAGTACACAGAGAATACATTAGGTCTATTTTGAACGCTCGGCCTTTAATTTCATTATAAAAAACATATATTTCCAGTTTGCCATCTTGGCTTCGTACACATCTTTTGAAGTTTTCACTCCATTTTCTTCTAGATAACGTCTTACTTTTGATAACGAAGCAGGGCGCGTGGGCCTGGGCAGACAGTCCTGACTCGTTAAGTCCTTCATAAGCGGTGAAGTCAGATGACGTCTAAGTACAACCGTTCAGTATGCCACTTGAAAGAGAAGTCAAGTCCACATCTCTTGGTCCCACTATTATAATCATTCACTCCACTTACCTAAAAGCTGACAATTGACATTGACAACTGACAGTGTTGCTATCCTCTGAATATACCCAAGTCGAACAACTTAATACACTATATTTTTTTGTTGTACATTTTAAACGGCGTATGCAAGTGATAATAATAATGTAGAAGAAGTGCCCAGAATTGGGTACCCCATATCGACCCCCCAGGTGCGATGCTTTCTCTATTATAATCAGGGAGATCGAATCTAAAACTAAACGCTGTTCCACCGCGCCACAACAGTCTTGACGAATATTATCATGTATTCATACTCTCCACTAAGTACGTAGTATTCATAACGATATACTACGACATTTGACTGGTTTATAGTTCTATGTTGTACGTGCCTAAAAAATACATAAAAAAGTTATAAAAATTGAATAAACGTTTCACCGTGGTCGGGTGCAAAATGAATTCTATGGATCCTGCAAATTCAAACCGTGTTAAATTGAAAAAAAAAATTACAAATATTAAATAAAAAGTAATATATATATCTACATATATATTGGGGAAAAGGTGAGATTCGAACTAATCATTTTGCTTTCAACATATCAAGAACATTCATTATATCAAGAAATTACATCAAGACATTATATCAAGACATTATATCAAGACATTATATCGAGACATTATGTCATGACATTTCTATCAAGACATTTCTTCAAGACATTCAAGACATTTAACAGATTTTTTTTTTTTTGACATCTTTCTAAAACTACTTTTTATTGTTTGACTTTTTTTTATTACTATAATCAATTTTATTTAATTATAATACGTTAATTTTAATGCTATTTATACCACTTTATTTTTTAGTTCATGCTGTGATTGTCTTTAATTAGAAAAACATTTAGTCTATAAATAGATCTCGATCGTAACGTATTCTTTCACTGACGTGAAAGGATTGATTGAATCTCATGTCTCTCTCTCTCAATACATACTTATTATTATCAAATATACATAAATAAGTTACAATATCTATTAGTAAATATAAAACACAACAAAAACAATATGTATGACTAGGCTCTTATTATATCGAATTAAAGAAGGCCCTAGGGGCATCTATATTTTAAAAATTCTGTCTGTTTAGCTAGCAATACATGCCCTTCTGATTTTTTATCAAAATAAATAAAAAAATCTTTGATCGTCTTCTGAATACGTTCAAGCATAAATGATCCAATGTAACAAGGGGATCAAAATAAAATGTATGTTTATAAAGTAGAAGAAGAAATGAATATATACATTTTATTCTTTCAAACATTTCAAGCTTCTGCTACAGCTATATTCGCTCATAAGAGCGAAAAAAATCGCCCTCGACCAAATAATTAAAAAGTGGTGAGTGCATAAAGGGTTAAAAAAAGGTATATTTGCATTAGCTTCAAGGTAAATCCCATGTATACAGCAGGATAGGCAGAGGGAACCTAGTGTAAGATACTCCGTTCCCCACGTCGTTTCGTCGAGTTCTGGAGCATTGCGTGTTGAGTGGTGGAACTCAACGCGCTTTGCCTCAACATCACAGCGAAGAAATTAAAATATAAATATAAGTAAATATTTTATTTCGTCGAGTAGGAATTGAACCTACAACCATTTGATTTTACAGTCACACTTTGAGTCTCTGCGCGATGACTGGCCTCAAGGTGTATTTGAATTTTTTTTAATAAGATTTTTAGGAATAGCTTATATATATCCCAATGGGGCATTTGTCCCGGTTTTACCCTATTATATTTATAGTCGCGTAAACACGACGAATTTATCCTTTTATATTAAATAAATCATCTCTTATATTTTACTATTCACGTTTATAGTAAAATTAAGGCCACTACCTCAGGGGGTAAATGACTCGTACAGAAGCGACATTTTCACTTTGTTCGCAAATAACACATCAATCATAACTCAATCCAATGGCTTTACATAAGCTATCTGGAGATTTTATGTTCAATTAACTACATTCATGTAACATGGCTAGGGGTTATAATTATGTATTTGTTTATATGTATATATATATTTTTTAAATTAAATAAGTATATTTTAGTACCAAAACAGTCACATGGCATAGAGGGAGAGCATCTAATTGCAAAGGCGATAGTTGTGAGTTTGATCCTCGGTAACCAATTATTTTAATTCTCTAATAGTAATTCTCAATCTAGACGAAAAGTGAAGAACTGAGTGCCTTCATTCCCTTTGCCTATTCTGCAGGATATTCTGCACTGAATATATAACGTGACAAAATTTATAGAAAATGTAAAACAAAGTGTCTTAAAATTAGATCAGAGAGATCAGAGGCAGATATACAGCCTAGTCTGCTAAAACAACAAAACGTTAGCATAGCTGCACATTGAAACGGAATAAAAATGATGAAATGATGAGATGTATTCATGGGGTATGGTTTCAGTTTATAATTTGCAACAAATTGCAAGCAAGGGTGCTTAGATGATCTGGGCGTCGAGAGATTGAATGAAGAAGGAATAGGAAAGAGATTTAAAAAGCAAGAGTGAGAGTAACAGAGGCAGTGGAAGACGAAATTAAACTAAAAAGTATGACGTCTTTTTTTTTGTCACGTAAATATCATATTAATATATTATTAAGAAAATTGACAATTTTATCTATTTCGTCTTCAATCCATTTTTTGAATTAACTTAAAATGGGCACATTTCCTCCGTTGTAAAAAAAAATGTTCAAGAAGAGTCTAATTCAGAACTCAAAACAAAACTTAAACTTGTCCCCTTTGACGACGAATTCAACTAAGGACAGAACACAATGAGCAAATGCTAGTGGCGTGTTGCCAAGATAATAAATAAAAATATCTCTAAGATCTTCTTTGATTGTTGTAGCTTCGTCCTGTACTTACCTACATGTATTAATTATAACTTAAGTATTACATGGAATAAGGCCGTTGTGCCTTAGTTGCACAGCATGTGACTGTAAATCGCGAAGGTTGTGGGTTCGAATACCTCTCGAGACAATCAATTATTAATAATTTTAAAGAAAAAAAAATAAAATGACTGATGAAAAAGAGGTAACGGAAGATATCGGTATCTCTCGGGAACACATTGTTAGAGAATACAATCACACCAGTGTCAGTACTGATATGACAATATGTAAAGATTACATGTAGAAGATATGTGGTGAAGGAGAGTCGGTAGAGTTTTGTCGTATTTTATTACACCGCTAAAAATAAAGCGTGAAGTAAAAAAAATATCTTCAAAACCTCCTCTTAACCACTTCTGAATTAGAATTATATTGTTCAGAAATAAATAATTTATGTCTTATTTATTCGCGATATGGGAAGCATAAAATGGGTAAAAATGGAAAAAATTAAGATGTTTTGCTAATTAAGTTTCCTTTTTTCTTTTTGGTATTTTTGTTTAACTTTAACTTTTCACATGAAAAGAAATTTGCGTCATTAAGCTTCATGTTAAAGCGCTTACATGACAACATTGATGACAAGATTTTAAATTGAATATATTTCTAATTAGTAAGCTATCTGGGTCAAAGCAGACAAACGAATGGAAGTTTTTATAAAAAAGGAACAACTTTCCAGAGCAGATTTGTAAAAGTTTCAAAATAAGTAACTTTTTTTTAATCGTTGATCCGGTTCACAGAAAGAAAAAAATATTCTTTAGAATGTTTCTTTTAGATTGTTTGAGCAGGAGGAGAATATTATCAGTATTTTTAATATAAATCTGATAAAAATTTATAGAAAAGGCAAGCATATTTTGTAACTACTGCTTTCACATACAGTATATATATATATACTGTATGTATGTTTATTTATTGTAAACAAAAATAAAAAATATATATTTTAAAAAGCTTTTTTTTAATATTACTTACATATTTTATAAGTTTTTATGTAACAACCCGTCGATGTTTGAATTTTAATAATTTATTAATAATTATTATATTTTGGGACTTTATCTTTCTTTCAGCTTCACGCTTTTCAGTTGTATCCCGCCCACAGCAGAGTAGGCAGAGAGAACCTATTGTTAAGACACTTCGTTCCTCACTTTCTGCCGCATTCTGGAGGCATTGCGTCACTCAACAAGTGACAGATCCCGTTTACAGTCACACTTTGTGCCGCTGCGCCACATCTGGCCTCAACTTATAATATTATGATATGTTACAATCTCTCCCAACTAATTTCATTTGTGTGAACTGTCCATAGCAAACTTCAGTGTACTTTTAAGGCGTGCACCAGTGAAATACCGATAATTACTCGCCAAGAAGCGACCAGCTGTTCGCCAAGTTTCTTATACCGCTTGAATGGAACGAGTTTTGTATCAGACGAGTTTCTATGAGTTTTATTAAATATTTTTTTGAGAAAAATATTTTTAAGATTTTGTTGAAAAATATTTTATGTGTTATGTTGCGCAGGGACACAAGTGTGTTACTGTAAACGCGATAGTTTTTGGGTTAGATTACCCCTCGAGTTTGCCACCGAATCCGAAACCTCCTCCTTTTTGAAGTCGTTAAAAACAAATTATGCATCTTTTATTTCTAAATTATATTATTTAGGCCGTCATGGCCCAGGGGCACAAGGGTATGACGAAGGTTCGATCATCACTCGAGGAAATGAAATATTTATTTAAATTTATATTTCATTTCTTTAGCGGCGGCGGCCACTCAAGACGCAATTCCTATAAAATTCGGCGGGAAGTGGGGAACGGGCTGTCTTAACACTAGGTTCCCTTTGCCTATCCTGCTGTTTGCGGGATACAGTGTAAAGCTGTTTTTTTTTTATTTTTTATAATTTATATATATATTTTTTTCTGATTAAGTAGTTAGTTCGTTCGATGCTTAATATTATAATCGCTAGTTGCCAGTACAAAACTAGCACTTGAATTAACGTTTTATACTCACGCGAATTTCTAACAAAACAATGATACGTTAATATAGTCAGAAATTATTACTTCTATTTAAGGTGATTTGTAACTAACTTTAAACAAGTTACTTAAAATACAGTTTTATAAAAATAGCGTCTCGTTTTTTCCCACATAGTAGAGTTGGCAGAAAGTGCCAAGTCACTCCGTTCTCCACTTTCCACGTGAATTCGTGACACTGGTTTTGGGTAGCGAAATTCAACGCCATGTTTTGTCTTGCCAGAGTGGACATGTGTAGTTTATGAAAATTGAACCCGAAGAGAATGCAATTATAGTCAAATGCTGTACCACCGCAAATCTAATGTTTGATCTTTTTGCAAAAGGTTATATAAAAGAGAAATATGACAAGCATTTTTTAAGAAATGAACGATAAATATAACTTTGTAATGTTTTTTTTTTTTTAATATAATAACATATACCTAATGGTTTGCACAATTTGTTACTTTACTTGTACGGCAAGTTCTCTTTTTTTATCAAATTTCTTAATCGTACCCCGGGATATCTGGAATATCCCATATACTTGATTACGCGGCGAATTACATACAAAATGCAACAAAAACAATGCATAAATGCTCGTATCACTTGATTAAGTTGACTTAAAAGCTTTATTTATGTGTTCTAGGAGATCTAAATATTTATATTAATACCTCCACATAATCTCCAAATAAATGGTCTTTAAGTGATGCTGTTCGCTTTATTTTTTTACGGCTAATAAGCGTTATGGTCATCTCATATCTAATAAATTTATTTTGACTAATAGTTTAGTTATTAATTAATTCAAGCAATCGCAAAATATTTATTATTTAATTATATATTAGCAACACTGACTGAGTACTAAGTCAATATAAATATAGAAGATGTTCCTGCTGGGGATCATCTCTTCACTGATAACTAACTCCAAACACATCTGCTCATAGTCAGACAGACTGATTGCATGATATAATATATTTAAAAAAAAAATAATAATATAATATTCTAAATCTTTTTCCAATATACAACAGCATTGTATATATTCGATATTTTATTTTCGTGAAAATTTTTTGAACGTAACAAGGTTTGAATTCACAGGATCCATTGAATTCGCACCCGACCGCAGTGAAACTTTTATTGAATTTTTTATAACATTTTCATGTATTTTTTATGTACGTACAACATGGAACTACATACCAGTCATATAAAATGTTTGTATATCATAGGTCAGAGGTCCTATTAATAAGCGATATAGAGTGGAGAGACATTATAATAACTGTCTACTATGGCGCAATGGAACAGTTTGACTGTAATGCGATGGTTTTAGGTTCATGATTACAAAAATAATAATATATTTATTTATACATTTATTTCAGTTTTATATATTAATTACCTATGTAGAAAGTAATGAGAGCAGCCTAGTATGTTATCAGTATGATACTAGTACTTGTTACAGGAGGCCGCGCTGTTCCATAACACTATATACACTCTTTATGGAAACAAAAATAAATGAAATATATTATAGCACTTTAGAATATAAAAAAGTAAACTAAACGGATGTAAATAGATCAATTTAAACTAACATAAAAGTGAAAGAGCGGCGTTGAGTTCCGCCAATCAACACGTAAAAACTACCTATGTAGAAAGTAATGAGAGAAACTTTTCAAGAAACTAATTTGTTTTGCCAGAATTATAGATAAATGCTAAAATTATTCATTTTATAATTTGTGCATACAAAGCGAACATCGCTTTGAAGTTCCATTAAGCTGGACCCAATCAGAAACCTAAACATTTGGTATAGTTTTGCTTTAACTTTAACCGAATTTCGATCGAAAACTGTTCGACAGGCTTAGAAAGGCGATGACATTTACACTCGGCTCTTGTACCTTGTAATTGACGCTAGTGTTGCAATTAGAACATCTCTCAACGTATTTGACACTAACATTCTATTATTATCGTTTTTGTTGTGTCTTGTATTAATAACAATTATATCAATTGATTCTATTTGCCAATTTAACAAAAATTTTAAATAAATATATGACGACATTTCATCGTGTCTAACATACATTTTAAGATTTTGATTTCTTTGTTTTCCCGCATCTCGGTGAAAGTAGGTAGTCTAAATTGACCTACTGTTAGTCCACTCTTCATTTTCTTCGTCAGAAAGGAATATGACAATTATTTGAAGTTATATCAGAGATTTATGTATATTTTAAATCGCTCGCGGTTTCGTCCGCCTTAACTATACAACTATTTACTTTAATTTCAAGTTCAAAATTAAACAAGAACTGGATATTAAGAGTTTGGTTGGACCGTTTCTGAGATAAGCTTGCACAAACGCACAGGCAAACAGACAAAACACAATACGGCTTTATATTTGGCGGTAATATTAAAACAATATTAATTTAAAAGTAAATGAGACAGCGTCTGACTGTAAACATGGTTGTGGGTTCGACCTCCACTCAAGGAAATGATTATATTAAAATTATTTTTATTTCTTTCCTCTGGTAGACATTGTATGTTTAAAAAATGCACAGTATGTGAGGAAAGGAGTGTCTTAACACTACTGCCTATACTCCTTATAGAAAAAATAGTCTAACGCTTTACCACTAAGTATTCCTAACAAAACGTTACAAAAAGTTTAAGAACCTATAATAAAATTTTCAATATTACTATAATATCAATCAAATCTTATTACTATATTAAAGAAACCTAACAAGTTGGTACCGTAATTAATTCAATCAGTGCGCTCTATTGTACTACTAATACTTATGATAATATTCAAAGGCATTTCAACTGTAGTTTATATTTCTATTTTAATTATTTTATAATAATATATGATATGATAATGGCAGTAGAAATATTCTCTTCTTATGTGGAATATATTGGAGCATTAGTAGCGATCAATGATCCAATTGAGTATACGTTTTATTTATTGTTAAAACTGGTATAATAAATTTTAAAAAGACAATAAGATTGATGTAATACATCCTTAATCAGAAAAACAATTTACGATCACGGCAAGTCGTGACACAGGGGCACAAAGTGTGACTGTAAACGTCACAGGTTGTGGGTCAAACTCACCTCTTTCTCTTTTTTTTCCACACAAGGAAATAAAAATGGAAAATTAAGCAGACAGTGAGGTACGGAGTGTCTTGACACTAGGTTCTGCCTATCCTGATTAATGCGAGATACAGCGTGAAATTTTATAAAAAGTATAAAGGTGAGAATAAAATGTTAGTTATTACTGCTTATAAAGCTAAAAAGCAATAAATATTTACTTTTTATACTACCAAACATTTTTAGCCTTCGCAAAAAATAACGGGGGGCGCATAGTTTGCTTTTGTAAATAATAAAAAAAAACTGCATCCTATCCTATGGGGCATCTAACCCCATTTTACTCTACTATATTTACTGTCGAGTAAATATAAATTTATCGTTTTATATTAAATAAATCATCTCTTATATTATACTATTAACGTAAAGAATAAAATTAAAACCGTTACCTCAGAGAGTAAATGACTCGTACAGAAGCGACATTTTCACTTTGTTTGCACATAACACATCAATCATAACTCAATCCAATGGCTTTACACAAGCTATCTGGAGATTTTATGTTCAATTAATCTACATTTATATTATATAGCAAGGGGGTTATAATTCTGTATTATTATTGATAGATATGTATAAATTAAAAAGCATTTGATACAGTGGGATATTTTAAAGGCGATAGCTGTGAGTTCATTATACAATTTAAAGGGTCAACGTAAATAATGACGTAGATACTCGTATTTGATCAAATCAATTATATATGTAGAAATTATGTTAAATAGAGATAGACTGACGTCCTCGCTAGTACCTGCCATTCTGTGTATCAGCTAAGGTGACTCCGCATATCACATCTTCACGTCATTCATCTTCTTTCAGTCTCCTTCTGTAATACCCACGTTTCGCTGCTATATACCACTGGGACGCTAGTAATATAGGTGCGAATTTCGTTAGCCATCGACGACTTTTATTTGAAATGATTTAAAACTTGCTCTAAGTGCCAGTAGTGTCGGGTTTTTGATATCTTGTTACACAAGTTACATCCTATAGGATTCTTATTTGAAAGTAATATTAAAATAAAAGTTCTGTCGTAAGTATTATTTTTCATTTGAACATCATCGTGCGTTGTGCCATATTCATTACAGCTTAATTTAAAAAATATATTTTTTTTATACAATTTATAATTTAAAAAATTGAAACAGGAAAAAGTTATAAGGTTTCTATAAAATTTCATTATTTAAGAACAGATTATAACTTCCCGGTCATTTACATATTCGGCTGAAATACTTAAAGAATCCTCTCAGGATCTTATTGAATTTCGCTTTAATCGGACTGACTACTTTAGCTATATTCATTCGTATAAATTAAAAAAAAATAGAACATCAAGCGTAAAATGTACTGTAAACGTCACGGTTGTGGGTTCATTTTCCATTCGGGGTAATGACATATTTAATATTTTAATTTTTTCACTTTGGTGACGAGGCAAATAGCGGCATTGAGCTCCGCCACTCAACATGCATGCCTCCAGAATTTGACGGGAATTGAGAAACTGAGCAACTTAAATGCCATTATGGGAACGGAACATCTTAACAATAGGTTCCAATGATCCCTCTGCCTACCCTGTTAGGCTACTGCTGCGGGATACAGCGTGACGCTAATAATATATAATGTTTATTTGTGTTTCTTAATACTATATAATACTTTTTTCTATTTTCATCATAAAAAAACATTATTCTGAATAGGATATTGTGTATACATATATGTATATTATATATGTAAATATATACTACACTAGGCCTGCCCGCGGCTTTTTACGGGTAGTCTGAACGATAGCATTATACAATGACTTAATATTATATAAAATAAATAAAATAAATCAGCTTCACGCTGTATCCCGCACACAGCAGGGTAGGCAGAGGGAACCTAGTGTTAAGACACCCCGTTCCCCACTTTCTGCCGAATTCTGGAGGTATTGCGTGTTGAGTGGCAGAACTCAACGCCGCGCTTAACCTCGACACCAGAGCGAAGAAAATAGAAATATAAATTTAAGTAAATATTTCGTCTCCTCGAGTGGGGATCGAACCCACAACCAGTCGGTTTTACAGTCACACTTCGTGCCGCTGCGCCAGGACTGGCCTCAACTTAATATTATATAAGTTTTTATAAACGTATATTTGTAGCAATAATTTGTACCTACTCTTGCAAAGTGTTTAATTTATTTATTTCGACTATAAAACTAACAAAACTTCGTATTTTATTATCATAACGTAATGAGTACTCATTAAAATAGGAGATCGGAGAAATTGAAACTTTAATATTAAATTGAAAATAAAATTACTTTCTTTTGTTAGCCAGTTTGAAATTGATTTTACTTATTTCCTTCCTTGACTTTGGTTTTCCACTCGATGAAGTAATATAATTTAAATTCATACTTCGGGAAAAAAACTAACTTTTTCATGAATAATAATTATTCGAGCGGCATTTCCATTATGAAATCTATTTGTATTCGAGCTTGTGGTATTAAGATATCAGTGAGGACTTCGAAAACCAACATATTTATTTATAAAAATACTAAAATACGCCACGGCTCGTCGTTGTTGTGATTTTGATGGCCAAATAAGTATAATCAATATATTTTTGATAATTTCATTGCATGAAAAATATATTATCTAATGTTTAATGTTTTTATGTTGCGAAAATCTGTTGATGTTATAGGTAACTTAAAATTGGTACGGAAGCCTAGGTGAGTCACTTCGACTCGTACTTGGCCAGTCTTTTTATACTTTGTGTAGTTGTCAGCGGACTGGCCAACAGACAAAATAGAACTTAATCATTGTTTTCGGTTCTATTATCGATATATGTCCCCAATAATAGATGTTCTCATAAATATATCTTACTTGTAAAGATAGAATAATTAACAAATTGACTATGTTAAATATAATATATAGAACATATATATTTTTATATTTAAATCCAATCAAAAAAATTATATCTGAATTTTCCAAAAAAAAATCAAATCTGGAACCACTGTTACACTACATAAATAATTATATAATCAGCTACTCAACATAGAGTACTCTAAGCCGAATCATCCCATCATTCGTAGTAATATAAGTTCAATACAAATGATAAAGGATCTTGAAACTACTTTGTATTTGATGCACTCTCAACTGTCAATTGGGTTAATTATTTTTGAATTGCCATTAGCAATTCAATACTGCTATGAAACGTTAGGGATTTCAGCGGATTTTAGTATATTTTGTCTTCTTTATATAATCGTGACCTATTTTATACTATTGTTCCATTATTTTCTAGATATTATAGGAAATTTATTAACGTATCATTAAGATCCAATAGAAATAAGAGAAGGAACTGGAGGACGACTGGCCTCCAGAAGACGCCAGTCGTGGCGCAGTGGCACGAAGTGTGACTGTAAAACCGACTGGTTGTCGGTTCGATCCCCACTCGAGGAGATGAAATATTTACTTAAATTTATATTTCCATTTCTTCGCTCTGGTGTCGAGGCGAAGAGCGGCGTTGAGTCCTGCCACTCAATACGCAATGCCTCCAGAATTCGGCAGAAAGTGGGGAATGGAGTGTCTTAACACTAGGTTCCCTCTGCCTACCCTGCTGTGTGCGGGATACAGCGTGAAACTGATTTATTTATTTTATTTATCATTAAGATATTTCACAATATTAGCAGCTACTGTTTTTGCTAATTGCTGATATTGATATACGTTACTTTTGGAGTTGGTATCAGTATGTCGAGACATATAACTAGCGGCCACATATTCGCTCCGGTTTGTCATTACTGGCAACACACAATGGTCAAAGACTTTTGTCTTGAGAAACCGAAGTAGATTAGATGGTAAGATCTGTCGTAGCTCCCCATTGCTGCCCATCTGAGCTGGATTGAACTAGAGATCTCTTCCTCAAAGCATAATTTAAAAAAATAAAAATAAATCAGCTTCACGCTGTATCCCGCAAACAGCAGGGTAGGCAGAGAAAGCCTAGTTTTAAGACATTCCGTTCCCCACTTTCTGCCAAATTCTGGAGGCCTTGCGTGCGAGTGGCAGAACTAAACGCCGGGCTTCGTCGACACTAGAGCGAAAAATGGAAATATAAATTTAAGTAAATATTTCATCTCCTCGAATGGGGATCGAACTCACAACCAGTCGGTTTTACAGTCACACTTTGTGCAGAATTTACCTAGCTGAAATTAACAAATATTTTAAAATTATTAACATACTAAATCAATATTGACTGACCAAATCTGAACCTGAACCTGAACAAAACTGACACTATTAAGTCTATTCTCATTTTAGCTTGTCCATTCGTTTTGATTTCTCTACTGTTTGTTCTTGTGACATGCACTTACTTTTTATGTGTTTGTCATTAAATCCGATGCTACTGAAAAATTATTCTCTAACTTTCAACTCTATAGTTCCTAATTCATATCATATTTTTAATCACTTCTTTTCCTCAAAATTTGCAGGCATAAAGTGGAAAACGGAGTGTATTTTAATACGAGGTTCCCTCTGCCTACTCTGCTGTGTCCGCATACAGCGTGAAGTTGATTTATTTTTTTATTTTTACTATTGGAGCTTTTGTGACAATTGCATATATACATATATTATGTATTTAATGCCAGGCGATACTATTGTACTCTAAATCTCCGAGAAGCTCTATCTGTCAATGCATATATCTCGAACCGCCGGATACTTTCAATGAAAGCGATACAACAGTTTAATTTAACGCGGGTGTGTATTGCAGATCGAGCTAGTTCCACAGAACACGACAAGCGGGACGAACTCTTTGTTATTCCTGTAGTTACGGCTAGCGGGTGAAAATCTTGTTCGACACATTCTTTATTCGAAAATTATATAACATTGTATAATAATAATATAGTATATTTTTACCGTTATAATAATATCACATATTTATATAAGAAATACAGTATTATAAATATAACTAATATAATTAATTTGCCGCACTTCTGGATTGCTGCCAGCCATTAGGTGTGATGTCTAAACAAGTGCCTGTCATTCTACCTTCTCCCAAAAATATATAGTACTATTATATATCTTAGAAACTTATAGAAACTGCTTTTATATTATTAAATATCATAAATTATAGCATCTATCCATATACACATGTTTCACTGATATATACTATAATTAATTGAGATAAAACAATAAATAAATTAATTAAAAAGTAAAATACAATTCCACAAAATACAATTTAAATTGAATATCTATTGATTGTAAAATCTGTACAGAGAGTAATCTAAAATGTGGCACCGTATTGTAGCACTCCGTAGGCAGTACCACCGCGGCATCGTAGCGGGTCAGACGTGCGTTACGACAACGCGCTACGACCGTAGCACCCGTGTTTGAGCGTACAACGTAAAAGTCATGTTCGTTAAAAAAAAGTGTTCGTGCTGTGTTTAGACTGTGTTTATTTTAATTAAAAATATTCAAATATATTCGATGTATAAAAAATATAAATGAAGATTTAATTATCTCTTAGCTCAGGTAAATCGAGAGAATATAAAAAGTGAGCCGCAAATTACTAAACAGTACCCACGGTTTTATTTCGTTTTGTTCGACGGTGAAGCGTTTGAGTCTAATGGTGTGTTAAGATAACGTCAGGCGATTTTAGCCCCATTCTTAGTTAGCTTTTACCGTCAAATTTTTTCCTCGTTTTAGTTAATCTCTATGGACATTCAGTGATTTCGTACACCATTTTGTTTATTTATGTATATTTAACATTTTTAAGCTAATATGCGTTAAATAATATAAGTAAAATAATACATATTTACATAATTATATGATTTCTATAATAATAATATATCAAAGTAATAATTATCTCATATTATTTAATGGATAGATTTTTAAATTTATAAACGACTATATATTCAATTATAAACGTGTTTTATAGTAGGTATTTCTTATTTATTGCTATTTTAAAACAATAACTTAATATTTGCGGTCCAAAACAAATAGAGTAGAATTATCAAAATACTGCTTGGTTATATACTTTCTGACACAAAGACAAATAGGATTTTACACTTGGTTTTTTCTTTTATATTAGACTATAAAATAGAATTTACTTCGATATACATAGAAAATCGAAATTAAAATAAAAAAAAGGTTTAGTTTTGATTTATTGTAATGTCAAGTTGTACTTGTAATCAGAACACAAAGAAGCACTTATGAGATATAATAGTTAGAACTTTAGCTATTACTTTAGTACAAAGGCCTCATTTTACAGTGCCTATTCACAATTAGAGATAAAGTGTAAGTTTTATATGCTTACTATAAGGTCCGTGACATTCAAATGAACTTTGCTTTTTGTTTTAAATGTGAAATTATTTATTTATTAAAAGCGCAGCGTTGGGTTATGCCATTCAACACGCAATATCTCCAGAATTCGGCAAAAAGTGGTGAACGGAGTGTCTTAACGCAAGGTTCCCTCTGCCTACCCTGCTATGTGGTTGATGCTGTATCAAGCTGATTTTATTTATTATTATTATTATCTCATATTTAAAATCTCTCTTAAATGCTTAACGATTACGATTAGATAAGGATTTTACTAAACCATTTACTTTAGATTTTAACAATCAATACTTAATTCAAAAATATTTTTGTATCTTTAAGGCATTTAAAAATTAATATTTTATATAATATTAGTAACTTTGCTTAATTATACCAAGCCCTGTATAAAGTAAATTTTGCTGACCCACTGTATTTACTGTTACACTCTCAAAGTACCTATCTAACTAGACTCGTCCTAAAATAACTTTGAAAATACTTGCGTGTAAAACTTAAATACCTACTTTTGATAACAAAATAGTAAATAGTTAATACTGACTATAAGCGTGATGATCTTGGGCCGGAAACTCATTTGGAGGAAATGTGATATTTAAATTACTTTCGTTTTTTCCTGTTATAGTTAAAGCATCTTTATTTTTAAATTATTCGCTGCCCTCAAATTTGTTTGTGTGAATTTTAAGACATTAATTTGAAAATCTTGTGTTTTCTCGTTCCCATAGGGATTTCAAGAGGTCCTCCCTTAGTGCTTTCCTACACTCCCTAACCTACTTACAAGCCAAGTGTCAATTTTCAGTAGTTTCGTCTATTGCTGCTTCTGACTAGGTAATGAAAGAGTTCTATATAATATATAGATATGGCATCATTAGTTGAAACCAAAATTCAAATATTATTTTTATTCAAACATCAAGGAATTTTTTTTATTACTCGTTTTCGTGGATAAGTGGTAAGAGTATATGATACTTGTTGACACTGAATATTATTATTTATTATTTTAATTTGTTTTTATAAAAAAATAAAAAGATAGAAAAAAATCAATACTTTAAAATTAAACAGGTTCAAGTTATGAAAACCTAATTACAGCTTTTTAATTAGGTGCAGCTTTGGAGTTGCGTTAAAGTTATTTTTAATGAAAAAAAAAACCAAACCGTTATTTCTTCATTAACTTGGGTCAAAATATACATTTTTATTATGACCCAAGTAACATTTTTATTTAATTATAAATTAAAAGTCTCTTGAGACTTTTTAGGGCGATAGTTGTATGTACGAAGAAAATGTGATGTTAGGTTCTACTGTTTGGGACTATCGGTATATCGTTTGAATGTAAATCGTGACGGATGTGGTTTCGATTCCCACTCTTAAGAATAATTTATATTCATTTATATCCTTCTTCTATTACAAACTACACAAATCGCGTTAATAAGTTAAAATCCCTCTAAAATTCGGCGACGGCAGGGTGTGGACACAGAGGAAGCTATTTTTTTATATAAAGTCCAACATCTTTAAAATCATTAAAAAGAGACTGCAATGCCTTAATAAAGTTCTCTTTTGTACCAACTGGATATTGATAAAACATAAAAATTTACATATAAAACACCAATATGTCATACGTTATATACATTTAAGCCGTATACGTACAAAATTTCAATTAATTTATACTGTAAAAGTGGCATAGCTTGTCGTGACGTGTCATAGCTTATCGTGTCGTTGGACATGCATTGCATAATGTAATTATAGTTTTTAAAGTACGTAGGTGAGTATTTTAATTTTAAGTCCACATAAAATGATGATAAAAGCAGCACATAGCAGAGTAGACAGAGGGAACATAGTGTTAAGAAACTCCTTTCCCCATTTTACTCCGAATTCTGGAGGTAATATTAATATAAAAAAAAAATGTTTCTGGATTTTGAACTCTTTAACACTTTCTACCTACCATAAGTAGAACGATCTAAGATAACTTTTATGGCATTGTATGTTAAGATCCCAATCAGATAAGAAAAGCGTGTTATTATTAAATAAAAAGAAACAAGCGTTTCAAAATAGACAAAGGAACCTACCGTTTACCTTAGGGCCATTCAGTTTGTCCCTCGATACCTAATGCCACTTTTAGTTATTTTTCACTCAATTTCACAAATTTTAAATGAAAATATATACATATTTAGGAGCGAAAAGATTTCAAAGTTAAACTAAAATCAATTATAAAATATTATGTACTATTTCTGTTCTACGATTTTCTTTTCCTAAAATTATTACTTAGTCTAGAATTTACATTGCGCCACGCCTATAAATCTGTTATATTAGATAATATATCAAATACTTGCCTTTCCTAGGGTTCTCGTGTCTTTTTCAAATGGTCGCATTACAACTAGACTGAGCTATTAAAATATGAAAAATCAGGAATGTGTGAATGAAATATGGTAATATTGAATTGGTTAAAGAAATTATTTTCTTTTCTTTAACTTATTTATTTTAAGCATTAACTGTATTATACATAAAAAATAACGATTTTTGATTTATTATTTACTGTGATTGTGTAAAATGTTGGCACTAACATAGAAAACTTGTGTATTAAAATATATTATGAAATAAATAAAAAAAACTTAACTTTAATATCTTTATATTAAATTTGATATATTTTTTGTATATTTTTTGTCTCTATCTATCTTTTTTAGTACCAGCAAAGAATCGCAATGCGGGCTATAACTTACTTTTATAATTATCACGAACACAAACGTATCTGAATTAGAAAACTAATACAGTATATACATCCTTAACTTACGCCAAAATATATAAACTTATTTAATACATCAATTTTCCAATTTAAACAAATTATTTTTTGAATACTTAATTAAAACAGTATAATATAAACTTAAGTAAAACAATATAATAATTAAATAAAATTTACAAAAAAGTAACTAAATTCTCAATCATATTATTTAGATAACAGTATTCTCGAAGCTCTACTTTATACTGTTTCTTGTCCGACGTCTATGGACATGTACGGACACAATCGTCTCCACTTCCGCTAGTACAAGTTTCACAGAAACTTTTTTTCCATTCCGACTGGCATACTGGCAGGTAGGTACTTTGCGGTTGTATTGCGGTTATGCTGCTTATGTATGTATGTAAAGTTGTGTATTAAATACATTGGAATGAAGATTTTATTTCATGCGATTTATATTTATGTGTGTATGTATTTGTATGTATGTGAGGTGATGAGGCGCAGTGGTACAAGCATATGGTTGCAATCACGACAGATTGTGGGTTTAATTTCCCCTCGAGGTAATGATAAATTTCATATTTACATTTCCTCGCTCTAGTAATGAGCGAAAGCGTGGCGTTGAAGAGAGCGAAGAAATGGAAATATAAATGTAAGTAAATACCTCTCCTCCAGTGAGGTTTGAACCCACAACCAGTCGGTTTTGCACTTTTCCTCAATGTTTTTTTTAATAATTAAAAAATATATTTATTAAAAGTGTTAATGGCGAAACCCTGTTTTATTTTTAATACATTTTCAATAAATACACATAACATTTTTGTAAATCGAAATAAATTTTTCTGCTTCTTTTACGCGGGCGTTTTTAATACTCGTGAGATATCGACTACGAGCTTTCAGGGAAATGTGTTGATTTATGTGTCCAAAACAAAGGATCGGTTTGATCCGTTCTTCAATGTACAAATCCTATTGACAATATGTATACATAGATATATAAAAAACAACACATCATTTTTGTGTTGGTATATCGTTTATACAGGTATAAAGAAAAATCGTGTTTAAGGTTTAGTAAAAAAAAAAATATAGCTTAATTTTTTTTTCTTGTGTTCTAAATATAAAGGTCTTTTTTGTTATCTTAATGCTTTATCTCGCATAGTACGGTAATCGAAGAGAATATAATGTTAGTATTATTTAATGTATCATAAACGGTGCTCAACGACGCGGTTTGTTCAACTGAGCTGAACTTGATTTCAACCTCCAACACTCGCATTTTCAATCCACTCTTCCACTGTGCTATTGGTTGGTGTTATATGTCGAGTGTTTAAGTTATAAATATATAATTTTGTATTTTTTTTACTAACATAATAAGTAGATTATAAAAAAAAAATAAAACATACGACACTGGGTAAATAGTTACAAGCGAACAAAGGAACAGGACATGTCATACAAACATGCGTGCTAAAAACGTAACCCTTCTTTTCATTACAGTCGGGTAATAACTAATTTTTTTCCTTTTTATATGATTTTATTATTTCTCATCAAATAAACTAAACATTTATAATATAGACATAAAAAATAAACATAATAAATATAAACAAGAATTTATTTATTCTGTAATAAAAGTAAATATGGCGTATAAGTTTCTGAAAGACATTTTGACGTGTCCGTGATACGGGTTCCTTTGGTGACAAGATCTTTTGTGTGAAAAAATTCATTCACAGCGATGGCTCTGGCAATGAGAGCTTCGTATACCAAAAAGTTACAATGGATTATAATATTTTTATGCCTAAGTTTGAATCTAGATAATATATATATTAAAATAAATACACATAAATAACCAAATATTTCTTGTTGTTTAGCAAAGTGCTGAATTTAGTAGTATACAATATATATATTTATATATATATATATATATATATATATATATATATATATATATAAAGGCACTTAATACTTCTGCGTATATTAAATATGTAGGATGGGCAAAAGTAAAAAAAATAAATAACTGTAAGTTCGTAGAAAATACGAATGCCTCGAAAAATCGACTAAACGTGGGGACGGAGTGTTTTAACGCTAGGTTGTTTCTGTATACTTAATATATAATATATATTTAATTTATTTATTAATTAATTTATATAATAATTAAAATAAATTAATTTATTATTGCCAGATCTTATTCAGGCCAGTCGTGGCGCAGTGGTACAAAGTGTGACTGTAAAACCGACTGGTTGTGGGTTCGATCCCCACTCGAGGAGATGAAATATTTACTTAAATTTATATTTTTATTTCTTCGCTCTGGTGTCAAGGCAAAGTGCGGCGTTGAGTTCTGCCACTCAACACGCAGTGCCTCCAAAATTCGGCAGAAAGTGGGGAACGAAGTGTTTTAACACTAGGTTCCCTCTGCCTACCCTGCTGTGTGCGGGATATAGCGTGAAGTTTTTTTTTATTTTATTTATTATAGTCATATATATCCAAAAAAAAAAAAATGCTAAGTCTATTAAGTATATTAGATATTTCCTTCGAGATATATAGCTTTGTCTCTAAGTTCCGTAATTATGTATGTACCTTTCAGACATACATGTACCAATGTACCAATCCATTACGAGATTGTGTACATTAGAACAGTGAGGACTGACAGCTTAACATTCCCTCCAAATAACAATGTATATATATATATATATATATATATATATATATATATATATATATATATATATATATATATATATAATATTAAAATATATTTAATAAATTACGTACAACGGATGTCTCGTGATGGCATCCTTGTTGTTGTGAGTGTATGACGTTATCGTGCTTTAATTGTGAAGCGTCAGTTTATATAAGCGGTGGTTGTTGATCCAATTATTAGAGACTGATTGTGGGTTCGATTCCAGCTCGAGCAGATGAAATATTTGCTTAAATTTATATTTCCATTTCTTTGCTCTGGCGTCGCGGAGTTGAGTTTTGCCACTCAGCACTTCCCCACTTTCTGCCAAATTCTGGAGGCAGAACTTGGCAGTAAGTGGGGAACGGAGTTCCCTCTGCCTCCCCTGCTATGTGCGAGATACAGCGTGAAGCTGATTTATTTATTTATTTTACATATTTAAATATAATATATGTTTGTTTATTTTTTTGTACCAAAAAAATAAAGTAAAGACAGAGGAATACTGAAAAATAAAACAACAAATCACTAAATTAAATCTATTTTAATTAGTCTACTATTTCAAATTATGTTTAAGGACATTATATCGATAAAATTCAAAAAAATGTAAAAAAAACTGTACCGAATTCAGTTTGATTCAATATAGGATTTCCGGTGTTATTCATAATATGAAACACATATAACAAGGTACTCGAGCGTACCTTTTCTCTAGTATACGTGGACTGAAATGTATGACAAGTGAACACACTACTTGACATGTCATATTAGTACAAGCAAATTTATTGTTAGAACTTGTGTTTGATGTAAATGTTTATTCCATATGCGAGTAAGAACATAATTATATACTAAAATGTGTACGGTGAAATGAAGTTTTTGTTCATGTTGTCATAAAAGATACCTATATCGTTTTGCACTTGGTTATTTAATAATGTTTACGTATAAACATACATGCTTATATAGATACATACATAGCTTGAGAGAGAGAACGGATCACCAAATGCTACGATTTCTACATATTTCTTTCGCGTTAGTCCCTGTCATCAACCTCTTCATACATGCCCTCAGTACTTTCGTTTAGTGGTTTTGCAGCTCCCTCTTTTTTATCTCACTCATACTTTTATTCTTACCTGCGGCTTTATAATCCTGCTATGCTTTCTTCTTTCTTTCTACTGCATCTTGCCCTTCGTCATCCCACCATTCGTCGCGCTTTTTTGCTAAAGCCTCTTTTTTTCACCAGATACCCCTATCTCTGTCCTTTATATAATGCCTAAGATTGTGCTACCATACTTTAATATTTCCATTTCCAGATTAATGGGTGTCTAGCTTCTTGAACACTCTTATTTGATATTCCTCTCTAGTCTGTTGATCTTGAAGCTTTCAGCTTTTTTTGGCGTTCCCCAATGTATAGTCGCCACTTGACACACCAGCAGGGACGCACTGCTGTATGTCGCCGTGGGGACTAGCCCTTACAGTGCTAATTTAATATTACGATGAGTCTTGCCGATAATATCAATTTTAAAAGAAACAGAAATACCAATTCCCCAATATAACTTAAGTAAACAAAAAATTGTTAAGTTATATAAAAAAATATGAAACCTCCTTCTTTTTAAAAAGAAATCGGTTACAAAGAAAGAAATTGTACCCATCTATCATACTCACAATATATGTATTATAAAGAAAGTATCTTTTTACGGTATTCGATATGTTGCCGAGATATGTTCAGCTCTATATAATACAGTTACACTTTTAAATTCAATTGTAAAAAATATTTGGTATTTATGTTTTATTAAAGAAAAACTATTTTCAAATAGTATTTAAATATTGTATTACGTAATCTATTTAAAATATATCCACCTTCTTTTGTGGTATGATATACGAGTATGTTCATATTACATTATGTATTTTTATCAAAATTTAAATACTAATCAATTTCATATAATATTTCATTTTATTAACAGCATAGATTGAGGCGATTTGTGTCGCAGGAGCACAAGCGCCTAACTGTAAACACTGCAGGTTATGGGTTCGATTTCCAATTGAGTAAATGAAAAAAATAATATCTTCATTTCTTTACCATAGTGCCGAGGCAAAAACTCCAGAATTCAGCGGAAAGTGGGAAGCGGAGTGTCTTAACACTAGGCTCCCTAATTCACAGCGTGAATCAGAAAAAAACAGCTAGATATTTAAGTACACGCAATAAATTCGACGACCGCCGAAATATAATAGTATTTATTGTGAAATAAAGATAACATGTTACACATGAATCACCGTACGTTTGATACGTTATACGAATATGTTATTACGTACTGATTTTCCTTATATTGTTTATTTATACTTCAATAAAATAAGGCTTTTAAATGGAGTTTGGGTGAATGAATTGTAAATTATATTTATAAATAATATATACAAATTGAATAAACAGTGTTATATTTTTTTATAATTTTCTCATTTTTTTTCTTTTACTCCAGTGGTACAATAGTATTCTATTCTTCACGTTTTATCTTTTATATTAAAAAGATAAAACGTGAAGAATAGAATATATATTAGAGCACAAAAATCAATTCCTCATATACATACGTCTAGCTAGATAAAAAAGGAGCTTATAATTTTTTTTTGTATTATACTACATACAACAATATAGGCAAAGATATTTTAGGTAGTATATATCATTATAATAATCTATACGATAGTGAAAGAAGTCAAGAATAGAATAATGTCTATACATTAAATATTTTTAAGCAAAAAAAAATTAGAAAAATTAGATTAAATTTTATTTAATTGGATTCGGTGAAACATAAATTTATGACTTTTATAATTTTTGTCTTTCTATTTGTCTGGAAGCTGATATTCAAAACGTCTGAAACGATTTTTATGAAACTTTCTTTGAAAGATAGAGATGTACAATATAGGGTTTTTTTTTATCTCAGAATTTCCGCGGTATCTGATTTTTTACCAAAAATCACGTTTGTCCTGCGTGCATTTCTATTTTCTATATAATACATTTTTTTTATTGGCACATTTAAAAGAAATCTCAAAAGTTGAAATTACAATTTATTAAGTGTATTGATAACCAAACTAGAATAATCAACCAATTTTCCATAAATACACATAAATTATATTATAAATCAAGCGGGCGAAGCCGTGTGGGGGCCGCTAGTTTAATTTACTAAATTCAATCCTTTTAATATTTTAGTATATAAAAAAATTGCTAGCTCAATGTTGTCAGATTTAATACAGCTTAGTGAATACATAATTTTATAACGTACAGTACAGCTATGAAATGCTCTACATGGTTTATAAAAGTATACTAGTTTCTGTCTTGTTCATATGAATAAAGTAAATAATATTAACGGTAAATTTATTTTCTTTTTTTTGCATACAAAATACACACTTTTGTATTTATAGGTACATACATACTTTTACTGCTATGAGTATAAAAAGGGTAGGCAGAGGGAACCTGGGAAACTAGTGTTGTGGCACTCCGTTCCCATTAAGACACTTCTGTTCCTTACGGTGGAACTTAAGGTCTCGCTTGGTATCTACGTTAGAGTTACGAAATGAAAATGTGGAACATTTAATTTCCTCGAATCAGAACCAAACCTAAATAAATGAAGAATACAATTTATCCGTAAACATCAGTAGATATACAATAAACACAGAGTTCATTGTAGGGTAGAATATTTCTTTAAAAGGTTATTCAATTAGGGTGCGCCTTATTACAGGGATCCCCGGCAAGGTCAATTTGATTTCTTTACCCGAAAATCTTAAGCTGTCTTCTTTAATCTTTTTATTAAATCTAGTTTGCGGCGACTTGTTCAAGTGGTTCTTATTTTGATAGCGTGGTTTTATTCAGATTTATTCACAAAACATCAAGAAGAAAACGCTTCTTGATGCTCGTGAATTTTCAACATTAATTGTTTTTTGTTCTAGTTTTTAGTCAAAATAATATTTTTTGTATATTATCGCCATAGACTATAGATTTATATATATTTCTTTTACGTTGTACCTTGCATACATCAGGAGGCAGAGATAACTGTATAATTAGGGTAGTGTAAGGACTCCCTCGGTTCCCCACATTCCGTTCAATTTTACTGGCTTGTGTGATTTTCTAACGGATGACATTGTAAAAAATGGACAACATGGTAGATAAATAAAGAATCATCAAAATCGGTTCACCCAGTCAAAAGCTCTGAGGTAACAGACATAAAAATAAAGTGTCGAATTGATAACCTCCTCCTTACCGTAGAGAAAAATATCACATTTCGTTGCATATCTCTTATCACTATCCTATCTTTTTAAAGATAAATAGGAAGCTCCAATTACGCATAAAAAACTTGGAAAATCAATACATTTTCATTACAGGCTTCCATTTTTGTTATAAGCTATGCATTATGTCATTTATTACTTTTATTTAGCACCCCTCAGTTATTAAACATTACTAAACCCTGTGAAAAGGTTCAAATCCACACATTTTTTCATAATACATTTTCCATACTACTATTTATAAATGAAATGTTACCTTTCACGGCGTATTTTCTAATATTTAGTGACTTAGGGGAAACATAAAAATTTTTACTGACACGCATGTATGGTGTCTAAAAGAGTGGTTAAGAATAAGTTATGAGTATTTAACACGAATTAAGTGGAAACATGAAATATTGTTGTTATTTTCAGGAGAAATCTGAAGTTTTACTGATTGTTTTTATGGCATGATATATTGTTTCTTAATTTGGCTAAACCCTTAAAAGGCTAAATTGGATTTATAAATAGTAACTTGATTTTTAATATTTTTATATACTTCTTGAAACAATCTATTTTTAATTCAGTGTAGGTCAAGTCAGTTGGTTCATAAATTACGCAAAAATAAAATTAATGAAAGAAAATTATGGTGCTAAAATATTCCCATACTAAAATTTCCATATCTTTTTGGGTCTTTGTCCTTGTTCTGTGCATGTTTTAAAAAAATATTGGTTATCGATGATCTTATGAACTTAACAGTGACCCAATGATTTTTTTATGATAACAAATGAGATATGAAATAAGAAATTCATATAACACATCAAACAGCGGTACGGCATTTAGAAAGAGAGAGACAGATCACTTCGTAATCCATCTTCTGTCCAATCAGCGTATTGAGTACCTAAGTACAATTCGTTATATTATTATCTAACAATAGTGTCGAACTTTTGAAATTATAAACATATCAAAAGCCTCCGTAAAATTTAAACATGAAATATCCACTTTTTTATTATTTTACCTAATCACTACGTATAAGTACACATGTTTCGTATCTTTTGTTATTATATTTTTTTTTCTAAATAATTCGCTATATTTTTATTTTTTCTACTACATAACAATGCTTCACGCTGTATCCGGCACACAACAGGGTGCCTACCCTGAGAGGAAACATAGTGTTAAATCACTCGGTTCTACACTTCGCGCCGAGTTCTGGAGGCATTGCGTGATGAATGGCGGATCTCAACGCCGCGCTTAGCCTCGACACCAGAGCGAAGAAATGGAAATATAAGCAAATATTTCATTTCCTCTAGTTCTAGTGGGGATCGGACCCAAAACCAGTCGGTCTAACAGTCACTTCGTGCCGCTGCGCCACGACTGGCCTCAATTTTGTTATTTAATAACATTATTTTCTTTACACAACATGAAAAATAATTATTATTATTATGAAAACAGCAAAATTTTAATATTGTTGATGGTCACCTAATTAGGCCAGTTTCGTTATACTCAAATGAATTACTCGACTTTTGTATTCAGCTTTTATACGTATAAGGGTTATTCTCGGCCCGCATGAGAAAATTTGTACATTCACTAAAACCGATTCTGTCTATTCAGTTTACATTACGGTTTTACGTACCCAGTACAAATTTGGCCTTTTATTTTGCTTTGGACAAAGTGTAAAAGGTTTTTTCATATAATGCCGATAGTATAAATATTAGAGGCCAGTCGTGGCGCAGCGGCACAAAGTGTGACTGTAAACCGACTGGTTGTGGGTTCGATCCCCACTCGAGGAGATGAAATATTTACTTAAATTTATATTTCCATTTTCTTCGCTCTGGTGTCGAGGCTAAGCGCGGCGTTGAGTTCTGCCACTCAACACGCAATGCCTCCAGAATTCGGCAGAAAGTGGGGAACGGAGTGTCTAAAAACACTAGGTTCCCTCTGCCTACCCTGCTGTGTGCGGGATACAGCGTGAAGCTGATGTATAAATATTGTGTGGTGTTTCAGGGATGTATTTAAATGTAATCATTTTTGCGTCTACTTTTTTCATACTAAAGGTATGTTGTGATTATATTATAGTTAAATTTTTATACATTTCAATGAATTCAAACCTTTTAAGATCTTCTAATTTTAATGTAGAAGTCAAATAAGAGGACTTATTATATTAATTTTAAATTAACATATTTTATTACAAATGCTATTAATAATATGATAAAAATTCTAATAATAATGTATAAATTTTCATGTTTCGTTCTTTTATAGGAGAAAAATACATGTAACTATATTTTTTTTTATTTTTCAGCAAAAATATCATTAATTATATGTAGGTAAATCTAATCAGAGACAAAAAATCTCTAATCATTCAAAAGCTAAACATATTCATCTATCTATGTACATATAGTTTGTTCGGATAGAATCTTGCTCAGCGGATCGGATAGTGTGATAAGAAAGTAAATTATTGCCTAGCGGTGACCGTAACGATTCGTGCGAGTAATCCGTCTCGTATGGCGTGAATCAATTGAATATATTTTTAGAAAAATTTAGACTTGTAAACTGAAAAATTTGATTATTTGAAAACTTAGTGATAAATCTCTTAATTCTTCTTTTTCTTGTCTGTATTAGTGTAAAAATTTACAGAGGAAGTGAAGACCGGAGTATCTTAACACTGGATTCACTCTATCTACTCTGCTATATGCAGGATATATAGTGACGCTATATAGCTATAATGAAGCTTTAATTTTGATGAAATAAATAATCAACACTTTCTATTTAGTTGCAATACCCACAAAACTGAGAAGCTAAAATAGTTCAATTCTTTAATTTTTGTATTTTAATACAACAACATCTTGTAAAATAAATTATTTACTAGAAATAATATTTATAAACTGAAACAATAGCATAAATGTATTTTATACATCGCCTCTTCTCACAGTCGATTTGGTTCTTTTCTTTAAGTATAGAAATCTATGTTTTATTACTATGCTGGCTGCTCTTAAATAAACAATTTTTAATACTATACGGAATAATACTTGTACGGAATTAAAATATATTTATTTATTCCTGTTTCTTGACGTATTTTTGAATTAGATTTAAACCGAACTTGATTACTGCTTATCAAAAAAAAAAAAAAAAATTAATAGCCAAGCTTTCTTTCCACGTCACAGAATAAAAAACAAGGAAGCTAGCCTATAGATACTCCACAATGTTCAAATCCTGGGCACTTCTCGCTCAATTTTTGCAGTCATTCTATCAGGGGAAATTGAACCCACAACCGATGCGTTTTCAGTCACACGCTGTGCTCTTAAACCAGAACGATTTTTTTTTCTGTTTATTGGTCCACAAAACAAATTACATACAATATTTAATAATATTAGCCATTAAAAGATATAAAATTATTTTTATTACCGTAAAAGAATCGTTTTCCTCCAGTTACTCCACTTTACTTATTTCTCGCACTTGGAGTGCAAAATCTAACACTTTAAAAAATTATACCTCCACTCACTTTCAATACGTTATCGTTTGACCACGAGTTCCCATCGACTGATTGCATAATATTTTTAAATTTAATATAGATTCTCCCTTAAATGACATCTGAACGAAAATTTGTCTACTTAAAAACAAATCACAGAATAAAATTAATTTTACCTCAAATTTAAGGCAAATCGAAGAGTAAATTTAACCTCTGAGACAGGATCTTAATATTAATTTTAATGTTACTACTAAACTGTTTTCCAGTAATAATTTCACTTGTAATTTGTTCAAGCTTCAAGTTTGATAAAATTTTATTATAATTAACTTTAATATAAGTAAAGTAAGAGAAGATCTAAGTATATTCATAATTTCAAATTATAACGAGAATATTATCCCAGATAGATGAAAGTTTTAGCTTCACGATGGGGACCTAGTGTTAAAACACGCCTTTCTCATTGAAATCCACTTGTTCCCCATTTTCCACCAGTGGAGAACGAAGTGTCTCAACATTAAATTCCCTTTGCCTGCGGGAAACAGCATGAAACTAATAGAAAAAAATAGAGATACAAACAAGATAACATCAATATACATTGTTCAAAGATTAGGTTTTACATAAATAATAACATATTTTACACAACTGTTGACCTACATAGTTCTTTTTTGCTAAGCGAACAAAAGAAACACGAAATGTATTTGCCCAAAGAGAATGGTTAATTGGGGTCACTATACGTACGTATATGCGAATATCTAAATACAAAAGCTTTATATAATAATATGTAATATTAACAAAGGCATTCATCCATTTTTCAAACCGTAGTAGAAGTAGATTATGATAAAGTCAACGCCATAGTGGCGCAGTAAGCTAGTGATAGTGGGTTCGATCGATCAGCCCGAGAAATTGATATAATTTACAAATAAAGACAAAGGAACTAGATTCTCTCTGCTAACTCTGCAAAAAAAATAAATAAGATTATAAATAGCGTAATAATCAATGTTATTCAAGCCGTATTTAAATATTGATGGAATACAATAAAATATTGTAGTAATTTAAAAAATAAAATTAAATTAAAATCAATCAGACATTGTAAGGTCAGTTGTGGCGCATGGGCACAATCGTGTTAGTACAAGCCTGACAGGTTGTAGATACGATTCGCACTCGAGGAATGGATATTTTCATTACTTCGTTGTCGTTCGTCGTCGAGGCAAAACGCGGCGTTGAGTTCCGCCATTCAACATGGAGTATCTTAACATTACTTTTGTCTACCCTATTGCTTTTGACTACCCTACTACGTGCGAGATAGAGTGTGAAGCAGAAAAAAGAAGAGAAAAAAAATTAAATTACGTAGACTAATCACCCGGATGGTGGGCCATCAATATCTTCTCGTACATGCAGAGAATTTTAACTTTGTAAATTTTCATTTCTTTGTATGTGAATTATTCATATCTTTTACATTTACTTTACGGTTGTTTTCCCTTTCCTTTGTGATGGATGCAATGTGAACCTTGGGACATAACCCTGTTTCCAGCTTGCACAGGCATAAAATGTTTAAATCTAGGTTGAGGATTTATTGATATTAGAATCATTACAGAATTAATGTTCAAATAAATTATTTTATTAACCACTCACTATATAGCAATGCATATATATATATACATATGCATTTATGTTATATATGATATGATATGATTTGTAGTCAGCAATTTCGTTTTATGTTTTGCAGTCCAAGCGGTTTGCAAAACATAATATATTTTCTTCCCGTAGGTATTTTTTAGTACATATCGAGTAGTTAGAAAATGAATTATATGTTTTCTTAAAATATATTTTGTAAATAAGATCACGTTGTTCAGAAGCTAGAGTCCTTCTTTACAAAATCTTATGAGTCTAGAAAATACAATAAAATATTTAATGAAATTATGAAGCTATACCAATTGTGTTTGATTGTTTTGTCAATTTTAAAGGGCAATCAGAAATACGAGTGATTGATATACGAATAAAATTTATATTAGATTTCCGCTAGAATAGAAGAATTACCACTTAAATTATTTAATATGCTGTGTCCATTCATAATAAAGTGAACATTTTTTCTTTCTGTAGATCTGTATGTTTATAGCTTAATGTATTCATTTTTATTACTGTATTACTATACATATTTACATATGTCTTGCCATTATTATAGTTATAGACAATATTACATAGGTGATAGGCGGGCAACAGGGCTACCACATATACAAATTGTATTTTTAGTAACAGGTAACTATTTTGCATCAGTCTTCGTCGGTCAACCTGTGACTATAGAGTTGACTGCGTAAGTTTGTTTTGTGTTATAAAAAAAACAGCCGATTTTAGCTCAATCGTATATTCAGTGAAAGAGTAAATGTATGACAAGAGAGTAATGCCACGAAGTTCGATAAAAACGTTTATTGGGAATCATACATTTCGGAAATATGAAAACAACTCAAACGACAGCTTCTTAGCGGTGAACAGGTAGGTAGTTTCATAGTAGATTTAAATTTGACTAGCCTCCCTCAATCAGGTCAATGCCTTGAGGGTCAAATTAGAGCGACCAACCATGTTTTCACTATGCATTTGGATATTAGGCCCACTAGCAGTTGCTTTGGTATTAATAGCTCTCAACTACTGTGATTATCATCTGCGTATCCAAAAATTCCAGGCTTGAGTAAATATTTTTTGGGGCTACATCATTTTTACATATTTTATCGGACGAGGCGCCATTCACGATTGCTCTTTTTTAGACATAACCTATGTTGCACGCGAAGAAGGTGAATTAAATGAACCTTAAATCGTAGAGCTTAAGTTCAAGAGCACAATTACTCAGTACAATGGCCAATTATTCAATTACTCAATACCATCAGTGCCACTATTTTTGTTCACACGAACACATTGTAGCATTTGGCACATTTCCTATGTTGTATGTATCATACATAACACTCATTAGAATATTGCAATTTGTTGGTATTGGAGATTCTGTACTACCAACATCCAGGCCTGAAGAATCTGCAAAGTAACATACAAAAATCAACAAGTTTCTTTTCTTTTTTGGATTCAGTAGTAGAGGAAGAATGTTCTTCTTGATTCGGCTGATTTGAATTGGAAACAAGTTGATGTCGTCTATGCCCAATGTGATTGAAGCGTGCCTTCTGCACTTCTTCCACTTGCAGTATCTGGCAGCAGAGTTGTAGAATTTCTTCTTTTCGCAAAAGTCCTCAAATTTTATTTAAAAGTTTCTGCTTAGTCCGAAAGTTTCTTCTGTCTTTTGTCAGTCAGTCAGTCAGTAACAGGAAATATTTTAAATAAGGAAAATAATAAAATAATTCTCATAAATATCGTAAACGATCTAGAGTACATAGAGATATATGATAGTGTTTATATGTAATCAAATGGGATTCGTCCAGGCGTAACGGTATACCTCACTCTGGTGACCTATTTCATGTCCAGAAATGTAATAATGACAACTAAATTGTTGCTAGAACGCAACGTCACTACGCTAATAACGTTGAATGTCTAAATGAGAATCCTCATTTATTTGAACGTTCGTTTCGCAATTATTTCTCTAATATTTTCCCTTTCTTTCCTTATAAATTATTATTATATTACTGCTATTTATTTCTCGCGATTTGTTATATCACGAGTTGGACAGAGTCTGACGGTAAACGACAAGGTTGTGGGTTCGATCTCTACTCGGGGCAATGATGTATAATCGTTCATTCGAGTTTATTTATATTCTGTTCCTATTTTATTAGATGAAGTGCAGCACAGAGCTCCGTGATTCATTGATTGATGATTTGAAAACTCTACAGAGAGTGTGGATTGCGATGACGTTTTTTCATCCTACTTGTTATCAGGGGAACAAACGTGAAACCGTGTCTTTTCTTGTATTATGATGTACTGACGTAGTAATTCTATTCTAGTAAACCTACTGTATAAATGTTTCTTTGTACTTCTTTCAACATCTCTTTTTGAAGATTATTTCTTGCCCTGCGACATATTTTTGAATAATAAAAATAGTCAATGTGCCGCATTCCTATATTGATAGAAGATGTAAATTTGCGTTTTTATATAATTACATTGTGTAATGATACTCGTACGATTTGACGTTTGATTTTCGTGATTATTAGAAATTTTAAGTGAAACTATACAGGATTATTAAACATTTATGTTTCGAATACTTTGTAATAGTCCGTGGTCATGAACAGACAGACAATCTCTTTTCAGTACTTTACCGAGATTTTATATTAAATTCACCATGATCCATCATGACCTCCGCGCGACCTTGAGAAAAATAGAACAGAAATAGACATAGACAGAGAACAAAGTATAAAAGCCTATAAAAGATTTTCTTTTATGTCTAGAATTCTTTTTTTTTTTTTTTTTTTATCTCTGGGAAATGCTTTCACGCAGACCATCCGCACACGGAATATAGGCCCTACATACGGATGGTACTGTGGGACTCATTGGGCAAAATAGTCCGATACTACCCACTAAAACCCAGCGGGAACCTCTTCACCAATATAGAGACGCCGTAGGATCGCTCGCGCATGCCACTACGACGCCTCGGTGATGTCTAGAATTCTAATCCAACTTAAGTTAAGCTATTCGATGGGGTTAGGTCTTAAAATTGTTACATAAAAATTATAGAGTAAAAATAAAGTTGAGTGGTTATATTCAAGTAAATTCAGATTATATTTAAAATATTTATCTAATTCATGAGCTCGATTCTCTTTGTGAAATTCAAAACACAAACATTATAACAAAAATATCACCAGCTCGGTTGCACACGTTTGAAGAAAAATCTTAAATAAAATCTCTAGTTCGTTTTATGGCTCTTTAAAATGATACCACGTACAGTGAGGACGGGAATTTTTTATAGAAATAAATTTAAAGATGGTATACAAAATTTACATAACAATTATATGTGCTGTTTTTGTTATAACAAAAGATTTAATCTAGAAAATAATCTTTACTCTTTTTTTATTCAAATATGCTGCTATGACATAAAGAGCTTGTGATTGATTTTAACTATCTATAAATCTAATTAATTAAAGTTTATATAATAATTTCTTACCTAAACAGTAATCCATTTTGGTCACATTTACAGATATATTACCATATTTAATAAGTAGAGGCTAGTCATGGCATGTAAACGCGATAGGTTGTGAGTTCGATTCCCATTCGAGGAAATGGTCATTTTCTCACTCTGGTGCCGCTACTCAACACTACGTAACTAAGTGAAAGAAATATATCAAGTGAGGTTTGCGTAAGTATAATAGTGGAACCTGCACTTATAGCGGTTAAGCCTTTTATGAGAGAAGATACAATACTACATACAGATATGTATTGTATTGTATATATATAACTTAAGATTACATAAAACATTCATAAACAAAATTGTAGCTTATAATATTTGTATTTGCTCGACAAGTTCATCTAGTCTACAACCCCCTGGTACAGGTTATACAACGATTGTACTTGACAGCAGATTATTACGTTGTTAAAAATAAAAAATAAACCAGCTTCACGCTGTATCCCGCACACAGCAGGGTAGGCAGAGGGAACCTAGTGTTAAGATACTCCGTTCCCCATTTTCTGCCGAATTCTGGAGGCATTGCGTGTTGAGTGGCAGAACTCAACGCCGCCCTTGACCTCGACACCAGAGCGAAGAAACGGAAATATAAATTTAAGTAAATATTTCATCTCCTCGAGTGGGGATCGAACCCACAACCAGTCGGTTTTACAGTCACACCTCGTGCCGCTGCGCCACGACTGGCCTCTTACGTTGTTATAAGAACTAAATATTAAAAAAAAGTTGACTTAATAATATACGATCATGAATTTGATTCTCATTAGTGGTAATTCCTTAATCTCCTTAATCTCACAAAATTGCGGTTAGTTGGCCAGTCAGCACGGAATGTCTTGAATTCGGCTAGAAAGTGGATAACGGAGTGTTATAACACTAGGTTTCTCCGATCCCTACTCGAGCGAAAGTGTGAAGCTTAAAAATAAAAAAAACCACATAAACGTGTTTCTTTGTTGCTTTGTAGCGTTTGTTTAGCTTTCATAATATGTAGGTTGTCGAGTTGACTGCATTGTATAGACGTCGACTGGCGTCCCTTCCGTCCTTCACTTTGTATGAATTTATATTAACATACACATTTTCATGTTATTTGTTAACATTTCCTGTGATTTACACTTATCAAGTGATTTCTGATTGAAATATTTTCAAAATAGCTATCTAAGATTATTTAGTTTCTTATAATTTATATAAAATTTTGTGCTCAACCGTCACGCTCGAAACGCTATAATTAAAGAACTGATATATGAAAATCAAAAATCAAAATCAGCTTCACGCTGTATTCCGCACACTGCAGGGTAGGCAGAGGGAACCTATTATTAAGACACTCCGTTCCCCACTTTCTGCCGAATTCTGGAGGAATTGCGTGTTGAGTGACAAAGTCCAAGGCCGCGTTTGTCCTCGACACCAGAGCGAAGAAATGGAAATATAAATTTAAGTAAATATTTCATCTCCTCGAGTGGGGATCAAACCCATCAATCGGTTTTATAGTCACACTTCGTGCCACTGCGCCACGACTGCCCTGTTTTTTTTGTTTTTTGATATATGAAAATTCACTCTTTTCAGGGATAATTATTTGTAATTATAATAGTCATATTTATTAGCCATTAAAATGTATGTACCAACATTATTATAGCAAATTTACAAATAAAACTTTATATGAAGAATATTTATACAATATATTTAACTACTAAGTGCAATTTAATATATTATTTCAATAAGTTATATTTTGTTTTCAAATCAGAAATGAATTAAATAAGCATTTCAAACAATTCAGTCTGAAGAGTAATAACTCGAGGTACTCGAAAATGTAAAATACGGAACCCGCAAATTCTTGAATAACTTCCCCTTGAACGTATTATGGGAGAATAAACATTGTTGTTGAAAAGGAACATAAATTTACAATTGCAAGTACTATTATTTAGCTGCTCTAATTCGAATAATTGAATGTTGGATTGCGGAATTCAACACTGCATTTTGTTTTGTCATAGCAAAGAAATAAAAATAATTCCGACCGAATTCAGAGTTCGAGTGAGAATCGAACTAATAAATATCGCGATATTCCGTTCCGCCACAATGGCCTTAATCAATAAAAATGTGATATAAAATATAATCTTCGAATAACAATATGTAACTAATTTAGAAGCCAGTCGTGCAGTACAAGTGTGCGGCTGTAAGCGAAATTATTATATATAAATATTTATATTTCTTCGCTCTGATAAAGAGGGATTGGGATCGGTTTTAATAGGAAAGGAGTGTCTTAACACTAGGTTCCTAGGTACTCTCTACCTACCCTGCAATACTAAATCATGCGCAGCAGGATTTGAATTCTACATCTTTGAAATGTCTCCTGTCTCTATTTCCATTTTCTCATAGTGCTACGTACAAATTGAACGAAGTCTCAAAATTCAACTCCTTGTATTATGAAGTACTCTTTCAAAAGAACCATTAAAAACTCTTTAAACTTAACTTGTAGTTTTCTTGTAAAGTATGATAAATTATTCCACGACATATAAATATTTGTCTTAAAAATATAATGTTACATGATATATTGTTCTCTTAAGGGTCCAAATTTTTGTTTCATATGTATAAGACGTTATAACTAAAATATTATTTCATCAACGGTTTCAACCGCCTGGTCTATACGATTATGGCTGTTTTGGTTTTGCGTTTTCATTTTGGCAAGTAAACGTCGATATATATATTTTTTAAATAGTATAAAATAATTCGACCCCACCTCAAGGAAATGAAATGTTTATTAACATTTATATTAAATTTTTTTCGCTCTGGTGTCCAGACAAAGCGTGGCGTTGAGTTCTGCCACTCAACACGCAATGCCTTCAGAACTAGGCGGAAAGTGGGGAACGGAATGTCTTAACACTAGGTTCCCTCTGTCTACTCTGCTGGATGCGGGATACAACGTGATGCTGATAAAAAAAAACAACTTCACGCGTTTACAGTTACATTTTGTGCCCATGCGTCATGACTGGTCTCAATTTGTTTGCAATACAGTATTTGGGCGGAGAGTATGGGGCGGAGAGTCTTAAGGCTACGTTACTTCTGTCTACCCAGCTAATGCTGCATAGTGATATACGTGTTTGAAATATGGAAAACAAAGAGATAAGAATAAAAAGTTATGTTTAAACACAACAGAATTCTGGGTTAGTGTTAAGACACTCCATTTCCATTGACACTTATTTTTCTTACTTTCCGCCCAATACTAAAAGCACTGCGTGTTAAAAAGCAAAACTCAACGCCGCTCAACAAAAAAAAAGTAATTGTTTATATATGTAGAAATAATGTGTGTACGTTCATTCATATATATATATATACATATATATATATATTATTTTTCTTTAATGTACTTAATATATAATAAATGTATTATTTATAATAAAGTTAGTATTAGATATATTATTTTATACAGCATTCAATAATTGCCTGGAATAGATTGATAGCTTTGAACGATAAGGCCGCCTTATTTTACTTTTTAAGTCTTACGTTTGTTTGTTAATTATTTTTTTAGCTTCACTCGGTATCCCTATAGCAATCTAGGCAGAGGGAGCCTAGTGTTGAGACACTCCACTCGCCACTTTCCACCAAATGGAGGCATTACGTGATGCAACACTAATTGTGAAACATTTCATTTCCTTGAGTGGGAATCGAACCCACAACCTGTCACGTTTATATTCATACATTTGTGTGGCTGCGCCACGACTGTTCTGTATATATTGTCTTATTGAGCAATAAAGCGTATTTATTTTAATATATAACTAACTATACACGGGTGAACTGAATGGGTAACAAGAGTGAAGAAAACGTGAACTCGTCGCGCCCTTATCTTGCCACTTAGCACGTGAGTTCCAAGTGGAAAGTAGGCTTGCCACTCATTCGCACGCTGTATAAAAGATTATATTTATTTTGTTTCACATTATGGAAAAATATAAAAATATTATGACATTAGGAACAGTTATTTAAATTTTAACCCCTTTAAATCAATAAAATAAACCATTAGTCAACCAAGAATTTCCAAAGTTGGAATATATTATACAGTGTATACGAGTTTGTATATTATACGCCATTTAAATGGAAATGAAGATTATAAGTTAGTTTCCGAGAATATTTTGCCGAACATTTACGAAATTTACAATATGAACTTATAGGCCTAAGTACTTATTTATATAAATTATCCTATTCAAATATTAAATTTATTCTGTCAATTTAGTATGAGCAACTGTTAAACTTAGTGTTCATTATTATGTCCAGAGTCGCTAGTAGGATGGTTATAATTTAAAAATATTTTTTGTTCTTCAATCTGTTATGGCAAAATACGGCTTCTGATTTTACAGAAAGTGGAGAAGGAGAGAAGGGTGCATGTTCTCTCTTTTTATACCGTAGTAATGCAAGATCTATAAAAAATTAAAAGAGTAATTTATCAACAACTATTGTAAGTAAATACATTATATATTAATTAGCTTCACGCTGTATCCCGCTCCGTTCCGCACTTTCTGCCGAATTCTAAAGGCATTGCGTGTTGAGTGGCAGAACTTAACGCCACGCTTAACCTCGACACCAGAGCGAAGAAATGGAAATATACATTTTAAGTAAATATTTCATCTCCTCGAGTGGGGATTGAACCCACAACCAGTCGGTTTTACAGTCACACTTCGTGCCGCTGCACCATGAATGGCCTCATATGATTGATTAAAGTTGTCAACATCCTAAAAATATAAAATACTCGTATTTCCAAACTCATATTTAATTTAAGCGAATATCCAATATTATGTTCTAAAATACATAATAATATACATTTTATTATATAAAACAATTCTAAACATCACAAATTGGTGATTATAAATGTTGTAATAGAAATAAAGCGCTCGTTTGAAATTACAACATTCTGTTTATACAATATGCAGCTTAAATTAATTGAACCCTGTTACGTTAATTTAAGCGCTATTGTCAAAATGATGGTTGCAGGTTTTCGTTCACTTGTTTCCACTTGGGGAGTACTTATTTTTTTTTAACTTCACGTATCCCGGCTTAATCAGGGTAGACAAGTGAAACTTGGGAACCTAGTGTTAAGTAACTCTTTTTCCATTAAGATACTTCTGTTCCAGAATTTCCGCTGAATTTTGAAAGCCTTGTGTGTTGAGTGGCAGAACTAAACGCCGCACTTCGAATAGTTTCCAAAATTGATATTCAAATTATTGTCAGTTCTTCGCTTTGACTGACAAAGCGTGTTGACTCCCATTTGTTAATACGCAAGGCCTACAAAAAAAATAAGGGAATATAGTAGAATAAGGAGTGGTTTAAGATTTAGGTTCGGTCTGCCTGAACTAACTGTACGCGTATTCAGGCAATACACATCGCGACTAAAGACAATTCAATATTGTTTTCAACATAAAATATTATTAAGCATATAACAGAAAAAATATGAATCTCTCTTCAAATATAATTCGTACCTTAACTCACCGTGTGACATCTGGCACTTTGCTACTGCGCCTATACTCCGTTAATATTATATACTAATCTAAAGCTCTTCATTCAATGACAAACATTAAATCAGTAACAATACAATTTGCACACATCATTATCCTTGAACTGTTGATTAAAAACATCATTACATTATAATAAATTATCGAAATTATAATAATACTTTTGTAAATAATGTTATTGTGATATCGTCATTATAAATATATTTTATTCATAATCGTACATAAATTAATATTTATTGATGTGTAAATGGCTTTTATATAAGTTAAGACACTCCGTTCCCCACTGTCCGCCGAATTCTGGAGGCATTGCGTGTTGATTGGCGGATCTCAACGCCGCGCTCTGCTTCGACACCAGAGCGAAATATAAAAATATAATTTTAAATAAAAATTTCATTTCCTCGAGTGGGGATCGAACCCACAACCAGTCACGTTTACGACTGGTCTCAATATAACTTTAATAAATATTGAAACATAAATGAATATTCACAATGACACGTGTCACTGACCTTTAATAAAAAAAAATAAAAAAAAACACTTTTTAATCCACTTAAAGTATATTAGCTTACGTGAATATAATAAAATTTACTCGCTCGACGTTGTTGGTGTGCGACCTAATAATTTGTACACGTGAGCTGTGAAGGATTTGGTGAATTGGAAATAAAAATAAGATATAATATTATGAACCGTATCAACTTTGCACGAACTTGGTTATAAAAAAATAAAAATATCTCTGTGCTAATAATGTTGGAAAGGTGATAAGTGTTACCAAAATGGCTATGGTCATATCTCAAACAACGAAAGCTGCGATTGGCGGGTTCCTCGCTTTGATGATACTTGGAGCTGTGCTGGTAGTGGGTGCAGCCTTCGGTTGGTTTGACCCTAAGAGAGAAGATGAAGACACTCCTGCTAAGATCAGCGCCAGACTTCAGGGGAGGACATCGTTTGTTACCCATCGAGCTGTAAGTATTTTCTTCTTTTCTCTCTCTTTTTCTGATTGTTAACATAAATTTGTTTTTCTTTTCAGCTGCACGCTGCATCCCGTATATAGTATAGTAGGCAGCGTGAAACTAGTGTTGTAATACTCACTTACCTAAATACCTACATATCACAGAATTTTTTGCGGTATTGCATATTGAGTGTAGGTGAACTAAACAAATAATAATTTATTTTCCCGAATGGGAATCGAACCCACAACCATCGCGTTTACGGTCACACACTTGTGCCGTACGTCACGGTCTTGAAGACCACGCAACATAATTGCGGGTAACGAATAGTATATTATATCGGTTTAAAAGCGTGAATTCTGACATGTATAGTTGTTTTTCTGAGTGCTAGTGGGTTATTGTATGATGAAATCTTACAAACTCAATTTCCCCCCACTTTCCAGTTGAACTAAAATTTGGACTATGACTTCAATTCTGATAGCAATGAAATTACATATAATCGTTGTATGTTAATCCAAAATGGCCGCCTCAACAAAATGGCAGATTCCACCTAGTATTAGTATCAAATGAAATTGATACTAATACTAGAATAAATTGAAACATTAAATAAAACATTATAAATTGAAACATTTGAAAAATACAATACACTATAAAAATAAAAAGTTTTCTTTTATTATTAAATATTATTCTCTTAGTATCTCATTAAGTAAATTGGGACTTATATTGTTTTAACACAAAGTAAAAAAAACCCTCTATACAAGTTTTTCTCCCATCTAGACTTGTTTCACACGTTCCCTTCTTTAAAATGTGTTTTAATGAGACACGGCATCCTAACCTTAATTTTGCTCACGTAATTCGACATTAATTAAAATAATTTTTTAAACCATATTCATACAGTTTTATACGGAATATAAAATAAAGTGAAGAAATTAAAATATAAATGTAAATAATTATTTCATCTCCTCGAGTGTAGATAGAACCCACAACCAGTCGATGTTACAGTCACACTTTGCACCCTTGCGCCACGACTGTCCTCATTTCTTCGCTCTGATGTCGAGGTAAAGCGCGGCGTTGAGTTCCGCCACTCAACATGCAATATTTCCAGAACTCGGCGGAAAGTAGGAAACGGAAGTGTCTTAACACGAAGTTCCCTCTGCCTATCCTGCTGTGTGCGGGATAAAGACACATTCAGATCTTAAAATTATCGTAGAAATTATATTTTATAGTAGAGAAACAACTATAATCAAATATATTTTGTAATAGTAGTGGTTGTCACTAAAATTTGGACTAAAATTTGCGCATCTTTATTTGTCAAAGTTAAGTACTAATTACTACGAAATGCTGAAGCGAGAGACCTAACGTATATTCGGGTTGTTGGTTCGAAAATATAAGATGTATACATATTATGAATATTATATAGAAGCTATAAATAGTTAAGATAAATTATTAACTATAGGATGTATTGTTCAATATTTGTTTTTAAATAATTTGTACCTAATAAATCAGATTAAGTAAAACGTTTGTATGGTCAGAAGGATTTTTTTCCCGAATAAATATTATATCAGTCAGAGGCCAGTCGTGGCGCAGTGGTACAAAGTGTGACTGTAAAACCGACTGGCTGTAGGTTCGATCCCCACTCGAGGAGATGGGAAGAAATGAAAATATAAATTTAAGTAAATACTTAAATTTATATTTTCATTTCTTCGCTCTGGTGTCGAGGCAAAGCGCGGCGTTGAGTTCTGCCACTCAACACGCAATGCTTCCAAAATTCGGCAGAAAGTGGAGAACGGAGTGTCTTAACACTAGGTTCCCTCTGCCTACTCTGCTGTGTGCGGGATATAGCGTGAAGCTAATTTAATTTAATTTTTAATAAATATTATATCAGCAACCTATCCTGCCTAAGTTGCATTTTTTTCTAAATTAGGCATGAAATTGAGAATGAACTGGTCAGAAAATAAATAAAGATAAATAAATATAAATAAAAGAGTCAATGTTCCTCGGCGAGCAAATATCAAAGTTAGAACTTTGACTAGGACAAATCTCTTTTTAGACTTTTGCTATAATTTGCCTTCTTTATTTCACAAACGTTTTTGTAACAAACGCTTGCTAAATATTTAAATTGAAAATATTAGATAATAATAAAATACTATTTTATTCTTAAATTAAATTTAATTTTAGCTTGACACCTCCACAGGAGATACATGATCTTGACAAACAAATAACAAAGTGATTCTATAAGAGTACCTAGTATTAAGGCACTGCATTGCCCATTTCCCGCCGAATTTTTAATTCGAGGCAGTGGTGAATATTGTATTGATTGGGGAAATTCAACTACTCGCTTAGCATTGTTACCAGAACGAGAAAATGAAAATATTAAACAATTCATTGCCCCTAGTTGAAATCGAACCTACGAACCTTATGTTTATAATTACACTCGTATGCCAATGCCCACCTACAACAAAATTTTAACACTAAACCTACCAGTAGCGGTCAAATTGACCGTTTTGAGACTTTTTGTCCAATTTACACAGTTTTAATGTTATAATATTGTTATCAAACTATATGATAATTCTTAGAATTTGCATATAATATTTTCTTCACTCTTTACTTTAAGTTATTTTTTATTTTTGCAAAAAAAAATTGTTATGTGGCCTACCTACCGCGGTCGGTCAATATGACCGGTGGGAACAACTGGTATAAAGTTATTTCAAAGTAACTTTTTTACGATTATCTCAGAGTCGCTTATAGTTGAAAAGAGTAGATAACAATAGTATTGATTACAATCTCACGTAGTGCACTTCTAAAAAGGATTTTTGCAATTTTTTTATCATTATTTATTTGAAGAAGAGAAGCTAAAGTATCGGTTGTAGATATTTACCCTAAAAATGTCAAAGCATTTGAAAATTACAAATTACCTAAAAAATATAACGGACATAGAAGAAGAATTTTCAGAACATGATGAACAAGAAACTTCTGTAATTGAAAAAAACATGGAAATAGACCAAGAACTATTTACAAGTGAATTAGAATCAGAAAGCGATAGTGAAGAGGAGAATATTATAAATAAGCGTTCAGGGCAGAAAAGAAAGAGGGTTTTATTGTCATCCGAAAGTGAAATAGATTTAGAGGATCAACGCATCGAAACTGCTGCTGATGGAATAGTCTGGGAAGAAATAGACGGAAGACCCAATCTTGGCCGGTTACCAGCGCATAATATTTTTAGGGATATGTCAGGACCAACAGGATACGCTAAACGACATATAATGAAAGGACAAATGAAGACGGCATTTAGTCTTATCATTGATCAGCACATAATACGTCATATTATAAAATGTACAGAAGAAGAAGCATTTAGGGTGTTGGGGACTAAATGGGAGCTAAATGCTACAAAACTAGATGCATTTATTTCCTTATTATATGCTCGCGGCGCATATGAGGCGAGAAATTTGGATATCTCATATTTGTGGAATAAAAATTGGGGACCCGCTTTTTTTTCAAAAACAATGAGTCGGAACGACTTTACGGAGATTATGAAGTACATACGATTTGATAAAAAGAGCGAAAGAAGCCAGCGTTTACAAACTAATAAATTTTCTATGATATCTACAATATGGGATCGATTTATTGAAAATTCACAAAATTGTTATAAACCTGGTGCATATATTGCTGTTGATGAGCAGTTGTTTCCGTCGAAGACTAGATGTAGATTTACACAATATATGCCAAACAAACCAGACAAATTTGGAATAAAGTTCTGGTTGGCATGTGACGTCAACAGTAAATATATAATAAATGGGTTTCCCTATTTGGGAAAGGATGAAAGGAGAGATTGTTCAATTCCACTTGGGGAGTTCGTTGTTCTAAAGCTAATGGATCCTTTCACGGGATGCGGAAGAACTGTAACAACAGATAATTTTTTTACGAGTGTTTCATTAGCCAAGAAATTACTTGCAAGAAAAACTACAATTGTTGGAACAATTCGTGGAAACAAAAGAGAGTTACCAAAGTTAGCCAAAGAAAAAAAAGATAAAATGGTTAGATTTTCAAGCAAATTCTATAAATCAAATTATATTACTCTTACAGTGTATAAAAGTAAGCCGAAAAAAAAAGTGCTTGTCCTAAGTTCCAAACATAACTCAATAGAAATAGAAAAAAGCAGCAAACGCATACCGGAAACTATTAGATTTTATAATAGTACAAAATTTGGTGTAGATGTGGCAGACCAGATGGCAAGGAAATACAGCGTGAAGTCGAAAAGTTGTAGGTGGCCACTTCAGGTATTCTTCAACATTTTGGACCTAGCTGGAATAAATGCCTGGATTTTGTATAAAGAAACGACGGGTGAAAATATTTCCAGGCAGGAATTTTTGTTCCAGTTAGCTACAGAACTTGGGGATGCATATACAAAATCTAAAGAAAAACAGCATTTACCAACACCGTCCACAAGTACAGATTTGTGCGTACGAAAAACTTGTCAAATAAAATTTTGTAAAGGTTATAAAACAACAAAAATCTGTTCGAAACGCGAAAAATATGTTTGCGGCAAGTGCACATTTCAGACTAAACTAATTTGTAAACAATGCGAGGAAGCCAAATAAAGTATATTATGTATGCATAACATTCTGTATAAAACTTTAATTTCATTTGTTTTTTTGTTATAAAGAATTTTAGAAATTATATAAAATAAAATGGACGAAACTTTATGATTTTTTTTTATTTTATACACATTTAGCAACAAATCAACCATTATCTGCATTGAATAATGAAATAAATGAAACTTGGTAATTACCGGTCAATTTGACCGCACGCGGTAGGAATAGATATACAAGAATTGTCGGTAGGTTTAGTGTTAAATTCCCACAGCCCTAAGGCAACACATGCAAACCCATATAGAAGCTTTCCTTCCTTCTTTTTTACATAATATTTAAAAGGTTAATTTAATATGCGTAGTTAATACGGGAAAAAAAAATTAAGAATTAGAATACATGAAAGTTGTTAGGGTAACGAGCTTGTTTTATGTATTGTGGTAATAATACGCCTTACATACACTTTATATTATGCAATCTAATATTAACTAAATTTCATTTATTCGCTCGGGTGACGAGGCATAACACGGCGTTGATTTCCGCCACTGAACGCACAACGCCTCCAGAATTCGGTGGAAAATGGGAACGGAGTGCCTTAAAACTAGGTTCCCTTTGCCTATGTGAAGATGAACAAAATTGAAATAAAAAAAATGGGGCCATATTGGCCCAGTGGCACAAGGGTGTGACTGAAACGCGACGGTTGTGGATTCGATCGCCACTAGAGGGAATGATTTGATTTCAAATATATTAATATCTTCTATTACGAGTGACAGCTAGACTTAGAAAGATAAATAAGGACATGTAAAATGTACAAGTAAGTAGATTAGGATTATAGAGGATCGCCAAAAATATTAACTAAATTCGACGAATTGATTATTGTATAGTTTTGAAAATATTAATAGTGTGAATTTTGACATGTGCAGGTCGTTTTATAATATTTTATTTGATTTCCCGTGTTTGTGGCCCAATTTGACCCACATACCAGTTGAACTGAAATTTGGACTTAACCTTTAGTTCTGATGGCAATGAAATAACATGTAATCAATGTTGTCAATCCAAAATGGCCGTCGCAACAAAATTACCTATTACAAAATCATGTACATCCTAGTATGAATATAAAATGAATGACTGAAAGTTGAAAGGTTTGTAAAATACAATACACCATGAATATAAAAACATCTATAAAACTTGATTTAAGTAAAGTTTTTTTTTAATTATTAAATGTTATTCTTTCAGCATCTCATTAAGCTACAATGGTGTTTATATTGTTTCAACACGAAGTAAAAAAAACTTCATACAAGATTTCCTCCCACCTAGACTTATTTTATAAAGCTTATTTTAATGAGACATCCTTTTACCTTAACTTTACTTACGTCAATCGACATTACATAAAGAAATATTACAAACCTGACAACATACGACCATTATTTTGTTTATAAATCATCTAAAAATACATATTAAATAACAAATCTATGTCAACAATTTATAGCCATAAATATATTCTATTCATGAAGCCAGTCCTGGCGCAGGAGCACAAAGTATGTCTGTAAACGCGACTGGTTGTGAGTTCGATTCTCGAGGAAATAAAATATTTAAGTAGGGAACGTAGTGTCTAGGTACCCTATGTCTACATGTATACAACGTGAATCTTATTCATCTAGGGCTGTTCTACACCCTAACAAGTTTTTAGTTTGCTTTCATCTTACAGATATAACAAAATCTATTTCCTATATTTTTGCAATTTTGTTACGAGTAATAAAATATTATTATATAATTATATAATTATATGATATGTATAATATAATAAAAAATATATAAAATACAACTAAACCTGCTAAGCTAATTAGTCCTAATAAGCCAGGAGAGTTTTTTCATGATATTGACGTTAAGAGCCATGACTATTCCAGTATTTTTAATTGGACTACTGGAATTTATCTCTTCTATATTGTGTTCCTATCATTAATAGTTTGTGAACTTTAAATCTGGACTCGAGCCCTCGGACACTGTTTTTTATTGATATAAAAAGAAATGATGAATGTGCTTTCTGTGTCAAACAGTATATAATTATTTTTGTATAAAATATGGTATTACTAGCATACGTCAATCAAAATAATTTTTACACGTATATAAATAACTATAAACCACTAATGATAAATTGTAATAATTATTGAAATATTTAAATATGTAAAAAAAGTATATCGTGACCATTTTATTTAATTCAAATTGTTTTTCTTTTAAATTACACTGTACGACTGTTATGTAGTATATTAGACAATAAGCACGCATTTTGAAAACAACGATTGATTTCTTATCCTTATTTTTAATTTATTTTTCATGACTGAAACTGATGGTGGACGCTATCAGCCTGGAGAGATTAAAAGAAACATTTATAATTATAAATGTTTCTTTTAATCTCTAACACAAACATTTATAATAATAGAAACAATAGTTTCTCACTATGATAATAATTAATATCAAATGGTCATTGTAAACATATATATATTTTTTCTTTTTACTTAATATTCCAAAAAAGAAAAGAAAAACAAGTGTGCGTTGTTTCAGTTTTGTTATTAAACAAAAAAAAAAATTAAGTAATAAAACCCACGTAAAACTTAACTTTTCATTAAAATTTAATACAACTATAGATATAAATTCACGTTTCAGAATTTTTTTCTTATAACTTCTTCTCTTAAATACATTTAAATAAATATTCTCAAGAGGGAGAAGCCGCGCGGGGGCCACTAGTTTCATATTTTAAAAGACAAAATGAACTTTTGCAATATTACTTAATAATTATTGTCATTAAAAAAGTGTGCATTCAGTTTTATTTCGATCATTCGACGACTAGTACTTTGTTTAAAGACTACTTAAGGTATTAAAAATTGGAGTGCAGCCATTATAAAAAGAAATGCTCGTTAGAAACAAATAACTAGTTATTTAAAATATTGCTCTTCATTGAGCAATTAGAAAATAAAACATTAATCGTTTCCGATTGAAATATTAACTTCACTTCGTAAATATGAAGTATTCCGGTTTCAACATTCCCTGTCTCTTAATTATTTTTAACAGTGAATTTGAAACTTAACAACTTCAATTCCATTTTCATTGAGCTATATATTTCTTTCATGTCTTAAGACGTATAAATCTTAAACACCGGCCTGCATCTTGGCTGATGCAGCAAACAAAGGTTCTAACTAGGGGTAACAAGGCTAAAAGTAAATATAAGCGTAATTCATCTGACGTTAATTTGGTTAAATATAAGCGACTTCGCAATGAGTGAACAAGGTACGTAGAGATGCGCAGCGAAGCTATATTTATCAATCTTTAGATGTAAATGATTCTGGGAAGGTTTGGCGATTCCTTGAGACTATGGGCGTTGGACAACAAGCAAAGGAAGTTAACTCCAATATAAATATTGATAGCCTTAATATTAATTTCGTCTCGGCAGCTGTTAATATTTAGAACAAATTAACGCTTTCCTATCTTAAGTTACAATCGAAGCAACTAGAAGGTCTCAGCTGATGATAGTACAAAAAACACAAAACACATGCACTTCAATACCATTTGAAGTGATGGCATTAGTCGTAAGATGTGTATCCCTTGATATCATTCTTGCAGTCCATTGTTATATCTTTAATTATTCCTTATTCTCTAGTTGATTCCGGTACAATCCCGACGAACTGTGCACGTTATTTCTGTACCCAAAATATGTAATCTTACATCATATTCCCAGTTTCGCCCTATTTCTATCCTTCCCATTCCAAAGTTTTTGAGCATATTTTCACCTTTCATTGTTAAGATTCTCAACTTTTTGTATAAAACGACAAACTAACGTCGGCCAGGCCAGTCGTGGCGCAGGAGCTTAAAATGTGACTGAAAAACTGATTGGCTGTGGATTCGATCTCCACACAAGGAGATGAAATATTTATTTGAATGTATATTTCCAATTCTTCGCTCTGGTTCTCTTCTCTGGTCTGCTTTGCCGAAGCAAAGCGTTTAGTTCTGCTACACGCAATGTCACCGAATTCGGCAGAAAGTGTTAAACCCTGCTGTGTGCGTGATACAGCGTGAAGCTAAAAAAAATCGTACGCCTTACTACTTACACAAAAGTAAATCTGAGTATATTATAATTGGCAAAAACAAATTGCTAAGCTAAATCGTACACATTTGCTAGCTATTATTTTTGATGGTACTCTTTCCTATACTTATTCCTTACTACGAATAACATCATCCTTACTATGAATAAATTTTCTAGTAAGGATAATGTTAGTCGTTCATTTTTATTGTTGTTTACACGTTTATTTATAATTTCTGAACAATGTATTTATAGATATTTCATAGAAAAAATCGTTACAAACTTATATATGTAGTTAATTTCATACAATATAAGAACATATGCCCGCAAACTTAAGTTTGTTAATTTTATTCGCCGCATCATGAAAGCCTATAAGGTACATAAAATTCTGAAATCGATACAGAACCCTCTGTGCGTGAATCTGACTCGCTCTTGTTTTTTCTTAAATACACTTAAATAAATAAACATCGTATATTTCAAGCGGACGTAGCCGCACGCGTGCCGCTAGTAAAACAATGTAAATCATTAGTAAATGTCAGTCAGTCCTTTATAAATATCTAAACATATATTTTTTAAGCTCTATCGCAAATTGCGTTCGAATTGTTCATTACGAAGTCTCCTCGTGACGAATTGGATACAAGTTTCGTGACCAAAATCGTTAGCTGTGCTTATTTTGATAATCATGTAACAATAAATAAGTCAACGTCAGCCTTTAAGAATATTTATGCAGACCGTTCATTAACTGTGACGTAGTGGATCGGTTCCGGCTGTTGGTTTGTTTTTTAATTTGGTTTGGCATTTTTGATTTTTTTAGGCGGTGTTAGGTTACGGGGGTTGTAATGTTCCATTCACCTTGTGCAACTCGCGATAACGCATTGCGTAGCGTAGCGTAAGTGCCTACCCTGCCTGGCTATGTGCAAGGTATATCCTGAAGCTATAAAAATGTATATTTGACGAGTTGGTAGAAATATAAGCAGTGAGTCATATCGTTTCTCTCTTTGGATAGTGAAAAAAAAAAAACTTTTTAATCAGACTGAACTTCCAACAATCCATACTGTCTATACTAAAATTGTAAAGGGGAAGAGTTATTTATTGAATGTTGATTAAATAGACTTATTTCAGGAACGACATCAAATAATAATAGTTCATCTACGAGGAGGAGTGGAGGTTGTATTACATCACGTTAACACACTGGGGCTGTAATCTGAGTTACATTGGCACTTGTGTTAATTGTTAATATAACTTTTACTTAATTTCATTTGAACGCGCGTGCGAACCCACAAGTAGACAATTTTTTATCAGAATCTCCTGTGAGGAAAATCGTAGCGGAAGGGCACAAAGTGTAAACGAGGCGGATTGTCAGTTCGATTTTCACTCGAGAAAAGAGAAATATTTAATATTTTCATTTCTTCGCTCTAGTTGCGCGCTTTGAGTTTCGCAACTAAACACGTAATGCCTCCAGAATTCGGCGGAAAATGGGGAACTTAATGTCTTAACATCCCCATGTTAAAACATTCCGTTCCCCATTTTCCGCATTAATACAGCGTGAGCTGAAAACAAATAATACAGTACATTCAAAATATACTATTTATTGCTTCAACTTTGACTTATAACAATCAGCTTAAAGTACATTTTCTTTAAGCTATAATTTTGTTACCTCTATAGTATATGAAAATAGAGAACGTAGTTGATATATAGAACTAAATTACATATTTTAATGCTCTTTTCTTTGACTATGATTACTGAGGTACGCAGTAAAACTTTTCAAAGTAGGTACATACAAATATACAAATTACGTTTGTCGTGATGATAATTCAGATCGATTGATCGCATGTAAGAATCATTTATGGTAAACTAAAAGTTTACCGAAGTTGTTTTCTGAACGACTATTCAATAATACCTTTTATCGAGTGAGCTACTTACCTCTTAAAATACAAGGCTAAATGAGTAAGAATAATAAAAAAAGAACAAATAAAATATGTTTTAATTAAAAATATTGGTTTCATTTTGAATACTTTATAAAGCATTTATTGAGCAGGTTTTTAAAAAAAATCAACGATATGCTATAACACTCCACGAGAGATTGCTATCATTTGATTCTGAGACTGCCGTTGAATATATATTTTTTAATTTCACGTATACTTCATTTGAACGATATAAATATGTTTTTTACTGAAACGGTAGGCTATAAAAACCACTGTGGTATGTCGCAATTTGCTTATTGATTTTTTTAGGCTGCTCATACTGAAGGATGATAGTTCTGTATATGTATAATATACTAAATCATACATGAAAAACTTTAAGATTAGTTTGCTTTAAATATATTCGCCACTAAATATATTGCTAAAATATGTTACATTTTTCTAAGCTTCACGCTGCTTTTCGAATATAGCAGGGAAGGCAGAGTCCAGAGGGAACCAAGGAGCTGGTGTCAAAACACTACGTTCCCCATTAACACTCCCATTCCCCACTGCCCGACGAACGATACATATATTACTCAATATAAACATAAAATATCAAAAGCATCTTACATAACGTCAATATTTTCTTTTAAGTATTTATCAAAACAATAACTAATAACTAATTCCGTGTAAATTTAACTTTATTCTGCCTATTATTTTTAAATGCTTTAGACAGAGATAAAAAAAGGTAAAAACAGTTTATGAAGCTGCGTAACCTCAGTAATTGACAGGAAGTCAACGTTTTATAACGATATTAAAATTTAACGAGAAGGTCACAACCCCAAATGTTGATCTTTATGTTTCTCGTGCAAATAATACTAAATTTTTGAGGGAAATTATGCAGAAAATATCATTATTATTTATTAAGTTTTAGAATATTTCATTATTTTAATGAAAGATAATGGAGAAAGGTTTTATTGATCTTTCAACTTAATTATTAAAATGAATGAGAACTGTAGGCATTTTTTCAAACTTTGCTCAGTAGCACAGTAGAGTGTGCAGACAGCACGTAGTGTACAACACTACATTATTTTTTGCTATAGCATGTTTAGTCGCGGAATTGAACGCCACGCAATCTCTAATCAAAGGAAATAATTTATTTTGTCAAGTCAAGATGAAAATATATATATTTTTTTAATATAATGGTATCAAAATCACTTTTGGTGGCTCTTGGTATTTGAAAAGCCTAAAAGAAACTTAATATTAAGTTCTCATTTCAAGCTCCCTTGTTTATAAATCTGTTGTTCGAGTAGTAGATAAGGATCTCGTTTTTTATGTTTTTTTATTTACAAATCAGTCTCATGTCATTGTAAAAAGGGATGACTTACTCAATTTTTAATAAAGATATGAATTGCCTGCTACATCTTAGCAACAATCTAAGTATTACAGAATTTTCCTGGCGAAATTTGAACCTGCTACCATTGCTTATAAGTAGTACTAAATTACTTCATGATAGTGTTGATGATTTCCATTTTATTTCAACATAACAAAAGGTTATTATAACTAATCAGATTTAAACAAAACTGCATAACGATTACGATAAAATCTAACATAAATATATTTACTTGCTTTTTTAGAAATATATTTTTATCATTTTTTATTCCGAATAAGAGGACACAAAAGTTATAAGAAAATGTAGAAGATCATTTAAAAGTCACGAGTATACAGCAGATATGGAATAACTACATACAGATTTTATTTTGTCATTGACTCACCTATATCGTATAAAATTATTTATTTTAATACACCCGCATTTACAAATTAATTCAAGAGAAACTATTCTACATTTTTTTCACCATTTTCCGAATCATTGAAATAAATTTCAATCCTGTTTCAAATTTATGTATGTGTTTTACTAATGTTTTCAATGTATGTATGTTCGTGTTCGTCAAAATAAAACCATATAAAAAAAAAATTACCTTCACGCTGTATCCCGCACACAGCAGGGTAGGCAGAGGAAATCTAATGTTAAGACACTCCGTTCCCCAATTTCTTCCGAAGTTTGGAGACATTGCGTGTTGAGTGGCAGAACTCAACGCCGCTCCTTTGCCTCGACACCAGAGCGAAGAAATGGAAATATAAGTAAATATTTCATCTCCTCGAGTGGGGATCGAACCCACAACCAGTCGGTTTTACAGTCACACTTTGTACCACACGTCACGACTGGCCTATACATTTTAATACAACATTAAACAGATTATGAATCATCTACATCGGTATCGTTTAAGCTTAGTCTGTCAGCTATGAAATATACTTCTTTCGAGTTAAACTAAAAACAAAATACAACAAAAATTGATTGCACTGTGACACGGAATGCCATCATTAGGTCAGTGTCCACAATAATTCGATGATGGGTCCGAGACAGAAATTATGATTTATTATAGAAAGGCTCTGTTCGGTAATGTTACCTTAATAGATGTATCGTAGCGGCTATTGTTTATTTATTTGTGAATTGTAGTATGTGGAGCTTATTATATATGCAGGAGAAGTAGCTGTATTGTTTTTTTAAGAGAAAAGTGATTTTTTTTCTAAGTCCATTTTCTACTTTTCACATATTTTATAAAAAAATGCTGATGCTGCAAATTGTGACTAGTGCAATAGAAATATTTATTTTAATAATTAATGTTTCTGTGGTTGGTTCGACTGCGATTAATTTATGTGGTATACAGTATTCTGGATTTCAGAATAGAAATTCCTATATTTGTATTATTATAGAGGCCAGTCGTGGCGCAGGGGCACAAAGTGTGATTGTAAAACCAATTAGTTGTGGATTCGATTCAAACTTGAGGAGATGAAATATTTTTTTAAATTGATATTTCCATTTCTTCGCTCTTATATCGAGGCAAAGCGTGGCGTTGGGTTCTGTCACTCAACATATAATGCCTCCAGAATTCAGCAGAAAGTGACCCCACTTTCTGTAACGTGACGTGACGTGACGTGATATGTGAGTGACGGAGTGTCTTAACACTAGGTTCCCTCTGCCTACCCTGCTGTGTACGGGATACAGCGTGAAGCTGATTTTTCTATTTTATTTATTTTATTACAGAAAGAAATTAAAACTACTCTAAACATAGCCTTATCAGTCATTAAATTTGTAAATCTGTTGATAGTGATAGCTAAGTGTGTAAATGAATCTTCTGTTATGGATGATGATACCAAAAATATCGCAGTTTTGTGAAAGAAACATTTAACACATTTCTATTATGGATTTAGCAGTTGCTCGCAACTTCTATATTTTATACTATTTACTAAACTTTATCTATATAATCTATACAAATAAATTACAATATTCAGATATCGTCCAGTTACTAGGGAATGGGGATGAGAGAATACAAAAAGTTTCTTTGGGAAGTTTAGGGGGGCAAACGATTTTCGAAGTTCCCACGAAACCGAAGAAAATAACATTATAACTTTTGGACTATAAAACTTATTATATTATTCGGTTTGCAAGAGAAGTTGCGACATAGGGCTCGTATATTATATTATTTATTACACTAGATTATATACTATAGAAATGTTGATGAATTTAGTAGATTACCGCTATTATGCACAAGTGATACTCTGATCGTAATCATATCATAGAATAATTGGAAGCAAGTTAATATCTTAGACACAATGACATGCAGGTATACCAAAGTGATTAATATGTTATTTTGGTATTTCTACGAAAGTAACTAACATATTGCAAAAAGATATATTTAAATCAATTATTGATGTAATACAATATATATTATATACAAAACTAAAATAAAACATTTATAGTAATGAGGCCAGTCGTGGCGCAGCGGCACAAAGTGTGACTGTAAACCGACTGGCTGTGGGTTCGATCCCCACTCGAGGAGATGAAATATTTACTTAAATTTATATTTCCATTTCTTCGCTCTGGTGTCGAGGCTAAGCGCGGCGTTGAGTGCTGCCACTCAACACGCAATGCCTCCAGAATTCGGCAGAAAGTGAGGAACGGAGTGTCTAAAAACACTAGGTTCCCTCTGCCTACCCTGCTGTGTGCGGGATACAGCGTGAAGCTGATTTATTTTTATTTTATAGTAAATAACGTCATTTTTTATTTTATTTTATTGGAGTAGAACACACACGTATATAAATAAAAATCACTGTAAGAAAATAAAGGAAATGCGACCCTAGCACAATTTACCACAGATTACTATAAGTATAAAAGGCCAGTGACTTTTAAATCGACTGGTTGTGGGTTCGATCCCCACTCGAGGAAGTGAAATATTTTCATTTTTTCGCTCTGGTGTCGAGGCAAAGCTCGGCGTTGAGTGCCGCCACTCAACACGCAATGCCTTCAGAACTCAGCGGAAAGTGGGGAACGGAGTGTCTTAACACTAGGTTCCTCCTGCCCACTTTGATGTGTGTGGGATACAGCGTGAAGCTGATTTGATTTTTATTTACTATGAGTATAAAATAATATATACGTACATAGGTACGTCAAAGACAACATTATTTAAAGTTTTTTTTTTTTTCACTTGTACATAAAGAATTATTGATTGCTTATTCTGACCGTCGCCGTATATGGAATACCCTCGAATAAAGTCATTATCACTAATTTGAAATGTGATTGTCACAAGTTCCGTTTCCAGAAACCAGAACATTTTAGTTAGTAGCTGCATTTAGGAAAAGTTGGACGTTAGATTCTAACGTCAGCCTCTAAAGTAGGTTCACAGTGCCTTCCTTATTCACGTCCTCAGGGTTCCTCGTACTGTCATCGTTGCGAGGCATCATTAGCGTGATGACTATAGAGTTGTAACATTTACGATATATAGTTCAGTTTTTGCAGTATATAAGAATGGCAGTATTTATATAATTTACGTATAAATATTTAATGTTTTATAAAGAATATGTCTCAAATATCCTCTTTTGTTATTTTCAGGTAAACTCAGAGGAAAACAGATTACCGATTGTGTCGCATTCATCTCCATGTAAGTAGTGAAATTTGAACAAAAAATGGCAAATCTTAAAAATCATCATAAAAATCAGCCTTAAAATTAAATATATTTGTGCTATATTCAGGCAAATAAATTATATTATAGTATAGTTTATTTTATGATTGTAGTGTTGATGGAGATAAATAAAAGTTCACTTACGGTTAGCACTAGGTATATTCAACACCACTTTATTGTACATATAGTTTGAACATAAATAATAAATCACGACACAGTTTATACGAAAGTCAACCACAAACATATATATACAATAGAACACAAAAGATACGAATTTAGAATAAACTACTAGATAAAACAAAGGAACGTATGGAAAGTGCATCGAGTGGCAAGCATCGACTGATATAATAAAATATGCCGTCGACAAGGGGGTAGGCGTAAATCTTACGACACCTTACCGGTTCAGTCGACGGCAGTGAGCGCTTTGATATAAATATACTAAATACGAATACTTACTATAAAATATATAAATCCTATTAAATGTATATATGATTTTACGTGTATATATAAATGATAAATAAATAAATTATAATATTGAAATATATAAATGACACATTAAATAAACTTTAAATATAAATAATAGTTCCCTACATCACTCCCCTCCAGAGGCCGTGTCTACGGACGATAATAGTCAGGGAAACGTACATGTCTTCCTGACCGAGTAGTGAGTCTGAAGGGTGAGTGACGTAGTTGTGTGTCTGTATGTGTATCGATGTGTGTGCCTGTGTTTGTGCTTGCGTGTGTGCTTGTATGTGTGCTTGTGTGTGTGTCAGAAAGAGGAATATTTGTGTGAAAGGTCGTGTTGTTTTCAGTGCGTAATAAATAGGCTGGCTTAAGGCGGTCTATTGATACTGTAAGGGACTTACCTTTCACGTCTATTACAAATACTTTTTTGTCTCTTGACAAAACTTTATGTGGACCGGTATACGCAGCTTGCAGAGAACCCCGTAGCGCGTCTTCTCGGAGGAAGACATGGCTGCAGGATTCTAGATCTTTAAAAACGAATATTTTTCGTTTTAAGTTGTGGTGCTGCGTAGGGACCGGTCGCACATTTTGGACAAAATGCTTCATCCGCGCTGAGAAATCGGTGATGTCAGTGGTAGGTGTAGCGACGTTATGCCCGAAAAATTCTCCGGGCAGTCGCAGTGCCTCACCGTACACCAGATCTGCGGATGAAGCTTGCAGGTCCTGTTTGTATGCGCTTCTAATACCGAGAAGGACTAGGGGAAGTGACTCTGTCCAATTATTGTCACCGTGGCAAACGATAGCGGCTTTCAATTGCCTGTGAAAGCGCTCCACTAAGCCGTTGCATTGCGGGTGGTACGCGGTTGTCCTATGATGTACAAATCCAATGGATTTAGACAATTGTTCGAACAGAGTGGATTCGAACTGCCGACCTCTGTCCGTAACAATGTCAGTAGGACAACCAAACCGGGATACCCAGCAGGATATGAACGCTTTGGCCACTGTTTCAGCTGTGATATCGGTAATGGCGACAGCCTCCGGCCATCGCGTGAAACGATCGACGGCTGTCAAGCAGTACCGATATCCGTCGTTTGATGGTGGTAATGGGCCGATCAGGTCTATATGGACGTGTTTGAAGCGCGCCGAAGGTAATATGTGAGTACCCAAGGGTGAAGACACATGTCTATGTACCTTCGACCGCTGACATGGCAAACACGCCCTAGACCACTCACGGCAGTTTTTACGCATTAGTGGCCAAACAAAGCGTTGCGCTACGAGCTTAGTGGTTGCGTTTGCGCCAGGGTGACTGAGCGAGTGCAAGGAGTCATATACTTGCCGGCGAAGGGTAGCTGGCACATAAGGCCTGGGGGTCGGTGTGCTGACATCGCAGTAGAATTCAGTACGACTCCCAGGGATTACCAGCTTTTTCAAGCTTAACGAAGTGCTGCCGGCAAGTATATTTGCGAGGTCTTCGTCTGCTTTCTGGGATCTGGCCAGGTCCTCTAAACTGACAGGCATCTGCAATTCATCGACCCGAGACAAGGTATCGGCCACGACGTTATCCTGGCCGGATATATGTCTTATGTCGGTCGTGAATTGCGAGATGAAGTCCAGATGTCTATACTGACGCGGGGAGCAGTTGCTCTTCCTTTCATGAAAGGCAAAACACAGCGGCTTGTGGTCAGTATAGACTATGAAGTGGCTGGCCTCTAGCATATGGCGAAAGTGCTTGATACTTTCGTATATAGCAAGGAGCTCGCGATCGTAAGGTGAGTACTTTATCTGCGATGGGCTCAACTTACGAGAGAAGAACGCTAGAGGCTGCCATGCTCCGTCTTGGAGTTGCTGGAGGACTCCACCTATCGCCGTGTCAGAGGCGTCAGTGACCAGCCCAAGTGTAGCAGCAGGGTCGGGGTGCGCTAAAAGTGCAGCCTCGCAAAGACTCTTCTTGCAGTACTCGAATGCCTGTAAAGAATTTCCCTCTATGGCGACGGGATGAGAAGCCTTGATTGAGCCGGTCAGCAGGGCATTGAGAGGAGCTTGTATTTGAGCGGCTTTTGGTATGAATCGTCGGTAGAAATTGATCATCCCCAGGAACCGTCGAAGTTCTTTTGCTGTTTTGGGGACCGGAAACTCTAAAATGGCCTTGACTTTTGCATCCAATGGTTTTGTACCTTGACGTGAGATGTGGTATCCTAGAAATGTGACTTCGGGAACACCAAAGACACATTTAGCCGTATTTACAAGTACGCCGTAGTCTCTCATACGGGTGAAGAGCTGGCGTAAATGGTCTTCGTGTTCCTCTTGTGTCTTAGAATACACTAAAAAGTCATCTAGGTATGGATAACAAAAGTCAAGTCCACGAGTCATTTCGTCGACGAATCTTTGGAATGTTTGCCCTGCATTTCTCAACCCAAACGTCATAAAAGGAAATTCATACAAACCGAAGGGAGTTGTTATGGCAGTCTTCGGTATGTCCTCCTCGGCGACGGGAATTTGGTTGTAAGCCTTCACTAAATCAATGACTGAAAAGTACTTACAACCGAATAAACTATTGGAGTAGTCCTGGATGTGACGTATTGGGTACTGGTCCGGAATGGTTCTGGCGTTTAGGAGCCTATAGTCTCCACATGGACGCCAGCCATTATCCTTTTTGGACGCAAGGTGCAGGGGCGAAGACCATGGGCTGTCTGAAGGACGAGCCGTGCCATTAGCCAGCATCACGTCGGGGTCACCAATGTAGTGTTGATGGAGATAAATAAAAGTTCACTTACGGTTAGCACTAGGTATATTCAACACCACTTTATTGTACATATAGTTTGAACATAAATAATAAATCACGACACAGTTTATACGAAAGTCAACCACAAACATATATATACAATAGAACACAAAAGATACGAATTTAGAATAAACTACTAGATAAAACAAAGGAACGTATGGAAAGTGCATCGAGTGGCAAGCATCGACTGATATAATAAAATATGCCGTCGACAAGGGGGTAGGCGTAAATCTTACGACACCTTACCGGTTCAGTCGACGGCAGTGAGCGCTTTGATATAAATATACTAAATACGAATACTTACTATAAAATATATAAATCCTATTAAATGTATATATGATTTTACGTGTATATATAAATGATAAATAAATAAATTATAATATTGAAATATATAAATGACACATTAAATAAACTTTAAATATAAATAATAGTTCCCTACAATGATGTTTATAATAATGCAACGTAAACTAATTAAGTGTTAAAATATTTTCTCAAAATTTATATATATGTAAATAACAAGCAAGAAGAATGTGATTCAAATATAATTCAATTAAATAGTAATAATATACGTATGTTTTCTTTGATATTTTAAAGAATTGTCATACTCTTTTGTTTCATTACTGATTAAATATGATGTTGTTTTATATTGTAAGTGGTAATTTATATAATTATCTAATTTGAAATGTGAAATTTAAATTTTAAAACAAAATAAAATTTATAGAGCTCAGGGAATAAACTCCATAAGTAATATGCATTTCTAAATCTCTTAACTTGAATTGCAAGTCCCAGATATTGAACCAAATTCCTTTCCATACGATGTGACGAGTACCCAAGATAAATTCTTTAAATATACATAAAGACAAAAACATAAAACTGTAAAACTGACTGGTTGTGGGTTCGATCCCCACTCGAGGAGATGAAATATTTACTTAAATTTATATTTCCATTTCTTCGCTCTGGTGTCGAGGCTAAGCGCGGCGTTGAGTTCTGCCACTCAACACGCAATGCCTTCAGAATTCGGCAGAAAGTGGGGAATGGAGTGTCTTAACACTAGGTTCCCTCTGCCTACCCTGCTGTGTGCGGGATACAGCGTGAAGCTGACAAAAACATAAATTACTTTTCTATTAGGTAGAATATAATTACAATATTTTTGTTTTTTAGATATCCATAAAGGAGAAAAGGATGATGTAAGTATAATGTTATTAATTTATTAATCTCACTGCTAAATAGGTAACATTTTTAATAAATGAAACCCAATTATTAGAAAGAAACGAAATTATTGTTCTGAAATTTAGGTTTATTTATATACAAGAAAATATATAATAATTTGAAAATTTGAATTTCTTCGCTCTGGTTTAGAGCGGTGGAATGTCTTAGCACTAGGTTCCCTGTATACCCTGCTGTGCGGGATACAGCGTGAAGCTACGGCTTAAAAAAGAACCAAAAAGTATTCAACAGAGTTATTTTTGTACATTTTATAATTATGTCGAATACTTTTTACCAGTACTGCTACATGGTTTGTTCTCTATGAAACTTGAGATTGGCAATAAATTGACAATAAAAGTGAATTTTGCTCAACTTTGAAACGCTATTACTGAAGAAAGAACTGAATTTTCATATTGATTGGACAGTTAACTCCTTTTCTGCTAGTTTTCATGTTACACAAAAATAATCATTTTTATTGTTTTCGTATCACAAAGAAGAATTATTACTATTAAGAATAATATTTTTTTAATATATATTTCTTATAAAAAGTATCCTATGTAGTACCTTTAAGACAATGTGTATAAACTTTCACAATAATCAGTTGACTTATTTTTACGTGAAAGCGTGACAAACAAACTCAAAATTCAAATTTATAATATTAGGTATGAAGCAAATTAAAATTATGTAATAGACAGACCTAGACCTACCTCGACTAAAATGCTAATTATATTTAAAAAGCATAATTTAAGTTTATCCTACGTTCGTAAAATTATATTTCCATTTCTTCGCTCTGGTGTCGAGGCAAAACGCTGCGTTGAGTTCCGCCACTCAACACCAATTCGGCAGAAAGTGGGGAACGGAGTGTCGTAACACTAGGTTCCCTCTGTATACCCTGCTGTGTGCGGGATACAGCGTGGAGCTGAGGAATAAAATTATACAAGGTCTTTTAAACATATAAAATTCTCATATCTTACTTTGTATGTTATATAGGATCTAAACATGTTACTTAATACATGCTCGTATTGTAGTATTGTTTTAGTAAGCTCATCCGGATAGATGAATGTGTATAATAAATACAGAGCGGTTATCTCTAGGTGGTTACGACAATAGGCTATTTGATGACTAATAGCTTACTAAATGTTGTATGGATTTATTATATAAACCATATATTTTTGTATTATTTTCTTTTTGTTGTATAATATTTGGTCAGAAAAGTCATGTGTGTATCGAAGTAAAACTTGTAATTTAAGTTTATTATTGAAGGCAGCACAAGCGTGCGACTGTGAACGTGACACGTTGTAGGTTTGACCCCTACTGTTAGATATGGAGTGCAGGCAAAGTGCGGCGTTGATATCCGGTACTCAACACACTATGTCTATATGCGGGATACGGGGTGAATTAAACAAATATATTATTTTGTATTTAGCATTGGACATTTTTTTGACAATATAAATAAAATCAAGATTGTCTCTTTTCCTAGATAACACTGTCCGCCCAATGTCAATGCAGCGTAGGTGACATATCACGAATGCTGGAGGCCATACCTGAGTTAAGTGGACCACCGGGTCCACCGGGATCTACAGGTGCTGATGGTACAACTGGAGCTCCTGGAAAAACGGTAATTAATATTATGGTTGAAATACATATATGTAGAACACTATACTATAGATTTAGAAAGTCGTTCTCTTTAACCGACTGCGGCGCGATGCAAAAAAGGGTAATGTGTTTATCAGTCTATGTACAATGTAACAATGTTTATATGTTTGTTTCTAAGTTGTGTTCTGGGAACCTAAACTTATTGACGTATACGTTTCCTAAATAAGCATTTTTCCTTCTAAAGTGTGGAATAATACTTTAAAAAATGTTAAAAATGAAAAATCTTATGTATAAAAAACTGAAACGGTAACTACTTAAGTTTTTAGTTATTAAAATGAATGTAGTTTTGTCAGTCCCTTTTAAATTATTGGTGTTCACTTTTTAAATTTTTTGTGGCTATAAATATCCTAATTGCTATGCTAGCTCTAATTACTACGTACTATAGTGTTGTTGTACTAACGCTTTCATAAAGAAAGAAGCAATAATAATTCAAAGAACAAAATCTGAAAGTAAACTGAGAGGTATAAACAACAAAAAACTAAAACTAAACTAAACTAACTTCACGCTTTATCCCTAGCGGGGTAGTCAGAGAGAACGGAGCGCCAAACGCTACGGTCTCTACATACCTCTTTCGCCTCGTCCACTGTCATCAACCTCTTCATACATGCCCTCCGGGGGGTCCTCATGCTTTTTACGTGACCTTCCTCCAGTATCTTTGATACTGTGTTTTCGAAGGTCAACCGAGGTCTCCCCCTACCTCTCTACCTCTCTTACCACTCACTTTAATAAACAACAACATTTTGCTATTTTTGTTTTTTTTTAAGAGGTGCTAAACAAGTTGTCATAAAATTTATATGAGACCACTTTTGGGGTAAAAAACAATTATTTAAAAAAAACATCAATAAAAAAGCCTCCGAGTTAAAATTTAAACATAAAAAATATAGGCGTCGAATTGAGAGCTTCATATTATTTATTTGTCGAGTAGAATCGCTGACGTAAAAACAAAATTGTATTTTTGTTGTTCAAATAGTTTTTTTTTTGCTGAAATACAAAAACTATTCTGTTATTTCGGGATAAAATATATAAAATAATAGGTAAAATATTACTAATGTTAATTGAAAGAACTTTTAACTTTAACTAAACCTACCACTGGTGACGCGTCTGTGAGACTGGGTGGTTCAAAAAAATTGTACAACTTTTTGACCCACCACCGATGCATGATGCGTGTTCGAGTACCTGCCTCATTTTACATCCCCCGCAATTTTTTCTCTCCATAACAACACAACGAACGCACGTCCCAGAGTTCTGGCACCATCCCGTTCCGTAAGACCGCCGTCAACAATTACGTAAGTAAATTATTTAGTTTATTTTGTTTTTTTTTTTAATTTGAAAATATTGCAAAAGTACGTATTTTTCTTTTATAGTTATTTCATTATAATATTATAGAGACATTTAACAATTCAGCTCTTTATATAGTTTTATTGACATTTTATAAAAAAAATGTGATAAATTCTTATATTTTGATTTAGAATATATATCGTCGGTTCGAAGAGCTTCGACGAGATGCCATACTATCTGATGAATACTTGGTGAAAGTAAAGTAGAACCTGATCCCTGATCAAAATTTGGACAGCAAAAAGGCGTTGAGGGACTGGAAATGTACGGGCAACAACAAGTCCTCTTTTTATTTGGAAAGGGACAATTCTGCCAAACGTATCAAATATAACTTCTAGTCCTAAAGAAGCCCAATTTTGTAAAACAGTGACCTTTACTAAAATTAATTGAGTCTCATAAAAGAGAACGACAGACACAGTTGAACTTACCTAGAATATTGAGAATATGACTTTCAGAAATTTTGAAGATGGATGATAAGAGTGGAACTGATGGTGCTTTACTAAAAGGTCTGTACCGGAAACTCAGTTGGTAAGAAAATAGAACTACCAAATATTATTGTCACAAAAGCAAGAAATATTTGCGCCGAGAGCACGTAGTGCCTTGTTGCAGTATTTGATCGACGGTATAAGAAGAGTAGTTTTCAAGAACGTGTGGGGTTTTTTTGTGCTAGAAGGATACATTTTTGTATATTTTTTAAGAGTTCCTAATATCACAAGAGTAATAAAGGCCGATTTAAAACATAAGTTTAAGAAAAATATATAGATATATTAAAAAAGTGTTCATTTTTTGTGTCCTAATTATGGTTCTATTATCATTTTATTGTCAAATTTATATGTAAGATTAAAACGAAACTAACTTAACGTTACCTTACTTATTAGTTATTATGAATTTTTTAGGTAAAAAATCCCAGTCCATGAGACCGGCGTTACCAAAGATGGAAGTCATAATAAGGTCCCCAATGGCGTGTTACGAATTTAGATTGTTTATAAGCCGAAAAAATTGTACTTAACGCTAGCTCTCTTTTATCTACAATCTAAATCTAAGTTTCGATAAAATTTATAGACAATGAATTGATTTTAATTTTTTTTTTAAATAGGGACAAATTGGAGATCCTGGACCACCTGGATCTCTTGGTCTCAAAGGAGATAGAGGAGAAAGGGGAGAACCTGGTGCCCCCGGATTAGAAGGCCAACCGGGACCGAAGGGTGAACCGGGAGCAGATGGAACACCTGGCCAACAAGGACCCCCGGGTCCTGTTGGTCCACCGGGGCCTGTAGCATCAGCTCTGATGGTAATATTGTTATAAGTTATGTCCTCTTTTTATTACTATTCAAAGTTAAATTGACAGTTATTCTTTTTAAATGTAGATATTAATCTATAAACCTTGACATTAAGATACCCCATTATTTTTACTGATGCTGATTGTAAACAGATATAAAAAAAGCAATAAAGGAAAAAGCCCTTGCTCGTTTTGCGACATTTAAGTATATTAAAAGTAATTTATTTTCTATTTTATTAACGTTTTCGTATTGAAGTAGTTCTTGATTTATTAAATCGTTTTCATTGCTTTTTAATGTCATTAGACATTACAAATTTATTACATTCTAGGTATGTGATGCCATCTTTGGAATTTTTTAAACATATTTTAATTGAATCTCGCAATAGAAACGTAGCGTATGTATATGAATGTTTTGTAATTTTAAAATAGAAGCTAAAATATAAAAAGTATTTCTTTTTCCAAAAGACTACAAGATAATTTATGTGACGAAACAAACGGCAACATTAAAATTGCCAACTTAATTAAAATTTAAAATTCTCTACCCAAATCTATTTCTGGATAATAAAAAAAAAATTAATAAGCCTGCGCATAGATAAATTTGAGTTTAACAATAACAAAACTGTAATAAGGTCAATAAAAATATCAATTTTATTATTTTTAATTAGCCCTTTGTAATTTGCCTCTAAAACAGAAAACAAACACTTGCACTGAAATATGAGGAAAAAATTGACTTCGTTTCAAAGAAATTTAATGAAATTCTTTCTTTACTATTCTCAAAGCTCTCTCAAAGCTAAATATATTTGTTTTTAGGAATAAAAAATGTGTTTTACGAACTTCGCACTTCGAGACTGACTTAAGATTTTAGTATTGATTAAATTGTATGAGTTGCTCTTACTTTTAATTATCGACGCTTAGTGCTAATGAAAAATATATTAAGTACGTTTTATGTTACATTGAATGTCGTGATTAGATTTAATTTGTAAACAATATAGAATAAAATAAAAAAAATCTTTATATATATTATTAAAATTTTATTTAAGTTTTAGTAGTTAAGGGTTTACTTAAATGCATAAGTTAATTAAGAGAAGGTATACTACATACATTAAAAAAGTAGAGGTAATAAGTGTATGGTACAATCTTCTTATACATATTATTGTTTACTATAATAGAGAAAAGCAAAGAATTTATTGACCTGTACAAAATATCGAAAATGATTGAAGTTTCAAATTAAATTGTATATATCAAAATAAATACTAAAAACTCCCTTTTCTACACTGAGTGGTTGCTATAGAGCGTGCTTGGAACTAAAAATACACTAGAGTGCTAAAATGCTATATGAGAAACGGTTAAACATTTAAATTATTGATATCAGTTTTATTAATGCTCCAAGTAATATTTACACTCTTTCTTAATTCATTTATTAATCTTTGAGCTTGCGCGTTGTCGTAAAAACGAAATTAGTTTGCGGGTACCTGCTTTTACTGGTATCGTACTCAAAGAAGGGGTTATTTTATGTGTTATTTCAAGAAATACATATGTTGCGGGTCCGCTAGCAGTTTCGTAGAATATATAAAAGGATTGCGTGTTTTGTATTTATTTTAACATTTTAGTGGCATAACTCTGCCATATATGGAAATAAAGAAGGCCATCGTGTCTCACGTGCATAAGTTGGTTGCGGTCATGGTTATGGGCTCAATTTCTACTTGGAATCCAATGGAATGTTTAAAATTTATTTTTCCTTGTTCTGGTAACGAGGTAAATCGCGTCATTGAGTTCCGCCACTCAACCCGCAATACCTCGAAATTAGGCGGAAAGTGGAGAACGGAAGTGTGTTAGTGGCGAACAGACCTCACCACTTAATACTTCAAATTCGAATGGAAAATGCAGAACAGAGTGTTTTAAGATTAGGCTCTCCCTGTTAACCACGTTATATGAGAAGAAACTTTAGTTGGACAATATTAATTCAATTAGGTATATATAAATACGTAAATGCCCTTTAAAAATATAAATATATATATTAGAAGATTTCAAACGCCCAAATTTCTTATCGCAAATCGTTTACAGGAATCAACTGGATTATATGGCAGCGATCGCGGTATACCTGGACCTCAAGGTGACAGGGGCCCGATGGGGCTCCCGGGACCACAAGGTGAAAGAGGCTACGCCGGGAATAAGGGTGAAAAAGGATTACACGGTTCTAAAGGCGATAAAGGGGAGCGAGTAAGTTTGAAATATTCCCCTAATAAAACATTTTTACTCTCATACAAAATTACGATGCCAAAACAAATATTGTCGGATTTGATTTTGTAAATGAATATTTGTTTAGGTTCTGAATTCTTTTATTACAATTTAACAGGTATAATATTTGTGTGTTGTATTTGCGTTTGTATTTATCTATATATTAAAAAAATAAAAAAGGATATCTGTACATTAAATATTATTACGAAAAATCATTAAGGATAATATCAAAATAATAATGTAAAACGATCTTTGAATCTTGATTTTAAAAATTGTGTGTGTGTGCGTTTATCTATATGTCTGTTTATATACGTACAACTTAAAAATATCAAGTGGATTAGATTTTTTTTGTTATTAACTTATTAGGCCTTGGTTTGATGTAGACTATATTCGATTCGATATATTCGATTAAAGATACAAAGATCTGGAAAGCTAATAAAAAACCGTAGTGGTTAAGCTAAGTTTTCTCTCCTGTTCTCGTTACAAAAATCATGGTTGAAATTTGGAAAACGGAGAGAACGGAAAATTCGGTCTATGCCTGTTACTGGCTGCAAATTTAAATCAAAGTAGTAGAATGGAAGTAACATGGCAAAGGCGGCTTCTAGTTAATATATTTCTATTTGTTTTAAAAAAGCTTTGATACATTTCTTTATTATTTTATGTCATGTACACATTAAGGTATTGACAAAAACAGAGGTTCTTTTTGAACCTTACGTAAAAATATTGCTTTGAAATAAATACATTTAATTTATGATGGTTTTTGTTTGTTTGAAGTTAAATAAAACGTAATAAAATCATTGTTTTAAATTATAATATTAATCGAAATGCTAAGAAGAACATATTATTACATCTTTTATAAATAACCAAAACAATATTTTAAAATTCATTTACCTTATTTTTTATTAAAAAATATTTTCCAAAGCTTTATTGACTTGGAGTTAGGTTTGAAACGGCAAATTATATTAACTTTCATCTTATAATTACTGAAATTGTTCTAAATTACCCGTCTTAGACGTACTCTGGCAATTAAAACCTCAATTTTGTTAAGAAACCACCGCTAACAACATATTTAACTATTTAATATATTAATATTCATACGGAAATAGCGTATTACACGATCATTTTAAAATGAGAACATGGACATTATTATTTTTAAATGATTTTATGTATTTCACGTAAAAAATTCTTATTATAAAGTTATAAAAAATACTTTTAACTATTGTATTACCAAATACTCATAGTTCATTTGTGAGGTCGTCGTGGTGCAGTGACTATGGATGTGAGTGAACTCGACTCCCACTCGTGGACAAATTTTTATTTTCTCGCTCAGGTAACGAGACAAAGCACGGTGTAGCCTCAAGAATTCGACGGAACGTGGGCAACGAAAGTGACCTTATGAGTAACAGACGCTTTGCCTCGACACCAGAGCTAAGAAATGGAAATATAAATTTAAGTAAATATTACGTCTCCTCGAACCCACAACCAGTCGGTTATACAGTCACAATTTGTGCACCTGCGCCACGACGATAATTAATATATTATAAAATAATTTATCCAAAATATAAAACGAAGCAAGCCGTAGACGCGGAATGAGTAAGGAATGTAACGAATGGTTGCCCGGTAGACTTTCTTTTGAATAATAAATAATGTTTCGAATGAGAAGCAAGTCTGTGTATGGTGCGATGAAAAGAACTTTTTGAGTTGGTCCAACGTCATAGGCATAGGCAAAAGTCTTTTATTTGAAATTAGGTGTTCTTTTATATGTACGCATTTCTTTTTCTAGTGGAATATACACAGAAAAGTAGTGTTGTAACTCTCTTCATATTCAATCCGTTTTCAGTGACGTGTAATTCCCTAATGCCATCAAAAACATCCTGTAAAAAAACCCAAGTCTCGCAGCTCAGTCTTTCTACCGTAAAAAGTTGTGAGATCCATGTAATACCAAGTCGGTTAATCTATTTAGTCTCTACTTAAAGGACTCTCTTAAAGGTCTTTGCTTTTCCGACTTTTATGTCAAGGCATGTCCCTGTAATAATAAATAATTACTGATTAAGAAATTACCTATTTTTAAATACAAAAACTAAAAAACTATGCGTGGCATATAGCATATAGGGTTACCAGAGGTAATCTGGGTAACCTTAAAGAGACTCCGTTCCGTTTATTATGACACTTCGTTCTCCGCTTTCTGAGGAATTCTTGAGACATTGCATGTTAAGTGGCGGACCTGTACGCCGCGCTTGACCAAGTATTTCATTTACCCGAGTGAGAATCAAACCTACAACCGACGCTATCATATCGATTTTTTGTAAATAAGTTTTATATAATATATAAGAAGCAAATTCTCCTGTTTTTAAAATAATCAATAAATAATGAAAAAACAACAATACGTGACATATTCTAACTATTCAATTGCTTACTTCTGAATAATATAAAACAGCCAAGCAAAGCATGTTACATTTTTTTTGTGATTATTTATATCAAATACGAACAATTTTAATTGTATTAATTCCCATAATAAAGCATTCTAGTTAGTTTTACTTATATATTATATTATTTCAAGCAATTTTAACCATTTGTTTATATAAATCACTAAAAACTAAAAAAAATACTCGTATATTTGTGAATAAACCTGTCACTAGTGGTAGTAACTATAAAAATAACTAAAATGAATTCGGTAATGCAATAACTGACGATTTAACCCTTGTAACGTGATGTTGTTCTTTCGACCCTCGTTATAACTAAGTTAGATGGTTACGCGGGCATGAAAAGAGGAAAAAAAGGATATTCTTCATTATATATTAAAAAAACTATGAAATATATAAATTTTATTAATTTAATGATTTTCTTATATTAATATTATAATGAATAATCAAGGGCATCACTGTGAACAAGATATTTGTAGGTTCAATAAATTATTTTCATTTACCCGCTCTGGTAATCGACGTTTCACCACTTAGCACACAATGTCTCAAATTTGTGAAGAAAGTGGAGAATGTAGTGTCTTAATAATAGATATGTCTCTCAGGTAGAGAGATAGGTCTACTAATAATACACTGAACAGAGTACAAATTTGTGCAATATTTTTACCATACAAAATATTTACTTATATATCAATTTCAACGTAGAAAATATGACCTGGCTTGAGTCTTTTGAACTTAATAGAAACAATTTTATAGGGTTACTTAGGTATGCGAGGACCACACGGTGCAAAGGGGGAGCGGGGGCAGCCCGGGAAAGACGGCACACCTGGACTGCCCGGCGCACACGGACGTCCCGCCGAAAAGGGCGAAAAAGGTAACAAACTAACTCAACCATCAAATTTTATGTTTCACTATACTTTTTATTTATACGAAATGTGCACGAATTTCGGTCTTTATAGCAAAGATTGGGAAAATCGTTATTTCTTCACTCCTTCTCATGACTATAGACGGTTACTGAAACGTACGATTCAAGCTTTATTTACTGTTATAGTTTCACGTTCTTTAAGTATTTAAACGAAAATTGTTCCTGCTATCCAAATCGAAACCGGTTTTCCTTGTTGTATCGACGTTCTCTCATTATTGTATATTTAATTTGATCGGATTCCACGACTCGAATATTCTTGTTATTTCAAATATTATGTTTTTTTTTTTTATTTTAGCTCCCAGTATCTTTCGTTTGAGGAAATTGGTATTGGTTTTTTGTATTACGGAAACAATAAGTTATTTTTTGATATGGATAATTTTTTGTAGGCTCCCGAGGGCTTCCTGGTCCACCGGGTCCAGCTGTGACGGAGATTTCTGAAAATTCCGTGTTAAGTGACATTGTGAGATCAGGTAGAGTGACAGTGACATGCTCTATATACACATACATACTACATATACACACATACATTCAGTTAAGTACATAAATAAATAAATAAATAAATTAGCTTCACGCTATATCCCGCACACAGCAGGGTAGGCAGAGGGAACCTAGTATCAAGACACTCCGTTCTCCACTGTCTGCCGAATTTTTGGAGGCATTGCGTGTTGAGTGGCAGAACTCAACGCCGCGCTTAGCCTCGACATCAGAGCGAAGAAATGGAAATATAAATTTAAGTAAATATTTCATCTCCCCGAGTGGGGATCGAACCCACAACCAGTCGGTTTTACAGTGACACTTTGTGCCACTGCGCCACGACTGGCCTCAAAGTAAAGTTAAGTACATAAAATTATATATTAAAAGCTTTTACTTAAACCCCCAATGCTTAGAAGTTTCAATATCCAATGTTTTCTTAACAAGTTTGAGTAGTTTTGGATAGCGATTTCGTAACTTCACTATTTTCCTTAAATCACATAGAAATTCTCAAACTAAATAGTACTTCATACATAATAAAATTTGGTCGAAATTTTGTGAACATTGCAGGGGATTGGGGTCAAGATTCATGAATTATTTATGCGCTAGTTACGACGCTTTGTTTTCGACTCTTCACTAATTATAGTAACATTTTACTGTCTGTCTTTTTTATTTCGTAGAAATAAATAACAAATACAATATCAATTGTATATGTATCGCCTAGCTGTAGCTTTTACTGGTAAAAACATCTTACGTTACATAGGATAATAATAAAAAAAGCAATTACAAAAAGTTTTTATTAAATCAATTATTGCCATTATTTATTTATAATCAAATAGAAATCACGTTAAAATACATTTATAGGTCCATTTGTCGTATTATAAATACTACAAGTGCTACATATAATCTTTGAAGCAACCCAAACGTTTAATATTATTGTTATGCTATAACTAAATTACACAAATTTCTTACATAATTTGTTGTCTATGTATTATTCCATGTATAAGCTATATAATTACATCTAAATCCGTTCAATAGTTTTAATGGAACAAGCATCTAGCCACACAAACTTCCACATTTATAATAGGTATTAGTAGGACTACTGAAGTAATGAAACTTTAAATGTACCAAACTTTCTATAAATGAAAATATATTTTGTTGAAGCGAAAATTCCATTAGAAACGCGATCTATCACATTGATACCAAACACACCCATTCGTTACAAACTCGAAAACCAAATTTCAAAGTAATTATTCATAGCTTCAATACATATTCATAAGCATTAAACTTTGGCAGAGACTTACGCACCGCAATACCATCCAAATGTATGTATGTATGTACAATGTACATGGTCTCATAACTTATGAAATACACATATTGCTATTTCGCCGAAACTCAGTCGCTAATAGCTCTTTGTTTTATGACTTTTATATAACGTAGACGGAATATAAATTGCGTATGTTTTCAGGGTCGCGGGAAGTAGCCAAGTTGAAAGGTGATAGAGGAGAAAGGGGAGAGAAGGTAATTACCCGAGTGTAAATATGAAAAAAGTGTGCCAAGTGCGTTTTGTTGAGGGTTTCGCGTTGTGATTGGTTCTGTTTAAATTTTAATATGGGGGATTATGTACAATTTATAATTTGTCTATTTATTTAGTACAAAATTATGCTTTATTTATACCACACACAGCAGAGTAGGCAGAGTGAACCTAGTTAAGTCACTCCGTTTCCCCCTTTCTGCAGAATTCTGGAGGCATTGCGTGTTGAGTGGCAGAATTCAACGCCGCAACCAGGGCAAAGAAAATAGAAATATAAATTTAAGTAAATATTTCATCTCCTTGAGTGAGGGATCGAACTCTCAACCAGTCGGTTTAACAATCACATTTTGTGCCGCTGCGCCACGACTGGACACAAATTTTACAAATTCCAATATATATTTGCTTAATTCAATATTTTATATCAATAACATTGAAACTATTTTTAAAATCAATCATAGCTTAAACATTGTGTTGTATAACTTGATCAATTAATTCATAATAGAAAAAAAAAGAAAATTTGAATTTCTTGTTTCATTGAGGAACCATAAAAATAACCAGTGTAATTTTTTCGATGAAAACTTTGTTCGTCTACAATTTGCGGCTCAATTTCCGAGTTGTTTCACGATGAAATGGAAAACGAAATGATAATTTACATACATAATAATGTATTTATAGTCAGCTATGTTATCAAAATTAGAATTATGTGATTTATTGGTACACAAAATGAAGGAAAACAAATACTTATTTAGTTATCTTTGTATTTTTAGTAGCTTGTTAGGCAGAAAAACTTTTTGATAAGTCACTCTGTTCACTTTTGGGGTTTTTTGCCGTTTTTCAGGCCTATTTAATGTTAGGTAGTGAAACTTGTGGTGGTTAAACTTGGTTGTTAGACAAAACTAAACATTATATAAGTATTTCCCAAAGTGAGAATCGTATCCACAATCATCTAAAATGGTTTGCAATGCCACGTTTATAGTCCAATTTAGGAATATGTTTCTTATTTATAACCGTTTCCTTACGCACTATAGGGTGAAAAGGGTGTACGGGGAATAGAAGGTCCCCAAGGGTTTCCCGGTACTGATGGCAAGCCTGGCGAGAGAGGAGATATTGGTCCATCTGGCCTACCTGGTAGTCAAGGACCACCAGGCTTATTAGGATCTAAAGGTGAAAAAGGAGAGGCTGGTCCACCTGGACCTATAGCAATATCCAGAGAGGAAGCTGCTATCATGACCAAGGTATGCATCGTGTATGCAAATAAGCAATTATAAAGTAATATGCTTACTATATAGTAGTATAGCAAAGCTTTGTGCAACATATGTGAGCAATAAATTACCTTGTAGTATACATATAAATTATTATGTTGTTTATATGTTAGTAATATTAGTTCAAGTAGAAGTTTTAGCTCACTTTAGTAGACGAGAGATTAAATATGGTAAGTAAGATTTGTTAGTGGTATTTCTTTATTTTAAAAGTGAAAAACAATGAGATCTAGTAATAAAATACTCCTTTTGTTTCCCGTTCAATTGGACTTGACGTAATCTATACGCGCGTAATTATAAGTTCTGCCACTTATCAAGCAAAGCTTTTAGAATGCGGCAAAAAGTTCGGCGAAAAACGGAGTGTTTTAACACTAAGTTCTCTCTAACTACCCTTTTGTGTTCAGGATATAGCGTAAAGCTATTATTATTAAAAATAAATTAACAATATACACCGTCAATTATCAATATTTCATTTATGTACATAACATAAATATAATCGTTTTATTAACGTTTGTTCGTATCACATTCGGCGCATTTGGAACACTGTGTGAACGTTCATGTTAAAGTTTTATATTCATAATAACATATTATATGAAACTGTTTACATTTTTATATAATAAAAAATATTAATTAAAAATTAATAAAAAAAAACCGTTACAAAAACCATTAAAAAGTTAATATAAAATACGAAATATGGAATCGATCAGACCAATGGAAGTCAGTAAGTATTATTTCGCTTTAGGCATGAGCTGATGGTATTCAACCAGTCGAACATATTTTCTTGAGTCCTGCCTAATAACATTCTCGATTAAGTCACCTTTATCGTAAACGAAAAAAAAAAACACCTACATCAAAATCGGTTCATCCGTTTCAAAACTACGATGTCATGTATAAGTTATAAGTTTGATACATACATGGCACGACATCCTTATGCTTGTGTCAGGAGCTAAACCCATATACGATTCTTTGTGTATTGTTTTATTAATCTTTATTTATCTCTATATCTCTAATTGGAAGACAATCTGATATACCATTCCATCCATCACATTTGGAGTTTCATTTGAAGATACTTAGTGATGGGTATAAGAAATCCAATAGTAATATAGCAAAAAAATATGAACTTATGTTTTTCTATAATACTAAACTTATATAAAACAATAGGGTGATAAAGGAGAAACTGGACCGAGAGGAAAGCGAGGGCATCCCGGAGCACCAGGTCCAAGAGGACCCCCTGGTCTCCCTGGGCCTCCAGGTCTACCCGGCATGAACGGACATTCAGGAGATATAGGACTACCCGGAGGAACTGTATGTATATATTCAATTTTAATTAAACATTCTTGAAAATTATTTTCGTAATGTTAATCAAATTTAATTTAGTGCTTCTACAGTCTAGGTAAATATTGTTCAACTAACTATGTAATAATAAACTCTGGATATAATGTATTTTCGTGGAATAACAAAACTAAAAATTATAATTCGTTATTTTTCCATACCTCTAAGTAATAATAGCAAAATAAATTTCTGTCTAAAGCAAAACTTACAAAACTTATTATAGTGTTCAGTGAATTCGTTGCTCCAGTTTTATTTTATTTATTGTTATCGGTTATTATGAATTTTATAAATTATGTTTACAAAAAAAAACGTTTTTCCTGAAATATTTTCGTGTTGTAACCATAAGAGAAATACTTCTCAACTTAATTCTCTTTACCTGTTTGTTATTCAGAAATGTTTCTCTGAATTAGACGTTTGTAATATCGATTATATTTTCAGAGAAAATTCATAGAATTGCTTGGCATGAAACGGGATAAAAATGTATTTTATTTGTACGGTCAAGGTTTAGCTCTTATAATTATTATAAAAAATAATATGAATCTTTTATACGTTGTAATGCTTTTTTATCGGCAATATATTAATTGCTTTTTTAATGATGTAATATTTTGAATCGACAATTTTTGATTTCTTCTGTTCTTTGTACTTAGTATCTCTTAATGTATTTTTTTTCTTGGCTGGCACCGTCTTCTATAGGTCCAAAGGGAAAGTACGTCTTTCAAACAAAAAAATACAATCAATTTCCAAATAACGAAGAAATCGACGGAAAAACATAAATAATAAAGGTTACGAATCAAAAAAGAGTAGGTTTTATACCTAAAAGTCGGTTAAAAATTCATTGGACCATATTTAGATATTCTTTAAACGATACTAAGTGGCAACATTTCATATGTAGATTTTAAATAATAATAATATTAAAGATAAGGATTGGATAAAGGGATTAGGTTATTAAATCAATTAATATGAAAAGTCATGAGGCGTAATATTTCGTATTTAATAGGGTCCACCGGGCGCGTCGGGTCAGCCTGGCCCTCCGGGGCTGAAAGGTGAAAAGGGAGACTCTGGCATCACGCCAGCGACCCTTGAAAAGGTAAATGCTAAATCCAAATAAATCTTACATTTGGGAGAGTAAGACAATTGTTTTAGCTTTCGAGCTAATATTTCATTACCACAGAAGCTATATTTTTGATATTATTATTGAAATATATGATAGAATAGTAATATTTGATAAAAAAAAAAAATATTAAAATATTTTGTTTTCTCACACTATATACATCAAATAAGATTTTCATTTCGCTATCTATAAGAAAATTATAAATAGTATAATGTAAATATCAGATCGTTTACTTTCGACTCAAAGATAAAAGGAGACAAAGGCGATCGGGGGAATGACGGTACACCGGGTAATCCAGGAAAAGATGGACCTAGAGGTCCGCCTGGGCCTCCCGGACCTGCAACAACCAGTATGCAGTACTTACCAGTGCCAGGTCCACCAGGTCCCCCAGGACCTCCTGGACCTCCAGGGTATAACGAAGTTCCTATCGATGGTTTGACTGATAGTCCAGGGATTAGGCGAGAAACTGGTGCAGGTACATTCTATTTATGTATATTTTTTAATATGTATCTACAGAAATAAGAAAAAAGTAATAAATAATAAAGAAATTATTTATATGATAACAGACAGAAGGAAAGTATATGTACATTAAAAATTTGTGAATGTTTTTATAGAACATAGTCACAATGCTTAAACATTTAAGAGATCCGAAATGTTTTTGCGCGGTTTTAAAAAATTTAGGTACGCTGTACAAAATGTATGCGTAATCCTTAGGATTTGTTTAGCAAAATACAGTATTTTGGTCAGCGATACCAGTTTATGTTTAAAAGTGAAATGATAAATACTTTTTTATAAAACGTATATAAATTTGAACGTAGCGGAATATGAACCAGCGCCTTTTGGAAACCGTCCAATCTATCCGGTTATATTAAAAAAAATAAAAGTTTTTTTTTATAAACAAGTATTGTTCTTGAGGCCAGTCGTGGCGCAGTGGCACAAAGTGTGACTGTAAAGCGACTGGTTGTGGGTTCGATCCCCACTCGAGAAGATGAAATATTTACTTACATTTATATTTCCATTTCTTCGCTCTGGTGTCGAGGCTAAGCGCGGCGTTGAGTTCTGCCACTCAACACGCAGTGCCTCCAGAATTCGGCAGAAAGTGGGGAACGGAGTGTCTAAAAACACTAGGTTCCCTCTGCCTACCCTGCTGTGTGCGGGATACAGCGTGAAGCTGTTTTTTTTTTTTTTTAAGTATTGTTCTTTCCTAAGTGGAATAGTACTTTAAATGCCTTAAAAACAGTTAGATAAAAAAGAAAGAATGATAATGTACATGTAAAGAATGATGATGTACAAAATTATATAATATATTTTAGGTAAACCACGAGATTCCTTACAAATTCTGAGAAATTTAAATAATTTGATGCAGTACAGACAAGATCAATTTGGTAAGTGTATACAATATATTTTTGAAAAATATTTATAGTATATAATAGACAGCAGGAGTATTCGTCATAACTAGATTAGTAAAAATAACCTTGTCATTTGTACTCGACCTTACTGTAAGAACTCGAATTAATGTTCCAAGTTAATAAGTAAATAAGACACCCGATATTGACTTACAAGAACTTGAGTAATAAAATTTAAAGGAATATTCTATATAATAATAAAGTCAAAAATAATAATATTACACTCTATTTCATTTAAATATAAATAATGCTAGTCACATTTTATATGATAGTATAAAGAATAAAAGGCAAAAAAGAAAATCTGTCTATACATACATAGAAAATATTTGTCTAAGTCGCTAGCACAAAGTGATTTAATATTTGTCTACCCACGTTGGATGAATATAAGAAAAGTAATATGTACATTATTAATAAAAATGTATAATATATTAATATTTTTTCTTATAGAAACAGAAACAGGCTTTCGGGATCCACTAGACCCGCTCATCGATAATATGGATTTTGACGACGAAGAAGACGGCAGAGCTTTGGTGGGAACTATTCTATTCAAATCGACGGACTCTTTGCTGAGGGTAAGTTGTAAAAGTAAAATAGTTGGGAAAACATCATAAAAATGAAAAACAATTTTAAAGTGTTATTATACACTTACGAAAGAAAAATACTTATTTAGAAAAGGTTTAAAAATTTGAACGTAGCGGGACTCGAACCCGCGGGATGGAACCCGACCTGTTCGGTTTCCAGGAGTTTTCGAAATAAGTATTTAACCTTATACCTTATATATAAGAACATATAATATATAGTACATACAGAGTTTTTGCTTTAGTTTCGAAATTAAAGCAGTATTTCTCATACTATTTCACGTACATTTTGGTAATACGAAAGTAATTAACTTACTCATTACCAAATGTAAATTTTTAAATTACTAATTTAAATTCCCAATCATATTTTAATTTTCCGAAATGAATAAAAAGAAAATACAGCTTTTTCATCACTTTTAAGCTGCTTATTCGATACAAGCGTTTTTATAAACAACGGTTTTATAAATAATATCGATAGGTATATGACATATTTAAACATTTTACTTTTTATAAGGATAAATTAAAAATTTTACATAAATCATGTACATATAGAAAATTCCCATCAAAAGTCAATATTAGAATATATTTTTAAATGTATATTTTTCCATTGTTTTGGCTCAGTTGGGAACCAACAGTCCGCGGGGAACTCTAGCGTATGTATTACGAGAGCAGGCCCTCCTTCTACGTGTCAATAAAGGATGGCAATACGTTGCTGTGAGTATACGTTTTTATATGGTTTTTTTTATATTTAACGATATATTATGTTCTATGTATAATTCAAAGTTTTCGCTATGTTTTTTAGCTTATAAAATCACGTCATCCATATTTGTTAGGAAATTCGAGGAAAGCATAATATCAAAATTTTTCATCTTCCAATTTATACTATAGGTATATATAGAATTGTACCTACTTCTCAACTAAAGCGTTATGAAACCATCATAATAATATAAAATCGGCCACGTACAAAATGAAGGTTTCCATATTAATTTCAAGATGAGGTCAACGGGAAGTACAAATGGCCGCTTAGATTTTGTAACTATTCTAGCAAAAGATCTAATGTTAAAAAAATGACTTAAGTTTCTTCCGACCAATTGATAACAAGAAACCTTTAAACGATAACTTACTTTAAATTAGAAAAAATAATATTTTCTCATATAGAAGGCTAGTTTACTAGAATATATTTTTAACACACTATTACTATGATATGAACTATTATTAAAATAATATAATCATTGCCTCGAGCTGGTATAAAACCCCTTACCATCACCTACAGTCAGACAATATCACACTATGCCCCAATGATCTATAATAAAATGTCGAATGAAGCCAGTCGTGGCGCAGAGGCACAAAGTATGATTGTAAAATCGACTGGTTGTGGGTTCGATACCCACTCGAGGAATGAAATATTTATTTAAATTTATATTTTCATTTCTTCGCTCTAGTGTTGGGGCAAAGCGCGGCGTTGAGGTACGCCACTCAACACGCAATGCCAGAACTCAGCGGAAAGTGGTCAACGTTGTGTCTTAACACTAGGTTGCCTCTTCCTACCCTGCTGTGTATGTGATACAGCGTGAAGTAAAAAAAAATCTTTCGAAAAAAATTTAAAACCGTACTTATACGGTTTCAGTGTATATTTTGATACGAAAGCCAAGTAGCGGTACATTATTTTAATTTTGGTGCTAACGTTGAAGGGCGGTTTGAGTGGTTTTAATATATAGTTAATGCGCAGTTGCGGCCGCATAATTGGAATAACAGCGTTCGTGGAAAGTAAATTAATTAATATGAGACAATTTGATTATTGTAAATATACAGGGAATAGAGACTGCTTTGGTATAGGAGAAAAAAATAAAGATTCTTATTGCGTCATCTCTATGTTGAATAGATAGAATAGAAAAACCAAATTTCGTGCCTGCAAATAATATTAAATCAGCTTTGCACTGTATCCCCCACATGCGTGGACAAGGGAACCTAATGTTAAGTCTATTTTTCGCCAAATTCTGGAGGCATTGCGTGTTAAGTGGCACATAGTGAGAATATGAAAATATAAATTTAAATAAATATTTAATTTCTCTGAGTGGTATTGAACCCACAACCGGTTAAGTTTAGTCATATACTTGATAATATATATTTTTTTATATTGCCGCTCTTGTAGTTCAGTATTAAGTTCCACCAGTCAATATGTAATGTTTTAAACTCAAATTAGAAAGATAAGTTGGGGCACATTATTCCCTTAACTAAAGCTTTTATATTTTCGCTGCTATGCGGGAAAATTTGAAGCCGGAGCTGCTTTTCTCTGTTCAAGTTTATATAAGTAATTTTGATTTTATCCTTCTGTTTGTACAAAGAAAAGGCACCAAAAGCAGAGTACGAAGTCTAATTTCTCTCTATCTACCTCAGTAAACATAGAAGTTGTATAAAAATTAAAAAAAAAGTGTAACAAAATATCTATATGATGAAACTAGATTCTCATCTTTTCTCAAGCTCGTATTACACGGCTTCCGGTTTAGGAAAATTCATTTCGTGAATACACCGTTGAAAAGAATTCGAAATTTAAAATTCCTCTTCCGCCCCCGAGGATGCGTATCAACGAAAATGTGATAGCAATGACGCGAGTTCAGCCTGACGGGGAAATATTGCTTATCTACGACATTTTCCTTAGTCGAGCTTTAAGTTGAATTTTAGAGCTTTTATTTTTAAATAGTTGCCAAGGAAACGAACGTTCCCAAGTAAATGGGTTCGACGAATCCCAAGTAAATGGGTTTTGAATATTATTAAAATGTTTCACGTGTTTGCTTTATTTAAAAATGTTATATATATTAAATCATCATATTTGTGTTATACAATAGCAGCAAAAATAAAAATTTATTTATAATATAAGCTCAAAATTTGGCTTGGCGATTATTTATCACTAAATCAATTATCAATTTAGTGGTATACTCGTTAATCCGGTACAAGCTGAAAGAACTTACTGTCAATATCATAACGCTATATAATATAGGTTTTGAGTGAAATTTTGTGTTTGAATTATATCCCGAGTGAACTCTAGGCACCCATATTGATTCTTTTGTCAGTAAAGACAATGTTCAACATTGAACTTGGCTCTCATTTTACTTTTAAATTTTTGATGGGATTTCTACTAAATTGATACTAATTCTTAAAAGAAATATTTTAAAGGATCAAATATAAACTGGGTGGAGAGCAAATATTGGAGTCTCATATTATATTAGGTTCTTTTGCCACATGCAGGATAAACGGTGAAATTAAAAAAATTGAATTCGGTAGTTAGTTTTAAAATAGCATGTTAAATTAGATATAAGATGATATACCTATAATCATATAAACTTAATATATTTATATAATATCGAACTAGTTATATGAATTAATCTTAATTACACAGTCTAAACGTATTAAAATTTAAATATTAGACATTATATTAACGTTATTGTAAACAGATGGGGTCGCTTTTGGAGATACAAAATCCACTGGGCAAAGGACCAACTATAAGTCCATTGCAGAGTATTCTAGAAACTTCGAGTCTAGTACACAGCAAAAATGCAGGCAATGGGGGTCCAATGGTAAGTGGATTACTGTAAAACATTTTTTTTTGTTAGATAGAAATAGCATCAAAGCTCAAGGATAAAAAACTGTTGAGAATATTACTGCGAAATGATTCTATAATATAATTATTGTGACATGATCTTCGCTGTGGTGATTTAAGTTACACCAAATGAGCTGAAATCGAATCTCGCTCAGATATGTTTGCGGCGTTGTGTTCCGTCACTAAATTCGCAACGTCTCTAATCATTTAGCGAAAGTGATGGAAGGAGTGTCTTAACACTAGGTTATCTCTGCCTACCCTGCTGCCTACACTGCCTGGGGGATACAGTGTAAAGCCAAAAAACATGTTTTTTTTTGAGAAATCGTTTATACTAACGTGCTCGTGTCAACAAACGTAGTAACAATTGGGTAAAGCCATTTTGCCTAAAAACCTTCTTTTTTTGCTAGTTTCGTTTAATAGCTCTAAACGAGCCACACACTGGAGATTTACATGGCGTTAGCAGCACCAATTACGAATGCGGTCGACAGGCAGAGAGAGCTGGCTTCAGTGGGCAATTCCGAGCATTTATATCATCTAGGTGAGTAGCTATAAAGAATAATATTTAATTAAGAAATTATAATAGTATATAATTCAAATTGTTATTTTCTAATATGATATATAACTTTCATTTAAAATTTTAAACCATGAATTATTTTTGGATTATTTTCACTTTCACAGTATGCAATTTTTCATAAATTTATACTTACATTATAACGTTATCACGTAGAATAGACTGATTTTACAGATAATCAGTTTCCTAAGTTTTAATCTATTAACAGAAACGGGTTCCCCATAATACATAACTTTTATTTACTATAGGCGTCATTTCTTTAGTTCTTATATTTTAGCCGGTTCATAATTGTTTTTTATCGGATGTTCCCAATCTTGGATTTCTACATGTCATTGGAAAATGCGGGAATATATATAAGGCAAAATAAGGCACTTTTTCTCTATTTTCTTTACTTTAGCCAGTATACAATACTCATACGTTATGACACTGTTACAGTCTTAATAAAGGTATCATTCAATTTGTACCAGTATTTCGAAATATGTGACACTAAAATTTTTTAGAAATCTCAGATTTTTATTTTTATTATTATTGCATATAAAATAAATCTTAAACTATTTATCAGTAAAAATATACAAAAGCCAATCGTGGTGCACTGATATGAACGAGCGACTGTAACTGTGACTGGTTGTGGTTCCGGTCCCCACTCGAAGAAATACAATATTTAATATTTTAATTTTTTCATTTTCGTGTGGAGGCAAAGCGCGCCGTTGAGTTCCATTGTCTAGAATTCAGCGGAAAGTCAAGTGCGACATGTTTTTAAACTAGGCTCCGATACGACAGCTGAAAAAAAAATACAATATGCTAACATCATTATTTCATCTGATTTGGTCACATCAACCCGTACATAATTTAATTACCTACCGAAGTGTAGTTCATTATTAATTATTAATCATGTCAAAGTTTCCATCAAGTTCCATCAAGTTTCCATTGAATTTCGCTCTTTTCGACCATTGTTTGTATTTTATGGCTCTTATAAAAGGAATCTTTTATTTCCATATTAAGAATAAAAAGAACACATTCCATATAAAGAATATTTATATTGTATATAAATAATAATAAATTATTAATTACAATTCATAATGAAAAAACTGTTTTTTAATTATAATATTTTCTCTTGCCAAACGATAACTCAAAGTAATTATCTTTGGGTAGCGGAATTTTGTCGCTACTAGAGATGAGATACTGGCAACGTAAATAAATTGTAACAAGCGTATAAGAATTTCGACGTAGTTGGTTAGAGCGCTTAGACGGTTTGAAAAGACCGCGGGTTCAAATCCCGCTACGTTCAAATTTTTTTACGTTCTGCTTATCAAGTATTTAACAGATTATAAATTTTATGAATAGTTTGTGAAATGTGAATGATAGTATGTAGCCAAATAGACTTAAATAATGTTTAAATTATAATATGTTTACGCCGTATCCCGCATTCCCTATTGTGGACAGAGGGTATCTGTTTTTTATTATTACGATCACCATTCACAAAATTTTGAAGACATTCGCGTTGAGTGGTGGTACTCAATAGTTTGGTTTGTCTTTTTACTGCATCGAGGATATAAAAATAACATGTTCCTTCAAGTGCAAATCAAACCCACAACCATCGTGTCAACAATCAGATGCTAATATCTAAATATACAAATAAGTATGAAAATATTTCAAGTATTAAGCCTTAGTTTACGTATTTCATAATTTTTGGGTTCCGTACTTTATAAAGAAAAAAGAAACCCTTATAAGATTACTTTGTTGTTCGCCCTTCTGTCTGTCCATCTGTCTGGTAAGAGCCTTTATCTCAAGGCCGCTTAAAGATATCGTGATGAAAGCTACGGTCGCTTGATTTCCTGAAAAAAAAAATGTTTTTGTACATTTACTTAAAAAAAAGGTATGGACGTTTATATCGAAAATACGCGTATTTCGAATTTATAAAGAGAATGAAAATTAATAGGGCACTTTCTGTTGATCTAGATTTATAAAATTTGGGAGCTGGTATTTACAGGCCTAGTCTATCTAGTACTTATAGTACATCTAGTACATACAAAAATTTGAAACTTTACATTTGTCGTTAAATCCTAAAAAAATAATATCCTTAAAAGTTGCAACCTTTTAAGGATATTATTTTTTTTATTATTTTTAATTAATTTAGTATTGAATTATTTTTATTTAATTTAGTATTTAGAGCCGCTACTTCAAGTGAAGAATCAGATGAAAGGGCGTGGTGTGCATAATCCAATATAGCACCGCAAAATTAAGTTTGTTCGCTTTTATAAGTTATACTCCCTGTCCCTGAAATTGGTACGGAACCCTCGATATGCGAATTGGACTGGATGCTATCTTCATGCTATATTCCGGACATAGCGGAGTAGGTATAGGGAACCTGGGAAGCTAATGTCAAAACACTCCATCCCTTCCACTTAACCACCGCTTACCGCATTATGAGTGGAGGAACTCAACGCCGTCATATATTCACGACGTACTTCATCGCATTATGCATTATGTTTGAGACAAGATGCATTCACAGTAACTTTTCCAGGCATGCGATAAAAGGTGTTTATTGTTAGTCGTAAAGTTAAACTTAACTCTGGAAACTAGTACGTGAAGCACCTTATACATAACTTTATGCTTGTGAGTAATTTTCATATGTGCGAGTATATATGCTTAATGTTTACCGTGTACCTAAGAAATTTAACGTTATACTTAAAGTTATATACAAGCAGAGAAGCCTAGGTAGCACTCAAATATCGTAGTTAGTTGTATGAAATCTGTGTTTAATTTAATTTTCTTATCTTAAAAAAAGTATGAAAATTAAATTAAATATAGATTTTTATAGTATTCAATTAAAAAGTGCACGCAAAATACAATTAACGTAACAATAACAATATATGTTGTTAAGAAGATCAAAAATAGTCAATTTTTAAATGTTAATGTTTCGGAATTAGATTTAAAACGAACGAGTTATATAAGAGATAATTACGCCGTCGTCGTTGATTGTAAATTAGATTCCTTTTCGAATGACAAGACAAAGCGTGGCGTTAAATTTCGCTGCTCTACACACAATGTATTGAAACAGGTGGAAACGGGGAACGGAGTATCCTAAGACAGATAGTATTAACACTAGGTTCCCTCTGCTCACCTTCCTACCTTTTACTCTCACATAACGTGAATTTCAGGTACAAAAATATAAAAAAAAAATTAAATAATAAAATTACAACTTAAATAATAAGCCAGTAATATTCCACGTTATATTGTTACAGCAAAATTGTTTCAAGTTAAAATACTATTGTCAACATCTAGACCTTTGTTCGACAAAAGCGGTTCTTCAAAGATGCCCTTAAGAGCTTCTCATTTGAGGGTTCAATTTTCAAAGTATAATATAACATTTTAATTAAGATACTCAATTAACGTCATGTCTATTTGATTTCGTTTTTGCTAATATTTGTTAATTTAAAATTGAATAGACTTCCTGATTTAATTAATAAATATTTTCTCCATGTAAAATAGAAAATCAAAAAGTATAAAATCAAAAATTTTACAAATATTTTTCGTAATTCCAAACCGCAATAAAAATCTGTATAAACAGCAAACAGCCGAAACTATGCAGCGTAGAACGCTGAAAAGCTCTAACCACATGAGTATATGAAGGCAACACTGACATTTAATGATTTATTCTTACTTTGATTGATTTGATTTCTTACTATTGATTATATTGTATGGGATCTTATCTCCATAACTTTCTTAGTGAAGGTGTTAGAGAGTAATAATTTAATATGTCGCTATTTTGGATAAAAAAACAATACAATCAATAAAAACAAATAATTAGAAGCCAGGTGCGGCTTTCCTATTCATAGACTCTTTGTGATATTAGGTTACTTGGAGAGCGTAAGAGGCACTAAAAGAAAAAAATCGAGGGAACGAGATTTAGCAGAATGTTACTCCCTACGTCAACAAGTGAACGAAGCCGCAGGCGACCACTAGTATAAAAAAAAATATTTATTTTTGGTATTTAATAATGGATATGAAATATGTATTTTAAATAGGACGTTAAAATTTTAATACGTTTTCTAAATAGGTATTTTCCTTTCCTAAGTGTGGAATGACACTGAATTGAAAAATGATTAAAATATTTAATAAGTAGCATTCTCTCTTGCCAGATGATAATTCTTTGTAATTATCTTTACGTAGCGAAAATTAGTTAAAATCTTCCTACAGAAATGTTAACAACATAAATTAATTGTAACAAGCGTATAAAAATTTCGACATAGGTTGATGAGAACGTATGGCTTAGGAGTCAGAGCGGCTGGTCAGTTTCCAGGAGTCGCGGTTTCGAGTCCCGCTACGTACAAATTTTCATATGTTTTCTAAATAAATATTTTTTACACTAACTAAGAGAAGACTCGAGAACTGTCTAGACTAATTCAATTAAGTTTTCACGAGTTATAAGTAGACAAGTTTAACAACAAATTCGCTTCAAAAGGTAATTTAAAGTGGTTGAACTACACAGTCTATTCGTACTTAAGTTCACGGCTTAAAAGCTAGTTATTTGTAATAAGAAACCATTTTGCAGAAGACTTTGATATAAGAATTACATTTTGTAATTCTGATTCAAACAAAATGAGAACTTGTTTGGTTATGAAATTTCGTACTTTATTATTATATATTATATACTATTTGGCCAGTCGTGGCGCAGTGGCACGAAGTGTGACTGTAAAACCGACTGGTTGTGGGTTCAATCCCAGCTCGAGGAGATGAAATATTTATTTAAATTTATATTTCCATTTCTTCGCTCTGGTGTCGAGGCTAAGCGTGGCGTTGAGTTCTGCCACTTAACACGCAATGCCTCCAGAAATCGGCAGAAAGTGGGGAATGGAGTGTCTTAACACTAGGTTCCCTTTGCATACCCTGCTGTGTGCGGGATACAGCGTGAAGCTGATTTATTTTGTTTTATCTGTGGATGAAAAACACGTAAAAAAAGTAAAAAGCCTCAAATATTCCAACTGACGTTAAAGCGAAACCTTTTAACTTAATAAGTTAAATTATTTCTAAAATAAGAGCGTAGACAAAAAAAATGGTGAAATTGTTTGCTAGCTTTCTATCGCGATTTTAGAAAAATCTATTTTAAATTTTTGTCAATATATATAAAAACCTTGTATAAGCTTAAACCAGACGTGGCGCGTGGGATCCAAGCGTGTGACTGTAAGCGTAATAGGCTGTGAGTTTGATTCCTGAACAAAATATTTTTTATTTCCAATTTTCCCCCACGTAACTCGGCGATGAGTTCCAACAACACAATGCCTCTAGAATTTGGAGGAAAGAAGAGCACAGAACCGTGCGTCACATACAGCGTGAAGCAGAACAAAAAAAGTATTTTTGAGGTAATTTGCACTACAATAACTATAAAATATTCTAACAGCTGCAATAACCAGTAAAATTGCTTTTCTTCACCAGGACAAGTCCCGGTCATGAAAATGGCGTAAAAATGGAGTAATGCTGAAAATCGAGTTTGTTGAGGTTAACTTCAACGTTAACTGCAAAATACGAGTTTTCAAATTATATTTCGTTCAATTTATGGTATTATTTTTTTTTTTCAAAAAAATATGAGATTTTTGATTATTTTTAATTTAACTGTGTGGTAACTTAAACGTTCTTCTTAGATTTTAAAAAGAAAAGAAAAATAATTGTTTCATAGCTAAAATACTTTTTTATATTTAAAATAAATAAAAAATAAATTTTAGTTTATCTACCAAACGTACGTTTACGTCACTGTAATCACTTTTATGTCCAAAGCAATATTCTAGTTCAAATAGATACTAAAGTCTTTTACTATCAATATATTTGATTGACCAGTCATTATTTTGATTACGATTAATCTATCTTTTATTAGGAAATAATAAAACCCTCCGTGAAAGTGAATACATATTGTTCCTTTACAATGGAAGTCACTTAATGATTACATCTATTTTTAACCGATTTCTATAAAAGAAGGAGGTCTCAATTGAACTATTTTATTAAAAAAAATAGCTTAGTCCAAGAACGTCTTAAATCACTCTAAATTTTAATATTAATTACATTTTTTATATAATTATTTAATCACTTACATTACAGACTGGCTTGGACTTTGGTTATCACTTATATTTCTTTATACAATACTTAAGACTAGACTGATGTTACTGTATAGATACAGTTATTATATTCATATAATTATTTTCTTTAAAAAGTCCATTTATTCTTTTAAATTGCCAGCTTGTCTCTACTGACATGAACTAAAAATATATTAATAAATTAAACTACGCTTAGATCTAAAACATACATTTCCTTATAAAGTCTTGTTGTTTTTTAGAACAGATCCTTTAAGATGAAGATTTAGCTAGTACTGAGCTCATGTATTCGACCGCTTGAACTACCCCGGTCAGTTTCATCATAAAGTTGTAACTACAATTAACGGTATTATTAAAAAATACGAAAACGATATTAGTAGATTTATATAACTGTTTACTTCTACTATAATATAAAATCAATAATTTGTTTAATTTTTTTTAATCAATCGTTGTCAGTCTTTATATATTCAATCTATTTTCTTACCTCTCCTCTCTTTTCTCTCTTCTCCCATATTACATACGCACGAAACTAGAAACAATGAACAGATTCAAAAATATAGTAACGTATTTGTATTAACTAGATAGTGTTATCAAAAGTAAATGAATAAACACACAGAAAACACTTATTTTATATAGAAAATAGAATCTTTGGCCATTCGATATTTCAGCGTTATCTACTTAAGTAGTACATTTAGAGAAAGGCAAACAAATAATTCCGACTCGAAGCAATTTCGATAAAGTAATTGTAAGTACAGGAGTGTTGAAAAAAATATATTCCATTCACAGAAGTTTTTACTTAAAAGGAGTTACAATAACTTAGGCTTCATGGTGACAAAGCACGTTTCTTTAAAATAATTCAAGTTGGAAAGCTTTCTAGTCCGTTTTTAGTGTCCTATGCTTATAAAAAACAGGAAATTTGTGGAACGTGAGGTCTCTGCCTTTCTAAATATACGGTTTCATTTTATGTTTTATACAATACGAGTAGTAGCGGTGTCTGACTATAAACACAATGATTACGGGTTCGATTCCTACGAAGTGGCATGGAGTTCCGTTAACGGAGTGTGTTGACAGAAGGTTATCAATGCCCTGCTATGGCTAACCTTTACAAAAAACGAAACATCATACTATAATGAATCAATCAATATAATATATATAAAATATGTAAAATATTTCTCACATACTAAGAGAATTTTCATGTACAATTCATTTCAATGGTTTATTGCCCCGCGGGACTTTTACTTTTTGGAAGAGTATACGAGCATGAGGCATAGGACAGTCGTAGCGCAGGGGCATTAGCATGTGACTGTATACGTGAAGGTTGTGGGTTCGATTCCCACTTGGAGGAACGATTTAATATTTTAATTTTTTCGCTCTGGCAAGAACGTAAAAAGGCAATGTTCAGTTCCGCCACTCAACACGGGGATCGGAGTATCTTAACTCTGTTCTCTCCCTCTACCTACCGTTCTATATATATGGGATACTAATATAAACTCAAAAAAATGTTTGAAATATTTAAACTTATTTTTTTTCCTTTTTATACAGGGTACAGAACCTTGCATCAATAGTAAGATGGGTGGACCCAAGACTTCCAGTTGTGAACACACGAGGTGACATCCTCTTCAACTCTTGGAGTGAAATGTTTGATGGATCCGGAGCTCTGTTCACACATGCACCCAAAATATACAGCTTTAACGGAAAGAATGTTCTGACAGATTCAGATTGGTAAGTTATATTCATACTTATGAACCTAATGAAATTTTATGATATAAAAAAATATATATATATATACATAGAATCAACCGATCATGTTAATACAGTAATATTGACAGACTCTTAATAGTTCGCTTCAACATTTGGCTCGGTGTACCTCGACATTTCGAGGAACTTCTATAGCCTATATTATATTGGACAATGTCTTGAGATTGCGATCTTTGGGAAAGAATGTAGTTTTGTAATGGTTTCTCATGTAGATCGTGAAGGTAATGACATTGCTGAGTTATTAGCTAAGCAAGCAATATCGGATGGAATTCCCATTGTTATTTCTCCTTTTTATACTAATTTTATACCAAAAATCAAACATATTTGTTATAGGGCAGAATATTTTGATAAAAGGTCTTTAGCAAAAGGTATCTGCTATAAAACGACCTAACCACATCCTTTAACGTCGTACAATAAATGTAATTAAGTAACCTCTTTTTTAAATGTTGGTCTATTGATAAAATGCACGAGTACTTAGAGAACTAATTTGCTTAAACTGAGCTTATTTAAGTTGACTTCTAAAACTGTAAGGTAAAGCCGCTTATTATATCATATAGACTTTGGGAACAAGTTTCTTTTTAATAAAGCGTTGTTATATTTTCTAAAGGCAACTTGTAATGCCTTATATAAGACATACTTAGTTAATATTGTACGTACTTTATATAGACGGGGTAAGTGTACAAAATGTGACTATAAATGTGACAGGTTGTGGGTTCAGTTTCTACTCGAGGTAATTAAATATTTAATTTTTTTTTCTCTCATGTCATGCTAAAGCGCGGTGTTGAGTTTCACTCAACACGCAATGGCTACAGAGTTCCGTGGAAGATGGGCAACGGAGTGTCTTAACACTAGGTTCTCTCTGTCTACCTTGCTGTGTGCGGGATATAGCGTGACGTTAAAAAAAACTCAATTTCTCCCGTACTAAAATTAAATTAATAGAAATATCGGCGATTTCAAAAATTTTAATTCCCTAAATAATTTATTAGGTTACCCTTTATATATCTTTTCAAATCATATTAAACCCATAAGTACTTACTGACCAGTTTTAATATAGTTAAATGTTCCTTCAATATAAAGCCAGGATAATAATATCCATAAAAGAATCAACCTCCACAACAGATGCTCTTTTTTTCATCTATTCGATTGACATTTTTGTAACAAAATACAGCAATATGACCACCGTACTACCGTACCATTTGTAGGAATAGAACGAGATAGCCACATAATCCTTCCGCAAGCTTTAGCATAATATAATTTACTTTCTAAGGCCAACCAAAGCTGTCTGGCACGGCGCCAGTTCCACGGGTGAGCCGGCAATGGACGCGTTTTGTGACGCGTGGCACAGCAGCAATCCTGGTAAATTTGGACTTGCGTCGTCGCTGCGATCTAATAAGCTACTCGATCAAGAGACGTAAGTAGAAAGTAGGATAACCTACGCTTTTCAAAATAAGTTTTTTTTTATTTATAAATTTGATATCGTGGATATTTTAGTTTAACACAAAATAAATATTATTGTATTATAATAAGAATATGTATATTGTAATAAGATGGGTTCAATTGTCATTCGAGGAAAATAAAATATTAACTATTACTCGCTATGATTTCCAGGCAAAGCGTTGCGTTATATTTTTCCACTCAATCACTTGCAATGCCTCCGGAATTAGCTAAAAAGTACGGAGTGTCTAAATACTAGGCTCACTCTGCCTACCCTGCTACATGTATTAAATAAAAATAACTTTAATTTTTTTGTATATATGTATTATTAATTTCAAATCAATAGTAATATACGATTACAGCATAGTATAAGAAAAGATTTTGAAGTACAGTCCAGTAAAACCGACTGGTTGTGGTTCGATCTCCACCCGAGTAGATAAAATATTTACTCAAATTTATATTTCCATTTCTTTGCTCTGGTGTCGAGGTAAAGCGCGGCGTTGAGTTCTACCACTCAACACGCAATGCCTCCAGAATTCGGCAAAAAGTGGGGAACGGAGTGTTTTAACATTAGGATCCCTCTGCTTACCCTGCAGTGTGCGGGATACAGCGTGAAGCAGTTACAAGTTTATTGTACGCTATATGCATCAAACTTAACAATTCAGACTGTTCTACGACGTCCGATAAGCTGTTGGCCCATTCGAATAAGGAGTTATAGTACCGACTAAAATTGAAACATCAGATCAGATCTCATGTGTACAGTTTAAAACTAATATTTTCGTGAATCTAGATATTTTTACAAATAAAAATTGTTTAAGATTTTAGAAATATTTAGATTCTATAAATGAAGGAAGACTGTAGAATTATTGACATTGATTTTTTTTTTCTAAAACAAGATTTATGTCTATAACATGCTAGTCGTCGCCTAAAACTTTGATTTGGATTTTAATGTTATCATTATGTTTTTTTTAAATAAAATAAAAATGAATCAGCTTCACGCTGTATCCCGCACACAACAGAGTAGGCAGAGGGAACCTAGTGTTAAGACACTCGATTCCCCACTTTCTGCCGAATTCATCATTAGCTGATCGAGAAAATGAAAATATTAAATATTTTATTCCTCCGAGTGGGAATCACAATCGTCAAGCTTACAGGTCGCTCCTGCACCACGAGGATATCAGATTTCTTTTTAATAATTTATTGAAAGAATATCAATTGATAGAAAATGTGGAAAAAATACTATATTGGACTGTGTTTATTGAGGTTATGTAAATTATAGTTGTGTATAATTATGCATACAATGGATTTGATACTTCACTTACCTTGCATGTTAACGTCTAAGGTAATGTATGTATTGATTTATCTGGTTTAGTGATTACATCTCATATTATAATGGAGGCCATATTGAGGCCAGCCTTGGCGCAAGTGCAAGGAGACGCGTCTGGTTCTAGGTTCGATCACTCAAGGGAATTTAATATTTATTATTATTATTATTATTATTATTTATTATTTTGATTTTGCAAAGCGCAATGCTTTCAGAGTTTAGCAAAAATGGAGAACGGAGTGTCTTAATCCAAAACTTCCTCAGCCTTCCTTGTATGCAGAATACAGGGCGAACCTGGATTGCAATGGCAAATTACATTTACTAATTGACAATATAATGGAAGAGCAAGGAGAAGACAGCGAAGAGCACTCTCATAACGTTAATTTAAGCAAATTGACAATATTGCTATATTCTGTTTTGTAAGAATAGTATTAAAAATGCATCTTCATGCTTTTCCCACATAGCGAAATAGCCAGCCAGCTAGTATCGTCAATACAATCCTGTCGCTATTTTCTACATAAATTTAAGAATACTTACTAAGTGCTAAAACTTAACACCGCGTTTTGTCTGGCCAGAGCGTGAAAATACAAATATACAATTTCCCAAACTTTACATATAATATATAAACATCAAATCAACATAAAAAAGGCATATTTCACTGTAAATAGCAAAAAATACACAAAATCATAGATACAAATTCGCAAATAATAGTAACCACTCAACGGTAAGCCGGCAACGATCCGATCCAAGTTGGGAAAGCGTGATATAGTGTGGAATCTTGGGAAATTACACCTCGCCACCTTCGCCTTGTTGCACTCCAACAACCCGTCCGAGACGTGTGCGATGTGAAATATTACTTTTGTGCATCACATGTGCTATATGTTTCATTGCTATTTACGTAATATTTTAATAGTTTTTACTATAGTAAGCCATATAAAAATATAAAACAATATCCATATAATTATCAATCCTTATTGTATTTTGAAATATACGTCAAAAGTATTACAAATAAGACAAGTCGTGGTGTGCGAGTGTAAATATGACAGATTGTGGATTCGATTCGCTTGAGGAAATGAAATATTTAATATTTTCATTTCCCCGTTCTAGTTAAAAGGTAAAGCGCGGTATTAAATTTCATCACTCAACACGCAGTGCCTTCTGAATTCGGCGAAAAGTGGGCACGGTAATAGCATGTGCTAACACAAGGTTACCACTGTCTACCATGCTGTGTGCAAGATAGTGTGAAGCCGACGAGGCCATACTGAGTTGCCTCAGTGAGTTGCGCAGAGAAACTCAATGTCGCAAGTAGAACTACTTAACATTTTTGCATTAATTTTATTATAAAATATAAACATATTGTGTAAACTTATATATTGAAATAAAAAATATATGATACCAAGATTAAAGTAGTATATTATTAGATAAAACACATCGTTGAGTGTGGCCTCTCAAAGTGCAATCTTTAGAAAATTGGGCGGAAAAAGGGGAATTAACATTTAGTTTCCCTCTGTCTACCCTATTAAGCGGGAAAACGCGTGAAGTGGAATAAAAAAAAGTAAATAAAGAATATTAATAAAACGTCGTATAGTATCTGCTCACCCGTAAGATGATCTCTCCTCTACGATGCACTCCAACCGATCAAAAACCACAATCTTTATTGACTTCACTTATATAACAGAAAAATATCCAGAGACTTGTGCGACCTCGTATTTGGGTCATCTGATATTTACCACAGTTGAGATTGAAACAATATTTTCTCTCGAAAATATCACTCTTATTTCTTAATTCAAGACCGGAGTACTGAACATTTATATTTTAATCTGAATAAAATACGTGATTTTAAATTTTTAAATGCAATAGTCTCGAAATTTGTTCCTATAGAATAATTAATATGAGGCCAGTCAATCGTAGCGCAGCGGCACGAAGTGTGACTGTAAAACCGACTGGTTGTGGGTTCGATCCCCACTTGAGGAGATGAAATATTTACTTAAATTTATATTTTCATTTCTTCGCTCTGGTGTCGAGGCAAAGCGCTGCATCGAGTTCACTGGTGGCACTCAACACGCAATGCCTCTAAACTTCGGCAGAAAGTGGGGAACGGAGTGCCTTAACACTAGGTTCCCTTTGCCTACCCTGCTGTGTGCGGTATACAGTGTGAAGCTAATTTAATTTAATTTTAATACAGTAATGTAAGCATTTTTTTTTCGTTTTGGTACGTAATATACAAAAACTATACAGGTCCTGAAATTCGTATATTGACTTATAGTGTTAACGATATACAATTTTTATATTTATGGAATTTAGTGATTTCAGTGATAAAAAAGCACGACTTAAAAACGCTGTTTATATACAGCAAACAGAGTTAAGGACGGTTCCACCGTTTAGGAGTAAAGTTTCAGATAGTAATCTAATAACTATTGCTATCTCACAGATAGAGGTTGCTCAAACTCTCTCTCACTTATCTAGTAAACGATAATTACCCGCTTAATAGTTGACGGAACGGTAACAGCACAAAAAAAAATATTTTCACATTTCTTTACTAATACGTAAATTATTGTCATTTGAAAACAATTGTTAAAATTGTTTGAATGAAATATATTATATTTTAAATAATTCAAGTAAAAATAGTAACTTTATTAATGCTCTAAAACTCTCAGATAACCATAATTTCAAATTGCTATTCAAAAGCAAAAATATATAGCTTATCTGATAGATAAGGCTATCCAGCTGCAGCGAGTGTTGAAACTGGCTCTAACTCTTGTTATTTCTACTAATTTTTGCCGGTACTACCTAGAAATAACATATTTATTTTATTAAATTAACATATATATTTTGCTAAACAGATACCCTTGCAGTACCAGGCTGATCGTCTTATGTATTGAAACGACGCCAGTGAACACGGTGAAAAGAAAAAAACGTTCAAAGTAAGTTGTAATTTAAATAACACACGACAAATTCGCTCTCAAAGGATTCCTACTGACATTTACATAATTCATTCCATATGAAATAACACTCATGTTTTTCTTCAACAGATACCGCGTATCCGATAAAATGCGTTTCCTGAACGACATCGAAGATATAAATAACACTAGAAATTCGTTATAGATATATTGGTTTCAATTATATGTTTGATATCGTCACGATTTATGAAAAAGCTGAATTAAATATTTCACAATGGTTCCTTGAAATTGGATGTAAAGTTGAGAGTTCATTAAAACAAGTCGTAGCGTATTATAACTACATAAGAAAGCTCAAGTTTGAGATAAGTTCGCTTTTTTATGAGTCGACGACGATATAATTATATATAAACAAGTTTTGAAGACTGTAAATAATATTAAAGTAGATAATAATACTGATGTTTCTAAAAAGATCCTCGTGGAACATAACGACAATATAAATTTTATTTTGTTTCGACGATTTCTAACTACATGATACGAGAGCACTAGCGGTGGCTATCATAACCTACAAAGTTTGTTTTAAACTTAAAGCTTACAAGGTACCTAACTTACACGTTATCTCAGAGGAGCAATAGAGAACTAAAATTTCAAGTTAGAACATACATGTTTTTGTTAACAAAAAAGTTATTTAACCCCAAAAACTTTTAGTTAGTTATCTTTTAAAATGCCAGTGTTACTTTAGTATAAAGTATTTAATTTTAGACGATTTAATATGACTGACCTAATTTTATTTACCTTGTATTTGTCACAATCATATTATTATCGATAGTTTACAAAATAATGGACTTTTGAATCAAACTCCATATTTTTAAATTATACGCTTCACAAAAAGTAATCAGTGGCTAGAAATCGTTCACATATCAGCCATTTAAAAATACTAATTGTCTTGTATATAGTTCGCTTTTAAAACTTTTTCTATTAAATCGTACACCCTGTATAGATAGAAAATATGTAATTCATTAAAATGTGAATGTATATAATATGACAGATAAATAGCCTAACTACTGCCATTTTCGGTAGTTATCTATCGGTTCATCAGTTAAACTCCAGTTAGTGATAAGCTTTGTTTAACTATCAAAATTATGTCGCTGTTTCAAGTGTGGTTGAAAGTTGTGGTTAAATATAACATTTTATTAAAAAAAATATTATGACGAATATAATGTATGTGTTTTTATTGTTTTTATAAGTTATAATTCTGTGAGAATTTTTATATGAAAGATACTTGAACAGAACAAATGTGGATGTCATGAAATATTTTATCTAAACGGCTGCTGGCTCGCACGCCCGCGATTTTGTTGTTCTCATTGTGTATATTAGAATTTATTGTACTTATGAGTACGTTTGTTTTTTAAAAATAAAGTTTTTTTCCTAAATATTTGTTTTATTTAAACGTTAAGATCATTAGATATTTTTTTAAAATTGTATATCAAGGCCATTATTTTTTCTACTGTGGTTAATATATTTCTGTACTTCATAGATAATTGTCAAAAAAGATGCTATTAAATTTGATTAAAATCTTATATATCTTTGGAGAAATTATTACAACATTAGAAATTTAAAAGAAAAGAAAAGATAAAAAGTCTCCGATCACGTCGGAGGGACGAGCCTAAGGCTTTAAAGCTTTAATTCACTACAAATATAACATTAAATCTACTTAGATATTATTTATCCGTGTAAATTCATACATGTTTTGTTGTTAACATTTCTGTAGGATGAATCTGACAATTGTAAAAGAAACATTATATTATTTAAAAGCCTCACGCTGGCAGGGTTGAAAATATTAAATATTTAATTTAACTAAGCGCGATAGGTTCAATAATTTTATTAATATGAAGTGCTATTATTATTTAATGAAGTAAATTGTTTTATAATTTCTTTTTACCTTAATTTTTAAATATCATACCAATGAACAATTAAATATCATAAGTCAATACTTTTTAATAATAAAATGATATATGTATAGATTGCTGACCCATCAAGGCAAGCCAAGCCGTCGCCTTCTTGTCTGTAAAAGCAGCGATGTTGTCGGATACGACGCTTAAACTGTCAGTTAAGACTTCACTAGCGTAGCGTTAAAATATTAATCTTCCTTATAAAACCAGGGAACGCCAACGTAAAAGGAACGTGCCATCCTCGAAATTAAAAGGGATTTTTGGGTAATTTAAAGGTGTTAGATTTTCGTTTGAGGCAACAAAAAGACTCGCTCGAGTCCTGTGTAGTATTTAGGATAGCTAAATTAGCATTTATCACCTTATTATAAGGTATAATTTTATATGACAATAATATTGTTTTAAAATACTGATTTAATGTACTGGTAGAAACATATTATATATATATTATAAACGAGAGGGGCGACGTGGATTATTTAATGGAGACTCAAATTGTTATGCAAAAGCTTCATTTGGCATCGTTAAGGTTGTTTGTGTTAGATTTAATTTTTTGTGCTCACTTGCAAAGTAAAAAATGCGGGGAATCATATCCAATTATGTTACACGAGGGTCGGATGTGGGTATTTAGCATAACCCCTCTCTAAATGTCACATAATCACAGCTTAGCGTTTTAAGATTTATTGCTATTATATTCTATTAGATTTTGCTTACAAAAAATGTAAATTTTTGGTGTTTCTTAAAAGACTAAGTTTTATCTTGGTAAATATAAAATATGATTATGGATATCAAACATGAAAGACGATGAATAAATTATTAAGGGCATCATGTATTGTTAGGTGGTGGAAGGCAACGCCGCATTCTGTCTTACAAAAATCGAACCCGCAAATACCATACTGACCGGTCTAGTTTCTACTGAGCTACAAGTGTTTATTTTGATACGTAAGTCATAATTATTGTATTATAAAAAAAAATTTTTGTTTTCTTCATTTTCATTTCATTTAAAAAGCCCTTACTTACATTCGTTATAGTTAAGCGTCATTGTGGCCAGCGTTATATAAACTAGTCTAAATTTCACTCATACCGCTGAAATTTTGGTATAAACTTCTAGAAGTTATAAACGGACGGCTAGGTCAAAATAACAGTTAGTTTTATAGTTATGAAAGGAAATTTTATTTTAAATAGAAACAATATTAAGTAAACATTATACACTATGTTAGTACAAAACCTCTAAGCATATCTATATATGATTGAATAGTAGCGACTAACATAGTTAAAAAAATACATAAAACTAAAGAAATAAGCAAAAAAAAAAATCTCAAAAAAAATAGATAAAAAAGTTAACTAGAAACAACACAAAAAAAAATATTCCATCAAACCATAACAGTTTCACCATTAAATCGACACAAGCAATTTGTCGGACAGCATTTAGTCCTTCACGTAATCCAATTTACGTGTGAACGGACGCGTGAGAGCCGCAGCACCGCGAGTCTATTCCTAACCCCATCCTATTTGATTTGATTCCAACGTCGACTGAACAGTTCGAATAGTTTGAAAGTTTGATCTCAATTTACCTATTGTACCTTCGAGTATGTTGTGGTTGGAGGTCGAGAAAATTTAAATTAACTTTCTTTTTGGTGGTACGCTGTATCTTGCACACAGCAGGGTAGGTAGAGGGAACCTAGTGTTGAGACACTCCGTTCCTCATGTTCCGCCGATTTCTGAAGGCGTGGTGAGTGCTCAACGCTGCGCTTTGTTGCGACTGGCTGTGGGTTCGATTCGTACTAGAAAAAAATAAATATTAATGTAAATTTACATTTTCATTTCTTCGCTCTTGTTCGCAACGCCTCCAGAATTCTACGGAAAATGGATAACAGAGTGTTTTAACAGATAGAAAAATGTATATTTTATTTATTTTTATATGCATGATGTACATATACGGTGCAGATTAAAATATCCAAAAAAAATTGTATTCTAGTCTAGCAATCAATTTTTTAATTGAAATGAACATTATATAATAATTAATAATTTTTTTACCGTATTTTATCTTCACGCTATATCCCACATACAATCCTTTGGGTCGTAAATTAAGTCGTAGTCTTTTGTGGCGATCGACAGCTAAACATCGTGTTAATAGTCAGACCCTGTCATATTGTTGCGAACCTCTTAAATTAACAAGAAATACTGATCTTATTTTACATACATTTTTTTTTTATTTTTCTACATTACTATAAAGTACCAATAAATAAAACTGATACATATGTATATAATAAATTTATGCTCACTCAACTGGGCGAAATATTATAAATTATTTTTAAATTGTATTATAATTAAACCAAATTTAATCAAAAGTAATTTAAATAAATCATTCGTGTATACATACCTCAAAATAATTTCAGTACAAATTAAATTTTAATTGACGAATTCGTAACGAAAGTTTCACGTTTTAGGGTTGCTTATTTTCTGAAAAGACAATTTCTAATAAATAATTTATAATATACAATTCACAAGACCTTACGTGTTAAGTAGCGGAGTTCCCCTAAAGAGATCAAACCCATAACCTTCGCTCTTATAGTCAGACTATTCAGCTATGTTACGGTGGCCCAAAAGGATTATACCTTTGTTTTTTAAAACAATATCTAATAACAATATTAAGATTCGCATTACTAGAAATTTATCTAAAAACAAAACGACTTTTTATTTCATATAAAAATAAATTTGAAAATCATTTTAAGTCTTTCATTTAACATAGCATCTAAGTATAAATAAAATGTATTTGTGAATTAGTTGTGTAATCTTCTATTTACTGGTCCTGGTAACCCTATAAGCCGATGATGCAGCCACGGGAAGTTAATCATAGATTTATTTGAAAAGCCCGGTAGTTTAATTGAAAGAGCGTCACTTTGCGGTGGTCATTGTCCGTCTGTGAATGAAATGTGATGCATTTTCAGTATAGTAAATTGTGAATTTGCGTTTACATTCACACGTCACATCGTGGTGTTATATTGAATATTAAGTTTTAGTTGCAGCTTTACCTGCGATACTATGTGGAAATAATTCCCTCTGTATCTTTCCTTTACGGAGCACCCGTTCATGTGCTCCTGAGCTAACATCAGTGCTAACACTAACTTTGTTCCGGCACTCATTCTCAGTCCAACATTCGTGGAAGAGTGCTCTTATACACCCGATGCCGAAGCAAGGCGACCTAACATTTAACTACAGGTCTATTGCTATCACCTCACTGCTTTCGAAAGTCATGGAGAGCATCAAAAATAGACAGCTCTTGGCTTATTTGGAGGATCACTGATTGATAAATGACCGTCAATATTCCACCATTGTCACTCACCCAGTGGTCTTCTGGTTTACCTACCGCTAGACTGCGGATATCGAAAGCAAGTCAGTAAGTCAAGCAAGTAAGGCCCTGTATAGGGAGGTTTGGTTCGGACTCATATGGATTACTGATCTCATCTCTGGGCTGGTGCATCCCAGTATCAACTTGATCACATCGACGGCAGCAAAGAACATGAAGACAACTGCATTTTTGCCAAAAACGTTTTTTTATATAATTCAACTCAGAATTCCATGTTTTATCTTATAATATTTTTTTTTCATAAAAAACATTGTTTTTTACCCCGATTTTCTCACGTAGAAAAAGACATGTACCCATTTTTTTAAGAAATGCCTAAGTAAACTCGGATATATATAATAGTCCGTGTGTACGTGGGGAGATTCGGCGCGTTCGCATGTTATAAGCAAAGGTATCTGGCACTTGTTCGTTTCTAGTTTGTCCGATCATCAGTTATCTCACTATATATGCATTGTTTAATTACTTTTTAGTGTTATCAAAGTATGAATAATGTAAAAATTTGTGCATTTATTACAATATATGTTGGTAATTTATTCATATGCAAAGAATTATGGTGAATTTTTGAAAAAACAAACGTGATTTTCTTTTATAACAGCGGGGTTACTGAATCTTATTTATCAATAATAAGTTGATGCTGTCAAACAGCAATAGATATGATTTTTTTAGAAAATATGTAGATTTCCGAATGTTTTGGTAAAGATTCTCTTTAACGTTGGAACTACTTGGAAAATTGATGATGTTGGCCATCCAAATATTTCGACAACTAGTTTTAATATAGAAAACTCAGCTAATGACGACGACAATAATGAACAATATAGTTATGAGATTCTAATATATCTTAACGATCTATAAGACATTTCTACGGCGAAAACATTATTACAGATATCCAAATCAAGATCAAGACTCCTGTTTCTACAGACTATGCTTCCTTTGCTTCTTGTCCTATTAATTAGTCCCTAACCAAATAAATCCGGCTACATGACTTAAGGAAGTAATCCAAGAAAACATTCGATTACTTATTACTACAGTTTCATGGAGAATAAAACTAAAATCAGAAGTCAAAAAGCTGGCACAGTACGAGCCAACAAAAGTCAAAAAGTTTCAACAGTAACTTTTAATTTCCAAGAAATCTTTCGACCCCTTATGGTGAATAAAGTTCCTTTTACTATAAACATTTACGTTTTCATTTCACAATTTTGATATAGGAAACAAAAGAGGATTAGGTTATATGTTGGCCGAGATCGTTGCTTGCTTGTATAATTATATAGTCAAAGTAGGAATTAAAGGTAAACAATCTGATAACTGTGGATGCCAAAAATGTAATCGATCAGTATTTCTAATGTACTTGTATAATGCTGAAAAGTTTAAAGTGCATGTATGTCATAGATTCTTAAAAAAAGGCACAGGTAGGCAGGGCAGGAAGTTGACAGTGTGCATGCCCTAATCGACTGATCTTTCTAAAAGAAAAATGATATATACACTCCAAGAATGGTATACCTGTGTAAAGTGGTCAAAGTTAATGGGGAGCCTTAAAAAGTAATTGGAATCTCCTTAAACGATATTTGAAACTTTAAATCTTACACGAACCCAATATACATGGAAGAAAGATTTTAATAAAGAAAAGATTAAATGGAGCTAGATTAGAAAGATAAAAGTGGATCCAAATGTTATAAATCCATATGTAATTCATTACAAATATCATTTAAATGAAGACCAATTGATTGATTGTCTGTGATTTTATTAATATGATTGTGGTCGACATGTAAATACCAGTAATAGACAAAATAACGCTGAGGCCTACAAAGTGCTTACACCAATGCCTTACTAATAACGACAAAATAGCAATATACAAAGATCCGATTTCTCTCTGTGAAGAGAATTTATTTTCTCAAGAACAATGTGTTATCTTCAAAGATAACACATTTTTTATAAAAATATAATTCATACAGCGATAGTAAATATGTTTTCTGAAAACTGAATAAAAAGACAGATTTTTTACTTTGTAATTGTAAACTTTTATTATAATTTACTATAAGAGAAATGCTAAGATGGTAATTGCTTGTGATATTATTTAAATAAGGTAATTCAAATATCAATAAATTGAAAATTATAGATGCAACATACAGCTTTCTGTAGATTTACTCAAATGACATAAGAATGATTGAGACATTCTGTCTTCTCTATAAAAAAAAAAGCTTGTATGAGATCTAATTATTTTGTATGCAATATAGTATTGTCTTTTAAATGCGTTCGATTATTGCGATAAAAAATTGCTTTTATTATTTAGAACACTGAACTAATATACGTTTTGGTTAATTATTAAAGGTTAAGGTTAAATATGGTTGATTGTTTATGATAAAAATTATGTTAATTATCTACCTTAGTTAGTGCGTTACAGCTTTTTATCAATTTGAATTTCTTTATTAGGCACCTGAAACTTATAACAATTTTAATATATCTGCAATTATCGGAAGCTACAACTCTATAATGGCGAAGTATTTTGAGACAACTGCAGTATTTTAGTGGCAATCATATCTACATGTTTTTTATTGATGAAATTAGTTATATATAATCAAAAAGAATAGTAATAACTCATTATATATATAAAATTATTTAAGGATAAATAATTACAGTGTCCCAAGTAAAAACGAATATATGGCAGTTGACTCAGTTTGTTGGTTATTTTGAGCGGACTAGATAAAGATATCTACCGTTTTTTTAAAACTAATAAGCCTATTGAAAATTAGTCTATACTAAATAGTATATAATCTTATAACAATTAACTATTTCAAATTTGAGGAAGATAGCTTTTTTATTGTAAAAGTTATTACATAATTTCCTTAAAAACGCTCTCCTCAAAACTAGTGATTTTGTAGATAGCCGTTTGCTCTTTGCTGCCGTCGACATATAACATAGAGCCATTTGATTCGGGGGGGACACATTGATCTGTGAAAGGCTTGACATTTTGTGCTTGTCTTTTCTCTACCGCATTTATCATGGGGAATGCTCTGGTGAACTATTTGATCTATTACCTGATACTGAATTTTCTAACCTCACAATACGTGTCAAGCTAAAATATCATCCACACCACATAGATGTGGCACTCCACTACTGTGCAGTTTCGTAGGAACTTCCTTCCACACGAAACGGAACTATAGAATGGCCTACCTGCGGCAGTGTTTTCAGGTCGATACGATCTGGCTACCTTCAAAAAGCATGTCTTATATATATTTTGCCTTGTCTATTTACATAAAAAAAATTAATAGTCGTATCACAGGTACAGTGGGTATAATTAGCTTTTATTATAACTTTTATTAACTTAACGCCACATGGTGGGGTAGGCAAAAGGAACCGGGAAACCTGGTGTTAATAATCTCTGTAAAATAACAGACAAAAAATATTTAAAAAAAATATTTCTGGTACATTTCATACGAAATTAGTGCATATTATCTGTACACCTTAGTTTGTCAATTGTTATAAATTGCACTGCGCCTTGACTAACAATACTGAATTTAAAACGAAACCCCTAAGTGGGCGAATCCGACTAGCCCTAACTGAATTTTAGATATTGGTAATGTTCTATAAACAATATTATACGTAATATAGATTTGATTTGATTTGATTTATATGTAATAGGTTGGGGCAAAAGTATTTTCATATTTTGAATGTAGTCGTACTATTAGTAATCAAACCTCTTTGGCTGTACTGATTGTAACCGGCTGGTTTTAATACAATTAAATTTGACATTCTGAAAATGCTGAAAATGATTCTCAAAATTATACCTGAAAAAATATTTTCCTTTGTATGAACAACGAAATACTTTTGTCTGGACCTTATATAATTGATTTGAAATCAGAAAACATTAGATGGTCGACTTTAGTTTTTGACAAGTAGAATCGCCATCACTTTCTTAATTTTGATCAGATAAGCCACAAATAAAAATATAATATTTTATAAAGCCTACATTTCTACGTACACTGAAGCACTTTAAACTCATCTATATACAGTCACTGTTAGTAAATATTGATCGGAAACATTCCATACTTTTAAAAATAAAAGCTCGCTTAGTAAACAGTACTGGCATTTTCATTTTGCTCTACGTGTGTGCACGTGACTAGCTTGGTTATTCACCTGGTGCCTTTCATTGTTTATTTTTATAGCCAAACCAAATTCACGCCCAAATAAATGTTGAATAAAATTCTGGGGATGTTAATTAAGTTCTTGCCTTTATGGTTCCCGCCCACGAAACCCGTAATGAGTATTAGCGGATTGTGGAATTTTATTGCTGCTATCGGGAAAAATCCTTTCGAGACGAAATTAGAAAGCTAAAGCTTTGTTGCGGTCGCAAGTCTTGTTTATTGACTTATATTTTCAAGCAGGATATCTTGGAGTTCAGCTATTTTCATCGCGCTGAAAGGATCAAGAATAGTTTTGTAATATCGAGTTAGATTATACAAAAAAATAAATCAAATCAGTATCCCGCACACGGCGAGGTAGGCAGAGGAAACCCAGTGAGTGCTAAGACACTCCGTTCCCCACTTTCCGCCAAATTTTGGAGGCATTGCATGTTGAGCGGAGATACTCAACGTCACCCTTTGCTTGACACCAGAGCAGAGAAGAAATAGAAATATAAATTTAAATAAATATTTAATTTCCACAAGTGGGGATAGAACCCACGACCTATCGCGTTTCTAGTCACATTTTGTGCTATTACGCCACGACTGGCCTTAGTTTTTTGATAAGAATTATACAGATAATTGAAATAGAACTTGCATTGCAAATTCGACAGAAAGTTGGGAATGAAAGTGTCTAAAGTCTAGAGACTATAATAACATATATATATTTTTTATTTTCAATTTAGTTCAGAATTTTTAAATCAAACGTTTCAACTAGACGTTGCTATAGACATTTGAAATTCGAAACTGTTTCAAAAGTAAAATTCAGCACATCAAATGTCAAAATACTGTCATCACCTAGACCTCGTATTCAGGCGAATGTACGTGAAAATTTATAAATGATTGGCAGTAGTTTGCCTAAACAATTCTAAGAATCGCTAGGCAAACGCTGACTAAACCAAATAACAATTTCAGTATTTCAATTTTAAAATTTATTATATTTTTTTATATCTACACCTGATTTTTTATATATGAAAAACGTAACATTTAATCTACAAGCATTTAATAAGCATTTATATTTAAAATATACCTATATTTTTCTAATAATCAGTCATCTTTGTCATTGTGTTGGAAATGAGTCCAGTCTAGGCGCAGGGGCACAAGTGTGTGACTGTAAACGCGATTGGTTGTGCGTTCGAATTGGGAATCGAAATCATTTTCTCGCTGTGATAATGATGGAAAGAGCGGCGTTGAGTTACGGCACTTAACACAAAATGCCTCCAGAAATCGGTGAAAAGTGGGGAACGGCAGGACCTTAATAATAATAAAGTGTTAATACTAAGTTCCTCCTGCCTAAAAATATATTTATTTGAAATGAAGAGAATAACACGTCCAAATTGCAAAATCAGACAAATCCAAAGTCTAACAGCAAACGAAGTTTATTTCCTCTCTCCAATGAAACATAATTTTAATTTATTTTTTAACTACAAACTGCATTAATATATAAAAAAATATATTTCTAAAATATATAAAATATAGTATTTCATATGTCTTTTTTTAATACTCAACATACAAATATAAGTTATTGTAAAGGTTATATCTCGCCATAGTTTATAGGTGACCTCATAAATAAAGTCAACATGGCTACATAATTTAAAATTTCTAACAGTGCAATAAAATGTTTCACACAGGGAATGTAAATCTACATTTCACTCAGTACACATTTACAACTATTTTTTTATATATTATAGGGAAATGTCATCTCACATGTCATACACAAATGTTCATTAGGTCATTTTTATTTTCTTTGTTATGAAAATATTTTTTCCAAACTAATGATCAAAAGCAAAACAAAACTACTTGACCTTTATCTCTCGACCTCATGAACAATGTCATTCATGATCTCCTAATCTCCGTAATCATCATGATCGCCCTAAGTTTTAAAAAAATATATTTAGTGGTAAATATACCGAATATTTTATCGCAAATTTTTTAAACCAAAGGCTGTGTGGTAGAAGTCGCTGATTAGCAATAAGGCCGTCTTTTGTGTGTTAATTTCAGTTTCATACGTCTTTGTTGATTGATATTACTTGATTTATATTTTATAGTGCCAGTAGAGCACAATTTACTTTGCCCATGTCACGTAGAATAGAGAAGACACGATGGAGATTGGTCAAATACGTGTATGTAATCTTGACAAACGGACAAACAGATCGAAATACAAACACACAAACTGACAAATAGACGGACCACAAAGTATATACTATATAAGGGCTTATTTCTCTCTTTAGGGGAACAAATCCTAAAAAATACAGCTTTTTTCAAAAATTTAATAGTAAATCTTTCTGCAACTTCACAATATTGTAAATCATAAATATAAAGCCACAACCAGTACTACTTCTATTTCTATAACCGGGTTACAAATATATCAAATGGTGTGATATTTCGCACGCTATGTGTATTTATCAATTTTATCTTTACAGCTCAAAACAACAAGGTCAGGTTATAAAAGAAAGAACTAAAATAGCAGCTGAACACGAATAGCTTCGATTTTAAACTTACCTGAAGTATATTCAGCGAGACAGTTCAAATGGGCCTTTAGATCATTTAAACCTATATTTCAAAAGGATTCTCGTAATTTAAGAACTTTATACACTTTGATAATTCAAGTTAAATTGTCATTGGATTGCTAAGAGTTCAAGGAATTATAAGCGAATTTTAAGTTATTTTAGCAGTAATACATACATATTTTTATTATATATAATCGATACGTATATAATATTAGGTATGTCATGCAAGAACAATTGTTCGTACGTACGTCGGTCCGTTCATTAGTTCGTGTGTCCGTTCCCTTGTTCTTACGTTCATTTGTATGTTCATTCGTTCGCTCGCTCGCTCGCTTGTTTATTTGGTCTTTTATTTAAACGCTAAGATCTCTGAATCTACTGGTCCGATATATTTATTTTTATATGCTATTAAAGCTCCGTTCTTCAGGAGTGCTATAGGCTATATAACATTATTAGCCTTAAATAACTAAAGAAGCATGTAATTTCTTATTTTAAACAAAATTATTTTACTTTGTTGGCAAATACAGAATAATAAAAGTATTATAAATGGTAAATTATTTATAAAAATGCCACAAAATCATTTCTGTCGTGTTAAATATTAGTTTAAATTTGTTTTTTAGTATTGTAGTTATAGCAGCAACAGAAGTACCTACATCGTCTGTGAAAATTTAAACTGTCTATCTATCGCTATTCACGAACTACAACCTGGGCACAGACGGACATACAGATAGGCGGAGGGATAGCGGAGACTTGGTGACAGAGTCCTGTTTTACTTTTTTGGTGCGGAACCCTAAAAGGAGCGATTTACTAATGTATGCATGTTTAACAAACAACCACATTTGCTTTTAAACATAACCTATTAATTTCTTGATTATTACCAAGGAACCTTGCAGTGTATTTAAATCAACGCACCTTAACAAACTACAAAATGGCTACAACACTTAATAAGAGCGAGTAATTATCCGTAATAACCTCATTAAAACTGCGATAAAAGGGAGATCGAACTATATTATTTTTAGCATACTATAAATATGCTAAAGTTAAAAATATTCCTATGAAAAATTTACCACCAGTTTCTAAAATTCCTTCAATTTTTACGGCAAAATGAAACTGGAGTCTAAAATAATGGTAATGAACTACTTTCAGTTCGTGTGCTGCATGTTTTCTGAGTACACTCATTAGCTCCCAAGCTATTTACTGGTGCAAGTTAAATCGTTTGCACAGGTGTCTTCAAGAAATTTTCGAAGACAAGGCAAAATTAGATTTTTTAATTAAGTTTCGCTTCTGCTCATACTAACTACTGTTATAAAGTATGTATTAATAATATGTTGTTTTTTTTTGTTTTGATACATATTTTTCATCTCGGTGTGATTTATAAAATGCAAGAAAAATAAAATATATAAGTATGATATGTTGATGGCTCCGCTTTGTTCTTATTTGTTAAGGATTTGGTACTTTAATTTATGTAATTTATTTATTTTAGCTTCACGCTGAATTCTGCACACATTGCAAAGTAGGCACAAGGAACCTGGGAACCCAGAGTTTAGAAACCCTGTGCCCATTGAAAAACTTCTTTTCGCTACTTTCCGCCGATTGTATTAGGCATTGCGTGTTGAGTGGCGAAACTCATCGCCGCGCTTTGCCTCGTTACCAGAGCGAGAAAATTCTAATATTATTAATTTCTTTACTAATTTCTATCACGCTTATGCCCCAATCGCACACTTGTAATCCTACGACTGGCTTCAAAACATATTATATAATAATAAATATAGCAACATATAAACTTAACTTTATATAATATCGCGTACCCAGAAATTTCTTGAAGAACATTCCTTCGTCCTCATATGCCCAGTCAAGGGATTCATAAACAGAATACCTCCTACAGGCCTGGAACGTTGGATGGACGGGGCTGTAGCAAATTCCGTATGTTGTAAAAGCTTTAGTTGATATAATAAGAAATTATAACTGATAATATAATATACTTATAATATCACGTTCTATGTATCCGATGCCTTTCGATGTTTAAAATATTTTTTAGAAAAACTGAGTACCTATTGTACTAAAGTCGGCCTTCTCCTAATTGTAGCAAGCACTTTTCCGAAAATTGCATCAAAAACTGTTTATCACACTTAGAGCTTCCTTCCTTTTTTATTTAGATATATCACATATAATCCAGGCAGAGGCCAGTCGTGGCGCAGTGGTACCAAGTGTGACTGTAAAACCGACTGGTTGTGGGTTCGATCCCCACTCGAGGAGATGAAATATTTACTTAAATTTATATTTTCATTTGTTCGCTCTGGTGTCGAGGCAAAGCGCGGCGTTGAGTTCTGCCACTCAACACGCAATGCCTCCAAAATTCGGCAGAAAGTGGGGAACGGAGTGTGTTAACACTAGGTTCCCTCTGCCTACCCTACTGTGTGCGGGATATAGCGTGAAGCTAATTTAATTTAATTTAATTTACATATAATATAATCACATGTCATACCTATCTGTAGCAAGCACCTAAGTTTGAGCGTCTATAAACCATAAGATTTTATTTTCCCGAATTTCGAAATATAGAAGATAAAACTCTTAAACGCTTCTTAAGGAAACCGCATGCAAAGTTTAAACTTTTTTAGGTCCAGTTGCTCAGTAGCAGAATAACTAAGACAGTACGTCTCTCAGTTATTCGGCTAATAACGGAAGAGTTTTTTTTATATATGGGTATTTATGTATATAAAGGTAAATAAAAATGAAGCTGTTGTGGTACTGTGGCGCGACGAATGTACTTAGGTTCGATTGACAACTATGTGCAATGTACACTAAAGATGGGGCCGTTGTGGCGCAGTGGTGTAATGGATGTAGGTTCGATTCAGTACTGATAGATTCTGAGCGGGATTCATCGTGAATATGTTAGAAAAAAAAAATAATAATATGGTAGTAGTCCTTGAGCACGTCTTTTTTAAATACGGGCTTGAAATTTAATGAAACCAATTACAAATGATATGTCTTTACTTTATCCAAATTAAATACATAGATAGGTGATAAAATTATATACTACGAAGTTCTTTTCAGTTCATTGTATGTTATTACTTTCTTTAGAATGGAAATAAATTAAATAATTTTAAACGAAAATTTCTATAGCTAGTAATTGGGAAACTAAGCAACGGTTTCCTTCCTAAAAATAAAAAGTACGCTTCGAAAACACGCCGCAGTATTTTCATTTTATTTCACGTTCGCTCGTGTGAGTAGCTTAGGCATTCACCTGGTACTTTCTATATTTTATTTCAATAGCCCAAATTTCCGCCTCGCAAATATTCAACAAATGTCCTTTGTTCGATATTTTGTGAAGTAGAAGTTTTAGTTTTAGATTATTTTGGGCTCATGTGGTTTTATTGGTACTGATCTAATTAACAGTGTCAATATTTTAATAGCAAAATCAATACAATGACATTGTGAAACTCGATCTAAAATTTATATCTAGAATTTACTTTAGAGTTTTTTTTTATTTTGATGAGATCAGATCATAAGAGATGAGATTATCATTATGTTTTTAGCTTCACGCTGTATCCCGTAAATAGCAGACTAAGCATATGGAACCTAGTAAATATTAAGACATTCTGTTCCCTATTGAGACACTTCCGTTACACACTATCCGCTGAAATTTTTTTAGAGAAAGGAAAAACTTTATGACATCGTAAAAGTCTTTTATGTAAGTTTCTTCAAGCAAGTCGTGATTGTAGAGAAACTAGCAACAACTAATTAACGGAAAGGTAATTGGAAATTGGAAATTAATTAAACTATAATTATTACTTATAGCGTAAATGATTTGACCGTACGCTTAATGTTAAATTATTTTCATTTTATTTAATTTGTTTTAAAATTTGGAACTTGAAAATGGTTTCACAAAATTAATAATGCAATTAATTAAAACTATAAAAGCTTTTATTTTTTTACAAAGTTTAGTCTGGAAACGATAAAAAAAAACTACATGAATTGAAGTGGGTGGAAAAATTTTATGAAAATAATATCTAATAATAATAGTAAGCATTGAAAAATACTAGTAGAAATTAAAATAAAAATGTGTTAAAAAAAAATTAATCTATACAAAATAGATTTTAAATTATCCATATATATTAATCCATTTGGCGTTGAGTTCCGCCATTCAATACGGAATCCCTCCAGAATTCAGCGGTATGAAGGTGGCTGCGGAAGTGGAGAGCAGCGTATCTTAGTAGTAGGCTCCCTCTGCCTATTCTGCTATATGCGAGATACAGCGTGAAGCTGAAATAAGAAAATAATCCACTAAATATTCAAAATATGCGCACCGCTAGATTTCACGAAATGCTTGCTCTATTTATATAAATACGTATGTATTTACATACATATAAATAAAATTCTAATTATAGTACTATTTCTATTATTTACAAAAATACTGAAGAATTCAACACCAAATAAGAAAATTTTCATTAATTCCAAATTCAAGGCATACTTTTTTAACAATTGTAATAAATTTCAAACAACCAGCCATAAAATATAATGCTTATTAAGTTCCATAGCGAAAGTGGGTTAAATTAACCGATATGTGTGGAATGCAGAAAAATGTTATTGTTTAAGTCGAGACTGGAGTTATTTAGTGTTGCCCTTGCCTTATTTTCATGAATACTTAGAAATATAATGTTTGCACTGTAATAGGACATTATTCAATTAATGTTATATAACAGAGGCCAGCAGAGACAGGAGCAAAAGTCTTCGATTGTTAGCTCAACAGATTGTAGTTTCGAATTCCAGTCCTGGAAATGAATCTTAATATTATCATTTCCTAGCTCTGGTAACAAGTCCTTTGTCTTACCTCTGACGGTGGTGGTGGTTCCTCTACTCAGCACGAACGCTCCAGAAATCGGCGGAAGTGCCTTTATGAGAACGCAGTGTCTTAACCTTAACTAGGATTCCAGGTTACCTAAGTTTACCATGCAGGATACAGAGTGAAGAAGAAGTAAAAAAAATAAAAATCACAATTAAAATTATGATTTACGGCAATTCAATGAAATTGTCTAAATTCTTTAAAAAACTGTCTTCATGTATAAAAATAGCACATGGGTTTATACCTAGGCCGCGTCCTTAAAATAAGCCCTGAAAGAATTTAGTTGTCATTTACTATTTTTGAATCGAGCTCTAAATTCGCGTAGGCTCAAAGGTCTGTCTTTGACCTTTGGTCTTAAGATGACATTGCCCACTTTCATTTATTTAAAAAAAAAAGATAGAAATAGAAACAAATCTCTAATAAATGAGGTCGTACGTCGTAGCGTATAAGGGTGTGACTGTAACGCGACAGTTGTGGGTTCGATCTCCACTTGAGGGAATAGATTATTATTTTCAATTTTTCGCTCTAGCACTAAGCCAGGCGTTGAGTACCACCACTCAATACGTAACACCTAGAAAAATTCGGCGAAAAGTGGGGAACGGAGTGTCTTTACACTAGGGTCACTTTCCTAGCTTACTGTTTGCGGATACAGTGTGAAGCTGTTTTATTTATTTATTCTCTAATAAAGATTAGACAGTTATTGTGTCATCTTTTTGGAAGAAACGAGATGGGCGCGGAAAGTCGTATTGCTGCCGTTGACAGGAATAATGGTGCTACATGGCTAGCTACATGGATGGGACGGCGAAACGTCACTGCTGCTCGTCTCACCGTGCTGCTTTGGGCAAGTCGAACGAAAAAATGATAAAAGAATGGCAAAAAAAAATATGACGGAAAAGTGAGCGGTAAGAGAGGAAGGGAGAGACCTTAGTTGACTTTCTTAAACATACGATCAAAGACACTGGAGCAAGGCCACGTAAAAAGCATGAGGACCCCCTGAGGAGATATATATATATATAAGAAAAGGTTCATGATAGTGGACAAGGCGAAAGAGGTATGCAGAGACCATAGCGTTTAGCGCTTCTTTCTCCCAAACTAACTACCCTGCTAGGAATACAGTTTGAATCTAAAATAGAATAAAAAAAAGTATTCGTATAATTCAAGCGGGAAAAGCCGCACGAGTCCGCTATTTTTTCATATAACACTAAAAAGTGACCTACATAGATGAATGACACTTATTAATTACCGACAGACTAAGTCCACACCTTGCACAGTCCAATAAGTATATAGTACAAATTTATACAATAGTATATTTATAAGATAAAGCCAGTTATGGTGCAAGGTCAAGCGTACGACTGACTTGAACTAATGAAAATAATTAATATTTTTATTTCCTCGATCTCGTCACGTAGCAAGGCATGGTGTTGAGTTTCACCTCTAAATCGCAATATCTCCAGAATGCGGCAGAAAGTGGGAAGTGGAAGCGGAGTGTTTTCCTCTAGGTTCTGGGTTCCCTATATTATATCATATAATTATCATACTCCTTATTTTTATTGGTGGTATTAAGGATTAACATATTTCTCATTAAAATCCACTGCAACAAGCAGTGTTTCAAATGTACAAAATTTATATTTATTTATATTGCTGTGTTTTAAAGAGTCATTACAGTAAGTGAAACTTTTTATAAAAATATAAAATAAATCTTTTTTTTATATTATTATAAAATATTTTTTTTATCAATGGCGTTTTTTTTCAAATAGTAGATTAATAGAGACAGGTGTAGAACAAGCTAGTGCCACCGTAAGCAGACAGTACAAGTTATTGTCGTGAATCTCTTATATGGCAAAGTAGGCAAATGTAACCTAGTGTTAAAACATTCCGCTCTATGTTGTCCGTTCAATATTCGAGATGAGACGTAAGATATATAAATAATTTATTCTTGCGAGTGGGAATATAACTCAGAGCTGGCGCGTTCAATGTCAATTAGTACAAACTCTACTATTAGAGTAGGTAATTACTTATGTAACTTCAGATTCTTCGATTAACGCTTCCCCGTTTTTTCATTGCGTGTCTAAAGGCAATTGATTTTCATTTCGTGACCACTCTGACAGTTGTGTTTACAGAACGCGCTTCCAACATTTAAAGTTAGATTGAATACAGACGAATACAGTGAACACTATATTCTAGGGACGCTATTTCAACACAGTTAGCAAACGTCTGAATGTCAATTTGATTACCACTGGGAGATTTATTTATATCTATTGATATATTTCAAAATATTTGTATCAATATCTAAAATTAAATTAAAATTAAATTAGCTTCACGCTATATCCCGCACACAGCAGGGTAGGCAGAGGGAACCTAGTGTTAAGACACTCCGTTCCCCACTTTCTGCCGTGTTTTGGAGGTTTTGAGTGGCAGAACTCAACGCCGCGCTTTGCCTCGACACCAGAGCGAAGAAATGAAAATAAGAGTGGGGATCGAACCCACAACCAGTCGGTTTTACAGTCACACTTTGTACCACTGCGCCACGACTGGCCTCAATATCTTTTATTTATTATTGATTATTAACTTATTTCTTAACGTCTTCTTGTACATATTAATATATACTACGTAGTATAGTAAGTGTTATGTTAGGAACAGAAGGTCTTAATACGATTTTCACTATCAACCCCGTCAAATTATCAGATATGACATTATTAATAGCATGTGATGTGATAATATGTAATAGTATGCCAGGACCATAAAAGTCAAACACGAAGCAAGAATTAGTTAGTATCAGTATTATTTTGATAACATTGTTGTTAGAACTACTTTACCTTTATTGTGTCGTAAATCTTTAACTGTTGAACGACTAGTTACGATCCCACCTTCATTTTGTCGCAAATTTTAATTAAAATTTATGATTTTACTTAATATAACTACTGTAATGTTCTTTTTATACAGTGTATAAACAACATTTAAATATATAATTTAGTGAGACTTTTGCTTTTTATTGGCTGATTGTATGAAAACGTCTTAATAGGAAGTATTAATCTAAATTATAATATTTTTAACTTTTATAAATCAGTCATAGATTATTATTAATAAAACAAATTTTGCTTTTAAATGCATATTTGGTATATATTTGGTAGTATAATGTGTTCACCATTTCTATTAAAATTGTGATTACAAATGGTTGTGGACATGATTAAATTTATATTATTTAAAATATTGTCTTTGGTTACTATTTCTAAGATGTCTCTATATTTAAAGAAAAAAAAAATCTACTATCGTTAATAAACAATATAAAAATACACCTCAAAATGATTTTGTAGATTCATGAAAATTATTCATGCCGCTAAAACGAGAGAAAATAATAGATGAACCTTCGTTACAGCGCCTTCAAAGTAACGGGCATTGGCATTTCAGAATTAATAAGCCAGTAAATGGCTGGGGTTTTGAGGAATTCACTTCAAGAATAGATCCTGGAACAACTCAATCTCAGCGGGTAGGTACGCCTTGCATTTATAAGTCTACGGCTATGCAAATTTCTAGTTTGACCCGAATTGTATCCGTGACTTATATATAGGTAATAAATTATGCATAGCTTATTAGATGTTGCTGCTTTGACATAGGACGTGATTAACTAACGCAGTCACTGTGGGTTCAAATACAGAAGTAAATCTTTAATATATGGAAACAAAGGTTCTCTTTTACCCCGTAAGTAAATGATATATTGTAATCACAATTTATTTACTAAGCAAGAATTGAACCTACAGCATAGTCATTTTTTATTCATACATTGACTAAAACATTCCAGTAAATAATATTCATAAATCAAAATATCTAAAAAAATATTGGATACAGTCGATTGTATGTCGATGTATTTTTAGCTTCGAGATAAATAATATTGAAAACTTCGATCATCGTTTCAAATTAAAAGCTTAAGTAATTATAAGTATTTTCCAATATCAATTACAGTTGGCTAACTTCAAAGATGTCTAAATATTAAACTTTTCCTTCTATTTTCATAGTGATTGTTTGTAAAATGTCTTGATTATGGCTATTATAACGTATTTAATTAATATACAATATTAAGTTTTTGCTCAAAACTTTCTTTGGATAATAAAACTTGAACTTTCCTTCCGTGAAGTCCCGTACCCACTGGAAACGGGATCCATTTTATCCTTTATTCTGTCTGGCTGTCCAGCCGTTGTTGTGATCAGACCGTTGTGTATCTCATGAACTGCGACATTGTTAAACAGTTGAAATTTTTGCAGATGATGTATTTTTGTTGCCACTATAAGAAAAAATACAAAAAAACTGAATAAAATAAACATGTAAATGGGTTCCCATACAATAAACGTGATTATTTTTACGTTATTATAGATAATGGTACGGAACACTTAATGTAGTAGAGAATGGAGTGTCCTACCTTTAACGCAAAATTGGTATCCTATATTAGACTAACGCTATTAGCTTGTGCCAATAAAGACTGTAGAAATGTTAATGTAAAAAATATTATGTAGTTATTTTTATTTAACACGATAGATAACTCTGACTCTAGTATATGCTTTGATTCGATCTTAAAATAGGTTTATCTTTATTCTCTGAAACTCTTTCTTTAGAGAATGAAAGTAAGCCTATCGTTGTTAAGCATCTCCAGAGATTTTAAAGAAGACTGATGAAGAAGATTCTCCAGGAATTCTCAAATCTGAAGATTGAACATCAATCATTACCATATTTACTTAAATTATTATTAATATTTACTTAAATTTATATTTTCGTTTCTTCGCTCTGGTGTCGAGGCAAAGCGTGGCGTTGAGTTCTGCCACTCAACACGCAATGCCTCCACTCCAAAATTCGGCAGAAAGTGGGGAACGGAGTGTCTTAACACTAGGTTCCCTCTGCCTACCCTGCTGTGTGCGGGATATAGCGTGAAGCTAATTTATTTATTTTTTAATTTTTAATTACCATATCGATCGCTCACAATCGCCAATTCAATAATAGCAATTGATTTGTTCTTCTGGATGGCCACCGAGCACTAAAAAGTCATCAAATTAGCACTTTATGTTTCGCTATTTTATCAAACAACAAAAAACAATAATAAATTCAATATTACCTATATATATGTACATGTATGTAACGTACGTACCCAAAGTCTGCTAAGAATTTTAACGTCGACGGTGAAGCACCTACCGCGAGTCGTAATCACGTTACCAGTTAAAGACTAGATTCTCTCTGCTTATAAAATTAAATTCCATAAAAAAAAAATATTATAAAAGAAGTATTAAATCGAGTACGGTTTAAAATAACACAAATATATATAATACAAATGCATAATCTTATTTTCTAGTTTAAAAAATTGTATACATACCAAATATATTTAAAAAATCCTAACTTTTCAAAAGCAAATTACCGATAGCTTCGAAATAATGCAGCTAAAGCCGTATTCAGTAAGAGCCCCTGCCTCGTTTGATATGGATTTTCACGAAACGTCTGAACCAGTGAAGCGTATAGCTTCCAATACAAAAGACTCGCAAAAGTATATATCTATTTTGCTTTGGTTTTATTAATACATGTAATTTTGTAGAATATAAATATAATGATGAGCTAACGTTAATATTATTTTTAAGTGCATTTTTTTTATATGTATGTGAATACTTATTATAAGTTGTTTTAAATGGTTGAGTCAAAACTCTTTTTTTAAAGAGGTTACAACGCACTCAATCTCGATTATACTCAATTTTTCGTAACTTATAAAATACTTATTCAATACATACTATTGCATAAACAATATTTCTAAACGGACGGAAAAAAGGCAATACAGTTATTTAAAACGTCATACTTTCTACCTGAGGCCAGTCGTGGCGCAGCGGCACGAAGTGTGACTGTAAAACCGACTGGTTGTGGGTTAAGCGCGGCGTTGAATTCTGCCACTCAATACGCAACGCCGCCAGAATTCGGCAGAATGTGGGGAACGGAGTGTCTTAACACTAGGTTCCCTCTGCCTACCCTGCTGTGTGCGGGATACAGCGTGAAGCTGATTTATTTATTTACTTTCTACCTATCCCATAATAGAATGAATCTTTCATAAATTGATATTTATCTTCATAGAAGGATATATAAATGTAAGAGCTACCGGATATACAAGAAAGATATACAAAATCTTTGCCGACAAATTGCACTATTCTTTTACTAAATTATGTCTTCATGTTGGGTTGCCGAACTCAATATTGTGCCGAATTTTTGACGTGGCATTTGTAAATATAATATAGGTTAACATTTTTCTTATATTTAGAATTTGATCTTTAGTGTTTAGGATTCCGTACCTCATCAGGAAAAAAGTTGCCTCATTACCCGCGCACAGCAGGGTAGGAATAGGGAAACTAGTATTAAGACACTCCGTTCTCCACTTTCCGCCGAGTTCTGGAGGCTAGCGTGTTGAGTATCGGAATTCAATGCCGCACTTTGCCTCGACACCAGAGCAAATAATTGAAAATATAAATATAAATTAATATTTAATTTCCTTGAGTAGCGATCGAACCACAACCAGCTAATTTTATAGTCACACTTTGTGCCCCACGACTGACTTCACAAAAATACTGCATAAAATAACAAATTATAATGATAATATTCCTTTTACTATAAAAAAAATACATCAGATGACAAGTGAATATATGTCAGCATACTTTGATAGTAGGAATTCAAAAATTTTTCATCTCCCAGTCGTTGAGAACGTGAAAAATGCATGAGCTAATGCACTCCGTGTAGTTCAGCTGTATGAACGAAAATACTGACATAAAATAAAATGGATAAGATTCTTTTTATTATGTAACATTTTTGGCATAATGGCATTAAATTTTATCTATTACGATATTGTAATATTATTAAGAATTTTTCAAATAAACACGTATAAAATTTTGAATATTTGACTTCGATTTGACACCGCCGCTTTTTTATTGAAACATTATAGCTATTTCCAAAGGCTATAAGGCTATAGGCTAGCTTATCTTTTTAAATATTTTTGTCCATTTTACTGAAAACAAAATCGTAAACAATTGGTGTCTCTACTTAAAAAATACTCGTATATCAGAAAAAATATTATAAAGGGTAAAATATGTAAAATATTATAAATATTATCAATGTAATAGAATCAAAAGCAATAAATAGTAATTCAGTTTCAAGCGGCTGAAGCTGTATGGGGTCCGCTAGTGTAATAAAATTGTTCTTAACACTATTAGAATCAAATGATTACTTTAGAAGATATAATAAATTTAAAATGTTATACAATAAAAAAAAACCATGTGAGAGGGGAGGCTTTCTGGCAACCACTTCGTGCTGGCTGGCGTCTATCATTGCAGCACTTTCTTCCCTACTCTATACTTCGTCTCGGATGATGTACGAGTACCTTCGAATGGCTCTTTGCGGATGACATTGTGGTTTTAAGGAAGTTCCTGAACCCTAAACTTTCGCAGCTACTAATTATATTTGCACCCCAAACTTTTATCCGCTCAGGTGCATGTTTATCTCATACCTACATAAAAAAAGGATTTTTTAGGGCTAATTTTGTAGAGCTCAAAAGTAGAAAGAAACATAACAGAAAAATAACTTGGACATATGCAGATCGTAATCTAATAATTAATTATAAACATGTGCTTCTATAAAAGCTTGTGTCATAATGCATTTTCTTACTTTTATTCTAACATCGTTATTTAGTTTACTGCGAAAGTGATCTATCATAACGTGAAGATGATTTATAACTTGCAACTGTAACATTCCTTTTTCTTTTATTTTATACAGCATTCTATGACATAAAATAATTGGTAAGAGACTTACGGAAAACAGTAGTAGTGGGATTGAATCCTACAGATGTCATAGAGAAATAACCACATGATGTATTCCTCACAAAGTACAGTTAGTAGAGGGAACCTAGTCTAAAGACACTCCGTTCCCCACTGAATTCTCCATTTTGTATTTATAATGTAAATTAACTAAATACATTTAATTTACCAATTTTATAGTATAAAATAGGCGTTGGTTCCGGTATTAAGGACGAAAAGGTGTGAAAAAGATCTATTGCCGTCTTTAATTTTCACATTACACACATAAAAAAGTAAAGCGATGATAATGATCCATCAACATCATTATCCTGTTTTCGTTTACTGGTGGATATAGGTCTCTCATAAAATGGCATACTTACTATTAATATTATTTCTCGAATTCTACTTAAATTCTATTCCATTGGACGCATCGTAATGTTGCTTATTAATCAAAGTCGTTAGGAAGCGTGTGTTATTTTGTTATTTATCCGTCGGTTGGATATTGCCACCTTCATTAATCTCCTGGATTCTTGAAGGAAATCCCACAAAAAACATTGTTACCCTTAATGATAAATGTTAGTCGTGGTCTCAGTCTTTCTTTTACACATCCTTTCTTCTTTTTTACTTTGAAATGAATGTGATGTATCCATATACAGGTCCTGTTTTGGACAGAACTTTTAAAGAACTTTTAAATTTTGGAGCTATTTTTATGTTTGTACGCCGTTGGTTGTTAAGCTTGCTTATTTTTAGTAACACGTTACAAAATAGTAAGGATTACTAAATTTACAGTTTTTACTTCAAGTCTCGTGATTTTTACGCAATACTTGTCTCTAAGTCATGATTGAAAAAATGTTGACCTTCTTAGTGAACAAAAAGATGTTTTAAAATGAAAAAAATAAAAATAGAATCAATAACTTGTGACATAATTTTCAAAAGTTTATAACCCAATAAATAAAAAATACTGCAGCATTCTGGTTTCATGTTACATAATTACATTAGAATAAAAAAATATAAATAGTGTGATATTTAGATATATTATTTTAATTGCCCATACCATATCGAATAAGGTAAAATTCCAGGGTATGATACGATACGGAGTAAAAATAGAAGGAAAGGATCTCCTCTATCACGTATATCAATTTGTGTATCTATCTACCCATCACTCTATATATTTAAAAAAGACTCTATATATTTATAAATATATAATCTGATATCTTATAAAAATACTTTAAAAAACTAAAGTTAATAAACCAAATACATGCACAAAAGGTGCCTGTGAAATTTCAATTTCACCACAAAATGAACAGTGGAAAGTTGGAAATTCAATATATTTTTTTAAAATATTTAATATTTTACTTCACATAAAGTTTTCGGCCTTTGAAGCTCCAAACGGAACAAACAATATTGCAAAACGATCCTATTTATTAAATCCCAAACCAAGGCATTTGTTATAAAAGTATTTTTTTTCCTCGTTAATTACACTAAATATCTAATTTTCATTTATATTATTTTACGTTATAAGTTATGCAATTTTTCTAAATTCTATCTGGAAACCATGCCTGCAGCTACCCCTACCAGCCCTTACGAGGGTTGCAACGTTCCATCCACCACGTGTACCTCGAGACAGATCACTGATAGGGCGTCCCCCTAAGGCGACGCGCACTAGTGCTTCCCCGTTAGTGTCTCAAGTGCGGCGATGGCCACCCATGTCGAAAACGGCAAGAGCTGGAGGACAGGGCTACAAATATCTACGTGAAATGTAAGAGGAAGGATGGAAGAAAAGATGAACGAATCTCATTTAATAAGATGTGATGGATGATAGATATTTGGATGTCGCTTGTGTGACTGAGACCAGACAAAAGGGCAATGACATATGAGTGTGAATTACCTGCTGTACGTAGATGACGCAGTGTTCATTACATCATCAGAATACGAGTTGCAGATGTTCACCAGTCTGAACGAAGGGTGTGAACATAATGATCTAAGCCTGAATGCGAATAAGACAAAGGTTCTGGTTTTTAAAAGAGATGAAGAAAGTACCGAATGCAAGATCAGTGTAAATAGCAAAATATTAGAACAAGTGAATGAAGTGGCATATATGGGAACTATGTTCAGTGCAGATGGAAGATACGAGATAAATGTGGAAAGGTATATTGCTTCCGGTAACAGGGTCCACGAAGCCTTAGCTACATTGATGAGACGGCGAAACGTCAGCACAGCTGCGCATTTGGCCATACACAATGCAGTGTTGGTACCGACGCTGTCATACGGCAGCGAAACACGGGTCTTATTACAGAAGAAGAATGAAAGAAAGTTGAATTCCGTAGAGATACGATCGTAGGATATGCAGAGTCAGCTTAGCGATCAAATTCGCAATGAAGAGATACACAGGATTTCAGGTATTAGCGAGGATATCATGATGAGAATCAAGAAGAACGTGCTCACTTGGTATAGGCACAAGGATCCCCAGGTCATGTAAGAAGAGTTTTTTTTTTTTTTATTAAAATTAGTTTTTATACATTACTTAATAGATAAAAGCAATGAATTAAATCCTCTTACCTGCCAGCAGTGATAATCCTTTAAAAAATATCCAGCACATTACAGGTGTATCAATAACTTTGGTGACCTTGTCTGACCTTGTGTACATTGCGAGTTTTATATTGTGTCTTTCACTATAACACCAAACAATGGAATCAATCAAGCACTCAATTGCAGAGTTGACACAACAATTTAATACTCAAATGACTGAATTCCAAAAACAACTGATCTCAACAAACAGTACGGCGAGTCCAACTACTAATTTAGCAGTGCAATTCAATATGTTTCGATCTTTTGTTCTGACTGCTCTGGAGGCCCTCCAACAACAGGTTCAGCTTCTCACTAAACAATGCGACAGTCTTGAAATGCATAGTCGAAGGAAGATTCTGTTGGTGCATGGTGTTGCTGAGGATAAAGAAGACACTGTTTCTCATGTGATACAAGCCTTAACAGAACATCTTAAAATTCCAGAGCTGTGTATAGATGATGTCAGCAGATGCCAGCGCCTAGGTAAAATCTCTCCAGGTAAGCCGAGACCCATTTTACTCAAATTCCGAGATCTGTCTGTGAGGAACCAAATCTGGTACTCGAAAACCTCCCTTAAAAACTCTGGAATCACTCTCTCTGAATTTTTGACAAAATCCAGACACGAAACTTTTATGGTGGCACGACAGCGTTTTGGAATTTCCAAGTGCTGGACAAAGAATGGATATATTATTGTTATTGGTCCAGACAGCAAACGCCACAGTATAGTCTCGTATGCTGAGCTAGATAAGATTACTCCTAATCCTGAAGCTCGAGGACAAGGGAATCCTACTACTACTTCGGCCAAATTAGCCACTGCTTCTAAGCAAGCCATCCGTACCAGAAGAATTATAAAAAAGTAATGGTATGGTATGCTTCTTTGATCATGGCTTTCCAAGTGTGCTGCAAGAAGAAAGAATTCATGTTGTGTTGTTCGTCTTTTCCATAGTGATAGTATTACATGTATGTTTTCTTTCCCGTATTGTTATGATATTGCACTCAATTCTCTTTTACTAATGTACTAGTTGATTCTATATTTATATATTAATTTATGTATATTTTTATCTAAGTGGCTTGTACCCACAAAAAATTGTTTAAATCCAAAATTTATTACTTTGTTAACAAACACTGTAATCACAGCATCTGTCAAATGTCAGTGACAATCTGACAAGATACTTCTAGATAGTAAATATAGATTATATTATAGCAAGGGTTCTCGCTCCCTCACTAAGACCCATTTCGTTACACGCATTTTATATTTCTTCTCTCTTATTATAAAAATATTGCTGACAGGTGGATGAAGTTTAAATATATTTAGTTTAATAACGTATTTAAAATTAAATATTTCTATATTTATTTGTCTAGTTCTGTATTTTATTATTATTATATTTTGTTATTGCCAAATATTTAGGTAATTTCTTAAATTTTTTATTATTTTTATATATTATATAATATTATTATTATTTTTTTTTTTATTTTTATATATACTATATTTTATTTATAGCTTATATATTTACTGTTCGTAATGAATAATAACAATAGCGCCAGTATTAATGGTACAAGTGATGATTCATTTCACCAATGTGATTCAACTGCTTCTGATAGTAGTTTTTATAGCATCTCTGATCCTCTGAGCTCCTTCCTTGAAAACAAGTTCAATAATTATACCAAAAATTTTAATGTTGTGCATATCAACGCGCAGAGTATACCAGCCCACTACCCAGATTTGCTTGACTCATTTGATTTAAAAAATATCCACGCTCTTCTAGTCTCCGAAACTTTTCTCAAGCCAGGTTTGCCATCTACTTCATATACTCTGCCAGGTTTTCACCTAATCCGCAATGATAGGACAGAGAAGGGTGGGGGAGGAGTTGCTATTTACCTTCGTAGTCACTTTCCTTTCTCAATACTACACAAATCACCTTCAATCTACTCGAACCCAGCAGAGCATATCCTAATAGAAGTCCTCTTTGGCACTCTTAGAGTACTACTTGGCGTCTTTTATAGTCCCAACTTACACATTAATTATTTTGATGCATTTGAGGACCTGTTAGAAAGATATGCTCCAGGTGCTGACCATACTATTATAATGGGCGACTTTAACACATGCTTAATTAAGAACGACTTTCGTGCAAAAAGATTAAGAAATATTATCAACAGTTGCAATTTAAATATTCTTCCCACGAACGCCACACACTTATTTCCTGGTTGCGTGCCATCTTTACTGGACCTTTTTTTTTGGACAAATATCAGCTGATGCATTTTCGTATCATGACCTCATTTACCTGTCATATAAAATACGTCCACCGAAACTAAAGCCGACGGTTGTGATGCGAAGATGCTTCAATAACATAGATAACGAGAAGTTTATGAACGATCTTGCCTGTATTAGCTGGGATTGCATTTTTGGTGCCGGTAATATTAATGATAAATTAAATGTTTTCAACTCCATTTTGACAGAGCTCTTTGATATTCATGCACCGCTCCGGCCTGTTAAAATAAAACATCTCCCTGCTCCCTGGTTAACTCCGGATATTAAATTACTTATGACCAAACGTAATTCCGCAAAGTGTAAATACAAAAAAAACCCTACAGACGCAAATTTGCAAAGATACAAAAAGCTACGAAATCGATGTAATAAGACTTGCAGAGATGCCCGGCGTAACTATATCTTCTCATCAATTAACAATAGCCATCCAGCAAAAACTTGGAAATTCCTGAACGCGATGGGTATAGGAGGCCGGCGCAATGACGGAGATATCTTAAACAGCTGCACGGATTTAAACGCACTGAACAATTTTTTTACTACTGTCAATTTAATCTCTGACAGTAATAAAATAAGAACACTTAATTCTTTATCATTACAGTCCAATCCCGCATCCAAACCCTTCCACTTCTCTCCTATTACAAAAGCGGAGGTACGCAAGCATGTGCTTGCAATCAAATCCGATGCTACTGGTTTTGATGACATAAGCCGACGTATGATTCTACTTACACTTAACTCAATCCTTCCAGTACTCTGTCATATTTTTAACTTCTCCCTATCCTATAACGAATTTCCTGATGTTTGGCGCCATGCCCTTGTAATCCCTATCCCTAAAGCATCTAAACCAACATCTTTCTCTAACTTTCGTCCTATTTCTATACTACCCTTCCTATCTAATGTTTTTGAGCGCATAGTCCATGAACAAATGTATAAATACCTGCACAATAATAACATCCTGTCCCCTTTCCAATCTGGTTTCCGTCCTGGGCATAGCACAGTTACGGCTCTTAATAAAGTTTGTGACGATATAAGATGTAGTTTTGACAACCAGCAAGTAACCTTACTTGTCCTATTAGATTTTTCGAACGCCTTTAACACGGTAGACTTTGATATTCTATTAGCAATTTTAAAAACTATTAATTTCTCCTCGAAAGCTACTGAATGGTTTTCCTCTTATCTACGCGGACGTACACAAAGCATTAAGCTTGACGGAAAGATTTCGTCGCAATGCGCAATTAACGCTGGCGTCCCGCAGGGTGGTGTGCTCTCCCCCTTACTCTTTTCCATTTTCATTAACACTCTTACTCAACATGTATCTTCATCTTACCACCTTTACGCTGACGACTTACAAATATATACAACTGCAGCTGTAGGCGACATCTCCAGTGCAATCAGTAAAATTAATTCCGACTTGCAAGCAATTAGCAACTGGAGTAAATCGTTTGGGCTCTGTATCAACCCTAATAAGTCTCAGGTGTGTATATTTGGTAACTCTAAGCAGCTATCTAAATTACGTTCTCCTCTCCCTCTAGTTTTATTTGATAATGTATCTTTGGAGGTAAGTGAGAGTGTTAAGAATTTGGGACTCAGGATGGATAGTGCATTTTGCTGGTCGCCTCACGTGTCTGAGCTTAGTCGTAAGATTTTCTGTACTATAGGTAGATTGAGAAGGTGGAAGAATCTCTTGCCCTTAAAGACCAAGATATCTTTGGCCCATGCTCTCCTTCTACCTATTTTAGACTATGCTGATTCTTGCTACTTAGATCTGTCGCAAGAACTACTGGGTAAGCTCGAACGGCTGCAAAACCTTTTAATAAGATTTATTTTTGGGTTGAGAAAACATGACCATGTGTCGCAGTACCGTAGCCAACTCAAATGGTTGACAATAGAACATAGGCGTAACTTGCATGCCCTAGCCCTCCTTTACACCGTCCTCTACAATCCCGTTTCTCCATCATACCTCAAGGAGCGTTTTAAGTTTTTGGGGTCTGACACTCTCCATTCCCAAAACCTCCGCTCCCGTCTTAACCATATCCTTGAAATTCCTTTGTGCCGATCTAAATGCTACAGTGATTCTTTCACTGTTAAGACAGTGAAACTATGGAATGGGCTGCCAATTGAAGTAAGGCGATCACAGTCGATTGGAATATTTAAGCATCGTCTTAAAGAATTCTATCTTAAATTAAATGTTTGAACGGACAATAGAATAATAAGTGTACGTTTGTATCTATTTATACCTATATGTTTGTATGTATGTAAGTATATTATGTGTATGTTTGTATGCTTGTTTGTATTTATGTATGTATGTATGTATATGTATGTATGTATGTATATGTATCTACATATGTATGCATTTATGTTTATTTTTATATAGGTATACCTACGATTATATATTTATATATGTATGTATAAAATTATTGTTTTGTATTTAATATGTTGTATTATAATTATAAAACAATGCTTTTTGCACCTTCCTGTATTCTTGCTTGTAGTAAATCCTTTGTGATCTTTTTTGGTTGCCTGTAAGAAATTGCTTTTAGTGATAAGGCCGCCATTGCACATTTGTTTATCTTTTATTCACTGTTATGAACTGTATGTTTTATTACTATTTGTGCAATAAAGTGTTATTATTATTATTATGTTTCTCTTTCATAGTACTCGGGTTCAAAACAACCCGGTCCTTTGGAAGGCTTGCGTGGGGACACAGGTCCAACACGTAGAGGCCCCTTAGAGAATATACAAATGTTTTACTGTGACGCATCAGCCGGGATCCATCTCTAGGTAACCACAGGTAATTGCCCAGAGATGGTCGCCGGTTAATGCGTAGAAACTATGGAAAATGTGGAAATCTAAACTAGGACTATGGAATGAAATTTGGATGGACTGGCTACTGGGCTATTGAGTGAGACTAACGGACGTCCGCCTTTACAATAGTCTCAAATTGAACGGTTGGCGGACGGTGACTCGCCTCCCACTAGATGGGCCCCCACAAAGCGGCGTAGTGCCTTGGGCGCAACATCGGCGTGGTCGGCTAAGGGTGTAGAGAGGTGTGCACCGGTTTCACCATCACGAGGAGCTCGTGAGCGGGTTTCCCCGCTATTACGCAGATTGAGCACTTCCACCCTTTCGAGCATATAGCTCTTGCGCTCCACTCTGCCGGCCAATAAAGGCAAGCCAGAGGCGGGGGATAGATTACAATTCCCCTCCGGAGGACTCAGGTCCGTGGGGTCGCCACTCCCCAACAGCTCGCCACAAGCTGCCCTGCGGGTTTATTATTATTATTATTATTATTAAGAGTCTTATGACATTGGACAAGGCGAAAGAGGTATGTACAGACCATAGCTTTTGGCACTCCGTTCTCTTTGACTACTCGATAGGGGTTAAGCGTGAAGCTAAGTAAGTAAAAATTGTACCTTTGACGCTTAGGCGATTATGTAATTTATTTGTTCAAAGTAAATATTTTACGAGCGAAAAAAATGTGGAAATATAGAATATTTTTTAAACATTTTAAAGTTCTATTCCACACTAAGAAAAAAAATACTTATTAAGGAAGCGTATAAAAATTTGAACATAGCGGCATTTGAATCCGCGCTTCTTTGGAAACCGTATTACTTAGTTGGTCAGAGCGCTTGGACAGTAAACACAAATATACTAGATACTCAAAAAATCTCTTAAATATTTATTTAAATTTATATTTTCATTTCTTCGCTTGATGCCTCCAGAATGGTGGAAGGCGGAAAATGGAGATCGGAGTGTTTTATAAAATTAAGTTCTCTCTGTTTTTCCTGCTTTGTGCGGGATACAACGTTAAACAATTAAAAAAAAGTAAGCAAAGAGTGAAGAACGTGGCTTCATTATTAAATTAAAATCGAATTTAAATGTGACGTGTATTAAAAAAAACATGATTATCCTTTTGAAATTATCTAAATATAAGTTATTAGTTGAACAATATATTTCAGAAATAAATACTAGTTTCTCCTGAGACTGTTATAAATATAATTTATTGAGGCCAGTCGTGGCGCAGCGGCACAAAGTGTGACTGTAAACCGGACTGGTTGTGGGTTCGATCCCCACTCGAGGAGATGAAATATTTACTTAAATTTATATTTCCATTTCTTCGCTCTGGTGTCGAGGCTAAGGGCGGCGTTGAGTTCTGCCACTCAACACGCAATGCCTCCAGAATTCGGCAGAAAGTGGGGAACGGAGTGTCTAAAAAAAAAAAAAAACGCTAGGTTCCCTCTGCCTACCCTGCTGTGTGCGGGATACAGCGTGAAGCTGATTTTATTTTATTTTATTAAGGGAATGTCCCGTTAACACTTCCAATCCACTTTTTAATTTCATTATAACTTTTCTTTATAGAGCATCAGATAAAAAGTTTGAAGGATACCAGAAAGTTCGCATAAAAGAAATGTTGACAATGGAAGTGAACTCTATATATATATTGTTACAGTAATTACGCTTATTATAAACAAATTCAGTTTATATTATACGTTTGTGTTTTATACGAAATTTCTTAATTTTTTTGGTCTGGTAAGACTCTACCTACACTTTATAGACAAGAAATGTAAAAAATGTATACAAATAATAACTCAAACAATTTATAACTTAAAGATAGCTAGAATAACCATAGAGCCAAAAAATAAAATGGTAAAGGTTAGATAGATAGATAAAAATAATAGAAACTTTTATCTATCTATCTTGCATACATAATGGAAATAAAGAATTTTGCAAGAAAAATAAATATAACAAATGTAAAATCAGGAAAAAAAAGAAGAAAACGCTAGGTTAGATATAAGTTCATATTTATTTAAACAGTTTTACTGAGCACAGCTGTCGCTGTATTAGACCAAATTTAATACATAATATGAAAGAATACAACATGGATGATCCTAGTAGCTGTCTTGCAACTTGGTTTTGTAGTGGAGTAAAGGAATATATTTTTATTTCTCTTGGAATACATTTTTATTTTAAAATTTTCTTTTCTACATCAAAAAGATATAACATTAAAAGAAAAAGATTGACATTTATCCAAGATGTCTGAATTTAATACATATTCACTATTCAATTGAATTTTGACAGCGATGCCACACCATAATATTTACACAATTCCTATATCTACGATATACCGCCATCATTCCACCAAACAACATTCATTTATGTACGTAATAGGAATTTGTAATCTTGTATAATTTTTGAACAGAAACTATAGTAGTTTAATTGTTTATGAACACGAATTACCATTTATTCTGGTGAGGGATAAAAAATAGGGAAAATGTCATCTATCCACGCTGTTGAGTCGCACGTTCTACCTGCATTTCACTTGGCATTGATCTTGCGGTGTAACTCAACACATGCATTGAGTTTTAGTGCTAATTTCGAAATTAGATTAAATAAAAAAATACAATTTCCCTAGAGTAATTTATTGAAACCACATCAAAAAGTACAAAAAAATTTAAATAAGCTCCAATCATATATTAATTTAATTTTAATTAAAAAAGACGATATCTGTACAAATAAAAGTTTATTTATAATAACGTACTATCATAATTACGCGCTTTCAATAGCTCGGTTGTATTGAATAGAACAAACGGCAATGAAAGACGGTATTGGCATTTAAAGCAACCTCACTGTGATTTATTAAAAAAAATCTGCGACGATTGGTTTGATGGAGAAAAAACGATTACATTGTTTTATTATTATATTGTTAATAAATGAGGTCATTGTGGCGCAATGGTATAGCAAAACGGAACATGATGGTTATGTGATGAGAGTGAATAACGGCGTTGAGTTCCACTACTTAGAACAAAATATAGATGTTGAAATCGGGAGAGAGTGGTTAAGTTTTCTGTTTTTTACCTAATGATATTTGTTTGAAAATTGATATTTGTGTGAAGCTGGAATAAATAATTTATAATACTCTTAATATAACATCAAACAGAACTATATAAAATGTCTATACATATAATAAAACTGTGGCGAATCTCTCCGTCTTACTCAACTTTAAATATTTGTGTTCCAAAACAGTGATTTTAACATGATTGATGACATTGTCTTTTTGTTTATGCACGCTAACTTCATAAACAGCCAAAACCGTTTTAAATGCTATTTTCACTTTTGTATTCTAACACAAACTTTCCTTAATATTTAGCGTTTCTTTTATTTTAATCGTATCATAAATATTATATCAATACAAAGTATATTGTTCGACGAAATTGAATAGGCTGAAACATTAGCTTCATATCTGTGTATAATCTTTAAAATGATAATATTGTTAAAACACGAAAGTTATTCAATTTAGTAAACTGTTGTTGTTGTTGTTGTTTTTAATACTTTACTTGCTAGCGAGCTTATATAAATATGGCAAATTTCTCATATGTACGTATCTAGATAGATTAAATAGTTTGTGCACGGCTTAAAAGTAGCTCGAAACGGTAGCGCGTTTTCAGCTTTTTAATTTGGTTTGTTTATTATTTTTTAATTACGTCGGTTGTTACTACTTGATTAAACATTGGTTTTCTTTTAATAATCAAAATGAGTATTTGATAATATTACAGATCCTCTAGATGTATAACTGGTTATGTTAGTCATAAGTTACGTATATTATATGGGTACATTATGTTTAAGCATATCCACTAGCTCGGTCCGATGGCCAATTTATATATATCTATAAGTTTAATCCGATTATTTTTAGCTTCACGCTGCATCCCGCATATAGCAGAGTAAGCAGAGGGAACCTAGTGTGAAGATACTCTTTTCCCATTAATAAAGAAAGAGTTTTAAATATAACATAGGGTTTCGTCCCATATATTTGTCTATACGAGTATACAATTTATTAATCATAATGTATAGCAATTGATGTACTAAAAGTAATTTATACAACAAAACAACACACTTTGTAAGTGAACCAGATGGGCGAAAAGTTTAAATCCCATGCTGATGGCGCGTTAATGGACGTATTATAACATTCTTTAGAAAATCTCTCCTTTGATACAAATTCTGAAAATATTTTCGGCGCTTCTCAGTTGTTTATTGCAGACGTAAATGTTGTTCAAAGTATTTTGTTTTAACTACCTTTGTCTTAAATTTATCTTTTAAAATGTTTACTACTGCATTTTAAATCTTGAGTTGTTTCTTTTTTTTATGTTTATTATAAAGGTTAGTATCTTTTGATCTGTTAAAAATTTGGTTTAGGTTTCAATTTAGTTGCTAAATACATTGACATTTTTTATTTTTTTATTAATAGGTGATCGAACCCAAAATAATGCTTCTACAGTTCAACGCTATCCATTACGATGGTCTATAATGATAATTTTCATTATATTTTTTTGTATACAGAACAAATCTGTGAACTTAGTGTTAAGATATTCCGTTCCCATCAAGACCCTACCGTTCTTCACTTTCCGATGATTTCTCGAGGCATTGTATGCTAATTGACTGAAATCAATGCCGTGCTTTGCCTATAAATATAAGTATGAAATATTTTATTTCTTCTGCGGCTACACCCCTACGGCTTCCACCATTATTATAACATAGAAATAACGTTATATTTATAAAATGTTATATAGTTTCAGTTTAAAACTTACATCTCTCAAGTCTGAATAGCAAACGAAGTGTATCCAGAAGTTTGATACAAACTCCACATAATAGAGTCAGCTTATAAATTGAAAGTACATGAATAATACATATTAACCTGTAAGTCCTGTCGAATCCTTGGATTCTGGAGTTTATGCGGAACTATGTTTTATGTAAACATACATAAATAAATAACTAGATTTCGTACAAGGTATTGATTATATTTTTTGTCGTGTATATTTGCTGTTTTCTTTTATTTATGTGAATACAGGCAAGGCGGACTGTGTATATGTCAAAATGTCAGCTTTACGCTGTATCCCGCACACAACAGGGTAGGCAGAGGGAACCTAGTGTTAAGACACTCCGTTCCCCACTTTCTGCCGAATTTTGGAGGCATTGCGTGTTGAGTGGCAGAACTCAATGTCGCGCTTTGCCTCGACTCCAGAGCGGAGAAATGGAAATATAAATTAAAGTAAATATTTCATCTCCTCGAGTGGGAATCGAACCCACAACCAGTCGATTTTACAGTCACACTTTGTACCACTGCGTCACGACTGGCCTCATATAATATATACATAACCTTGCTAAAAATATATATATATATATATATATATATATATATATATATATATATATATATATATATATATATATATGTATATATATATATATATATATTACTATTAGCGGCCCACTCGCGGCTTCGCCTGCATACCACCTTACCACTTTATAATACTTTTTATCATTCCGCATTTGCCAACAAATAGATACATTCAATCATGAGCTATACATGGCTGTATGTTAGGATGTAATAGGCGACAAGGCAAGGGCCCCCTGTGGGGTTCCCAGTTTGATGTGTTGAATTATTTAAATTTTACATTTTTCCAAAAGTGTACGACCCAATTACATACTATAAAAGCCGAAAATTTTCTTTATAAAATTTCCATGATGACGAAATAACTTTCTTCTTTCTTTCCTAAGTCTTTTTTTTCTTTGTTCTTTTCTAAGTGTGAGTTGACACTTTAAAAATTTTCACAAGTTCAATTGATGACGCGCCGAATAAACATTTGAATACACTACAAAAATAAATTTGTAATAATTTTGCTAAATACCTATAAATTTTTACTTTTCATATATTTTCTTTTATTTGCTTTGTAAGTTCTTATTAAATGCCAAATTTCATAACTGTACTATCCACGGGAAGTACCCTATAGGTTTTGATTACACGGCGAATTTCATATAAAATGCACTAAAATCGATACATAAATGTTTATATCTTGATTTCATTGGCTAAGAAGCTTAGTTCTAGAAGTATTCATAAGATAAATAATCTTGGCATACTGACAAACAAAAAAAAATCTATAAAGCTTCCGTTTTTCCATTTGGTACGGAATCCTAAAAAAAAAACCCAACAAAATGTATCAATATATTCAATATAAATCTCAGCAATATCCTATAAAAAGTAAGGTCTGAAAGAAAATCCATGTAAATCCATAGGCCATACTCACAAATAAGCTAGCGAACCCATCTAAATCTTAGAAAACGCTTGCCAAAGTGACCTTAATATATCCTGTTCAAACAATAATAAACCAATATTACATTAAGAGTTTCACCCAAAAAGAAAATGTTATTATTTCATATTTTCTTTATGCCAGAGCTGATTTACTTAAACCACTCCTTTATCCAGCTTTTCGGATATTCAACGTCTGTACGTTTATCTAAGTAATATTCACTTAAAATATAAAAAAAATATTTAAAAATATGTATATAGGCCGTGGTGCGTCTTGCGGTTCGTTGCAGGTGACAAGCGCCAAGTGCGACAGGTTGTGGGTTCAATTCCCACTCGAGGAAAGAAAAATTCAATATTCTTATTATCTTATCTTATTTATTCTGTTTAGTTCCGCACGCTGCACGAAATGCCTCCAGAATTCAGTGGAAAGAGGGGAACAGAGTATCTTAACACTAGGTTCCCTCTGCCTACCCAGTTGTATGCGGGATACTGCGTGAAGCTAATTATTAATATTTATCAAACTTCACTCTGGTATGGAGGCAAAGCGCGGCATTTAGTTCCGCACACTGACAAAAATACCTGAAACTTATAATATTTCTTATTTATCGATTTCTAGTAGCTTTTGTAAAATAAAATAAATAAAATTTAAATAATAATAGGTTACCTTTACCAATTTCCCTTTGTAAATCGTACAATACAAGCAACAAGGATGTTGAATTATAAAAAAGATGTTACATTTTTTACGAAGCATTTGCGTCAACGTAACCCTTTGAAACATTGACATTTGTCACCCCCACCTTAAGCCTCCTAAAATGAATTAAATTTAATCAGTACGTGTTTTTTTTTGTTTTTTTCACATTACTTTAATACTAAAAAACGAAGAAAACCTAGTAGTATCGGTTTTCTGTAGTATCTATCTATTTTACAGGCCGTCGTGGCACAGTGGCACAAGAACGTGACTGTATTGTGACGTTTGTGAGTTCAATCTCCACTCGAGGGAATGAATTATTATTCTCCGTCACTCAACCTCGCCTCGAAAATTTTAAACTAAAATTAGGTCTCATCTGCTTACCCTGCTGTGTGCGGGTTACAGTGTGAAGCTGATTTATTTATTTCTCTGTTTTACAGATAATTCTAGTATTGGCTGGGAATCAAAATTCATATTTTGCCTAATACCCCCAAATAAAACCTGTCATATATTAATTTTAAACATTCTACACTTTAATAATCATGACATTTCATATGACACATACATATAACTGTGTCATGTTGACGTCAAAAACTACGTCACTATAATATGTAGGGGAAGTTTAATAGTTTCTATGAACACGTTAGTTCTGTAGAAACATATACATATAGGTACATAAGTTTGAAAGCTTTTAAGCTCACACCTTTTGATAGAAAAACCGGTTTCATAAAAAATCTATAGCACCCGACATTAATACATTTACACTTTCACAGTTCACTTATTCATACATATTTTATCAGTTAATATCGAAACTACTTATGGATGCAAATCATACATTTCCCAGAAGGTAAATACAAAATGAAATAGAAACTAGATTTTTCCAAGGCGTAGCTCAACATCAGCAACTCAATTTATAAGGAAAATTCGTTTCATGTTGCGTTCTACAGGGTGTTTCTTTTATTTAGAATGTCAATTTACTAAGATATCTGCTTGTATTGGGCCCGTCTAGGGATATTATGGGAGACTATGGTTACAATTCTATTTTCCTGTGGATCCGCGCTATTGCAATTTCCCCTAAGGGCGTACGTGCGGCCAATATTCAAAACGAATGATGTTGTGAATCTGTTCTGGCGGCAGTTTAACATTTTCGACGAAAATTCGCTTTGTAAGTTTAAAGTGAAATTTTGAATTGAGTTCGTGTAATTCTATTGCGCGGTTACTACCGTCACAGAGTGGTATTGCCATATTTATTATCCAATCTAAGTTCCACTGTTTGTTTTTGGATGTGTAAACATTTGCCTAGTTCTAATAGGTTGAATGTGCCAAAATTTGATATATAACTCTATTCTCGTTTCTGTTTCTGTTAACTGTTTATCTTCGAGCACAAATACGCCCAGACCTTGTCTAGTAGTAGATTTTTGAAATAGATTTTGAAATTGCGCAATCAGGCCTCTCGAAAAACTATTTATTAAAATGAATCCCAGAATCTCCAGAATTTGGCGGAAAGTGAGAAATAGAGTTTCTTAACGCAAGGCCTCCCTCCCTCTGCCTACCCTGCTATATGCGGGACACTGCGTAGAGCTGATTATATAAGCGTTGCCGATATTTAGATATAAAAAAACTATAAATAAAATACTTATTTAAGATAAAACACAAGAGTTTTAAAATGTGTTTTTACCCCGCATATATCAGAGTAGATAGGGGGATAAGATACTTCGTTCCTTAATTCACCGAATTCGTAAGGCATTGTGTTAAGTAGCGGAACTCAACGCCGAGCTTCAAAGTCACAAAAATAACGTACAGTCAGTCGTAAATAACTTATACACATACTACAATCATCCCTTATGGACATGAACTATGTAACAGTACCGATTTATACGACCCAGGACCAATTAATACAAATTTAACTTTGACGACACCAATAGACGCCAACTTTTACAATTCCCTCTTCATTATATTTGTGCCTTTCCGTGTTGATTTTAAAAGTGAAGGGAGTCAAACGTTTCACGTCGACTTATGAATTATTCAGGGAAGAACGGAAACTGAGTATTTACATAAGCAAATTGGGTACCAGCTACACGGGCCAACTTACCGTTAGGAACGTCTTAGAAATATTCTAGCACTAAAAAAATATTTGTATTTGTATATATAATAAAGTCTGTAGGTCGAGTTGTAGCACAGAGGCAAAAGCGTGCGACTGTAAGGGCGACAAGTTGTGGATTCGATTCCCACTCGGGCAAATCTTCTTCTTCGCTCGAGTATCTTCGAACGAGGCTCATAATACGAAATGCCTCCAAAATTTGACTGAAAGTAGGGAACGAAACCGTTTTAATGGAAAAGGTGTGGTGACGCTAGGTTCCCAGATTCCCTCTGCCTCCTCTGCTATGTGCGGAATACAGTGTAAACCTAAAAAAACATACCGGAAATTTAAGTGAGTAAATATTCAATATATGCTTTCTGATATCAAATAAATATTTGTAGCAGTTTTTTTTTTGTTGTCACGAAGCTAAATATTTTATTACTTTTTTGTATTTGCTATATAAATGTAAATATAACTAAAACGTTATGTAAATAATAAAAACTCTCGCCTTTTTTATTTTAGTAAATTCAAAATCAATAGTGAAAATGTTACTGTAAATATTACTTTAGAAATAAATTGAACAGACTTTAGAAACGTATTCTTGTCTCAAAGTAATCGGCCAAGTGCGAGTCGGTTTTGCCCATTGAGGGTGCTGTAAATTCATATTTGTACGTCAGAGGGAACGGGAGTTATAAAATTGACAAACATAAATCGACGGGCACTTATTTTGTATAAAAATAGATAATTTCATAAAAAGGTTATAATAGTTTTTTACTGAGATTAGGCTGCTTCTTATTTTATATATTTATATTGTGTTTAATAATATCTAGTAATTTATAGTGCATAATTATTAAAAACGTATATAAAATTGTATTTTTTTGGCCACGAGGCCCGTCGTGGTGCAGCGGCAAAAAGTGTGACTGTAAAACCTACTGGTTGTGGGTTCGATTCTTACTCGAGGAGATGAAATATTTACTTAAATTTATTTTTCCATTTCTTCTTTCTGGTGTAGAGGCAAAGCGCAGCCTTGAGTTCTGCCAATCAACACGCAAAACCTCCAGAATTCGGCAGAAAGTTGGGAACGCAGTGTCCTAACACTAGCTTCCCTCTGTCTATCCTGCTGTGTGCGGGATACAGCGTGAAGCTGATTTATTTTGTATGTATATTTTTTTAATATCATCATATATCTATACATACATATATTAGGTCATTCTACTCAAGGCACGTTCGCAACACGCTGGCCTTTACATTAGGACATTTCCGTAAAAAGGTTTTGTCGACATGCTCAAGCACTTTTCGCTGGCCATCGATCTTCGAGATCATTCCGTTTCGTGCGGACTCACTTAAAGGGACCCTTAACGGTGAATCAACAAAATCATAAAAAGTATTAAAGCTGAACCAAGTTTGTATTGTTGAGGCTAGGTATGTAATTAGGGCGTAACGGCTGCATAATAAAATGTTTATTAAATAATAATCATTTTAATGCTGTTCAAAAATATTTGAAAAAAAGTGAAAGTGTTTTTGAAATCAGCTTCTTGGTGTATCCTGCACACAGCAGGGTAGGCAGAGGGAACCTAGTGTTAAGACACTCCGTTCCCCATTTTTTTTTAAATCATCACATAATATAACAAAATAGAAGGAAAGCAAAACATGTGTTTTTTTTTTAAAGATTAGCTTTTCTCATGTTTATTGTTTCCACTAAATTGATCAAATGTCTTAGAAATTTTTAGGTATATAAATATGGTTTTAAGAAAGTCTTTTTCAATATTAATTATGCTTATGAATCCAAATCAAAAGATAAATTAAAGACATTAAAAAAATTCTACGTTAATTGACTTATTAATAAACGTAGATTTCGCGATTCGCTTGATTGGTTTAAAATTACAAGACGATAATGATAAAAAAAAAATCTAAGAAATATATAGAATTCTGACTTAAAGAAAAAAACTATAATCGACTAAATATTTTTCTCTTGAAAATATTTTTAAAGAGAGATTTTGAAGTCATGTCAAATCTATAGGTATAAAATAAGGCTTTATTTTCTCTTTTCATTATTGAGTAAAGCAGCTTGATTATTTTGACTATTGTTAATTTGCTTTCAGATATTTACAGATTGTGACGTACATTTGCCTGTTGTTAAAAAACGAACGTTAAGCCTTACAACAGCAAAGGAGTATTTTTAGTTCACTTTATTTATAGTACAATACAATTTAATTTACACATAGTAGTTTTTGATACATTTCTTTGTTAATTTTATATACTTCATATTTTTTATATTTAGATCATGTGAACGCAAATTTCATTTTATAAGAGATTTTCCTGTTTCATTTTATTTAATAAAAAAAACCATTAACATTTATAAAAAGAAAATTTACAATTATGGAAAAAATAGTTATTACAAAATTTTCAATAATTGTTTATTTTTGAAACCAAATTCTTTCGTTAGTATTTGAATTATTGACTACACATATTGAGCAGTAAAAACCTGAGTCCTACCTTGTTGGCAAAGAAAGTATGGCCGATCATAAGGCAGGATTTTTTAAGATAAGGGTTAATTGATGTGAACTATAAAATTTTAGATTTCACCACATCCACCAAGTTTTAATCAACAGCTTGTGTTAAATAAACGATTGAATTTCCGTACGTTATTAGTAAAGTTTAATTTAGTTCAAAACCTAAGAGAAGTTAGCTTAAAAAAATATTTTTGAAATATACACGTCATGAAATACTTCTCTTTAACCCGCTAACATTTTATATTGCAATTACTTTGTTCTGTTTTTTCTCACATCTTGACACTTAAAGTTTTGCAGTCAAATTACAGATCCCAATACCACGCTTTGCCATAAAAAAGCGGAAATCAAACCCACAACCATCGGGTCAATATAGTCAGTCACAGTCTCAGTAGGCCACGATGAAGTTAAAATTAATATTTTTTTTATTTTTTATTTATTAATTCCTATTTTTAAAATAACAGGTAAATACAGTGACTGTTACAAAACTTATTATACTAATTTTAAAATGTACCTTTAGTCAAATTCACACTATGGATTGGAGTAATTATAAATAATGCATAGTTATCAAATTTTAGCATTGTTTATTTACAAATTTACTTAACCGTTACAGATTATCGGGAAATGTCTGCAACGAATAGGGATAGTAGGTATTTAGTTTTTCTCTTCTGTCTCTTCTTCTTCCTGGCATTAATCCTGGCTATTTGCCAGGGTCTACCTTCCTACTCAACCTACTCCACTTTGCACGGTCTTTAGCGTCCTCGGTGGTAAGACCATTGGCTCTCATGTCCTGCTTCACGACATCCAACCAGCGCTTCCTTGGGCGTCCGAGAGGTCTCACTCCAGGGACTGACATAGCGAGGCACTTGCATCCGACATAGTTCTTAGGCCGGCGCGTAACGTGACCAAACCATCTCAGGCGACGCTCTTGGAGCTTATCCGCTACGTCACGGACTCCAAGACTACCTCGAATGGATGTGTTGCGTATGCGATCAGACCGCGTTACGCCGCACATCCACCTCAGCATCTTCATTTCCGTGACGTGAAGCTCCTGAGTGTGCCGAGATAGTGCCGGCCAACATTCGCTGCCGTATAAAAGAACCGGTTGGATGATGCTCTCCTGTTTAGATCTAGAAAAAGAAATAAAAAAATAGCTTCACGTTTTATCCCGCACTTAGCCTCTGCTAAGCAAACGGAACGTTGTATGAAGACACTTCGTTCCCTATTACCCGCCGAATTCTGGAGGCATTGAGTGTTGAGTTGCGGAATTCAACGCCGCGCTTTTGCTTCGACACCATATCGAATAAAAATATAAATCTAAATAAATATTTCATTTCCTCGAGTGGAAATCGAACCCACAATTGTCGCGTTACAGTCCTTGTACCCATGAGTCACGACGTCCTCTCAACCCTGTTTAGATCTAAATCAGCTTCACGCTGTATCCCGCACACAGCAGGGTAGGCAGAGGGAACCTAGTGTTTTTAGACACTCCGTTCCCCACTTTCTGCCGAATTCTGGAGGCACTTGCGTGTTGAGTGGCAGAACTCAACGCCGCGCTTAGCCTCGACACCAGAGCGAAGAAATGGAAATATAAATGTAAGTAAATATTTCATCTCCTCGAGTGGGGATCGAACCCACAACCAGTCGGTTTACAGTCACACTTTGTGCCACTGCGCCACGACTGGCCTCAAATATATCTAAATAATACATTATATTATATAATATATACACAAAATAATTTAAAACACCGCATTTAATCAATACAACTTCATCTTGCCGTGAATACGTACTTGAGGGTACAAAACACGCGACCGTCGTTACCCAGGCAGTATAATCCTGGGCTAAGAACAGGAGTTAATACGTAGGGACGGGTATTGTAACCCTTGGAAGATTATGTGACATGGTAGGCTGTTAATTTCCTATATTCTCTAGCAAGACCCCTTTAGTACAGATATATATCAATTTTCTTCAAAGGTTCCCGAGATGAGATTAATTTCTATGGAAAGGTTTTGTTCTATATACTAAACTAATACATACATATATATGTATATGAATACACGGGTATGTAGATTTTGTTTTATGGTAACACCAAAATCCACCGGAAGTGGTTGGTGAGTTATGATACGATAATTCTCTTACAATTTCTTGTTAGTGAAATGTAGAGTGAAAGGTGGAAAATGGATTTATGAATATTTGATAATATTACACGTACTTGTATTATGTACGTATCTTGATAGCGAATTGCATTAATAATGACTTAAAGAAGTTTAGATCTTAAAAATAATGGTCACAATAAATATTTAACAAGAAATCAGCTTTACACTGTATCACGCACACAGCAGGGTAGGCAGAGGCAACCCATATAACCAGTTAAGACAAAAAAAGAATATTAAATTTCTTCGAGTGAGGATCGAACCCACAACCAGTCGATTTTACATAGTTACAACTATAATTGTAAAAAAAAATCCACCGATAATAGAGCTTATAGAGTGTCACAACACTCACACAAAAAACAAAAAAAATCCACTAAATTATTTCCACGTCACATACCCCATTTTTCATTCAGTTGTAAAATATTAAGCCTTTGATAAACAAGCAATATCCTGCCATAATCGAAAAATTCTAAAAGAGGTCTTATCACAATTTATCATTGCGCGCTTTGTTACATCCAGGCTCGGCTAGGTGCAAAAAAATCCAAGATAAATTTGCAAGTCACTTCTTACTCATTTGTCAAACAATATACAGCTATTTTATTCAACACCTCTTTCACTTTTATTCTTTGACCCGTAAAGGTTAAAATGGCTCGTATTTCATGTGATATAAATTTTATTTTTTTCAACTTTTTGTCGCTAACTAAAACTCTAATACAGGAAAATGTAGTCCTCTAACTTTGCGGGGGCTTTGGGCGTCTGGTTTTAATGTTTTTTTTTATAATAATGTAGGAATTAAGAGAAAATATGTATTTCTCAGCTTCACTTGGGTAGGCCGAGGGAATCTAGTGTTAAGAGACTCCGCTTCCCATCTTCCACTGAATTCTGTAGGCATTGCGGATTGAGTAGTGGAACTTAACACCACGTTTTTTCTTCGACACAAGAAAACAAGGAAAAAATCTAAGATTAACTATTTAAATTCCTCCAGTGGGAATCGAACACACAATCTGTCTCGTTTTCAGTCACATGCCCCTGTGCTACGACTGAAAAACCAAAGACTATCATGCCGCAGTTGGACAGTATCTAAATATAAACAGTATGAAAAGTGTACATATAATAATTAATAATAATCTTTAACTCGTAGTATGATTTAACACGTCTTATACAAATATACAAACCTGAAAAAACTATTGTTTTTATATTCATGTGTTAAATTCATTTATAAATATAGTATATAAAACAAAAATCAGCTTCACGCTGTATCTTGGACACAGCAGGGTAAGCAGAGAGAACCTAGTGTTACGACACTCAGTTCTCTTTTTTCCGCCGAATTCTGAAGTTATTGCGTGTTGAGTGGCAGAAGAAATTAAAATATATCATAATTTAAATAAAACTCCAGTCGTGGCGCAGCGGCACCAAGTGTGACTGTAAAACCGACTGGTTGTGGGTTCGATCCCCACTCGAGGAGATGAAATATTTACTTAAATTTATATTTCCATTTTCTTCGCTCTGGTGTCGAGGTTAAGCGCGGCGTTAAGTTCTGCCACTCAACACGAAATGGAGACATTTCAGGAACTCGGCAGAAAGTGGGGAACGGAGTGTCTTAACACTAGGTTCCCTCTGCCTACCCTGCTGTGTGCGGGATACAGCGTTAAGCTGATTTATTTGATTTATTTAAATAAAAATAAAATGCTTCACCAATTTTTCTCTTTTAATTTCTGAGCATGTTCACAGACTAAAATGAGTTATGAACCCTGTCGTTGACAATTAAGAGTATTTTACACCGGAGAATATTTAAACGCTTAAACATGTACTGGTCTGTAAATCATTAACTAAAGCTTACCCTAGAATTTTGATTGGAATGACTGGTAGTTTTGAATACCTTAACTAACCTTAGCAGCAAATTAATAATAATAAAATGGTCAAGTGAATTTATTTACGTGATACAATTTTGAAACGTATTATGAACGTGATACAATTTTGAAATTCGTTTTTAACGTCATGACTTTCAAAATCGTAAGTCAACGACAAGCACAATTTATTACTTGACAAAGTTAATTTTGGGGGTGCATGCACTTCTTTTGTATGATATTAACTATGCGGCCAGTCGTGGCGCAGCGGCACAAAGTGTGACTGTAAAACCAACTGGTTTTGGGTTCGATCCCCACTCAAGGAGATGAAATATTTACTTAAATTGATATTTCCATTTCTTCGCTCTGGTGTTGAGGACAAGCGCGGCGTTGAGTTCTGCAACTCAAGACGCAATACTTCCAGAATTCAGCAGAAAGTGGGGAACGCAGTGTCTTAACTTTAGGTTCCCTCTGCCTACCCTGCAGTGTGGGATACAGCGTGAAGCTGATAAAATAAAAAACATACTACACTTGCGTTAAATCTGATCTAGTCTGACCCTAGCAATACATTTATTTTGGCTTTACGTAGAATCGTCTTTCTGTATGTTCTTTAGTGCATTAATGGGGAGTGTACTGGTATACTGTTTGGCCTTGACCTGCCACTAAATTTTATAACCGCAAATAACTCCACACAAGCTTATACATTATCCTTACCACCTGGATACGCACCCCACTACTGTGCTGCTTCTTAGGAAGTCCCTTCCACCCGCCACACATTTCTGGAATGTCCTACCAGAGGTAGTGGTAGTGTCTACTGGTTAAAAAGACTTGTTTTTCTCCAACTAAAGGCCGGCAACGTATCTTTAGTACTTTTGATGTTACTCAAAGCAAAGATAAATATTAGCTCCAGTTATTACATGGTTCGATTAATTGTAACCCTATTTCTCCTATTATACATAATGTTATTCATATTATATGCAGATTATCTGTTACTATATATCTATCTATTTATCTATTATCTGTGTAATGGTATAATTTCCAGTTAGTGTAATTTCATCCTTAATATTTAATATATTCCCGAAGGACACGACACAGGGCTCTATCGATATGGAAATTTAATGGTTGATTAACTTGCAGTTGGTCTTGGAAATTTTACTTGGAAAGTTAAAATTTGTATTGCGTATTATAATATACAATACCATATTGTTTTAGGGGGAATATAATAGCCGATAATATCGTTCATGTATACATGGATGTGAAAACTTCCTTGCAATTCATGATCTTTGCCCTATTTACTGTGTATATGTAGTGTAAAGAATTTTCGTTCTTCATCTTCTTTCCGAATTGAGACATTTTGAGTTAAGTAACTGAACTCAGCTATACTTTTATTTACTAACGTGAAGTGGTGAAAATAATGATTTCCTTTCTACAAAAAACTGCAATAATCATTATTTTATTTATTACAGCTTCACGCAGTGTACTACACAGCAAGTGAAGCGCAACGCCGCGCTTAACCTCGACAACAGAGCAAAAAAATGGAAATATCCATTTAAATAAATATTACATTTCCTCGAGTGGGAATCGAACCCACAACCAGTCACGTTTACAGTCACACCAGGTGCCACTGCACCACGACTACCCTCTTATTTAAGATTTATAATATTATAAGTATTTATCTAGTACCGGTTAAGCACGACATTGGGTTTAATTATTTATTAATCATTTGCGATTGACTGACTGACTAGTAGTCCTTCAAACGCCGCGAAATACAAAATTCTGTATATTACCACTGATTTTAAAATTTAATTGTCGTTCTCAGATTCTTAATATAATGAGCTTACGCATCGGATAGTATGTAACAGGTCACAATTACCCCACGGATACTTACAGGTAAGTCAGTCTCCACCAGAATACCACGTCAGTGTTGAGATGTCTACTAGGCTACCATCACGTTACATTTTCATACCGCCACTATTGAAGATAATGTATGTTTTTGTATTATTTTACGTTATTATAGAATTGAACTTAGTTATAATATTTAATTAATGTTATATTAAAAATAAAATAAATTTATATTTCTGCTTGTAAAGAATAGCCTTATAAAGACTTTTCATCTCGTCACATTTGAAAAACACAAAATGATACAGGAAACCTCGTTATAATGACATACTGTAATCACATATTATAATCGCACGGAAGGTAGAGTGAACAAGGTACACAAGAAATGCTGTCTTTGTTGTTGCAGCCGTAAAATTCGTCGGTAGCTTAACTTTCTAAAAATACTGGCCATGGCAGACGAAATAGCTTTGTTTTTTTTTTTAGATTTTCTTTTTGAATTCCAGTTGACCTAACAATAAAAATATTTTATAGAAGAAAAAACCTTTTTTTATTGAACATAACTAGATTTAGATTTCCAAAAATATTAAAAAAGGAGACTAAATATAGTTTCTGTAATTGTTTGAAGGCAATTTTCCTTTGATAATTATGAAAAATAGACTGACGCTATTTATAATTTTAAAAATTAGGCCACGTCAGTTGCTGAGGCTTAAAAAAAGCATGTTCCTTAGGAAGACAAAGTAAGTAATCTATAAATAGTACTGTAGTATTTAAAAATTCGTAATAAATACCATAAAAATACTTTTCACCATAATATATTATAATTCAATTTAAGCTAACTGATACGATGGACCCAAAAACTAACAAGTCACGGGTCGTTGTTTTCTAATATTACATGAAAACTTATATAACAAGACTAACAAGTATGTGTGACTGTAAAACTGACTGGTTGTGGGTTCGATCCCCACTCGAGGAAATGAAATATTTACTCAAATTTATATTTTCATTTCTTTGCTCTGGTGTCGAGTCAAAGCGCGGCGTTGAGTTCTGCCACTCAACACGCAATGCCTCAAAAAAATTGGCAGAAAGTGGGGAACGAAGTGTCTTAACACTAGGTTCCCTCTGCCTACCCTGCTGTGTGCGGGATACAGCGTGAAGGTAATTTATTTTTTTAACAAGTATGTCTAGCTTTAAACTTAAAAATATAAGGGCAAAGTATGTAGGCGTGAGTGTGAATGAGAATGATATTAGTATATGTAGTATTATTTTATTAGATTCATCTGTATTCCGCACACAGCAGGGTAGGGAACCTAGAATTAAGACACTCCGTTCTGTTGTAATAATATTATAATAATATCGGCTCGCATCGGCCCGGAATTTAGTCTGCGTGGGCCGAACTCGTAGAATTTCGAGGTATATTTTCCCAATGTTTCCCTAAATTCCCTAGGGAACATAAATGCCAATGTTCCGTTTTCTACGCCTAGTAATTTTAACTGTATTTAGTCACTCAGTTAAGGTATAATTTTTATTAATACAGGAAAACGGAAAAACGCGTATAATATGCCAAATTTTGTGCTCCTACCTTCGCACAACTTTCGTACGAAAGGATCAAAAAGTTTTTGCTTCTAGTAAATCTATCTATCTATTAATATAAAGATAGATAGATTTACTAGCAAGAATCGAATACGTAAATTCCAACGTAAGCTATGTCAGTCACGACTTCTGAGCTAAGACGTGAAAGGAGTATAAAACGTCCGCCGTTTTTATGCAAGTCACTATAACTCAATTTTCATCCCGTCAGGAGTGAATCGTTAATAAAAAATTAAATTAGTCCAATATTGGTATGCATGTGCTTGTTTTTGAGGGCTCAAAGAAAAGAAAGGAATTTTGCAACACAATTTTTTAAATTAGTCGTGTATTTTCTGAATAATTTGTGTATTTTTGAGTTTTTTTATTTTTATAAATATCTTACGAAATAATTAATAATACTTTGAATTGTGTTTTTTTAGCGTCACGCTAAAGGCAATCTGATATTAAGACACTCCGTACCCCAATTTCAACGAGAAATAAATAATGAAATATTAAATACTACATTTCATCGAGTGGCAAACGAACCTACAACCACTCGCGTTAACAGCCATACCTCGTACCCCTGCGCCACGACTGGCCCCTTACTAGTACTAGGTACATATGTTAATTTCCCCATTGGATGCATCGTTGGGGCTACGCCACTACACATTTTGCTCGCTAAATGCAGCGTAATCTCGTCCAGGTACGATAATTAGTCTACTGATTGCGTGTGCAATGGGGACAGATTAGGGCACACAAGAATAATTCATTGTAACGTTTGGCCATTACTTAGCTAGTGTTGTATAATTTAATTAAATAGTTTTTGTATAACATTTAGTTTCGTGTTTTGTGTATTCGAGTGGCGGAGCTACAACAGCAGAGCGAAAAAATTTAAAGTATAAAAAAATATTTCGTTTCCTCGAGTGGGAATCGAATCGATATTCTACACGTTTACAGTCACACGCTTTTGCAACTGCTTGAGCCAAGCCAAAGCCTGAAGTAACTTTGACATTGATTTAATAAATACATTTAAAATAGTCCGTAATAAGAATAAGTTGTAAGACTGAAACAGCATTCTCAAGACAGATAATTTAACTTTATACTCGAAGTAATTATTACAGACCAGTCGCGGTGCATGAGCGTGATTCGTTGTCGGTTCATTTCCCTGGTAACAATACAAAAGCGCGGTTTAGTTCCGCCACTCAAGTCGCATCGTCTCGAAAAATTGTGCTCGAAAGTGAGGAACGGAGTGTCTTAACAGTAGGTTCTCCTTGCTTACCCTGCTAATTGCGGGATAAAGCGTGAATCCGAAAAATATATATATTATTAATTTTATCAAATACTTGCAGCTATGCTGCTGCCAGTTTGAACTATATGAATATTAATTTTTTTATAAAGTGTATTTTAGAAAAAATCCGCAAGATTTCTAAGATAAAAAATAGCTTTTATGTTGCTCCAGGGTCGTATTTTATATATTTTAGTATTAGATTCATAAGATTATTATGTTCACCTGGTCGTTTAACCTGGACAAAATAAAAAACAGACAGACCATTTTTTTTAACTGTTTTTTTATGTTGTGGTATCGTGTAAGTAACTATTAGCTAGCTATCACTAGCACTAGCACTTAAAAAAACATGATGATTTTGAAATCACAGAGATATTATATGTATGTATAGCTACATACCCTTATATAGGTAAATCGTAATTTATATCTTTTGGGAGTGTTTTTAAATTTTCTTTTAAAAGTTGTCATGACCAAAAGAAAATTGTGTTAGTGTCGAATATTTAGTTTCCAAAAAAAAAAGTTACCAAACTTAAACAACCACCTTTTAAACGTACAAAACAGATACAAAACAACCTAATAACCCAAACACAAATTACCTCACAAACTCAATCTCCTCTAGTCTACACATACATAAACCTAACATATTTTACGGCCAATAAAGAACACGTTAATATTCAATACGAGGATTTTATAAGAAAAGTTTTCTCGTTAGTTCGTGGAAACTTGAGGAGTACCGCGACATGTCCTAGTTGCGGGTCTCTCGCACGACACACGTTGAAGCTTTTGCAATTAGTTATTTTCAAGACGTGACAAACGCGTCCAATGGCCTAAAAGGATTTGGGAACTATTAAAAATTTTCAATTTATTACAATCTTGTAGTAGAAATTCGTGATTGGTGTTGTTGGTTTTGTAAAAGTGAACTGGTGTGTTTTTTGTAAAGTATATTACGACAATTTATTTATTTATTGAGGCTATAGTGGCCCAGGGGCATAAGGGTGTGAGTGTAATGCGACGGTTGTGGATTCGATCTCCACTGGAGGAAGTGAAATATTTGTGTCGAGGCAAAGAGCGATAGTCTGTTCGGCCGCTCAACATACAATACCTTTAAAATTCGGCGGACACTAGGTGCATCGTGCTGTATGCGGTATATAGTGTAAAGCTGATTTTAATTTTTGATTAGATTTATTTATTTATACATAGGTATACAAATGTCGAACAGGATTAATAGGGATCCGGTTTTTGGTTTGCCGTTTTCACTTTTTGGACTTTTATCTTCGTGTATCGACTTTATGACTTTACTCCATACTTCTCACATATATAAATAATAAAAGTAGTAGTTTTAGTAAACGTTTTTTTCAGTAATTTTAAATTACCGATTTTATTTATTTTATTTACACGCTAAATTAATCTATCAACCTATCAATCATATTTTGAAATATATTTATAACTTTTTTACACATATTTATTTAGTTGTACCAATAAATAGTTCGTTACTAATCAATAAAAAAAAATACACATATTTTTTTATTATATTAACCTTACACCGTAGTTACTGTATTTACGATCTCCGAATGTCTGATTACAAACGCGTAATCACCTAATCATGGCCCAATATTGGCCGAGTCATATCGTTAGTCTATTTGCCAAACGGGTTTCAGCTAAAACAAGTGAACGTCGAGCCAAATGCGCCCAATAAAATATTAATACTGCCAAAAATACATAAGCGGTGTCGTTATTTTAAATTTTTAATATATTTTATAACAGTTAATATATTTATTTATAAAATTATTTTATCATATTGTAGGGGTACTGCACATTAATTTATATTATTTATAAACAACATTTGTAAACACGCTACATCAGCGTGAAATGCAATTTTGAAATTATTTTCCGCTATTGTTTTGTAGCTTATAAATGACCAAATTAAGTATATATAATAAATAAGTTGAATATTAAATCACGTCTCAATAACATCGTCGCGCTGCCATAGCCCACATTGGTGACGTTATGTACCCCGACGGGGAAGTACTCTGCCAGCTACAGCCTGCTGTGGTAGTCCACATTGGTGACCCCGACGTGATGCACCCCTACGAGGGTACCTCAACTCAAACCGGCCAAGTGCGAGTCAGCCTCGCCCACTGCGTGTTCTGCACTAATTTCAGCATTGTAAGTTAGCAGGAAGTATAACTTACACAAGTTGATAAATTTGAATTTGAAATTGCTTGATTATGCCCTTATCTGCAAGTTTTCACTATTTGCCAAATTTCTTGATTCTAAATTTACGAGATCTCTATAGGTTGATTATGCGACAATTGAAGTCAACTTAATTTGCGGGCGTATGTACCCATTTTGTATGAAATCAAGTACAAATATACGCTTGTAACATTTTTCATCTAATATATTTGTTGATATCTCTCCTCCACGCAATTACAAGATTCTCGGCCTTAACAGACGGATTTTGAACTTGTAAGTCATCCGTTTTCCCTTTTGAGATACGGAACTCTAAAAATACGTAAATTTTGTTCCAGGTAGGCGCTTACAGATGTGGAAATAGCTTGCGAGCTTCGTAAAACAATATTTATAGTACAAAACCAAAAATTAAATTTATAAAAAGACATTTGTCACATAATATACAGAAAAACACAAATCCTGACGATTTTGTCAAAAAATTCAACACTGTACAATCGCTTTTATATTTTAAAAAAAGTTAAGGTTTTTTTAAATTGAAATTGAAAAATATAAGCAACAAAACTATTTTATAGTTCGACACGGCTATCAGTTCATCTTTCTTTTGTATCGATAGTGGCAGATTGAATTTTTACTTCGCGGTAAATATTTAGTTTGCCAGATAGAAATGTCCTGTTCAGAAAGAGGCAGTTATGTATTTTTTTTACAAAATAACATAATTATACATAATATATCCATTAATAAAACAAGCTTTAATGGGGGAAAAAAATTCACTGCGACAGTGAGAACATCAAGAGTCTATCAGTCTATCAAAATAAAAAAAAATTGTAGTAATTTGTAACTGAGTTCTTTTCTTCAGCAATATCATTAAAGTGTTTTAAAAAAATATTACAGATTAGTTAATTGAATATTGAAATATAACAAAATCTAGAAGCGTTATTCTGGAACAATTGAAATGGAAATCATATTGCCGTTGTCAAAGTAGCTTTTCACGTGTTGGTTTTCAGCTTAGAAATAAATTAGGGTTCAATTCATGTTCTTTGGATTCCGTACCTCAAAAAGTAGAAATGGATCCCTTATAGCATCACTTTGTTGTCCAACTGTCAAGACTATTTATCTGAAAATCCCGTAGAGGCATCCAGTTGAAATCAATAACATATATGTAGGTCTATGGTCCCTTGAAGGACAGTAATAATTAGTAATTAATAAAATTAAAATTAATTAATGCCTCTTTCATGTAACTTTTTATTGTCTTTGTAGTTACTTTCTTTGAGGAAATAAAGATTATTATTATTATTAATAATCAAGCCATCGCAATCAAAAGATACGACCATTTATCTATCGATTTTTCTGTATTTTGTATGGAATTGCACTTTCGATGGTCTTACAGTTATGAAATTTGGCACAAAGTGAGAATATCTAATACAAATAAAGGAAAAAACCCGAAAGAGGAAAAATAATTGGTATTTCATAGAAAAATATATATTATTACAAATTTGAGTTCATCAAATTTAATGAGTTACTCTGCCTACAGTCCTGTATTTGGTATTTAACAGGTTATTTTTTATAATAAACACACGCAATTTATTTGCTTATTTGTGCAAAATATATCATTGGACTCTACGGCAACCCACTCTCTTCAAGTGAGTTATAAATAAAGCAGCTAGCATTTTTTTAATTTCACTCATCAATACATTATAACTTATAATAATATTTCCGGATATAAATGTATTCATCACACCAACCACGACTTAACACATAACACAATAACCAACGCACAATGCTTCACAAAATATACAGAAGCGTTGCGACACCGCGGAAAGTGTGCAAAACATATTTCACAATTTACAACGACACGCCATTGTTTTGCCTCGTCTAGGTGCTGAAATTCGGAACAAGTTTCTAGTCCCCTTATGTTTTGTTTTACATGCATTATTTGTCAGTTTTATCTAGATACTTCCCAATTTTCACCAACTATAGAAAGAGGTTCTTATTTTTAAGAATAAAACGTATCATTTGAATACGTTGTAGTAAAAGCGTTTGTGGAAACAGAAGCTATTTTGGTGTAGTATATTTTGTAAATATAAATGTTTTACTATTTTATATATAGAAATAGGAAGATTTTTCGTGGAATATAATAAAATGGAAGCTAAATAAACATTGAAAACGTTGAAAAATATTAGATCATCGTGTTAATACGATCTGTTTGTGCGTGTTAATAGTGGCGTCCCTTTTTTATTTAATATTTTCATATTTTATTTTCCTTAGATTACTCTGCTAAAATACTTATTAACTATGAATTTATCGTTTTTATTTATGCGTGTTTATCTGCTTAGACGCTACTAGACGACGATACCAGATGTATATAAAAGTTCAATCTCCACTCAGTAGAGCAATAATATTTAAGTTGATAATGTTTCTCCGCTTCCGTAAATCAACACACAATAACTCAAATATAGATGAATGCTGAGAACGTAGAGATAGAGCGTAAGAGGACAGTGTCTTCACACTACGTTATTTTTACTTACTTGAATGACAACGGATATTAAATGAATGTAGCATGGCACGGGTCATAAAGTACACGCAAAAAAAGTTGCGGGTGGTGATACCAGATCTTCCATATCTTGAAATAAAATACTTATAAAATAATAAAATCGACATCGACAAAATGAAAAAACAATATAACTTGGTTTCAAGTCGTAAAGAACAAATTCACCGAGTTCAAGCGCTATTAAAGTTGAAATCTTATGTAAAGATTCCAGACGAATTATTCTTAAGTCTAAGTTAAAGCTATAACAATGAAAAGTAAAATAAAATCAGTGAATTTTATACTGAAAGCGTATAAGATAATATAAAGTTTCTGTCTTTGTATTTTTCAATATAAAATAATAAATTAAAAAGTTCAAACATAGACAATAAAAACTATCACTGCAAAGTGAACAAAAATAGATTTTATTTTTTTTTCGTCAACGGTCTAATCATTTAGTATAGTGAAGATCGTCCAAAATTGGAGTAAAGGAAGTCGGAGAGCAAATCCTGGCAATAAAAGTCAAGACTAAAAGCAGGAACATGAAGAAGATCACCAGCATCGCCAAGATCGTAAGATATGTAAAAAAGATGGAAAAATAAATAGGTAACAACGGATTGAAGTTTGGATGGACTGAGAACTGAGCTATTGAATGGGACTAATGGAAGTCTAACTTTTTAACGTCTCAAGTTAAACTGATGGCGGACGTTGACTTGGATTCCAATAGACAGTACTCCACAAAGCAGATAGTACGATCGGCTTAAGGTATCGTGGATGGGTTTTCCTGTTGTAACACATATTAAGCACTTCCATCTATAAGCTCTTGCTATACTCTGTCGACCAATGAAGGCAAGCCAAAGGTGGGGAATAAGTTACAGTTGCCCTCTATAGTGGGGTCGCCATTTCACTTTGCGGCTATAGAAATGAGAAAATTTAATCTTTAATCTCGTCGAATGACTACAAATTACTTAAAAACACTATCGTTCCAATATTGTTTCCTTTTAAAAGAATATCTTTATTCAAAGTTGTATATAACAAAATACTGAGTTAAATTCTGAATAATCCTCTAGAGGCGTTCGCAACCAAAATCCACTTACATCTCTTTGGTCAAAACTTTTGTACGGATTTGGTCTACAGCGCCGCGCCGCTTGCTACAGCTCGGCTTACAGGATATTGTTTAAAGCAGCTGGGATCCTTAATAAATATTTAAATCATATAATTATTTGCTGTATGTTGACAAATACAACAAATTGTCTTATTTTAACGTAACAAGTTGAGGCCAGTCGTGGCGCAGCAGCCCAAGTATATGACTGACTGTAAGCGGAATTGGTTGTGGGTTCGATCACCACTGGAGGAAATGAAATATTTACTTAAATTTATATTTTTATTTCTTCGCACTGGTTTCAAGGCAAAGTAACATGTTAAGTTCCGCCATTTAACACGCAATACCTCAAGAACGCGGTGGAAAATGCGGGACGGAGTGTCTTAGCACTAGGCTCCCTCTGCCCACTCTGCTGCATGTGGGATATATAGTGAAGTTTATGATTATTTAAAAACATAAGTAGTTTAATATCCGGGAAGATCATACGTAGAAGATAAAGATAAAGATAAAGATAAAGATAAAAAGTCTTTATTGCACACTTTAACAGGATTGATTACATTAAATTAGGGTTAGGGGAATTTTCTTATAACTGATTTACTTTATTATGTAGATTATTTCAGGTTACGTATGGCACTACAGTGATTCGGTTATGTTATAAAAAATATACCACAAATAGATTTAATCTTTTTTTGTGAGATTTTACCTCTATAATATACAAAACTTCTGTTACCGACTGTCGACGTACAACTGAAACACCGCAGCGTAGAAAGCTGACATTAGGCATGTAGGTTTTTTTCCAAATGCAAAATGGAGGATGTTTCAAAATTCTTATAGTAATGAGTTGAACAAAATTTTACGTTTAAGTCTACGTTGCCTCCCTCGGAGGCAACTTAGATTAAGTGAACAACTTTTTATAACTTATAATTTTTACGATTGTTAAGTATATAACCGTTATAGTTCAAACTTTTTAAAGCACAAAATAATAGTATTTAACTCAGAAATTAGCACAAACATTTACTTAAATATAATTTATGAAAATATATACATAATATAACTTTCTTTTGAATATGTTAATGTCAACAATTCAGTAAAAACTTTGCGTCATGGTTTTTCTGTAGCACAATTTTTCATATTACCCTAAGCATTATTTTAACGTTTATAAATTACCCCGTTCGCTGTAAATGTGTCGCTAACATTTAAAAACCCATCATAATAAGAAGCAAGTCACCTCCGCTCCATTTATATGCTGTCAAGAGTGACAGTACGGTTACGTGGATTTTCATAATAAAATTACCGTAATGAATAGATATTAGCTATTTTCGTTTTTTAATAATGTAAATATAAATGTATATTTTACAATCTAATTTAAGGTTATGCTATTTTTAGAGTTCCTGAAAGAAACTGTTAAAACTCATTCTACTTCTATTATTTTTTGCATTAATATTATTGAGGCCAGTCGTGGCGCAGCGGCACGAAGTATGACTGTAAAACCGACTGGTTTTGGGTTCGATCCCCACTCGAGGAGATGAAATATTTTCTTAAATTTATATTTCCATTTCTTCGCTCTGGTGTCGAGGCAAAGCGCGGTTTTGAGTTCTGCCACTCAACACGCATAACCTCCAGACTTCAGCAGAAAGTGGGGAACGGAGTTTCTTAACACTAGGTTCCCTCTGCGTACCCTGCTGTGTGCGGGATACAGCGTGAAGCTGATTTATTTTTTTAATATTGAATAGACGACAGAAATAAAGCTAAGTCAGAATGAAAAAAAAAATCAACAAAGACTGATCATAATGAAATGGCACAACGTCTATTTCTGAATATAATGATTATCATATCGATATAAGGAGTAAAAAAACATCTTCTCGTTTCAATTCTCTTCTCATTTCTATGATCCGCGTATAAAAGCGCTAGTTCCAAGGAAAAATACTACTACCTTAACTTACCTCGGCATAACTTTCATAGGTCTGAAAAGTTTCTTGAAGATGCCATTGTGATAATTATTTGTCCATTTATTCTTTATCAGAGGGACTCTAGTGCTACGACACTCCGGTACCTACTAATAAAAGTGATAATACTGTATTTACCCTTAACTTCTATATGGAGGGCCTCGCGGCTCCCACGAACAACATACCAGTTACAGTTGACATTATTATATTTATTAGTTTTTTCTGTTTGACATTGAATTAATCAAAATCTTGCGGGTATTAAGTGATAAAACAATAGAAGAGATCGGAAACGAAGATACTGAATCAGTGATTGTAATTTTAAGTTATTGTGAAGATCTAGTAAACCTTGATTCTGATGATAATGGCACCATGGAATCTGATACTCAAGCGTCTTTCTCAGTGAAGATGAAAATGTTGGAGGACGTAATCAATTCTGGTACTGCGGTTAAAATAAATACAAAAGGTCTAAACATCCACCAGCACCTTCACCTACTCCTCAGCGTAATTTAATAATGCAAAGGCAAGGATCCTATTTTGATTCAATCGAACTGTATCTAAACATAATATTACTACCAAGAAATCGTTTGAATTGTTATTTGATAATAAATTACCATTAGATAATTTTTTTAGCAACTAACGTGGTGCCATCACCTTAGATCTCGATCACTGTTTATTCAAGCCAAAATCACCTATTTTGGCTATAGAGAAAAAGATAGAAAATGTTCTGCAAATTACATTATTTCTTCAAAATTAATTGAAAATCTAAAAGTACTATGTGATAATTGTCAAGACTGAACAAAGTTTTGGTATTGTATTCATAAGTCTTAAGTGAAGATTCGAGTTGATTTTAGTTAAATGTTAATAAGAGACTATAAAGCATTATTTTTCATTTAGGTTTACGTATTGAAGATTAAGTAAAATAATACTATTTTAGTATAAACTTTCCAAATAACAAGTTTCGTAGATATTATTAACGTAAAAAGAATATTACCGATCAATTTTTACTATTTTGATCTCTTGTAATAATTAAGGAAAAACATTTATAAAAATAATAAGTAATTAGTCTAAGTAGTACTAGTAGTCGAGTCTAATATTTTTTACTTATTAGCTTTTAATGGAGTACACTTAATGTTTGCTTGCTAGAAGTGAAAATCATAATACAAACGGAATTGCGTTTGTCAAATTCACGATTTGCGTTAAGGGTTAAAATAGTTTAATAATAATAGTTTTAACCTTATTAAAAAAAAAAAAAACACAAGTCACCCTTGCTAACGCTAAGTGAACTATATGCAAAACATTTTTTTGTCTATCCTTATATAATTTGTAAATTCACTATGATATTCAACTTCTGAAGGAACTTTACGAATTCCTAAACCTTTTCATATTGGCTACAATAGAAAACTTTGTTCCACGTTTCTGTACGAGACACATGCTTTATGAGTTATTATTCCGTTTCAAAGTTAGATCAAACAGTGCATAAACGACTTAAATAATTTATTTCCCTTGATACCACCACTAGGTGGAAAGACTGCTTTTTAGATGTAGGTTACTAGTTCTGATCTAGAGTTGAGTTAAATGTAAACTTTTCTTTGTATAAGGTTTATTAGCTACGGTAAATATATTATATTGATTATAAGAGATTTCATTTTTAAAAATAAAATTAATATTAAAACTTTCTTCATATTTTTTTTAACAAATTGTCAATTCCTTATTAAATTATATTTATTTATCAATACTTGTAATAAAATTGTAACGTATCGATGTCTGTGCTCATATATATAAAAAAAAATGTTATTGGGGATTTTTATTGAAGTAGTGAAACCCAAAATAATGATAAATGTATATCTTTCTTTCTTTAACCAACTCGTGTTTTCAACAAGTATAAGTTTCTGTATTCGACAACTATATTTTTTACGTGTGCCCGCTGAGAGCGTACTTCTTAAATGGTCTCATTACCACCAAGTCAGGAACTGATGAAGGAATCCAGAGAAATCGATGAACACCTTTAAATCTTATATAGATACGTATTGTGCACACGTTTACAATCACACGCTTATGCCTCTGCTCCTCGACTGACCCCTCACCTTAGGAAGACGACAAAAATTTTCATCTCCTCTTCAAATACTGGGAATGTATCCTAAAAAAAATAATATTGTATTATACTTCTTTTTTTGTATAATTAACATGTATATTCATGGCAAATGGCAACTTTCTAGTACTAATGGTTTTTGAGTTAAACCACGGACGGGCGTACAAACGGATATAGCGAAACTATAAGGGTTTCTCGATGACTACAGGATTCTAAAAACGATTTTCATTCCGGCACCCAATATCCACCTGTAAAGATATCATTGCTAATATCATATCATATGACGTTTTTATAATGAAAAATGCAGTACCTAAAAATAGCATAAACATCAACAACGTTCAACGAATAGTGCACAACAACACTAAGAATCGAAAATCAACCCAAAACCTATACATATATTCATTTGACGTATTCGATTGTAACACTACCCACAAACCAATTACAAAGATAGATTACGCTAACTGCCTACAGATTTCAGCCCCAATTTGTGGGCCGATATATTTTAATCCCTATTCACGTATGCGCAATGAATGATTGGCTTTAAATTTGAATCCGGTATCGATTAATTAAAATCGATTTTATTATTTATTTTATTATTAATATCATAATCTTGGTTTAATTTCAGGATGCCATTTTTAGAATTTTAGTATTTTTTATGAGTATGTAATAAAATATGTCTATAACTGTCATATAGTTCTGATAAGTTTAAAAAAATATTTTTTGACCCACATTTCTACAAGGATATAATTATCAAGGATTCATATTTCTACATAAAATAACTTGAAATAAACTTACAATACATACTATTTTCCTTTATGCATGAAGTTGGGGCCATCGAAGTGACATAATAATTGTGAGAACGGAGAAATAAAAATAGTGTAAATATCCACAAGATATTTAAACTATTTTTATTTCTATTGCCAAAGAAAATTATATTAAGAGATTGTAATAAAAAGCATAAACCAAATATTTCAAAGTAATGTAGCTTATACTACCAAAATAATATTTTATCGTCACTTCCGCCCAACTAATCATCTTACCAGCACCAAAAATAAAATCTTACTTGATTTACGACGCCATTAAAGGCACTTGAAATTTAATCGGCCGAACTCAAAAGAAGGAACAAAATTTAATAAAAGTAAAATCACAACGCAACTACAACAAGCTTCCGCTTTGAACAAACTTTAAAGTTTTTTAATTACAATAGTATACTTGTGTTATCTTTTTGCCTTAGAATAGCTTATAGTCGGTAGTTTTCTTTTAACTATTTAGGTTCGATTTCTACTCAGAAGAATTATTTCTATTATCTCGCTCTGGTAAAAATACTAACCGTGGCGTTGATTGAATTTTCCGCAACTCAGGCCAATATCTCCAAAATTAAGCAAATGAAGAACGAAGTGTCTTAATATTAGGTTCCCTCTGCCTACCATGTTATATGTGGGTCTCTTTCATACTTCTATTAAGTATAAATACTATTAACTGCGAATATTTTACAAATGCTCGAATAGATGACCTATTTATATTTTGATATATTGACGTTTCAAGTCGAACAGGTAGTAAATCTTCTAAAGCTATCCTTCATGGTAAGAACAAAGCATCTAGATTGCTTTTTAGATTAAAATGTAGAAGCGACGGATATCGAAGTGCATTCTTTTATACCCTTCAACCGAATATGCCTGAAATATGTGTATTGAACATTTATTATAAATTGCGCTGTTAAATTCAATTTCAATTTCGAAGAAATATAGAAGTTTCCATGCAATCATTTTATATGAAATAAACTACAAATGTAAATATGGTATGATTTTTTTCTATAGTATACTTACACATTTTCCATTTTTCAGATGTTTTCTTTCCAATTAATTTCAAATTGCACTTTTCAAGCTTTATTATTGTAGGTTCATGATACTTCCCATACTTTCCCATTCCCTATAGATTTTATTAAATTTCTTACCAAATGCAGCAAAGGCAATATATAAGCACTTGTATTTGAAGATTAGGTTAAGCGCATAAGCTAAATTTTGTCTGTGCTCTAGATGACCATAGACCCTGCTTCTATGACGTACAGACAAGTAATCCTATAAGGGCTCTATTTTTTTCTTATTTCGAGGTACGGATCTCTAAACTCTTAAAAATGAAAATGAAATGCCCTATTAAATGAAAATGAAAAATAGGTATTTTAAAATTCAATATCTCATTCATTGCTCTTTTTATATTTATTTTAATAGCAAACTAATTCCAATTACTGATATGTTAAAATGAATGTTTAGCAGCAATTTAATTTTAATCGCCAATTATCGGATCTGTAATTGCGGAATATTATTACAAATGCCATTCCCAATAAATAATTATGAAATTATTAATTAATGCCGACCAATATGCGACAAGCAGACTATGCAACTTTTGATTTAATACATCTCCAGTCGACATTTCGGACACCAGTGTGAATTTTATGTCAAACTTTATTAAAATTTTGATAACTTATGATGAAAGTTCAGTTTTATCGGTTACCGGAGCCCCACAAATTGTGGCAAATTTCTAATTTTGCCTGTCATTTACGTTAATATTGTCATTACTTGGAGCCCATGAACCTGTTCATGTTATTAGTAAAGTTTTTCAAAAGAAAAAATCTTTTCCATTCCTGAAGTTCATCCAAGCCTCATTGTTGTAAAAAATGGACCAATTACTTTTTTTTTCTTTAGAAAAACATTTAACATAAATTTCATTAAAAGATCTTTTTTTCGACAAAATAATTGAAATTGTATGGAGGCCCTATGCAGTTTTTAGGGTTCCAAATCTCTAAAAAATATACATAAATAGGGAACCCCATATAAGATCACATTTTCTTCCGTTAACTTTCTGCCTGTCCGTATAAAGATCGAGCTGAAATTATTACTAAATATACAGTTGTATTGTTTCTTGGAGCACAGAAATAAGAAGGGAAGAAGCAACTTTATCATAAGATACGAGCGTTTGTATATCGTTTTCCTGCGTATGATGACTAATGTAGTATGAAATTCATCGCATTAAATATGTACTTAAATTTATATTTTTTACTTATTTAGAAAACGTATAAAAATTTGAACGCAGCGGGACTCGAACCCGCGCCTCCTGGAAACCGACCAGGCGCTCTGACCACTAAGCCATGCGTTCTCGCCAAGCTAGGTCGAAATTTTTATACGCTTGTTACAACTTATTTATGTTGTTAGCTTCTCTGTAGGGAGATTTTTACAAATTTCCGCTACCCAAAGATAATTACTAGAATTATCGTTTGGCAAGAGAGAAACTATTTTTAAATATTTTTAAAAAATTATTATATTTTTTATTTCTTCGCTCTGGTGTCGAGGCAAAGTGCCACGTTGAGTTCTACCACTCAACACGCAATGCCTCAGAATTCGGCAGAAAGTGGGGAAGCGGAGTGTTTTAATACTAGGTTCCCTCTGCCTACCCTGCTGTTTGCGGAATACTCCGTGAAGCTGATTTATTTTATTTATTTTATCTAGCTTTCTAGTATTTATTCAAATTTATATTTTTATTCGCTCTGGTGTCGTGGCAAAGAGCTGCTTTCAGTTCTGCCACTTTCCTCCACAATTCTCAGAAAATGAAGAACGGAGCGTATTAACACTACTTTCGCTCTGCCTGTCATGCTGTTTGCGGGATACAGCGTGAAGTAGATTTTATTTCTAATATTTATATGAAATATAATATATAAATAATATACCAAGCATAACCTTTAAATATCTGCCTATCTCCAAAATGTCATGAACACCATTGCATGTGACATTTTACACCCTCTTGGCCAGTGACTTTTTTAAGAGAGTTATGTAGCGAAACGAAACAAGATTGTAATCTACTATAAAAAATATATTTCATGTTATTTTCTATCATAAATATAATATATAACCATGACATTATAAAAAATATAAACAAAAAAGAAATTAAGGCACAAAAAAGGATTAATTAACCCTTAGATTTTTGTACCTACTAGCTATAATAGCTAGAAGTTATCGGTTATAATATATACATATATGTATAAAATGCAATTTTTCAACGACGTTTTCCCGAAACATCTATGGAAACGGGAAAAACAGAAAATATCAAGTTTCATAGTACCCACAAACGAAGTTAATAATCAAAATGTAATATGTTAATTGTAACAATACCACCTGGACCTAAAAAAAATAATAATATCAAATAGAAATTTTGTTTATAAAAATAGAATCATCTGAAAAATAACTATATTTTTATTATCTCTATTTGTCAATAATAATCGACAGCAAATTACATAATTTACAATCAAATATCACAAAGTTGCATAACCTTTGTTAATAATCACTTGGCCTGGGGCAGTATTGGAAACGATTAATTTTGACCTCACTCGACCCGATCGACCAAGTTTGACGATTAACAGCTCATTTCCAACACTCGCCTGTATTATACTAGTTTACTGGATTTCTAATCACTTCCTCCCCATAGATTCTGCTCATTTTAGGAATTTATTAAATTTTTATTGACAATTTTTGTCTTCCTGTAGTACGGTGTAGGGCGGTGGATATCTAACTGTAGACACGATGATCTTTTTATTTCTACGTTCTAATAATCTATATCTATATATAACATATACGACACGACTAAGTAAAAGAGGTCGTCGTGGCGGAGTGGCACTGGCGTGCAACTGTTAATGCGACGGTTGTCGGTTCGATTTACACAAGGTGGAATTAAATATTTAATATTTCCATTTCTCCGCTCTGGTAACGGGGTAAAAGGAGTGTCGAGTTCCTTAAGAGTTCAGCAGAAACTGGAAAACTGAAGTGTCTTAATTAATTGAGAACTGAATATCTTAACACTAGCGTGAAGCTATGAGTATAACATAAATAAAATATAATTAGGGCCAAATGTGGTAAAAAAGTTTCCTGATAGTAGGTTTCTCTGCTTTTTTTGTTATGCAGGACAACTCGTGAAACCGAAATAAAAAATAACAGCAAATATTTTTACTTCAGGCATTCTCATGACGTGATCACGTTATATAGATTTTATTGTAATAATGCAACATTAACAAGTATAAAAAGATGAAGAAGAGGACGTAATATTTGTTCAAATTAATTGAATTACATTTTGATTTCTATTTCATTTAAGCATTTATTTGTATATGCAATACCAGCTAATTTAAATGTGAGAAATGGTCTCTTTTACTAAATTCCTTTTAATGCATTTGTTAGTGATATGAGATAAATATGACATTTAGTTTATACTCACAATTTATCGTGAAAAAGCTGATTTTTTAGCTTTACCCGCAAAAAAATCAGTAAAACACTTCTCTCCCATACGTGGAACGTTATATATTTACATACTTTTGCTGAAACGGCATAATTCTAACCATTTCACATATTCCGAGAAGTAAACAAAAACTTCCCAACATTTAAACCGTTTTGTGACACGTGACTCTTAATTAGTCATTTCACGGTTTGTGTCTCCCCAGGCGTCGATCCAAGCTCGAACTCAAAAGTCGTGACGTCACGCCTTATAAATCATATTTAATCGCACAGGATAATACGCGGTTGCTATGTAATTTGGTAGCATTGTACGTTATTATACGCTTGAGCATTACATTATATTCAAAATATTCGGTTCAAAGCATTCGTACAGAGTTCTAAGCTTATAGAGAGTGAGCTTTCGGTCCGCATTACGTAATCTCTATAATCCCAGCAAGAGACGTTCAAAGATTTTTTTACAAAGTTAATGTAGTTAGGATAAAATAACAACTTTTTCCTATTTTGCTTGTATTTCCTTGCATTTTTAACAGTTTGTGAAAGCAGCGTGTGGACTGGAATCATGTTTAAGTTAAAAAGATACACGTAGAGCCATCTATCTTAGTTACTAAGAACTAGTGGAAGCTGAGTTTTATGATATACGATGTGCTTCGTACGTAATTGCTTTATAATGTATGGTAATATACGCTTACAAGTAAGATAGTCTTAAAAATTAAATAATCGATAGATTTTTCTTTCTTAGATAAAAAATATGTATATAAATGTAATATTAGTGTCAGATTCAGAGGATTGCATTAAATGGTTTCAAATTGAAGGCTTTTTGTTTCCTTTATCAGTTGAAGGAACTGTGGCGTAGAGTTGGAATGAAAGAGAGGCAGGAAAGTAGAGATTTAATATTAGACTCTCTTTTTTGGGCGTCCCTGTTGAAAGCTTGTAATATTTTAAACTAAATAAACAAATTTGTAACTAGAAATATCGTATAGGATTAAAAAGAGATATTATATAAAAAAAATGCATATTTTAAATTTAATAAATATATTTGTAACTAGAAATATTGTATAGGATTTAAAAGGGATATCATATAAAAAAAATTGAAGCTACATGTAAAAAAAGATATATATATTTTTTATGATATTAGTAAGAAAATAAAAATATTACGCTTAGCATAATTGTTAAAAGACGTACACTTCCGTTGATGAATAATAGATAAAAATTCGGGATATTTTCGTATATATAAAAAAAACAATAAAAAATCAGGCCAGTCGAGGCGCAGTGGCAAAAAGTGTGACTGTAAAACCGACTGGTTGTGGGTTCGATACCCACTCGAGGAGATGAAATATTTACTTAAAAAATTATATTTCCATTTCTTCGCTCACGCAATGCCTCCAGAATTCGGCAGAAAATGGGGAACGGACTGTCTTAACACTAGGTTCCCTCTGCCTACCCTGCTGTGGGCGGTATATAGCGTGAAGCGAATTTAATTTTAATTTTTCAATAAAAAATGTATTAGTCCATTTTAAACTTCAATTAATATATTTGTATATTTATACAAGTGGTAAAAGAGGCTGGGTGATATCTTTATTGAGAACACACCATGAATCTCCCAATACATGAGATGAAGTAAAACATAATGACCTCCTGAAAGGCATGTATGATATAAAGAGGTCGATGAGATGAGCATCCATGCAATGGATAACGCGAATTAAAAAGTATACACATAGAATACAACCACATTATTTAGTATTCTTCACAACAACATTCTTAAAACTGATGATTTGTGTACCAAACTACAGACACCATTTGCATTTTGACGGTCGTAACAAAATAAATTCTTATTTCGCCTTTTGAGAATAATTTAACCTTTAAGAATGATATGTTTAAAAGAAAAAGGCAAAAGTAAAACAACAATGCGATTTAACAAAGTTAGTATGACCGCGGTTCTTGGATTTTCAAAGTGGAAAGGGAATCCGTAATATCTTATTATTAATAAATTTTCAAAGTTCAGGTTATCTTGATTCCGGTAAATTGCAGATTTCCTTACAAGTATATCCTTTATTTAATGATATTGATTTAACTGGCGTTTTGCTTTTTATTTATGAAGTTATAATTTTATATTATGGCCATATTTGTAGCTGGAAGGAGCTGTATTGATTGCAGGGAAGATAGTAGTGGGTTGAATTAATGTTCTTAAATTTGAAATCTTTTATTTGTTTATCTTGGTGTGTATACATTAAAAGAATGATAACATATCAAGAAAGGCATATAAGATGTTAATATCTTATTATGTGTATGTATATAATTAGATCTTATTTGACTAAAGAAAATAAGTGTTCGAAAAACTGGTACACGAAGCACGGAGCATGATAGCGGCTGGAGATAATGTGTGAATAAAATAATTTCAAAAATAAAAAAATGGTATATCGTAAACATTTGACATGTTTACTTAACACCGCATCTACCAGAGCGGAAAAATTATATATATAACTCAAATACCTCCAAATGAGGATGAAATTCACAAACCATGTATTTATAGTGAGACGTCCCCCATCACCACAGCGACCTCGCCGATATTTTTTTTATATCTTCGCGCTGTACCCTGCTATAGTACCAGGAGGCCAAGTTAAAATAATCCGCTCCAAACGCTCCGAAACTCAACGCCGCGCCTCGCTTCGACATCAGAGCGAAAAAATTGAAATTTTAAATATTTCAATACCTCGAATGGCAATAGAATCCAAAACCTGTCGCTTTTACAGCCACGCTTGCTCCCCTGCACCATTACTGACCTCAAAAGTATTATTAAAAAAAAATACATTTCGTGCAATCAAATTAGTAGGATTAATATACACAATTGGATAACGATTGGTTCCAGTAAGTAATCTATAAATAACTACTCTCTATTATTACAAAGACCCTTAATCAAAAGATAGCATCTTAACACTGGGCGCGACTTAGTTCGGTCGACTTTGCTTTCTGTTATTCGTTTTGTTTATTCTACGATGAATTTTATGCTTTTTTTATATATTTACTTGAGAAAAACGAAGTGTGACTGTAATACTGACTGGTTGTGGGTTCGATCCCCACTCGGAGAGATGAAATAATGACTTAAATTTATATTTCCATTTCTTCGGTCTGGTTTTGAGGATAAGTGCGGCGTTGAGTTCTGCCTTTGAAAGGCACGCAATGCCTCCAGAATTCGGCAAAAAGTGGGAAACGGAGCGCCTTAACACTAAATTCCCTCTACCTACCCTGCAGTGTGTGTGTGTGTGTGTGTGCGGGATACAGCGTGAAGCTGATTATATATGATTAAATATATCGTTTAAAAGGTTGAAGTTAAGTAACATCAACATTATTGAATATTTTGAGCGGATAAATTAAAATTGATGTGTGATTCGAACCTACAACCGTCGTCTTTACACAGTCACTGTGCTGTATTAGTTATTTTTTTTACTAGATTATAAGTAAAGCGACATATTATTTATGTTCTGAAAAATAAAAATAATATTCGGCTACGGTTAACAGAATAAATCCCTACTGAATAGGATGTTGACGTTATATAAAAAGGTCAATTTTTAAATATTTATCTGATACTTCCAAAGTTTACCATCCATAATCTTAAGAAAGTTTTTAGAGTTGTTCAAAACTCCGTGGACTGCATAAAGAAATACGTAAAAAATTGTGGAAACATTTTTTGTGTTACACATTTTTGTAATAATTTTACTTGTTTTATGTTTTAGGAAAATGTGAACTTTGTTTATAAATTATTAGGGGTAGTTTTTTAAGATTGACTGTTATATAATTTACATGCCAGGTTGTAACCCAATATAGTTCTACGATATTGCTAAAACATAAAGAATTTTGGTATACGTTACCTACATGCTGTATCCTACACAATAGGTACATACACTATTGTTTTTTTCAACCTCACGCTGTATTCCGCATTCAGCAGGGTTGAGGCCAGTCGTGGCTGTAAAATCGACTGGTTGTGGGTTCGATCCTCACTGGAGGGAATTAAAGATTTATTTATATTTTAATTTCTTCTCTGTCATGTCGATAACAAAGCCATTAAACTCCTTTCTCCACTTTCCATCGAATTGTTAAAAGCATTGCGTGTTGAGTAGCGGAACTCAATGCCGGGCTTTTCGCCTTGGTGTCAAAGTTGATATAAAATATTGATAAACATTAACTCATTCCACCGTGTGGGGATCGAATCTACAACCGTCGCGCTACAGCCATATCCTTGTGCTCCTGCGCCACGATGGCTTCAACATGAAAAACGGGGTGCTTTAACTCTAAGTTCCCTCTGTATCTTGAAATAACACATCCAATATGTGGAAAACAGCGTAAAGCTGAAAAAAACTATTATTGAACACATTTACACCATACACTAAAATAAACAAACAACTTAAAATTTTTCCAAATCGATCTAAAGAAATACACCCGATCAATCGATAAGTGCACCGATCGTAATCACGAGTGAGCCCAAAATAAACGGTAGCATGCATCAATCAACGCGAGCCAGAGTAATGAACCGCGGCTTAATATTGGTTGCCTTTGTAATAAACATGAGCCATGCACGAAAACAAATACGTACTATGTATCGGTGATGATCACGAATATTATTGGATGTTCGACATTAAAATATTGGCATCGAAACAGAATAATGGGTGTGACAATATGCTTATCTTTTACCAACATTTCATATGGCCGTCATTTCTGACCCATTATTTCTGTAGGCTATTGGTCTTTTCATTGTGGTCGTTATAAAGATTATGTGTAATTTTTTAAATTAATGTTTTTTTTTCTTTTTACTTTAATGTATGAAAATGTTTGGAACGGAGGACGTTGAAATGTCTGTGTTGGTATTAGAAGCTGATAGGATGAGTGCGCTGATATACAAAAAGTTAATTTAAAAAAATTGCAGCAAAAAAAGAAATGAATAATCTAACTTTATGGTAGTGGAACCAATGAAACTTAACATTCCAATGGCATTCCCTTAATAATGCTATCGCCAGCTGACTTGACTAGTTAACTTAGTTTGGGAAAAGAAGTAAGTTTTAATAAAAATAGAAAAATATAAGTAAGAAGATATTAGAACACAATATGGTACACATATAAATGAAAAAGTCCTTCAAAAGTTGTTGTGTTTTATTTATATAATAAAAAAGACTTGTAAGTTTTAAAATTAACTAAGTGTTAAGTAAATGTAATTAATACAAAGTGTCTTTTTGAAAATACAGTTATCATTTCTTACTACAATTACATTTTGAATTAAAATGAACCACGCTTAACACATTTTATCTGATTCCCGAAATTAGAATTTTTGCTGTAAAAAATTGTATAGCCACTTATAAATTTATAGAAAAAATAAAAGAGTTTTTCTCTTTGGGTAAAAATATACATAGAGAATTAAACACATTCTTTGTCAAACACTGAACAATAAGGTGACGGGAAACTATTAGGGAGGGGATCATATAAAGAACAGTTTAACCCAGGAAAGGTGAAAAGAACATGAGAAACGGAACCTTTGTCCTGGCTACATTCACACACTAAAGGCTTCGTGCTACAGCTCGATTATTTCATTTTCCCTTCTTATTTTTATCAATTCACGGCTTTAAAATCGATGGCTATTTAACGTGCTCAATTTTAGGGTCCCGGTACCTCAATTGGAAAAACCGTTTTTTCTTTTTTTAACTCTTATAGGATCACTTTATTATCCGTTCGACCGTCTGTCATGAAAACTTATCTCGAGACACGTCGACGACACTGAATATCAACCTCGATACAAACTGAAATTAGTAACAAATATTCAGGTCTACAGTCCCTTAACGTACAGGGAAAATTAAAGCAATAAAAGTCGTTTATACTCACCGCTTATTCAAAATATAAAAGGTACTTACTTCCCATAAATATACAGTTATGAAAGAAGATGCCCATATCCGCAATATAGTAGTTGCGTCACTATTACCAAAAATAATATTTACTTTTCGTATACTGCTTGTTACTACAGTTTTAAGCTTCTTCAAATATATAAATAATAGGTATATCACTGAAAAAAATATTAATATCTAACTGAGAAACATTACAAACTTATATTATGAAATTAACTATATAGATATATATTTCATAGTTTGCCAATCTAAATTGAAAATTCTGAAATTAGTACGGAACCCTCAATGGGCGAATCTGACTCATACTTAAATGGTTTTTTTTTATGTAAACAATAAAACGTCACATTTTTTGTTTTAAGTTTGGTCTATTATTAGTATGGCAAGTAAAAAAATATTATTTTTTAATTAATTTTTGTATTTTTAATTAATATATCTCAATATATCTAAGTTGATTCATAGTTCGTGGTGTTATAATTAAATAGCTGCTAATCAATATTCGATTGATACTGCAATTTCAATTACTGAGAAATTGAGTAACAGCTATACTAATTTGCAGTAAATTAGGCCAAATAACTGTGGAAATAATTACATATAACCGTCAAATGCATTGACTGGCACTGAAATTGATAAGTATCATCTACATATTAATATATATGTAAAGTAAAAATTGTATATCTATAAAGTTAAATTTAGCTTCACTGTATCGCTGTATCCCGCACACAGCAGGGTAGGCAGAGGAAACCTAGTGCTAAGACACTCCGTTCCCCACTTTCTGCCGTATTCTGGAGGCATTGCGTGTTGAGTGGCGAATTCAACGCCGCGCTTTGCCTCGACACCAGAGTGAAGGCATGGAAGGGAAGAAATTATAAGGTTTCAGGATTAATTTATTTCTCGTACAGAATTTACAATTGACTTACTGAGCAAGATTTTTTTTTTAATTTATTTCCCCTAATGGGAATCCAACTCACAATCGTCGCATTTAAATCTGTGTCACTGTAACACAACGGCCTCAAATCATTTCTTCAGGATTACAATATCTTACACACTTACAAGTACATTTTATAATTGTATTAATATGTTTTTATTCAAATAACCAAAAAATTGGCCTAAAATCATATACACCATTAACATTCCATTAAAATTTCTTGCCACGTATAATTTTCTGGTCGATATTTAAGATTTCTTAAATTAGTACTCATGTAATTTATTGCATCGACCCAAATATATGACAGCTGATAAATATAGTACTCACAGCTACTGACACACGCAGCTTTGATACTTTTAGACGCTTTGCAGATATGACATGCTATAAATAAAAGCTTTATAATACTTAAAATAAAAATAGTATAGAAAATAGTATTAGGTATATTATAATGATTATTCGTGTGTTGTTTGAAAATTTTTGCGTTAAAAGTATTTTGTGAAATGATATACATTTTAAAATAGACTTCAAAAATATTGTGGAGCAAGAACCTCCACTTGAGTGTAATGTTGATTTGTTGTCCTTTTATAAATATTTATGTTTTAAATCGGCCTTTTTTATTTTTATGACAATAGGAACTCTAGAATAATAAACAAAAATCTAATCCTTCTAACACAAAAAAGCACACTCCTTAAGCTAAACGTAACACTATATCACAAAATGAAATAGTAAGCTTTTACTATTTCATTTTGTGATATAGTGTTACGTTTTCTTATATGAGACTCAATTAGTTTTAGTAACGGTAACTCTTTTATAATATTGTGGCTTCGATAAACGATGAAAATACTTGACTTACTCTGGCAGAATTGTACCCTTCGAAACAAAAATAGGATTTATTGCCATCTGTACTTTCTCAGTCACTGAACACCTTTTCGTTACGCGAATTTTGATCTAGGAATGAGACATTCCAGTTCTCGTTTGTTTTCACCTTCGCTATTTAATTCATCAGATTATATGACATCTCGTGGAAGCTCTTCAAATCGACGATGTCCGTTTTTGAACCTAAATATAAGAGTTTATTACATATTTTATAAAATATCAATAAAATTCTACACAAAGAGCTGATTTATAAATTGAATCCAAAATACAATATAGTATAATTACAATAAAATAAGTATGTACTTGTGCTAATTCAACTTTTCAACTTTACAAAATTTTACTTACGTACGGTGACGCCAGTCTCACGGACTGGGATGGCCAAAACTTTGGAACGTGCGTTCGCGGTGCTGCTATGGAGAGAAGATCGACCCGGTCCTACAGACATACACGTCACCAACGGTGGGTTAAAAAACCTTAAATGTTAACAAAAAAAATAAATATATTTGTTCTGTGTGTCATATGAACATTACGAAACGTATTTTCGTAAGAAATAAAAAATAATACAGATATATAATTATAAAATAAAACCTTATGCTATAAAATAATCCAAATAAATCCTTTGCAACTCAATTTTCTTGATCAAAGTCTATAAGCGAGTAGTGTATAAGTAGTCGTGACTTTAGACGCCCTCCAGTACTCATATTATGAGGTATCGACAAGTTAATTTCTTATGATTTATGTTTTGTATTACTTCGACACAGTAATGATGCGATCGCATTTACGTGCAAGAGCTATTTTTGTTTAACCTGTATGTACATAAATTATAATCAATTTTTCTCATAATAATTTAAATAAAATTAATGTTAACACATTAAGCTGTGGCGTTAAGTCTCGGAATGTGGGCAACGGTAGTATCTCAATGGTAATGAAGTGTTTTAACACTAAGCCCCTGGGTTCCTTCTGCTTACCCTGATATGTACGGAATACAGCGTGAAGCTAAAAAAGGTAAGTCAAAAAAAGTCTGGAAATAAAGAACGTTACATTCTCTATCTAAAAGACGCGACAAGTCAAAATGAAATGATAATGAAGAAGAAGTACAAAGAAAAATAAAAGAAAAATATTTTTCTAGCAAGATACTTTGTACTGGCAAATGAGAAAGATGATAATACAAAGAAAAAATAATTCTTCTAAATTGAAAATTATTTCATGTTTTATGCCGAATATAGAGGCAATAGAGGCAAACTGGTGTCAGGACATTTCATTCTCCATTTGAAATCCGAATTTGAAATGTTGCATGTTCAGAGAGGAAACTCAATGCGGTATTATATCTTAGCAAAACGGGTAAATGAAAATAAATCTTTTCTGGAAAGCGATGCAAACTTACAATCATCACCTTATACATTTTTTATTTATTTAAAATATGTTACATTCAAAATAATCTAAATATACCCTTCTGTGATACAGTGGTGGATACAAATTAAATGTCACCAAAAAAATAATATAATGTTTTTTTTACCACAAAAATATTTGTGGTGATAATATAATTTAATATTCAAAGCAAATACAAAAAAAATGTTTGCTACTAATTACTAGTAATACTATTTAAACAGGTTTAAAAAATTCTGGGTATGCTAATGGACTAGATTTTTTACTATATTCTTATGACTTATTATTATAGACAGAAAATAATCACTTATTTTAAATAATCATCTTAAATTAAATCAAAAGTAAGTCTTGTAAATGTGAAATATATAATATTATTATTTTGTATTTTGATACAAAAAAATCACAAGGTATTAATAAAAAAATTCTAAGAAATTTCATTAAAATCAAAAATCTGCTTCTCCGCATACAGCAGGGTAGGCAGACGTAGTCCAGTGTTAAAAAACTTCGTTCCTCATTTTCCGTTAAATTCTCGAGTATCGAATCGAATCCACAGCCAGGTAGGTACGTTTTTACAGTCACACACTTGTGACTAGTCTTGTGTGTGCGCCACGACTGGCTTAAAAATTTTATTAGGTCAAATTATAACTGTTTACTTTGATTGCCATGATTATATTCTATAATACCGGAAACAAGAAAATTAAGTTAATATCAATTTTGTCGGCGTTTCTTTAAATCGTGCGCCCTACGGATGCAATTTATTACGGCCGGTGTCTCAATAACTCGGCATAATTTTTAATTGTACAGCGATAAAACATATTTTGATCTAACAGCCGTCCTGGTTCCATTCGACAACAGGTGTGATATCACTATTTTATTTGATTTTTTTTTTACATTTTTCAAAGTGTTATTCCACACTTAAGAAAGAAAAATATTTATTTAGAAAGCTTACAAAAGTGTTTAAAAATAGCAATAACGCGTTCGTCCAAATTCTTACACGTTTTCTACATAAGTATTATTTTTTAGGGTTCCGTACCTTCTAAGGAAAAAAAAGACCCTTATAATATCACTTCGTCGTCCGTCTGTCTATCTGTTTGTCTGTCAAGAGCATTTATCTCAGGAAAGCTTAGAGATATCGAGTTGAAATTCTAACCATATACTTAAGTCTACGGTCTCATGATTTCCTGTAAAAATAGTATTTCTACATTAAAAAATATGGCCGTTTTCATCACACAAAACGCGTATTTCGACACTACAAATAGAATCAAAATTAATAGGATACTTCCGGTTGACCTACAATTATGAAATTTGGCAGATAGCATATGCAAGTAGTACTAGTTCAGTAAAAATCTGAAAACTATTTCTATATCCTAACCTTAAAAAAGAGCAAAATTTCATATTAAAGCCGCTAGTTCAAGTGATGTATATCCGATGAAAAGGCTCTGGCTAAGTTCTGCTTGAATTTCAAAAAAAGCTCGATACCTCCAATTTTTGCCCGGAACCCTCGATGGGCGAGCCCGTTTCGCGTTTGTCCGGTTTTTTGTTTCCACATTCTTACTCAGTCGACGTAGTAGCAAGAAAGCAAGGCGAACTGAGATGGCTTTCGTCTGTTAGTTGCCGTAATCATTATATCAAACTACCGCCTACGATTTCTTAATTGTCTCGCGCACTGCTCTGGATTCTTGAAGAATGAGCTGACTGAATCATGCCATCTGGTATGGTGAGTTTGAGACTTCAAAGATTTTATGAGTGGGTTCCAGGTGGTAAAAAGTTTCCCGCATCCTGTCTATTGAAATTAGAATGTTTTTGTATTTCAATAACCTTGTGGATCATTCTAGGAATGTATCTGTTTTCTTTAGCGAGGATTCGGGGTTTATCAAACCTAATATAGTGGCTGGGCTTATCCACAGTGTACACATACACACAACCGACTTCGATACATGCCAGCTTCACGCTGTATCCCGCACATAGCAGGGTAGGCAGAAGGAACCTAGTGTTAAGACACTCCGTTCCCCACTTTCTGCCGAATTCTGGAGGCATTGCGTGTTGAGTGGCAGAACTCAACGCCGCGCTTAGCCTCGACACCAGAGCAAAGAAATGGAAATATAAATTTAAGTAAATATTTCATCTCCTCGAGTGGGGATCGAACCCACAACCAGTCGATTTTACAGTCACACTTCGTGCCGCTGCGCCACGAGTGGCCTCAAATATGACTTCCCAATGACACAATAGGCCACACAGTATGTGAATTGATATTGTCCATAAAATAATTCAGGTGGTTTAAGAATATATAAGTATGGTTCGTAGGTAAAATTGTAAAGCTGTCATTTACGTACCGATTATATATCCTAGGTACACAAGGTGAAGATCTAAGAGCCATCTCCTTAAAGTCCTTCCTGGATATATCTGCTAATACCGAGGACACAGGTGAAAATCCTTTTTCAGCGAATTGAACCTGCAACTGTCACGTTTACAGTTAAATCGGTGCGCCACGACGCTCAGTAAGTAAATTACATTTATACTCATTATTGATAACTAACGGTGATCTTTACGCCCTATTTTTGATAAAATGCTTAACGACCGGTAGTTACTATTATGCAATTAGATGAGATACATGTTAATCAAGAATATCTTTTTTTTAACGGCCGCATTCTAAAACTGTATTTAAATTGTACATTTAAATTAATTTAAGTCAGTTCAGTCAAAAAAAAAGGTTAAAGAAAGAAAGAAAGAAAACTAATGATTTAAATTACTCAGTTTAATTTTTTTTTTAATAAAAGTATATGACTGTATGCATGTAATAATGTTCTTCTTCAGCTAAAAATATTTAAAATATATATTTCTATAACCAAATTTGATGCGATTAGCTCGTAGCCTAACGAGTATTTAATAACTCTCATCTCAGTTTTTAAATTTAAATATTTTACTCGCTGATAACACAGCTTAAGGTACGAGAGTGGTATTTTAAAATCCAACATAGAATTTTCGAGCAGTCCATTTTCAACGAACACAAATTTCTATCCATAATTCTAGTTGAGGTTAAGCAAATTATATTAGTATAATTCTGTGATATTTTTATTTATTCATGGATATTTCACAATTTTTTCTTAGCTTCACTTCTTCCATATTTATGGAAGAAGTGAAGCTAAGTCTATATAGACTCTACTGTCCAGTCCAGAGGAAGCCCAGTATTAAGACACTCTGTCCTCAGCTTTTCCCCCAATTATCGAAACATGACGTGCTAAGTGGCAAATGTCAAGATTTTATGAATTTCTGTAATAATCATAACATCACAAATATTTTCATGAAACATACAATATACAAATTAATTTTAAAATATTCCAAAAACAAAAAACTAATGCAAAAAGGTGCTCAAGAGAAAATTGCCCCAGCCTAGCTTTCATGACATAGTAACTCTATTTTGCATACAAATTAAAACTGTACGGTGCGATAGTGACAGATAGTCTTTCGAATATTGCCTTCATTTACGGCTTAAAACTCATTAATATTAAATAATGACAAATTTACACGATTAGTTCGTGTGAAAGATAATTATCGTTACATTTTTGAATTTAATGGAGAGAAACTAATTATAAGCATGCTCTACATTTTTTCTATATTAGAATATTCTATATTTGGTTTAATATTATATTCTATATTAGTGACCCGCTCGCGGCTTCGCCCGCTTAAAATACTGAATAATTTACTTAGTACATTTGCGATTTAATATATAATCTATGTTTGCTAAGCACTTAAGATTCTTAATGCAAAACTTATAGAGTCACGCTAGTCACAGAAACCGATTTAAATGTTCAGTTGACACTATTGTATTTTGGCAAACTTCCCTTAAAATTAAATATTTGTTTATTTTCATGGTTTCATGAATAAAAACGTAATATTAATATAAACTATTTTGTAAATTGCTTTAAAATTATTGAAACTTTGGCTGGAAACCACTCCGTTCTCCACTTTTCGCCTTTTTCAAGGCACAGCTGCGGAACTTTGCCTTGATGCATTGACAAAGAAGTGAAGAAGTGAGGATTCAAACTATAACCATAACGTTACAGCCTTGTGGAATATTGTTTTTTTTTTTTAAGGAATGATAATAAAAAACGGGATGAAATCCAAAAAAGATGACCCCCTAGACTCTAGGTTATCACTATGTAAAAATGTCATTAATTTTGTCTGGTAATTTTTGCGTGATTGGAGAACAAATAAATAGACAGACAGACAAGATTTCTATTTTTTAGTTTTTATTGATTTATTTATTTTCATTTATATCAAGTAACATAAAATGATGACTCATTTTGTAAGTAAAAATAAAAAGTTTAAATGGCTATGTTAGTATTTAAGTTGCTTTTCCATCCCACTCGAAATGGAGCAACAATGGTTTACGGTTTTTAGCTTCTATAATCGATTTGTGAAATTTATGAGCGCCATTTTAGTGTAAAATTTTATTTCGTATATAAGAGAGAAAATCCAACCTACAACTATCATACTCAGTCCGTTATTTGACAACAGGACGGCTTTTTTTGCTCAATTCCAACTTGGAGAAATTAATATATTTTCCCTTATTTTTTTCCTCTTATTTTTTTAACCTAAAAAAATTGACTTATAATTTTTTTATACTTTGAAAAAGTCTAAAATTAAGACAAATAATGAAACGCGCTATTTTCAGTTTCAATATCCAACACACAGTGTCTAGAACTTGGGAACAAAGCGGAGAACGCAGAGTTTCAACACTGTGTTTTTGATGTACCTAGAAATATATGGGATATGACCACATACTTTACTTAAATTATCTGCGTCACAATTACTTTATTATAGCGTAAATTATTAAATAGTATGAAAGTTCAAAGAACCTTTAACTATCCACTTAATTTTAAATATTAATTACTAATAAAGAGTTACAAACTACTCTTCATGTAGTTAATAACGTAAAATTAAATGATAATAGAAAGTTTGAACACAGCCGTTAATGTTATTTTATTAAAATATCTATCAAAATGTAATTACACCTAATTCAAAGTATGTACAAAGTAAAACCAATTATTACTAAAAGTTCTAAAAGTCTTTTAGACAGCTGTTATTAGAAATTAAGTTAAAAAAATTAAAAGTTTTATCGTTAAACATAATATTCAAGTTCGTTCAATAAAAAAGTTACTGAGTCGAAAATTTAAATGGACATTCGTAAATCTTAAAAAATGTAGAACTAAAAACTTTTAATTTTTATCTTCAGGCATCTCGAGCACCTTGGAGAGCTAATAGATATAAATTTATGATATTTTATAATTCTTTTTACCCGATTACGCGTCGATAAAAGGGGTGTGTCACACAAAAATCACCGATTACAATGAGCCTTTTGTCGATCTTTTCATTTTATACATCTATACGCAACATTATCAACCAGATACCATATCGTGAAAATAAAAAAATATATAAAATGGCAAAACTATATCAGATGGAGTATTTTTTCGATAAGTATTCATAAATCATTTGCAGGTCTTTTTCACTTTTTTTTTATTTTAAGTGGCGGATATTATAAAGAATTTAAAGTTATTTAAACAATTACTAGATATTCTCGCTATAAGAAAAATAATGGGGCCTGTCGTGGCGCAGCGGCACAAAGTGTGACTGTAAAATCGACTGGTTGTGGGTTCGATTCCCACTCGAGGAGATGAAATATTTACTTAAATTTATATTTCCATTTCTTCGCTCTGGTGTCGAGGCAAAGCGCGGCGTTGAGTTCTGCCACTCAACACGCAATGCCTCCGAAATTCGGCAGAAAGTGGGGAACGGAGTGTCTTAACACTAGGTTCCCTCTGCCTACCCTGCTGTGTGCGGGATACAGCGTGAAGCTAATTTAATTTAATTTTTTTTTTTTATGAAATTCTTAAAAAAAACTGGACAAGCGTGAGTCTGGCTCCTCGCCCACCGAGGGTTTCGTAAAAATTGGAGGTCTCGAGCTTTTTTTGAAAATCACGCTTAGCTTAACCAGATCCCTTAAATGTGATACCTTACTTGAACTAGCGGCTTTAATACCAACTTTTGCCAAACTTAACCACAAATATACCTATACTTTTCAGATTTTTTTTCTAAACAAGTACTACTTGCAGATGCTAGCCGCATTTCAAAATTCTAGCCGGAAACCGGAAATGCATATTAATATTCATAATTATAATTGCATAATTCTAACCGGAAATGCATATTAATTTTTATTCTTTTTATATTATCGAAATTCACGGTTTTTGCCATAATATGAACGGCCATAACTTTATGTAAGTAAATGTAGATTTTTTTTTTTATCGGGAAATCATGGAGCCGTAGGTGTAATAATCATAGGTATATGGTTAGAGTTTCAATTCGATATCCCACGTTATACGATAGACGGACAACAAAGTGATCTTGTAATTTTCTTTTTTTCTTAAGAGGTACGGAACCCTAAAAAATAATCCCACTAATTAAAATTTTCGTCAAAAGGAATAGTAAGCAATTATACCATTGGAAAAGTTTTCTATAGTGAATACACACATAAAACAAACCAAGCAGACGACCATTCACAATATGAAACAAATTATATTAATAAAACTTTATGCGTGGAGCAGGGGCACAATTATGTGACTATACATGCGACTATGCGACTTATGAATGCGATACCCACTCGGGGAAATTAAATATTTATTTCAATTTGTATCGAGACAAAGCGAGGTGTTAAGTTCCGCCACTTGACACACAATGCCTCACAGAATTCAGCGGAATTCTGTTCCTTAACACTACGTTCCCTCACACTACGTTCCCTCTGCCTACCTTGGTACATGGGGTATACAGCGTGAGGCTGAAAAAAAATCATTTATAGAATTAAACAAATTACATCAATAAAACAATGTTTTGATTATATGAAATTTAATATTAAATGAAAATTATCATATACAAAATTAACCCATTATCGCCAATTCTGTTCTTGCCACCAATGTAAGGTACATTGCTGGCTGCCATCAAAGGAGTCCTTAAGATCCGCCTTAATGCGAAATGGCACTTCGCCAGCACAGTACAACTATTGCTTATTGCTTAATTGAATATTAATTCTATCGAACAGCTATAGGAGAGTAAATGAACAATACAATATCCATTTGGTGATAGGAGCTACTGAGTATGTGTGGTATATACATTATATTTACATGTACTATATTATGAAATCTTTTTTTTTCAGTTTCACGCTGTATCTCGCATGAATCAGGGCAGGCAGAAGAGTTAAGACACTCCGCTCCCCAAATTCTACTGAATTCTGGAGCGTTTGATTGCGTAATGAGTGGGGGAACTCGACGACGCGCTAACTAGCATGGAACTGTGCCTTGCTTATCGGGATCAGTCTATTATTACTGACAGGTATATCGTGCCAATAGACCTGATATAAGTATTAGTAGACTAATAGCGCAGTGATTGTTGACATTACTATCCCATATGATGACAATATGGTGAAGGTCGAAGAAGAAAAATTATATAAATATTTGGACTTAGCCCATGAGATTTCCGCCATGTAGGATTCAGTGCAACTATTATTGTGCCGATATTGGTTTCAGTTAACAGTTTAACAAGGAAAAGCCCACCAACATCTTAAGAGGTTATCGCTCAGCTGTTGTATTAATAACCGAATGGAGTATGCAGTTTTAATTGAGACGGTGCGTCTTCTGAGGAGGTGAGGAACCTCCTCAAAAGACGCCTCCTCAACCCTCCCTATATTATTTTATGTACCCTCCTCATCTTATTTTATGTATATTTATATTTTAGTTAACCCTGTTCCTTATTGTCATTTCTTACTTTTGTTATATAAGCTATGACATATATCTTAATCTAAAATTTCACGTAACAAAAAAATACAGGAAAAAGATGCTACCTACTGTAACATTATATTGATTATTCAGCTTTATAATTCAATATCAGAGTTTATTAAGTAATCTGTCGCGGTTGCTCCGAAGCCGTAACAAGGGGCAAATCTGTTAAAGATTAAGGTGAGATTTAATAGAAGATTAGATCCTTTGACTTGCAATTAAAATTATATCGGCAATGCTTATAAAATGTTGAATTAATATTATTTATATTTTTTTTACTTATTTTATAATTAACTATGAACGATTTTTGCTTTAATCTGATAATGAGGTGTCCGCAGGGGCACAAGGGTATAACTGTACCTCGATGCTTGTGGATTCGATCCCCACTAGAGAAATCGAATGATTATTTAATAATATTTTTATTTCCTCGCTCTCGTGCCCAGGCAAAAGCCCGCCACCTTCGCTCACTTTCCGTTGAATTTTTCGAGGCATTGCGTGTTGCCTATATACTATGTATAGTCATGTTTGTGCCCCTGCGCAACCACCGACCTCAACCTTTTTTATATACATACAGGAAATAAAATATTATTAAACAAAAAAGGATTGACTTTAAACAGTTACCTGATAAAATAGTAAAAAATGTACTTAACATATAGCAATACGTATTTTGATTTAGTTAAACAAAAAACAACATTATATAAATAAATATTTATATAATGTTAATTAATAACTACTAATTTTGAAATCAGTGCCAACTAAAACAAACAGGCTGAGTAATTTTACAATTACAGCAAGATTGTTGTAGCATTCGCTCTATGCTGTTGCAGAACTGGAACCAGTACCTGGGATCTTCTTGTAGGTTCACGGGTTCCCTTGTAATATATTAACATTCACCTACCCTACACTACTTTTATTTTTTGCAAAACACAATCGTTACTTTATGACAGTAACAAAAATTTGTATACCGTGATTATGATGGCTTACATTTATCATTTCGCATCAGCCGTCCGTCAGTGAAATAAATATTTATTGAATTGACGTAAAATATTGACACGACCTCAGGCCATCGATCAACCGCATTTCCATATCCTATAACAGCCATTATGAACATTTTTTTTACTTCCATTCCTATATCAATAGTTGAAATTATACATATAATGGAGATAGCGATAGTGGAGAACGGAGTGCCGATAAACTACTTCAGGATCATCTTTATGTATAATGTTGGTATTTCTTGTTGTAAATTTCTAATATATTATTGTAATATAGGCAGGCTGAGGAGAAGGCAAAAGCCCGCCAAATTTCGGCCACTTTTCGCTGAGTTTTTCAAGGCAATGAGTGTTGACTAGCGGAACTCAACGCCGGGATTTTGGATTACGAATGTCTTAACACTAGGCCCTCTTTGCCTGCCCTGATATATGTGGTATACAGCATCAAATAAAAAAAAAAAGTAAAGGAGGAGCTTTATAGTTTTTCCGCAGTCCACTGCTTAACGTAATTCTCCCGCAAAGTGCGCCAACCAACCGCTGCCTTCTTTACTTCGTGTGTCCTTCGAGCTTCACTCTAACACTAACTCGTGTCGTTTATATATATAAAGATACATAAAATATTTTTTTTTAGCTTCACGCTGTATCCCCCTTTAGCAGGGTAAGCAGAGAAAGCCCAGTGTTAAGATACTCCACCGAACTAGGAGCCGCCCTTTGACTCGAGAACAAATCGAAGAAATGAAAATATTAAATATTTAATTTCCTTGAGTACTATTACTTATCGAACCTACAACCGTCGTCCCGCGCCACGACTGGTCTCAAATAGTAATTGTATTACCACCATTCACCATAACGTATTATTTTACTTAAAAACAGTATTATTTATTAAATGTTTAAATGCTGACGCGGCTGTTTCAGTAAAACTAGCTGTGGGTTCACCTCAGTTAGCTCTATTTGTTCATCGGGCAAAATATTTAAAAAGAAAAAAAAAGATTGTATATTTTTCTGCTGACGCACTACTGAACTTTGTATTTTAATACAAATATTGTCTTAAAGAGTCTTCTACAAATAAATGCTGTGATTCTAAAACGCGGTTGGTTGATACAGAAAAAAATAAATTTGTTTTCAATTCAATATGTAGTAATAACTAAGCATTCTGTTTTTAAATTGAAATTGAGTGCACCAGTATAAAATGGAGGTGTATTAATGGGAACAGAGTGTCTGCATATTAGACTCCTAGGTTCCCTTTGTCTACCCTGCAATGTACAAAACACCGCTTAAAACTAAAAAAATCCACCTTATTTATTCGAAATTTTAAAAAAGTATTCAAACAAAAATCAAAGCAACAACCATTGCGATCACACTCAGACACTATTCCACGGTTCCACAATGACCTCAATTATTAGAATTTACTACTATAAAAAAAATCAGTCAAGCGCGAATCGCGCTCTCCCACCGAGGGTTCTTTACAAAAATTGGAAGTCTCAAGCTTTTTCTAAAATTCAAGCTTGGCTTAGCAAGAGCCCTTTCGGCTTATAACTCAATTGAACTAGCGACTTTGTTACCGAATTTTGCTCCACTTTTCAAGGTATATGTTTTTAGGATAAATCCTAACCAACCAATCATTTTACAAATGTACATTGTTCAGATATTTTCCTGAAAATACTACCTGTATATTCTATGCTACTTGCCAAGTTTAATAATTCTATATCAACCGGAAGTGCTCTATTAGTTTTGTAGTGTCGAAATACGCGTTTATTGCCTTAAATAGTGAAAACGTACTTCCGGTTAACCTACAATTATGAAATTTGGCATTTTCTAGGATTTAACCACAAATGTATAGTTTTCAAATTTTTTACATTCCTGAATTAGTAACAACCGTAAGTACTAGCTGTCAAATTTTATAATTCTAGGCTAACCGGAAGTATCCTATTAATTTTGATTCCCTTTACAGTGTCAAAATGTCAAAAAAGAAAAGCGCTCTTGATAGATAGACAGACGAACAACAAAGTAATGTTATATAGGTTCCCTTTTCCTAAAAAGGTGCGAAACCCCAAAAAGCAATAATTAATAAACCAAACAACTCAACAATTACAATTGTATCATAAAATATGCTAATAAAATGTTAATATATTGGAATAAAGCTATAAATACATGATACGAAACGAACAATGAGTTCAATACTCCACATCGGAGACGGCGTATAATTAGAGCGCGCTCAAACATTAGGTGCGGCAGAAGAAATGCATGTAATCCTTGAGCCTATCACAGTAACTTCTGTACAATATTTATATAAATTAATTTAGAAGATCTTTTACTTACATTTTTTTATATGCCGTAAAATGGTAAATTGAATTTAGCAGTACCTAGTATTTTTTTTATCAAAACAAAGGCCGTCGGATGTACAGTAGTTGTGGGTTCAATTTACTCTTGGAGGAATCAAATATTGAATATTTTCACTTCCTCGCTTTGTTAACGAGTTAAAGTGCGGCGATGAGTTCCGCTACTCAGCGCAGTGCCTCTAGAATTCGGTGGAAAATGAGGAACGATGTGTTTTATTGGAAATCGAAATGTTTTAACACTAGGCTATTCCAGAGTTAAGCTAAAAAAAAGTTAAAGCTTTATTGACTTGTATAGCATACCCTATACAAGTCGCAACTGATCACTCTAATTACTTAAAATAAAAAATAATATTTTTAATGGTTCCAGCTTTATGTTTCAAAAAAGGCAATGAAAAGATTTTCACGCTTTGCTGAATCTGAACAGAAAATTATACTTATACAGAAAAAATATTATCTAAAAAATATAACATTAAATCATCATTTATTTTTACTAACCAATTTCAAAGTTCTACTTTAACTTGGTTGTTTTATACATTGTAGAAAAATACTTTGTATATAGAAGTATAAAATTTAATCAGTCAAAATAACAAACCGACGGTTTATTTGCGCTTTTGTGATAGGAGACTGTTAGATGTGACGTCCTGTTTACGATGCAACTGGGATTGTGATGCAACGTTACAATGTTATTACTTATTAAGCTCTACATACATACAAAATGTATGGAAACAATAAATTTCTATGTATCTATAATTAATTATATATAACTGAAAAGAGGCCATATATAACTTGAGGCCAGTAGTGGCACAAAGTGTGACTGTAAGACTACTGGTTGTGGGTTCGATCCCCACTCGAGGAGATGAAATATTTTCTTAAATTTATGTTTCCATTTCTTCGCTCTGGTGTTGAGGCAAAGCGCGGCGTTGAGTTTTCAACACGCAATGCTTCCATAATTCGGCAGAGAGTGGGTAACGGAGTGTCTCAACACTGGATTCCTCCCTTGTGCTCGTGTTAAATTAAAAAAAAAATGTGTACATATTATGTTTTTAAATAAGTAACAAAAAAATAATATATACTTCCCAGATTTTGCTTTAATCGTAATATATTTTAACGATATTACCTTCAAAAGGTGTAAGTTATTAATAATACGTAGGTTACTGTCACTTTATGCACGTTAAATAATGTATACTGAGTGCATAAATTATGATCATGCCATAACAAATTTCATGCTGATATAAAAATAAAAAGTATCTACTTATCACAATATTTAAAACTTAAAATGACTGAAAATGACTTTTATTCCATTTTATATGACAATGTTAAATGTGATCGATACTCACCTTGTGCACAATTGGATACGTATTTATGTATGAATATATATATATATATATATATATATATATATATATGTATATATATATATATAATATATGACATGAGCGTCTCACACTCTTCACTCTGTTAACTGAACACGCAGCGCCTTCCAAATTCGGTGGGATCGGAGTCACACACTGGGCTTGAGCTGGGAAGCTGATTTCTTACATAATTTTCTTAAATAAAAAAATAAGAAAAAAAATATATAAATATTGTCTAAATATATCTGTTAAATATAATATATAAAATGTATAAAAGAGATATTTTATATACAAAATAAGCTTCGCCTCGCATTACTATTGCTGTATAAAAGTACCTCAACCTACGGCTAAAACATTGGCTGCCCAACGAATACACTATTCATGAGATTACAATATCTCGTTAAATATAATCTCGTCTGTAATGTTTATTTTAAAAACAGGCCTATTTTTTATATATTGTTTCATACCCTTAAGCATAATATATCTACTTGTTAAGTTTTAGAGGACATATTATAAAACAAATCAGCTTTACTTTTTTTCAATTGGTTTTCCATTTAGTAGTAAAATAAATGAACCACATTGGATACCAGAGCGGAATAAAGAAAATAATTTAAATTAAATCATTTCACCAAGTGGCGTTCAAACCTACTACCATTTCGTATATAGTAAGAAGCTGAGATAATCTTAATATATTGACATATCTACAGAAAAAGCACGGAATTAAGTCTCGCCAGTCAACGTTCAATGTCTCAAAATAAGAAAAAAGTCGGAGACAGTGTCTTGGCACTAAATTCTACCTTTTTTTTCCATCCAATCTCGAATGTCTAAGTAACCCAGCGAATGATAAATGTTAAAACATAAAAATGCATTCGGCATTGGGAATGAAACCACGGTGTCATTTAATAATGACATAATCCATGCTCGTCCCAGCTGCCTTACTACAATACTACATTCTACTTTATATGTTTTTTATATTTTATTTAATTTGTACTATTTATTATCACTTATGCACATATCAGTAAAATAAAATCAACATATAAAGCTATTGGACTAAAAACTGTTGTTAATTCCAAAGAAAAAGAAATTATTAATAATACATGTATTGTATATTGTAGCGCAGTGACACAATGTCTGACTTTAAGCGTGACGGCCGTATATCCCAGCGTTTAGTTCCACCACTCCACATGAAATATCTAAAAAATTAAGCTGTGGAGAATGGAATGGAACATACAACGTAAAGATAAATAACAAAAAAAAACAATGTGTATGAATTGAGTATTGAGTTGAGTTGAGTGTCTCAGCCAAACCTATTCTGTAACTATGGTAACCGTACAAACCTACACTCATACAAACCATTCTGAATTAAATTCAACCAAATTTTGTGAATAATTGGCATGAATTGGTGACTTCTATTTAAATTTGCTAAATCTATTTACAGATTCTAATTGTTAGCTGCTCTCAAGTAAATATTTATTAAACCAGCCATCAGTACTAATTTGTCCAATCGTACAAAGCGATTATTGCATAAAAACAAGTAACGACCATTTTGGTAAAGGCTCATCCAAAAATGGAATTAGTATCAGTTATGCTGATCACATAGCGACAATTAAATTCGTTATTCGGTTTGCATTTACTATACGAAAGAAGTAAATTTTGTACTGGCTTTGTCGTCATGATATGTAGAAAATAGTATTTTAATTATTATTATTATTAGGTAAAACTGAAACATAATAAGTGAACTTATTGATATTTATATATATGTATCTATTTACTGTTTAAAACCCGTTATTTTTGGAGAAGGTTCCAAGCTGGATAGATTTAAAAAAACACTAATTTCTGTTTTATGATTAGTATTGTTCGGTGTATTTAGTAAACATAACATAGCATTTGTGATAGTACATAAATAAAAAGGATGCTCTTACAATATTTTCATAAAACAAGACGGGTTCCATATTTTCTTTATTTCTCTTATTTTTTAACGTCCCACTGTATCCCGCACACAGCAGGGTACCTAGTGTTTCTCATTTTCCGTGGCGGAACTCAACGCCACGCTTTGCCTGGACACTAAATGAAAATATTAAATTATGCATATTCGAATCGAACCCACAACCTATCACGTTTATAGTCACCCTTTGAGCCCCTGCGCCACGACTGGCCCCTGATATCCTCCATATTTTATTGATAATATAAACCAGCTGTGAACAATCAATGGCATTCGATTCAATGTATTATCTGAATTTTATTGAATCGCATTACAATCATTTCATATTGAGCTTTTAAACAACGCGCGAAGTTGCCTTTTAATATAATGAATGTTGACTATTTTGTATGCAGCTTTTGTCGTTTACCAATTATATATTACCGGTTTTATTTTAATTTTATATGACCGAATTCATTTTACATAAGTGTATTTTAAGTGATGTGAATCATTTTATTGCTGTGTTTCAATGTATAATAAATGTTGTGTATTATATAATTTTTACACTACTTTCTTTGTTTTAGATGTCATATTAGATAAGAACATAAAAAAATATTTTGTAAAAATAGGTCAAGTGCGATTCGTTAATTGTTTATAAAAATGGCAAAAAAATTACGTAGCCTTACCTAACCTTAAATATATACTTTATTTTGTTCTTCTTTTGTATTTTCTGTTATAGCGGAAATACATACAGAAATACATACATACGTATGTACACATATATGTGTAAAAATTTCGACTATCTAACAATCTTAGTTCATGAGATATAGCCTGGCGAAAGACAACAGACAGATAGACAACCGGACTGCGGAGTCTTAGTAATAGGATTGCATTTGAGCCTTTGGGTAAAGAACCCTAAATTAAATTAAAAGCATGCTCTCAGCTCTTTTATCCAAAATATAATTAAGTTAAATGCTATCAACGCTATCTGAATTTATAAGTAGCAATCTATTTCATATCTATAGATTATCCTCCGTTATAAGCTGCTTACACACAAAATCTCATCAAAATCTGTTCATCTAATTTAAAAGACTTATAGCATTAGAATGACTGATTTAAAAAAAAATCTGTATTATTATATAGCCTTTAATCTTCTTTCATAGCCACAATTACATAAAAACTGATCAATCTTTTAATTTATTCCTTACAGTGACACTTGTAAATGATAAATTAACTCTAATAGATTCCGGTCCCCTACATTAGCTGCATCTCGTATAGGCGGGCGTTGCCTTACATTAAATTGAATTAATACACTTTATGTTCATTAACTATGAAAGTGTGTAAATGGTTAATAAAAGCAGTACTTTGCTGTTTTATGTCTTTTTAATATATGTTTATTTCCATCAATTCGTTTATTAAAGATTTTAATTTGTGCATTGTTTAATGAAATGAAATAAATTTAAGTGTTTTATATTGTGTTTATTTTTAAATGATTTGTAAGAGCATTTAATTTTTTTTTTGTATTTTCTGTATCTTATTTAGTTTAAGAGAAAGTTTTATTGTAAAACACACATTTAGCTCGATACGTAACTCCATAATAAGCCATACTTTAGTAAGCCTTATTCATCTTTTATTAATATTGAATGTAATATCTATATCGATAACATTCATAATTTTATAAAAAAAAACTATTACAATATAATTAATTAATTATAAAGGTAAAATAGTTATTAAAATGGTGTTTTTTTTATTTTCCAGTGTAATCACAAAAATATATTCAAATATTAATCAATATTTTAATCAACCTTATTACAGTTTAAGTTACGAGAGTGATCAAGAGCTGTTTTCGTCCCAACTGTTTTCGTCCCAATTAAATACAAAATATTAGATTATACAATTAAAATGATATACTAAATTGCCCAGAATTGATGAGAACATCGCTTATCTAAATATAACAATAAAAGCAATTTGTGAATATGAAGTGTAATTCCACTTCATATGACCTCCTATGAAGAATTGATATAATCACCTTATAATATCAACTCTATTTCTTAATATCCTTGAGATCTTGAAGATTTTATGAAATATATATAGAGAACATATATTGAGGCCAGTCGTGGCGCAGTGGCACAAAGTGCGATTGTAAAACCGACTGGTTGTGGGTTCGATTCCCACTCGAGGAGATGAAATATTTACTTAAATTTATATTTCCATTTCTTCGCTCTGATGTCGAGGCTAAGCGCGGCGTTGAGTTCTGCCACTCAATACGCAATGCCTCCAGAATTCGGCAGAAAGTGGGGAACGGAGTGTCTTAACACTAGGTTCCCTCTGCCTACCCTGCTGTGTGCGGGATATAGCCTGAAGCTAATTTTATTATGTATTATGAATCAACGTGTACATTAGGTTTATCTGTCTATCCTATTACAATACCGGTCAAATGTGAGTCGGTCTCGCATACCGTGGTTTCGTACCAATTTCGGAATTATATGCTAACGAGACGTTTGCACTCATGTTGTATGAAACGAGAGGAAACGATAATATGTTTTTAATTATTTTTTTTTTTGAAATATCAATAATTTTTTACTCTTTCTATATTTTTCTTTATGTGTACCGCAAATTTTTCTTGTCAAACTTATGCTTAACTATAAGTCCATGGAAAGTACCATAGGTTTTGATTACGCCGCGAGTGTCATACATAATGCCGCAAGAATAATGCATAAACGCTCGTGTCTTTTGATTACGTCGGAAACTTATTTTTTTTTTGTTGTCTCCGTGATGATGAGTTTGAATATTTGATAGAAATTTCAGATCGATGCATCTATGTGATCTCGTGATACATGATCTTGTCAGACGAGACTACTAAAATTAGCACAATGTTTCATTTTATACAATATTTTAAATTTATAGAATTATTATATTAATTAGAATATAAAAAAAAACATATAAAGCTTATATAATAGAAATACAAACATAACTAGTAACGTCGATAAATAATAAATAAATAACTAAGCACTGAAACGCGATTTTCTTAGAAACATTCACTGGTCAGCGAAATTCAAATTGAGTTGTATACAGAATCGCCTCGTGAGACGTCCGTGGATATATAAATTGCTGTATTTATAATTGAAAGAGAAAGAGAAAGAGAGACAGAGAATAAGTTTATAGCTCTTACGCTAAGTTCTGGTAAAAGATTCTTGTTTTCAAAGTAAACACTTTACAAGTGCTTTAAATTGACTTTGTGGCTTAGTTGGCTGACGGTTATAAGTTCGATACCCGTTTTGAACTATGCTTAAGCTTAAGCACATAATATTATGCTCTATTATGTAACAATAATTATGTATCAGCTTCAGCGTTAAGACACTCACTCAGATCCTTACATTGTGGGGAATTTCCGCAGCATTACGTGCTGGGTGGCGGAACTCAACGACGAGGTTTTGTGTTGGTACCAGAGAAAATTTTAATAAATAATAATACATTTCCCCAAGTGGATATCGAACCCGCAACCCACAAACCAATTTAAATTAAGCAATAATAGCACTTAACGATTGACATTAGCTTACTCTTTTTCCCTGTTGATTATTTTGTTCTAATAATATCAGAAAACGTTCAACGAAACTTAAACAAGACTAATGTAGTCGCAAGCAATGACCATTGCGGCGCAAAGAGACAATATCTCATTGCGACTACAATGGATGTCGATTCAAATTTCTACCAGAAAAATAAAAATAATTCGTTGTTAGAACAAACTTCTGGATTAATCATAAATAATTTACAAGAAAAAAAAAACAATTTCACGCCGTATCCCGCACCTGTATGCGACAGGATAGGCAGAGGGAACCTGCTGTTAAGGCACTCTGTTTCCCACTTTTCGCCGCATTCTTTGAGTGGCAGAACTCAACGCCGCGCTTAGACTCGACACCAGAGCGAAAAAATGGCAATGTAAATTTAAGTAAATATTTCATCTCCTCGAGTAGGATCGAACCCACAACCAGTCGGCTTAACAGTCACACTTCGTGCCACTGCGCCACGACTGACCAATACAATATTGTAAATTATTTATGATGAATCAAGCTTACCCATCATACATACACTTATTATTTAGGATGGTGGGTTCATTCACTTTCTATCACATGAATACCAAACACGAACTACTATGTTGCAAACTAACATTCATAGGTCACTGTCGCCTATAAAAATAATGACAGTTTGCCGGAAATCGTAAAACGGTAGCGTATTGAGTTACACTCGTCTCTTTAATAGGATTAACCGTTAATTCGTGTTGGAAAATTCTTGAACCATAGTTAATTTGTATGTGGGGAGCATATCTTATCTTATTACTTTTATCGGCATATTAATTGTTATATTAAGCATTGGAACGTCACTAGCATAAGAATTGCTTTAGCTCAATTGTAGATTTGATTCTTTTTTTATGGTTGAATGCTTAAAGTAGATTATTTATTGAAGCCAGTCCACTCTCAGGGGCAAAAGCGTGTTACTGTAAACGTGCATGGTTTTGGGTTCGATTTTCCATCGGGAAAATGAAAAATTTACTAATGGCATTTCGTCTAGGCCCCTTCTGCCTAACCTGATACATGCGGGACACAGTGTTAAGCTGAAAAAAAACGAAATAATATTAATAGCTTCACGCTATATCCCGCAAATAGCGAAGTATGAAGAGAAATTTAGTGTCGAAACACTCCTTTCTCTTCTTCCATTTCCTTTCTTTATTTATACATAACCTTGAAATACATATATGACATGTTTGTACAGTTGTTAATTAAGAATTTTTTTTTGTTTAATCAAATATCATTGGAAAATTATGCATAAATTATAATATCGAGTATCTTAATATAAGGTCGTGTCTACATACCCTATCGTTTGCGGGATACACCGTGAAACTGATTTAATTATGTTATGGCTTAATATTTTCTCGATAATAAAACCCCACATGAACCATACACAAACAATAATTTAATATAAATAATGATATAATTTGTTTATAAGACACCAAAACGCTTGTACAAAAAGACGAGACATTTTCTATACATATGCTAGTACTTAACTCTAGTTTATTTAAAGCGTTAGTCCCAATTCCCGCAGACATAAAATGAACTATTAGAAATAATCCGACACGAGGATGTCTCGTAATTGTGTCAACACTATGCCTTTCATAATATATATAGTTACTGGAACTTCGATAGTGATGTGCGCCCACTATTTCATAATATATATAGTTACTGGAACTTCGATAGTGATGTGCGGCAAGTATTAACACCTCGTATAGATAAATGAGAATCGTGTTCATAAATAATAGCGTCGAGTTAAACATCAAGATTTACTGGTATTACATTTTAATCGTTTTAGTTTAGTTTTCAATATGTGAGCTGCTATTAGGGCGATATGTTATGTTTAATTGTCTTGATATTAATAAGAAATTATTAATATTAAACATATTGTATTACGTTTAATTTGTGGCCAATCGTGGTGCAGTCGCACAACCGTGTGACTGTAGACATAAAAGGTTGTGAGTTCGATTCCCGCATGAGAAAACTAGAGAAAATGACATATTTCACATTTTAGATCTCCATCTAGTAATTAGGCTAAGCACGGTGTTGAGTTTCACTACTCAACACGCAATGCTTGAAGAAAAGAGGGAACGGAAGTATCTTAATAAGAATAAGAATGGAGTGTCTTGATTATGTAGACACTAGGTTCCCAGTTTCCGTATACTTAACACCGTGAAGCTATATATAAAAAGAGGATTTCAGTTAGTTTGGGTAGCTTTTCGACCAACGGCCTGGTTTATCCAGACTGCAAAGTAGAAATAATAATGAACATAGAGGGTTAGGAGGAAATTAAATATTTAATATTTTCATTTTATCGCTCTGGTGTTGAGGAGAACCGCGACGTTGTCACCACTGAACACGCAATGCCAAAATTCGGTGGAGAGTGCGGAGTGTCATAACTTTAGGCTTTCTCTTTCTACCCTGGTACATGTGGGATACACGTGAAGATAAAAAAAAATCAACTGCATAAATTTATAATATATTTGTTTTAACATATTCGCCAAATTTATGTAATTAATAAATTTAAGTAATGACAGAAGAAAAATATTAATTCATTTTTTAATCCACCTGTATGTATTTTAAATTTTAAACAGATTTTCAACTTAACAATGTGAAATAAAGAACAGCAACTGTTATTATAAAAAAAATAATCAGTGTCTCTTTTAAATGGAATTTGTTCTCGGCTTTGTCCACATAAAAATTAAAACGGCGGTACTCGGAAAGAAGTAACTCGATTGTCACTTTGTAGTGAACATTTAAATTATTGTTCGTTTCCGCTTTATTTTCGTGAAACGTGTTCATTTTTCGCATATTATTATATTTATTATATATTAAAGCTTAGTTGTGTAAATACATATGACCGAGAGTTTAAATTTCCTTCTAGTGTTAAAACAACCTGTCCGTTATTTAATCGGAATAGATAAATTTACATAACTACAATTATTTGCTCAAGTGGAATTTGAATTAAAGAAATATATTTATTTGTTTAGTCATATAAAGAGATTTAAATGCAAAATTTCTTAAAGAACCAATTTCGCTTCAAACGTAAACATTTTAAAAAGCTTAGAGCGGAAATATTTAAGGCGTACAGCCACATACCTTCGTGTTATCTTAGTTTATTTCCCAAGGCATCCGAATAGTGCATGCTTCTCGACCAGGATCAGGGACCCTTGGGGAGTCTTTCCGTGCTGAGTTTCTAGTAGAATGTAAGGGTTAATGGGCCAAGCTGGAGGTCAAGTTATAGTAGACCTTATATACTTGGTAGGGTAAGGAAGTACATGTTTATAACCCTCAATGTGACCACAGCGTCGGTAAATACGCTTGATACTCGATTTTACGCGCTCACATAGTTTAATATTAATTTAGTTTGAAGATTATATTCAAGAACCCTCTAAACATCTTGAAAGTTTATATTGTTAAGCTCGATTTGTATAGTTAATATGATACAATATAGTATGAATAATTAATCCATAGCTTGTACAAGGAACAAACAGGGAAATTCAAAAGAAAGATGGAAACCTTAACTAGAAAGAATGGTTTTTCTTTTTCAATTTTTTTTATCTATTGTCTAATTTTTGCTTTATTGTACATATTTTTTTTTAATCTTCTAGATTAATTGTTCATGATTTCTTTTCTAGATTAATTGTACATGAGATAATATTCTGTTTTTTTTTTAATACTTGTAATTTCTAATATAACGACATACGAAACGAATGAAATGAACGTAGAAAGGGAAATAAGCTTCGTTGAAGCTGTTTTGGCGCAACGGCACGGCTTCTCAATGTGAATCACGACAGTTGTGAGTTCAACCCCGTTCGCACTTTCTAATTATTTTCATTTTCTCGCAGTGCTAACCTCCCTAAGACCGTCTTAATTTCTAGTATAATATTAATTCATTTCATTTTCTACAATATTTAGGAGTAACTTAAAAGCTCTTAAGAAAAATATTTTTAGAAGAAACACTTTAAAATATTTTCAAGAGGCTTACCAAAAACATGTGACTAAGTGGTCAAAGCGTTTTGATCGATTTAAAAGAGGGCGTGGGTACAAATCCCGCTTTGGTAAAAAATATATATTTTCTAAAAAAGTATTTTTACCTAAGTATTAGCAGTTTACTCTGTTAAGAACATTTAAAATAATTTTATATTTAATCAATTTCATATTCAATATTTAATAGATTTATAAAATAAAAGTTAAGGTTAGGCGATCCCGTCTCGAGGCAATGAAATATTTACATTTATTTACATTTATATTTTCATTTCTTCACTCTGATGTGATAAGGCAAAGCGCGGCGTTGAGTACCACCACTCGACACGCAATGCCACCAGAACTCCGCGGAAAGTGGGGAACGCTGTATCTTAACACTAGGTTCCCTCTGCTTATCCTGCTGTGTGCGGGATACAACGTGAAGTTGATTTAACAAACTTATGAAATCAATATTTAACTATTGCAATATATGTTTAAACTTAGCACAATACCTTTAACCTTAAGGTTACTTTAACAGAATTGTCAAAATGTCACGTTCGAGACTGAGGTCAAAAGTCAAATACCTTATTTCATAACATTGTACTGTCATTACAAACATTCAATGTACATTATTACTGTAATTCGTTCAATTTAAACTTATTCCCATATATTTTATCTCTATACATATTAAGAATACTGTATATTGTTAATAGTAAACATATTAATTATTTTTCAATTTGTAGAAAGCAAAATGTATATTTATAGTATAAAAATAAAAAAACAGCAAAGAAAGATTGGAGTTGAAATGAGTTTTTAATAATTATAGCTTACTTTTTATCCGACTAACGTTTTAAAATATTTAAATCTCTATATACTTAATACTGTAAATACGAATGTATGTTTTTCGTAACCTTTTCCAGAGTAAAGTATATAAAATTAACGATAATTTCTATCAACATATTTTAGTGTTAAACCATAAACATAGAACTTTTATAAAAAAGCTAGTGACCAACCCGCGGCTTTTTTTGCGTTTTTTGTTAGAGGCGTAAAAAGTAGAGCCACGTGTTACTTTATAATTCACATCATCGGAAATAACCATTCATTCCAAAATTTCAAATTAAAATTCAATGTTTTCGTTGTAATTATTTTTTTATTATTTTTATTCCTTCTCTGTGATAATTAAGGCAAAGCGCGGCGTTGAATTCCACCACTCAACATGCAATACCTACAGAATTTGGCAGAAAATTGAGAACAGAAGTACCTTAATGGGAACTCAGTGTCTTAACACTAGGTTCCCTCTGCCTTCCCTGCTATGTGCGGTATACAAAATATATGTGTAACTATATCACAAAAGACTATTAAACAGGGTTCAAAACTGCGATCGACATTACAAACAGGGAAGCCCATTTCGTGATTCCGTTTGAGCTTTAAAGAAGATTGCCCTACAATTTCCATATAAATAAGTGGCAAGTTTAATTGGTCCCAGAATACAGCAGCCGGTATTTACGGCCTCCGAGAATTATTTTCTGTCTACGTTTATGTTTACTAGAAAACTTTAGTTGTACCATGACGTTGATTGTCGAGAGAGATCTCTGGGGAGTGCTTAGCTTTACCGAAATTATTGTAAGGAAGTGTATGTGGAGGTTAAGCTAATATTAGAATGTTATTTATTATCACATGCGGATGTACGTCTTAAGTTTATGAAAATAAAGCTGAATTTTCTGTATGGAGTTTTTTTTTACTAGTCTCGTCTAGTGTTGTTCATTGTTATATTTTTCAGGGTTTCATATGTAAAAACGGATGCCTTATAGGGTCACTTTGATGTGCGTCAAGGTCATTTATCTCGAGATCGTTTGGAGATGTCAAGGTAACATTTCATATTAATTTTAGATTGATTCCTCCAAGCGCTATTAGAAAGAAGCAAAGTTCTGTTCTACAGTCTCTTAGAGCATAAAAATAGGCAATCTCAAAAGATACGAGCTTTTATGCTTCAATTTTGCTGCACTTTGTATGAAATTCACCGCGTAATCAATATCTATAGGGTACTTCATTTCAAATAAAATAAACGCGAGTTTAAGTTTGTATTTTTTGTAACTTTTACTTTCCGTTAACCCATAATCTTTAAATTGGTACGGATTCCTCGGAGAGAGCCCGACTCACACTTGATCGGTATTTTTTTTCTGCAAATATCAATTTTTTGAAATATTTTTTATTTTGGAATTAACTTAAATAACATAATTTAACTTGATAGGAATTAATATACATATTGTTACGAAATCAAACACCTCGACTTTTACAGAACTCATATTTCTTCCAGAGTAAAATACCTTGTATAATGTCCATCTTAAATTCTAATACAATATGTTATTCTAGAGGATCTCTTTCTTCTTTTGAGGCCAGTCGTGGCGCAGTGGCACGAAGTGTGACTGTAAAACCTACTGGTTGTGGGTTCGATCCTCACTCGAGGAGATGAAATATTTACTTAAATTTATATTTCCATTTCTTCGCTCTGGTGTCGAGGCTAAGCGCGGCGTTGAGTTCTGCCACTTAACACGCAATGCCTCCAGAATTCGGCAGAAAGTGGGGAATGGAGTGTCTTAACACAAGGTTCCCTCTGCCTACCCTGCTGTGTGCGGGATACAGCGTGAAGCTGATTTATTTTTTTTATATCTTTCTTCTTCTGCTCCAAGTCTAAAAGTATATCTCGAATTTTCCGACCACACAAAGCGTCATTTTAATAGTGTCCTCTGGTGGTAGTTCTATAAACTTATTTAACTTATTTAGAAAACGTATAAAAAATTGAACTCAGCGGGACTAATACGAGAAAATATTTTTCTTTCCTAAGTGTGGAATAACACTTTAAAAAAATATTTAATTTTTTTAATTTTAATATTATTTTACTTAATTCAAAAACATTTTTTTATTAAACAAAGAGTGATTTATATTTTTATAATAAATTATTGCGAATTGTAAACTCTTGTTTATACTCGCTCACTGTCAGATTCGATATTAATTTTAATAATAAGCGATCACTTGTTCCTTATCAGAACGTTTTAAATAAAACATCCGAGATGCAATAAAATTGACATTTACTATCACAGCGTATATAATTACGATGAAGGAGTATTTTTAGTAAATTATTATGAAAATAAATCTGAATAAATTATGTTTATATATTGGTAGTCAATTTTAAGACTTGTGTCATTACAAGGCCTTAAATTTGAGGCGAGTCGTGGCGAAGGGGCACTAGCGTGTAACTGTAGCCGCGGTAGGTTGTGGGTTCGAATACCACACAAAGAAACGAAATACTTCATATTCTCATATTGCACGACGTTATGTTCTGCCACGCAATGCAATGCCTCCAAAAATAAAAATAAAAATGAGCAACGTAGTGTCTTAACACTAAGTTCCCTGTGCCTACCTTACTGTGTGTGAGAAGATTAAAATTTGTTCTATTAATAAAAGTACAAATACTGATCTGTTATTGTTAAATACAAAAGGAAAAATTTGCATGTACTTTAAGTACATACTACTTTTAATTATCATAAAAAAAAATTAGCTTCACGCTGTATCCCGCACACAGCAGGGTAGGCCGAAGGAACCTAGTGTTAAGATACAGCGTTGATCAATAATCATAATAGATTTCTTATAGTCGCCATCTGATAACACTAAGCTGATGATGATGATAGGAAACCCAACTCCTGATTAATTAGATGCTAGGGCTTAATCTTTTTAATATTAAAGGGACTTCTAGAATGCTAGTTGTATAAGATTGTCGATAAAATTCTCTAAATAGATAGATAATAGTTAAGTTGTCTGTTTACTTGTCCATATTAACTTATATATTATGTACAGATTAATAAATAAACTAATTGACAATGTAGCTGGTACTTGGAGTGCTGATAACTCATATTTTTGACTGATTTCAAAAAGGAGGAATTTGACGCTCATTTGTTTATTAGCCAGCCAAGAAAAAATAACGTTAAGAGATAATATCAGATCATTTAGGAGTAACACGTAAAAAGAATATTACTAAATAATATGTACAATATTCAAATATACATTTGGGTGATATCTAATTTTATATAATAAAAGAAACAAAAAAATATGTGAAGTTTAACTTTTTAACAAACCTGTCCCTAGCAGCCTTAAACGGATAAATAAACTCAATAATACAAAAAATACAATTTAAACACCGCCAATGTTTAATTTTTATCCCTAGCGAGGTAGCCAAAGTAGAACGTCAAACGGTCTCTCTGAGAAAAAGGATTGTAACTCGTCCACTGTCATCAACACGAGGACCCTCCGGTGGACATGTGTTGGCATGACGAATACATTTCCCCCAAGGGGTCCTCATCTCTCTGGAGGAAGGTTCCTCCAGTATCATCGGTACTGTGTTCCAAGATCAATCATCAGCCGAAGACTCTCTGCCTCTTTTTTTTATGAAAATGCAAACGAGCGTTCCGGTCACCTTATTTTTTTATTTGTATATTTAAAAACTCTTGTTCCTACCTTTTTTAATTGACGGATAGAAATTACATACATACATTCGTTAGCTATTTTTATTAAAATAACATGTATCAATATTTTTCACATTTTCCTTTTTCAACTACAATTTTTTTACGCAAAAGGCTCACGCGGTTTGTGGTACGGTATGACGATGCATACAAATTTCAAAACTTTCTGCCGCATACGACGCAGTAATTTTGTTTCAAATTTTTTAACGAAATTTATATAGCTATGTATTTTTTGCCAGCATTTCCCACGTCCTTTTTTCGTGTTATTTACTATGAAGCTAGATGCTCTTTTGGTTTAATTATAAAAACAACATTTTGATTATTCTGACTTATAAAATATAAAAAAAATTAATAGATTACGAGACCACTGAGGCAGCGTTTGACTGTGAGCGTGTTGCTTGTATAGGAGTGGGAGAATTGATTCCTAAGATAAGATACTCCGTTACAATTAAGATAGTTCTGTTCCCCAGTTTCCGTGGAATTTCGGTGCCATTGCGTATTGAGTGGCGGAACTCAACGCCGCGATGTGCTTCGTTATCAGACTGAAGAAATGAAAATATTAAATATTTAATTTCCTCAAGTGGGAAGACCTGTCGTGATTAACGTCATACGCTTGTACCTCTGCGCCACAACTGGACTCAATACATTTTTATAATTATAATACAAAATATAGAGCCTAGTTATAATATAAAATATAAGGTTTGTAGTTGATATTTACATATATAGATTATATTACCCTTTTCTGATCGAAACCTGTTAACTTTAGTCATAGTATATCAAAATACCGAACTAAGACATTTATGAGACTTCATTGCTAGTCTGTCTTGTTTAGCTGTCTGTCTATCAATCGTATTAGTTGAAAAACCTTCACTTATTTTGGTTTTGGGTTTTTATGGGTTTGGTAGTTGTCTCTTAGTTAATAGTATTTTTTTTTTATTTGGCACTGACTTGTTAAATGTGGGATTTTAAATAGGAAGTTCTTATTTATTTCATTATATTTTTAAAAAATTTATGCATTTTGAATGAATTAAAATATTATTTTCAACATTTTGAGTATTTTAAAGCTTGTACATATAGATAGAGATATAGTTTTGAATTTGGTTCTATTGTTTATTCAAAGGCAAAGTAAAAATGGCAAATACGCTCTTTCAAATAAAAAAAATAAAATCAGTTCACAAATGACGAAGAAATCGACGAACAGACACGAAAACAATTTTCAAATCTAGAACATTTAAAAAAAAAACTCAATTGAAAAAAAATTCCAAGTAGTATTTTAACTTATTAATTACAAACAAAATCAAAAGTTGATTTAGTTTTCTATTGAAAATGTTTAATCTAAACGTTAAATCGAATTATAAATGCATACGAAATTACGACGAATAACTTTGAACTATAAAAGGCGATATAAAAGATATAAAATAAAAGATATTTTTTTATCATACTTGTTGGAAAAGCTTTCTGTAAAGCTTCGTGTATAACGATAGTACGAGTAGAATTTAAAATGAGACGTCTCTTTGACTGCCCTCTTACAACTTGAGATGCAAAGAAGACTATTACATAGTTCTCCGCATTTTCTTGTAAAAAGTTTTGTATTATAGCGATTTTTTTAGTGCAAATATAAATCATTAGATATGTAATTATTTAATCTAATATCCATGTGTATTGCATATGATAGTATCTCAATAAAGTTAAAAAGGGTTTTCATGCATTGGTCGTGAGTTTGATGCGTAGTCGATAGCAAGTAAGAATTTATAGCCTCCACAGGATCCTGTAGTCAAACTATACAAACAATTTTGTAGGACTTTCTATAGTTATTTATATATATAATGAGTCATAATTGTGTAGTTATCAATTTAAACGCAACCGTTATGTGTTCGATTTCCGCTCTGAGTGCTGAGCTCTGATTCACCATATAATGTTTAAAAAATTAAGCAAGAAGTAGAAAAAGGAATTCTATATGCGAGATACAGTATTCGTATATCGATTTTGTTAGGTACATGACTACTATTTATTAAACAATATCATTGTATATCTATACTATATCAGAACAATTCAAAATATCTGTATATATCTGTATAATAGTAGGCTGCAATCACAGTCACAAAAGACATTTCTCATACAAACACACGCCCGTACTGCGTCACCGGTCACGTTCAGTTCCACCGTGGTCGTGGCAATCAAACTTGCAATTACCAGCTACTGAAATAGCAAATTAAACGTCCCTCCGAGTGACAAATTTACGTGATACTGACACCCGGGGAGGCCGTTTGGTGACTTAACGTCGGTTGTATGGAAACTAATTGTTAAATTTGTTTCTGTGGGTCTAAAAGTAAAATTTTGGTCTCTTATTTATTTGTGAGTTATTGCAAATATATGTTTCACAGTTATGGGTTCGATATTTTTTTGAAGATATAGTATCTTTTTTTAATTTTATACTATGCCCAACTCAATGTACGGAAGGCAGAAGACACATAGGAAACTAGTGTTGACACTCTGTTTCAATTAATACACATCCTTTGTCAATTTTCCACAGATTTTTGTGACGTTACCAGAGAGAGGGAAAATGAAAATATTAAATATTTAATTTCCTCAAATGGGTATCGAACCCACAACCTGTCGCAGACAGTCGCACGCTTGTGCCCCTAGGGCACGACTGGCCTATACTTATTTGCTAGTAGAATTAGCTGAACGAACCTCTAAGTCGTCTATGATCTGAGTAATTAGAGAAATAAACTAAATGTCACTCCACGAGACAATGTGATTCAAATTGAGGTTGTTGAACAATAAATTTGCGGAAAGTGATTAAATGTCTGTGCGTTTAATTACAGTCTAATTATAATTGACCGAATGTTTTCATTCAATTGAGCCTGTAAGCGCTATAGGTTGTGGGTTCGATTCCCATTCGAGGAAATGAAATATTTGATATTTTCATTTCGCTCTGGTGTTAAGATGAAGTGCGACGTTGAGTTGAGAGCAGAGTGACTTGGGTGAAAAGGTAAGTGGAGAATAGAGTGTCTTAATACTAAGTTCTGCCTACCCTCTGCCTACCCTGCTACATGGGAAATAGCGTGAAACTGAGAAAAAAAAAGAAAGTTTTCATTGATTTTACTTACGCTTATTTAATGTAAGCAGATATTTTCACACAAAGAACCATATTTACTTTACACTATCATGCCAAAATTGTGTACTGTTGCTACAATATATATACGAAGACAATATTGGAATTGCAAAGACATGTGATTTTTTAGCATCACGCTCTATCCCTCATAGAACAAGGTATGTAGTGTTAGTCATTTTGTTTCCCTCTTTTCTCCCAATTATTATCAGGACATTGCATATTAAGTTCGAAACACCATACATAAACAGTTCATAAAAATACATAAGAGAGTTTCTTTACACCGAGCGGGAATCGAATCCATAACCGTCACGTTTGCAGACAGTTATTTAGAAGACGATAACGAAACTTTCGATATTTCGTACATATTCAGAAAATATGTTCGACATTTTTGGCCAGGCTAGTCGTGGCGCAGTGGTACAAAGTGTGACTGTAAAACCGACTGGTTGTGGGTTCGATTCCCACTCGAGGAGATGAAATATTTTCTTATAATTATATTTTCATTTCTTCGCTCTGGTGTCGAGGCAAAGCGCGGCGTTGAATTCTGCCACTCAATACGCAATGCCTCCAAAATTCGGCAGAAAGTGGGAAACGGAGTGTCTTAACACTAGGTTCCCTCTGCCTACCCTGCTGTGTGCGGGATATAGCGTGAAGCTAATTTATTTATTTTATTTTTTTATTTTTGAAAATCATATGAATGAATTAAAGGATAATATGATAGGAGAGACAAATGAGCAGTTTAAACGTGAAAAATTGTTACATTTTTTTATGGAAAAGACAACAGATAAACAGCCACGGTCACCTGAGGATAAGTGATCACCGCCAAACACGACCCCGTGTAATGAATGTACGCACTTTTTAAAGGTACCCATGTCGTATCAGCCCCGAAACACTGCCGCAGGTACACCACTTTTTGATGCGTTTAAGGAAGTCCTATAAAACCACACAGTAGTGGTGGGTCACGAATCCAGATGGTGAGGATGATATTTTAGCTTCTGACATACTGGGCGGATGGAAAATTCGGTGGCACGTATCAGATAAAACAGTTACCCAGAACTCTCCACTCCCTATGATAAATGCGGTAGAGAACGCACGGCGAGGAGACGTCCCTGTCCAAAACTAAAGAATTTATCGTTTCCCAGATTTTTGGATCAATTATACACATATAATTATTAGTATATATAATTATCAGTACGGCTGTGCGTTGTATGCGACAAAATAGTTCAAGCTAATATTGGAATGAACCAGACCAGAGATGAGAACAGTACTTCATTTGAGGTCGAAATGGCCTTTTACAAGGAGTTACGTGTTTTGACGTCTCGCTCTGTTGACGATTCCCAATAGTATAGTCGTAGAGTATAAAAAAAATCAAATATAAGCAGTACATTAAGCAAAATATATATTTTATTGTATATGACACTTCCAGTATTACAAAAATCACATGTTACCGTTACATAAACCGTTTAGAGTAATTGAAATCGTTTAGTCAAATAAAAAGCATGCTATCTATCTGATGTATTCAACATCCGTTTTGGTTCTTTCAACGATATGAGAGTAATTATTGGATTTTTCAAATATTTTTTACATAAAACTTTATAAAATAAAATTTTGGCAAAAGTTTATTTTGACCTAAGTGTGTTTTTTTTTATTTTAACTATGTTCATGTAATCGGTCAGGCACTGGACTGGACCATGATGGTCTTATTATTATTATTAATAATATTTGGTTAATATTGTATAGACCTCACATAGTATTAAAGGCAGAGTGACTTAGTGTTAAGACACTCTGTTCCAATCCGTTCAACTTCGCACTTTGTTTTCTTACCAGAACGAAACAATAAAATATTAATTTGAGAAGAGAGAAGAAGATAAAAAAAACAGCTTCACGCTGTATCCCGCACACAGCAGGGTATGCAGAGGGAACATAGTGTTAATATATATATATATGAAATTTCAACAAATCGACCAACATTAAATAATATAATTAATTATTCATTTAACTTCATACTAGACGAGGCATCGATCTGGGTTATAAAATGAGATCGTAGCAATAAATAAGGCCCGATAAATTTGTAGTTCATTGATTTCATTATCGATCCACTTCATCGACATTCGTTACATTTGTTATGGTCGCTTGCACAATGCACAATTTAATTAAAATATTAAAAAAATCAATTATATGGGTATGGGTACGTGAAGTGAACCTGGTGTTGAGACACTTCGCTCTCCATTTTCCGTCGAACACTGGAGGATTATGTGTTGAGTGGAGAAACTGAACGCCACGCTTTACCTCGATACCAGAGTGAAGAAATTAAAATATTAAATATTTCATTTCCTCGAATGGGAATCGAACCCACAACCTGTCGCGTTTACATTCACGCTTTGGGCCTTGCTCCACAACTTAAAATGCTTGTACCTAAAATAATTAAATTGTATTATGTATCATAAAATTTATGTAAAACTTTAATAAATGCACATACTATTTAGTTGATTTTAGAACCGATACTTAATTTATATGGAGACTAGTCATTGGCCGCAACTTTGTTTGTGTAGAAATAAATATAGACGTAAATTCTTTTAGGTTTCTATAGTGCGCTCTCACTCTTTAACCTGTCAAATTTCATATTTTTTGGTACAGTAGTTCTGTTAGTGCGATAGCCGTCAGTCACTCAGTAACCGAACGTTTTATGTATACGTGAAACCAGTCGTGGCGCAAAGGCACAATTTGTTGAATGACTGTAAAATCGACTGGTGGTGGGTTCGATCCCCACTTGAGGAGATGAAATATTTATTTACATTTACATTTTCGTTTCTTTTCTCAGGTGTTGAGGCAAAACGCGGCGCTGAGTTCCGCCACTCAACACGCAATGCCTATAAATCTCGGCGGAAAGTGGGAAATTAAGTGTCATAACACTAGGTTCTCTCTGCCTACCTGCTGTGTGCGGCATAAAGCGTGAAGCTGATTTTTATATGTACGTACAAATAGAAATATCATTGAAACTCGTTTCTAACAAAACGATCTAAGTTCGATGTATTTGATACTAACACAAGATGACTTTTGAAATAAATTAGAGAAACAACTAATTAATTTCATTATTTTATCTCTTGAACTTTAATATTTTGATAATTTCATTAGATTTATTACAATAATAAGAATAATAAATGACCCTCACGAGTTATACGCATCGATAAAGTGAGCACTGTCCGTACTACGAGGCCAGATAATTCATAAACATATGTATCTATAATATAATAAATATACTTTCTAAAGAGCAAATCCTCCGCATATTTTTATTCTCAGCAGGAAATCGATACACTATCTCTTAAAAAAAAATAGTAGGCATATAAAATTTCCTGCGGGAATACCAAGATAAGCAGAGGGAACCTGGGAACCTAGTGTTATGACACTCTGTTTCTATTATTACACTTTCGTTCTTCACTTATCGACGAAATCTGGAAGCATTGCGTGTTGAGTGGCAGAAATCAACGCCATGCTTTGCCTCATTTCTAGAGCGAGGAATTGAAAATATAAAATATTAGATAATGAGAATCGAACCCACTACCAGTCTCAAAGAAAAAGATATTAGTCTATATACATATTCCCCTGAATGAGAATCAAAACCAATGTTTAACCCAACTCTCCTACTACAACTTAGTTATAGAGGCAACTAGAGTCAAACGCTTCACACAACAACTAGCAATTTGAGGCCAGTCGTGGCGCAGCGGCACGAAATGTGACTGTAAAATCGACTGGTTGTGGGTTTGATCCCCACTCAAGGAAATGAAATATTTACTTAAATTTATATTTCCATTTCTTAGCTCTGCTGTCGAGGCTAAGCGCGGCGTTGAGTTCTGCCACTCAACACGCAATGCCTCCAGAATTTGGCAAAAAGTGGGGAATGGAGTGTCTTAACACTAGGTTCCCTCTGCCTACTCTGCTGTGTGCAGGATACAGCGTGAAGCTGATTTGACCTATTCATATCCTATTTAAATTTAAATTAATTTAGCTTTAAGGATAATATTTCGGAATTAGCTTTATTATTTCGGTGTCAAATGTATCGGTTTACGTTGTGCGGACGGTAATTAAGCAGATAATTAAGCAATCATTTGTGAAATGTTGTTGTTATTTTGTGGTTCGCGACACACACAGTTAATATGTTTTTGTGGTTCACTGAAAAAGTCAGTTCTCGAATGATTTAGTTTCAATTGTGTGTGTTCATTTTTTTTTTAACTTCATTTGTGAAGCTTAAAAAAACTAAATATTTTAATGAGGCGTGAGGAATCATTGTTGGCTCGATTCCCATTCGAGAGAATAAAAATTTAATTTATTTATCTTCTTTCTTCTTTCTCGCATGTTAAATGAGCGGTGATGACATCTACTAAAAGAGAAGAACGGAGTTTTTGTTTTTTTTTAATTCCCTGAAAGTTCTGCGTTGAGTTTCGCCATTCGACATGCAATGCCTCCAGAATTCGACGGAAAGTAGAGAACGGAAGTGCGAACGAAACCAGAGCGAAGAAATGAAAATAAAATGTAAATAAATATTTCTTTTTCCTCGCGTGTGGATCGAACCCACAACCAGTCGTTTTTACAGTCACAATTTGTGCCTCTGCGTCACGACTGGCCTCACATATATAATATTATAATAACAATTATTCTTATTTTTACTATATAAAATTTAATTATTTCTAATCTATTAAAATATATTATCAGTTGGTATTGTACCTAGCATATGAAATATATTTATATTGATAAGAATTGGAGAGTTCAGGTCAAAATTTTAGAACGCATGATACAAGTGTAAACATTGTTTAATAAAACGCTTTTATGATCTCATTATTTAAGATTTTTTTATTAATAGCGACTTTTTCTTGTAAAGGATAAATAAATAGTAAATAATATAATTGAGGCCGTCGTGGCGCAGTGGCTCAAGCTTGTGACTGTTAACGCGACGGTTGTGGGTTGGATTTCCACTTGACGTAACGAATTATTATTTATTAATATTTTTATTTCTACGCTCTGGTAAGCGCGGTTGTGCTTAACCTCTCAACAAGTAATGCATCGAAAGAATCGTCAGAAAATGGAGAACGGAGTGTCTTAACACTTAGCCCGTCCTGCAATATGTGGGATATAGCGTATAGCAATCGAAAATGAAACATAATAAGTAATAACGTATCGGTGGCCTTTACACCGCTCGGTTTACTGACCCGTGGGTTGGCCCTACTATGTACTCGTATTGCATACATGCTAGTCTATACAAATACGACGTTACATCAATATTTACATTTGCCTTTTCAATAAACTGGCTCTTTAGCGAAAGTGAAAATCATAATAACAATATGAAACGCAAGTCATTTACTAACAAAGGCCTAAGTGAATATAAAATTTCGAAATCCTTAAAAATAATACAAAAAAAAGGGAACACTAAGCGAGAAACTTTTTCAATATAATGGGAACAATAGCCTCGATTTTTTATTCTGTCAGCAATTATTTAACAAACTATATTTCACTGACAATTAAATAAAATGTAAAAAATACTAAAACCCGATAAAATAATATTATAAGATGCAACTTTAACGCATTATGCTTCCGCGGCCCATCTTCAGTTCGTACGCACTAGACACCAGCACGAAAATACTCCGTATCGTCCCATATTCTAGCTCATCTTCCTGGGCTTGCCTCGTCTCCAGGCGAAATAACATCTAAATTGGTTGGAAGAAAGTCTCTTTTCCCTGACCCGTATCGCACTGGAAGGGCGGCCGTAAGCTACGGCCACGTGCACCGACAACTTGCGCTTAGTTCTTCGCGAACTGTGTGGGAGGTTAGAACGCTACATGAAATATACGAGAAACGAATATGTTTCGATAACGTCAAACGCTATAGCGGTCGTTACCGGAAATATTTTCCATTCGGGCTGTGGGCCACGTGATTTTGACAGAAGTAAAAACGCCGGGTACGGCGGGCGAAGTGAATGTGATTATCTGATAAGGGTTGAACAAGTGTTTGATAATATGTTGGTTTAGATCAAAGGAGGGAAGGAGCGTCAAGGGTGTTGCTAAGATATTATATGTTTTGTTTGTTTGTATAACATGATGGAGTGCTTTCGGTGAGTATCCTTTATATTTTAATGTATCTGGTTTTCAATTACAGTTCAAAATTAATATACATTTTATTTATATGATTATTATTATTGTTGAAATATCTAAATAAGCAATATTTTTTGATTCAACAAACAATACAATATTATAAATTATTTTATATGTTTCTTATTAAATAGAGAAAGATATAAAAGAAAAGTCACTAAGGTTACCATAAAATATATAGATAATTTATAAGGATCGATAAAATCAATAGGTTCCAAGGAATTTTAATGAGCCATTTCGTCCTGGACTCATTGTTTATGGATAGATATAGTACTGCGCATGCTCAGTAATATGTCAACAAACTCCAGCCATAGGTTACTATGTATTGCCGTTAATAATTTAGCAGCAATTTCTTGTGATTATTTTCATATTGAATAACGATTTTTTGTTTTATTTTATGAAAAAATAATTAAAAATATGCCTAATATATATTGATATCCTACATCTGAAAATAAATAAGTTTACTGTTTTTTTTAATTTCAATTAACTACATTATATTGTTGAAGAATTTATTTTTGGTGAAGACGAAGAATTTATGCTTTCATCTTTTAAGATATTATAATATGTTTTAATATTGACATTGTAATGAAGATCGGGTGTTTCCAATGTCAACAAGTCTCGCACGTTATTGTCGGTGATTTTCAAAATTCGTAACATTTATAAAAATAAACGTATTAGAAACAGAACTTACCAAGTATTTTTACACAGTGTTGGTTTTGTAAAAATTCCAAAAATTTCTGATTAAGTTCATTTATATTTATTTATTTTAGTTTCACGTTCTATCCTGCATATAGTAGTGTAGGCAGAAAGAGTCTGGTGTTAAGAATCTAATTAAATTATTTTATAAAAAATTACAAAAATGTCTGGCACGTGAAGCTGCCCGAGATGCACAGTTTAAAAATAAAATGTGAACTTCCGAAGATTAAAATATTTTTTGTTTACGTTTAAGAAAGTGAGAGTTGTTTTTTGCATACAATGAAAGAAAATAACTAATCGCTATCTGTACGTTTGGTTTGTTTGTCTGTGCGTTTGAATAATCACGGTAATCCTAGGAACGACTTAACTGATTTGGATGCAGTTTTGGCTGTTGTATTTGATAAACTTTCCGTAACATTAGATATTTGTTTTATTACATCACTAAAATAAATGGGACGAGAATTGTAAGCGTGACGATTTTGGATTCGATTCCCTCGAGTAATAAAATATTTCACAATTTCATATATTCGCTTTGGTAACCAGGAAAAGGGCAAAGCGTGTTGTATTCTGCCACTCAGCATGCAATTCCTCAACAATTCGGCAGAAAGCGGGGAACAGAAGTACTTTAATTGAGAACGGACCGTGACACAGATATTAACTAGGTTCCCAGGTTTCCTCGACCTACCCATGTGCAGGGTACAGCATGTACTTAAAAAATAACAGTTTCTAATATGTGAAACAGTTATTTTTATTTTTTGATTCTTGTGATTAAATCTATGATGACTAGAGAATAGTTACGGAACAAATCATAATTTTCAAATTATCTTTCTTAGTATTTAATAAATTTTAACATTTTAAAATGTAAGGTACCACAAAAACATTATTCCTAAATTATCCGATTTCTTTTATCCCTTCTCTGTTTTATTATTAAAATGGATAATACTAGAAAAATACGATGATATACAAACTTACATAACATATTGTGTCAATTATTTCAAAGCTTTTTCAAAGCAAAAATTTCCACAGTTCATTTCTTTCTATCATCACTATCACTATCATTTGCAGACTGAGTATTGACTCATCAAGTTATAAATATTAGACAATATTCTCGGAAGCTATAAATGCAGTGGGCGATTTAGTTATAGCCGTTTAGATTTAATATTAGGCTATTTGCATCAATCGTAATAACATTATTGAGAAAAGTAACATATAAAAGTTATATTTTGGTTCTATATTTTGTAAAAATTTTAGTTTAATTTTCTATTATGATTTATTTATGGAGATATTGATATTTTTTATATATTTATATTATATTATTAAAAAATATACCTAAAGATTGATTGCATTTTTTATAAAAAAGTATTTTTTTCATTATTTGTCGGACTCTGTTAATTTTCTCCGTATTGAGCAGCGGAACCCAATGCCGCGTTCTACCTCGACACCAGATCGAAGGAATGAAAATATTAAATGTTTCCTTTCTTCGAGTGGGAATCAAACCCACAACCAGACGTTTACAGAGAGACGTTTACAGTCACACTGTGTATAGCTGTACCCCTGCGCCACGCCTGACCTTGAACCTTATTTATGTTACTTTAATATACGAGTATATTTTCCTCAATGATATTTTTATACGTAATTTTACTATTAATACATAATTTATCTATACTATAAAAATAATTGAATTCACTTATCTTGTAGATAAGATAAATAGACATAAACAATAAGGCGATAAGCAAATTCAGGTTTTTTCGTTTTCCACTAGAATTACGAGACATTGCGTTATTGAGTGGCGGAACTCAACGCGGCGCTTTCTCTTGCCAGACCGGATTTCCTTTTGTTTTCTTAGACAAAGTATGTCGTTGAGCCTCGAAATATGTTAAATTTTAAAATAGTCCAGAAGATGCAAACTAAAACATGTAGTGCAAAAATCTTGATAACATCACTAAATTTAAAAAAACCCTTATCGTTAGTTCCCAATGATAAGGTAATAATTTATTTGGTGACCTGGCAACACAGGTCAGTCGAAACGAGGCAAAGGCGCGACGTTGAATTCTGCCACTCAACAAGCAATACCTCCAGAACAGGGCAAAAAGTATCTAAATGGGAACGGAATATTTTAACACTAGGTTCCCAGGTTCACTCTGCCTTCCCTCCTATATTCGGAATATAGTGTAAAACAATAAAAAAAACCTACTTCATAATATCAGAAATGTAAGAGAAAAACAAACACACGACCACCAGCCTAGCAAACGTCTTCTCTACCTAATAATCATTTAAACGCTACATTTAACGTTGGGTAAATTATACATGTTAAAGATAATGATAGAAAGCGCAACTTAACTGCGGACCACCCAGAAAACCTTTATATTATAATGCAAGATTCTTGCGTTTCTTAATCTGCTCAAGATAAATCTAATATTTTTGTTAATTTAGCTTTATGTTATATCCTGCACAAATCAGGGTACGCAGAGGGAACCTGGGAACCTAGCGTTAAGACATACCGTTCCTATTATTATATTACCGTTACCTTCTGTCTGCCGAATTCAGGAGGCATTGCATGTGGAGTGGCAGAACTCAACGCCGCGTTTTGTCTTGCTATCAAAGCAAATCGAACCAATATCCAATGCGATGAATGACAAAGCGTCAGTGTAGTGGTAACTCTGCGCTACGATCTAAGAGCTAAGATGAATCTTATAATATCTTATCACGATATCCAAGAACATGACTAATGACTAAACGCTTAGTCAAACAATTTTTTAATTATATTTGAAGATTGAGAAAGAAAATTGGGAATGGAATAAAAGATTTAATTAATAATGTTACAAATTGATTCATTGATTTTGACTCCGGGCTGTTATAAATCATAGTCGAAGTACCTACGCCTATTCGATGAAACCTTGGATTTATATTGTCTTTATAATCCGTAAATCTCTTGAGTACTTGAGATTTTTAACGATTATTTGAATTTGAACTCATTATGCTGCGCTTTGCCTTACCAGTAATAAAACGTAATAATGACTTTCTCAAGCGAGAATCAAACCCACAATTATGACGCTGGCAAGCGATGACTGTGTATTTATTTTAGAAAAAAATTGATCTCATATGTTGCCTGAGTAGTAAACACTTAAAAATTACCTATAATTACTTAATAATGTTCTATGAGATTAGAATAAATTTCTTTTTTTTACTTCATGCTGTTTCTAGCACAAATCAGGGTAGGTAAGGGAACCTGGTAACATACTATTAAAACACTACGTTTCCATTGGTACATTTCCGTTCTCCAATTTCTGCAAAATCTTGAAAGCATTGCGTGTTGAGTAGCGGAACTCGACGCCGTTATTTCTCCTCCTTAATGGAAACAAAAAATTAAATCGGGAATCAAATCCTATACCCCTGCACCACAACTGACCTTAAATATAATTGTCAAATAAACTAACAGTACTTTAAATCTTATTACAAAAATAATGGAAAACTATGCATGAACAAACAAAAACATTTTATCTTTCAGATCTACATGTCCATTTGTGTAAATTGCAAACTAGAATATTTACATTCATACTGCCGGTAGGCAATTCGTCATATGCTGTGTTTCTCACAGGCAATATATTGTGCGTCGCGAGAAGGTTTAATTTGAACTGAATGAATTGTAATATAGAGCATTTCTCCATTTTATATTGATTTCTTTATTAAAGTTCGATGCTCTCGTTCTATGTGTATGTGGATCGATATTGGTCTGTATGAAAAAATACGATTGACAAATATCTGACTTTGCAAGTGATGGTTGCAGGTTTGATTCCCATTTGGATTTTTTTTTTAAAATGACCAGAAGGAGGAGAACAAAATATTTTTACCTTAGGTCTGTGATTGTATCCGCATAAATACAAAAAAAAAACGGTTAAGGCGAGTCGTACCGCCTACCGAGTGTTCCGTTCTAATTTGTTGGTCAAAGGGAAGTACAAGTTATAAAAGTTGACAAACATAAATTTGCGGGCATATGCACTCTTTTTGTTTGAAATGTACAACTATAAGTTTGTAGTGTTTTTTTTCTATGAAATATCTATAATTTTATAAATTTACCAATTTTTCCTTTATCTGTGCTATACAGTGACAAGGACAGTAGACCTTTATTTTTAATATAAATTCCATCTTGATATCTCGACGCCTTCTTAAGAACAAGGGTCTTGACAGACGGACGGACGGACATCAAAGTAACCCTATAAAAGTTTAGTTTTTTCCTTTCGAGGAACCCAGAAACCTAAAAACATGAAACTTAAAGAGAAATAAATAAAAATTTAAAAAAATATTTATCTTTAAACTTTTATATTCTAACCATTTCCACAACCGCATGTCCGTTAATGATGGAATCATTAATTCAAAATTAGATGTTTTTATAACATGCATGTATGATGAAGTAAACTTGGAGTCACGTTTGGTGGTTTGCAACCATATGCAAATATAACCACAAAGCCTCAGAACTAGTATGAAATATTAAATATTTCCTATGTAGCAAAATGATATCCGGGACTGAAGTTTTTTTTAAATGATGTATCACGGTAGGCAGAGGGAACCTAGTATTAAGACACTCCACTCATCACTTTCTACAATTCTGGATATATATACATATAAAAACATATATACATGTATAAATTTATATAATTATTCCGTAATATTATATATAACCAATTCGTGGCGTAGGGGCATAGGGCATAGGGGCATGTATCTGTAAACGCGACAGATTGTAGCTTCGATTCCCAATCGAAGAAATTAAATCACAGTCAAAGCCAAATCTTCGCTCTAGTGTGCGGCGTTGAGTTCAGCCACTCAACACGCAATGCTTCTAGAATTCAGCGGTAGGGAGAAACAGAGTGTCTTAACACTAGGTTCCCTGTCTTCCCACCTACATGCGGGATACAGCGTAAAGCTGAAAAAAAAAATATATTTAAAATAATCAATTATTTATTCGTTCTGCTTACTGACCTAGCCTATGGTGCAGTGATTAATCACAGCGCGCCATTCCCGCCATCTAATTACGCAAAAGAGCCTAAAGAAAATCAAAATTTAGCCAACCTTAAAGCACCTACTAAGACATTAATCATGTGAGTCACGCGTGCAGTCGATGCGGTTATTTATTTATAAAGCTAGCGTTATTCAAAATCCACCTACTGTACGTAAAAAGCAATTTGATTTCTTAATATTTACACGCCAGGCCAGTCGTGGCTTGGGGTGCAAGCGAGAGATTGTAAACGGAACAGGTTATGTATTCGATTCTCAATTGACGAAATGAAATGTGTTTTTAATTTTTTATTTCTTCGCTCTGGTGTCGCGACAAAGCGCGCGTGTAGTTCTGACACTCAATACCTAATACTAAAAAACTAAACTAACGCTTTATCCCTAGCGGGGTAGTCAGAGCAAACGGAGCGCCAAACGCTACGGTCTCTACATACCTCTTTCGCCTCGTCCACTGTCATCAACCTCTTCATACATGCCCTCCGGGGGGCTCAGAAAAGAATTCTAAAGAGGTTGATGACAGTGGACGAGGCGAAAGAGGTATGTAGAGACCGTGGCGTTTGGTGCTCCGTTTTCTCTGACTACCTCGCTAGGGATAAATCCTGAAGTTAAGTTAACTTATCAATTCACATTAGGCTCATCATAGGTCGATGTCAAGACACTTTAAGATTTAGTATTCGTCCATACTTTGCTTATAACATTTAATACTTTGCCTTTTGTGTGGCGGAACTTAACGCTGCGTTTTGTCTTTTACAAGATGGAAGAATTTAGAGACTGTGTACATAATAGTAATGGATTTAGCTGGATTGATATGGAAAGAAAAAACTCTGTCATCCTCTTACCTACATTTGGGAGTTATACGTAGCCGAAAAAAAAAGTTTATTCTTTTTATATATTGCGAAGACGCCTGTCTTATCTCTGCTACAAAAATCTCATCTGCATATATAGTTGCTGACGTTGCCCCGCCAAGGTCGATGTTTGATTAAGGTATCTTAGCTCTTTATCTGTTTGTTGAGATTGGAAACTGTTTTGAGATGCTACTGGTCCAGATTTGACGCGCGATATTGCCATTATTGTCGTATGTTTAAAAACTATACCTACTTATACTTATTATGAGCGCTCATGGCGCAGCGGTACAAGTGTATGATTATAAACGCGATGGGCTGTGAATTCGATTCCATTTTAATTTCTACGCTACGGTGTCGAGACAAAACGAGGCGTTGGTTTCCGTTACTCACCACGCAACACCTACAGAATTCGGCTGAGAGTGGGGAACGGAAGTGTAGCTTCCTTGGTACTCCATTTACGTCCACAATTTACATGGAGTTTATCAGAAAACACAGGCATGTTTAATGCAATCCTCGTTCATGTTAATCGTTAACAGATTTCTTGCGCAATGCATATAAATTGAGTTAATGTATAAATTATAAATTATGTGTGTAACAGTATGTTGGATTCAAAATTTGATAATGAAGTGAAGTTGATATTTGAGGAAAGTTTTGATTGAGAAGCAAAAGTTGACTACAGATCTAAAAATATAAAATATATTAAGCATATACATATACATAGGTACATCACTACAATTATAATAAAATGTAACTAATCTATGTTATACCTTATGTCCAATTTAAAATAAAAATCTAATTTATGAAGAAAGGTTACTATTGAAATGGTCATAGTCATTAAGTTTTTTAGTAAAACAAAATAAAAATCAAAAAAGACAGATCAAAATACATTTATAAAATAAAATAAATTTATATTTCAAATTAAAATTTCATACAGTAAATCAAGAAGCAAAAATGTCTTCATAAAATTATAATATGTATAAAAATATACCGTATCTAGTAAGTATGCATTACGCGTACACTAAAGTGAACATTACATCATGTCGCTTTAATTTTTGTCCCGCTAACAGGGCTACCAACTTTCTGACGAAAAAAATAATACGATCGGTGACAGATTATAATCTTTTTTAAATAATTGTTTAATAAAAATAACAAAAAAAACAGTTTTGAGTAATTAAAAACATTTTTATCTAAATATTTTTTCATTAATACAATACAATTTTTAACCAAAAAACATCATTAGTCAAATATAATTAACAGTTACCAATAAATAATAGACTATTGGGACTTTCAAAAAAGTTTTTAAAGTCAGGACTGTCCCAGCAAAATCAGGACGGCTGGCAACCCTGGCCGCTGCTTTATTAACATCGTGTATGCATCACGAGATACCAAATATAAATTTTAGGCGACTATATTCTGGCTATGAATTATGTCAGCGATATTAGTAATGACGCGTGCATTTTTAGATGTTAACTTATCTATTTATACTGTAGATGATATACGACAGGTGAAAAATGTTATATTTTATATAATAAGAATGTATAATAAGATTTGACTATTTTTTTTAACTTGACTCATCGTATCGTATAGTAATAAAAGAATATGGTAATTTTCGCAACGATTTTGCTGTACTTTTTATGAAACGAAATAGAACATATCCTGTGTGCCTAGAATTATAAAACTTGGTACGAGGTGAGAACTTACGATACGACAAGAAAAGTTCAATTTTATAGATACTTCGCAGAAAAAAATTACACTTTTATAAGTTCTACTTCACGATGACCTACAATCCTGATATTGGTACGGAAACGACGGTGGACGCATCTGACTCGTACGGATTTTTGTATATCCAAATGTGTATCACTGCTATACTAGTATCATCTTACAACTAAACAATATTAACTGAAGAAAACTTAAAATTATCATAATATTCCAAACCAAACTTCCTTTTCAAATTAATTCATATTACACGATCAAAGTGCTCGCGCGGCGTCTATTTAATTAGAAAAAAAATTGACAGTCAATTCTGTTGTAATTTCCTTCCCAGATTCCGGACGAATAATATTAAGGAAGCCCTGTTCTTTTATGTCCCTGTTAAAATGTCAGAACTTGGCCGTGACGAAGATTTATTATTTGATCCGATCCCACAAAAACATTCTTCATCTCGAAGCGTAAACGTTTCTTAAAAAAAAACAGTAGCTTACAAAAATTTGTAATGGAGATTGAATCTTGTATTGTATCTTATTGTGATTGGTTTGTCACACCTGGTCTTTGGAAGAATTTGAATTTTTTACGACTAAAGACTTGATGCCGACAAAAATAGCTCAATTCTTCTTTTATTATTGTAATAGCTGTTATTAGAATACTCTGATTGATGGATCTTAAGAATTTTTTATTGATTTTAAGTAATGGACGTATAAGAAGCTATTTGCGGGACATGCTGTTCAAAAACATTATTTATTGCTTTTTAGCTTATTTTAATTTAACGAAAATTTTAAGTTTACATTTCTAATAAAATTGTAACTGATTACTGGGTGGAGATATATGAGGAAAACTATTATACGGGATATCTATCAATGTAACACAACCCAAACCAATTATATTTATTATTTTTCTGTCTGAGTTTCTTGTCTGGGCATTCTTGCACGCTATACTTACAAGTTTACATTTTGGACAAAATTGGTACTAAATAACGGTTTTATTGAATTAGCTGAAATTTTAATTCTTAATGTAAATAAAAATGTAAATCATTTCCTTTCTCTACTATACGTTAAATTTTGGAAGCATTGTGAGCGGAGTTGCGGAATACAACGCCGCGCTTTGCACGAGGCCGAGCGACTAGAGCGAGTGGGACTCGAACCCAAAACCTGTCACGTTTCCATTCGCCTACCTGTGTGTCAAGTATCGCGCATAACATTATAAATTTCATGTAAAATACACTAACCGTTTGTTGTTTGGTCAGTTTTTGCGTCACTGAAACGGAAACAACGTTTAATGTGTATTAACCCTTGTTTAATATGGTAAAAACTAATTAAGCTTTGGTTTGGGTTATTTTATTATGTGGGGAATAGGATATTAGTTATTTTCTGAATGCATGAATTCCGGGAGATGTTTTTGCTGTAATTATTATAACAACTTCATTTACTTTCACGCTTTATCCCGCATACAATAGTTGAAACACTCTGTTACCTTTCTATTTTTATTTTTACTGTGGTTTTTACTAATAGACCAAGTCCTAAAGAAAATTTAAATATAAATATAATACATACACAAGACATCATAGTGCAGATGGGCAGAATCTGATTACAAAAGTGATAGTTGTGGGTTCGATTCCCTTTGGAGATATGATTATAATTATTTTAATTGTCTTGCTCTGGTGAATGGAGAGTCATAACACCAGGTTCCCTCTAACTACCCTACTATATGGGAAACAAATATGAAGTATTATGTTTATATTATTAAAAAAAACTATTTGTTATATAGTTGTTGTTTTCTGTTGTCGTTTATCTAAAGTTTGAGTTTAATGACAAAGTCGTGGGCGCAAACACGGCTCTAAGGATAGTAAATTACAATTAGGGAGTAATTAATTCCGAAGACGTGACATGAGAACCGTTTTACACTCCATGACATTTAGTTACTTTAGCTTCTATGCTTATAATCTGTGACCGAATGATGAGTTTCGTAATTGTATATCAAATATGGAATTATTTTCTTTTTTTTTAGTTTCACACTGTATCTCGCATGTAGCAGGATAGGCAAGAGAACCTGGGAACCTAGTGCTAAGTCATTTCATTTCCATAAGGATAATTCAGATCCCCATACTTCCGTTTCTCATTTTTCGCTCAATTCAGAGGCATTGCGTGGTAAATGGCAGAGTTCATTTGAGATTTGGAGTTACCAAAGGTAGGAAACGAAAATATTTAATACTTCTTTTGCTCGAGTGGGAATCGAATCCACAACTCTTCACGTTTACATTTGCACTCTTGCCATTGTGTAATTTATAAAACAAGTAGTTGACAAATTTCATATATAGAAATACAAATGTAACAGTTGCTTCTTCAGTTTTCTTATTCAAATAAATTTAGTGTAATATGAAAATGTCACCTTATAATATTCTTAAAATAATAATCAGCTTCACGCTTTATCCCGCTAAAAATACTACTATATTTAAATAATAATAATTTATTAAAATATTTCTCATTAAATCATAACAAGATAAGACAGATTTGCGTCTTGTAATCTGTCATGTTTTGCAAAAGACAAATGCAGCGCTACACTCTATACACACTGCAATGCATTAGTTACCGTCATAAAAACGCGTATAAAAATAGCTTAACGCTATATCCCGCATATAGCAGGGTAGGCGGAGGAAAAACGGTTGTAGTGATTGAACACTCACTAACACCTTTTCTCCGAATTCTGGAAGTATTGGGTGTTGAATTGCCTTTAACACCGCGTTTTGCCTCGACACAATATTCGTAAGTCGATAGGTCTGTCATCATAGAGTCTTGTCTCTGTCTACCCAGCTGTGCGGAACTGTGTGAGACCAGCGTGTAGCTGATAATTTTTTTTTTTAATGACTAACCAAAATTTTTTGTTTAAAATAGTAGCATAACCACTTTACCTTAAAAATTAAATACAATATTCAATTATTAAAGCCTAAGTAACTCTTAGTAACTCGAACGTTCAATAGCTAAAGAGTACTGTCTGCCAGGATATCATTCTCCACATCCACTTTTATATTAACACTTTTATATTCCCGAACATGGTGTTTTCAAATCAGTGATTTAAATTTCTGTTGACGTCATTTAATTTTCGAGACTCTATTTTCTATACGTTACGTGGAGAGTGCCGGAACTCAACACTGTCCTTTGTTTTATTAGAAGAGAGTTGAAACGAAAATAAATATTTATTCTCCTGGGTTGACATCAAGGCCAAATAGATCGTGTTGAACATTTGGACGTTGTGTTACTGTGCCACGACGACCAATTTACATTTTACAAACTCACGCTTTTTACAGGTTCGAAGAGCAAACAGAGGGAACCTAGTAAAACACTCCATAATCCACTTTCTGGCCAATTTTTGTGACATTGTGTATTATGGATTCGAACTCAATGTCGCGCTATCACTAATAAAGCGGGCAAATGAAAATAATTTTAAACCAGCCATCTCTCGTGTGAGGATGGAACCCACAATCATCGCGTCTGCTGCTATGCCACTGCGCCACAACGGCCTATATTTATTAAATTAGCTCTATAGACACAATCATAATAGATTCGACATGGACAATAAACATTCCTTTCTAAATAAACATTTCCGCGGACAAAACGTTCATCGTATATTTCATAATAAGGTACCCTTTCAAGCAATAATCGTAATTATATTAAACATAAATATCCTGCAAATTGCTGTTTGCAATCATGAAATAATCATTAAATTTATATTTACTTTTACTGCACTACCGTGAAATATATTTTGGACTAGGGCCCCCGCGTGGCTTCGCCCGCTTGTGCTATACAATTATTTATTTTCTCATCTCATTTATTTTTGTTATCTAATAACATTATTATTTTAAAGACAATATAAATACTAACAAAAGTTACAGGTTAGTTATGGAGGCCAGTCGTGGCGCAGCGGCACGAAGTGTGACTGTAAATCCGACTGGTTGTGGGTTCGATCTCCACTCGAGGAAATGAAATATTTACTTAAATTTATATTTCCATTTCTTCGCTCTAGTGTCGAGTCTAAGCGCAGCGTTGAACACGCAGTGTCTCCAGAAGTCGGCAGAAAGTAGGGACGGAGTGTCTTAACACTAGATTTCCTCTGCCTACCCTGCTGTGTGCGGGATACAGCGTGAAGCTGATTTATTTTTAAGTTAAAAGTTAATAACTAAAGTTTTAGCCAATTCAAGAAAACATTTATTTTATAACAACATTGTCGTAAGCAACACTTTATATTGGCAGTTTTTTTATTTGTGGACCGATTAAAATAAAACAAACACTACATTTTTGGAAGTTTACCAAAATAGAAAATTGAAAACTGCAGTAATTTCTGAGATAAGCGTGGACAAACGCACAGATAAACAGACAAAACTTTTAAAATATGTTTTTGGATCTATTACATTAATAAAGACCCACAAATAACAATAACATTTTCTCTTATAAATCTTCTATGTATTTTTATTATACTCCTGTAAAATATATTTCTTATTAATAATATATTTCCTAGTATGAAGTATTCATTGCGCCATTTTATTAAATGTGATACAATTATCTGCTAATGAAGATTTAAAGTGTTCTCTCAGTACTAACCCAGTTCCAGCCTATTTGTGTCGCACAAATTGCGATTAGACGTTGCTAGCTTTTAATGTATCCAAGTTTACGATATAAATGTTGTAATGGAGATAAGTACTAGTGAATATAAAAATATTCATGATCTGTATAGTAATTTTAATATTGATTGATTTCTTTGTAAATTCTCTGAAAATCGATTCAAAGATTTCAAGACATCAATTTTTCAACATTGTATCAAATTTTCAAATAAGACATGTAGATATTTTTTTTGGTCTGAAGTATACGAATAGCACTAAAGAAGATATAAAATAAAATACATACAAATATTTTATCGTATGTCCAATTTAAAAAGCATTGACCATGATTGTAAAACAAGATAAAACGACTAAAATCAACATATATTACAATACGACAGATACAAAAGATAAAGATGTCTATAAAATTGACGTTTTTATCGGAAAGAAATAGTTTGACGCCGTTTTAAGAATGTCATCAGTATGGTCATTATCTTATATGAACTTTTGTCATGTCGAGAATTTAAATTTCCAATGGCGTTACGAAAAGATGAGTCAGTATGGCCCGTACGTGAGTTGAATGCGGCGACGGTACTAGCAGGATCTATTTTAACCTGTTTTCATTATAGGGCCGTAATGACTAAAAGACATAGTTGTTATACCTATGAACTTTTTTAGCTTTACGCTGTATCCCGCACGTAGTAGGGTAGGTATAGGGAACCTGGGAAGTTAATGTTAAGATACTCCGTTCTCATTTAGACACTTCTGTTTCCAATTTTCCGCCTAATTCTGCAGGCATTACGTATTGAGTAATAGAACTCAACGCCAAATCAAGAAAATGACAATTTTAAAGTACTTGATTTCTTCGAACAAGAATTGAACCTACAACTTGTAGCACTTACAGTCGAAAGCCTGTGCCTCTGCACCACAACTGGTTTCATATATCTTTTATTTTTTATAACTATTGCAAATGGTATTTGAACACAAGCACTTCCCAAATACGCTATAATAAATTGATGTATGACTTTACACTATGAATATTTCAATAATCTTCTACTTTTAAAAATGACATTAAAGCTTAAACTTTTTTGTTGGTACAAAAATTTTCTGGGTTATCAGCACCAAGTGACTTACGGCGGTCACAAAATTATTTATACTCTTAACTTTCAACACCTGCATTTACACGAATTTCGTGATACCTAGTAGGTTACTTATCACCAGACATATTAATGGTTACTGGCGTCGTTAAGATTGTTATATCACTTTAATTTTCAAATATTTCCCATAAAAATCTATTATGCTAAAATGTCGCATTTAGTCTCATAAAAATATGTTATGGGTTTGATGTTTGTTGCCGAAATGCCGCATATTTTATTATGTGATCGATAGTTTCATATTCTCGTCTTCTCATTTAATGAGTGTTCACACTTGACCAATTTATATTGGGGACTCCCTTGAGACGACTAAAGTTATAACTAGAAAACTAAACGATATGGAACGCTGTGACAAATGATAGCACGAATCTTTTAATTGGTACTAGATAGTGATGTGCAAGATGTCTGTTAATATTAATTAACATAAAATACTTTTGATGTAAGCAATTTGATTTATTAACGGAAGTATTTTATATAATAAGATAGTTTTGATATCTATTTTTTTATGTGAGCGTCAAATTTCAAAGATGTAGGATTTCAAAGGGACGAACAAAGTAGTTTCAGAATTGACAAGAATAATACCTACTTTAATTCTACATGCAAAAATTACAAAATAAATAAAAATCAAAAGGCTAAAAATTAATTAAAGAGAAGTAATATAAACTGTTGAAACACTCCGAATTCCACATTTTCAAATTGTATTTACTGATAAGATTTGTACAAAAAATCGTGTACACTCAGAAATTATGCAACCGCTCCACGAGTGCCAACATTAACAAAATATAACTTAAATTCCACAAATCTAGAGTAAATCCAGCTAAATCCAGCATCAACAATAGTATTCCATTGTCTAGTTCAAAAGAACTTCGCGCGCAGTCGTACCACAACATGCACATACAAAATGGTACATTGCAAGCAATTTGTTCCTACGTGAGCTGTGTGTTTAGTTGGGAACAACCTCATTAGTTACCGCGGAAAAATGCTCGGTCAACTGGAATGTCTGAGTAATTTTTTAAACTTACGTTGTTTTGTGTTTTTTTTAATTATTTGTTATTTTTTTTTAATGAAATGAATTGTTTTTAAAAATTGGACTTGGAAAAAAAGTATATTTAATTTTTGTTCAGCGATTTTATTATCTTTGGCCTTCCTTTCACTATTATATATTATTTCACCTTTATTTTTTTTTAATTAGTTATTGTACCAGCATTACATTTCTACAATGGAAAATGAAAAAAAAAAATGCTTGGTTAACAAACAAGACAACGCGCGATGTTTCTTTTGTTTGTTAACATAGCAACAAAATTTTGCGTAGAGAACTGAGTGTTTTCACAGTACACAGAGTCACTCTGCCGATTCTACCAAATAGTATGATTTTTTTAAAAAGATACTATGTAGAGAAGCTATCCTCAAAAATTAATTTACTCTTAAAAGTCCAATCAAAGAACTAAATACGATACAACAACTAAAACTAAGCTTCATTTGTGCGACTTGAACTCTAAGTATTGGCAACCGTTCATTTGCATTTGGAAATTAGCACGCTGTCAAAACTGTATGTAGTGTTTCCATACATACACTTTATTATATACAAACATGCATACATGTGGGTCGACAGTATCCTTGTTGAGAGAATATTCAACAACTTTAGTTATGAGCGTCGAACGAACATTGATTGAGTAAGATCTTGAGAGATTTAATTTATATTGTAGAATTTACGTATAGTTAATATTTAATTAATGATCTTGTGATATGTTTTTGTTAGTACGATGGGTGTGGGTTCCAATCTAGTACAATCAAAAATAATATTGAACCTGATCGTAGTGCTTGGAAAGACAATGCAGAAAAGAATAACTTATATATGATTCTATAAGATTATTATTTATAGTTAGATTATCTCATAAAATACGATACAAGTTTATAATATTGAAAAGAAAATGTTTCAAAATTATTTTATTTATAACTATCGTAAATGTAACATTTTAAATTATATCTACATATATTGTCTACCACGGGCTACAAATTACACATAAAATAACCAACTTTAAATTTGACATTTCCTAACATTTTTGACAATAAACAAAAAAACAAAAAAAAAATCATAAATTAGCATTTATTCTTATTTCTCTTATAGCAACATTACACTCTCCTGGCTCTATGGGCCAGTGGCTGATTGTAAGCGCGATCGTTACGTGGTGACAATTTACGAGAGCTATATATATTTTTTCATTTGGTCACCCTGAAGAGAACGAAGCGCGGCGTTAAGTTCCACCACTAAAAACTATATCTAATTAATGTCGAAATGAAGAACGATGGGTTGATTGTAATTCTCCTATTTCAACGCCACCACTTGCTGGCAAAGCGTGAAGCTAAAAAAAGTAAACAATTTATAAATAATTGATATCCTAATAGAAATTAATTCAAACATTGTCGTTATACGAACGTGTTTCGAGTATTAAGAATACCAAACGGAACACCCATATACAGCATGTTATTTATTATACAATTCACTAAAAATAACATTAGTATGGCGAAAGGTATTGAAAAGTTTATACTTATCTATGGGTGATGAGCGATCTATCCGTTTGTTTGTAATGTCTTATTCACACTTCTTGTTTAATTAAAGAGAACGAAAGATCGTATCAAGGTGAATGTCGTAGTTTTGAACGCTGGAAAACGTCTAAAGATAATGTTTTTTTTTTATTAATATTTAGTACTTAGTCTCCGGTTCTATATCTATATCTTTCTAGTTCTATATCTATTTTTATAGTATAATAGGTACTAAGTGGTTTTTTTCTGTAAAAAAGTTGTAAAAAAAATGTTAAATATAATTATTAAATTATAAACAGTAATCTAGCCACGATATTGGTTAAGCAAAATGGAGCTAATTTATGTAGTTAATCAGTGAAATAAATAAAATTGTAAAATCTTAATCGTTTTTAGAGTGGTTTTTAATCCGCTTCTTCGAAATCTTTTAAAGTGAGATATTTGAAAGAACGACAAAAATGGATTATCAAATGATTTTATAATAATAATCTATTTTTAAAATTTGAATACTTTACTATTTAATTTTTTGGTTAGCCGGTTTTTTTTGCTTTTCTTTTTACACAATTAGCTTTTGCCTAAAGCTTTGCCCATATGGTCAATTGAAAAAATGATAAATCTTAATGGTTAGTGTGATATAATAATATAGCTTTCCTGGGTATACTATGCAATTTTTTTTATTAAAATCAGTGCTGCCTGAGATTAGCGCTTCCAATCAATTAAATTCTTTACCTGCGAAAGAACTTAGTGTCGAGACACTACGTTTTCCTCCCATTCAACTCGAGACACTGCGTGTTGACTATCAGAAATGCTTCACTTCACAGCTCACTTTATAATTTAGAAAATCATGTTTTTTTTTCAAAAAATTAATTGTTTAACCTTCACCAGAATAAACTCACGCAATACATAAATTTCCAGGAAGCCTAAAATAAAACGAAGTCGTTGATCTTGATTTAATTACAATATTATAGAGCAATTTACGTCACAGTGTTCGTTTGTTACCTATAAAATGCTATTTGCGTGATTTAACATCGGTTTATCGCAACTATGATTCAATTGTTTATCTTAGTATAATAAAAGGGGAATGTACATTAAAGAAAAATATACATTTATATAAGGAGTACCTACGAAAAGCACCTACGTATGGAATTACAAACCATAAAAGCTTTACATAGTATTATAACATCTAAGGACAAGTGTCATTAGTCAAAACTCAACGTCGTGACTTAACAGATTAATGAAAATGATTAATTTCCACTAAGGAGAATCGAACCCACAATTTATTGTAATATTGTTTTTGTTAGCTGATATTCCCCGACCTTAATCTTCAGAGCCCCAAACAAAATTACAAGCCACAACCAACGTATTTAATAAAGACAAAAATGTTAACTGCGCCATAATGGTGTTATATCCCTTTTTGTAAATTAACTTGTAAAGCTTAATGTAAATTATAAATATTTTTTAGCTTCACACTCTATAGTATTGTAGGCATCTTCTTTTTCCACTTTCCGCCGAACGCTAGAGACAATGCATTTTGAAAGGCGGAACTCAACGCCGCGCTTTTTCTCTATTATGTGATCGATAGTTACCAGAATGATAAAAAAGAAAATATTAAATATTTCATTACCTCGAGTGGGAATCATCTTTAGAACGAAGGTCAGAAAACAGACGTGTAATAACTTATTTTAAAACGTTTTAATTATACAAAGGCTATTGACCTCCCGTCATTGTTATCTATCTAGTCGTGCTTTTAATATATTTATTTGTAGACATCGTAGTGCAGCAGGACAGATTGTGACTATAATTGCGAAGGTGTCGATTCGATTTCCGCTCGGTGAAAATTTAATATTTTCATTTTATTGCTCTGGTAACAAGACAAAGATAAAGACATTAAGTTTCGTTACGTAATACGCAATGTCTCTAAAGTCTGGCGGAAAGTGGGGGACAGTGTCTTAATATTGCCTTAATTAAAAATTAAAAAAAAATATAGACTATAAATATTTTTTGTTCTGGACTAAACTCATCCAATCCCCATAAACCCATCCACGAGAAATTTAATATTGTAACTTTTGTACGTAATATTATTACTAGAGAAGTCCACCATTATATGATTTTTTATAATATTTATCAACTTTTCTTTTGTCCGGGCCGCAATGACACAAACGTCTTGTGACTGTAACACGACGGTTAAGGGTTCGATTACCACTAGGGGCAACGAAATGAAACACTGAGAATATGATGTATGAATGTAGTTAAAGTGTAAAACTGTGAAGTATCTACATAAAAGTATAAATTTGGTGTGAAAATTTTTATACATAAATAGATATATATTTTTACCATAGTATTACATACATAGGAACGGAGTGTCTTAACACTATGTTCCCTCTGGCTACCCTGATGTGTGCGAGATACAGCGTGAAGTTGATTTATTTATTACATACATATAAATTCATACGAAATTGTATATTTAAGTTGAGTTCTCAGTTTATTTGTTAAAAATAAAGAGTTTTTTGAGTTAACGTTATGTTGCTCACCACAATTACATCGACACCTAAATAAAAGTTAGATTTAAATTTAAATTTTAAATATAAATGAGAAGGCGTAATTTCCTGTTTGTATTTACATTGTGCATAGTTAGTGTAATTTGGGTTATTACAGAGGAACATTTTACAAGCGGCCTGTCCTACATTCGTAAAATGCACTTTTATCACGATTCTCGCCAGAAAACACGTCGACATTAACAACTAATATCCGCAAGGCACACTTTGTCCTTTGACCTAAATCCATTTTTTTTTTATTTTAAGGATGCTTTTTTTCTTATTCAGTATGATGGGTATTTCTCACTTGTACCAGGGTAGGTAGAAGGAACTTAGGTTTAAGACACTCAGACACTTTGCCTCGACACCAGAGCGAAGAAATGAAAATATAAATTTAAGTAAATATTTTATTTTCCGAGTGGGGATCGAACCTACGCCCGTACGCCACGACTGGCCTAAGAAATTAATAAAAATAATTTAAATATAATATAATGGCCTTAGAAATTATTAAATTAATTTAAATATAATAAAGAAATAATTTTCAGATTTGAGGCCTCTTGTAAATGCGATAAGTTGTGTGTTCAATCCCCACTCGTGGAAATGAAGAAATTTTTTACATTTTCAATTCTTCACTCACGTGACGAAGCAAAGCGCAGCGTTGAGCTCTGCCACTCGACACGAAATGCCTACAGAATCCAGTGGAAAATGGGAATCGGAGTGTCTTAACACTAGGCACCCTCTGCCTTCTCTGCTACATACGGCATAAAACTGAAGATGAAATTCAAAGCAAAATTGGCATATCTCAAAACTCGAATGTAAACCATCGTGCTTACAAAGAAACATTGTGCCAATGAGCCATGAAGGCATTTAATTTACATCTTTTAAATCTTTCATATTGAAAAATGGTACTTGTATAAGTAAATAGTTTGAGGCCAGTCGTAGCGCAGCGGCACGAAGTGTGACTGTAAAACCGACTGGTTGTGGGTTCGATCCCCACTCGAGGAGATGAAATATTTACTTAAATTTATATTTTCATTTCTTCGCTCTGGTGTCGAGGCAAAAGTGTGGCGTTGAGTTCTGCCACTCAACACGCAATGCCTCCAAAATTCGGCAGGAAGTGGGGAACGGAGTGCCTTAACACTAGGTTCCCTCTGCTTACCCTGCTGTGTGCGGGATATAGCGTGAAGCTAATTTAATTAATTAATTTTTTAACGCCACATTGATTTACCAGATTTTTCTATAAGAAATAAAAAAATAAGGCTAACGCATTCTTACCACTACCGTGTTAAAACAAACACGTTCAAACTACATCGCCTTTGTATCGGATTGATATATAACAATAGATATACCTAATATATGTAAAAAGTGACAATGGAGATCGGGGTCCATTGTGTTGATCCCAGACTCCCATTCTTTTTTACTTCACCCCATCTGTCTGTATGTTTTAAGGCTAAAGTGAATGGTAACAGGTTGAGGTTAAGGATACTTATAAATATATTTTTATTTATACTCCTGTATAGTACACACCAGGCAGAAAATAAGAGAATATTGTATATAATCAGCTTTACGCTGTGTCCCGCACACAGCAGGGTAGGCACAGGGAACCTAGTGTTAAGACACTCTGTTCGCCACTTTCTGCCGAATTCTGGAGGCATTGCGTGTTGAGTGGCAGAACTCAACGCCGCGCTTAACCAGAGCGTAGAAAATGGAAATATAAATTTAAGTAAATATTTCATCTCCTTGAGTGGGGATCGAAACCACACCAACCACCAGTCAGTTTTACAGACACACTTTGTACCACTGCGCCACAACTGGCCTATATTGTATATATATGTCTGTAAGCTCTGTCCTTTCTTCGCTTTCAGTAATTACAGATTTATTGGCAGATATGAACTTTAGTAAAATAAAAATCCCCTTAGCAAATATAGATTTTTGCGTACTATAAAAGCCGAAGTTATATATATACATAACATAAAAATTTCCTTAATGATTAAATAACTTTCGTTTGTAAGTTTTCAATAAACATGTCAAATAAAAATCGATGAAAAATGTTTTTGTGTTATTATACCTTACAAATTTTAATGATTTTTTGTCACAAAACGCGTTAAGCCACTTATTTATAATATAGATAGATACATAGCGCGTACTTTTTAGTTTTTTGTTTAAAATTAAATATTTTTGACATATAATGTACTGACATATAATTATGTTACTACTATTTCTTGAAGCAATTTAGCATCGATGGCGTTCCTCGTTATTGTTATTTCGTTATTTAAGGCTAACTAAGACGTACACCGTAATGTTATATAGCCTTTAGTACTTTTGAAGAATGCAGGTTATAATCAAAATAAAAAGAAAGTAAATCGGACCAGTAGATCCAGATATCTTAGCGTTTAAAGAAAGAAACAAGCAAATTATAGAATGAAGAGAAGGTGGAGCTCATGTGCCATTTTTTATTGGTAGCAATAGAAAAAATAGCACATGGGCCCCACCCTCCTCTTCAACTAGAACTAGAAGTTATATATCGCTCTCGACTAAACTTTGAAAAAGATAGATCTTATTTTAACGAAACTGTATAACTTTTTGATGGAAACTGAAAATTGCCTAATTAGCCTACGAGAAGATTTCATGCGTAAATTTACTGGAATTATGTATTTAAAATCTGTGTCACATATCGAGTAGAGAGAGCTTTCCATTTAAAACTTTAATTAAAAACAAATAACTTGGCGTTTCACACACCCACATCAATCAGCAACGACATTCTACGATAATTACTTACAAATGAAAAGCCCACGCGTTTTAGTATTCACTTTACCCTGTACGATTATTAAATTATTACTCGATCAATCTCAATAAAACAATTTGTTCTAAAACAAATGTTTTTGTAATCATTTTAGACTAAAACAAAACAACGATATTATTGTTTATTTGTTTTGATATGATTTAATTTATTACTAGGGTTCCACGTCTCAAAAAAATCTTAAAATATTTTTTTGTCTGCCTATCTGCCCGTTAGTCTCGATTTTGCCCGCGCAAATAGATTAACAGGCAGACTAACTGAATTGTGTTGACCATATTTGTATACTTCTAAGTCAGTGCAATTAAAAATACAAGAGATTATGGTTCGTTTTCGAGCGTAATCGAAATTAGTAATTTTTGTTAAGTACGTCATAAAAAAAAATATAATTTAAAATTTTTAATTCTTTTCTAGCAAAATGAGTGCTTAAGCTCAAAAATTTATTAATATTTATAAGTAGTACTTCCCGTTTATTTACAATTCTGAATTTGGTACGGAACCCTTGCTGGGTAAGTGAAACTCGCACTAGACCAGTTTCATAAACTTAAAAAATGTAAATAGCCGTAGGCGCAATAGTGCTTTATTACTTTTATTTTTAAACTAACGAATATAACAAGCGACGAACAAATTAGTTCTATCGTTTGTAACGACCACACATACTGTTAAGAAATTATTTGAAATAAACAATATCAACAAAAACCTTATTAATTTTTAAATATTTATACGTGAATTGATGTTTGAAATTTCAATGTTAATGAAATAAATGGAATGCTTTACTTTTGATCTTAATCTTCATACATCGTAGATAAATAAATTAAAACATTTTTGCGGTACTCAATGCCGCGGTTTGTTTTAAAAGAGGGCAGAGTTCGAACTCGCAACCATAGCGTTTCAGTTAGACGGTGTCACTATGCGATACGATGGTCTCGATATTTCAATATTAATATAATAATTGAAGCATTCGTCGAGCGGGGGCACAAGCGTGGGACTGTAAATGCGACAATTGTTAGTTCGATTCCCACTCAGGACAATGAAGTATTTAAAATTTTCATTTAAGGCAAAGAGCAACCTTGAACTTCACCACACTACGCCTCGACAAAACGAAGTGTCTAGTCACTAGGTAAACATGAAGTTTAAAAAATGTCATACAAAAAAATATTTACATTTAATCTTTACATGTCACGCAGACTAAGAGGAAAACAACTAAACATATTTTGTCATATCATTATTAACTTTTCACTTGCTTTATCGTGTCTAATGTATATGGTTTGGGTAACTTAAGACGACTCAATACCCTATTTTGCCTTAATAGACAGACGGAAAAAATGGAAAGCTTTAAATATAATTGTTTTTCAAGTTTCAAATATAGGAATCGAATTCACAGTGTATTTAACAATTACAATATTGCTAGAAATCGGAAGCGGTTAACATAAACCCTATATAAACACATATCATCATGTTTCTAAGTTATTTGGAAAGAGATACTATGTAATTGCAGTAAGTGATATGCATCACCTATTAACAATACTTCACACGAGTTTCCTTCCAATAAGGGCCGTTGCTTACAAGCAACTACCCCCGATTGACACAAATCCACTGCTTTTATCATCTTTTTCATCTACATCTACCCTCTTTTACACGAGTTCGCTATAAGATACGATATAAGATTTTTTTTTTAATTTATAAGATATATTAAAATAAAGCTATTGATTTTAAAAGATTAAAGTAGCATCTATGAAAAAAAAAGATTCAATTGTAAATATATTCAAAGAAAGCATAATATAATAGATTACACATCAGATTTGTTAGAAACGTGTCGTTGTACTCGAGCTGTCATTCTCTATTACGACTCGACAAGCCCTTTTATTGTGTAGAATAATTTATTGATACCGTCACGCCGCAGCCATCGTTTAGTACAGAGGTTACTGGTTCAAAACCACCAAATCATATTGATTGATAAAAATGTATGAAAGGTTATCGAAGTTAAATTAGTATAGATTCTTTTGACGTCGTACATCTTTCGAATTTATAATAGAATTGACATAACATCATATTAATATAAATCATTTTAAAGGATCTATAAGGAAGAAGGAAGGAACTATAAGATGGTTTAATTTTATTTCCACAATATAAGGAAATATGATATAATTAGCACAACAACAAACTAAAATAAAGAATTTTCCTATTTTTTTCAATTTTTAAAAAAAAAAATGCGAACATTCTTTTTCCCTGCCAACTACGTTTTATGACATTCCGTTCTTCGACTATATACATAATTAATTTAACGGAGTGGCAGCGAATCCACACCCGTTGTTTTTAAATCTAGTTTTGAACCACTGCACCTCGGCAGTCACAATAGGATATTCATGCTTCATAATCAATATAAATCCTTGTTCGAACACTTTGAATGTGAGCCAAAATCATCTTAGATTTCCCCACACAGTGATACGTTAGCAGTTACGTTAATTAACTACCTGCAGCAATTACTACTTAACATTGGGTTTATCGGGTAAAAGCATCGTTGTATATTTTTAATATTTTGAAAGTGTAGCAGCTTCTAGGTTTAAATTTTTAATTAACTTTATCCCAAAATTGTTTTTGAGACCAGTCGTGGCGCATGGGCACAAAGTGTGAATGTGACTGGTTGTGTGGTTCGATTTCCAATCGAGGAAATTGACTGAAGTTATTCACGCTTTATCCCTAGCGGAGCAATCAGAGAACGCCACTATGGTCTTTATATACCTCTTTTGCCTCGTCTACAGTCATCAACCTCCTTATGCCCTCCGGGGGATGTTTTTTACGTGACCCTCCAGCATCTTTGATACTGTGTTTTCGAAGGTCAACCGAAATCTGAGGGAGATTACTTCACTTACCACTCATTTTTCTTTTATAAATCTTTTTTGCCATTGTTTCATCACTCATTCGTTCGACGTGCCCGGACCAGTTGTCCACGTTCTTCTTGATTCTCACCGAGACATCCTCGATAGTACCTGCCAATCTGTATATCTCTTCATTGCGTATTCGATCAGCTAAGCTGACTCCGCATATGCTGTGAAGAGGTCGAAATATTTATTTAAATTTATATTTTAATCACTTCGCTCCGGTGTGGAAGCTACGTATGGCGTTTAGCTCCGCCATTCAACACGCAATGTTCCCAAGATTCGGCGGTAACTGGAGAACAAGTGTCTTAACACTAGGTTCCCTCAGCCTACCCCGCTGTGTGCGGGATACAGCTTGATGCTGATTTTTGTCATTTAAAATATCTTTAAGAGAAGGTTGCAAAAGCTAATAACTATCATTTTACTTTTTCTACTCATTTGAATTCAGGAAGTCACTGTCTGGCCCCACCCAAAGATAATAGGGACTCAATTTTTATTATGGTAAAACATTGACTTAAAAACATAGTTTAACCAGTGCAATAGGTCTATTCTTCCAGAAAATAGTTACCTTGGCAGAACCTGCTGCATTGTAATCTACTAACGTATGCAGCTTGAATGTCAATAAATTTGAAACAACTTGGCATCGAATGACGTACGTGCCAAGTTATTTGTCCTTTCTCATTCATATTTTTTATAAAAGTTTATCCATTTTTTATTCAAATTCAATAAATTAAAATGTAATACATATATACAGCATGTAAATTTTAAATAAGTTAAGTAACTTACTAAAACAAAATATAACATTTTTTGTTTTTTTTACGGTAGGAGTTGCATAGATGACATCAGTAGTGATGAGGCCGCCTTCACATCAAAATTGTGCTTTTCTTTCTTTTTTTATTCTTTTTGTGCTTATTCATATTGGTGTAATACAGTTTTAAATTAATAAATTACATAGGTCCTGAAATAAACGCTTAAGCTGTCAAGTATCATTTATATATGTTTTTCTTTGTTTTATTCAAGATTTTAATTTATTAAAAACACTATTTTATGTGATAGGACACTCCGTTTCTATTTTGACTCATGTCGTTTCATTATATACCTACAAACGTAAATAATATCGTTAATTATAATCAATCTCAAGTAAAATTGAAAACGTACATTCTTGAGTCTACTATAATTATATTATGTACAAGAATCTTGTATGACAACGTTAATTAAATTAAAACTGTTAATTAAAACAAGATTTTCGAAACTTGAAATGAAATTGTTTAATCAACGTAAGCAAGGTAAAGCCTTTTCTAACCACAGCAGAGGGATACTAACAACTTGTTTGTAAAGTGGCAACTCCTTTGCTTGTCGTGACGCGAGGGCGCAAAGTGTGATTGTAGGAGCTACTGGTCGTGGGTTCGATCTCCACTCGAGGAAATTAAATATTTTTGTATTGTATTTATCATAATAAACCAACCAGACACAAGGATGTTGGATGGATCTACCGATTTCTAGGTCATTTAAAATTATAAGAGCATTATGGTTAACACAAGTTAAATATTACAATGGGTACAAGAGTTCAATAAAACCAGAGTTAAATTATATTACTGAATACTATAACAAATAGATTTGATTTATTGTTTCTGGTTAATGTACTCACATATTTCTTGACAATAAATTTTCATTTAATTTCATTTCATTTATTTAAATTTATATTTTCATTCCTTCACTCTGGTGATTTCCGCCACTCAACACGCAATGCCTCCAAAATTCGGCTTAAAGTGGGGAACGGACACTAGGTTCCCTATGCCTACCCTGCTTTGTGCGGGATACAGCGTGAAGCTGATAAAAAAATTAAAATTAAACCAGTGATGTACGAATCTTGGAAATTGTTTAATCAATGTAAGCATGGTAAAGCCTTTTCTAACCACAGCAGAGGGATACTAACAAGTTTATGTAAGCGGCCAACCCCGTTGCTAATTACTCGAAAAGTTTCGTCAAAAACCTGGTGGCTTAAGTGCCACTTGTTTTGATTCATTTTATTTTGTATTGATGGAAGGAAATAATTTGATTAATTAAGTTAAATATTAAACTAAAATTTAAACTTAAAAGTTGAAAAGCACCAAAGTCCATTTTTTGTTACATAACATATCAATATTATAAAATGTTGGTATACCTTATAATCGCGGCGCAGTGGCACGTAGTGTCACTGTAAAACCGACTGGTTGTGGGTTCGATCCCCACTCGAGGAGATGAAATATTTACTTAAATTTATATTTTCATTTCATCGCTCTGTTGTTGAGGCTAAGCGCGGCGTTGAGTTCTGCCTCTCAACACGCAATGCCTCCAGAATTCGGCAGAAAGTGGGGAACGGAGTGTCTTAACACTAGGTTCCCTCTGCCTAGCCTGCTGTGTGCCGGATACAGCGTGAAGCTGATTTGATTTTTGGTATACCTTATCGACCGTAAATAGATTTGACTCGGAGGAACAAAATATTTAATACGAATATGTTCATTTCCTTACCTCCTTACCAGAGCGGATTACGTGGTTAAGCGCGGAAAGAACGGCGGAAAGTGAAGAACGGAAGTCGCTAGTGTCTTACCATTAGCATATGTTATAAAATATGCAAAATTTATTTTAAAAAGTAGCAGCTATTGACACAGTGTATCTTTTTAACACTGCTACAGATGAATGAATAAAGAAAAACATTTATATTAGTTTTAATTTTTTTTTTATTCTATACGAAAATAAATAAAATATTTTCCGATGAGACCTCTAAAAATACCCAGGAAATATAATAATGCTATTAATATATTTTACCGTGTATATATATTTTATTTTCAAATATATTTAAATAAAAAAAATGTTATCAAATGAAAGTGTAGACGACAAAATATCTCAATGCTTGTGTATGTAAATGCTTGAATGAGTCTCGAAATTCGATGAATGATTTTTGGGTCACTGTTGAATAAACAATTTTCTGAATGGGATAGAATAATATTGTATTAGTTGAGACTAGTTGTTACTTATGGGTTGCCATTTTATTTAATTTTTCTTTAAAATATATTTTTTTTCTAACATTTTGTGGAATAAATAAAGAGAGAGAAAACCTATTATACGTGTAGTATACATATATGCAATTCTGTTCTCCATTTTTTATATAATTAGAAGCACTTCACGTAAATATCTCTAAAATTGGGCGGTGAGTGAGAAACGGAGTGTCTTGACACTAGACGCCATTTGGAGCCAATTTTTTTTTTTTTTACCAAAATGTACTTACCAATAAAGAATAGCCTGAATATAAATAATTTCATCTAATATAACAAATTTTAACACTCATATTTAATCCAACTGCAAGTAAATTCCAGCGATCAGTTTAAATTAATTTATGACTTGAGCTAACGTTTTTAATTAGCTCTATATAAACAAACCACTGTAACGACGCCTGGGAAATTCAATTAGTGTCCATGTTTAGAAAAAATACTGAATTTACAGATATATTTTAATAAATCATAAAGTAAAATAATTTAAAATTCATATTTTGGCTAGTACTGGAGAATATTATTCATTTTTAATCTGATAATATATATAGGATTTGAATTGTAATTAAAATTATATGTACATATGAGTACGTTGTGGTTCGTTTGTTATAGTTTAGATATATAGTAAGTAGTAGGTTCTTTCTACCTACCCCGTCACAGTAAAAAATATATTGACATAAAGACGTCCGCTGTGTCGCAGGGGCACAAAGTGTGACTTGTAACGCGACTGATAGTGGGTTCGAGGAAATTAAATATTTATTATCTCTATTGCTATAGAGATAATAAATACAATAGAGCTATTGTCGAGACGAAGAACGGTGTTGAGTTCTGCTAGTCAACGAGGAACGGAGTGTCTTATGACACTAGGTTCCCTCTGCCTACTCTGCTGTGTGCGGGATATAACGTGAAGCTGTTTATTTTTACAGAATGACATCAATTTCTGTCATATTTTATGTATCCTAATATTTTTATATTGCACAAATTGCATTCCGATCAAAAAATGACCTCCATATTATATCTCTATTATGAAATTTTATTTCGTTAAGCTTTCAAATGCAAATTTTACTAACACTTTCGTAAAATTCAAATAAAAAAGTCCAAAAATATTATCAAAGTTTAATCGCTTTAATTGTATTTAAATATAATTAACACCAATAATATTAGCAATTCAGATTAGCTCAAGTCTGATAGTGTGAAGGACATTAGAATTTATTTGCCTTTCTGTCAGTGGCTGTAAAATTAAATTTTGCTAACAACCTAATGCCGATCACGTTTCTTATTGCCAAATTATTTTATATTTGCGTAAACATCATTAATTTTGGACATTTTAACAGTTTTACTATGGAAGAAGAATATTTAATTACTGTGTAAAAATTAGCTTTTTAAATTTGATATTGAGATCGTTGTGACAGTGGCGCTAGCGTTTGATTGTGATGTGAAGGTTGTGTGTTCGAACCCACTGGGGGGAATTGATTGTTATTTAATAAATTTCTTTTGTTTTTGATCTGGTTCTAAGGCGTAGCTTAACACTAGACTCCCTCTGCCTACCCCACATTATGTGGGATTTATTGACTCACTCACTCACTGACTCACTCACTTACCCACACAACCCACCCTCGCACTCACTCACTGTTATTGGTTCACGCTGTATCCAGCATATAGCAGGGTTAAGGGAACTTAGTATTAGGACTGACCCGTTAAGACTATTGTAATGTGATTTGTCCTGTCCAGCTTTGCGCCTCCAAAGCGAAGAAATAAAATTCTCCGAATGGAAATCGCACCTACAATCGTCTCGTTAACAGTTAAGCACTATACCACTGGGTCCACCTTGGTTTCATATTAAATACCAAAGTAAAATAATAGTTAAAAAATAAAACTTATTTAGAACCATTACAGATTCCTCATGATTTAAATCAACTATCTTAATTATTATCACAAATGTAGCAATGTTGTGCAAATTGACAAGAACGATATGACACTTTGACATAGAATGCGGCCATCAAAATAACTGGCTTCGAGAATTAGCACCGTATACAACGAAGTGGCAACCGTATTGTCATATTTACTGTATGTTTTACCTAAGTAGAAGTAGGTATGCCACAGAGTAGAATTTGGTATCTAGAAACTCCTTTCTCCATACATATTTTAACCTTTAAAAAAAATAAGCTTCACGCTGTATCCCGCACACAGCAGGGAACCTAGTTTTACGACACTCCGTTCCCCATTTTTCACCGAGTTCTGGAGGCATTGCGTGGCGGAACTCTACACCGCGCTTTTCCTCGACATAAGAGCGAAGAAATGAAAATTGAAATGTAAATAAATATTTCACTTCCTCCCTGGTGGGGATCGAACCCACAACCAGTCGATTTACAGTCACACTTTTTGCCACTGCGCCACGACTGGCCTCAAATAATAATATAAAGCATACTATATTATATACAATATTAAAAAGTATCAATTATAAATGAAATTAATATTTTATGTCATCTCAACGTAAGTCGATAAGAATGAATTTGTGAACTAGTTCGTTACAGCATGTATCTTTTAAAAAAGCTCTTTAATTTGTATTAAAAAAACGTGTAAATAATTCTTATCACTATGTAAACAAACTCGCCTTCAAATATTTTTATTAATGTAGATATAAAAATTAATTAAAGTGACCACAGTTTCAAATATAATCAGTATATTTTGAGATATTAAATTTGTTACATTGTTTGGTTTTCTTTTATTATATTTTTTATATCATATTTTGTTCGCCTATCAAGAAAATAAAACGGGAAAGATATATAAATAAAATATAAATTTATTATTTATAGTTATTAAGTATATTTTCCCACATATACCTTTATAGGCAAAGGGAACCGGGTAAATTAATATTAAAACACTCCGTTTCCATTAATAAATTTCCATTTCCAATTTTGCATTTAATTCTGAAGACATTGCGTGTTGAGTGGCGGAGTTCAACGTCGCGCTTTGCCTCGTAATCAGAGCGAATTATTGAAAGAATAAATATTATTTTCTTCTTAGTGGGAATCGAACCTATAACCCATCGCATTTATAGTCGCACGCTTAAACGCCACGATTGGCCTCACTTATTATTAATTATTTATTTCTTAAAAACATATAGCTTTGTAAGACAATACAATAAAAAAGTATTAATTAAAAAACCTCTTTTCTTTATAACTCTTTCAGGATAAAAGAAAGTATTAAACAATAGACGTGAATCTGTGTTAACATTAAATAGAGATACCCGCGTTTTGTGAAAATACTGAACAAGGGCCAGTCGGGCTTGCACTCAAAGAATTCCGTAATATTACCGTTTTTTTTTAATATTTAGAAATGTAAGAAATATTTCAATATTTATTCCTTTCCTGTGCAAGAAAATCATATTTTTTTATTATTTGTTATATTTTCAATTTCAGAAGCTCAGCTAAAGGCTTGAGGCCAGTCGTGGTGCAGGAGCACAAGCGTGCGACGGTAAACGCAACAAAACGGCTGTGGGTTCAATTACGTTCGTTTCTGTTTTCGTGGTTTGAAATATTGAATATATATTTTTTAATTTTTCTTTTCCCTAGCTCTGGTAAGGCAAAGCGCGGTATTGAGTTACTCCACTTAATACGAAATGCCTAAAAAGTTTGGTGGAAAGTGTGGATCGGAAGTGTGTCTTAGCAATAGATTCCCAGGTTCCCTGTGTCTACCCCGCTATGCTTATCATACAGCGTGAAGCTAAAAAGAAGCATAAAAAAATATTGTATCTAACGTTAAAAAAAATAAATAACTCACTCACAATCGATATTATGATCACAAAACAAATAACAAACAACCATACATACATACATTACATCTGAATACGTAAATAAACAAAAAATAAACATTATTCCAAGGCGGTATACTAAAAACAACGACTTTGTAAAAATAAATGTAGTCTATCCCTAATTTACATGAATGCCGGCGCTCGTTCTTTAAAGTTGCTATTAATTATTCCGCTTTATGTAAATATAGTGATTCGGACGTAGTTTTTGCGAACTATTTAGTGTATGCAGTTTAAAAAGGCTGCACTGAGCCTTCGGGTGATAAATAAAACATTATTTTAATTTAAAATGTCTTTTTGCTTTTATATTATTTAGTTTACTTGCAAATTTGGTTTTTCTTCTCATTTTTCTTGTGATTTTTTTTTAAAGTTCACTTTGTATTCTGTGCAGCGGGGGAACCTAGTGTTAAGACACTTTCCCACCATCCATTCTGGAGGTACTGCGTGTTGAGTGGCGAAACTTATCTTAACCAGAGAAAGAAAACCAGAAAATATTAAACATTTAATTTCCTCGAGTGGCAATCGAACCCATAGCCTGTCGCGTTTACAGTTGCTCAGTTGTGCTCCTACGCCACGCCGCTACGAGCCTCGACTTAAATTTCTTAAAAATGATTTATTTATTTATTTTCAAATTTCAAGCTCTATCCCTAACTTGATAGCCAAAGTTTATTTTTACAACTCATAAACATGTATTATTATTGGCAGAAATTGATTTTGTTCGTGTTTTCGAACTTTATTCTGAGTCACTTTTGCTCGAAGCAAAAGCTATGGGTGGAGCAGCTTATCACTTATTATTGCTGTATTGTAAATTCTCAACTAGAAAGTACAACATTTACAATTTTTGATATGGTTTTATTGCTAAAAATAGTATATCATTTAAAAAAATATTTAAAATATCCATACATATATAAATACTTAACACTGTATTCCGCACACGGCAGCATATACAGAGGGAACCTAGTGTTAACATACTCCGTTCCTCACTGTTCGACTATAATATGAATATAAAATGGATGATGAATGTCTTTTATCGAATCACGTATGACATAATGGGAGGGCCAGCGACTTTTGATAAAGGCACTGTGATTTACGATTACGACTTCACGCTTACTAAACTTTGTGTGAATACAATTGCTATTACTTTTCTCTATGAAATATTATAGTGAAATTCTGGAGGCATTGCGTGTTGAGTGGCAGAACTCAACGCCGCGCTTAGCCTCGACACCAGAGCGAAGAAATGGAAATATAAATTTAAGTAAATATTTCATCTCCTCGAGTGGGGATCGAACCCACAACCAGTCGGTTTTACAGTCACACTTTGTGCCGCTGCGCCACGACTGGCCTCACTGGCCTCAACTCAATTGAGCAATATAGGATATTGTATTTTTAGATAAATAATAATAAATGAAATCTTTGTAACTCTTCCTTCTTTAGCTTTACACTTTCTCCCTGAATTTTCTGAATTTACATTTCATTTTGATTTGCAGACCAAAGAAATGTTTATAATTAATTCCCCCTAGTATGAATCAAACCCGCAACCGTTGCGTTTACAGTCAGACACTGTGTTTCTGCGCCACGATCACTATTAATAACATACTTAATATTGTGTTATTATTCAATAATTTCTTGGCTCTGGTGTCAAGGGAAGGCGCGTCGTTGAATTTTGCTTCTCACAACCCAATGCCTTCAGATTTGAATTAGCGGAAGGTGGTGAACAGCATTATCAAAGTTGGAACGGTGAATCTTAACTAGATTCCCAGATTCTCTCTTTCTACACTACTATGTGCGAACTAGAACATAAAGCTGAAAAAAAAATGCTGTCTTTTAAATAAAATATATAAGAAACCCACCTAAAAAATCGATAACAATCCTTTGCTTTCTATTATATTCTGATCTACGTACTGGCCTCAAAACATAAATAATATTTTTCCATATCACTTAAACACAACTGCTTTAGTATCAGTGACATAACACGAGGGTCAATGACTCGCGATAACTGATGTCAGAGTGATTTATAGCCACACCTAATTATTAAGCTATAATCTCGAATTCCACTAACTTTGATTCGAACAACCGAATTGCGCTTGCCCCATTTTGTGAATATCGCATTCTTTGGGGCAACTTTGGATTTAATTAAAATTAAAACAAAATTGATTTTGGTAAAGATTTTGTGAACATGAAAAATATTTTATGGAACGGTGTTTTATGTAAATAGCGTGGTTCACGTACTACGGTATAGCAGTAAAGTACTAGCTTTTGTTACGATAAAACTGTAAGTTCTATGCTATACACCTATATGTTATATACAGTGATTAAAATATCTGATTGTAGTTTCAAAATAACTGTAGTTATTTTCATTTTGCTAAAATTTGGACGAAAAATGAGAATCCAATTATATTAACATCAGCTCTCCTCTGCCTATCTTGTTATTAGCGGGAAAGTTTAAAAAAACACACTGTTTTTAATTAAAAATATATATTTTATTATAATTTCTTCAATATATGTAAACAAGCATGCGGAACCAATGCCAGACAGACGGTCGTTAAAGCAATATAAATTTAAACGACACACAAAACAATAAATCTGTGTAACTCTAACCTTTGACGCTACCCGTTTTATTTCTGTAATGATATAAACCATAGGTTATTTCGCCATAAACCCATATATACGTGTTTTTCGAAGAAATTTGACACATTTAATGTCAGTCTGTCTGTCTACCATTATATCGTAGACCCAGAAAAGTCAATATCATTCCAGCGACCACCCATTATGCAATTTCGTGGAACAACACTTGAGTCCAATGTAAACTAAACGGCGCGAGAAACGAAAAGTTTAAATATGTCATTAGGTCGTCGTAGTATGAAAATAGATGTACTTATCGTGTGCATTAGGTCAGAGATTATTTGAAAACATAGAGGTTGTAGATTCAATTCCCACTCGAGGGAATGAACTATGTTAATTTCCCCGCTCGAACCATATTAAACGGAATGATAAAATAACACGTTTTATGAATAGCGGAGTATCCTGACACTGAGTTCACTTTGCTTATTAAAATAAAATGCGAGATAAATCGTTATTTACCTATAAGGAGAACGTATAATTTTTTTTAACAGTAATCGTAGTAAGACTAGAGCCCACGCCTCTTGGAAACCGTCCAAGCGCTCTGACCACTAAGCCATACGTTCTCATCAAGCTATGTGGAAATTCTTATACGCTTGTACACAACTTATTCATGTTGTTAGCGTGTGTGTGAGCATATTTTCGACACAAGACAGTAAACAACGATTCGCCGTATTTGTAAATTATATAATAATTGCTATCGACCCACACTGACGTGTAAGGTATATTATTGTGAAGGTTCTTCTAAATCCGTTCATTAGTTTATGCGTTAAAATGGAACAAACATTCATCCTCACAAACTTTTACATTTATAATATTAGTAGGAAATAAAAATGTTTTTTTTCTCAACAAATATGAAAATAGTGTAAAAAACTTTTTATTATATTATTTCTTAAAATCTTATACAAGGAAATATTTTTTTATGATTTATCATATCTTTATTTTCATTATTAAAATACGTGTAATTTTAAACCCCCTTTTTTATGTAAAAGTTGTAGACAATATATATATATATATATATATATATATATATATATATATATATATAATATATATATATATATATATATATATATATATATATATATATATATATATATAATATATATATAATATATATATACAGATATCATTTTCTAGAAATAGCTATACACCGATATGCCTGTTGGGATCTATTTTCGTGAAATGAGTGTAAACTATTTTTGAATGACAGAGTAGCGAGCAGACAACTCCCGATAACAATTGATTGTTGTTTCGTCATTAGGTGGGTCCAATTTAGATAATATTTAATACAATTTATTATTTATTTATTTATTTTGAGATCTTTTTTTTTTGTCTTTGTCACATCATCATATGAAGTAAAGGAGTTAAGAAAAACCTAATGGGTAGTCAGTTTTGTTCCACTTTGGTTACACTATTATGAGCGTGGCGTTAATATCTTCCACAACTAAAAAAATCTATATTTCATATTATTTTGTACTTGGTTAAACATGATTAACTCTCGGCGACTGACGAAGACCTCCCATAAACACCACAAAATACAAAATTTGGATTATTACCACAGATTATCAAATTTAAGCACTATTCTAATATTAAAAATATAGTAAGCTTTTACCAGTCATGGCGCAGAGTGGGCTCGATCTCCACTGGAGGAGGTGAAACATTTTTATATTTATGTTTCCATTTCTTCGCTCTGGTGTCGAGGCAAGGCGGCGTTGAGTTCCGCCACAACATCTTCAGTATATTTTGAAATATAAGATACCGACTAGTTTTACAGCTGCAACAACCAATATCGCGTTTCTTGTCTACCTTGTTCACTCTACCTTCCGTGTGATTATAGTATGCCATTATAACGAGGTTTCCTGTATCCTTTTTCGGTTTTTTGAATATGATGAGAAGAAAAGTCTTTATTAGGTTTTGGCTATTCTTCAAGCAAAAATATAAATTTATTTTAAATCAAATCAGCTTCACGCTGTATCCCGCACACAGTAGGCACCTAGATTCCTTCTGCGTAGGCAGAGGTAGCCTAGTTTTAAGACACTACATTCCCCACTTTCCGTTATTTTTTTGGGAAGCATTGCGTGTTGAATGGTGGAATTCAATGCCGGGCTTTTATTCTTGGTGCCAGAGCAAAGAAATTCAAATATTAATAAATTATAACTATTTTTTAAGAGAATAGAAGATTCTAAGAAATTAAAATATTAATAAATTATAACTATTTTTTTCGAGAAAAGATTGAACCGACAACCGTCGCGTTACAGTCACATCTTGGTGCCTCTGCACCACGACGGCCTCATGGAATTAAATAAATGATAGCTACTTACATCAAATCAATATTTATACATTATAATGTAGAGTCATACAAGTTTATAGTATCATTTATCTTTAAGTAAGGAGCCAATAACATAACCTTTGCGAAACAGCTTCCCGCATAAATTATTATGTCAATATGTGCGTGTTTGTGTGTGTGTGGGTGTGACAAACTTATTATATAGGAATTATGTTTTGTAATAGGATTTCTGTCTCGAGATATGCGTAACAGCTTTATTTATTATTTATTTATTAATAGGAGTTGTTATATCATAATATTTATTTAAATAGAAAAAACTATTTTATATGTAAATATAAGACATATGTGAATTCGGCGGATAGTGGGCAGCGGAAGTGTATTAATGGGAACGCAATGTCTTAATTATGTTCTTAGGTTCCCTCAGTCTACACTGCTATGTACGGGATATAGCGTGAAGCTATAGTAAGAAGAGTAAAAAAAATGCATATTACTGATTTCTGTTTTTACTTTTCATCAACAATACAACAAAAAGTTACCTGTTGCAAATCCATAATAGGTAACTACGAGAAAAACTTTAACTCAATACTGATTTTAAAATTTTATACACATATTTACATATTTTTAAATATATTAAAACATAAAACATTTTAATATAATTCCTATCACAGGAATAAAAACTTTACAATGTTAAACACATCGTTTTTCTGAACTTTGTATAAATTTTAAACTTTTACTGCAGCATACGAACAAAAACAGATAATAAAATGACATTTATTTATTGTTCTCTTGAAATGGAATCTTGAATTGTCAACGATTACTTACATTATGCTGTAATTACCCGCGTATTATAAAGAAAAAGCAGTTATAAGACGATATAAATGCAAAAGAATAACGTAAATGGTGAGATGGGAGATTAAAATTCTTTACCAACAATTATCGTTTAAAGACTGCAAAAACCTGGCCTCTTGCCAACAAGTCTCTTTACGATATGTCGCTGTGGTAGAGTAATTAGGAAGCGCTTAATACCGCTTGGTGGTTTTAGGTTGGAATCTCATACGGAGAAATTATAAATTTTTATTGTCAGCATTATTAAATATTTATTGTCAGCTTCACGCTGTATCCTGCACACTGCTGGGTAGGCAGAGGGAACCTAGTATTAAAACACTCCATTCCCCACTTTCTCCCGAATTCTGGAGGCATTGCATTGCATTTGTTGAGTGGCAGAACTTAACGCCGCGCTTTTCCTCGACACCAGAGCGAAGAAATGGAAATATTAATTAAAGTAAATATTACATCTCCTCGAGTGGGGATCGAACCCACAACCAGTCGGTTTTACAGTCTCATTTTGTGTCCCTGCGCCACGACTGTCCTCTAGAAATATTTATGTTTCTAAATATTTTCATTCCACCAGCTCTGTTGTAAGTTGCAGTAGGTAGATACGTCGACCTAAATCTAAATATCTTTGAAATAGGCGAAAATTAGAGAATTTAGTAATTGAGACCATAGTGGAACAGCGGTACAATGTCTGACTAGGAATTTAAAATAACTCCCTTGGAGAAATTAATTAGTTTTAATTCCTCGTTGTGGTAACAAGACAAGGTGCGCAATTGAATAACGCTATTCATAATACAATGTATTAAAAATAGGGAAACTGAGTGGTCTAAAACTACTTCCCTTCTTCTGTGCTGAACACACAGCACGGTACCTTTCACGAAGCTTTCTTTGCTTATCCTCCTAAAGTGGAATATGAGTGTGGACAAAAAACAATTTTGCCCCAAAAGAAACCGCAAAAACTTGGCGTCGAGCCAACAGGTTTCTTCTGATCAAGACGAATAGGTGGCTCAAATTTATTTATTAGGGCAACTTACCAATTTCCTAGTCTTACTATTTATTTTGATTTAACTAAAAATAGCTGATTGATTGTTATATAGAGTTATTTTGGTAAGGTAATATAATTTTTTTTTTATTAGCATACCTAAACACTATTTTCCTTAAATCCCATATTGTAATATAAATTCAAAATTTACTGAACCGGTCTTAGATATTCTCTTTCTCTAAACTATGATATTCCAAAACGATTAACATGGATTCTTGGTGTTGTATTTACGACTAAAGCAATTGGAAATTTTTAAATCTTTATTGGAAGTGTGAATATATTATAATAAAGGACCTACAATATGGTCATTTATTATGTTAAGTGTGAACTCGTCGTTTCTCATTGTCTACCCAATCTTCCAAATTATGCGTGTTGAGTGGCCTTGTTGCCAAAGCAACGAAATGAAAATAATTCTTTCACTCGAGCGGGAGTCGAACTCATGACCATCACATTCATAATATTCAGACACTGTGCCGCAACATCATTTTTTATGGAACTAATACTATATCATTTGTCACGACATTTATTAATTACTCCATGAACGGATGTCGCTTATTGACCGCCACCATTTAGAAATAAGCCGTAGTTTCTTACTAAAAAGAAAGAAAAATCGGACTATTTGGTATAAATTATTTCATAATTAAAATACCATCAAATTTTAATCCAATATTACTCAGTAGCTGACAAAGAACGTACTGCTTTCATTTCTTTTCTAAGCGGAAGGAACCTTGAAACCTGCTTTTAAGACACTCAGCTCCCGTTAAGAAATGGGCACGGCAGTTCGTTTCCCTAAGGTGTTGGGTGGCGGAACTTACCGCCGCGTTTTGCCTCGATACTATGGCGAAAAAGTAAAAATATTAAAATTTCATTTCTTCGTGTAGGAATCGAACCCACAACCTGTCGCCTTATTCACTACGAGTAGCTACGAAAAGAAGACGACTTATAATAATTTATTTAACCATTTACAATAGCCATAACAATAAGTACGAGTATAAGCTTCTTATAATAAAACTAGTGGTTTTTATATAAATCTTTTAACATTAAACAGACAGGATGCATTAAAAGCTTTTTACTTAATATAAATTATTTTAATTTATATATCTTTTCAGCTTTACTCTGTATTTAGGATAGGCAGGCGGAACCTACTGTTGACGCCTTTTCCTACTTTTTGCCGGTTTTTTTAATGAATTGCGTATTGAGTAGCGGAACTCAACGCAGTGCTTGCTGATTAGAGCGAAAACATGGAAATATTAATGAATAATAATTAATTTCTCTGAGTGGAAATCGAACCCGGGACCGTCGCGCTTATACCACCGCACCACGACTGCCACCCTTTATTTATATTACGAACATAACCACTGCTGCTGTAGAGTTTACTAACATCGTGAGATTTATTTTAGGTCAGATATTACCAATGTACCATACATATGTAAGTAAATATCATAATTTTGTTGCGTTTATCTTTTTACTTTCACTAAAACTTGTTTGTGCCTCCTTTACTGGATATTATCGTATGTTGAATAATCATAGATTGACCTAATTATTTTAACATATTTTATTATATGAATATGTAGTAGTACGCAATACGCCTGGAATTTTATTATCTTTATTATTTTTGCTAGTTACTTTAAAATTAGACTCTTGATCATCAACCTAGTGTTAAGACGTTCCCCACTTTTTGCCGAATTAATTTCTTTAAAATTAATATATTATGAGTATTCAAGTAGTCAGATTTAAAATACATTACCAGTTTATAAGAACTTACATATGTCATCTAAATTTTATCTAATTTCGAACCGAGAAACACCGTTTTGTAAAAATTTAAAATCCTGAAACTGAAGTAACATTATGTTGTACATTAATTTATTAATTAAGGTTACTGTTAATATTTCAAATTTCCTTTTCGTAGCATTCCTGCTATTGTTTCTTCTCATAATAAATGCCTTTGTTCAAGCACCTTTACACGCTGTGAGGCTTCTTCACTTAATTCAACGAATACTATCATACAATTTTACTCTTCTCCAGAATCAAAATTATGTTACATATTGAACGTTGAAACTAGTCGTGGCGCAGCGGCACAAAGTCTGACTGTAAAACCGACTGGTTGTGGGTTCGATCCCCACCCCAGGAAATGAAATATTTACTTAAATTTATGTTTCCATTTCTTCGCTCTGGTGTCGAGGCAAAGCGCGGCGTTGAGTTCTGCCACTCAACAAGCAATGCCTCCGGAATTCGGCAGAAAGTGGGGAACGGAGTGACGTCAAGACGAATATACTGTGCCCAAAATCTATCGATTTAATAATAAGCATCCAAGATCAAATCAAGAGTTACGTCTCACACTTCATCACAGAGTCTACAATATTTAACCCTCTTCCATCATCATCGTCTCCGTTTAACTATTAAGTATGAAGATGAAGATGATAAATAATAATTACAAGTGGATAAAATTAATATTAAATATTTTTATCTAGTTAGTTGGCTAGTTTATATAAATGCACTAAATAACGCTACCAGTTCAATTTTTTATATAAAAGTCTAAAATATATGGAAAATTGCGAAAATTTATCAATATTTATGTAGAAAAGTTGCATTTTCAAGCTATTATTTTATCCATCACTTACCGTTTACTCGCAAACGACATTTTCATATCGTAAAATCTTATTATAATGAATCTCTTCATTCCATACTTAATTTACATGAAGTGTTACCAAAGTGTTTCCTTCAACGACGGTTTAATATTCCGCTTTATTTAAACAAGCGTCGCTCGCTAATATTCATTTTGTATGCACTAAACCTAAATTTATCTTTTGCTTGTTATTTTTGTTATACATAAATAGATAATTCTCTAGATAATAATGGTAATTATCCATTTTAAATAGGCTAAAGTATATTATTTTGACTTTACGGAATATTTTTTTTAATTTCACACTCTATACCGCTAATAGTAGGGAAGCCAAATGGAGGGTAGTGTTGAGACACTGCGTTGCCCACTTTCCGCCGACAGCCGACGAGTAAATATTTAATTTCCTTCAGTGGTATTCGAACTCACAGCCTCTTGCGTTTACATTCCCACCCGTGTGACTCTGCGCCACGATTAAGCTTATCTGAAATATTTAATATTTATATTATAATTCTTAGTATTTACAAAAGAGACAATAAAAATCAAGTGGTATATGTAGATAGTTGAAACCAATGGAAAGGGGAATAACCTGCACTCTTGTATTCTTTTAACAAAAAACATTATACACCTCAAGAGTGAAATGTAAACATTCCTCATCTTGTCAGGTTTGTTTCATGTAAACTGTCGATTTAACTTATTTAATTAATTAAAGTTTCACGCTGTATCCCTCACGCAGCAGAAAAGGTATAGAGAATCTATTGCTAAATGGCGTAACTCAACGCCGTTTTGTATTTTTGCCAGGATTTTTTTTAGCAAGGAAATGAAAATATTCCATAATTTCGAGCGGAAATCCAATCCACAACCCTCACGTAATACATTTTTAATAATTTCAATCATTCAATCTTCAGCTTACTTTAATAAAATATTACTAACACATAACAAGTCCTTTGAACAACTACGGGTGTCGTTATAACAAAAAGGTAGTTGCAGTTCGAGAAATGTTACCAATGAAAATGCTATGCGATAAATAATTCAAGGGGCGACGCAGGTCGATAAACCAGCGCCGTGACTGGGAAAGCACTTGTGGTTTATTCAGGAATCTCGAACTAAATATAGGTGAGATGTGCTGTCGTCATATAGTAAGATTTATCGGTTCAAATTGGTTTGTTGGTTGAAATGAGTGCGGTAATTAGGCTTATTACTATATTTTTAAAGTATAAGTATGGTACGCAAAAAAAATGCTACTTTTTTATTATTAAATATGTGATCAAAGATATCGCTGAACAAATAAATGAGCTTCACGCTGTATTTCGTACACAGGAAGGTAGATGAGGGAACCAAATGTTAAGTTACTCTGTTCCCCACTTTCTCTCTTTTCAAGAAACTTTCATCTTTCATTAAAGTACCTATACATAAAAAAATACATAAAAAATTGCTACGTTTTTATTATATGTGATGTTATTCCATTTTCATTTCGTTGTTCTAGCAGTGAGTTCTTTCTTAACAATAACAGATCATTTATTGTTTCTCCTTAATATATACGATATGTAACAATAAAGCAAAATCGATTTTCAAATCTTAAATCCAGAAATAAACTACAATTTCACGATTTGCTGGCACACTTCAAGCTTTAAAGTTTGAAAAATGAAAATTGCATTGGAGATTGAAAAGAGAAAACTTTATAATCAGACCTATGAATCTCGGCATCGGAGATAATATAAGTGTGAAACGCCACGGTAACTTTTAACCGCTTTAGTTCTATATACAATTGAGGAAAGATCTTCTCTTTCTATTATAGATGATATGTAAAAGAACATTTTATTAAATTTTTTTACTAATAATTTCTCGATATTTTCTCATTCCTTGTATAGTTAACTATAAAAAAGTATAGTATAAGTAAAGTATAAAGTATAAAAAAGTAACACATGTATATCTAGCACTAAATATTACAAAAATCAAAAAGGCTATTGAGTTCTGCCCCTCAATACGCAATGCCTCCAGAATTCGTCAGAAACTGGGGAACGGAGTGTCGTAACACTATGTTCCCTCTGCCTATCCTTTCGTGTATATACAGCGTGAAGCTGAAAAAGATTATTAATAACACCGTAAGTGTTTCTCTTTTCAAGTTCTGGCTCCATTGTTAGATCTGTATGTACAATAATATCATCAGTCAGTCAAATTCAATTTCTTGTTTTATATATACCTACTATTACTAACTTTGTTTGTGTAGTGTTATGATATTCTGTTATTCACGTATCGCCAAAAATATTTTTGAAATATTGCGTCTAACGTGGCAAAGGAAACGAAAATCATTCATTTCTATAAGTTGGAATGAAACCCACAACCGTCGAATTTATAGTCAGATATTGTACTGTCGCGCCACAACGGCCAATAAGTAAATATATAATATATACGGTTTTCATTACATATTACAAACATAAAAGCGATCACTTTTAAAAAATATATTAAACTTTCGTAATATAACCACGTGAATTCAAATGAATATTAGGTAAAACGGAAATGCATGAAATTCTAATTGGTTCGCTGATTCACAGAGTCCGGTCTAATTTTAATTTTAAAGTGGGATAGACACGTTCACGTTGAAACGAAGCTATGAAATGTTTTAGTGCGTTGGTTTTTTTTTAATAATAATAATTTTATTACTAAATATCTTGTTAATGATATATTTTTAAATCAGTAGAGTTTGCATCTAAATAAGTGATAATTTTATCGAGATATACATATTTCTGGTACGATAAAATTATTTATTTTAAATCGTTAATTTATTTAAAATGTTCTTGGACCATTGGTATTTAGGTGATGCACATTTAAAATATCATTAAATGAGTCCACCGTGGTCCACCTGTCTAAGCCGTCGTAATGTTTGTGGCTTCGATTCCCACTCGAGGAATTAATTAATTATTAATTCTTTTAAAAATTATAATAATTGGCAGAACTCAACGCCGCGCTTTGCCTCGACACCAGAGCGAAGAAATGGAAACATAAATTTAAGTAAATATTTCATCCCCTCGGGTGGGGATAAAATATTAAACATAATTTAAATATAATTATGTTTAATATTTTATTTAGCATCGCAAGTACTCTCCCACTAATAGCAGCGACAAAATGATATGCGATTTACTTAAACTTCTCTCGGTAGCTGAGTATTTAATGATTTTTATGTTTTAAAATGCGAAGTCTTAGATTTATTAGGTTTTTGTACATTTAACATTAAAAAAAAAACATTATTAAAGAGTAAATTTACTTAATTAAAAAAAAAAAGAGAATGGACGTTGTTTTATAGGGAGATATAATAATCGGGATTAACTAAGCCATTTGGTACAAAACGGAAACAGTACCTAAAACTTTCATTCCAATTATTTTTTTGACTAACAAAATAACAAAGCATGGTTAAAGTCTACATATTTTTTATCATATTTTATATAAAAATGTACAAATCAAATCATCAAATCATCCAATTTTGCTTTATCATCAATTTTACCTTTATTTAAAATAAAAACACAACTTTTCAAACTTTATTAGTAAAGCAATCATTGAACCACTCGACGTTAGTTGTAAATCTAAATCAACCGGTAGAAAGAAACTCAACATTTACATTATAAATAGGAGAGATTGCTTAAACAAACATTCTCTTAGACAGCTTTCTTCATATCGAAATAGCAAATCATACGTTAGACAGCTTTGAAGAGAAATGGCCTATTTATATTCACTGTAATTATGCCATTCTTAATTTAGATTCTCTGTAAATAATTGGTTAAAGCGGATATCAAACTTCCTTTATTCAATAAAGTTGAGTGAAATTGTGACCTAATTTAAATGACCCTTTATATTTTATCTGTACTAGTGCACCGCTCGCGGCTCCGCTCGCGTTGAATACGCTATTATGAGATGCGCTATTTTAATATTTCCCGTTATATATATAAAGCAACGTAGGCAACGTTGCTTTATATTTTTTTAATATACACGGAAACTGAATTATTTTTTCTCTCCTACTCTAACAAGAGTGAACCCAGTGTGAAGCTACTTCTCTATTTTCTAGTTAGTGGCTCTCTATTTTCTAGTTTAGTTAGTGGGAACTTAACGCCGCGTCTACCAGAGCGGAGAAATAAAATAAATATAATTATTCCCATGCGTGAGATATTCGCGTGTTTTTTAATATCGTTTTTTACAACAGCATCACGCTGTAGTTATAAAATGATCCTTCGTAAAAAATTTTTACTCGTAGGAACCGAGCAGCACTGTTTAGCAATACATTTTTAATGCTTCCACCACAAAAAGTACGTGAATGTTTTTTCCTAGTTGTATAAAAAAAAATAACTAACCTAATTATAAAAGAAAAAAAATGACAGTCGTAAAGTTGTTGTAAATAAACCTCGTTTTTAATACTGTTTAAGGACGAATAGAGGCTCGTTGTGAATTCTTAACGATCAGTTAAAACGTCAGTAAACTCTTTAATGAGATTATTAAACCGCTAGAGAATGTTGAGGCCAGTCGTGGCTCAGGGGCACAAAGTGTGATTGTAAACATAACTAGTCGTGGGTTCGATTGTCACTCGAGGAATTTAAATATTTATTTCAATATATATTTTCATTTCTGGTGTCGTGTTAAAACGCGGCGTTGAGGTCTGTCACTTAACACGCAATTCCTCCAGAATTCGGCGGAAAATAAGGAACGGAGTGTGTTACCTTTAGTCTCCTCTCTCTGTCTACCTTGCTGTGTGCGGAATACAGCGTGAAGATGTTTTTAGTATTTTTTTATTAATTCTACCCGCCTTTTCTGTAGCCACACCACGTAATTTCAGTTAAATATTTAATGTGTATCTTTGGCCGGATACGAATAGGATTTTGAATAAATAAACTTACCAGGTTGTGACGTCACGCAGACCACTGCCCCAGTAGCGTCTGCTAAACGTATGGTATATTTACTAAGACGTCGGAAACGCCTTTAATTAGTTGTTCAGTTTTGTTTGAACTTTAACTCTTAACTCTATAATTTACATGTTGGTGAGAGAGCTTGTGAAAAGTGCCACGTTCGATTATTGAGTTGTAGTTCTTTTATATTATCTATTATAATATAAATATAATCTAAAATTAAATATAATATTTTAGTCCTATATGTATATTTTCATTTTATAATATTTTTGTTATATACATATTTGTCGACGTAAATTCTTCTGTATAAAAATAAAAATTAAATTTTTGTTTTCTTATGTAAGTTACCAAAATGTTAATTTATTGTAAAAATTATCTATTATTTTTATATACAGCGTCTCACATATATACAAATAAAGCTAGTGTCAAAACATTTCACGCTTCGCTTTGTACATTGAGTGTGAAATGCTCTACACTGTGAATGATGAATATTGCAGGGTAGACAGAGTTATCCTAGTGTTTAAACACTCCGTTCTCTTTTTCCCCAATTTTAAAGAATTTGTAGCGGTACTTAGCGCCGCACTTTGTCTTTTTACCAGAGCAAAAATATGATAACTAATTCTCTCCCTCTAGTGGGAATCCAATATCGTCGCGCTTACATTCAGATAGACGACCTCAATAACATTAATAATAATTAATTTTTTGATAAAAAAATTGACTTTTTCATTGTAAAATATAACTTAAATTGGATTTCTTACCAATATCTCTGTATATGTGTTTGGGAATTGGGTACAGTATTTGAAAAGCGCCGTGAATTTTAAAAACCGCGTCGAATGAAATGAGAAAACGATGTTGTAAAATTTTATCTATTGTTGAATGGGAAAGGTATTTGTAGTTTGTGGATTATTTTATCAATACGGCTTTTAAGATAATAATTCCCTTTTTTATGTTTATTGCACCTATAGAATATATTAACATAAACTCAAGAAAAAGATCTTTTTTATAGATATAAAATATATTTTTGTAATATAGTTTAACTCGATCTATTTACTAATGGATCTATTGGAAATATTATCCTATTACGCAGCTATTTAACAAGGAGATTCTTTGTTTTTTAAATATACGAATATTTCTTTTTTGTGTCGAATTGTTCCAAAATTTGAAAATAATTTAATTTTTAAAAAATAAATCAGCTTCACGCTGTATCCCTCACCAAGCAGTATAGGCAGAGGGAACTTAGTGTTAAGACACTCCGTTCCCCACTTTCCGCCAAGTTTTGTCAGTCACACTTTGTGCCCCTGCGCCACGACTGGCGTCTATTTCAATTAAATTATTTCAATTTTTCTTTGTCTTAAAATACAAAGATCACTTTCAACTCTCTCTACCTCTCTCTCTTTTTACCAGATCAAAAAAAAATCGGAAATAAAATACATTCGAAATTATTCTCTATATAATACGTCTGTAACATATGAACATTAAAAAGTTAATAAAAAGACGGTCGCTACATCACCCAAAACAGAAACTCTGATATCTGCTGCCACATGAGCTTTATCTTTTTATTATATTTAAGGTGATCTCGGTGATTTCCGTCATATCTTAGTTTATGCTTCCATGTAACATCTCTATTATGTCAAAACAAGATAACCCCAATTTCATCATCACTAGGAATTTGTAATATTCAAAAATAAAGAAGAAAATAGGCCATTATGGGACGACGGTTGATTGTATAATATAAGAGTTGTCAATTCGATGCCGACTCGAAGCAACGAGTTATTGATACTTTCCGTCTGACTATAAATGACAGGTTGTGAGTTCGATTCCCACTCGCGAAAATAAAATATTTAATGTTTTCATTTGCTCGCTCTGGTAACGCGGCAAAGCGCGGCATTGAGTACCGGAACTCAACACGCAACGCCTCAAGAAATGGAAGGAAAGCGGGGAACGGAAATATTTTAATGGAAACAGAGCGTCCTAGCACTAGGTTCCCAGGTCCTCTATCTACCCTACTAAGTGCAATATAAAACGTGAAGCTAAAAAAGTAAAAAAAAAAAATATTGCAAATATAGAAACAAATAAAACGATACCATTTTCAGATTTTAGCACAAAAGAAGTAAAACTCAAGAACATTTAAGCCTACATAAAGAAAGTAAACAAAAGATATATTAACATACAGAGAAACAGAATCATTTATTACATACACAAAAGTATTTCTCCGTGTTTTATTGTTTCATACATACTGTATGGGTATTGCAATTGAATTGCTACAATATTGTTGTATTGAGTTTAAAGTAACACTCAATAGGATCTGCAGTCGATTGAGCTCGAAGAAAGGATAAAACTTTACTATATAATCATCATGTATGCATGGATTGGATTGTGGTTTCCCACGTTGTATTTGTATTGATATTTCGATTGACGTTATTGTGGTACAAATGAAGAGTCTGACTGAATACGCTATGGCAATCTTAGGTTCGATTCCTGGTTGAGAATTTGTTTTTTTTGTTTTTTGAGTCACGCTGTATTCTGCCCACAATACAGTAGGAAGATCTAGTGTAATGGTACTCCGTTCTACATTTTTCGCCCAATTCTAAAGTATATCGTGTTGAGTGGCGGGTCAGCGTTGCGCTTTGCCTCGATATCAGAGCTAAGAAAATGGAAATTTTAAATATCGTTTCCTCGAGTCGGAATCGAATCCATAACCTGTCGCAATTAAAGTCACACTTCCTGCCCCTGCAAAACAAAGGACCACTGAAACCTTAATTTTCTAACAGCAGTGAATCCTTATCTTATACAGCAAACAAGAATTCAACACGCTTTCTAGAAATTATAAGGAAACTACACTAAAACTGGATTTTAATTTGAATCTCCTGTCACTATATTTTAGGTGGTGCTTTAGTGCTTCAAGGAAATAATGTAGCGGCTTTACCTTTAAATTAGGGTTACCATTTTGGTTGGTTGGTTGGGTTACCATATATATAAAAATATATAAAGGAACTTTAGCGTTATCAGATTGAGAAATCAAGTGACATTGGTAGACGGGCGAAGAGATCGCTATTATAGAATTGAAAAATCAATTACAATTCAACTAAATTACACTTTTTTTTAGCGACACACTGTATCTCGCCCACAGCAGGGTAGGTAGAGGGAAATTAGGAACCTGGGTGTTAAGACACTCCGTTCCTCATTTCATTATTCTACTAAATTCTGAAGGCATTGCGTGTTGAGTGGTGGATATCAATACCACGCCTTGCCTCGACACCAGAGGGAAGAAAATGGGAATATCAAATAATTATTTTCCTCAAGTGGTAATCGAACCTGTCGCGTTTATAGTCATACTTTGAACCCCTGCGCCACGATTTCTGATCTCAATTAGATTATATCTAGATTATACTTACGTTCATTTATTACACCACATATAGATTACTAACAAGAATAGCCTCACCTATGTTATATTCCACTGGAACACCTGAGGCGCTGTCTACTGTCTGTCTCTTCAACTGTCTGTCAAAATTAGGCCAATATCCTACAGCAGTATTACATAGAAATGGGAAACTATCATAAGTAACTCTACCGGATATCAATCACAATACAGTTATTTGAAATATTAAAAGAACGTAAAATAGGTAAAATTAAAGCTAAAGCACGAAAATTAAAATATTACTACTACCACCAACGGAAATCAATTTATTTAAGTACTAATGGAACCGGAAATAATCGACTATATATAGAGATGTTAGTCGATTATTTCTGGAATAATAATAGAATCATATCTAGGCCCCATAGTATATTAATACAAATATCGTAGAATTTATTCAAAAATATCTTAAAATAGCAAAAACAGTTAACGTTTTATCTATAATATAGATAAATGACTCCAAATAATATGTAAAAAAATTGAAAACAATAAAGCAGTTCATTAACAAAATATAATGAACATGTCAATAACCATGATCAAAAAGTATTTTAAAAGTGTTTGTATATAATTAAATATCGAATTTCCTTTAATTCCCATTAAATGTTGTTGTATTTAAATTGTAAATAAATTACAAAATAATTATTTTATTGAATTGGCTGTATCTAGCTTTTAATACTCCAGCTACGACTTTTTCTTAATTTCCTTTTATTTTTTTATAGAAAAAAAAACAAATACGAAGTGAAAACATTTTGTGGTTCCCATTATTAAAATCATCCGTGTTTCTATTTAAATTATTTACTTAAATAAAAATACAGAAGACATTTATTAAACTTTTTTAATCCACGTTTATTAAGTTTATTACAGCTTTCCCATGTTCATTTTACAAAGTAATTTTAATGAATATCCGGAAGCTGGTATTATAAGCTTAACAATCTGATATCAGATATCGACATTTACTCACTTATTGTTCACTTATTATAACAATTATTAATTAAATAACAATTTTTGTTCGCATACTGTTCAATAAATGTTTATAAAGTTTTTAGGCTTACAAATAATTTATTTTTACATATTACGTCGATTACAGAAAAAAATATAAATACTTTTTTTTGAAATTTTATAATGTATTTTTAGCTTTATATTTATGCAGAGCAACCTAAGAACCTAGTGTTAAGCACACTTACACGTACACTTCGTTTCCCATTTCCGCCAAATTCTTACGGCATTGCGTGTTGGGGTTCGATTCCCATTGGGAGTTTTAAAGGGAACGGTCTTAACACTAGTTTCTCAAGTTCCGTAAAAAAAACATATACGAATAACAACAAGAAGCAACATAACGATAATGGTACACTCCGCAATATGCGGACGAGGTTAGAAAAACCAATAACAGTAAAACGAAAGCCACCGAACACCGGAAACACCAACAATTTGCGCGACAATGTGAATAAAATTTTTTGTTGCTCGAAAACGAGTTGAATTTCTTACTGACTCTACCTCAAGTAGTTTTAACAGGCGGATGGTAAACGATAAATATTTGTATACTAGATCGAACTGCGGATTGTAAACGAGCGATAATAGGCTGTAATATATGTATGTAAGTGTCATAATACTTTGTGCCGTAGTCATTATTTATGCAAAGAATAAAATTGAGAAGAAAGTGGAAGTGTAACTTTGCTTTGCCTCAGAGGGTGTGTTAAACTTTAGCAAAATGTATATTTTTTTCTTTTACGTGCAAATAATATAAGTTTGTATTAAATTTAATAAGTTAATATGGCTTTGTTTTTTTTTTTCGACCTTTTATTACTATTGTGTTGTGTGAGTGGATTTTATTTACGTGTGTATGTGATACAGCGTAATATATACTTAACATAAATAAGTTGTAACAACGGTATAAAAATTTCGACTTAGCTCGATAGGAACGTATGGCGTAGCGTTCAGAGCGCTTGGATGGCTTTCAAGAAGTGCGGATTCATATCCCGCTACGTTTAAATTTTAATACGTTTTTTAAAAAAGTATTTTTCTTTCCTAAGTATGGAATAACACTTTAAAAATAATAAAAATATACAGCGTGAAGCCAAAAAAATATTACATTGCCTCTGTGCCACGACGACTTTTATATTTGTAAACAAATATACATAATTGGCATTATCCCACACTTTTGGCTGCATTTTAGACATTTAGTACTAGCTGAGCAGTGAAACTCATACCAATATTGGACAATTCAGTCTCCCAAAAGATCTTTTTTGCTTTCTCATCTTTTTACTATCAATCAAAACAACTTTCACTCTATGATAATGTTTTTTTAAATATTATTTTATATAAAACACAAGCGCATTCATATTTAAACAATTTCACTTCACTGGACAGTATTCCCAGCAATTATTCTCTGGATATCGGAAAGCGCTGCATCAGATGGAACGTCAAACGTCCAAATTGACAACAATGTTTACCGAAAACGCTAAATGAACGTCGCTTCTTTGTATATTTACAAAATACAACAAAAAAAAATGTTTACTAAAAAACTCTTAAGAATTTTCTCTGATTATTAATTAACTATAGGTGTTAGTTCGATTTAGTTGGCTATTTTATTTAGGGTAGGCAGAGCAAACCTAATTTCGGGATACTGATAGTTAAGCGGCGGAACTCCACGCGCTGTGTTGTTACCAGACCGAAAAAAATTAAAATAGATTTCTACTCCCCCGGTTGGGAATCGACCACGCAACCATCACGCTTCTTTTCAGATGCTGGGTCGCTGCGCTACGCCTCAGTTATTATAAATTTCTTAAAAATACATATATAGAATTTAAAACGACTTATATATTTAATGTATCAATTCAAATAAGGTCATAAGTATCTAAAACTCAATTTAAAATAAAAAAAACGATTTTACCTCTATCTCTCTCTCTGTACGCCTCTATTAATTGTCGAATGTGAAAATTGAGAATTTTGGAATTTTGAATTTTGGCTCTCTTTTCTCAAATGATCGTTTTTAGAAATAAACTTCGGGTAGTGGATATTTGTAAAATCTCTCTACATAGATGCTAACAACATAAATAAGTGTAAGAATTTGGATATACATTGATAGTTCCATATCAGCCATACGTACTGGCTGATGTAAGAAACGGACAGTTACCAAAAAGCACAGATTCGAGTCCCATTAACTTTTTATAAAAAAATTAAATTAAATTAAATTAGCTTCACGCTGTATTCCGCACACAGCAGGTAAAGGGAACCTAGTGTTAAGACACTCCGTTCCCTACTTTCTGCCGAATTTTTGGAGGCATTGCGTGTTGAGTAGCAGAATCCAACGCCGCGCTTTGCCTCGACACCAAAGTGAAGAAATGGAAATATAAATTTAAGTAAATATTTCATCTCCTCGAGTGGGGATCGAACCCCCAACCAGTCGGTTTTACAGTCACACTTTGTGCCACTGCGCCACGACTGGCCTGAACTTTTTATAGATTTTCTAAAATATTGGTCATAGCGTAGAATGAGATAATACTTTCCAAATACTAATTGATATCTTTAAAACAAGTAAACTAAAATATTATATGGTTAATATGTAAAAATATGTATTAATTTAAACTAATATATACCTTATTATTTTAACATGCCTCCAGAATTCGGCAGAAAGTGGGGAACGGAGTGTCTAAACACTAGGTTCCCTCTGCCTACCCTGCTGTGTGCGGGATACAGCGTGAAGCTGATTTGTTTATTTATTTGATTGTTTTAACAATGTACGATTGCAAAATGCCATATTTTCGATTAAATAGAGTATATATATATATTTGCTTTAGATCCGTTTTACTGCTTTTGCTGTGGAGTATATCAATTTTTACAAGATTTTAACAGCTACGCAGAAACGCATTTTCTTCTTAGAAATGGTCTCATAATTTTTGTTAACGATTTCCTAAACGCCAAATATAATGTTACAAAAGGTTTCGTTCTATTGAACTTACAAGGTATCAAAAACAATTTTAGCTCAATAAACTTAAAATATATACCTATTATAAAAGTAAATTGTAAGCACTTAAAAAACAAGTAAAAATTTGCGATTTAATATTAACAACCTATATACAAATTTCTGAAATATAATAAACATAAAAAATCCTCTGTATGTTAAATATTTACTTAAATTTATATTCTTCGCTCTGGTGTCGATAGAAAACGCGACGTTGAGTTCAGCCACTCAACACGAAACGATTCCCAAATTCAGCGGAATGTGTGGAATAAAGTGCCTTAACACTAGGTTCGATCTTTCTACCCTGCTGTGTGCAGGATACAGCGTGAAACTAATAATTTATTAATTAAAAAACTTTAATAATAATTCGTGCAAAGGCGAAAGATAGGAAAAGACTAAGTGTTTAATACTGTATTCCTGCTATATCCGAGATACAGTATAAAGCTGAAAAAAAAAATAGAATATGAATCCACAACAACCCGACAAAACCACTGTACCAACACGGCGTGGTTTAATTTAAACACGACGAGATAACTAGCATACACGCAACTCTATCTATATACACATATAGATGTACCGTAAACTTCACAGGAAGGCGCCCGATGCGCTTGCCGCTTAAGCGGTACCTGCGGTTATGTTAATACCCATTTAATTTCCTGGACGGCTGGGATTAACAGCGACAACCCTACGGCTTCAGGAACTACCCTTATCCTTTCACTGTATATATTATGGATGTATGATGATATATTAGGGACATAGAGGCCGTCTTGACGTAGTGGTACAAGCATGTTGGCTTTAACGCGACGGTTGTGGATTGGATTCTTACTTGGGGGAGTAAACTATTGTTTATTAATACCAAGGCAAAGAGCACGGCGTTGAGTTTCGCCACTAAACACGCAATGCCTCAAAAATTCAGCAGAAAGTGGGGAACGGATGTGACCTTATAGGAAAAAAATGCTTCCTACTCTTCTATGTACTATATAAAGCACAGAGCTAAAAAAATACATGTATTTTTTTACCCTAAATATGTCAACAGCATTTTTACTTCAGAACAATTTAATACTAAAAATATTATATCATTTTTAGGTCATTTAAAGTCAAAGAATCTAGGTTTAACCTTTATGAAGAATACATTTAAAATAAAATTTTTAACTTTATTTACTTTGAAACGAAGCACTTCTTTATTCCCTTAACTTTATCGCTGCAGTAACTTTGCATTAGAATTTTAAACGATCAACTTCCGGTTCTTTCTTCGGTCTGATAGAATGCATTTGGTATATCTAAATATAGCATCTGTTAGATATCTTTACTTGTAGTCAATTTGACGTAATTTGGATTCAATTTAAGAACATGGGTACTTATACTTTCATTTATTTTTTTGCTACACTGTATTCCGCACATAGTTGAGTAGGCAGATGGATCCTGGGAACATAGTGTTATACTCTCGTTTCCATTAAAACTTATTTTTGTAGAGTGGTCGTAAATATTTTATTTTACGTGTGGGAATCGAACCTACAACCTGTTGCTGTTGATTAATAAATGTAGATTTTTACACTTTTTATGATCAATGTTATAGCGATAAGACACTTCGTTCGCGTCAGGTTATGGATTCGATTGCCTTTTTTTGATTCTTCGGTACCACAGCAAAAAGCGCGGCGTTGAGTTCCGCCACTCAACACGCAACACCTCGAAAATTCGGCGGAAAGTGGGGAACGGAGTATCCCAACACTAGGTTCCTGCTGTGAACGGGATAACGTAATGCTGAAAAAAGATATTTTAGTAATACATATAATAATGGAACGCCAGTATATATAAAAACGTGTTTTATAATTTATGTAAAAAAGTGAATATTAGACCAATTTTCAAGAAACATTAAAAACTTGCCTTGCTTATAATGTATTAATTTTCCAAATATAGGTATATTTGGTAATAATTTACACCTTTGAGTCTATACAAAATACTGATAATTATACGAAAAGTTGTAATTTTTATCTCAACAGCTTACAAATGTTAAAAAGCAAAATTTAAAATGTGAGCTCTAAGATACAATATTGCCTTCTTATTTAAATTTCGGCATATTTCGACTTTTATTCAGTTATTTCAGAATAGTATCGTATTCTTTTTATAATCGATAGATAGATAGATATTGTAAATAGATAGATGTGACATGACATGACACTTCTTATGTGAATTTTACGTAGTATTGATAATTCTTACAAGCTATGGCGCAACTGATACATATATGACTGTACATTTGATGGTTGCAAGTTCGATTCCGTGTTTGGTGGTATAACCAATTTCATAAGTGAACCAAGTCTTTTAGATAGTAATAACAAATTAAAATACAATAAATTACCTTCACACCATACACGATTTACCATTTTCAATAGTTCTAGACAGTAAATTGATTTTAATACACATAGCAAACCTAGTTTATTATGTATTATGTTCGATAATCCCTTGCATTACACGGTATTCGCCTTCGCCTCGCTTATTAATTCTGTTAACACGAAATCACTTGAAGTTTCAACTAAACACATAATCTATTCATAAAATAATGTTAAATTTCAGCAATAATAACACGCTATTACAAGAGCGTTAATAATAATTTAATTTTTTTTTAATATACTACGTTTTTCAGTATATAGTAGGCTAGACGAAAGGAAGTGTTAAGACACTCTATTATCTAGTTTTCGCCCAAGTTTCAAGACATTGCGAGTAGAGTGGCTACTGAAAATATTAATAATTAATCATTTCTCGAGTAGGGATTGTACCCACTACCGTCACGTTACAGTCAATCATATGTGTCAGACTCCTTCACATATTATACACGAGATCTAATTACGTTATTTGTGATATTTATTTTATAATAAAGTAAGTAGTTGATACATTTATTTATTTTTTCTATATATGTATTTAGGGCCAACTACCGGCGCGAAAGATTGCGGGTTCACTCGATGTTATGAAATGTTTAATATTTTTATTTAATTAGCTCTAGTAACTACGCATAAACGCGGCGTTGAGTCCTAACACTTGGTTCCCAGGTTCAAGTTGGGGGTACAGCCTAAAGCTTTAAAAAATACCAGGAAATGCATGACAATAGAAAAAAAAGCTGACTTTTAAATAAAACGTCATTGCCACGTAATGAAAAACATAAAATGAATTTATATTTCAATATTACAATAAAAAAAATGAGCGTATATTTGAAAAATACCTTTGTTTATCTAATAAAATAGTAGAAATATTATACTTTCCCTTTTATTTTTGTCATTGTATTTTTATTGCTTGACTTTTAATGAATTTCCCTTCAGAGTGGAACGGGACGGATAAATAAATAAAGCAAAATAATGTAATAGGCATTAGAATGGTATTCGAGACAAATAAAACGTGACATACATAATGAGAAATTAGGTTTTGTGACAAAGGTAGTGGGTTCACTTTTTGGTTCAATCTTACTTTAAATTTATGGAAATTTTAAGTGCCTTACATTTATTTCTTGTCTTGTTTATTAATCTACAGTTTTTTTCTTCTCGCTTATCTTATGCTTTTCACGTGACCTGCCTTCAGTTTTATCAATACTGTTTTCTCGGCGGTCAAGAGATTCGAGGTCCTCCTCGCCTCTCTAACCACTCTCTCTTGTTTTATAAATATTTTTACTAACCTTGGTATGCTTCCGTCATACTTAACTGAGCACGTTCTTGTTCATTCTCATTGTGACACTCTAGTTAGTACCTACCTGCTGCTGTGGCTATCTCTTCATAGCAAGTTCCATCACCTAAGCTGTATATACTTCGAAGATACCACATGTTTCTTTCAGTCTACTTCTGTAACACCTAGGTTTAGCTGCCATATAACATTCTCGGTAAGCTTATATAGAGTTCCATTATGTAGAGCTCCATGTCATGAATGCAGCTAAAGTACTGTTAGTTGCTGGTGCAGATCTGCAATTCTAATTATGAATTCGCGTTAATTTCCGTTGTTTTCGCGGTATACTATGTTACTACAATACAGTATTTATTTTTTTCATGTCAAGCGAGATATATAGATAACTTGTGAGATATTAGGGAACTGAAGAAATAATTGTCACAGCGCGTCGTTGATTTCTACAATTTAACACGCAATGCTTATCATCTATAACCACTTAGTTCGAACTTTTAAGCTCAATCATATAATGATAGTTATCTTGTGATGAAAAATATAATAACTTTCTAAAAAACTTTTATGATACACAAACAAATCATTTATAACCTTTTTTTTATACAAATGTGCCCTAAAATCTACCTAATAATAAAATCAATATTATTAAATTAAATATTGTTCGAACAAAAAATTAGAATTATAAAAACATAAACACAGCCAAAATTTTATAATAAAACGTCTTAGATGCAGCTATCACAATTGCCCTCTCACGTTCCATCTGGTGCCAGTGCAGCACAAATTGTAATCGATGCGTGTCAATAGATAGATTACGCCCACGACACACCCACGCTATATTAATAGGAGAAAACCATATATCTGTGAAGCGTTTTAATGATTATTTATAGGTTTTTTTTTTGAGAATTTTTTATCGTTTTGTCTTATTTATATGTATTATATTTGTGTTATTGATAGAAAGTTAGACTAGAATGTTGTTTTGTGATTTTATTAAATTACCTGAGGCCTGTCGTGGCGCAGAGGCACAAAGTGTGACTGTAAAATCGAGTGGTTGTGGGTTCGATCCCCACTCGAGGAGATGAAATATTTACTTAAAAATATATTTCCATTTCTTCGTTCTGGTGTCGAGGCTAAGCGCGACGTTGAGTTCTGCCACTCAACATGCAATGCCTCTAGAATTCGGCAGAAAGTGGGGAACGGAGTGTCTTAACACTAGGTTCCCTCTGCCTACCGTGCTGTGTGCGAGATACATTGTGAAGCTGATTTTATTAAATTACCTTTGATGTAGTAGATAGAGACAATTTCTGTAAAGGCCCAAGATGCAGGTTCCATTTTCATTAATGACAAATCTCAATTTAAAATATTTTTTTTATATGTTAAATACAAACGGTCTAGGTAGGATATTCCACTTTTTCACAACAGCTAGGACAGCTGTTATTATTACAAATATTTCAAGAAGAATTGCGGAGAAAACATTACACGTAAAAAAATAACTCATTTAAATGACATCTGAGATTGATTAGCCTGTGATGCCAATGTGAACATAACATAATAGGTATATATGTAAAAAAAAAATGATACGCAGATTTAAAAATAAAGAACAGTAAAATCCTTATTCCAACATAATTTCAGCTTTTTATTACTGATAAATCTATTTTTCTTTTTTTACAGCGCTATATAAACCTTAATGCACCCACAGATTACCAATAATGGTTTTTTAATACATTAAGACATTGAAGCCGTCGTGGCGCAGCACAAGGATGTGACTAAAATGCGACGGCAGTGAGTTTGATCCTCAGCGGAATGAATTATTATTTAATATTTTTATTTTTTCGTTCTAGTCCCAAGGCAAGATCCCAGCGTTCCAACATTTGCTGGAATTAGCTTTGAAAAAAAATGCGGAAAATGGAAAACGGAGTGTCCTAACACTAAATTCCCTCTGCCTACTCTACTGTGGTATGCAACGTGAACCAGACTATATAACCTTTTATTCCAACCTATATTTCACTTTTTATTACTGATAAATCTATTTTTTCCGTTTATAGTGCAATACAAAACCCTAATGCAACCACAGATTACCAATAATATTTTTTTATTATATTAAAATAAACAAGTGAAGCTGACACAGAACGCCCCAAGAGGAATATCATGGAGCTATAATAGTCCCGCATTAATGAAGATTGAAACTTCATAAGAAGTGAATGGTAAAAGATAAATGGTAAATAATGACTTCTTCATTAGTATCGGAAATAACGCTATTAAACTACGGTCGTATGTACGTATCGACTGACTCATTTAGGGTGCATACAGATGATACGTTGTGAAATGTAAATTTAGTTGTAAGTTTTGCTCTTTTTGCAGAGTATTCCAATATTATTGACGGAACTTAACGCCTTAACTTAATTTTGTCTTTGTTTTGGCTAAGGCTAAATGGAAATAATATTGTGGAGTTATATTTTATTTCATATTCAAATTCACATAATATGTTCATTAATATATAAAAAAAACATATAAATCATCAAAATTTAAAAAAAAATTCATAATGTATGAAAAAAAAAACATAATATGCAGATATTTACATGTATACATGTGGATAAGCCCTAAAACACAATTATACCGGTAGCCGGAGGTTAAGAGCAAAGTCATCTATCAAACATTATCAACGGGTGGGTCCATTCAAAAGGGTCATACGAGAAGTACGGTTATAGCATTGATTTAGAATTTTCTCAAGAGCAATAAAAAATAATCAATCATTCTCACCATACGACGCGAGCACGCAGTGGTTGGAAAGGAAATGAATCTACGTACGATAGTTGTTGCTTTGATTTCCATTTGGAGTAAAAAATATATTAAAAAAATGAATAACTGTCGTATGTGTTGTAATTATAATAAAAAAATGTTGTGATGCATCGACACATCGTCTGAGTGTATGCGCGTCAGTCGTAGGTTCGGTGAATATCGAACGATACGATATTTTTAATTTAAAAAAAAATTCTACTTGAAGTTACAAATCCCACCCTCTGATAGAAACCTTACGTCATTGAGTTTCTCGACTCAACATGTAATGTATAAAAAAATTGGGAAAAGTGGAGAACAGAGAGAATGAATTATTATTTAATATTTTTATTTTTACAAACATTAGGTTGTGTCCTAACATTAGGTTCCCTCTATTTATCTGACTGTATACGGCCAAAAAATCCACTTCTCCAACCTGGTAAAACCGTTGAGTCTTGCCACTCAACACAAATATCATGTCTCGATTTCCAGCAAATCGTGATTAAAACACACGACATTATTCAATTGCTTCCTAACAAAAGCATATACAAAGATAAGATAGATAATTTATCGTAACATTTCATCTTAAATTAAAATAGATCGAGTGGGAAATAAAAATAACGATCAGAGCACATTTTAAATGTGCCCGCGTGGAGTCGTGGGTGGTCCTCCATACTTCCCTTTTCTGTCTTGTATCATATTAAATCAATAACCTACAATTGTATCGGTTAATTTACATTTTATTGGTTTGAATAACAAAATAACATTATTTCTTTCATTAGTATTCTTATTTGTAGACGAAATAGTCACGGTAATAATTTTAGAATAAATTTGCGTAATATTACCGAACTTAGGTTAGGTAATATTAAATTTTATTTGAGTAAAATTGTGTTAACACTTGTATTTTTTTTCGCTTCACGCTGTAAGCTGTATATAGAAGGGAAGGCAAAGGGAACCTGGGAACCTGTGCAGATAGTGTTAAGACGCTTCGTTCCCAGCTTTCTTTCAAATTCTGGAGACAGTGCTTGTTGATTGGCAGAACTCAACGCTGAAAATATTAAATATTTCATATAATATTTTCCTCGAGTGGGAATTGAACTTACAATACCACAACAATCGATACAATCACACTCTTATGTCCCTGAACTACGACTGGCCTCAAATAATAAATATTTATATACATATATAAAGCGTGGCGTTAAGTCTTTCCACTCAACACGCAATGCCTCCAATTCAGCAGAAAGTGAAGAACGGAGTGTCTAAACACTAGGTTCCCTGTGCCTGTGCCTGCTACGTGGGATACAGCGGGATTAAGCTGATTTGATTTTTTTTTATTTAAACTATTTTACAAACAATAAGCAAAGGTACATGAAAATTTAACCATCGTGGCGCAGTGGTATAGCGTCTAACCGTAATCGAAATATTTTTTTCGATCCACTCAAAGAAGAATTAATTAATTTCATTTCCTTACACTGTCAAGGCAAATTGCGGAACAAAAAGACACAACATATCTCAAACTCACTACATGACAACTTACTTTCGTACGAATAATCCAATATTTAACGGATTATTGAGAAAGCAATACATCAATTAATAGTTATTGGTGTACAAGTATAAAGTTGTCACTAAATACAAACCGTTGGCCATTTATCTCTCCGTGACAACGACCAATGTCACCAACGGGAAGCGTTACACAACAAGCATCGAAAGCTCCACGAATTGGTACTTTCACTAAAACAAAGTTTTATTGTAACGGAATAAAGTTCATATTTGGCAAAGCAACGGTAAATCATATAAATCCTGTAACAACTCAAGTGGTGTATAGTAAATGTGTCGGTGAGATTTGTTGTACGGGAGATAAATCTTAATGAAATATTTTTGGGTGTATTATGTCATAACAAAATATTATAATATTTGATCAATGGCTTTGACTTTTAATTTTATGTGGTGATAGCGTGTGTTTATTTTAATTTATATATGAAAAATTTAGAGTTCATATATTGTTTTAAAATAATTTAATTGTATTTTGACTATTTTACTCACGCTGTATTCCGCACACAGCAGGGTATGCAGAGGGAACCTAGTGTTAAGACACTCCGTTTTACGCTTTCCGCCGAGTTCTGGAAGCATTGCGTGTTGAGTGGAGGAGCTCAACGCCGCGCTTTGCCTCAACACCAGAGCGAAGAAATGATAACATAAATGTAAATAAAAGTTTAATTTCCTCGAGTGGGGATCGAACCCACAACTAATCGATTGTACAGTCACACTTTGTGCCCTTGTGCTGTGCCTCTAAACTTAATAGGATATTCCTCTAATAGAAATTTACGAAATAATTATGTACATTTCTAAAATGCATGTATATTTTTAAAATTATTTATTAATTTTCCTTTCCCTTTTACAGATTATATCCTCATTCAAGAAACCGATTTTATTCGCTGTAAGTGTCTATACAATTTTTAGTATCTTTTAATGTTGAAATAATATATAAATATGTTGATATAAGTAACAATATTTGTATATTAATAAAAATATACATTTATATACAATGCAAAAAAAATCAAGTCAAAGTAAAATATATATATATATATATATATATATATATATATATATATATATATATATATATATATATATATATATATATATATATATATATATATATATATATATATATATATATATATATATATATATATTATCTAAGCTATTTTGGTATGTCGCCATGGTGTCTTTGTTAATCATTATTTTTCTTAACTAGTACTGTAGTAAAAATAAAGCTCGTAATATATTTAATTTCAATCATCATTTCATAATATATTTCCTCCTTCATTTTAAAATTTAAATCTGCCCTTTCATTTCTAAAAGTAATTCCAAATAAGTAAATTAAAATATTATCCTCGAGTGGGAATTGAACCCTACGTCACCACTGACCCCTATGACGATAATAAAATTAACACTACAATAAAATGAGCTTCCAAAGTGGACGCCCACCGATGGATGCCATAACAAGTGATTTAATATATTTATTTATATTATTTTTATCAGATTTTAGATTTAAAAGCAAATCACTTTGCACATACTTTTATATATTCTTGTTTGAATAGGTACTTCCAACGTGAGATTCCCCACTCTGAGCAATGTTTACATTTTAAATAATTTTCTTCGCTGATAACGCTACTTTAGTTAATTACTTAAAGTAGCCTTGTCGTCAGCATATCAATCAAATACGCGTCTTGCTGGAAATAATAGATATAAGAATAGATTCTCTACTGTATATACTTACTTCAAAAACAGAGAGATGTATAAAAATATGGATTGTACGTTATTGTAGTACAACTTATAAAAGTTGATAAATTAAAGTTAGCGGATTTATGCACATAGCTTATATGAAATGGAAGGAAATGGAGTAGAAATATAGATTTGTAATGTATTTTTTTATGATATACCTTCGGAAATATTACCAATTTTTTTATTTCTTTCTATATCTGTGTGTTTATTGTATTAAGCCAGTCGTGGCGCAGCGGCACAGAGTGTTACTGTACACCGACTGGTCGTGGGTTCGATCCCCACTCGAGGAGATGAAATATTTACTTAAATTTATATTTCCATTTCTTCGCTCTGGTGTCGAGGCTAAGCGCGACGTTGAGTTCTGCCACTCAACACGCAATGCCTCCAGAATTCGGCAGAAAGTGGGGAACGGAGTGTCTAAAAACACTAGGTTCCCTCTGCCTACCCTGCTGTGTGCGGGATACAGCGTGAAGCTGATTTATTTATTTTTTATTTATTGTATTGTAAGTTCCCCACTAATCCCTAATCCTAATCAAACTTCATAGTTCTAGATCAAAAGAAGCTATTAACGTTACGGTAATACGATGAATTTCGTACAAAATGCGGCAATAACGACGCATAAACGCTGGTATCATATGATTTCGTTGAGTTAGAAGTTTGAGCTCTATGGACCGGAGTACATCTGAATATTTGGTCTGAATTTCAGCTCGATACTTAAATTAATTCTTGAGAAGATACTTAAATAAATCCTACAAGAATTCTATTTTTTCTTTTAAGATGCGAAACCCTTAAAAAAATGTCTTTATAAAACAATACAAATAACACGAAAAAAAAATAATTTCGTTCCAAGACTCGTTCACAAAAGTAGATAAAGACAGTAAATTAGTCGTTTCAAACATTTCAATAGAAGTAACAATGCACATAACAAGCTGGACGCCCCAAGGATATTTTTCTCCGATAACTTGATTAATCACAATGACATCTAGGACAAAATTTGTTCCAAGATTGTTCATCAGAGTCAATTTGCGGTGAAATTAACTGGAAACTCTATTCAGAAAGTTGGAGAGCTTGAGAATGTCGGACGTAATGGACTTAACGCCCCTGCGACGAATCTGTCAGACAAAAGAGCTATTGTTTTAAGGGTCCTCATTTTGGAACCCGAATACCTGTGCGCACTACCAATTTTTGGTTAGGTTAAATTTGTTTATTAAAAAATAAATATTGAGTGAAATAATGATTTGTGAAATTTGAGACCCTCGTGGCGCAGTGGCACAAGTTTATGACTGTAAAACGATGGTTGGAAGGTATTTTTTATTTTATACTATATTTACATAAATAAAATCAGCTTCACGCTGTATCCCGCACACAGCAGGGTAGGCAGAGGGATCCTAGTGTTAAGACACTCCGTTCCCCACATTCTGCCGAATTCTGGAGGCATTGCGTGTTGAGTGGCAGAACTCAACGCCGCCTATGTTATATTATTACATAATATAACATAATATTGAATAATAAATATATAAATGTGTCAAAGTTATTTTAAGATTACTATTTTATGCTTAAAATGTTTACTATATTTATACCAAATTGTATGTACTATATATATATGTTTATTATTATATTAAAACTTACAATTAAAGTTTGATATAAAAATAAAAATATCAATCAAAAAACTTCATACAAATATGAAAGAAACTGCAACAGCTATACAAAAATCAAGAAGGCGTAAGTCGTTCGCACATCGTCTAGGCCAATAACCACAGTGCGAAATCACCTCAATATATCCTAGAAACACGAATGTTTAATTAGACAACTTAATTCTTATTTGTATTGTTGGTCTAATTAACACAATAAATTACGCAAGTTTCGTTTAAAGTTAAAACAGCTTAAATAAGGGTAATTTAAATACTGTAGCAAGATATAAGTATTTGTCGTATACATCATATGTTATTGTTGTATATTTCACATAACGTACAAAAATAAATTAAATTGTAATTTTTGTAATGAAAAGTGCCGAACTACTTAGTTCGCATTTTTTATTGGAACTGCATTTTGGAGCTAAGAAGCAAATCAAATAAATCCATCAATACTTTTAGGGCACTTCCCGTGGATATATAATTATGAAAAATATGCCTTATAGGTTTTAAATACGTGGGAAATTTTAAGCAATATGTTCAGTTCTGATGGCAATGCATACATATGATAAGCTCGACCTGATCTGACGCGCAGGAGCGGCTCCATCCAACAGATTTTCTCTACGATGATTCAACTATGACATTATATTGAGTGAGATTGTGCTCACACGCTTTTTAGTGAAGTGAATAAAATAAAAATTAAAATAAATGAATTTATGAATAAAATAAAACCATATTTTAATTTTTCTTTAACTATAGATTTATTTATCTATTAACTTAAATTTGAATTATTGTTATATTAAAATGGCACGGAAAGTTATCTTCTTAATAAACCTCGATTACCAACAATTATTCGTGGAAACGCTGAGTGGATTCACATTGCAGCAAAAAGTAATACATCGTATGCACCGAGTTCTAAATTTAGTGCAAGACGAGACGATGAGAGATATGGAAATGTTACTCCGGAAATAGAATATTTAATATGAAACATAACGATTTAAAATTATATTTTTGAAAGGCTTAATAATATTAGCAGTGTCTGTATAATATTTTATAATGGAATCTTTTAAATTTAACATATTAATATAAGTAAATATAAGTAAAAATGTTATTATTATTTTACTATGATTATATTTATTGAGCCCCGCGGTTTCTCCAGTTTCTTTTTTATTTGATATCATTTAAGATAGGTACACTTTAAAGTGTTATTCCATACTCAATAAAGAAAAATTTAAGGAGGAGGAGGACAATTTTTGCAAAGTCAAATAAAATATTCAAAGATTTAAATTACGATTTAGTATACGCATTCACCGCATAGATACAAAAATAACTAACAAATTTAAGTGTAATACTTATTTAGAAAACGTATTAAAATTTAAACGTGAAATTTTAACTCGAACCCGTGCTTAGCCTCGACACCAGAGCGAAGAAATGAAAATATAAAAATAAGTAAATATTTCATCTCGAGTGGAGATCGAACCCACAACCAGTCGGTTTTACAGTCACTGTCACAGTTCGTGCCGCTGCGCCACGACTGGCTTCAAAATATTATTTTAATAAATGATTTTAATTTTCCAATGTTTCTAAGTATCAGGAAGAAAGAAGAAAAAATGGAGATTTCGACACAACTGAAAAAGCGTTTTGACGTAAATGGAAAAAAAAGATAAATAACATGGAAACATTTCTATCATTTGTTATGTCCATTGGAGTTTTAAGATCTTGGGTCTGCTTAAATGGTCCGTAGGAAGTATTACTCCCGCTAGGATAATATACGAATCTTATGGCCTATAAATATGATCAATTTCAGTACATTAACTGTACAATAAAATGGATGGTTTGAAATTATATTTTATTGTATTTGATTCAAATAAAATATTGGTGCTTCTTTTTTTTCTTTTGATTAATAAGCTTCACAGTGTATCTCGGACATGGCAAGGTAGGCAAAGTGAATCTGGAAAACTAATTTTAAGATACTTCGCCTCCATTAAGATAATAAAAAGAAGTACTTCCGTTACTTACTTTCTGTCGAATTTGTGAGGCAGAATTTCCGGAGTGACGCTTTGCCTCGTTACCAGTGCGACAAAATTAAAATAAATATTTGATTTCACGTGGAAAAATCCAATTTCAATTCAGAATGGGCCTCAAAGTTTCGCGTTTCCAACCGCACGCTCGTCGCCCGTCCGTCATGACGTAGTGTGTAAGTTCCATCATTCAAAATGAGTGAAAGGAAAGTGAGGAATGGAGTGTCTTAACCCTGCTATCTTCCACTCTATAATAAACAGGCAAAAAATAAAATCATATTTCAATAAAATAGGTATGTGTAGGTGTGTGTGGTATGAAAATCATATTTCAATCAAAAAATAAAATGACAGTAATGCTTGAAGCATTCAAATATTAATGATCTATTTATACTATTTTAAAGTATGATATCAAAATATTTATAAATATATAATAATATCATTTATTTATAGTACCGATGTAATACAGGTACATCACTATTCAAAACACAGCTTATTAAACGAGCCATTGAAAAGCATCTAATTACCATACCACATTCATAACCGTCTTTAGATTTAATTCTATAGTCAAATTTGACTGTGAATCAAGTCACTTTCGTAAAGTAAATTAATTATAGTTTTAACCTTCATAAGTTACAACAGTTACAAAAGCTATTGCTTAACGGTATAAAGGGCTGTGTAAATTATTCTTTTTATTTATGTAACGATTTATTATAATTTGTGTTTGGTTGCTTTAGGCTCACCCTGTATTCTGAATATAGCAGGATAGAAGACCTGAGAACCTAGTGTTAAGACACTCCGTTTCACTTTCCGCCAAATTCTTGACGCATTCCGTGTTGAGTGACGGAACGCAGCGCCGCGATTTGATTTGTTACTAGAGCGATGAAATGAAAATAATAAATATTCCCTTTCTTCAATTGGGAAATCGAACTCACAGCGTGTCGCATTTACAATCGCTGAAAATTACAAATTTGGTCTTATATTTGTTAATAAATTTATCTAAAACTATTTTATAACGATTAGGCATTTTTATGATTATGTACAATGCACACACACCATATTATATGTTTAGCACATAGCACACACACAACATCCAAACACATTCAAAGCACAAACACAAACACAAAGTAATTAATCCAAGCATTTGTGAGCGTACAGGTAATTATTAACATATTCTCGTGTGCCCCAACATTATTCAGAAAACAATGGGGGCGTGCGACTGACAGTCGATTAGGCGCCGGCGATTAAACGGAGTCCGATACTGGCTTGCCAATAAATATATGTAGAAGTCACATCACTATTCTGTTTCTTTGGTTATTTATTAATTTTAATGTAGTTTTAGTGTTAATTACAATTATATTTTTATTGCAATTAATGTTAATTGTAATATTTATATAAATTAAGATTTTAATTGTTTAAATGATAATTATTGATATCACGATTCAAAATGGGTTTCGCGATTTTGTGTTTTAACATTATTTAAAAAGTTACGCATATTTAGCGACAAAATAAAAGTTAAAAATCAAGTAAGCACGAGTTGTACTCGCCCATCAACCGGAAGACTGGAGAATTTTCACTTTTTTCCTTTGTTTGTAATGCGAGTTCTCCCTTCGTATCAAATTTCAAAATTTGTAGATGAGAAAGTATCCTATAGATTTTGATTACGCGGCAAATTAAAAAAAAAAGTCTAGCAAAATTGATGCTCGTATCTTTCGCTTACATTGATTTAGAATCTTGTATTTTTTTTTGTTTTTTGTGCTTCAAGGGACTATTGGCCTAAATATTTGATATGAATTTCAATGCTAGATACCTCCACACGATCTGGAGATAAATAGTTTAAACAGACGGACAAATGGACAATAAATATAAATGATTCTATAAGTGACCATAAAAGGTATGAAAAATAATTCAAAATTATAGCTATCTGTCTGTTGTCTTTGAAATGCTCTAGGTTTCTTATTTTTAATTCGATTTTAATCAAAAAAAGGTCAAGCTTGATAGCTCTGTTATTTATTTAATTCCTATTACAATATAGAGAGCAATTTCTTGGCTTTTCCAGGTAATATCGTATGTAGTATATCTAGAACTGGAATACAATTTTAGTACAATTTAAAATTTCAATTGAAATTTTCTGTTGATTTAACGGTTTCTAAACATCCAAAGGCTGAATGAAACGTATTGAATTAAATTATGCTATATGTGTCATTATTTATGAAGACAGTCCTGGTGAAGGGGTACAAACACGTGATTGTAAACGTGAAAGGTTGTGGGTTCGATTCCCACTCGAGGTAATGAAATATTTTTATTTTTTTTGTTGATGTTGATGCGAGGTGCAGCGTGAAACTAGAAATCTGTCCGATGATCTAATGTATTTGTTCAGTTACCACTAACAATAGTTAACAGTAAATAGTTTGAAATTACATTGTCAGTAAAAATGCTGAGTATATAAAATGTTATCTATAGAGATATTCGAGCCCCAAACGGCGGAAAGTGGGGGTTGGAGTGATCTAGCACTAGATTCTCTCTACGTGCCCTGATAAATGAGGAATATACTTGAAGCTGGGAATCTGTCCTGATCCATAAGTCCATATCATCTGTGATACTGACAATTAACTGATATACCATAACCAAAAAATATGAAGCCGTAAGGAATATACGATATATAATTTTGAGATATAAACAAAAAATACCAAATTGATTCTGATGTTAATGTATTTTTAATGTCTATCGAATTGAATTTTCTAAGAAATTTTAGTAAAACATAATTTCTAGGAATGCTAACGCTCACCTACGCTTTTGAACTTGGCATTTGATTACAATATTAATTAATTTGAACTATAGGACTTCATAATCAAGTTCTTACATAGTTCTAAGGCCCCAAAAAGTATTTTTATTTTTAATAAATCTTTATTATTTTATATTATTAAGTATTTATAGTATAGTAGATTTCGAAGAGTCAATAATATAACTTGAGGTCAGTCGTATAGCAGGAAAACAGACATGCGACTGTTAAATCAAAAAATCTCTATAATTTGGGGGAAAACTGAGGGGACGTAAGGGTCTTGATGGGAAAGGAATGTCTTAAGACTGGTTTCCTATGCACCTACCCTACTGTGTGCAATATACAGAGTGAAATTTCAATATAAGAACTTAAAAGTTTGGAAATCGAACCCACAACCCACACCCTTGTCACTGGTGCTTAGCAAGAAAATGTATATATGAATACTAGTTTCAATACCAACACCAACGTTTTTTGTAACAAACAAAAAATCACACATACATACATGCACGTCAAAAAAAAATTACACAACCTAAAAGTAACTCCAGAACTCTATTAACCCTTTGATGTATGAAAAATAAATAAAGTTCATGGCTCATCAACGCCTCATCATAAATCTAAATGTGCTCGCGCTAATCAACTTCGTACTTTGCAGCTGAGCTTAATTTGTCTGCATATTTCACACTGCACTTATGAAAGGATCTATTGACTAGATTCCTGTTTCGTTTTATTTGAAGTTTCGATTTAGTAACGATTTTAAACGGAGATAACTCATAACTTTCAATCTATGTACAAGTATTATATTAACAAGCATATTATATTACAAAATAATGAGTAAGTGTTAGGCCGTCACGATGCAGTGGTACAGTAAGCGCGTCAATTGTGGGTTCGATTCTCGTTTAGGGGGAATAAATATATTCATTTCCTAGCAGGCTTACGCTAGGCTAGGATCTAAGCTAACGTTCTTCGTTCAATATCTCGAGAACTAATCGAATAGTTGAAAAAAAAAAGTAATTTAACATACATACAGAAAAAAAAAATAATCACGTATTGAAAATATTTTCATTTTCCTTTGTAGATAAAACATGGTATTATATAATGTTTAAAGCTAATTCCTCTTATTTTCCTAAACCCATAGTTAACAAAAAATACTACGAAAAACCAAATTTTAACCTATAAATTTCATCTTTATTTTACACCATACGTAATATTAAGCAAGATATAAAAATGAACTATATTTTTAAGCTTAAAACGCCATTCGTAGACAGGTGCACAGTCTAATTACCGTTATCGCACCAGTTCACGGTTCGTCAACTCCTGGATAAAGTTTACAATGACGCGATAATAGCGTTCAGCTTGATACTGAATATTCGACAACGCGATTTTTTATTTATTTATTATTTTTTCCCGCTTCACGCTATTTTCGCAACGGAACCCGCACTTTCTGATAAATTCTGGAGGCATGGGTGAAATTGTTATAAAAACCGTGGGCATAGGTCTCACAGACCCTTTTAAACTTTGTGATCGTATAAATGTCACTATGAATGTCGCTCAGCTAAAGCGTTGCCAGCGACAAATGGAACAATTTAGCGCTCCAGCAACTGGAATAACGACAAGATTACACGTATTATAACAGAATTATACGAAATCAATTTTCACGGGTCTCACAGACCCAAATCTCTTGACGGGTTAATGTATTGAAACTTTTTTTATCAAAAATAATATTTTACACTCTGTTCTGAATGGTAAAACAACAAATATTTCTATAAAACAATTTATTATATCAACTTTTTGAATTAAATAGTTACTGTGAACTCTTAAAATAACTCTTAAAATTAGCTTAAATATATTTTCTTATTATAAATTAAAATAACTACCACAACAAAATACGTAAACCAAAATGTACAAAATTGTGTTTTATATTTAATCAGAAATATTTTTTTTTATTTATTTGTGTTGCATTAACTTTACGCACATAGCAGTGGAGGAAGAAGAATCCAGGGAACCTAATATTAAGGCAATTATTTTCCAAATAGGACACTTTCGCTCCCCTATTTTTAATGTGTGGTTCTTTAACTAATATTTTAATACCTAGTATACACATACATACGAACGAGTATGTATCCATAAACATATTATGTTGGTAACCACAACTATTACACAAGAATGTATTAGTTATTCAAACAAGATGCATTACAAATGTCGAGAGATCGCTTTAAGTAATTGCAGATTAGTTTCTTAGTTCATATTATAAGGTTAATGTATCGTAATATCGTTTAGTATCATTATCGTGTAATATTGTTTGCCTAAGTTTGTACAAAAACATATTTGAAATCGAGAATCTGTTTCTTTTATTTACTAAGAACGATTGTTATTACTGAGCAGAGACGACGAGAGGAGAGTTTGATTCTTTGGAAAACCTACTAGGAAAAATAAATTAAAATTATTTTTATCTTTAAATCGGCTGTCGTGACGAAGGAGCACAAGCATGAGAAAGTAAACGCGATGGTTGTAGGTTCAATTCTCACTCTCAGATGAAATATTTGTTATTTTCATTTCTTCGATGTGGTAACGAGGCAAATCGGTGCATTGATTTCCGCCACCCAACGAGCAATGCTACGAGAAATGGAGAACGAAAGTGTTATAATTGTAACGGAGTGTCTTAACAGTAGATATTTTTTTTTATTTTCAAAAAATCTTTAGGCTTCACTGTGTATCTTAAATAAAGAACCGCGTTATATGTTGGATGTTAGTGTTAGTTGAATGTCAGTGGAGCTTAACGCTATGTTTTACCTTGTTTCACTCAAAATATATAAAGATACCTGTTTGTATGTCTAGATTACCCCCACTACCACCTACCGCTTCCCCTCTTACTAATTATACAAAGATAGTTGAAGTGGTTAAACACTTAAACAGTATTTAAACTATACACATAACTTCGTTAATTATACAGAAACATGTCGTGTATGTAACTTACACTAACGAAGTTGTCAATTATAATAGACATAGAAGTCTACAACTTTCTCAATTTAATAGGCATCACAATATCTTGATAGTATTAGGAGAGTTGTTTTATATGATTATAGAGTAAGTAAAAAAAAAATCAGCTTCACGCTCTATCCCGCACGCAACAGGATAGACAGGGAACCTAGTTTGAAGACACTTCGTAAACCACTTTGGGTTGGGTTTGGGAGTGGTGAAACTCAACGCCGCGTTTGCCTCGACACCAAAGCGAAGAAATGAAAATATACATTTAAATAAGCATTTCATTCTCGATTACGGCCAGTCGTGGCGCAGTGGCACAAAGTGTAACTGTATAACCGATTAGTTGTGGGTTCGATCCCCACTTGAGGAGATGAAATATCTATTTTAATCTAACATTTAAATTTCCATTTCTTCGCCCTAGTGTCGAGGCAAAGCGCGGCGTTAAGTTCTGCCACTCAATACGCAATGCCTCCAGAATTCGACAGAAAGTGGGAAACGGAGTGTCTTATCACTATCATCCCTCTGCCTACCCTACTGTGTGCGGGATACAGCGTAAATCTGTTTTTTTTTTTAATTTCATTGTCGATTGGGGATCGAACCCACAACTTAACGCGTTATAGTCACACACTTGCGCCACAGGGCCACGACTGGCCTCTACAATATCTTGATAATATTACGAAAGTTGTTTTATATAATTACATACTAAGTAAGGACATTTCACTATTAATTGCTACAGCTTTCTAGTATGGAGAGTGTAGGTCAATATATGCCGATTTGAATCGACCTACCGTTCTATAGTCACGTATGATTTTCTATGTATGTATAATGTATAATGTATGTATAATGAAGATGTTTTTAAGGTACCGCCTAGGTTATTAGCTTATATTTAAACTTTTTTTCTAAATATTTTAACTAAAACGTTATGTAACAGAGCCCAATAGATCTCTTTTCCAGACTGGAAGGAAATTTTAGAACATAGGAGTTAAATCTTGGATTTTAGTATCAATCAGCATCAAATTCAATACTAAAAGACAATTACAAATTAAAATATAATTAAAATTATGGAAGATAAGCTAAGAGTTATATGAGATAAGTCAAATACTTTTTGCTATAACGTAGCAATAAACATATGATTTATATTTTTGCACTAGCTTTATAATTTTATATTATAATTCATATTTTCGATTTATAAAAAAAAATAAAATCAGTTTTACGCTGTATCCACGGCAAAGCAGGGTAGGCAGAGGGAGCCTAGTGTTAAGACACTCCGTGCCTCACTTTCTGCCGAATTCTGGAGGCATTGCGTGTTAAGTGGAAGAGCTTAAGGCACGCATGGAAATATAAATTTAAGTAAACATTTCATCTCCTCGAGTGGGGATTGAACCCACAACCAATCGGTTTTAAAGTCACACATTGTGAAATTAATGAAAAACTAACAAAATTTAATTTAAAATTACTGATTGACATATCAAAAACCAAAATCTAAAAACGTTTAATTAAATTAACATCTAATTCCAACATATTCAATACAAACATTTAACGTGTCCAGAACTGTTATCGCAATAAACTATTACCCGTGACGCGAATACAGATTGCGGATCGGAGTACGGGTCTATTGGAGCAAGATTAGAAGTAGATATCATACGGTTAAATATGTCGATTCATACAGTTAAATACTGATTTATGGGCTATCAGACGTTATCATTTAACTGATAAGACCCTACGTACCTGCAAATCGAACAGCATCTTGTTTCATTTAAATATATCAAGTTTGTAATAGATAACTGTAATTGATAGAGATATAATTGATAGTTTGGGTACCGTTTCGGGTTGTTAGCTGATTGCTTTAATAGTTTAAGTTATTGCTGATGTGTTTTTTTTATTTCTTCACTTGTTTCTTCTTTTGGGAAGAGTCAGAAGAGAAAAAGATGTGGTCCGTCACTTCATTCCCCAGTTTTCGAACAATTAACCTAACATTCGTTAATTAACAAACCTAACCCTGCACTCTGCTGAGCCAAATGTGGACCTACGACCCAACCCACGATTTTTTCCATATACAACCTGTCCAACTACCTCACACAATAATTAAATCAATATAAGTAATCGATTTCACTGTGATACTGGTAGAGAATACGCCTTTGGTTGGGTCGTTGTTGTTTTTGAGTGATATCACTCACCATTTACCTCTATTTGACCTATCAAACTTACTCTATATAACGTTGGGAACGTTCTCTCACAATCATTGAATCAATATATACATGAATCGTCAATTTCTCTGTCATACTATTGGAGAATACACACAGCTTTTGCTTGTCTCTCAAACGAGGTCTGCAACAAATATCATGATTAAATAGTTTCCAGAGAATACGTTCACTAACGTAAGCTCCTAGCTAAAGTTAGATCAGTATTTCATATCACAAATATTTTGGCCATTACTCGACTTTGACCAACGAGGTTAAATCGTTTTAATTAAACGTTAAGAGATAGTAGTAGATTGTTGATAGATGAAAATGTTACTTAAATCACATATAAGTTTATATTTTAAGGAAATATTAAGGAGTTATGTTTACTAACTTTGCATAATTATTAAATAAGCTTTTATGAAAGGTGAAATGAGTCAAAATAATGTATATGTTCGTTTATGGTTGCTTTAAACATAACTTTTATCTTAATGGAATAAGAGAATTTTATTACTGAGTTGAGGTGACCAACAGCTTCATTTTGTATTATTTATATTTTAGCATAATTTAGCCTTAAGGTTTACGTGACACAGGGGTAGTTTGAATGGAAAAACGACAGTCGAGGGCTCAATCTCACACGAAGGAATGAATTATTTTCTCCCTTCCTCTGGTAACAAGACTAACCACGGCGTTGAGCTTCACCCGGAAAGTGAGGAACGCGGGTCTAAACATTAGATACTACGCTATTTGCCATGAGGTTAAAGAAAATAACAACTCTGGACTAAAGACTGTATGGTCTACTGTAAAATTAATTTTCTCACAAAATAAACAGTACCGCCTCTAAAATTAAACAAGGAATGAGGTATGCCAATTAGTGGGATTTTCTATGTTCAGAACGTGCCTGTAGTTCGTGTCAACTCGTCATCTATCTCGTGTTATGCAAATCCTTTTACTAAGTTTAACAAATATATTGAGTCACTGGGTCGAAAGCTTACATGGAGTTACTATGGTTATATATGAATTAAGTTTATCGTAATAGCAAAACTTAAATTCCTAAAATATAAAAATAAATCTAATTTATTATATTGGGAATTTTTTCAATGTCATTAAAAGTGAGTTTAAAGCTATATTTACTTCTAAAACCGTCAATTCCAGGGATATAAATGAAAATTAAAATAAATCAAAAATAATGTGAATTTGAATTTGAAAATGAGTAAGTGTTTTAGAAGCATGATGAGCTGTTAGAAATTAACCTAGTGTTAAGATTCCCTGATCCACACTTTCCGCTGAATTAATAATAACATTTTTGATATTTTGGTTTGTTGTTAGGTTTACGCCATATTACACAAGTCATTGCGGGTTGAGTGGCGAAACCCAATACTTTGAACGTAACATAAAAATTTTAACTTAGCGGGACTCGAACCCGCTCCTCCTGGGCGGGCACGATACGTTCAAATTTTTATACGTTTTCTAAATAAGTGATTTTCTTTCCTAAGTGTGGAATAACACTTTAAAAATATTAAAAATATGAAAAATCCACAACAATATCGAACCCACGATATGTTGCGTTTGGAACATGACTGGCCTCAAATGTATTTTGGTATAATATAATTATGTATATACGAAACCATTATGTTAGTGAATGACTGACTGACAACGTATAGTAGCAAATAAGCGGCGTAGAACGCCGTAGAACGCGGGAGTGTGAGAAAGGACTAAAGGGAGGAAATCTAGAAATTTGTTGGGAAACGAATAAAAACGGGATTTTACTTTCTATAGTGCTAAAGAAGTATCACCACTAAATGTATATATATGTATCTAAGTGAAAATATCAAGAGTTATCACAAATTTTTGAGCATTCTTTTCTAAGTTTTCGATGCTCTTTTGCAAATTTGACATCCATTTAGATTAATATTAATATTTCCTGGTCAAGTTAAATAAAATCGGTTTTGTATTCTCCGCCTATTTTATATACTTGATGTATACAAAATAAGGGAAAAAAAGTAAACCCACACAAAATAACGTGATTGCGTAAAGATTAATTATCTTCGACTCAAACAATTCACAGTAACTACCATAGTACGTTGAGTAGATACCAATGTATGGAAGAAACATATTATTTAACATTATGCTCGTGCTTTTAATACAAAAATTAGCTTCACGCTATATCCCGCACACAGCAGACTAGGCAGAGGGAACCTAGTATTAAGACACTCTGTTCCCCACTTTCTGCCGAGGAGGCATTGCGTGTTGAGTGGCAGAACTCAACGCCGTCCTTTTGATTTTGATGTAATACAAAAATAATTCTTAATAATCTCTGTATAGCCTTAGACAGTAATCATTTCTAGATCCAGCATTGGCCTAGATCTAGAAGATATATTACAAAACGTGTAATGATTCCATTGTAAGTAATATTTCAGATTCATTTATAAATAAATAAAATATAGCATCAGTTACATCTACGTATGGTTGTTGGAACAGTCGTTTGTTTAATTTGTTTGAAATGTTTAAAACATAGATACATAATTTCATATTACAACCAAAAATTGAGTCCAAAAATTTTATAGTCAAGTCAATAGTCGCGCTTTATCTTGTCATCAGGGAGAGAGCATATTTTCTAATTTATCACGAAAATAAATAAATTGTTTGTTTAAAATTTCACAATTTCTTTAAAAAAATATCGTAATTATTTTTTTTGCATCACGCTGTATCCCGCACATAGCACGGTAGACAGAGGTAATCTAGTAGTAGAACACTCTGTTCCCCTTTTTCCGCTAAATTCTAGAGGCATTGCGTGTTAAGTGGTGGAACTCAAAACCGCGCTTTTACTCGACTTTAAAGTGCAGAAAACGAAAATATTTAATTTTCTCGAGTAGGAATCGAACCGCACAACCTGTCGTGTTTATAGTCACACTTTGTGCCCCTGCGCCAAGCTGGCCTCTATCCTTATTTATAACTTTACAAATATTATTTATTCGATGATTCATTATGATTGATTGTATGAACTTGACACTTGGCAGAATTAACCGAGATCGAGATAAAATAGGATATTATTAAAACACCATCACGAACTCTACCGTACAGACCAAATATGGTATTATATTTATTACTCATGCCACAAATGTGTTTATCCAAAAATGGAAACTAGTTATCCGCTTATTCAGATAAATAAATAATGTAAATAAATAATTTAATATGTTGCTTCAATGAATTTTTATTCTAGGTAGGCAGAGGAAACTTGTTTAATTAATAAGACATTATTAATTTAAAACATTGACACAAGTTTCAAAAAGCTTTACTTAAGCAAGTTTTTCTTAAGGGATGAAATGAAAATAATTAATTCGCCCGAACGGAATTGAACCCATGACCGTCGCATTTACAGTCAGAGTAAAGTTTTTCTTAATTGTACTATTTTTACTTTGAAAATATGTGTATATGTGAAGATCTAGTTAAATATAATAAAATCTTGAAATAAGTCAAGTAGTGGACGCAAACTTAAGAAATTACAGTTTCGCTGTCTGTAGCTCAAAGCGCAAGGTGCAAATGAAAATAAAAAGAAATATAAAACGGAGATTGAGACTATTTTGGCTCAGGGGGCGTGTGCGTGTGACGGTGAATGCGATGATTGTGAGATCGATCCACATTTGAGAGTATGAATTATTAAATATTATCATTACCTCCCTATGGTAACGGGGCAAAACACGGCGTTGAGATCCGCTACGTAAAACAATTTCTCCGAAATTTGGCGGAAAGTGGAGAAGAAAAGCTTCTTAAAGGGGAATCGAGTGCCTTAACCTGTCAGATTTAGGGAACCTGAAAATCTAGTGTTAAGGTGATACAGCTAAAAAAAGTATAAAAAATTACATTATTTAATTAATCCTATTATTCAATCTTCTCTTAAAATATACCGACAAAATTTTATATTTATGAGTAACTCTGTCAAAGTGTTTTAAATTAAACAAGTTCCAAAGCTTTTTACGCTTTTTTATGCGGAATAATTGAAGCTTTTAAGTACTTTTACAAACTTTAAAATTCAATTAGCATTCGATACGGGCGTTTAAACTGCGTCATTTTGTTACAAACACAAAATCAAGATAAAAATCAAAGACGCACCGCACATATTATATTGTTTGTCGGGCGTCGTCGGCTCTATATTCTTTAAAACATCAATTCGTGAGTAGATTTATTAAGAAGTTTAATTTTTTTTTTATTATTTCTTTTATAAAATGTCTTTGTGCAAAAATCCTTGTATCGCGATATATTCGGTCCAGACTCGGAGGGACTATTGTGTTGTAATTATTTTTATTTATTCCCTTTCCCAATGTACGATGTTACGGCGTTATTAGGTCGCTGTGGTATAGTGAGACAAGCGCGCGACTGTACTCGCGACTTCGATTCACACCCGTGGGAAAGAAATAATAATATTTCCATTTCCTCGCTTTGGTAAAGAGATAAATGATTGATTTCCGCCACTCAAAACGCAATGCCTAGAGCTACAGTGGAAAGTGGGGAACGAAAGTGTCAATTTCTCAAATTCGAGCGGGAAAATACAAAATCAATAGATAGAAAAGACTGTCATAACACCGACTTTTCACATGGCGGGATTCCTATCCCGCTCTGCCTTTCTCTCCTGAGAAGCTGAACAAAAATACATTTTATGAACTAATTACAACAACTCTTGTTTCTTGCTTAAGTAGTTCTACAGAAAAAATGAATTTATAATAAAATAAAAATTCAAATACACTAGTGTATGTAATACAATAATAAAACATACATATTCAACAAAACATTGAAAAAATAAATTAGGGCCAGGCACAAAGTGTGTTTGTAAAATAGACTGGTTGTGGATTCGATTCCCACTCGAGGAAATGAAATATATATTTATATTTTAATTTCTTCGCTCTGGTATCGAGGCAAAGCGTGGCGTTGAGTTCCGCCACTCAACACGCAATGCCTCCTGAAGCTGATTTTTATACAAAAAAAATTATGGTAATAAATTAATTGATATGTTTCAATATCACCATAAAAAAATAAATTGAAAACATTCACTTTCACACTGTGTAGCAATTGTGTAATAGGTTCTACAAATTGCCGTCCAGAACGCGATCGGAAATCAAAGGAGGGCTTAATATTTTAACCATTTCCCTGTGACAGCGTGTAATGACAACGCTTTATACGACGTTGTTACGGTATTCCACTTAATTTGCATGAAAATAGCACAAATTATAAAGCTCATCGTGGAACCAGTCGTCCGGAGCAAGATTGCAGCTCTGACACTATACTCGATTTAAAATTCCATTTTGACATTCGTATTTTTTATAAAATTAATTTATTGTGTGGTGGGTTTTTTTATTAAACAAAAGAATGCGTAATATTTGTTTTGTTTTTTTTTTATTTATTTTACATCTATGTTTCAATATGTCGATTTTGTTACAACTACGTCGAAATAATGTGGGTTTTCGGCTGTATCTTTATGTAATAAATAAATGTGACAATAGATATTTCCATTGGGCAACCTACTATATATAACCTAGGTTAAATCTTATCTAGTCAGATATTTGTTTTAAAAATTATATATATATATATATATATATATATATATATATATATATATATATATATATATATATATATATATATATATACTATATATATATATATATATATATATATATATATATATATATATATATATATATATAAAATTTAAATTTGTTAAAACAACCTATCAGTACACCATAAAATTGATATTAATGTTATGCATAGTCCAAGTGAAAAATGGCAGCCACTGTTTTCTTTCACATAATATTATCCTTCTGGAACCAGCGATAAATGTGACACTTTCTTTTTGTGAGTCTTAAGGGAAATTTATCGTTTTCAATAATTCATGAAGGTGTCGAAATGTACCTGGAGAAACCTAAATATATTTTGTAAATATCCCAAATGCAGCATTTTTTCTTGGTGGATACTAAAATTTTGTTATCGTCTCCAATATTTCAAGTGTTTGACAATAATATTAAGATAAATATTAGGTTCAGCAGTATTGAGGTTATTAATGGCGCAGGACAAGAAGCGTGCTGCTGTAAGCTCACCGGGTTGCGGCTTTGCTTCCCGCTCGATAATGAAATATATAATATTTTCATTTCCTCGCTCTGGTAACTAGGTAAAACGCGGTGTTGATTTCCGCCAATCAACACTTAATGCCTCGAGTATTCAGTAGAAAGTGGGTAACGGGAGTGTTTTAATGGGAACGAAATGTCTTAACATAAGGTTTGAACTATCTACCATCCCTCTATCTACAAATTGGAATCAAACCTGCAACATATACCACAAGAATAGAATATGATAAAAGTTATGGCCATTTATATTTTTGACATATTTTGACACGTATGTCATAATATAATACAATAATAAGATTTATTAATGTATGAAAGTGAAAGTTTTGATACTTTTGTATTTATATTTTAATGATATTATGTTTCACATCGTTACGTTAGGTGTTGGCGACCTTAATCCTATTGACCTTTGTGCATTCCATCCATATTATGCTTAGAAACTTATATTTGTAAGTCTCTTGTGAAAGAAAACGTTGCCTTAAAAATAAAATAAAATTAATATAGCATTCTTCGGTGCGAAAAAAAAATATTCCTTGTATCTCTTGTAATGATATATGTAGTTATGGTTTGTTAAATTGTTAAAGCTTATTTTTTAGCTTCACGCTCTATCCCGCATATAGCAGGGTAAATAGAGGGAACCTGGGGGTCGGTTCCTATGACATTCCGTTCTGTCCGCACGCTTTCTGCCGAATTCTGTAGGCATTGCGTATTGAGTGGCGGAACTCAAGACCGCGCCTTACTTACCTCGTTACAGTTTCATTCCCCCGAGTCCACTCGGGTGAATGTGAAATTATAAATCGAACCCACGGTTTATATAATATTAATACATACATTTGAAATGAAAAATGAAAGTCGTGGCGCGGTAAACCCGATGAGTTGTAGGTTCGATTCCCACTAGAGGAAATGAAATATTTAATATTTTCATGTCTAGTGTCGAGGCAAAGCCCTACATTGAGATGCGCCACTTGTGAGAAATTGAGAATCAGTGTCTTAGCACTAGACTTTTTCTACCTATCCTGCTATGCGGGATAAAGCGTGAAAGTGAAAAAAATATATACACAAAATGCAAATAATTATATATATTATTTTCTTTACATTATACCTTTTAACAAGTAAACATTATTAAGAGGTGTAAATAGACTGCTAACATTTAACCAATTTGAACGCAAGGTCAACAGTCTGGTTGTACATTCAAATTCCTCAACTAACTAAGACACTAAGCGATTATAACACAGTATTCATTACATACATACATGACAATTAATTTATTGAGAAATGCAACTCTCTTCTTAATGCAGATTAATTGTTTACTGTCAACTGTGAGTAAAAATTAAATCGTCTTAACTTTAAATAGTTAAACGACAGACTTTGTTTTATGTAGGTATTGGGTTTCATGATTGTGTGGATTGAGAAAGTTGAAGTATTACGTCTTCTTTTGTCTATCTTTTTAATGAAGAGGGAATAAATTGAGAGAATTAGAATGAATATATCTCCAAGGATACCTTAATTTGGCGAGATAAAATATAGCAATAATGTTTTGACGTCCTTGTGGTACAGCAGCACAACGGCAGGATGAAAGATAAGGGAGCTCGAGGCGAACGGGCACTTCGTTCCCCACTTTTCACCCAATTCTTACTCTAGGTTCCCTCTGGTTGATTTTTCGTGGTGCCGTGAGTCCTTAAAATATTTTACATATAAAAAAATCATGTTAATTTGTTAAATTGTGCCAATATTTTTTGATCAAAGATATGCCAAATATTCAGATATTAAAAAAAATATTAAAATAAAATAAAAAGCATATATTTTTTAGATTCACGCTTTAACAGAGCAGCACATTGAAAATAAATTAAATAGAAACATAATCGATTTATGAGGCGGTAACAGCCCGGTGGCACAAGGAACATCCATATAAACTTGACGGTTGTGGATTTGAGATTTGAGTGGAAAGCCGGGAATCAAAGGATCTTAATGGGAACTCTTAGTCCTAGCACTAGGCTCCCTCTGCCTACCTTGCTACGTGCGTGAAGCTAAAAAAAAATGTTAGTAGTGTCAATGGAGTACTTTGTACATGGATTCTTTTCCCCATAGTCCGTGATGGGTAGAAGATGGGAAAAGACTGCATAAGATACTTAACTCCGCTTTTCCTTGCTACCAGATCGGGGAAATGAAAATATAAAATAATTCATACCTCTGAGTGAGAATCGAACTCACAACTGTCACGTAGGATGAGGTAGAGAACGAAGGTGTTTAAACAGAGATCCGGGGTCCCTACGCCTACCCTGCTATGTGCGGGATACATCGTGAAGCCAAATCTTTAATACTTTTTTTACTTTTTCACTACTCCATAATCGTGTTAGGTGGCGAAGAAAACTGTACTAACAGAAATAAAAAAAATTTAAACCACTACACGACTAGAATGTATGGACACCTAATATATTATACGTTTTATTGAGAAATGCCCTATAATTGCCCTTAATAAATAAAATCAACTCTGTTTGGATGAGTGATTGTCTGTTAACCTTCGTTGCTTCCTTATTGAATAAGTTTAGAGAGGGGTAAATCCCCTTCGCTCTATGAGTAGGCTGATAGAGATTTTTAAAACATTTTTTTTCCCATATATAGCAGGGAACCTATTGTAAATATAGTCCGTTCCCCGCTTTCCGCCTTCTGTATTGTGAAAAATTAAAAATATTAATAAATAATTATTAATTTCCCCGAGTGGGAATCGAACGCACAACAGCCGCGTTATAGTCACACGCTTATGACAATTATATTTCATTCATCAGAGTGAACCTAACACTTTTAACTTTTCATTTGAATCAGACGTTTGCTTTTACATTCTCATACTTCCTAACTGAAAACACAGTTAAATTGGGAACCCCCTCCTTTTGTGGAAGTCAGTTAAAAATAAAAACAAATAAAATTTAATACAAAAAATGCTCAAGTAGAATCAATTAGGAATACAATTAATGCGGCGTTTGCGGCTTTCATTTGTGTACTTAAAATTACACACGTTGTTAGCACTCGCTTAGTTTGTAGAATTTGTTAAATAAAATCTCCTTGAAATTTTAATTACTATTAAACCGATAAAGCTCGGTTTTAATTGAGTATAATACTTTCGCAAACTCTGAAAAGTTGTTATATTATCTTTTTTTACCGTACCTATTTCGCATTTTCGTGAAAAACACATGACATCGACGAAGTGATTACTGCTCAACTAACACGTTCGTAATGAAACAATCAGCTTCACGCTGTATCTTGCACAGCTGATGGAACTTGGGTGAACGATGGAAATTCGTTCCACATTTTCGTTGAACTTTTCGGGGTATTGCATATTGAGTGGTGAAACTAATATACGGAATAATTCTTCAGCTTAGGAACATAAAATATATTTTCTTTTGCTTCACGCTATATCCCACATAGTGCAGGGTGGGCTAAGGGGACCTAATGTTACAGTGTGTACACTCAACGGAGTATACACACTGTAAACTTAGGTTAGAAAATAGGGAACGCCCTATTTTCCGCCAAATTCCCAATTTTCTTCATTTTCGCCATTTTCTTGGAGGCATTGCATTCCGACACCAGTGCGAAGAAATAAAAATACTAAATATTTCATATCGTCGAGTGGGAATCGTACCCACAACCTATGCACTCTATGTACCCCTGTGCCACGACTGACCTCAAATCAATCCATATTATAAACAAACCATATCAAACCAAACAATACCCTTCAATACCCCAACAAGGTTCCCGATGATGATTGATTCCTCTATTTACATTGTACGAAACTTCAAAACCGACACACTATTGGACATCTAAATGAAACAGGCCGCTGTCAAACCTCCCTCAACCAGCTGATGGATGGTACTTATGACTTTTGTTCCGCCGCAATTAATCCCGAATGTTTCTAAACGGGATGTACGCTTTAATTAATTGTCGGTATGAATGATCTGGTCGATATGGTTAAGATTTTTTTTGTATTTATTTGTAATATTGCATATGTCGCCATTTAAAATGTTGTTTATTTGTAACTTAAATAAACTACTTGAATTGGGAAATAAATTTATAATAAAGTATGCTGTCCTTTTACGTCCAGTAAAATTTATAATACATTTATTTTAACAAAAAAGAAAACCGGCTTCAAACAATGAAACAAAGTAAAAAAAAAAAAAAAAAAATAAAAATAAAAAAAAAATAATAATAATAATTTTGAAGTCGATGCCAAATAAAATAAACAGGGTTAGTAATTCGATAATGTAGTAACGTTGTTGTAGCATTAGCTTAACACTGATTTCACGCCGCCACGCACATACCTAATGCGAATTTAAGACTTATCTGATTTTCTCATAGATATCATTATCAGAAATGAACCAAAAAAAAATAGAACCACACGGGAAACACTAGCTTTCAAAAAACAAAAAAAAATCATCAAAATCGTGTCACCCAGTCAAAAGTTTTGAGGTAAGAAACAAAAGAAAATACAGTATTACAGAATTGATAAACTCCTTTTCTTACAAAAGTTGGTAAAAAAAACAAATATAGATATAATAATAATATATTTTCTTTTACTTTACGCTGTATCCCGCACACAGCACCCAGGCAGAAGAGACCTGGGAACGTAGTGATAAGGCACTCCGTTTCTATTAAGACACTTCCGTAAACCACTTACCGTCAAATTCTGGACGTACGTTATAAGCTTCCACGCTGCTTCATTTGAAGAGCAAAGAAGACGAATGTATTGAATCAGCTTCACGCTGTATCCCGCACACAGCAGGGTAGGCAGAGGGAACCTAGTGTTAACTCCGTTACCCACTTTCTGCCAAATTCTGGAGGCGTTGCGTGTTGAGTAAGAATGTACAAAATATTTTATTTCCTCGAATGGTGATTGAACCCATAACCTATCGCGTTCACAGTCGCTCATTAGTATCCCTACATGACAAACCTCATAATTAAATACAAGCAGTACAAGTATTTCTCAACTTGCAATTATATAATAAACATTGGAATTTTTAAGAACAAAAAATATCAATTTAAATGGGATTAAAATTGTCACACTCAATCATAAAACTGGTTATGACCATAAAAGGTAATGATCCTTGGCATATTTAAATCTTAGTAAATAATATCAAGATATGTACCTACATATTATGTATATTACTTGCATAATGTATGAAAATATAAATGTACTTATTAAGAATAAATATTATAAAACTCCAACCTGAACCTGAGAGGCCAGTCGCGGCGCAGTGGCACAAAGTGTGACTGTAAAACCGACTGGTTGTGGGTTCGATCCCCACTTGAGGAAATGAAATATTTACTTAAATTTATATTTTCATTTCTTCGCTCGGTGTTCTGCCACTCAACACGCAGTGCCTCCAAAATTCGGCAGAAAGTGGGGAACGGAGTGTCTTAACACTGGGTTCCCTCTGCCTACCCTGCTGTGTGCGGGATATAGCGTGAAGCTAATTTAATTAAATTTTTTATTTCCAACCTGATGCAATTAGAATGTGTATATCTATATTCAATGGTAATGAATTCAAATTGTATTCCGAGTAATGTTTATATTTTTAATATTGTTATTTTCTTGAGTGCGACTGTGCGCGGTTAACAGTGTCTTAATGTAAATTAAGTTTCTTATAACTAGGTTCCCTATAATTAATCACCAAATCTAAGATACGGAGGGAAGCTAAAGATAAAAAATAGAGATAAAGATTAGAGATAAATTCTACACCATTTCAAGACGTAATAGCTCATTTCCCAAATGGGAATCGAAATCTGTGGCGTTTTAGAAAAGTAAAATGAAAAATATGTTTGTTTAAACGTATTAATCTCCAGAACTACTGGTTTGAATACAAAAAAAATTGATAAAAATATAGAGAGGCTATATAGAACATATTAATCGTTTCGATGTGATTCACTGAATCGACAGTCACATACAGTTTTCAGGTAACACAAGTTTCCCCAGGAACTTCAAATGTGTCATATACCTACCACCTCCACTTTTTTTAAATTGACCACGCGGCCAAAACCATAGGTTAAAGTTATTATCATCAAATTAAAGATAATTAACCTGAATTTATTTATCTGGAACACAATTTACATAGCAACACTTATTGGTTATAAAATGATTAATGGCTCTATTTATTTATGATCACTACGAAAGAACTATTTATGATCACTAAATAAATAAAAGCCATCGTGGCGCAGGAGCGTAAGCGTTCGTGCGACTATACACGCGGTGGTTGTGGGTTCAATTCTTACGTAGGGAAAGACATACTTCATATATTATCACTCTGGTAAAAGCAACAGCGAGGAATTGGCTTCCGCCATCTAATACGCAATGCCTTAAGAATTCGGCGGAAACTGGGGAACAGCTGTCTTAATGGAGAGCGAAGTGTATTAGCACTAGGGTCTCCTGCCTACACTGCTATGTATAAAAAGCTACAAAAATAAGAAAAAGAGAAATAAATTAGATTTTAACAGAATTCTGTATTTAAACATGTTTGTATGAGTATGGCCGATCGTGGCGCAGAGGCACAAAGTGTGACTGTAAAATCGACTGGTTGTGAGTTCAATCCCCACTCGAGGAAATGAAATATTTATTTACATTTATATTTTCATTTCTTCGCTTTTGTGAGTGTGAGAGCGCAGCGTTGAGTTCCGTCACTCAGCACGCAATGCCTCCAGAATTCGGTAGAAAGTGGGGAACGGAATATCTTAACACTACGTTCACTCTGTCTACCCTGCTGTGTGCGGGATACAGCTAATTTAATTTTTAATTTAATTTAATATATATATAGATGAATATTCATAAATCAAAGTAAAACGGTACAAGATTATGGACGACTTCACTTAACAGCTATTTTCATAGAGATTAAGCTTCATTCACAGTAATAACGTTGCTATTGCTTAATTTCCTTTCATAAAACTCCAGTTCAGCTCACGACCTTCGCCCTCATGACTAGGAGTATTATTCAAATCAATTTGCTTGAAATTGACTTGCTCAGCTTTCAAAATAATTACTTGTTATTTATATACTAGATTTTGTATGTGTGTGTGATATCTCTGGAACTACTGGTCGGATTAACCTCAGGAAAGCTATAGGCTATATAACGTTATGGTTAAATTTTTAGTATAGCCTTAAATAACGAAATAATAATAATTAGGAACGCCATCACTTTAATATAAATTCGTACTATTATTTTTCTATGAATCACCTATAAATTTTAACATGCCGGATTTTTTCCTTTTCCATTTTCTCACTTTGTGCCAAATTTTATAACTATATGTCGATGGAAAAGTATAAATTTTGCTTACGAGGTGAATTAAATACAACATAAAAGCATTTTTTCTGTACTTCAAAGGACTATAGAACTGAATATTTGATATTAATTTCAGCTTGATACTTCCACGCAATCTGGACATAAATGGTGTTAACAGACGGACAGATAAACAACATTCTATACGATATACGTTTTTCCCTTTTGACATACGAAACCATAAAAATCGAACTTTCACTGTCCAATAGGCATTTATCAATTCATATCAATGAAATCTCACTACATCTAGCCGATTCGGAATACGATCTGAATTGCAGATCGACACTTCTTTCATCCCGGTACACGGTATACTTGTAAATGGATTTGATTGGGGATTCATCGTTCAATTGGCCGACAGTTCGTATTTAATGAATCTTCAGTGGATTATTTCAATTTGTCAGCTTTCTTTCTCGTTTCAATGCTACTTTTAAATTGAATTTTCAAAATGTTTAATTGAAATTCTGCTACAAAATGATATAATGTTTTAGGATCAAATTTTGGACACAAAAATGAAATGATACACATGTTTTATTCTCAAAGAAATATAATCCTTTTTTTATTAGCTTCACGCTGTATCCCGCAAACAACAGGATAGGTAGAGAGAATCTAGTTTTAAGACACTCCGTTCCCCATACTCTGCCGAATCCTGGAGGCATTGCGCATTGAGTGGCAGCACTCAGCGTTGCTTTACCTCAACACCAGAGCGAAGAAATGGAAATATAAATTTAAGTAAAAATCTCATCTCCTCGAGTGGGGATCAAACCCACAACAAGTCGGTTTAACAGTCACACTTTGTACCACTGCGCCACGACTGGCCTCTCTCTCTATAGAATTTTTAAGTTACAGTATATAAAATAAAAAAAGATTAAAACGCAAAAACCATGAATATTTATTTTAAATGAATAAGTCAATATATACTCAATTACACATGTTTAAATTAATTATGCAGTTATATTCGTTCAAAGCTTAAACATATTTAGATTGTACCGTCATAAAGCTTTGTAATTACAGCTATACCTAGTCATTTTAATGGAAAATATTTTAAATTCTTAATTAAATCATTTTAGTTATATTAGGCCCGTTGTAGGACAGCAGCACACCGTGTAACTGTACGCGATGGTTGTAAGTTCGATGTCCACTCTGTAAACAAAACAATGTTATTATAATCGAATAGGCGTAGGGTTCCGCTACCCACCATCTAACAAAAAGAAGGAAGGGAACGCAGAGTCCTTTTGCCTGTATGCGGAATATAGCGTGAAATATTTTTTTATATTTTTTATTATTTTCATACCGCACTCCATATATAGCTTGGTAAAATATATATACCTATTAAGACGTTTCCCACCTTTCTCAGAATTCTTGAGGTGATGGTGACATGGTGGGTGAGTGGTGAAACTCTATGCCGCGTTACTAGAACGAGAAAATAAAAATATTTAATATTTAATTCCTCCGAATAGATTCGAACACACAACCGTCGAGTTTACATGTCACGTTCTTGTGATACGACGTCCTTTTTTTGTCTTATTTAATTAATATAATACCAATACAAACAACACCAATAGTTTTTTTTTAATAACCTTTTAATAAATGAATGATTAAAAACATATTTGTATCTGAATAATTGCAAACCAAAAGAATGCAGTTGTAATATTATTCAATTCATATCGTTATTCCGATTAATACCTGTACTAATTGCTTAAAGGACATTTTATATGAATGTTAATATTTAGTGAGGCCGGTCGTGGCGCAGTGGCACGAAGTGTGACTGTAAAACCGACTGGTTGTGGGTTCGATCCCCACTCGAGGATATGAAATATTAACTAAAATTTATTTTTTTATTTCTTCGCTCTGGTGTCGAGTTGAGATCTGCTACTCAACACGCAATGCCTCCCGAATTCGGAAAGAAAGTGGGGAACGGAGTGTCTTAACACTAGGTTCCTTCTGCCTACCCTGCTGTGTTCGGGATACAGCATGAAGCTGATTTAATTTTGATTTAATTATTTAGTTCTGCCACTCAATACGCAATGCCTCCACAATCCGGCAGAAAGTGGGAAACAGAGTGTCTTAACACTAGATTTCCTACTGCCTACGTGAAGCTGATTTTATTTTATTAACATTTACCTTTGTTGTTTACAGATACGTGTGGCTAGTTATCGTACTTTCGAGTACAATTTGCGCAGCCAACGATGGACTTTTTGGATCTAAATATACGAATGGTAAGCATCTTTAGGTAGACTCTGCTTGTGATAGCTGAAATATTAGTGTTGTGGGCAAACTACAAGTTGACTTTTTAAATGAAACGATTTAACGTAAAATGTAATGATACTAAAATAATATAAATAGTTTCATTTAAAATGTGTAATAATCGTGAATACCAAAGATCTTACTGACCATGGAAATATATATATATATATATATATATATATATATTTCGATGTATTTACATATTTTCCGTTATCGAGTGACTGACAAAATATCATACCATACCATACCTTAACATAACTGGCATTGCGTGTTTATTGGCGGAACTCAAAGCCACGCTTTGCTTCGATACCAGAGCGAAATTAAAATATTAAATATATCGTTTCCTCGAGTGGGAATCGAAACCATACCTGCCGCGTTTACGGTCTCACACTTGCACCCCTGCGCCACGAGTGGCCGTGGGTCGTACATAAAAAAAATGTGAAAAATGTACATTTTTTTTATTTATAAAAATTGTCTACAATAATTAACTGTCCATTTTTAGTTCCATAAAGATTTATTCATACAAAAAAAAACTAGACGTGGCGGGTCGCTTATAATAAAAGTTCTATAAAATAAACAAACAGTGACCGCGGGTGGTAAGCTTCGAATTTGTCGACCGCCGCCATAACGGTTATTATATACGTGCGTGCTTACGCCAACGAAACGTACAATAAAAATGAAAGAGAGAATTGAGAATTTTAAATCTACAAAAATATACTACATTTTAGCTTTTAAATTTTTGGTAATATAAGTTTATTATGTATGTACAAACTTTTTAAATTAAAACGATTGTATTTGAATGTGCCTACTATTTTTTTGTACAAAATTAGCGATAGTAATATCTTTAGATTCACGCTGTATCCCGCATATATAGCAGAGCAGGCAGAGGGTACCAGGGTACCTAGTGTTACGATCGTTTCATTTTGTTGCAGGCGCACAACCTTGCGAATGTAAGTGCGATAAGTTATGGATTCGATTCCCACTCCAGCAAATTAAATATTCAATATTTTGATGTTCCTCGCTGTACGTAACTAGGTAAAGCGCGGCGTTAAATTCCGCCACTCAACCAGAAATGACTCGAGAATTTGACGGAAAGTAAGAAACAGACATGTCTTGATAACAGTGTCATAACACTAGGTTTCCAAGTTCCCTCTGCCTATTCTGCTCTGTGAGGGATAAAGCGTGAAGTTAAAGGGTAAAGTAAAAAATATGTATCACATTTCTGTAATAAATGTGTTAATGATCTTATAACGATATATTACGCGTTAGATGGCAATACAATCTCGCACTTTCTCTAAGCATACTGCAAAAACGTTTACATTATGTTAATATTAATATTACCCCTGACTGATTTTGAACTGACAACCATGACTTTTAGTTAGACAGCATCCACAACGCTGGATTCAATATTATAAAAAGTGACACAAATCAAGATAATCTTTTGACTCTTAGTATATTAATATTAGTGTATAGTGTCATATTAGAGTGACCGGGCACTACTTTTTTTGTAATGTTTAACGTTATAATCTTGATATTGTTAGTCAATATTTACGCATTTTGTTACTCGGTTTGGACGTGTCTGACTATACGCTGTGGTTTTGGTTTTTGTTCCTTTTACATTTGGCGCGACCAAATGCTTTTGTTTATTTATGTGGAATGTGATATACATTCAACTGAACAATATCTCCTTGACTCTATTTTGCTTTACGATTGTCCTAAGCAGTAAGTTTGGCAGAGAGAGAGACAGATAGAGAGAGAGAGAGAGAGAGAGAGAGAGAGAGAGAGAGAGTTGTTTTTATCACCTGACGCTATCCCACTACGCCAAAACTTCTGCAATAATCTTTTAAGGAAACATTACAAAGGCCTTTTATAGAACATTGGGAGACTCCGAAAGTAGGGAAGAAAAAACAGACCTGTAGTCATTAACAACATCAACTGATGTGCTATCAAAGACATGAGGCAGATTCCCTTATTACAGTAGGATTTATTGAATTTTTTTATAAAGAACTCAACTTATTTTGACAGTTTCCGAAAATTATACATAAAATAGCAGCATTAGTAAAATATCGATAAAAAAGACTACTGTTAATATACTAAATTAAAGGAACTTTTTTCAAATAAAATATTTGAATAATATTAAATTATGCTGCAGTACAGAAATTTTAGTTCCCCCATCAAATACATCTGTTCATCTGTACCAACCACAATATTGGATATACTGAATCAATATTAAATTTTTTATCTATTTAACCAAAAAAATACCATAGTAATACAATTATATAACATAATTCTCACTATTCATTAAATAAAAACAATAAATAAATACAGCTTCACGCTGTATCTCGCACATTCCCGGGTAGGCAGAGGGAACCTATTATTAAAACACTCCATTCTCTATTTTGTGCGTATTTCTGGAGGCATTGTCTGCTGAGGGGCGGAACTCAACGCCGCGCTTTGCCTCGACACCAGAGCGAACAAACGAAAATATAAATTTGAATTTTACACAAAAAGAAAAAAAATAACCTCTTGTTCTCATATGATACACTTGTTCAGAAGAAACAATAGTACGTGCTAGGTGTGAAACTCCATGGATTAAGGGGCTTAGCACACAGCGGCAAAAAATATTTGAAATGTTTTATATTCGTCGTTAGTGTTTAAACTAGCAATATAATTAAATCGCCGATACTAATCTACCAGTATCTATATGTAAATACAATAAAACTGGAAAAGAAGTTGTCTCTCTAAATAGAACATACACTACAATTGATAATTTTCGTTTTCGTTTCGTTTCGTAATAAATAAATAAATAGAATATACACTAAGTTTAGACTAGTAGTACCTTGAGGCCAGTCGTGGCGCAGCGGCACGAGGTGTGACTGTAAAACCGACTGGTTGTGGGTTCGATCCCCACTCGAGGACATGAAATATTTACTTAAATTTCCATTTCTTCGCTGTGGTGTCAGGCGGCGTCGAGTTCTGCCTCTCAACACGCAATGCCTCTAGAAGTGGCAGAAAGTGGGGAACGGAGTGTCTTAACACTAGGTTCCCTCTGCCTACCCTGCTGTGTACGGGCTACAGCGTGAAGCTGATTTATTTTTAGTACCTAATAGAAAGTTTTTGGTGTTTGCAAAATGTTTTTTTTTTCGAACGACAGTCTGTTGTGCACTTTTTATACTTTTTTATATTTTACTTTTTTCAATGTCTACTTCATATGAAAAAGGTTTACTTGTGTTTATGTACAGAGCGTTTGTACTCAAAGATTTTGCTCTTAAATATAAATTTAATAAAGAAATTATTAAAAATTAAACAGTAAAGAAATTAATAAAAAATGATTTTCCACGTTTAAATCTACTAATAATAAACAAAATTTAGCAAATAATATTTTTTTTTATATGTACTTATATGAGATGATAGATTTAAACGTTCTTTTTGGTCCTTTATTTATACATACTATTCAAAATCAAGTTAAATCAAATCAGCATCACGCTGGATCGCGCACACAGCAGGGTAGGCAGAGGGAACGTAGTGCCTTAACACTAGGTGGCATGGCACAAATTTCGTTATAAATTTTATAGTGAATATTTCTAATGACAGAAAAATACTAATACTAATATTTAGATATTTATGCTTATTTAGAAAACATATAAAAATTTGAACGTAGCGGGACTCGAACCCGCCTCCTGGAAACCGACCAGGAGGATCTAGATAATTATTGACTATATAAGAATCGACCAGCTTGCGGTAGAATAAAATATTACCACTATTATGCAAAACTATAAATACTGCATCGATTGTTTTTTATAAATCTTACAAAAAGACACAATCTCATTCAAAGTGCTTATCATAATTAAGTAGCGTTCGTATTTTATAAATAAATGTTACTTTGTTAAATTTTTAACGACGACCAATAAATTGTTCGAAGCACAACAAACCGCTATAAAACAGAGTTGTAACGTGACCTAGTTGTAACAATAAATTTTCTGTGAACTAGTTAAGAAATTAACACACAACAAACAGAACTAAAGGGAAAGAAACGTAAAGTGCCCATAAAGTAAAGATAATTTTATCGTTTTCCAGATGTTCCTGAATACGACTTGCTGCACGCGATCGGGGTGCCGTTCAGCAATCCGAAAACCCAGTATTTCGACGAGGGCCTGGATGGGTTTCCAGCTTATGGGCTAAAACCTGGCTCCGATATTAAATCACCATACCGTCTCTTTATGCCTGAGAAGCTGTATGGAGAATTTTCAATAACTGCAACTGTCCGTCCTGCTAACAAAGATGGCGGGTTTCTCTTCTCCGTCGTCAATCCCTTGGAAACCGTAGTCCAACTGGGTGTTCAATTAATACCATCGGGTCCAGGTCTTACGAATATATCATTACTATACACAGACGCTAACGTATACGCCTTAAGCCAAACCATAGCTTCATTTGTTGTACCGTCGTTTGCTAAGAAATGGAGTCGTTTCGCACTAAAAGTGACCGCCCAAAACATATCGTTATATCTAAACTGCCAAGAATTCGACACTTTGACGGTTAAGAGAAGCCCGTTTGAATTGGTATTTGATTCCGCATCAACACTGTACGTTGGCCAGGCTGGACCATTAATAAGAGGAGCGTTTCACGTAAGTACCTTTTTTCTTTTAATATTTAATAAAACTTCATTTAAAAAGCCGGTTTTATTCATATTTGATGATTTATCATGAAAATCGTACTAGAGAATACAAGTACCGCATCATGTCCTAGTGCATTTCGCCTGACCGCAACCAAATTACATAGAACGAAACCGCATAAGGGCATTGATTAGGGTCACAAATATTGGAAACGTCAGTAAAGTATTCACTATATTAATAGATAGAAATTATTATCTCTCCAGATAATTTAATAATATATATTTCAAGCACTGTAATGTATTTTTGTAACGCTTTGAAATCGCCTGACAATTTATCGATCGTAATTACTACAAATAAATTGATTGTTCTATAGTGTGATGTTGATGCCAAACTCTAATGATGTAATATAACAGGTCGTTCACCTTTAATTATGTGTTATCTGCATAATCTATATATATAAAAGGACATGTACCTGACTGAGGTAAGACGCTGATGGTAAAAATGTGAAATTTGGACAATATATTTAGAAGAAGAAGAAGGGATTTTGAAAAATGTTAACCCCAAAGGGATGAAATAAGGGTTGAAAGTTTGTATGGAAAAAAAAATCAGCACCGATTTTAATAAAATGTAAAATGCAGACTCTTATAAATATTTCATTGAACACTTCTTTCAAGGTTTTTTAGAATTTATTCTCTAAGGGTTCAAATAAGGCGTTGTATGGAAAACTCTTTAAATCGCCACCGATGTTTATAAAAATTTAAATCCAGACTGTTAAAAATATTTTATTGAACACATGTTTCGTGGTTTTTTTAAAAATTCACTCTAAGGGTGCAAATAAGCGGGGGAACGCGCACGCGCCTCCTGGTATAATAATAAAACACACAGCAAGGTAGGGATACTAGTGTTAAGATCGCGGAATTCTAGAGCCATTGTGTGTTGATTGGCAGAACTCAACGCCGCGCTTCTGTTCATATACCAGAGCGAAGAAAAGAAAATATAAACTTAAGTAAATATTTTATTTCCTCGAGTGGGTATCGAACTCAGAAACAGTCGCGTTTACAGTCACATATTATCTCTTAATAGCAATATAAACTAAACAAAATTACAAAAATCTGTTAGTGTATTGTAAAGTTGTTACAACGAAAGTCGTAAGATAAGACTATCGCGATAAGAACGAATAGTTTAATTGGCTGTAGCATTTGGATGGATTCCAAGAGTCGAAATCAAAGAGAAGAGTCAAAATTTTTATTATATTTTTTAGTATTATATCTTATTTTCATCATCATTTTAATGATTTTAAGGCCAGTCGTGGCGCAAGGGGATTGTAACTATAGGCCGACGTTTGTGGGTTTGATCCCCACGCGGGAGAATGAAATATGCTTTATTACTATTTCATTTCTTTCGCTTTGGCACCAAGTCGTAAAAAAATCGGCAAAAAGTAGAGAACGGAGTGTCTTATCAGTATCACTAGGTTCCTTGTACTTACTCTGTATGCGTGACGCAAAAAAAACTGTTTTATGATTCTACACTCTAACAATGTAATTTTAATTAATTTAATTATTTTCACTGCAACTTTAAAATCCGTTCCGTTCAGGTAACGTTCGTTCACTTATCGATCGAATATCCATTATGAGTTCGAAACTTTTCTATTAAGAGCGAGTTAGAACTAGAAATAGTAGGTAAGAAGTATCTTTTTTCTTTTACCACCAACTACTTTATGTAATTACGTGATAAGAACTGAGTTGCAAATAGAATTTCTTACTTGTTTGAACGATGTTATCGATCATTGTATCACCGTTAATTACATTGGAGGATTTAGTTGGGATAACTTTGGCGAAATACAACAAAATAGTTATGTAGTTCGCAACATAATTTTGCTTTACGAAATAGAACAACAGGACTTTTTTATACAAAAGAGAGACAATACACAGTGTGTGGAAGAAATTAAAGCTACAAACATTTCAATTGGGTAGTGGTAGCAAATTTCGACGTGGCTCGATGTGAACGTATGGCTTAGTTTCCAAAGACGCGCGGGTTCAAATCCCACAACTTTAAATTTTTTGTACGTTTTCTTGATAAGTAGGTGTTATATTACACTTTATCATATTTTTTTATCATAAATCCGTCTGCATTTCTTATACGGGATCAGCGTATATATAGAGTAAAATATTTCAACCTGTATCTAACAAAATTAATCAACATTTGTCAACAGACGTAGGATTTTTTTAAAAAAATCTCTTTTTTATTTATTGCGAAATATCTTTTGCTTTAATTGTATTAAGCTTTTATAGAGTAGTTATAACTGTTCATACATTTAAAGTTGTGACGACATAAAATTCTGTATAAAGAGCACAGGCTGAGTGAACATAGTTTAAAGTATCGCCTTCGTTCACACGTCTCACACCAATTTTTAACCAAAAACAGCGGAAACCAAAAATGGCGGAACTCAACACTGTCCTTAGTCTTGCTGACAGAGTGAAAAAATTAAAAACTCTTTCCCCCAAGTGTACTCTTTCTCTCTTGTCGCGTTTACAGTCAGACGTTGTGCCAGAACGCCACAGCTGCTTTAATATTATCAATCAATCGTTCTCTTCTCACTTAGCTCATTTTTTTTTTACTATTTTAATAATTATATTAATTAACTGAAGTATTTATTCATATTGAAAAAAACTCATTAATAAAAGTTCGATTAAAAATGTGTTTTCCGAATACCTTTCCAGACGTCGACTAACTTTGTACTTAGAATTGTAAGTGCATTAAGTTTAAGAACACCAAAATTACTTTAAACAGTTCAATTCCAATATCCTTTTCAACAGTTGCATTTCTATTTAAATTATATTTTTCGATGTGGATTCATAGTTAAGTTTTTCGTTTGTAACCTAAATCTTTGTTTTGTAAACTTAAATTAAACAAAGTTTAATAGCGATTACTGAACAACTGAACCCATAACCGTCGGCAGTCAGATGCTGTACCATTGGCCCAGTAATTCTCCAATTATATAAATATTATATATACATCTTAAGTATTATTTTATGGAGAACGGAGTGTTTTAGCACTACATTCTTTCCACATGTCTTGATATACGTTTGATCGCTACTCAAGGACGTGAAACATTTAATATTTTTATTTATTCACTTTGTTGTCGAAGCGAAGCACGGCGTTGAGTTCCATCACTCAATTTAATACGCAATGCTGCCAGAATTCTGAGAAAAATGAAAAAAGTCGTAACACTAGGTTCGATTTGCATACCAAAAAAAGTAAGTTAAAAAAAGTAATATTATAGTAAAAGAGGGATATGTACCTTTATATCATTATGCAAATTGAAAAATTTTGCAAAAGTTGTTTGCATCTTCTCGGTTATTCAAGTTCCTAGTTGCAGGTGAAGTTTTGTAGCACTTCAACTCGGTCACGTTTATATATCAAATCGTACACTTTACGGGTACTAACTTTGTAGAGTGTTAGGAAAAATATTATGCCTAAGAATATAATATTTTTGGATTTTGGTAAAGCTAGTAGAAAATTTTAAAATATATGGAAAAACCTACAAAAATTATTTATTTACAACTTTTATTTTATTGAGTCCAGTCGTGGCGCAAAATGTGACTGTAAAACCGAATGGTTGTGGGTTCGATCCCCACTCGAGAAGAATTAAATATTTACTTATATTTATATTTCCATTCTACGCTCTGGTGTCGAGGTAAAGCGCGGCGTTGAGTTCTGCAACTTAACACGCAATGACTCCAGAATTCGGCAAAAAGTGGGTAACGGAGAGTTTTAACACTATGGCTATCCTGCCTACCCTGCTGCGGGCAGGATACAGCGTTTTTTTATAGGCAGTACCCAATTTTTTAACACTATCCCCATTTTACAGTTATTTCTCTCGAGAACTCGATAACATAAACAATAGGTAAACATTTTTTCGAAGGTATAACTCAATATCCGCAGCAGATCTATAATATTTTTTTTCGCTCACGACGACTACATGATAATAAGAAAGTATCGAATTATTAGTAACTTAATATAACAAATCATAATTCAATTTTAGAGTGTGAAAAAAGTAACTCTTATATTAAACATCAGCTTCACGCTGTATCCCGCACACAGCAGGGTAGGCAGAGGGAACCTAGTGCTAAGACACTCCATTCCCCACTTTCTGCCGAATTCTGGAGGCATTGCGTGTTGAGTGGCAGAACTCAACGCCGCGCTTAGCCTCGACACCAGAGCGAAGAAATGGAAATATAAATTTAAGTAAATATTTCATCTCCTCGAGTGGGGGTCGAACCCACAACCAGTCGGTTTTACAGTCACACTTCGTGCCACTGCGCCACGACTAGCCTCATATTAAACATAAGACTTAATACAACATAATAAAGGCTTTTAAGCAATTTTACTCTACATTTTATCAGATAGTCCAGGTCGGATTGAGTGGCAGTTAGTTACAAAGTTAGCAATGCTGATCTGCAAATATGATATTATTAAATGCTCTAACTAAAATAGTTGCAAAATATGACGAAACTATGTAGAGACCGTCAGGACATGGCGCATAAATACATATAGCATTTGTCTTTATAAACAATATAAAGGCGACGGTTGTTCGATCGGTGATCGAGACTCGAATAGACGATCGATCGGTGATCGAGACTCGAATAGACGATCGATCGGTGATCGAGACTCGAAGGCACGAAACATGAACGAGTTTTTTTATGGAAAAGACGTGAGAATTGACCACGACCAGAGGGTCGTACAGAGATAACACCGGAGATCTACAGGTGCGTTGTTGGTCAGAATAACATTGAAGTTTGTATACGGTTAGAAAATTCGAAGTCAGTTTGTGATGATTGGATGTGATGATGATTCCAATGACGTAACACTCTAAACATTAACTTTCGATATGCCAATAATATACCAAATGCGACTTTAAGAGGAGTATCCCCAAAATCTTAAAACATGACTAATTAGATTATTTTTATTGATTTTCGTAAATTTGTATCTTCTGGGGGTAGAATTGAACCAGATACCTTTCATCTTTTACAAAAAGACACATTCCCGAGGGATGTCTCAACAATACACACAATTTTATTTCGGCACTCAAATGGTCAGCGTTTACGCGAGATAACATGTCTCACATGTCAGTGATATACAGAAGAAACAGTGTAAGGGACAACACGCAGTCTTGTGGGACACAGACATAAATCAGAGTTTCACCTTCAACAGCGATCTTGATGTTACATCCATTGAGAAAGCTGGATCCGCTTTCATAAATCCTCAAGATGCCTGACTGAAAGTTTCTCAAGTTTCACAAGCACCTACATTCGTCTTAGGTAACATGTAACTGAAGAAAGAAATGGAACACAGAACTTTACATACATGGATATGTACATAAATGGGTTGATCAATAGTCCCTTAACTTTGAACAAATTTCTGAACTGGATAGTATTCAAACATATATGGTACGAATTCCAAATTAATAGTTACTAATCTCGAAATGTAGATCGACAGACTATTCAAATTGTGAGTTCTAATAATTTATATTCACAACTCTGCCTTTAGTAATATTATTTTAGTTCGTTGCTATTAAATATAAAAATCCACTTTCGTAAATAATTATTGGATATTTTTATTACTTTTTTTTTCAAATAACGAATTTGCAATTTGATAAAAAAAATCGAATTTAACATATAACATTTTTGATATGATAGATATATATTTTTTATTAATTGTTTTGTTGTTGTTACTATCAAATTTACATATCATCAACCAAACATCGTACTTCGCTTCGGGCATATTGCGACCACTTTATACAATTATTGTATAGCACAGAACAGTATACTTTATGAACGTTACGTACTTTAAATATGGTTTACAACAGAAAATTAAATTTTATTCTGCAAAAAGGCCGAACTGGTTATAATTATGGGTTGTCATGGTAATATCCAAGTTTTAGTCGTTAGTGGAGTTCAATTCATCTCAACCTTCGCTAGAGGCTAGACTTACCTGTAGAATTATGCTATTTCCTCTAGAATGTATTATTACCTAAGCTTACTATTCAATATGTCATTATCTGATGGCGACATGCAAAATAGTTGAAAAAAAATCAGCTTCACGCTGTATCCCACACACAGCAGGGTAGGCAGTAGGTAGTGTTGAGTCCGTTCTCCACTTTCTGCCGAATTCTGGAGGCATTGCGTGTTGAGTGGCAGAACTCAACGCCGCGCTTTTGCCTGGAAGCCAGAACCAGAGCTAAGAAATGGAAATATAAATTTAAGTAAATATTTCATCTCCTCGAGTGGGGATCGAACCCACAATTAGTCGGTATTACAGTCACACTTTGTGTCGTTGCGCCACGACTGGTCTCAAAGTTGTTGAACTAACTGAAATTAAAATGTATTTACATTTTTGTGACTTATTTTTTTTTTTGGTAATTTAAAGAATTAGTTTTGATATTCTAAGTGAGCTAAGAAATTTCATTTTGAAAAGTTAAGGAGGAATGTGTATATGTTATTAAATGAGTTACTAATGCTTTCCTTTATTTGCTTCTTAATATATTTGTATTATATTGAATACAAACAGAGAAAAAACAGAACTGTTTTGGGACCAGTCTTGGCGCAGGGGCATAATTGTTTGACTATGAATACGGTTGTCGGTTCGATTCCCACTCGAGTGAAATTACATATTTAATATTTTCTTTTTCTTTTGCGCTGGTCAGAAAGCAAAGCGCGGCATCAAGCTTCGTCACTCAATGCAAAATACTTTAAAAAATCGGTGGAGAGTGAGAAACGAAGTGTCTTAACACTAGATTCCTATAATTTTCTTTGCCTACCCTGTTATGTGTGGGATACAGCGTGAAAATAAAAAATATAATTTCTGATTTACTATTATTGAAACCACACTAGCTTTGCTGTAACACTTTCAAATACAGCACTCAGACACACTCACTGTCTATATGAAATATTTTACGACCCCTATATCCAATAGAAAACCAGATATAAACTTTATTGCGTACGTAGCAGGTTCAAATTTTCATTGAAGAATAAAAACATAAATTGGTTGGTTCAATAACGATGAGTGGCGTGTTGAAAATCCATCTCAATGAATGGGGGGGTGGGTTTTTGTTTTGAATACTATCCTTAGAATAGCCTGTATAGTGTACAGCAAGCACTTGCCCGCGGCAAGTCGTTACGGTTGTGTCTTATTTTCATATTGGTTGGGAACATTTAACTTTTGACTTTTCAGTGACAATATACCTACATATGTACCTACAGATTTGGGCATTATATAATTTGAACAAAATTTTGTTGTAATAAATTATTATTATTAAAAAAACCTATTTATTTGTGAATATTTCGTTAGTAAATTGTATAATTAAATTAAATTATGCTTGTTTTACAGTTCTCTTCTGATTTGGTTTGCTAACGCTAGATGGCACTACATTAGTTATAAAATGTTTGCCAAGTAGATCAACTTCGTAATGTATGTATTTTCTTAATACATTTATATTTATTTTGACGATATTTTAATTATTGATAACTTAATACAAATTACTTAGAAAAAAAGTCGCATAAAATTTTATTAGTACAGCATACAGTAAAAAAATTTTATTTTAAATATATTAGATAGTTTATTTTTTTTATTTATATATTTAGTTTTTTGTTTTCACTTATACAACAACACACTCCAAATGAGTATTATGTGTGTCTACAATTTTTTGTGAAAAAAAGTTGTGTAAAATCATGACTTTCTTAATCTTCGTGCTAACCCTAACAAGTACTTTTTCTGAGTCAGAAAAAGTAAACTTAAATATCGACCTTCTTCTTCCTGGCGATCTCTGCGTTTACCAGGGTCTGCCTTCCTGCTCATCCATTAGTAGTTCGACCATTGGCTCTCATGTTACGCTAGTGTAATGACAGTTATCCACACACCGCTAATTTTTTAAAACGATGTTTGTAATAAACGAAGACTATTTTTACTCACTACCCAAAATCAAACCCACAACCGTTGCGTTTGTAGTCAGACGCTTTGCCATGCTTTTTTTAAATGCAAATATTACATCGACTACAATTTTATTCAAAAGTAACAGATACGTTTCAACTATACCGAGGTCTCACCGTCAGACCCCTAGAGACTACTAAATAAAATATTATGTTAAAATTATAAAGTGTGCTAACTACGAAAATGAAATGTTTTCAAGTCTAGACCAAACAGGGCGTAAATCAACTACTGACCAAATTTATATTTTCACCTACCAAGATAATAATTAATTAAGATTTAATTATTATTATATTCATAATACATTTTGAGTTCGTCGTGGCGCAGGGACAAAAAAGTGTGATTGTAAACGTAACGGTTTCAGGTTCGATTCCCACTTGAGGGAGTGGAATATTTGATATTATCATTTTTTCGGTGACGTAGCAAAAGGGAGCGTTGGGATCCAGCACTCAACACGCAATGCTTCCATAATTAGATAAATGGTTTTCACGAAAATTGGAGTTTGATCAGGGTGTCTTAACACTAGGTTCCCAGGTTCCCTCTACCTACTCTGCGCTAAATATGCATGAAGTTTTTGTAATTAAGGTGCCTTCTACATGTTAAAAGTTCTTTACTAAATTCAGGACATAATTAGAATGCTGTTTATAAAGCAAACGTTAGTATAAAGCAAAGTGATTTTTATAAAGATTAAATAAAAAATCTTTGTAGAATCCTGAAATTTGTAAACTTTTTTACTCATAGTAGTTCAGCTGAACTTTAATCTTATATTTACATGTATAAATTTAAATTTGATTGACATATTCAATTTTTACTTAACATAACATTTTCAAGTTACAAATTAAGTACTTCAAGATCAATAATCGCCGGATATTAAGAAGGCTTTTTAATTTAAGTCAACGTATATAAATACTTCTGACATTTCTGCCTCGAACATATAGAAATAAAGAAAAACAATAGTGGTTGAATATCGCTGTTTTCACATTACAATAATACTTTCCAAGTAGGTATATTTTAAATGTCAATAGCGTTCAGTCTGGCTGAACAAAGTTTCAAATAATTTTGTATTCTTAAGCCAAAATAACTTGATACTTTGACTAAGGCAAATTCTCAAATAACAAACTAGAAGCGGCTTGACCTGACCATCGAAATTGGTCCGGGTAAATAACGTCCTAACCTCTCATTCATCATACAGCCTTAAGAGTCTGTATACCACATGTAGGCCAATGGAGCTGCGGTTATGACATTTTCTAGACGTATACCCACAAAAACTGCTCCAATTTCCTTTTACAGTCCCTTTTTATAGCATGTCAGCGAAAACACTATCTTATGAGAGAAGTTTCGTGAAATATTTTTTCAGTCAAAAATGTTTAATTAGTGGTATATATGTATTTACATTCGGCCAGTTTTATGTTGTGATGAACAGAACGAGGCTGGGAGGCTGAATAGCTCCTTATTTTGGCTACGACGGTCGAATTTTTTATATTCGTGTTTACGAAGTTTTTTATCCTTGTATATTTGCCAAATGTGGGAAGCTTGCTCATCTCAGTCTAGATCGGTCGGTTGTACCGCGCGCACGTGGTACGATTAATAAGTATAAACGTCAAATGTCAATCTGATCGGATGACAGTGACGTATAGTGACGGAACAGTACAGTTGACTAATGTCAACAAACACACGTGGTGATTGCTTACAACGAATTAGTGATGTTATTAGCTATTCATATTTAAATTATACTTATGATTTATTAAAATGAGAACTCTTTTTTTAAACCGTGATCATAAAATAGTCTTTCTAATTAAAAAAATAATGTTTTAAAATATTTATTTAATGATTAATATAATAATACGAATGACTATCATCTGTAGACGTGATAGTTGTGGGTTCGATTCCCAACCAGGGAAATAAATTATTTTCATTACTCTGGTACGTCTTAGTGCGGCGTTGAGTTCCGCCACTTACAAAGCAATCAATCTCGATTTGTAGCGAATGTGAACATCCGTAGTCCTGATACTGTATCGTCTTGGTCTGCCTTGCTATATGAAGGATATAGCATAAATTAAAATTATAAAGCAATAACGGTAAACACATTATTTCATAAGAATATTTGAATGTATTCATTATTAATTTTATTTAATAAGAGATATAAATCAAGTTAACGCTTTTACGATAGTAAAATTACTATTATAGAATTATTAAATTCTGCATTTAAATTAATTGACAATAATAATGTAAATATTAATACTTTTTATATTATGTTTAATTAAATATATCTATAGATGTTACAATATGTATAAAAATAAATTAATTTTATAAAATTAAAGAAACTGACGATTCTTAATTAACTATTAAGACAATTGTATCATAACATTTAAAGAAATATACACATAAAAATATAAATGCTTTACGACAAAAGCATAAAGTAAATTGATAAAACGTGTCCACACCGCGGCTGACGGGCGCAGCTGATTTCCAAAAAAAATCTATTAACTTCGAAAAAGTAATTTATCATGAAACGCCACTGGTCTGTTATGGTTACTTTTTTTTGCGCATGTTACGTAACTTGACGGCTTCAGTTTTGACTTTGACAGTTGTGAGAGAAAAGTTGCGCCTGACAATCGCAGGTCCCGGTCTCTTATGAATTTAACATTTGAAAGATTCACAGTTAGAATTGCAATTTCATAATATGTCATATATGTAGTTTCTTTTTTATTGATGTCAGACTTTCTATGGAAATTCTTCTACACTTATGTTGTAAGGCTGAACAATTTGTTAGTATGTAACTTAACGTAGTACTTAACGTAGATTCCCAAGTAAAAAAACGGATAGTGCAGATTACCAATATAGAAGTCTAAATATTAATGATATTAGTTTTATGTACCGTCTTTTAGTCAATTTAAATTAATTAGATTTAAACTGACATCACTACAGACATTCGGCCCTCACCTCTTTTCTCTATATTATTATTTTCATTATTTGATATAATATGATAATTTACAACCTAAATGTTTTTTTTTCTTTCTTACACTGCGTGTGTATAAACCTTAACATGTACATGTTTTATAAGTTGCATGTTATAAAGTCATAGGAATTACATATTACAATGTTGAGAAAATCCAATGTCGCACGTCATCCTTACCAGATGCGAAAACGCTCTCCACATACGTTTTTATTATGACATCAGAAAACTGCAACAGTGCATTTCGTAAATTGTAACACAAACTAGAAATATTTTTTCATAATATATTTTTTTTAAGCTACATTTAATTAGTTAAAAATGTTTAAAGACATTTTTTAATCGCAGCCAAATTTTCAACTATACTTATTAATTATCACTTAAAAGTATAATATCCACGAAACCAAAACAATAATTGGTATTTTTTAAAATAAAACAAATTAAATTGATGCTTCAGTTTATTAACTGAAATATAATTGTCTCTTGTCAACTGAAATTTCATTTCACTGACACCTCCAATCAAACGTGGCTCGTGAAAATTGAGAAGCTTTTGTAAGATAAATATATAAGGTTTTTATTCAGTTTCACGTTTTTTATTTTATTTATTTCTTTTAGGGATTGTATTTAATTCTAACTTATAACCCACAAAATTTCTAATATACCTACATTTTTTACTTTCTAAAATTTGTATTAAATGTTATATAGTAAAGTAACAAAACAGTCTAGACACTCCGTCCGTCCGTATTTTCTTCATTCATTTCCACGAGTAGGAATCAAACCTACTACCATACTGTTTACAGTCGGAGCATATTACTGAGGATAACACGCTTCCATATAAGAGAAACTCAAACTACACGAAAAATATTGGTTTTTCAATTTTAGTATACCATAATTAACGATCTGGAAGCGGAGATAAATAAGAAAAACAGTTTTAGATCCTTGTTCGATATAAATAATTAAGTTCTGTATCTGGGAAAATAAAATATTTGTTAATTTTAATGAAGTCTAAATATTTTAACACACTTATTAGTGCATATGATTACAGTATAAATAAAGAAAATATCAATTAATTACTAAAAACACAAAAAGAAATCCATTTGAATCAATTGAAATCAATCATATTTAAATGACAGATATGACAGCTGATTGACATTGACACCTTGTTTAATGATTTTTGCATTTTTCGCTTCACTCGCTTCGTTCGTTTCAATGCGTTTTGAGTGTTTTCCCGTTAGTTTGAAATTTTAAACGATTCCCAATTTTTTTCACGGATTTTTTCTCAGTAATCACCTATTTTATATAGGTTGATTTCGCTGTGTACTAAAACTGACTTTTACCAAATCTCTGATAAGTCAGCTCTCAGATTGATAAACCTGACAGAATTTTTGCAGAGGGAATGATGTACCTAAATCTTTCAAATCATACTATTTTCATCTATTTATATTTTGAGCCCCTAAATATATGCAATCGTTTCAATCACTCTCTTTTATATTCATTAAATTTGTCCTAGGAAATTATCATTTTGATGTCTTGTCTGAAGCAAATAAAAATCCGCTCGAAAGTAATGAAATTTTCAATAAAAGAAGAAAATCTTGTTTTTTATTTTTTAACATACCAACAATACAAAAATATTTTTGTACTAAAACCGCTTATTTTCCGCTCACATTAATCTCTATGTATAATAAGACAGTAAAAATATTTTGTCTGTACATTTAGTAATTTGACAGAAATGGATAGAGGGACACTTAAAAAGAATAATACAAAGCAAAAATTTTTTTTTTTTATTTCTTGTCTGTCTGTCGATATGTATAGTCACATTTTTCTCTGAAAGTACTGAACCGATTTACTTAAAAGTTTCATCAATTGCTTTGTTTTAACTCAACTTAACTACTAAAGTTTGGTTCATCAAAATCGATTCATTAAAAAAAGTTATCGTCATTTGAATGAACTCGAGGCTTTTTGATTTGCCTGCGAATGCTATATAGCAATCGCGCTGGTAAGATTCTTGGCCAAAGAACGACATTCGAAATGTCTTGGTTATAACCAATATATATTTTTATCAACAGTCATATAATGACTGTTGATAAAAATATATATTTTTGAAGCACTATTGTACAATATTTCATACAATAAAGTAAAAAAAAAATATTTGTTAGTGGGGACTACCTTCATAAATCATAATAGTAAAGTTTAAGTCGTAATTAATTCAACACAGAAATAGAGACCGATTTGATCTTCAAAGAAATATTAAGTAAATACATAGAATCTTTGGCTTATTTACATAAAGTTATTTAAATCTTTACTTCTGCCACTGATCACAAGTAATATTTTAAATATATTGCTTACGCGATATCAGGTAAGAAATAGACATAGTATGAATATAATAATAGAGCATACTTAAGCGAAGTGCGTAAAGTTACAAATATTAAAAAAATAATACGCACAAATGAGATAAGACTAATTTCCTCATTAAATTAGTGAAAAGCAATAAAGAGAATACTTTATTCTTCTCAAGCAAACTGTTATTAAAATTTGAACGTTTCCAAAAGAGCTTTGCTTGTGCCGTAACAAAATTCCAACGTTCCTTTTATTATTTTTGTTTGCTATAATAATTTCCACTACGGCCGCGAAGTGTCGCAGTGGCGTAGATTTGCTGGCAAACTGCATGCCAGGACAAAATAATAAATTAAAATTTTCTTATTTTTGCTTTAAACGTAATATGTGGGCAGAATTTTTTGTGAAATAATAAGGATTATTTGTGTTTTATAAATAAAAATGAGAATTATTTTTGTACTTTTTAAAAGTAAAGTAACAACTTTAAACTTTTGCCTTTAAAAATGTTATAGGTAATTTAAAAAAAAAATAGATTTTATTGTTAATAACTTTTAATTTCATTATATCATTTAATAAAGTATAATTTTGTGTGACTAAAGCTACTTATCCATACTTTTATTATAAACTCGAAGATGTCTGTGACACAATCACGACCAAATCGTTGATCCGATCCGTTGAACCGTTGATCCGTTGATCCGATTGCCGTTGAAAACTTCATATAAAGATACTGGAGGGTCTTGGTATGAACATGGGGGCTTTAATATTAATTATTAATATTATTTTTGATATTAAGAGTTTTCCTTAGGTACCTTTAGGCCAGTCGTTGGGCAGGCCGTGTCTGTAAGCGTGAAAGTTTGTAGGTTCGTTACCCAGTCTAGAAAATTAAATATTTTTTCTTCGCTGTGGTGTCGATGCTAAACGCGGCGTTGAGTTCCACCACTCAACAAGCAATGCCTCCAGAATTTTCCATAAACTAGGGAACGAAGTGTCTTAACACTAGGTTCACTCTGCCTATTCTGCTGTGTGCAGGATACAGAGCGAAGTTAATTTAATTTTGATTTATTTTTTTACTTTTACTTATTTTGTTTGCTTATTTTAATTACTCAGATATTATTTCTAATATTAAGAATTTAATTTCAATTACATCAATGGCCTGTAACTTTCATATTTTATATATGTAATAATATAATAGAGTAAAAAATGTTATATTAATATTATCTACATTCAACCATAAAATTTACCCCAAATATGATTTAAATCAGTGGGCGTCTACTTACCAGCAGTATAATGACGATGTAAAAAAATAAATTATTAAAAAGTGGACAGAAATCATTTATTTATTTCCAAGCCCTGAGTTTAAATTATATAACAACAAGGAAAGTATGCTTATAAATATTTTCAGTCGAAAAATTGTTAAGTATACCTACACCGCAAAATGTTTTAGAATTTATAGATATGATTTGTTTAAAGTTACCTGTAAGTATATTATTATTATTACGCTTATTTCAGGAAAACTAGTTCAAATCGAAAAATCGTATATGGATATATTCCATGGCTACATTAACACGTTAATCGTTTTGATGTAACCCATAGCTGTGACCACTGACACTCTACAGCTGTTGCCTCGGCCATAGTATGTTTCAGTTGTTGTTCAGAACTCTTAGTCATTTCCATTTGAGCACGTAGAAACTATTTTTTTTTTATATCGCAAAACAAATAATTCATGACATGCATTATTTTACAGAAAATATTGTTTCTTGTATTATTTTTATTAAATATTTTGAATATTATTTTAAATCTTTAACATAATTATTTTCTGTATTTTACAATTTAGATATAAATATATTTTTTAATTAATTGCTTATATTTTTCTATCTTCACACTATATTCCGCATATAGCATGGTAGGCAGCCCACAAGACACTGTGCCATGATAGCCTCGCTTATCTCTATCATAATGTAAGTAGCAGTAGAATATAATTCAATTATCATTATAAAATTAGAGAGAATCGACTGGTTCTGGGTTCGGTCACCACTCGAAGAAGTGAAATATTTATTTACACTTATATTTTCATTTCTTCGCTCTGATGTCGAGGCAAAGCGCGGCGTTGAGTTCCGCCACTCAATACGCAATGCCTCAAGAACTCGGCTTAAAGTGGAAAACGGAGTGTCTTAACACTAAATTCCCTCTGCCTACCCTGCTTATAATGAAATTATACGTATTAATAAATATAAATACTTACAATGAACTTATACGTACAATTTTTTGCAAGACTTTGAGGAATAAACATACCTTAAATGGTTGATGGGTCACGTAAAAAATCCTATATCATTGCTATTGAGTCGTAACTTGCTAAGCCGCCTACAGGCTGTGGTTATAACTTTATATCTTACATGACGTGTAAATTATACTATTGGATTCTTTTTATTTTATTTTTTCTTTTTAACTTAAAATACGTAAAACGATCACAAAATGTACATTATTGTATTTTTTTTACAATATTGTATGTATTATATTTTTACGCGCGAGGTCTAAGCTGAGCTTTGTATTTGTGTGAGTGTGATATATAGTGTAGGTGAAACGTCGGTCATTAAGGGCGACGCGTATTTTGCTTGTCCTAAAGAAGTTTTTACTGTTATTGGCAACCGACTTAAACCATACATTTTATTTCATTTTTATCAGTATACAAACATGGAAAAATATATTATGTAACTACGCAGTAAGAAAAATAATTTCTTGTTTACCGTTCTCGATGATATAACGAAATGATTCATTATTAGTTCAAACGACACAATAGAGACGAGAATTGAAAATATTGATAATATAGAAGGATTAATATAATAGTCATAACGAAGAATTCATATATATATATATGTTTGAATTATTTTATTGATTGTTTATTATAAGAAAATAATAAACTTTACTTGTATAATTTTTTGTCTCCGGGTTTACTTTTAAAGACAACTGCCGCTTTACTGTTGCTTTTTCCATAAACAAAATATGGTTCATTATTTACATTATATTCTACTTTTACTTCAGAAAAAAATACTAACTTCATATACATACAAATAAATTAGACTTATTAAATTCAATAAAAAAACCAACAACTCTAGTGGTTTACATTCCAATTAATCAATAAAAAAAAACGCTTCCAACACTCGTTTTAATTAAGATGAGGTATTAAATAGTAATAAATTGGGAAGTAAAAAGGTTTATCCGTAACTGGCTCACTGCGGCGCTCGAGATAACGAGGTCGGTCCGCAGACTGGGCGACGCCATTATATCGTCTAGAACAGCTACTACGAGAAATCGATACCAACTCGATGGAACTTCCAAACTCGCAAATTTAGACGTTCAACATTCCATTCCACTACTTATTACTTTTGTAACTATCGGTGTGCATTTTTATTGCTCCTTCAATAAATTCTTCAACAGGAATTCACTCGAGTTGGGATTTTAAAGGTGATCTTTTTTCGAGTTTGTACGCTTTTTCGTAGCTATCATTATTTTGATTGGGTTTACTGCGCCAAGCCATATAATATTGAAATCCAAGATTAACTTACTTAATAATATTATGAAATAAATAAAGATACATAAATCATTAACACTATAGCTGATAATGAACGTTCACCAACAGGAGCATTGACCAATCTAACGGTTAAATTAACTCATTATATTATAAGAAATAAGGCTTAGTATCACAAACAATTACTCAACCGTCAAAAATTTTAGTTTCAAAACTTAGCCAACCTACAATAAAATCACAAAAGTTAGCAACTGTCATTTCAAACTCATAACCGTCTCCAGTGCTTCAGTTAAACGCTGCAAATGTCGAATTGCTCTAAGAAATGGAATAATAAAAAGCAAGCCAGTTCCTCGTGGCTCTAGGCCTCAAGATAACGAGGTCAACTTCTCAGACTAGACGACGCCAAAGATATCGACTTCGTAACAGCTGATGCTACCAGATTTTAGTAGCCAGTAAGCGAGCGGAGTGTTGTGCCGAAAATGCGAGTCGCTCTACGTGTTATATGGAATTGTGAAATAGTATCTAATTTGGATAGTAATACAAATAATATGTAAAATACAGTGGTTTCAATCGTGTGAAATGGGCCGGTTGAGATAAATTTGAAATAATATTTTATACAAACATTTTTTTTTCTCTCACGCGTGTGCTATGTAAATAATAACAATAGCTGAACTCAAAAAACATTTTAAAGCGCGAAAATTTCTACATCTACCCTTCACCGTGAGTAGCAAATAAAATTGACAATTGGAATGGACTTTTCAATGCGATAATAGTGGGTATTTATTTACTACAAAAAAAAATATAAAATAATAATAATTCCAATATAACAAAAGTAAAATGTTGTATTTAAATAATATACAGGCAAAAATAACATTACAAAATTGGGCAAAATTTGACGTATTTGGTTTATAATCTGGATTAACTCACAGAATCATTTTTATCTCATTCAATAAAACGGCTTAGCGACTTATCAATTATGTGAAAATTTATAGCATATATTGATATTGGTCTGTGAATAGAATGGCTTATATCAATTATATTGACAAAATCATTAAACGAAACCAATTTTATTTGATATTACTCACTTAAACATTTTTTTTTTATTTTTTTTTTTTTCTAAAAATAATACATTTTAAATTAAATTACAGTAAGCTAAAATGCAAATTTAAACAACTATATGCAGACAATATTTTCTATAGAATTCAATTTCGTATTCCCCCAAATCTCTGTTGTAGTACGAGAGATTACCTCAATATTGTAGGTGGCCTCTTAACACGTACTGTAGTGTGGTGGTGGAGAGTTGCCAAAATCACAATGCAGGGTTGCGGATTCTGTTTTAATGTGCTATTAGAACTACACTTACCTATATCTTACGTACTAAAGAAACTATTTTTAAAGCTTTTTCTATTAAGAATACATTTTCTTTATACTTTTACTCAATAAATTATTAATATTTATAAATATTTCCTTTAGTTTTAAATATTATATTGTTTTATGAATTTTAGACTTGTATTTAAAATGTAAATAAATTTTATCATATTTTCATTTTACGTCTTCACATAATACATCTATGGAAAAGTTACTGATAAATCATATACATATTTATACTACAGAACTCGTCACATAAATATACATTATCTTTTTTCTATAATTTTTAATATTATCGTTATACACAATTGTAAACTGCTAAAACAAATACGGCGTTGAGTTCCGCCACTCGAGAATTGAAGAAGGTTTTGTAAGTCGATGGGTTAAAGAGGAAAATTGAAAATAAAATTTATGCAACCTCAAGCACGTTGATTATTTGGGTACTCGACACAGTTTTAAAGACTTCGTAGCTATCTACTTAAGTAACATTTTATATTTTTGCTGCAAAAAAACATATCATTTTTAAAGTAGTAACTTCTTTTATTGTAATTATATTCGACTTTCATTTTGCTTTTGTGGCATTTATGACAAAAAATAAATTTGGGTTCAAATTACTTTAAAAGGCATATTTATGTAAGTTGCTGTATAAGTTATTTCAATTGAAACCTTGTGAAAATGAAGGCGTGAAGGCCTTTTACTAAAAGCTTGTATAAAAAGAAAGAGTAATGGAAATTGTAGGCATTTTTTCAGAAAAACGAAACAAAAAGTAAAAAGACATTAAAACAAAGATATTTGTATCATATTTCTTCTCATAAAATATATCTATTTATGACACACATAGATAAACTTAGTATGCAAATTAATAAACTGCCCTTTGACTAACCTATTAACCAATTTTGTAATCAAAATTGGTCAAATAAACTGATATTTAGTTTTGCAATGATAAACTAATAGTTAAAGGTAATAAATATGCCTAAGGCTATCTTGTTTGATGTAAACAAATAATATGCAAAACTTTTGAAATGTTATTATTATAAAATACTATTGACTTACAATAATAATTAATTTTCATTCACAAATGATATATATTTTTTTTTATTTTCACGATTTTTTAAAATTTTATCAGTAAGTCAACATAATATGTACATCACTTTTTTATAAGTTACGTTTTATCTCGCATATGGCAGAGTAGGCAGATGAAATCTTTTTTACCTTCTTTATTTTAATAAATAAAATATAAATATTTTAGAACAAAATAATATATATACATAATAATTTAAATCGAGCTTTTAAAATAAATTAAATCACCTAAGCTCACCTTTAAAATCAGTTAGGAGAAACCGCATATGAACTTAGGCTTGCTTCGTTTGCCAAAATCCTAGCGATATAGTCGTATGTATAAGAGAGTCTCATTCGTGATAACTTTATAATTTGAAAACATAGTTTTCATAGTCAAAGGTAGGGTAATAGACCCCTGTCAAACTTTGTTAATAACCCACACGGTAGTCTACTACTTTCAAACATTTTCGTGGATATAGGTACTGTTGGAAAAGCGTCAAGAAACCAAAAAAGTTCCTCATATAACGTTCTACAAGACGTAGAAAGAATCATATAAGGTTCAGAAATGTTCAACTAATGTGATGGTATTGAAAAAGATTCCTTGAGTAAAAATCGAATCCATACGATTTTTACTAAAAGAACTAACACGTGTCAAATAAAAAATTATCAAATATTAATTGTAAAAGGATCTACTACTCTACTACTTAAAGAAAATAAAAATTAATGTTATATTTATTTTAAGTCGTATTAGTGTAGAAACGCCTGAGTATTATTAAAAGCAGAGGATTCTTTACGTACATTGCTATAAAAAAATCGCTAGACGCGCCGATGGACAAGGAAAGTGCAATCAAATAAGAAAAGTAATGATATCACAAAAGGAACATCGTTTAAAATGAAAGGTCCAAAAAAAAATTAACAGCACAAGTTTCTCATTCATTTTATTGAAATGTCACTCCTAATTTATTTGAAAATTTAAAATATAATTTCCCTCGTGGAAAACCAAAAAATCTTCACCTTTATCACTAGTTGTCGTTTCTATAGAAATTTCCTGTCAGCAAGCGACTTTGTCGAGTCCCCGTATTGTGCAAAGCTTTGTCCGGAAAACGTTCGACGGTTCAGGCTTCGGTTCTTCAATAGAGCCAAAGAGAGAAATACCAATGTAGTTTAGCGTTGTGGGAATTTGGAGAAAGTTTTCATAGTTCCATAGATACTATGTTCTTATCTGTTTACTTATATTCTTGATATAGATATTAGTTAGCTATTGTAAAGTTTTTATTTAGAGGCCAGTCGTGGCGCAGCGGCACGAAGTGTGATTGTAAACCGACTGGTTGTGGGTTCGATCCCCACTCGAGGAGATGAAATATTTACTTAAATTTATATTTCCATTTCTTCGCTCTGGTGTCGACGCTAAGAGCGGCGTTGAGTTCTGCCATTCAACACGCAATGCCTCCACAACCAGATTAAAATGTTAAAAAATCTAACCAAATCTTACATTATTACATACATATAATAAAAAAATAACATTTCCTCATAGAAAAACACAATATAGAAAAATCCTTTAAATATTTATATTGTGACGATTTCATAGCAATTGAACGAGATTTCCATACACCAGACACGTGTTACTGCACATCGCGCGTCGCATCTGCAATCATGTTCTTATAGCAAAAATGACAGTTGCAAATATATTTCAGTTACATTTGAATGAAAAATACTTGGGAAATTGAATATAATTTTAAATGTTATCTCAAATATTTTGTATTTAACCTTGGACAAATAATAAAGGATCATGTATTGATTGATGGTGATATAACTGATATAAAATCAGCTTCACGCTGTATCCCGCACACAGCAGGGTAGGCAGAGGGAACCTAGTGTTAAGACACTCCATTCCCCACTTTCTGCCGAATTCTGGAGGCATTGCGTTTTGAGTGGCAGAACTCAACGCCGCGCTTAGCCTCGACACCAGAGCGAAGAAATGGAAATATAAATTTAAGTAAATATTTCATCTCCTCGAGTGGGGATCGAACCCACAACCACTCGGTTTTACAGTCACACTTCGTGCCACTGCGCCACGACTGGCCTCCTGACTGTATAACTGATATTTTAATTATAATTTTTATTTTATTTACTTTATATACAAATTATTTAAAGGATTTTGAAAATAAATTATAAAGATAATTTTTATTTTATATATATTTTATCTTACTTCCTAATACAATTTTGGATGTAAGAGCAGCTAAGATTCATAAGTAGATCATAAGTAGGTATAACCTAAACCTAATTGTTAATATTTTCGGACATATTTACAATACTGCTTACAAATGATATAAAATCTATTCCTCGATATAAATAAATATAAATTCTTTAAAAAAAACTAAACGATTATTTAGTACAAACTAATATATAAGCTTAAATTTACTCAATAAAACTGAACAGTGAAGTGATAAAATCGTAAAACAAAAATGGCTATGGTAGTGTCGAACAAATCCAAACTGTGTATGTGCTCCTTAGTGTTACTAGTGCTGGTTGGTATTGGACTCGCTATGGTGTCGACACTAAAACTATTGGAGCCAAAGGGGACCCACCACTTTGGCACCGCCGAAAAGTTCAGTCAATCGAAACCGACGCCCAGGGTTGTTGATATTGTAAGTAAATATTGTTTGTATGTTTGTGTATATCTCTGTTAATGATTAATGATGAGTAGGAATTATGTTTTTATAAGCTCTAGTGTGCGTTTATAACTGTAATAAGATAATTTTAAGAACAATGAAAATGATTGGTGCAAATATTTGTGTTTAACTAAGATTATTTATGTAAGCAAACAAAAATTAATTTAAAAAAGTATTTATTATAATTTTCAACAGACAAATTGACTTAGGGCCCGTTCGATAACTTTTATCGAAAATGCCAATAAATTTCGAATAATCCGCAAAAAAGCGGTGTGCTATCAATTTTATTTACATGTCAAATCCATTGTGATAGGTATTGAATATCTCGTGCGCTCCCCAATATATCATAGATAGAGGAACGTTTGTATGTTTTTGTGAAATCCTATTGCTATTTACAAATTTTGTATTATATCAAGTCAGCTTCACGCTGTATCCCGTACATAGCGCGTTTGGCAGGGGGAACCTAGTGCTAAAACACCCATATTTTCCGCCGAAATGTGGAGGCACTGAAGGCAGAAAAAAAAAAGAACAAAATTTTTATACAATAAATAATTTTTTATACAATAAGAACTTCGCGAGATAAAGTGATAATAAGAATTATGATTATGTTAAAAAAATGCTCAAAAATAATTATATACAAAGACTACTAAACCGATCGCAGATAGTGATGGTCAAAATTACATTGTTAATATCAACTACGACTTCGACTATTTATTTCTAAAGCAATCGAAAATCCAAAAAAAATAATACGAAAACTAATTAAAAAAAATCTTATTATAAGTCATATTAGAACAGAAACCAATTTCAGCTTATCAAATAACTAAACATAGGTAATTTTGAAGCAGGCGAAGCCGCGGATGAATCACTAGTACCAACCTGAAGCCTACTAGTAAAAATAGTCTCGAATTGTCATTAAAGCAATATCGCAACCATTATTTTATATTTAAGGCTGTATATGTTACTATTAGTATAAACAAAATTGTTTCCACAGATTATATTTACCTTACCTTTCTCAAGTTCGTTTTAAAACTTGCTTGGAAGACGCCAATCGAAACTCGGGTTACTATTAAGTTTCGTATTTTGCAAGTATAATTAACGTTGACACAGTAGTACCAACTTTCCAGCTCATTGTTTCAACTCTGTACAACTCTGGCGCTATTCTGAATGCACTTGATAATTAAATCCAACACTTTTTGTTACTTTTAAAGTTGATATCAACAATATGATGGAGACTTTGACAGTTCGGTTTTGTTAGCAACTTATTTATTATAAGTTTTAATAGAACGCAAGTAAAATGTTATATTTTATATTTGCATTGATTAACCACCGACCTCATGAAGCTAAAAGCTTTTCTACTTCGACTACATAATTAAAAGAAATAATTTAGAGAAATACAGTGATAAAAATTATGTTCTGTTATGTGATTATTGCGTTTTGAAAGTGCCAGTTTAACACTAACACTACGTAAAAATCACGTTGTATGGAGAACATAGGAAGGATGTAAAAAAATGCAGACTTATGACGTTATCCGCCTGACGCTGTATAGGTATAAATTTTGTATGGAAGAAATACTATATATTATGATTTAGGGAATCGTGTTATATGGACACTTCGCCACTGTTAATGTTATGTTTTCACAATAAAAATTCAGTGCAATGGGACTTAATAAATTAAAATTAAATTAAATTAAATTAGCTTCACGCTATATCCCGCACACAGCAGGGTAGGCAGAGGGAACCTAGTGTTAAGAAACTCCGTTCCCCACTTTCTGCCGAATTTTGGAGGCATTGCGTGTTGAGTGGCAGAACTCAACGCCGCGCTTTGCCTCGAAACCAGAGCGAAGAAATGAAAATATAAATTTAAGTAAATATTTCATCTCTTCGAGTGGGGATCGAACCCACAACCAGTCGGTTTTACAGTCACACTTTGTACCACTGCGCCACGACTGGCCTCTTTGTGGGACTTAATAAAAGTATTATAATTTATTTTAAAACTATTTTATATAAAAAAAATATATATTCATTAAAAAACAATTTTAAGAACAAGAAATAAAAAATTCTTTCTTGTAATTTTTTATAAAGTACTTTACACATCAAAGCCTTTTATTTTATACCTATACATAACCCATTATGTAAATCCGCCATTTTGTTGCGGCCGCCATTTTGTATTAATAACAATATTGAATATATGTCATTTAATTGTCATTATAACTGAAGTCGTAATCCAACTTTTAGCCCAATGGAGCCCAAAGGACACTGGGGCCAAATTGAAACTGCAAGACTTCACATACAATAACACACACATACCAACACGACAAGTCAAATAAAAGTCATAAAATCTGTGTATTATACACAATTTCAATATATCATTTAAATTTGAACTTCCAACTATTGTAGATTCTCGGTGACGTCTGACTTTGTGCGAACTAATTATACTGGTGTCGAATATTTGAACCGTACTCGTATTCTCCGTATTTAGTTCTCTCGCCTTTGGGATTCTACTAAAGCTTGTCAAAGAGATCTAGTGGAGCACGAGATGAGTCTTACTATAATGAATTTCAGTTGATATTCCAATAAAATGATTTATTTGAATTATTTAGATGTTAAATAAAATATATTTTTTAAAATATTATTTTTATATTTTATTTTGTAATAACATTTTTATAATGTTCTATCAAAATAAATAAATAATTTATTTGAATTTTCAATACACATCGTTTTGTTTTCCATACGGGATTTAGAGAATGTATTCTATTTATTTATACATTTATCATTCGTTAAAATATTAAATCTCTGGCTGAAAGTAAAAATCTAAATTTTAAATAAAAAGTTATTTACTTTTCACAAGGCCTACAAATTTCTGTAATAAATACATGTATGTATATACCTATTTATTGCAGTATTTGGTAGATAATAAAAATATCTACTTATTGGAACTCGAATCCACAACTAATCCTTTCGATTTAATGTTTAATTTTGTAAATTAATTATAATATTAAAGAAAAAACAAAGATAAAGCAACAATTTTAAACATAATTATATCCAATAAAACATCATTTTTCAAAGGAATGCTACCAATCCTCTCATATAACAGTAGTACTAAACTGTATGAAGAACGTCAACCAGCCAATAAGAGCTATCTTCTAAGGACATCTCTCAAGTACTTGCAAGTATGCAAAGTGGCGAATTAGGCTGGACATTACCAAGATCCTGCTGTAAAGTTTCGTTTAAATTTAGTGCAACGCCGCGCACGCGATGATTGACACGGACCTTGGCACGAAAGTTTTCGAAATTGCGATAAATCGATTTAAAAATATTTCTAACACAAAATTATATTATATAGATTATATTTTCATATGGTAGTTTTTAATCGATTCTAAATAGACGCGAATAGGCTGTATGGAATTTTACAATACACATGTTTGGCGGGCTTTTTTAAAAAAATACGATTGATAAATTGTCAGAGGATTATTGTAAAATGTTTGTTTCTCGTGTGTTAATCGTACTAATTATACAGGGTGCGTTTCAAGAGCTCAAACTATATGGATCTCCATCACAAGCTGAAGTACAGTGTGTTAATACTTTCGAGGTAAGTCAAAAGTTCTATTTTTTATAATAATACAGCTAAAAATAGCCATATCTCATATTCTTTTTATATATATATTTTTTTTTGTCATAAAATAATTTATCTTACAATATAAACAAACATTTTAACAGGAAGACAGAAGCAGTGAAATCGACGAGATCGATATAGACAATTTTTTGGTGACTAGCCGTTCTTTATTTATTTTTGTTTAATATCACCTAACCTCGCTGTTATTCTTTAACCCTCATCAAATACATTATAGGCCAAAATGTTGTTATCAAAATTGACATTTCCAACCTTTTTGTACAATAAATATCTTGATAACCGTTTTAGGTGCAATTTTGTTGATATTTCATTATCACAAACAATTTACCATTAACGTCATACAAAATTGATTTCAATATGAAATCACTTAATATTTAATCGATTCTATCAAATTAATAACAAAATAGTAAATTGAAATTTTAAACTTTTCATATAAGTTATCGAGTTAAAGAATACCAGCAAACCCATGTGGTGTCTACTAACACAATGCATTGTACATGTCTAAAATTAACAAAGCTTTGTTTAACCGTTTGTGTGAAATTATGTTTTCATTTCCGTTTTAACGTACACATAAATTCATTTATTTACATAACTTGGCACTAGCGCTAGTGTGGTAAGAACCTTTGGGGTTAAATTAATGTTGTTGCCGTCTTTAATACGTCCGCAATATATAAATTTTGTTTGTAATTTATTAGTGATGAAATGGTAATTTGACTATATGTTTTGAGTCATGAAATAGTAACGGCTTCAGGCTTTTTCCTGTTAAACAAAGTTGGCGGAGGAATTATAGGGAACCTAACGTTAAATATTACGTTCCTCACTTTCCACCTAATCACAGTGTGTTTTGTGGCGGAAATCAACACTGCGCTTAGTCTAACAGAGAGTTGATATGAACATAATTTATATTTTAAATGCTCCACGTGGAGATCGAATCCACTATTTTCGCGGTTACAGTAAGAAAAGTTGTCAATGCTCTGAAATACTAATAGTAATTAAACAAGAAAATTTTACTTAACAAAATTAAAAACTTGTAGTTAATGAGAAATATTGTAATTATTGTTATTGCATAACATATCTATAGAAAATTCAAAGTTAATTAAGTTGTAATTTTATAGGTTTCAGGTCAGTGAACAAAATTAAGTTCTGTTTCACTAATTGTATGATGTCATATTATAGTCAATAGTGTTTTTGACATTTCAACCAAGAAATGCCAGTACTGGCACGCTCAGAACGCCATAATCAAAGAACCAAACCCAGTGCCAGTTCGAATTCCACTACTTTCCAAAAGTGTTACATTAAAAAATCTTTTAATCGTTTTAATGACACAATCTTACAGATATAGAACGGTTTCAATTGAAAAAATCTCTCATATTAGATTGTTCTCGAAACTCATAACGTCGTGATTGAAAAGAATGCGGCGGGTTTTTAACAAATAAACGGCAATGAAGACAAACACCAACTGTCGTTATGGGTATGGCTTGTCTTGGAGATAAGCCGTGAGTGAATGAACGCTTTACAACATGGTTTGTTGTTTGTTGAAGTTCTTTATTGGACTTTTGCTTAAGTAAGAACTTAAAAGTAATGTAATATAACAAGAAAAATATTTTTTATATTTTTTTAATTAAAAATAATAAATAATGTCGTAACTGAAAAGAAATGTAAGTAAATTAAAGGATTAGCATATTTAAAAAAAAAAATTAAATTAGCTTCACGCTATATCCCGCACACAGCAGGGTAGGCAGAGGGTACCTAGTGTTAAGACACTCCGTTCCCCACTTTCTGCCGAATTTTGGAGGCATTGCGTGTTGAGTGGCAGAACTCAACGCCACACTTTTGCCTCGACACCAGAAAGAGAAGAAATGAAAATATAAATTTAAGTAAATATTTCATCTCCTCGAGTGGGGATCGAACCCACAACCAGTCGGTTTTACAGTCACACTTCGTGCCGCTGCGCTACGGCTGGCCTCAAGCATTATAAGCATATTTAAATATTTAAATAAGCTTAGAATATTTGTCTGTACGGGAATTTTGCATATTATATAGGAAAAAACTTACTAAGGTTAAAGTTTTAGTAAACGAAAAGTACATATTTTTTTATATCTTCGTTCTATGTCCCGCACATACGAGTAGATGGGTAGGCAAAGGGAACCTGGGAACTAGTGTTGAGAGTTAAGTTTAAAGACACTTCTTTCCCATTAAGATATGTCCTTTCCCCACTACACAACTCACAACATCTAAAAGCTATAAAATATGTTTAAATATTTTTATCAAGCAGTGTACTGAGCTTTAAGACAGCGATCCCACGTTTAAATTTAATCGATTTCCGTTTCTATTGTACCCATATTTGCTTATTTCTAGCAACATATTGCGTGGTCTCTTATCAATGTTATCGTGTATTGAATTTCAGGTTATTGATCTATATATCTTACTACTTAAATATTGTAAATTATATATATATATATTTTAACTTTAAAAAAAAGCTTTAAAAAAATATTTGTAATACTATCGACCATGTGGCCCAAAAGTTTTCAACTTTTTTATTGCAAAAAAAAAAATTCTTATTTCAAGAAAAAAAACGTTGTGAATTGTTCTAATTCTTATTCTAATTATAGTACTAGCTGTTATAATCCTGTTAAAGGAAATGTGCCGCCACTCAATACGCTATAAGGAAGTGGGTAATGGAGTATCTTAGTACCAGATTCCTTCTGCCTATCCTATAAAAATATACGATTAGTAAATGGAAATAATAATTTAAAAAAGATAACTAACACTGTTTCGGTAGTATAATTTAAAATACATACCAATTCTACTTTACAAATAACTAAGTAGGAGCTATCTGATACATTTAAATTTAAATATTGTGTGTAATTTTGTAAATCAGAACTTAACAGCACCTTTTATGAGGTATCTTTCAAAAGTACCTTTTAAAAGTATTCACAAAAATCACGAAATGCGTTAACAGCAACTAAATATATGAGAATTCTTAAAAATTAAACGTTAAAAAAATATTATTTAAACACTTAAAATTTAAATTCGAAATTCCGAACATCACTTCAATTCAATTCAAGAACCAACAAACCACGACTTTGACTTCATAATATGAAGATCAAATCAAAGTTCGCCAACACACACTTCATTAGGTAGACGGTAAAACACACAATTGAGACGTTGTATTCATATCGACACCATAATATCAAAATATTCAGCCAAATTACGTATTCCATAAGGGGTGCGTTGTACCCGCTTCTGTAATCAAACGTCTTCGTAGTATTTCCATGTAAAGATGTTGTATATAGGGGAAATATGATGTTTGGGATGTACCTACTGAATTCGTTTATTTGTTATATGCTTTTTTTAAGCATTTTTTTTTGTGCGTGCGACTGGAGACGCTAAAGGTTTTGGTTCGATTTTCACTTGAGGAAATGAAATATTTAATATTTACAATTTCTCCCTGTGACATGCGGCGTTGAATTCCGAAAAATAGGGAACGGAAGCATCTGTGAAATGTGGCGTTGCTTTCCGGAAATTGGGGAACGGAAGTTGACTATTTACGTGCGGGGTACAGCGAGAAAGTAATAAGAATATTTTTTTATATTATATTGTGTAAATTCTTACTATTACTTATAAAGCTTTGAATAAATAATATATTAACCTTTTTTCAAATAAGAAAATATCTTATCTTAACATAATACTAAAATAATATAAGATTTAAAAAACTTTAAAAAAATATAGTCAAATTACCTTTTTAAATATCAAATTTCCTTTTATTTTCTATAGACTTAAGACCGAAACTCTTTCTATTTACATTTAGTTACTTCGTTTAAATGTTCTATTAATTCAATTTGACAACTAATACAATTGTTTCTTAGCGACTAAAGTTTGTCTTTTAAATGTTCTATTAAAAGGAAAACGTCCATACAGCCAACCGTTTCCGTTTCAGCGCAACCAATTATTTCACATCTATTAATTGTTCATAAATTAGGTAAAATCTATTTTTTTTTCAATTAATATTTAAAAAATGTAACCAGTCATTCTTTTTAAGCTGATCTCAATGAGAAATAAACAACAAAAAAAGTAACCTTTTTACGAAAGCTTTAATAACCTTATCATAACCGGAAATAATACAGTCTAATTCTAACAAATCCTCAAAAGCTGGGATAATACTGCTTAATTTAATGTTAAAAACTCATACAATATGTTTTGAAATTAATTATAAAACACAGGTGGATCAAGAAGAAGGTGATTCAGAGGGTTCCGGTCGTTACGGTACCATACCGCCGTTCCCACCGCCACCTCCCGGCTTAGATGGTAACTTATTAAGCATAATTTTATTTGCTAAGCCTTTTTTTCTGTAAAGTAATTATTTCCCTTTATGTTGAATGCTTTGTTGTTCAAACAATATGTATGTTGCACTAGCTATAAATAAATTATGTCATATTACATTGAAAATTTATATAAATGTAATATTAAGAATAATATTTCAAGATTGTCTCTGATTTCTTTCCGTATTCTCTCTCTCTCTCTCTCTCTCTCTCTCTCTCTCTCTCTCTCTCTCTCTCTATTTTCCTTAGAGCCTCTATAATCCTTAAAATTAATATAATACAAAAATAATTGTAACACGACATTTCATTCCAACCCTTAAATTGGATATTAAATTATCCAAATACGAATTTTAACGTTTCTATTGAAAAACGCCTCTTCTAAAAATAAATAATACCCCCACATAATCTAAAATTACATTATACATTATGTAATATCAAAAACCTATTAGGAGGGACGGCCCGAAGTTCGTGCGGTTTCAGTGTTTGCCCGGATTAACGACTGTTTGTTTTACGCGATACGTAATTACGGCTTGACTTATGATACCAACTACAGTGTTGCCAACTTTCTGTACATCTTAGACTTTAGAACGCCTTGACCCTTACACTTTGTTATAATAACTCAGCTTAAACATGGGACAAGCAAAGTTAACGAGAAATTTAAGATAATGATATATTATTATTATTTATTATTTAAATTTTTAAATATGTTTCGTTTACAGGATATCCACTGCGACTTCGTGGCGAAAAAGGCGAGAGGGGATCAAGGGCAAGATATTCTTTACTCGATTAATAATATATTATATTTAAAAATATGTATTTATAAAATGTATTTCATAGAAGATATAATGAAATTGCCAAAATATATTTTTTGTATATTTTATTACTGATAGAAAATATTGCTATCATTTATAATGTAACCGATAAGCAGATGTAACATACAAATATTTACTTAATATTATTATTTACATATTTTAGGTTATGTTTACAAATTTTAACAGGCTTATACTATAGCATAGAGTTAATATAAATATCATAATACTTATTACTTAAATATAAGAAACGTTAAAAAATAAGAAATTAAAAATAGGATTTCTTTATTCCGTAAAAAATTCAGGGTCGCTGGTCTTTATAAAATCGGTCGTATGCAAATTAATTCTGGAGCAAATAGACAGCTTATAAATGAAAAAGAGAAGTGTAGAGTCGCCAGTTAACAAACATGTGGGATTGGAACGCGAAATTCGCAGTTTTCACACAAAGGGCACCCTCCATTGTTCTACCGCACGATTTATCGTGTGTAGCGCCGCCTACCGTGTGACTCTTTAATAGTGACGTAACGGTTACGATACGTCACACTATACATTTTTTGACGTTTTATCTAAATTAAGAAACAGGGAAGGTGTAAGGTTAACCTGGTGGAAATATATACTGGCTGTAAAATTAAACATAATTATGAAATAAAAAAAATATACATGCTATACTTTTAAAACTGCATGTTATAGATGAAGTTTCATTTAAATTAAAGATTTTTTGATAAGTTAGCAATGTAGCCAGCCTAATATTGTCAAAATTGATGATCTTTTACAATGCTAACAATAATATGAATGTATAATATAGTACAACGCACAACAAATATTTTTGAAATTTGGAAAACTATACAAAAATACAATTTTAGATTTTATTATGTCGCTACTATTTTACTAATTTTCTATTTGTTTATTATATTTTTAGCATTAAACAACGATTACCTTATTTAATTAGCTTATAATTAATATATATATCATTACAAAAAATAACAAAAATCGTACGTTATAAACACACTCTACAAACCCGTATCATGATATAGAGTCATTATGGAGCACTTAACACTGTTTTGATCAACAATGTTTCATAGTATTCTACTCGAAGCCTGCTCGAGCAAATACGTTGCGTGATTGAAACATTGCAAACAAATTGAAATAGGCGATTACATATTATACATTATAAAATATAAACTTCAGGTCGACTTAGTGGGGGATAATCTTCTTAATCCTTACAGTAGTGGATTGAAATCATCCCTGAGGGAAAGGTTATATATATGTATAATAATATACTCGAACAAATATGCTATAACTATTAACATTCTCCCAAGTTAGGTTGTATCCTTAACTCAGTAGACTCTATTATTTAAGTCCTATTTGTGTCATTACAGTAACATGTTTTATTAAAATACTTGGTTAATACTAATATAAATTTTAATAGGGTCCTCCTGGGGAATCAATTCGGGGCCCTCCTGGTCCACCGGGACCTCCTGGACCGCCAGGACTGCCAGGTTCAAATGCGATTTCAGAAATGTCAGGATCTGGAGATGACGTAAGTTGTTTTATTACAAAATATACTATTAATAAGTACATGAATGAGTTTAAATATCATTTGAGGTCATTTAAACTTAAGGATGGTGAAGTGATTTTAGCCTTTACTCTATTATATATACGCGGAGGCATGAGGTCGTCGTGGCGCAGTCTGTGTCAATACTGCGGTTGTGGCTTTAATTCATACTATTATCGTCCGTAGACACGGCCTCTGGAGGGGAGTGATGTAGGGAACTATTATTTATATTTATAGTTTATTTAATGTGTCATTTATATATTTCAATATTATAATTTATTTATTTATCATTTATATACACACGTAAAAACATACATACATTTAATAGGATTTATATATTTTATAGTAAGTATTCGTATTTAGTATATTTATATGAAAGCGCTCCATCGCCGTCGACCGAACCGGTAAGGCGTTCAACATCCACGCCTACCCCCTTGTCGACGGCATATTTAATAATCACAGTCGTTGCTTGCCACTCGATGCGCTTTACATACGTTCCTTTGTTTTATCTAGTACTTTATTCTAAATTCGTGTTTTTCGTGTTCTATTATATATATATATATGTTTGTGGTTGACTTTCTTATATACTGTACCGTGATTGTTGATTGTGATTTGTGTTATCACTGTATGTACATTTAAAGTGGTGTTGATTAAACTCAGTGCTATTTGTAAGTAGACTTTTATTCACCCATTATCAACACTACAGGAAAAATATTGTTTTCATTTCCTCGATCTGGTAACAAAAGAAAGCGTGTCTTGAAATTCTGTTACTTAACACTCATCGACGTTCTGGTGTCGAAGCAAAGCGCGGCGTTGAGTTCTGCCACTCAACACGCAATGCCCCAGATTTCGGCAGAAAGTGGAGAAAGGGGTGTCTTGACACTGGGTTCCGTCTACCTACACTGCTGAATACAGCGTGAAGCTAAATTCACATATTTCCACAAAACTTGTATTCCAATAACAGAATATTAATATGACAACATAAATAAAACAGATAGCATGTGTTCTAAACGCCACTAACACAACACAACGTAAGGTAACAGTTAAAACTTATACAATTGTTCCTAAATAACAAATAAGTAACAGAGTTTACTCCTTTATTATAATAATACAAGCGTATTCTCGCTGTAAATTAATAAACGGCAAACTATGTCTTTGTAAAGGCATTGTGAGTACACTTTAAAGTAAATTCCTGTGCAGTCTAGACCACACGGTTCTCCATTAACCTGCGGGCATCGCCTACCCTGTGTAAATATTAGAGTGGTACAAGTGATAATAAATTTATACTATAAAAATGATTGTCAATGTTTTAAATTTTACAATGTTTTAAAATGTTGATTTAGATATGAAATATCTTCAATTACTTACGTCGTATTTAGTAGAAATATATTTTGAATTTCCTGGCAATATTTTTTTCCGAATGCTTACTACATTTAACATTTTTAAACCCTGCATGGGTTTAAATAGCAATAAACGTCTCAAATAGCAATGAAAGTGTCCCAAATTGGAGGAAAATTAGTAAAAAAAGACAATTTTTCACTCTACACTATTTTTTCATTCAATTTAAAAAAAAACTTATTTTTTTTAATATTCTATTTCAATCGCTTTAAGCTTATACTCTAAATATGGTTTAACCCATCTCTATCAACCGCATCGCTCGCGTCGCACGTTCGTATCAACCGAACGTGAATAGCCCATTGAAATAACTTCTATACAAATCCTTCCTTGAGGCGAGCTCCACGATATATATAGTATTAAAATGACTTTTACTCTTTACTGGCATAATATTGAGAGGTTCTTTATTGCTATTCAATAAAAGGAGAAGAGTCGAATAGGATTATTGTGTGCGTTTTATAAACAGACTAGCCAATGTGGCGTCACTCGAGGGTATTATTATGTTTAAATAGCTTATGTATACACTTTTTGTGCTGTATGCCTTTTAAAAAATTAAATAAATCATAAATCTTTTTTGCCATTCTTTCATCAGCCATTCCTTCGATGTGCCCAAACCAGCTGAGCACGTTCTTCTTCATTCTCACCGTGACATCCTCGCTAGTACCTGCCATTCTGTGTACCTCTTCATTGCGGATTCGATCAGCTAAGCTGACTCCGCATATCCTACGAAGAGATCGCATCTCCACAGTATTCATCTTTCTTTCATTCTTCTTCTGTAATACCCACGTTTCGCTGCCGTATGACAGAGTCAGTACCAAAACTGCATTGTGTACGGCCAAACGCGCAGCTGTGCTGATGTTTCACCGTCTGACTATACAGGAACATATATGTATAACTAAATATTAATAAAATTAGCTTCACGCTGTATCCTGCACACAGCAGAGTAGCAGAGGGAACCTTATGTTAAGACACTCCGTTCCTATTTACATTTAACTTATTTACATTTTCATTTCTTCGCTTCGAGAAATGAAAATGTAAATTTATATATATATCTTTCATATCCTCGAGTGGGGATTGAACCCACACTTGTGCCCCTGCGCCATGACTGGCCTCTAAATATTAATATTTAGCACAACATCATAATATACATATTAATAGCGTTTGTAATACATTACTTTATATATTAATGTACACATAAACAGATATTATCTAGACCGTTATCCGCTTAGCAAACAGCGATGCATGTAAACATTTGAATTATTTTACTACTGATATAACGAAATTTTGAACCAAATTAACTACTCTTACAGCCAGAGTTCATTCCATTTAGAATGTGCTACCTTATATATCAAATATATATCTTTCAAAACACTGTAGCAATTTTCTAAATGTTAGTTCGAACTACCGGGAAACTGCGGTTCACTAAATTGGTGCGATCATAACTAAGTTTACTATGCACTTGGCGCCCGCCCAATGTTCGATAGCAATCGATTCATTTACTTTTCGATGTTTTTTCCCTTCATAACTGACACAACTCTATAATATATTGGTTTTCGCTTCCCATTTTTTTTACAAAAGTAATCGTATTTAATAATATTGAACACAAAAATGAATGTACATTTTTAAATTCTATAAAACGCCCGATGGTTTTATGTGGAAAAATTAAATTAACACGCGCTGCAGTTGTAAAAATATTATGTCGTTTGGTGTACAAGTAAATGAAACATTTGAGTTCTGTAGTGTTGTTCAAAATAATTGTTCAATTTTTATATAATATGTAGAGCTCATATATTATAATCAATTAAACCTTGAATCTATCCAGATAAAAGGTTTAAAGTCATGATTTATTATTTTTTCACTTTAGCTTTAGCTTATGGCTGTATTCCGTATATAACAGGGTAGGCAGGAGGGACCTGGGAACCTATTGTTAGGAAGGACACTCCGTTCTCATTAAGACACTTCCATTCCCCGCTCTTTACTCTCTTCTCTTTACTCGAATCCCCACTTAATGGTTAAAAGCGTGAAACTGTAAAAAATTATTATGAATTACTAAAAATGCCTAATAATTTTATAATTGAATTAAATATAATATAAATTTCTTTTCTTGCTGCTTAATGGATTAGAAGACTAAAGTTATGGTTTGTGTTTTTTTACTTCAACAATTGATTCATAATATGATAAAATTAACATTAACATTTTTTTATAAATAAATCTGTAGCTTTCTTAAAGATTTTTTTTTGTTTGTGTTTAACCTATTTAAAAATGTATCTACTTTTGCTTTCATAGCAAGTGTTTGGCGAAAACTACGTATCACTTGGACAATGCGGATGTAACACCAGTGTATTATTGTCTCTATTGGAGATTGCGCCGGAACTGCAAGGGCCGCCTGGACCTCCAGGCATAGTTGGTGCGGACGGAAGGACCGGAGCTCCTGGTATTGCCGTAAGTTATTATTTTAAATTTTAGTGGAAAGTTTTATAATACAGGTAAATTTGTTAAAATTGCAGATCAGATCGTTTACATTTGTAACGGTTATTTGAAGTTAATTAAAAGACATAAAACATTATTATTAGTTACAGTATACCTTTTAGGTAATAGACAGACTTTTGAGGAAATCGCTATGCAAAATAATTCTATAGTATTATTTATGTTTTCAGCCACTCTTCCTATCTAAAGCTGTTTTTCTTAATAATTTACTTATTCTCTTGTTTCATATTTGAGAAAGAAAATAAATGGGGTACTTTCTTTATATTTAAAAGGGTCAACCTGGGATGCCAGGCGATAGAGGGCCGATAGGTCTACGAGGTGAAAAAGGTGATCGGGGTGACGATGGCCCTCGAGGACCAGAAGGTCAACCTGGACCGAAGGGTGAACCTGGAGTCGATGGAAGACCGGGTGTTGCCGGACCCCCAGGTCCGCCGGGACCTCCCGGATCTTCCGATTATAGCAATTTTGATGTATGTTAATAAAAAAATAAAACGTTTGATAAACAGCCCATTCATATTGTTTTATAAGTAAGTACTTATATTTGAGGCCAGTCGTGAAGCAGTGGCACGATGTGTGACTGTAAAACCGACTGGTTATGGGTTCGATCCCCACTCGAGGAGATGAAATATTTACATAAATGTATATTTCCATTTCTTCGCTATGGTATCAAGACTAAGCGCGGCGTTGAGTTCTGCCACTCAACACGCAATGCCTCCAGAAATCTATCTATATATATATATATATATAAACAAGCATTTTGTCGTTTTACATTTATTTGTCATGTTTTTCATGCTTTTCCGACTACACAGTCTAATTGGAAACCTAGACAAATATATAAGGTAAGAATTTGATCACTCAAAAAAAAAAGGAAATAAATAATAAATTATACAAAAATATAATTTGTATGAAATGTCAGTTTTTAGTTAAAATATTTAACCTGTAGAATGATAGGCCCATTGTCTCCAGTAAACAAAACGTTGCTACAAACTTTAGAAAACAGCTTTATGCTTTTGATACATATCGAGGAAACGAGGGCGGAAATCTATTTAAGTTTTCACCATCAAGAGTTCACGCAAATGTGAAAATAATTTATGTTAAGAAAGAGAATGAAAGATAATCATTTTTTTTAATGAAATATTTTAATATTTCTCATATTTTTTATGTTCGAAATGAGTTATTTTTTGTGTTACATAATATTTGAAACTAATAAATCTCATAGCAAGTAATTTTTTAAAGTAAACGTGTAGTACACATATATTTTTAGAAATTTAAAGAGCTGAAAACAAAACAATAAAGACTTACTCTAAAAAGCCTCCTTCAACTAATTAGTAAACAAACGTAATTTTCTTATTTATTTAGAAGAGAATTGCTTTATTTGTTAAAATAAATTATTAACAACCCTTTAACATCTATCAGTTTCAAAATAAAATCTCTTTTCTTTCAAAAACACTGACTACTTATATTTTCTAACGTCGACCGAAAAAGGTCGAGATGTTGCCATATTTTTATAGTATAATAATTTACATAATAATTTCGTTAGTCTAAAAATGCTACGTAATCTTTCAAATTTCTTTAGGAATCGTTATTGGGCTCTTACGGTGGAACAATCGGAAGACCTGGAGCGCCAGGACCTAAAGGAGATGCAGGTCAACCCGGACCCCTAGGGTTGCAAGGAGAAAGAGGATTCCCCGGACAAAAGGGTGAAAGAGGTCAAATAGGACAAGCTGGTCCTAAAGGTGATAGAGTAAGTATCTATTCAAAATATTTATAATTTACAAATTACAAATATTTTTAATATGATTATTAATTTATTAATAATAATATAATAATTATAAGAAACCGTCTAAACTATAACTTTGATGGTGATTAAAGAAAGTAATATGAAATTGATTATATTAATGCGATTTTTACAATTGAACATATAAAAACATAATATACTTACTTTTTTATAATATTAGGGTCATCTCGGTTCAAAAGGCGACAGAGGCTTAAAAGGTGATCGGGGTGGTCCAGGTTTCGACGGCCGCCCTGGACTTCCAGGTTCTAATGGACGAATTGGCGATAAAGGTGAAAAAGGTAATAGATTTAAATTTGTTTATAATGAAATATATTTATTTTCCATTATTGTTTATTAACATGTAATCAATAAATTTTATTTAAGCTTACAAGCTGACTTCTGTTTTATTTTCTTAATAATATTCCTTAAGGCTTCTTTCTTCAATTTTAGGTGAACGAGGTATTCCAGGTCCACCTGGACCACCTTCTGTAAATACTGGAATTGTTGGTTTAGACGAATCGGAATACTTAGCTACTGGTAAGTTCTAAAATAACAAGTACCGAAACCCACACATAAGTAATAATATTATTCACCTAAAGTTCATACTGCTTCACTTATCTTCAATTTCTATCATGAACTTGCATTAAACACATGCTCCTTATTCCCAATTTTGAACTAATATTAATTTTAGAAACTTAGAAGCTGGTGTTCGTATCTGTATCGTACTTTAATAGTTTCCAATATTATCATATCTTTAACACCAAAACATGTAAATATACTTCTAATGTAGTAATAAAATTAAGAAAATGACCTGGACTCATCGAAATAAACAAATAACTCAATTAATAATAAATAAAAATACCGAGGCCAATTGTACTTACTGACTTGCGGTTCGATCCCTACTCGAGGAAATGAAATATTTATTTAAATTTATCTTTTCATTCCTTGGTGCTGGTATTGAGACAAAGCGCGGCATTGTGTTCCGCCACTTAACACGTAATGCCTTCAGAATACGGCGGGAAGTAGAGAACGGAGTATCTTAATACTAAGTTCCTCTGTCTACCCTGCTGTGTGCGAGATACAGCATGTAGCTGATTTGATTTTTTTTTATGATAAATAAAAATAAAATTATTTTAAACAGAGACATTTAAATAATAATACTATTTATTCATCAACATAAATGATTACTTTTAAATAAAATATAACTACTTAATTTAAATATATTTTCTTTTAGGACAACAACCAGTAGTTAGAGGTGATAAAGGAGAAAAGGTACATTGCCACCTATTTTTAAATATTTTTCCTTTGAATTAAAATAAGTGGGTAATGAAAACAAAGTAAACGGTTGTGGGTTCGATTCCCACTCGGGCAAATTAATTATGAATTAAAAGAAAAAGAAAGAACGAAATAATAATATAAAGGAGACAAAAATATTATGCTATATTACTACATTATTCATACTTATTTAGAAAACGTATAAAAATTTGAACGCAGCGGGACTAAATAAGTATTTTTCTTTCCTAAGTGTGGAATAACATTTTAAAAAATGTGTAAAAATATATAATTTATTTTATATTGTAGTGATTTAATATAAATATTACAAAATAATATCTGAAGTAATATTTTAGGGAGAGAAAGGTAGTCAAGGTACAGATGGAACTCCTGGTTTGCCTGGTAAAGATGGAAAGCCTGGTGAAAGAGGGGATATTGGTCCATCAGGAATGCCCGGTATATCTGGTCCACAAGGACCTGTCGGCCTTAAGGGGGACAGAGGGGAAAGAGGTCCCCCTGGTCCCGTGAGCATTGCCAATGGAGGGTCAGATATTATTACAGTCAAGGTATGATTTATATTTATAACTTTCTTTTTTAAATATAAATTTATCACTAAGTTGTTATTTTTACAGATGTTATTAATAAAATTAAATTTGAAACAAATTGCACAATATGGAGAAAAAAAATATTTGTAACTTATAATTAAATTGTCTTAAATAAATACTTTTTAAATAGTTTGCTGGCTAAAGTTGTATTAAAGGTTTATTTTATGAAAGAAACTTTTCCTAACTATGTCGTGGCATCTTCTGAAAAGAACACAGAGCCCATAGTTGTTATAATTGAGTTCAAGTAGTGTTTCGTTAGTTGTTCTATACGAAATAATACAAATAATGAATTTCAAATATTTATTTAGTGGTGGTTTCGATATGACCAATATGAATCAATTAATGTTACGTTACGGAAGTATAATATTGGAATTTTAGTTTTGCAAAAGTACTTCTTTTTAGGGTGACAAAGGTGATTCAGGTTTAAGAGGAAGAAGAGGTAGACCTGGACCTCCAGGACCTCGTGGACCTCAAGGTTTGCAAGGAATCGCAGGCGTTCCTGGAAAAGTTGGCGAGAAAGGTGACATTGGTTTACCGGGATGGATGGTACGTTTAAATAGCGATAACATTGTCATAATTTACGCCGTAATTTTTTAACAGTTTTCGTTCTACTGATAACAATTTTATTATTCCATGCGGATCAGAATACGAAGGTAATTTAGATTTAATAAATTAGCATATTATAAATATATTTTAAAAATTAATAAGAAAGTATGATTTCCGAATTTTAAATGTATTTCCAACTTCGTATTTTAAGTTTGTCTTAACAGACATGCAGACTTTTGGACATATAATAAGATTATCTTATGCAATGTATATGTAAAAGCATGAACAATCAATTTTATGCACAATTATATAAATAACGTAATATCTTAAATATTTATCTGTATGTATGCCATTCAACACGGAATGCCTCCTGAATTCGGCAGAAAGTGGGGAACGAAGTGTCTTAACACTAGGTCGTGAAGCTGATTTAATTGAATTTTTAATTAAATCAATATGTATTATATTGAATAAAAAAATACAATGTTATATACGCATTTTTCAAATCTAAATTATTTTATTTTTTTAGGGTCGTCCAGGTACACTTGGGCCACCAGGAGCACCGGGAGTTACAGGACCAAAAGGAGAAAAAGGAGATGCAGGAATTAATCTGCTAGACATTTCAATGGTGAATCTAATTTAAAATTCTTTATAAAACATTTTTATTGCTGCACTAACACCTTATATGGTTCAGTATCTTGCATTTATTTGAAAAGACCAAATTTTGTGTCAAATTACTCCGTTCGCCAAAATTCAAGAACTTGCATGTTTATTTGCAGATCTAAACTTTAAATTAAAAATAATTCATTTTCTAAAGTGAGAATCAAATCCACGTCTTCCACTAAACGTGGTAGACGTGGATCCGATATCCGTGTCAAAAATGTTTATGTTGTTTTAAAATTAAATAGTTAAAAGGCGACAAAGGTGATCGAGGCTACGATGGCATGCCAGGGCAGAAAGGTGCTCAAGGTCCTCCTGGACCTTCTGGATCACCTACTAGCTTAGATCCTATGCAGTACGTTCCGGGGCCTCCAGGACCCCCCGGACCCCCTGGACCTCCAGGGACTCCCGGAATATCTATAGTGGGGCCTAAAGGCGAACCTGGTGTTAGTTACATCGATGAACCTGTACACGGAAGCACTAAATATTTTGGACGGCCAAGTACGTTTTGTCATTTGTTTTTTTGAACTTATGCTATTTTTATTATCACATTCCAAATAGTAAACTATTTGTTGTATATATGTGTATTGTATATATAGTTACTTTAAATATACATTTTATTCTTATTGTATCACTTTTTAACACGCTGCTATATGGAAGCAGTTGCGAAAAGCCCACTGGACGCGATAAAAGCATTAAAAGATCTAGAAGATCTTAAAGATTTGAAAGATAGACATAGGGATCGATTATGTAAGTATGAATAAGAACTTCTAAAATAAAATTTAATCTACTTGAAAATGTTATCTATTTTTTTTTATCTTCACGCAGTATCCCGCACATAGCAGGGTAAGGAGAGGGAACCTGGGAGCTTAGAAATAAGACACTCCTATTACCATTAAGATATTCTATTCTTCAAATTCAATATATTACATGTTGAATAGCGGAACTTAACATTAGGTTACCAGGTTCCCTCAGCCTACCCTTATCTGTGCGGTAGACAGCGTGAATATAATAAAATTATATATATAGCTTACCCTGCACACGAATCGAGGCACTACGAGGAAACTCAACGAACTCAAAATGTACCAGGCGCAGCTGTTTTTCAAACGACTGAAGAAATGATGAGAGTATGTTCATAAACTTTATTCTTTAACCATTATCAAATATTAGACATTCATGTATCACATATAGATAAAATTCAAATATTTTTATATTTTTATAAATGTTGATGTAAGTCTGCATTTTACTTATTTAGAAAAATACCTATTTGGAAAACGTATGAAAATTTTAACGTAGCGGGACTCGAACCCGCGCCTCCTGGTAACTCTAAGTGTGGAATAACACTTTAAAAATGTTAAAAATAAGTCTGCATTAGATATATTAATGTAGAGTGGAGTTAAATTCAATTTTTTTTATATAAAAACAACAAAAATTAAAAGAAAATACTAAAATTCAATTAAGGTCTTTTTTTGCCATTTAAATGAGAAAATATGTCCATTTTTTTTTATTTATTTTATAGCTTGCCTCCTCCAGTCCAGTTGGAGCTCTTGCTTACGTCATTGAAGAACAAGCGTTATTCGTGAAAGTCAATTCTGGTTGGCAATATGTATTGGTAAGTACAATACAAGAGACAAAAGGAAAGGTGACTGTAACGTGACGGTTGTGGGTTCGATCGCCACTCGAAGGAATGAATAATTTTTTATAAATAATTTAATTTTATCACTCTTGCAAAAAGACAAAAGCCTAGTGTTGAATTCTGCCACTCAACATGTAATACTTCGAAAAATTCAGAGGAAATTATATTAAAATAAATTATGTTTAAATGACAATTTTCGTTTAATTAAATAAATAAAGAGAAAATTGGCTTCACGCTGTACTCCGCACACAGCAGGGTAGGCAGAGTGTACCTATTTTCCGACGTATTCTGGAAGCATTGCGTTTTGAGTGGCGGAACTAAACGCCGCGCTTTTTCTCGACACCAAAGCGGAAAAATGAAAATATAAATGTAAATAAATATTTATTTTCCTCGAGTGGGATCGAACCCACAGCCAGTCCATTTTACAGTCACACTTTGTGCCCCTGCACCACGACCGGCCTCAAAACTGGCTTACGTTAAAATAAATGTTTATATATATTAATATATTTCTCTATAATATCAAAGCTAGGCTCGCTGGTGACGCCGGCGGCGCCGGGCCCCGCCCCGCCGGCGCCGCAGTCGCCGCAGACGCCGCCGCTGCCCGCCGCCAGTCTCGTGCACGTGCCGCAGCTATCCAATCTGATCGACACCGCGCCCGGCGCGCCCACTGGGCCCAGCGTGAGTACATTCAAATGTGACGATTTATCGGGGTTAATTAAATTTAGAATAGAAAATTTTATTAATATCTATAGGAGTTAAAAGTGAAATAAGTTAAAATAAAAATTAAAAAAAAAGTTAAAATAATAATTGCGTTATCAAATTGACATACAAAGAGACAGTTTGTGACTATGATAAGACAAAATGCGACATTCAGTTTCATCACACAAAACAGAAAGCAGACTGGAGGCCAGAAAGCAGAAAACCAAGTGTTTTTTTAATAGGTGCTCTCTGACTACCCTAAAAAAGGAAAAATAATAATTAAAATGAATTCCAAGTGAGAGACCGTCGTGGCAGGCAGGGGCTCAAGTGTAAACCTTATACGGGACTGTCGTAGGTTCGATAGACACTCAGAAGAATTAACACTAGGTTCCCAGGTCCCCTCTGTACCCTGCTATGTGTGAGCTGCAATGTGAAGCTAAAAATATGTTTATTATAGCTCCGGCTCGCAGCTCTAAATGAGCCACTATCGGGTAATATGCATGGAGTCCGCCGCGCCGACTACGCGTGCTACCGACAAGCGCGGCGCGCCGGTTTGAAGGGAACCTTCAGGGCTTTCCTCACCAGCAGGCAAGTATTTCAACAATTTTATTAATTACCAATTTAGTTTAACTTTATATGCTATAACACATTAAATACTTCACAATTTCATAGATTGAAAAAAATACAGACCAGCACCTGTAAACACGACTGCAGTCGTGGGTTCAATTCCCCCTCGTTATTGTTTCTTCGCTCTGGTGTCGAGGCAAAGCGCGGCGTTAAACTCCGCCAATCAACATACAATGCCCCCAGAATTCGGTGGTAATTGGGGAGCGAAATGTCTCAGTACTAAAACAGGGCCCCTGGACCTACTCTGCTACATGCAGGATACAATACACAATAGATCATCCAGAATTTTTAAAGACAAATATAAAAAGTTCTAAGTAAGAAACTTTTTTTATTCCAACACTAATGCAACATTTATTGTCACAATTTTTTTTATTATTGTATTTATTTAATACACTGGTTCCCAACCAGTGGTCCGCGGACCACCACCACCACCGTAGAAGCTTAAACATGATCCGCGAACGATTTGATTTTTATGACTGGGGATGGTGAGCCGAAGTATTTGTTTGATTATCACAGCTAATTTTTATTATACCTACATGCATAGTGGTCCCTGCTACCAAGAATGATATAAAAGTGGTCCCTGTTCAAGAAAAGTTTGGGAGCCCCTGATTTAATAATATATATTAGCACTAGGTCTTTAGCAAATGCCGAGCTTTCTTTTTTCTTTAATTTTTACTGTTAATATTATATTCAATAAATGGTCACCAGGGTTAACTTGTAGTTCATCACATTGTTTATAATGTAATAAAATGAAGAGCTATAAAGAAAATAAAAAAATAAATTAAATTAGCTTCACGCTATATCCCGCACACAGCAGGGTAGGCAGAGGGAACCTAGTGTAAGACACTCCGTTCCCCACTTTCTGCCGAATTTTGGAGGCATTGCGTGTTGAGTGGCAGAACTCAACGCCGCGCTTTGCCTCGACACCAGAGCGAAGAAATGGAAATATAAATTTAAGTAAATATTTCATCTCCTCGAGTGGGGATCGAACCCACAACCAGTCGGTTTTCAGTCACACCTTGTGCCACTGCGCCACGACTGGCCTCTATAAAGAAAATGCATAAAAATATCGAAAAATTTATATTATTTCTTTTAATTTGAAACATTATCTTTCAGAATACAAAATTTAGACTCCACAGTGCGTTACGCGGATAGACACTTGCCGGTGATAAACATACAAGGCGAGGTTCTCTTTAAGTCGTTCTCCGACATTTTCGATGGAAACGGTGGTATAATTGCAGGAGCACCCAGGATTTACAGCTTCAATGGAAAAAATATCTTAATGGATTCTAATTGGTAAATATTATAATAATATGATTCTTTTTTTTTTCATGTTTTTTTTTTATTTTTTATATTTTTAAATGTATTTTTTATAGAAATTTATGTTTAAAAATGTAAAATAAATTATCGATTCTAAGTGTTGAATAAACAGTTATATTCATTTATTTTTGATATTATCGTGATATCATTTGAAATTTTGTTCACCGCGATGATTTTGTAATGCGTTTAGAAGAAGTTGCATATCACAAACTCTCGCGTTTTTAACTGGAGATATAAGGGAATAAGATTTTTTTCTCTTAAAAGAAATCCTTAAGCAATCTTATTTCCTATGTATACCACATAAAAATTGTTACACAGAAGTCAGTCGTCGCGCAGTGGCACAAGTATGTGACTGTAAACGCGAAAGCTGCTGTGGCTTCGATTCTCACTTGAGGAAATGAAATATTTAATATTTTCACTTCTTCGCTCTGATGTCCAATTCGATGTTGAACTTCGGCAGTCAACACGCAATGCTTCGAGAGTGTGGTAAAAGCAAAAAAAAAATATTTTTTTGACAGGCCTCAAAAACTAATATGGCACGGCTCACACGCGAGTGGAGAGCGCGCGATGGACACTTTCTGCGAGGAATGGCAGAACGGAGAACCAACAAGCAGAGGAATGGCAGCTTCTTTATATTCTCATAAACTGCTGTCACAAGAAAGGTACCTATAACTATAACCAGATTATTTACTGCACGCTGTTCTGAATTCGCGACCTGCTTCGAAGCAAAGCGCGGTGTTGAGTTCCGCCGCTCAACACGCAATACCTCGAGAATTTGGCGAAAAATGGGGAGCGGGAGTGATTTAACTGTGCCTACATGCGGGATACAGCGTGAAGCTGAAATAACTCTGAAGCAACTCTATAAAAGCCGAATACAATATTTTTTTTTTTTTTTTTTTCCCAAAAATGAAAGCGATTTTTTTAAACAAAATAAATAATAACATTATGGTTGTCAAATAAAACACCATTTGTCGTGAACAACGCACGCACACATAAACCTATTCCCTTTGATAGGCCGCCGCATACGCCTCATTCCGAAATCGAGTCAAAATTTAAAGTTTGCTATTGTATTAGCTATTGTAGTAGCTTGTGTTTACGTTATTGGTATCTCTGTGTAACTGTGTCATACGGAATACAGTATGGATAAACATCGTGAAATGAAAAAAATCCGACATCTAAACTGTTGAGCTATTTTAATTAATTTCTTTAGGTATGGGTTTAAAATATTTTACCATATATTCTGTTCCCGTAAAAGGAGCGCTAACGCTTCCACCCTGTATATCATAAAACACAAGGGCGACATTGTATATACATTTTATAAATTTGAATATAATATAACAAAACTGTTTGCAGGTACTCTTGTAACAACCACTTCGCAGTACTATGTATAGAAGCTACATCACATATTAATGTTCGAAGAAAACGCGATGTTTTAAGGTAAATAGACAACATTATATTTTTTTTTTGCGAGACTCCTTCATTGGACATGTTCCACCATTCTTCTCTATTATATGTATATATTGAGGCCAGTCGTAGCGCAGGGGTACAAAGTGTGACTGTATCATCGACTGGTTGTGGGTTCGATCCCCACTCGAGGAAGTGAAATATTTATTTATATTTATATTTTCATTTCTTCGCTCTGGTGTAGAAGCGCGGCGTCGAGTTTCGCCACTCAGCACGCAATGCCTTCAGAATTCGGCGGAAAATGGGGAACGGAGTGTTTTGACGCGAGGTTCTTTCTGCTTAGTCTGCTGTTTGCGGGATACAACTAAACTGTTAAGCTGATATATGTATATTGATAGATATCTTTAAAAATTTTTAGAAAATAAAAAAACTTGGGGAACCGAATGTGTAAAGAATAACATTAACTTTTTTTTTTCAAAATACGACATTGAATTCCACCACTCAACACGCAATGCTTCCAGAATTCAGCGGAAGGTGGGAACCGGGAATTTCTTAAAGGAAACACGGAGTGTCATGACATTAGTTTCCTAGGTTCCCTCAGCCTATCTTGCTATGTTCGGGATACAGTGTGAAGCTTACTCCATAGTAACTAATATGTATATGTATATTTAGTTTGAAACAAAATATTTATTTACAGATATAATCTGACGTCTCTATTAGACGACGAGGACTACCTTTACAATGCCGAAGAATATCAACAACTATTAAACGAGATATTTGCTCAACCGTATAGAGGACATTAGTATTAATTGTTCATCCCGACTCGCAAAAATATAAATCTTTGGATTTTACGATTCATTTGGATTTTAAAAATTAAATTTAAAAAAATGCGTAAACATTAAAAAAATAATTTGTGAATTCTGTCAAACGCGTTTTTTAATTAGTCATTTAAAATAACCTTTTTGTGACGTAGTAAATTTAATTAACTGGAAGAAAGTTGGTTCATTCACCTTACAAGACTTTTTTTATAGTTATTAAATCAAGTACAGCATGTGAGGCGGAGTATTTTTTATTTAACTCACTTTTATATGAGATTTTCATTGTAATGTTAAGCTTGGTGTTCACTTGAGATTCCTTAAAAATATAGCTTGTAGCAATATCATTCGCTTACTTTAACATTATAAGGCGTCGTGTACTTGTATATAATCATATTTATTATATTTATAAAATATTCGGCGAAAAATGGGGAACAGTGTCTTAACACTAGGTCCCTCTGCCTACATCGTAAACTGATTTTTCATATTTTTTTTTTTTTTAAATATCACTTCGATTCGATTGGGCGTGTGCATAGAATTGCTGACATTTTTAAAATAGATTAACTTATGTTGTATTAAAATTGTGTTAATATTTAGTCAATAAATAGAATTCGATTGAAAAAATTATATTAGCTCGGATAGCAGAAGATTTACGAAAACTTCAAAATAAAAAATTAAATAGACATTAGGTATCTCTATCATACGAGTAGACAATATAATTAAAATGTACTTTTTAGATAATCGCGACCTTTATGTGAACGGCCTTAAATGACTTAAGAAAAAAAAAGAAAAATTCTAATGAAACTTCCTAGAAACGATCTAATATTTCAGATTTATAAATAAAATATATATATAAATATATAAATTATTATATATATAATATAAATTATTATTTTTTTAAATATCACTGTGAGGCTCATAGTCAAAAATATTTATATAACATATTTATATCAGAATTAAGCGCAGTGGCACAAGCGTGTGACTGTAACGTAACAATTCAAGTTCCACTCGGAGAAATAGATTTTTATTCTTCATTTTTTCTCTCTGGTACCAAGGCAAAGCGCGGCGTTGAGTTCCGCCTTCCTCTCCTCTGCCTACGGTTCTATATGTGTCGCTAAAAAATATATATTAATAGAAGCTACTACTCGACTTAAGAGAAGCTCTACTGTCCGAGCTCGTCTCTCTGTTATCTGCATAAAATTGTCGTAGTTCAATCGATAATAATACAGCAAAGCCAGACAGTTATATAAATATATAAATTGATCAAAACTCAAAAAAATATTTATAAATTTATTAAAGGTTTTTCGATCAATATATTTTATTATCAATTTCTTGTAAACTGTCTGGCTCGCGAATCTCACATTTATATTTCAATAGCTTTAGTTTTAACATTATAAATTGTATTGTATTATTTTTCATACAAAAAAAAAATTGCTGAACATAAATTAAATATCGGCTACTCACGTTATTAATAAAAATATTAGAGAAATAATAAAATATTTATTTAAAACTTAACGCTACGACTATATAGTATATTGGCATATCACGTTACTCATTGGGGCCGTCGTGTAACCGCGACGATTGAGGGTTCAATTCCCACTCGGAGTCAGCACGGGATGCGTAAGGAACGAAGTGTCTTAGCACTAGGTTCTCTCTGACAATCCTGCTATATGCGGGATACAGTATAATTTTTTTTTAATTAATAACATTTGTCCAATAATTAACGAATTGCCATTTTATGAAATATATAATAATATACTCGATATACTAAGACTTATAAGTTAGCGAATTTAAACATCATAAGAACAAAATGTATTGTTTTATTTGTGATAGTTAGCTTATCCAAGATTTATTTGAGACTGTACATATTAATTTTAATTGCATAAAAGTAATTATTATAGCGTATTTTAGTGAATTTCACCCTGATATAGGCGTTATAAAGCTTAATTAAGAATTTCAGCTCGAATGAAAGGCTAAAGTTTTATCAAAATTTGTTAATTTTATTGATTTTACTAGATGAAAAGAGGTAAATAAATAGTATTTGTTTTTCTTTTATGACAAGCGCGTTTACCACTAGATAAATAAGTTAGTTACTAGTCGTTCAAACATACATATGTCTGTATGTAGTACATTTATATGTTTATCTGTAATACTGTTTTTATACAAACTGTACAAACATTTTATAAGCGCTAATTTTCATTTAATAAGTTGAATTATAGAAAACTATAGAAATAATTTAATTATTCCTTATAAAATTTGCGATATTTTTTAGTCTAGTCTGGCTTCATAAAAACCAACCAAAATCCACCAAAATCCTAAGAAACTTAAAGAATATTTAAAACCAAAGAAAACGCCACAATTTATCATGTATGTATAAAAATAGTATCGCATGATAATAATATTATAATAAAAATTAAAAACTATAGTACTATAGTTTAATGTATATTGTATTAAGACGTGACATACCAACAAGCATTTACCTACGTGTTTTAGATGTAAGCTTCACTATCGACTAATATGTAATGCGGCCGACTATATTTATACGGATAAGATTAAATGTTTTCAAAATAATATATAATTTATTTTTCATTTTACACATGTCCTTGTCCGTGTCCTTTACGTAGTATGATTTCTATTCAACCTCCAATAGTGAGCATTTGGGGTTCAGTGGAACAAAATGTGGATGTAAGCGCTATGGTGATTGGTTCGACTCCATTCGATAAAATAAATCATCTTCATTTCCCTGCGGTGTTGATGAGTGATGTGTTTTCGTCTTTCAGCCCGCGATGTCTTAAATTCGAGAGGACGTCGATTAAATTGTCTTGTCACAAGGTGTCTTGGCCTGCTATGTAGTAAGAAAAACGTGAAGCTGAAAAAAAAGACATTACAAATAAATATTTACCTTCAAATTATACAAGTCACTCATAAAATAATATTAAAAAAAAATATTTCAACAACGTAACTGCTTTTTTGTTAATTTGTTCTTATATAAAAACCATGATGACATTGCTTAAGGCAAGGGTAAATTGTTGTATATACGTATGTATGTATATATAGGTGTATGTATATACTTACGTTCCGTATTTCTTTTGGTTGCCTGTAAATATTCGCTTTTAGTGATAAGGCCGCCGTTGCACTTGTAAGCCATTGTATTTAATTTTTTTCTTATTTATGCAATAAAGTAAAAATAATTATATTATTATTATTATATTTTGGTATATTGTATGAATCTATGATCGCTATCTTAGATAAGGCCACCTCTTGTACTGTTCTAAATATCATAATTCAATAAAGAGTATTTTATTTATTTATTTACTTATTAAAATTACACAAACCAAATTGTAGAGTAAATTACACAATTCCTTAAACATGCTTTAGTATGAATAAAAATGTATAGTACATTAAAAAAATATTATTTATTTTCTTCTTTTCAGCTTAAGTGGTAATCCTCCTATAAAGTTTTCTGATACTGTAGCCATCGGATCAGGTAGAGGTTCCAACTTACTCACTGCACACGGTTCTACTGTAAATTTTTGTAATATAGCGACTATTCCAGCCATAGCAAGCATTTTTCCTAATCTGGCAGCTGAAACAATTTTAATACTTATATAATTTTTCTATATTGTTTAAAACAATTAATTTTAAAATATATAATAGAAAAATTATATATATATAATTTTTCTACTATATATTTTATTATATATATATAATTTTTCTATTATATATTTTATTATACATCATTTTTCAAAAGAAGACAAAAATCAGATAGTACAACATACTTGCTGAAAACGGTATTCTACTTTATTTACACCTTCTTTTATAGCAAAGATGTAAACTTAGCTTTCCTCAAAAATATTCAAATATAATTTGTGCTTGAATTGAATTTACAAATGACGAATATAGGTCTAATTTATTATATGTTAATACATAACTAGACCGATAAAGACAAAATTTAGCAAGGACTCTGTAGGAGTAGGGCTCTCGGTAACTTCATCAATTTGTATATAAAAACACTATATATCAGTACATATGACGCGCCAGTACTTATGATCAATTGGTGAGACTGCGCTATTTTGATTTGAGTATATCAAAATTGTATGGAATAGGGTTGCGTCAACTTTTTTCTATAGCCAAACGTCTTTTCGCTATAAATCGAGATAGTGAGCGGTCCCAATATATTTTTTTAATACTTTATTACGCCAACATTATTAAATATGAAAGAAGAAAAATAATCAGTAAGAAACGTATTGTTGTAAGGGCGGCCTTATCACTTCCAGGCAACCCCTACAGTAAAAAGATCAGAAAATACAGGATTTTAGGTTGGTGTACAAATGTTCATTATTTATTTATTATAAACTTACATAAAAGTTACATGCTATGTATAACATAATAATTTACTTATATGAATATATAAAAAATACATAAATAAAACAAAATAAATAAAAAATAATAATAAACATATATATAATAAAAAATAAAAATAATTATATAAACGATAATTACATACGCTGCCTGATAGTGAGCATGAGAAATGTGGAAAATATAATTAAAAACTTTAACTATAAACTCTTGTAAAGAGTATTCTATAATATATTATATCTAATATCATGCACTCAAATATGAATTTTCCACTTTTTGATAGTACAATTTCTTTCAATTGTGTAATAATATTGAAAACGATAATATTGATCTTGTTTCATTTGAATTTTCATTCCTTTTCACGCTTTCTCTTAATGTTTCTTGAATTCTATTTTTCTGGATATTATTTACTTTATTTGGCTCTTTTTTGTTTTCTTATTTTTCATCTTTTTCTTCTTCCTTTTTAATTTCGAGTTATTTTCATTTAATCTACATCCTGTTCCCCTAGATTACCATGTAATTCACATTCTTTGTTTATAAATATATTAATTTTTCGTTTTCTCCTTTATGTTGTTCATCGTAATATACTCTCATGGTTAAAAGTTATTTCTTATGAGTAAATATCATCTATATGTAACAAAAGTATACTAATTACAATTTTCTATCTTCATTGTAGCATAAAACCTTTTTTCTTTGAAAACTTTTGGACACTCTTTTGAGAAAGACATGTGATTACCATTGCAGTTAGTACATTTAAAATGGTAAAAAATCTGCCACCGTAACCATATTCGAACTCAGATAGCACATTATGCTCTAACCAGAAGCATTCAGTGAGACTGTTCGCTCAATCAATCTACTCTCATTAATCTATCATCCCGCACTTGATAGATTTTTCAGCCGCTTACTGATTTTATTTCTTATCCGTCTTCACATATCGGGACATTGAAAAAAACGAGGTGATTAAGACCTATATCAAACGTGTGCTCACTTGATCTGACCACTCGCAACGGACCCGGATTTAAATAGTAAAGTAAGACAAGTAGAGACTTCTGTTGGATAGATTATGGATAGATATTGATTACTCATTTAAGCAAAATTAATCGAAGTTCACGAGAGTTACATCGCGGGCAGATATTATTATTATTTATATTAAGAGTATCTCTTAATTCACTAGGTCAAAGAGAGAGAGAGATCAAACAGCAAATGTCGGAGAATATTCTTGGCTACATGACTGCATCTAAATAATACTGGTTGTAACTAAGGTAAGAAAAATCAAAGTTATGTAATATGGCCACATCACTTACGACACGTAGGACAGATTTTGATATTGTCAATATGTACGCAATACAGTTAATCTCATGAGGTACGGATATAATTCTTGTCATATTCAAATTTCATAAATTGTAGACATGGCTTTTTAACCATGGCTTATGATTGCGTGCAACTTGGCCTTATATTACGACGATGTCACCAAAAATAAAACGTGCTGTACGGTGACCACCGTTACGTGGGTCTTAGTATTATTAAATAATTTCTTTCTAATGACATAAATTAAAAGAGGCACTTACCGACACACGCCCTTGGGCCATCCCCGAACGGTAAAAATACACTACTCTTTATATTTTTAGAATCCAGGAAACGATCAGGATTAAATTTATTTGGCTCATTAAAATATTTTTCATCTCTGTGTAACGCTTGCGTTGGAATAACAATCCTGACACCCTTGTCTATAGTTAAACCAATTTCAGGAAACGTATAAGTCGATGCTGTACACCTTCGCAGTAAAAATCCTACTGCAGGATACAATCTCATGGCCTCATAAAATACTATTTCCAAGTAAGTCATTTCCTTAATGGCTTCGTAAGTTATTTTATTATTATGTTTCTTTAATACAGTGTCTATTTCTTTATGTACTTTTTTTTGGCATTGCATATGATATGCTAACTGATGTAACGTGTAACTAGATGTTGTAGATGATGTTTCGAAACCAGCGCCGAAGAATACAAAAATTTGTGCTGCGATTAACAAGTCATCGAATTCAAGCTCAACAAGTTTCGGTGAACCATTATCGTTTTTGTATTCTAGTGACTTCACTACAATTTTACCCTTTTTTTTAAATTCTAACATTAAATCGACAAAATCATTTTTTCCTGATAGCTCGTAGTTTCTGTGTCTAAGAACGGTCTGTACTAAATAATACATAGAATTCTCTAAATCAACTGACAAGAAATGTACGTTCTTACATAATTCTGGAAATATAAATTTCAACATACCAGCTATCGTGTCTCTTAATGTTCTGTGAAATATCCTCTTTCCTAATTTTCTAAACTCTGACATTTCATTGTTTAATGAGTCCATATCTAAACCAAATACACAAACCCCAATAAAATCTGTAGTGTATCGTGCCATTAGTTCTCTCATGTCGTAATACTCCATGTTCGTTAGCTCATCGGCAAGTATTTGCAGCTTCTGTGATCTTTCAGTAATTATATGAAACATAGCTTTTAATCGTCCAGTACTGAAAGCTTGTCCAAATCGTTGTCTTATTAGGCGCCAAAGGTCTCCATCGGCAAAAAATAAATTTTTCATCAAAGGTTCAATTACCGTTTCGTGGGTGTTAAATCCTCTTGCATAAAAACACTGAAAATCTGTTGTCAATATACGTTTAATTAGTTCAGGATCTCGAATCACTAGTTCTGGTGATGTAGCTCTAAAAAAACCAACCACTTTTTCGTCAGGATATTTGTTGTAAGCTTTGATAGCCATCATTGCTATACTAGATTTTCGCATAAAGTTAGATAAATTATTTCCGACATATGGTAAAGGACGATCATATTTGATTCCTTTATTTTTCCAATAATTAAAGTTCCTGACACCATATAAGTATAATAAAATAATTGTTAATATTAAGATTAATAACATCGTGCACCGACAGTCCAAAATCTGAACAACTACTGTATGGCGAATAAGCAAAATCAAGACTGCATTATCAAGGTTAAAAGTGAAATATTTTATTATAATTCCGTATAAAAATATAAAAAAAGAATATAAAAATATATACTATATATTATAAAGAATAACTTATACTAGTATAATTATAAACTCTGGATAAAATAGATTACCTAATAATCACTAGAATCGATTATTAGGTAATCTATCGTTTATGTTTTTTTAGCGGCACGCTGTATCCTGCACACAAGGAACTTAAATTTAAGGTACTCTGTACTCTGTACCCCATTTTAAGTGGCAGAGCTCAAACTCAGAGCAACGAAAATAGATGGAATCGAACCCACGTCGCGCTTACAGTTACACTTTTTGGGTGCGCCACGACTGGTCTTTATTGTTATGGGTTTTAACTAGTTGCACCCTGCAACTTTTTTCACGTGGACTTTATTATACGAGAATAATATGATCGTATTAAAGAAGTATGTAAGAAAATATCCATCACGCTAAACATTTTTTTCCATAATTTATAGTTTAACTGAACTAATATGGCGCTACATCACATGCGTCAATCTGACTGACATGAAAACCAAACTGACCTTTTCCCCTTCCTTTTTTTATTATAGCAAATGCAATGGCGTCCAAGATTTTTTTTTTCTTGAAATCTTATAAGGACCTCCAAAATCGAGTTTTTGTATATTTTGAGCCTTGTAACGGAAACAGAAGCTTAAAATTTATATAATGAATTTAATAATTAGGTTAGCAATGCATTAAGAAGGTTAGCAATGCATTTCCGTACATGATTATTTACTTTCTAAATATACAATTCATTGGGTACACTATTGTTAATCCTAAGGGGTTTGGTTGAAATAGTCTTCTGATTGATATATATAAGTCTGTCTTTTGATTCTGTTGGTAAATTTACGTTGTGTCGTATATTTTAAGCCATTGTCCTTACCACATTACACCTATGACATTGGCGAACTGTTGAATGCACAACTGACGCGTTCGGTTCCCCATAACATAATAACAAAACAGGACAGTGAACACACACAACAAACAGTCACTTGTATTAATGTAAATTCTCTTAATATTTATTAAAGACGATTTCTATTTTTTCTTTTATAATCTTTTTTTTTTAATTTTCTATTGCAAAAGTATAATAACTTTGATATACAATTAAATCCGGACCAAAGTAGAAAAATGGTCTAAAGTATGACACTGAAGAGCTAATTTTGCACAAGAATCCTAAAAGATTCATATTTACATTTTTATCCTATATTAACCTGGAATAAGAGTATATTTTAATATTGTTAGCATGTATTTAAATATTAAAATGCGATCCTTGTAGCAAATCCCTTACATATAATGTTATAAAATTTCCATATATTTTCTTAATGTTTTTTGTACAACACAAAAGTTAACCTGATTCAAAATTCAGTTGTTCAGATTAAAAAAAATCATAATATCAATAACAATTATTATAATTTCCTATAGTTTCGAAGTAAATTGCCTGTGAAAGAGTAATGTGATATAAAATGAGACAAAATTAGTATTTATACGATAAAATAAAGTTGTTGGGCAATAAAGTATACATTGTTATATGGCTATAACAATATATTTCAACTTTATTGTACACTAAAACAAGAAAAAACTAACAAGACAGTTTAAATAAAACCTACAACAGTCATTTTATTACTGGACCTTATTTAAACATTTAATTTTTCTTTAATCTTAGTTTGCTAAATTTTAACTCAACCACAAACTAAGAATTTTTTTCTTCCATCACGCACACAGGAGAGTAGGCAGAGGGAACTTGATGTCGATACACTTTGTTCCTCATTTTCCACCGAATTCTGAAGGCATTGCGTGTGTAATTCAAAGATGCTCAAATAAACCATAAAAAAATAAATATTAAAATATTTAATTTTTCGAGTGGATATCGAATCCACAACCATCGTGTTAGAGCCACAGTTTGTGCCTCTGCGCCACGACTGGCATAAACTTATTAACAAAACAAAAAATTAAAAGAAAATTCATTTTAAACTAGATGGAATCGAACCCACAAACGAGGAATACTTTTTTTATTGGATACACTTCAAGGATAGTTATTTGAAATATTTGGTTACATTTTGATTATTAGACCAGGTTAAAATCGAGCAAGTCGATTTTTGTTTTTATAAAAAAATGTAATTATATTATATTGAAATACCGTGCTAGATACATATCAAAAAATATTTTAATAACACACTTCTTTATTTTCTCTTCTCACTTTAACATTTTATTCCGCATGTACTTGTGAGGGTTATTAATATAAAAGTATAAATGCGTCTTATTTCAGCGGGGAAATTAAAATTACAATATTCTAAGAATAATATTCATATTTATTCCTCCGAATGACAGGCAAAAAACCAGTTTTTTTATTGAAGTCGGCGTACTTTACGTAATATACAAGTTCAAATGGACGAGTTATTTTTAACTTCTACTTGACATTATCGTAGTTGTCGCCGAACACCGAAAACGTATTTACTGTATGTAGTTGTCCTTAAATTCATATTACATTATAAATCAGCTTTATGTGAATTTTCAAAAACCATTCTTATCTTAAAGACCAACAGAAAGAGACTCTTTATTCTATATTTTTTAGTCTCGATTTTCAAAAAAATGTTATATATAATAGAAAAATGTTGTAATTTCATATTTGGAATCGCATAAATAATGCTTCATAACCCCTTCTATCGGTCAATGACAGTTCAATAGTTAGTCAGCTTAATTAAAAAAAAACTATAATTTGTTAAAATATTTGTAAATCACCTTTATTAACAGTAACAAAAATTAATTATTTATTGAAAGGATTTTGAAAAATGAAATTGGAAATAAAAACAACTGAATATCATAATTTAGTATAGATTTATGCCAATTTATGACTTTTTAACCTGCTTAATAACCCTTATATGCAAGCGGTCATCATGACAGATATTAGGTGGATGCGTTATTAAATAAACTTTAAGTTTCTTAGTATTAGATCAACGTCTTTAATAAACAATTGACTAAAGGCAAAAACATACACATATTTAACACACAGACGAATATTTTACACCTAGCGTCGGTCACATTGACCCCATGCGATATATATTTTCAAATGTTTTCGTTATGACGACCTGTGACTCTTTGTACTCTTTTTCCCCTCCTTTCCCAATTTGTAATTGAGTAAAGACAAAAACATACACATATATAACACAGACAGACGAATATTTTAAGATTTTTCATATGTTAAATTAAATTAAGTGATGCCAAATGCACTCTTTGGCATTCAAAACAAGGATAATATTGTTGTAAGGATTGTGTATAACGTGCCAGGCAAGTAAAACGTTGACATGACGTATAACGTCTTCTCGAACAGTATCTTATCGTATCTTCCAAGAGTCCAACTAATTCATCATGATTAAACTTAACACATGTCATAATCAATTAAGTTTTATTAATATATAAATTATGTTATATTGACATATAAAATTCTAGGAACACATAAAATTCTCTTGTAACATTTTAAATAAGAAAACTTGCACCTATTATAATTTTTAAACATCTTATTTTTATTTCCGAATTTTATACGCTCGTTTCAACCTAATAGTAAGAAAATTGAAATAAGTCGAGGCAAAGCGCGGCGTTACGTTCCACCAATTAACACGCTATGCCTCCAAAATTCGGCAGAAATTGGTGAACGGAGTGTCTTAATACTAGGTTCCCTATCTATATTCCCTATCCCTGTGTGATTTAAGAAAAGAGTACGCATACGGGAAGATTTCTGTATTTTTATGGGAATGGGAATAAACGAGAGTTGGTCGTTATTAAATTAAAACCAAGAAACTCGAAAATTTTAATTTTGATAATAATTTCGAATAATAATTATTTCTCCCAGCAGGAACTGAACTAGCAACCGTCGCAAACGAGTCCCTTTCCCACTGACGGGATAAACAATTCTTGAGATGTGTGTAGTGAGGAAATGACAATATGAAATATTCCATTCCCCGAATGGAAATTAACTCCTAAAATTTTCGCGTATATAATATTTATTATATTTGCAAATCACAGATTTGTCCGTTTTGTTCTTATCATACTTTTAACATAACCTTCACAAATTTAGTTTATCTAAAATAATTGATTACTTAAATACAGACAGACAAACATGTTAATTAATAAAACAAACAATGAACATAAATTTCGTAAATCCAATATTTTCAATCTCAATTTTAATGTGGCAATAAAAAGCAACTTTGCGGTCATTGGAACCAAGTTAGATACAGAGAAAAATATATAAATATTTAGTCGTATCTTCAAAGCAGAAGACGTAAACACGATAAAACAGGACTCAAACTCATATATGTAAATTATTCACATATTTTTTTTCCGCCGAATTTTGGAAGTATTGAGTGTTGAGTGGCGGAACTCAACGCCGCGCTTCGCTCGGCACCAGAGCGAAGTAATGAAAATATAAATGTAAATAAATACTATAATAATCATTTCCTCGAGTGGGAATCGAACCCACAACCAGTCGACAGTTTACAGTCACACTTTGAGCCCCTGCGCCACGACTGGCCTCACTATAAGGTACAGAGAATACAAAGGTGGTATTGTTGTTAGGTTTCTGGAAACCATTGCAATACAGTCAATGCTTGACAATGGCGCCGGGAAATTATTATGCTGATATGACATGTAACGCAATATCAAAAACAGTATATCAAAGGATACCTACATACTAGGATACATACAAGAGTAAAATCTTGAAAGAGATCTCTTCTCTATCGCTCTGTAAGTAGAGCATATATTTTGTTTATGACGATATGGTATTACAATGTTAGAATGCTATTTGTTTACTTATTCGCCTACAGATAACATATTATCAGTAAACATTTTATATATGTATGTTATTTAATTCAGATAAGACTTGGAAATTCAATGCAAAAACATATTGCAGCATAATAAATGTTCGAGTTTTAGGGTTCCGTACCTCAAAAGAAAAAAGATAGTGTGGAGATATTAAGCTGAAATTAATATCATATATTTAGGTATACGTTCCGTAGGAGCACAATAAAATCTAGTTTCTAGATCTATACAATGAAACATACTAGTGTTTATGCACCTTTTTTACTGAATGTGTATGAAATTCGCAGCGTAACCATAACCTCTATAGGTTACTCTATAGTATAGGGTACTTTTCATGAACCTACAGTTATGAAATTTAATTTTCACGTTTCATTTTTACGATGTGAGGACCTACAATATAATTAAAGGAAAGAAATAATTATTATAATAAATGTTATTAATTTATTTATATACCACACAAGTACAGAAATCATATTATAACAAAAAGAATATAAGTTAATAATAATAAACTTACATACAAATATACTTAATATTAATCTAAATATTTTTGTTTGCTTACATACTAAAATGTATAAATATACAAAAATATAAATATATATAATGACATAAAATAGTTGAAAAACAAAAATTTAAATAATAAAGAAAAAGACAGCGAAATACTAAAGATTCTAATTGAGGTTAAGAAAATATTGTTTTAATCTGATTTTAAAAGTATTTAGAGACGGATTGCAAGCCAGTATAGAGTTAGGAAGTGAGTTTCATAAGCGCGCCGCGGGAACTATAAAAGATTTTTCTTAGAAAAAGGTATTAAATATAGGGAACCCAAACTTTCGAGTCAGTCACTTTCGAGTGACACAGGAACGTACAGGTCTTTACAATTGGAAGTGTCAATTGGAAACGTTTTCTGAAGTAAGTAGAAGAGAATAACTTTAAAATGTTAAAAAGAATAGTGACAATGTGGAGTTTACGGCGTAAAAGCCTATCCATTTGCTGACGGAAATCAGACACGTGGTGAAATTTTTGTAAGCCGAAGATAAAACGAATACACGTATTCTGAAGTCGGTCAAGTGTGACGAGAATCAAGAATTAGCATCAGGATAGCAAACATCAGCGTAATCTAACAGGCAGAAGTAGAGATAAAGAAATTTGAAGGCGTTTAGGAGAGTGCAGAGAATATTGTACGCGCTTAGTGATTACATTAATGTTAGCAGACCACCATAAGACCCAAATTTCTTGCTGAATCTGATAACGTTATTATTGTCTCGTTAGCTTTAAGCAACGCAAGGTGTTTCTCAATTTACTCAGGAACGATTTTGTCTACTGCCAATTTTTAGAGCTTGAGATTCGGAGGGAGAGAACGAAACAGTGTGGAAAGGATACCAAGTAAAACATTAAAATCCACAGAGGTAATCGCGTTACTAAAGTCGAGTAAAATAAGAATAGTTCATTTTTTATTATCCATCGCGAAACGAATATCGTCAGACCCTTTAATTAACACTTAATGTTTGATGGACGGAAACCGGACTAGAATGTTTTTAAAAGATTGTTTTGAAAAAGATAGAAAGCTGTTGAAATGCAGATTTCTCAAGGAACTTTGAAAGAACAGGAAGGACAGGAAGATGGAAATAGGACAAAAGATAGGTAACGGGAGGACATGTGGACTTTTCCAGGCAGTAGAGAGGGACTTTGACTCTAATCAGAAGCTAAGAATGTGAGTTATAATAGAAGTTAAAAGATCTGACACTAGCACTAACAATGTCACGACTTGAGTAATAACTTCCAACAGCCTTAGAGGAAATGGATACTTTGCCTAACTTCTAACTATCACTTCATGGAAAGCAAAAGGATCACTGTTAGTATGGGTAGTTTGAGCCAAGGTTCCAAAGATATAATGTTTATATATATTGGATTCGGCTATACGCACGAGAGAAATAGAAAAGTAACTGTTTAGAGAATTCAAATCAATAGACTGATAAGAAATTTACCCAAGCCGAGTGACTCAAAAATTCTATATACCGGCTTTTTGTATCTCTTCACAACCTATTTCGCAGCTTTTTATAGACAGCAACATTCTCGGGAATCGGGTGCAACTTGCACTTTCTCTTACCTTGTCACGTTTCTACATTTTTATTATTAATTTTAGGTGTTTCATAAGATAAAATCACAATCAAGTTTGTCCACTTTTTTCGCAGCGTTATCAAACCCATAGGAAATTTCCTGTAGATCTACAATTATGTAATTTTGGGAATAAGCTAGAACTTACAGTATAAATTAAGAAATAACTCTTAAAAAATAGAAATTTACATTCATATTTTACATTCATATTATTATATTAATTTATATTTGTAGTTAATTTTATTTAAAATGTGTGTATACACAAACTTTATTTTATCAACTTTTATAAGTTGCCCCGCCCCCGTTATTCCCGCCTACAAACAAGAAATCTGTACGGAGTCCTTGGTGAACGAGACTGAATTGTAATTGGCGAGTTTTTAATTTTAATTTAAAATGATTGCTACATTAAAACACTTAAATCAAAATCAACTTCACGCCGTATCCCACACACAGCAGGGTAGGCAGAAGGAACCTGGTTACATTGCCACGGAATTATTGAATGAGAAAAAAGTATTGAAGATATTTCCTCTTTTCCTAGACATTTCCTCGAATGGGGATCGAACCCACAACCAATCGGACTCTTCATCGGACTACCTAAGTATTTCTAAGCACGTTGGAACATATGAAGTAGGTTCGAATTCATCAGTTTCAAAGCCTGCGAGTGATCTTAAACCAACCTCTATATCATCTAGCCACACGTAACATCGACGTGCACGGAAGTGTTTGTGAGAACGGCAATATAAAAACCGAACAATATAAACATCTTTATAGGTATTGGAATATTTTTGATTACTCAATGTTCATATGTCATATAACTTTTTTTATAACAAAAAACAAATAAATTTATTATGTAATTGCTATCTCCATAATGAAGCTATAAGTGGGCTGGTCCAATAAAATAAACTTCTATTATACTAACTTAATAACAACTTTCTTCTAATTCTTTCCAGAATGACGGCTAAAAGAAGAAAAAAATCTTATAATAATTAGAAAGAACACAATCTTTGAGTCACTATTATAAGTAAAAAAAAAAAAAAAAAATGAAACCAGAACAGAACCCTGGCCGGTTTGTAACAGTATTCCAAGTGTTTATGCTTTTTGGAAAAGCTTATTAACGAAGTGCATACGTAGGTACTGTGGCACACGGTACTTTCGTGGATTAGGAGTTCATACCTATTGATGAAGAATCAAATGAGAATACTGAACCTAAAGTTAACCTAAGTATGAGACATCTTTAACTCAAAAAATATTATGTGAAGAATAATAAAAGTTTTATTAATTTAACCCTTTATTTATTTATACTATATTTAAAACTTACTAAATTATATTTATGTTTTGTTAATACTAGATGCTTGTGATTGTTCTTATGAGTAAATAGGTGATTAATATTTTGTATATTAATTAAATTTTCATGATTGGACCTTTAGTATAATCCATTTAAAGCAACCATGGTCCAAAGAAAGCCACGGAATTAAAAATATTTTTATCACCATACTGCCAGAACTGTTCCCCTTTATACTGTAATAGTATTGTATGTATATCAAAGAAAGGATTAAAAATAAATGAATTGTTGAATTGTACCGCTTTTATTAAATTAAATATGTGACACCTTAGAGGTCTGTAGTCCAATCATAGCAACCTTCCCCTATATTATTTATTAATAGTACAAACAATACTTTTTAAGCTATACTTACTTTTAAGACTTTGAAAAAATATATTAAAAGGCTCTTTTTTTAACTTAAGGGGTAATCCAGCTACAAAATTTTCTGAGTGTGTAAGTGTAGTATATAATTATAAACTAAATAGTATTAGAGTTATTGAAGGGATAGCATTTGTCTTTTATTATCTATTTGATCGTATTTACTTCTTTTAACCGTCATGACGTCATTTACAAAAAAAAGGAAAAAAGATTTTGTATGGTTGGGGAAACTGTGTATGTAGAACCTCATCTTATTACACTTGAGCAGCTTTGTTATTTGTTTCCTTTTATCTTCACACTATCGCCTTCACATAGCATGGTAAGCAAAGGGAACCTGGTTTGCTTAAACAGCATGCTTGTGCCCCTGCGCCACGAATGGTCTCAATATTAAATAATTCTCATAATATTACATACACAATTTATCATAAAAGTGGTTAAAAATTAATTTAAAATTTGAAAATCATACCGACACAAGCTCTTGGGCCATCTCCAAATGGTAAAAAAACATCACTCTTCATATTCTTTGTGTCCAAAAATCGGTCAGGCTTAAATTTATGTGGTTCCTCGAAATATTTTTCATCCCTATGTAAAGCTTGCGTTGGAATAACAATTTTGACTCCCTTGTCTATAGTTAAGCCTATTTCCGGAAAAGTATAAGTAGATGCTGTACACTTTCGTAATAAAAATCCCACTGCTGGATATAATCTCATAGCCTCATAAAACGCCTTTTCCAAAAAAGCCATCTCATTAATGGCTTCGTAAGTTATTTTATTATCATGTTTTTTTAAAACAGTATCTATTTCTTCTTGAACTTTTTTTTGGTACTCCATATGATATGCTAACTGATGTAACGTGTAACTAGACGTTGTAGAAGATGTTTCAAAACCAGCGCCGAAAAAGACAAAAATTTGTGCAGCGATTAACAAATCATCCATCTCAAGTTCAATAAGTTTTGGTGAACCATCGTAATTTTTCAATTCCAATGACTGGACTATAATTTTACCTTTTTCTTTAAATTCCAACATTAAATCTACAAAATCGTTTTTGCCTGACGGCTTATAATTTCTGTTTTGAAGAATGGTTTTTATTAAAAAATTAAAAGAATTTTCCAAATCTCTCGACAAAAAATGAATATTTTTACATAATTCTGGAAACACAAATTTCAACGCACCATTTATTGCGTCTGGTAAAGTTCTGTGGAATATTCGCTTTCCTAATTTTCGAAATTCTGACATTTCATTGTTTAATGAGTCCATATCTAACCCGAATCCACACGCCCCAATGAAATCTGTAGTGTACCGTGCCATTAATTCTCTCATGTCATAATATTCCATGTTCGCCACCTCACCGGCTATTGTTTGCAGCTTTTGTGCCCTTTCAGTTATTATATGGAACATAGCTTTTAATCTTCCAGTACTGAAAGCTTGTCCGAATCGTTGTCTTATTAGTCGCCACAAGTCTCCATCAGCAAAAAATAAATTTTTCATTAAAGGTTCAATTACAGTATCGTGAGTATTAAAACCTCTTGCATAGAAACTTTGAAAATCTGTTATCAACACTCGTTTTATAAGCTTAGGATCCCGAATCACTAATTCGGGTGAGGTACCTCTGAAAAATCCTACCACTTTTTCATTAGGATATTTATAGTAAGTTTTTGTGGCCATCATAGCAATGCTACATTTTTGCGAAAAGTTAGATAAATTATTCCCGACGTATGGCAAAGGAGAATCATGTTTAACACCTTTATTTTTCCAATAATAAAAATTTCTGACACCATATAAGTACAATAAAATAATAGCAAGTATTATTATTAAATACACCATTATGAACTCACAGTCCAATATCTGTAATGTGACTGGGAACGCTGAGAAGATACAAGACTAAATTGTTTGTAGTCAAGACCGAAACGTTTTTGATCTAAGGTTCCATTTAATTACATACAAGTACTGCACATTTGACGTCGGTCGGCAAGCGCGGAGCATCCCTTGATAGGGTTGAGCCGGTTTATACTGTTTTGTTACAACCGACCTACAACCTCTCATACTGATAGCAACGTCACATATTATTTAAATGTTAATATTTATTTTTTATATTTATATATTTAGTATTGATATGCTTATATTAAATAGAGACTGATGTGAATAATTAAAAAATATTAATATGATATAATGAACATATTAGATTTTTTTATAAAAGGTACTGCCTTTTTGGTGTATGTAGTATAATATATTACGAAAAAGCATTTCTGAACAACTTCTTTGTTGACAGATCATGAGGAACTCTAAAATCAAGTTCTCACAACCATCTAAAAAAAATATTTACTGATTCGTTTTAAAACCAGTCTGGTCCTCGCCTAATTGAAGAGTATACATCGCCTTCAATATACCAATCACTATAGCGCATTCTATGTATAATGTATACTTGTTTATATTTTTGCTATATATATACAAATGATTTCCCATAAAAAATCAATTATCCTATGATATTATACGCAGATGATAGTACTATACCCATTAAGCGCACCGATAGGCTATGCAAATAATATAAATAAAAAAAAATTTAAAACTACCTTCACGCACAGCAGGGTAGGCAGAGGGAACCTAGTGTTAAGACACTCCGTTCCCCACTTTCTGCCAAATTCTGGAGGCATTGCGTGTTGAATGGCAGAACTCAACGTCGCGCTTAGCCTTGATACCAGAGCAAAGAAATAGAAATATAAATTTAAGTAAATATTTCATCTCCTCGAATGGGAAATAACCCACAACCAGTCGGTTTTACAGTCACACTTCGTGCCGCTGCGCCACTACTGGCCTCATGACATAAATAGTGCTATCAAAAGAATAATTAATTGGTCAGAAAACAATAATTTATTCGCAAATTATAATAAACAATAATAAATTCGCAAAAACGCAGATAACTTTAAAGATAAAAAATATGTTAATAAAAAAATATCCAAGTAAATGTTGCAAAATTTCTAGGTATTGTAATAGTCAGTGTTTCCCAATCTTTTTTGTGCCATGCCCCACCTTAACCTTTCTAAAATTTTTAATACCCCTCCATTATAAAAATTAATTGTATCAATTATATGTATACAATATATATGAATATTAAATAAACGAACTATCTAAAATTTATATTATTATTTATACTTTTTTATTTTAAAATCTCTTCGAAGACGAAGACCACGAGTAACTAAAAACGGGCTTAGACATAGTTAGGATAAAAAAAATTATTTATGTCAATTTTTGAATATAATACTAATTTGGAGTCGCGGGGTTCAAGTTTGAGACAAAAATAAGAATTTAAAACCGTAATTTTAAATACTTGCCAAATAGTGCGTACCTTGCTACTTGCGTTACCGAATAGGGTAAGAAAAATCTAGAAAAATCACGTATTGACAGATCTATACAACTTGATTCTGGCCCCAGTTCCAGATGACGTAGAACGGTAAAATTCATCCAGCATCCAGTTAAGTAATTACTTGTACACAAAGGAAAAAATACGAAATCAGTATTTTTTTATAATTTTCTTATTAATTTTCAATAAATTAATACTATTAGGAACAGTGGGAAACGGAGTGTCTTAACACTAGGTTCTCTCTGTCTACCCTGCTGTGTGGGGGATACAGCGTGAAGTTAATTTATTTTTTTTACTTATAGTGCCTGTAATGTAAGAACAGCAATCAAAGTTGATGACAATTGGTTTTTAGGTTTAACGCCTGACATTTAAACAAGAGCAATGCATTATATATACATATGTTGCGTTTATTTAAATGTCAGGCGTTAGTAAATGTCTTATTTGTTTGTTGACTAGCTTCACTAGTACTTACGTAAGCTACCTAAAACAACACATTGCCTTCAAGTACATTTTAAGATAAGTAATATTAGTTATAAAAGTTAATATCTGGATGATTGAGTTTCACTCGAATAAGGGACAGTCTTAACAGGGAAGGGTCTATAAAATACATCTAAAAAGATTTTTATACCAGAGACAATTACCTCCATAAGAAACATTTACAAAAAAAATCGTTTAATCTTTATACATAAAAAAATTGTAAAAATATTTTGTCTGTACATTTAGTAATTTTAACTGAAATGGATAGAGGGACAAAAAGAAAACAGAAAGCAAAAATATATATTTTTTTAATTTCTTATCTGTATGTCTGTCTACATGTATGGTTACGTAAATCTCTGAAAGTATTAGTAATTGCTTTGTTTTAACTAAATTTAACATTTAAAGTTTGTTTCATCAAAATCAGCTCATTAAAAAAAAGTTATCATCGAAACGGCTTGGTTATATGACTGTTGATAAATATATATATTTTTAAAACACTTTTATTCTTAGTATGAACAAAACAAGTAAACAAAATTGAATTGTTAGTGAAGGTTACCTTCATAAATCATAAGTTTAAGTCGTAAATAATTCAACAAATAGATAAAGGCCAAGTTCGTTCGTTCGTTTAAAAAATTATTTCAAATATAAAAATGTCTAAAAACAGCCTTTCTACGTGTACACTGTAATAACTACATATTTACCAATTGTACATTTAACTAATAATATAAGTATGTAACTAATTTAACAACTGTACAGGAGTTAATATGCTGTTTCTGAAAGAGTAAATGGCATCAGCAAATTTAACAGAGTTTTAAAATTATGATCAAACGTCCCATATAGAAATTACGACAATGTAGTAAAAAATCATATTTCAATATTACAGATTAAAGTAGTAGTTTAAGCGGGCGAAGCCGCAGGCGGGCCGCTAGTTTATAATAAACTTTTTGAGCTTAAATTTATTCCCTATTACTTTAATGTTTTTGCTTTTATATTTTTCCTGTTCTTTTCCACAACTTATAATAAGTGTCATAATTTTAGTGCACGAAAATATTATATTATAATTGATCTTGACAGACGAATAGACTGTCAACAAAGTGATCTTATAAAGGTTCCGTTTTTTTCTTTCGAAATACGGAAACCAAAACAAAACGAAACAAATATAATGGATTTTAATTGAAATATCGAAAACAAAACGGTTTGCTAGCCGTATAGATACGAGTATAAATTCATACGGCCTTTATGTGAGAATGACATTTCATTGACGTTATATTGGAAATAAACTTTTAATAAAATATTTTTAATTAAATGCTAAATAGTAATGAAGTGAAATAGGTAAATAAAATAAAAAAAAACTAAATATAGTCCAGCCGTAGTATAAAAAAGGTTGTAAGGCAGCGGCACGTCTGTTTTTAAGCGCGCAGGTTTTAGGTTTGATTACGCTTGGACAGCTTTTTTTATTTTCTCTCGAAAATTACCACCACCAGTTTCCCTCTGCCTACCCTGTCAAATGCGAGACACAGCAGCTACAAAAATATAATTGTAACCAAATAAATCCATAAAGCAATCTTATTAATTATTTTATTTCAGCTCGCTGTATCCCGCACACAGCAGGGTAGGCAAAGGGAACCTAGTGTTAAGACACTCTGTTCCCCACTTTCTGCCGTATTCTGGAGGCACTGTTGAATAACAGAACTCAACGCCGCGCTTTGCTTCGACACCAGAGCGAAGAAATGGAAATATAAATTTAAGTAAATACTTCATCTCCTCGAGTGGTGATCGAACCCACAACCAGTCGATTTTACAGTCACACAGTCACACTTTGTGCCCCTGCGCCACGACTAGCCTCATTCAAATTTGTTTTTGCTATATTATAATCTAAAGTAGATTGTCATGCACACAAGTCATTTAACAAATTGACAATGCGTCATTGGTGCATTTACACGTGCTGTGGTTGATTTCCCAACGGAGCCACAGTAAACGAGAGAATTCTTTATTTTAATAGGCGTACCGTCGCTCTCATTAATCTAATGAGGGGATATTAAAATCTTACATTTTCTTTCATTATTTCTTTTTATCTTTCTTATTATGCATAATAACTAAACAACGTGTTAAGTAATAAAAAAATATGTACACAAAGAAAATGTGTACTTACAATATGTGGTAGTAAATAGCAATTCAAGATATACAGAGTGGAAGCGTCAGCACTCCTTTTAGGGGAACAGCATATAAGGTAAAATATTTTAAATATAGGGTAAATTATTTTAAACTTATACCTAAAGAAATTAATCAAGATAATTCAACAGTTTAGACGTATGTGTTTTTTGGTATTTTTACGATATTTATCCATACCTGCATTTCATGTGACGCAGTTATGCATAGATACCAATAACGTAAACGTTAAGTTAAGCACTACTACAAAAATAGTACTAAAGTAAAACTATTACTTAATAAAATTACGATTTAAATTTGTGGATATTGATGATATAATTTTTATAATTATATTTCAACATTTCATAAAATTGCACATTGTAGAGTAAATAAAAAAAAGATTAAGTAAAAAAAAATTCAAAGCTAGGAACATTTTATCTAACATAAAAGTTTGAGAAACAGAATTTCTTTGTTTACATTGTGTCTCATGCCATACTGAATAGTGTATAGGTATTTCACAGAAAAATATCATTACAAACTTATGTTTGTAGTTAATTTTATATAAAATGAGTGAATATGCCCGCAAGCTTAAGTTTGTGAAAGTTACATATAGTACTTCCCATTGACCTACAATCTTGAAAAGGTACTGATGCTTCGGCGAGGCGGTGGCGAGTCTGACAATGTATACACATAAATACATTTAATATAATGTTGGCCAACTTTCAACTAAATTTTACCTATGTCCGATAGATGTAGGATCGATTCCCACTCCGGGCAATTAATAATTTCTATTTTTGCATCCTGATAACACAAAATATGCCGTTCAATTCCACCACTTGACTTATAATTTTGGGCAGATAATGAAAATTGGAGAGTAAGACTCTCCACTTAGGTTCTCTGCTTTATGTAGACTACAGTACAAAGTTAAATATATATGTAAATGAAAAATACCTATTTATAGAAACTTTTTAATTTCGTTGTACTTTAGAAAAGAGTAGTTTTGAAGCAGATTCTTGAACTTAATTTCGAGGGATTTGAAGTTTCAATTAAGTTGAAAACGCTAGTGTTCTAAGAACTGAGGCGTCCAACTTAATTACGGTATAGAGAGCTCGATAGAGGTCATGTCGCTATTGGAGATGTAGAATTAAAAGAGAATTTCATACTTTTAGTCGTGAAGTAGATAGAATTATTCTTTTATTGCGAGAAAATGGTAAGAAAGATTTAAGAAAAGTTGTCTAAAAGTCAAATATAAAACTACGGAAAAAGAGTCTGCTTAATGTGAAAGATGCACGCTTAATCATAGAAAGAAAAGAAAAGAGGCCAGTCGTGGCGCAGGGGCACAAAGTGTGGCTGTAAACATACTGGTTGTGGGTTCGATCCCCACTGGAAGAGATGAAATATTTACTCAAATTTATATTCCCATTTTTTCGCTCTGGTGTCGAGGACAAGCGCGGCGTTGAATTCTGCCACTCAACACGCAATGCCTGAAAACCAGAAAGTGGGGCAGGGAGTGTCTTAACACTAGGTTCCCTCTGCCTACCCTGCAGTGTGCGGGATACAACGTGAAGCTGATTTATTAATCATAGAAACAAAGACTGTATATATGTTAAAGGATGCCATTGTGTTTTTAAAGTGCCCTTATAGATTATCCATCAGTATTCCCATACAATACATATTTACATAGACATACCGGACATGGATGTCTACAGTAAATGTTGGATCTCAATAATACTACAAATTCCTGTACTATCATCGTTCAAAGCGATGAGCTGTTAATTGCAGTGCAACTTTGAGCTGTTTATTATACGTAGTCCTATATGTCCAAATAATAGTTTGACTCACGCTCAACTTTCTAGAGAGAAATCTCGAATTATGGAAACGGTTACAATGATTTTAACATCACTAAGAATAGAAAAATAGTATTTAGAAATTAATTAATATTTTTGAACGTTGCGTCTTTTAAACCACCAATCCAAGCGTATTCAATAAACGCTCCCAACTCTGAATACTTTAACTTATGAATAAAAACGTCATCTCAAGATTGATCTCAGAGTTGAGTTATAAATACGGGCCACGGACATCCGGACAGTGTTTTTTTTTTAATAAATAATATATTATATGCAGGATAGTATTTTTAACCACAGTTACAGTATATGTGTTTATACTATTAAATTATTAATATATGTTTCGAGCTTTACTTTTCATAGAATAAGTAAGTCGACATTTTTTTCAATTTTCTTTCCAAAATATATCTGCTATATAAATGAAGAAAAAAAACAATAATAGTATACGATGCTTAGTACTCTATAATTATAAACTAAGTTGGTTGTGGGTTCAATTCGGACTATGAGAAATAAATAATGATATTTAAAATTTTTTTGATGGCGCGGCGTTGAGTTCCGTCATTAAACGCGCAATGTCCTGAAGTCTACCGAAATACACAGAACCGTTTTGTGTTATGTAAAGGTGAAAATATAATAGTTCCCTACAAATATATAGGGTACCTATATATAATATATCGTATATATGAACAGTAGGTACACTGTTTCAACTTTCAGCTATCTTTAAGCTATTTCAATTATTTTGCATACAACATTTTGTTGAACAAAAGCAAGCAAGACTGCTTCCACAGTAAGTCCTAATATCATGTATGGCGGATTTGCTCTGATACCTCCTGTGCATTGTTCTTGCTGCTTACAATTCCGTACTATCTAGAAAATTTGATTTAATTTTACTTTAGATTTCAATTTACTTCAACAACTATTTTTCCTAATTTCAATCACTCAAGAAAATATAATTAATTATAATACAAAGTCCAATAAATCTTTAAAAAAATATTTTATTAAAAAAAAAACTTTTAAGTTGACTGCATAAAAGTAATTATAATAAATAAAAAAAAACCCGTTTGTGTAAAAGTAAAAGAAAAAAATCTAGCCCAATATAATTGGTTATATTATAGAGTAAATCCTGACTGTTAACTGATATTTTGTATCTATTATTTTATACAATATTAAAGATAAGTATAGATTAAACCCACAACCATAGTCTTTGTTCACAACAGATTCAAACAATATTACACCTAGCACCACTTGCGTATCAACAGGGTTATACGTCTTGTGCCCTCAATTAAAATTATACTAACAAAAAAATAACCTGAAAAAAAACAGGGAAAATAACCTTTACACGAACTTCTTTACTGTAGACCTTTAAAAATATTTCGAGATATGCCCACTGTACAATATTATTAGAAGCCGTTCCTGCACAATGTCCAACTCTAGCCGCAACTGTCGTGAATTCAGTCACCACTCGAGGAAAATATAGAATTTATATTATTTTCATTTGCGTCGTTAAGTTCCGCCACAGAAAAATTAATGTCTCCAAAATTAAGTGAATGTTAAACGGAGTGGCTCAATGCTAAATCTCTTTAATGATCAAATATCTATATTTTAGTAAGGTAAATTACAATACATTTACAACAAATGCCACAGTGAACTACGCCTATCGAAAACATCTGTACTCATCCAATTCGTAATAAAAGTCGATGAGCCTCATAAATTCCTGAAGAGACGTACTATCCCCGCAAATAGTGTAAGGGTCTTGCTCCGCAGCAATCAAATTGTGATCATAGGACCGTGACTAGACTTTTTTTCGTCGAAGAAAATAAGACCATATTAATACATTTAGTCAACTTTTCATATATATCTCCTATATGTTATTTTTCTTTCCTAAGTGTGGAATAACACTTTAAAAATGTCAAAAAAAATAATTGCTTGTTATTTTATTATGTGCAATTTTATTAACTTTATTTTAAAATTTCATAATAAATTATGTATAAAATTATGAGCTCGATAACCATTTGCGGAAAAAGTGATTTTAATTTGATCGCTCTGGTTACAAGACGTAGAGTTCTACCTCTAAACTCCCGATTTCTCGGAAATTCGGTGAAAAGGTGAAGAACACAGTATTTTAGCGCTGACCCTGCTATTATCCTATTAAGCTTAACGCTTCTCTCGTATCTAAAGCTGGATGAAAAACATTTCGTTCAATTTAATTATAGTGTTGATATAATTTATATAAAGGATAAAATATATCATCTATATACAGATTAATTTCAATATAAAGCACAGCGTTGAGTTCCGCCACTCAACAAACAATATAGTTAAAAATGGAGTGTCTTACACAATATATACAGCGTGAAGCTAAAAATAAAAGTATATAGAATTAAATTAGTATTTCATATGATATGTTAAAACGCTTTGATAAATCCTTATAAAATTAAATTTAAAATTAAGTTCTGCATCAAAATATCCCTCGGATAAAATTCTTGAGACGAAGTTTGTTTACAGTTTGTAGGATCAGTGTGAATACAAACTTTATAGAAACTTCACACTACTTTACAAGTTAACGGCTAAAGTTAAAATTGCATTAATGTATTAGCGCCTTGGTTTATTAACGGAGCAATGTGTACGATATTGAAATATATTTTTAAGCTACCAAGAATTGATTACCCAAGTTAGTTTAACTTCAAATTATTCATTTAATTTCAATTACAAATAAATATTTTATATTAGCTGAGATTGTGATTATTTTCTAAAACTGGATAAATCCTGATCCAATGACTAACAAACCTTTTTTTTCTTGTTTCCCCTTTTTTTTAAATATCTTTTTTTCCAAAATAAAAATGCAACTCCCCAAGAGTGCAAAATAACTAAAACTGGCCTGAATAGCCTCGGGCCTCATATTTCGCGGCTGACGTGACAAACTGTGCACCTTCTTGCATAGGACAGCCATAAATTCACCTGAACGCTGATGTTCTGCATTTGATACTTTTTCCGCCACCAAAGCGCTTTCTAGATTGCAGTCTTGTAAAGTACCACGTAAGGGACATGCATGATGTTCATTTTATACTCTTCTGCCTTGCTGAAATATAGCTGAATTTTATTATTTTTAACTGACTTCAAAAAAGGATGTTATCAGTTTCATATGTAGGATTTATGCGATATTGTATTAAGATTATATATGCCATTTTAATCAGTTATATAGCAACTTATGCCACAGCCCTTGCTTCATTAAAATGGTTCAGTAGTTTTTTAACGATAGGTTTGACTGATATTTGAAGTCAGTTTACTGTTTTTGATTACATTTAATATTTAATATTAAAAATTACATTTTTTTTTCTAAATAAGTAGTATTTTTAATTTAAAATAAATTTGATTAGAAAAGTAGCTCATGATAAATAGTTAATCAGTGTTCTGGCGTGAAGTATTGTTTCGCTCTGCCGATGACCCCCATTTTCTTTGAGGCTAACTTGGCCTTGCTTTCCAGATGATCGCGATACTCGCAGTCATTTGTAACTCTAAGGCCTAATGTTCTAATACTGAACGTGGCTTTAAAAGGAATATTCTGGAAAACTACTCTGGAAAACAAATGGGTTTTTCTTAGTGGTTAACGAAAAAGCGAGTGGGCGTAATAGTACCATGTTCGTTTCACTTCATGAGAAATCATTCCCAAGGGATGCTAGAAGACCCAAGTTTTTTTGGCAATGTTCCACAGTTTGCCGAGAAAGACTAGCGTGGTCGGAGTATACAACGTTCACTGTGCTGTTTTGGCCAAGGCGATGAGTTCCGCCAATTTTCACATTATCTCTCAAAAATTAGGCAGTAAACAAGGAACAGAAATGTTAAAACTAGGATTCCTGAATATCCTGCTATACGAGAAGAATTGTGATGCTGTTTTCTTTTTAATTTTGTTTGCATAACTCATAATTTCATAAGTTAAGTTTTTTTTTACTTCGATGTCTATCATAATTAAGACAGGATATGCTGCTAGAACGTTAGTTAATAATACATTTTATTTGAAATGTATTATAGTCAGAATTGTTCGTTACTATTAGACCTCAATTAGAAGTTAATGTGCATTATTGCCTCATTGTAGCACTCATCGCTTCAACTTGCAGACTTTTCCAGATATGCTTATTACATTTATAAGTAACAAAATATTATAGTATAAAAAAAATTAAATTAGCTTCACGCTTTATCCCGCATACAGCAGGGTAGGCAAAGGGAACCTAGTGTTAAGACACTTCGTTCCCCACTTTCTGCCGAATTTTGGATATATTATGTATATTGTAGGATTATAGTATGTATATTGTATATGTGCATATTTATGGTTTTCTTTTTTTTTTGCACCCTACCACTATCTATCTTAATATTTGAATTTGCTATTTCCTCTGCTTGAAGGTTGCCGGACAGAGATTGCTATTAAGCAATAAGGCCGCCTTTTGTACATTTATATATTTTTATTGTATTTCTGTGTCATTTCTTGGGTGTACAATAAAGAGTTAATTATTATTATTATTAATAATATTACTAAATTTGATGCTACCCTACATTCCTAGCATATATGCTTAACCATAATATAAATATTAACATGTTCCTTATAAGGAACATGTTAATATTTATATTATGGTTAAGTATTTCTGGGCCCTTACTGAATATTATAAGGTGTATTTTTACTTAATTCTTAAAAAACTGACTGATAACTTAAAGAACTTAATCGTCTAAATAAGCCATAGCTGATTTCTTGATCAATTTATAAATATGTCTGAAAAAGTCCCTATTCTGATTTAACATTAAAAGATAAATTCCTTATAAGGAACATGTTAATATTTATATTATGGTTAAGTATTTCTGGGCCCTTACTGAATATTATAAGGTGTATTTTTACTTAATTCTTAAAAAACTGACTGATAACTTAAAGAACTTAATCGTCTAAATAAGCCATAGCTGATTTCTTGATCAATTTATAAATATGTCTGAAAAAGTCCCTATTCTGATTTAACATTAAAAGATAAAGATAAATGTTCCATTCAAAATAATCAACTAAAACAAACGATAAGATATGATATGTTGAGATAATATATAATATTAATCAATATCATCGATCAGTATTGGTACTTCCTTAGCCCCTATACTTGTGTTCATAGTTTTTTTGTTATTTTAATATGAAAAATATATCAATGGAAATAGAAACAAAAACAGAAAACAATGTTACAAAAAAACACATAGCGAAACTTCATGAAAGGATTCAAAATAAGTACGAAGAAATGCAAAGGAAATTGGAAAAATCTAAGTCCACCGAAATTCTAGTAGATATAAGTGATAATTACCTAAATCACAACAAAAAATTGTTTACAAGTGTATGTGATTTAACATCAGTTGATGATAAATTAACCAGTGATACCAAGACTATTAGTAACTCGCACCTAAAAAATATTACGTATTTAGATAAACAAAACGATGCAATTCTTTGTGATATTTTATATGACAATATTAATGTCAACGATTCTGAATCGATTTTAACAGACGAACTAAAATATGACGGTGGAATAGACGTAACAGAAGAAAACGAGTTTTTTAGTAAAAATTTCCTGAATACCAGTCTTGAATCGTAAGTAGTCACCGTATAAAATTATGCTCTACAGATACTGATAGTTTTTGTTCACACAACATATTCACACATCACAACATATTTGCCTTTAATAATGAAAGAAATTATAGGTTAAACGAAGTAACTAAAGAGAGCGATGAATCCTCTGAGCCAGTCACACCTCCTACAAAATCAATCCGTGACAGAATTAATTCAAAATTAAAAAAACGAAAAGAATCTAGAAACAAAATAAAAGAAGTAAGTTATATTGTTGTTGTAAGCTTTCTAATAAATATATAAAATATTTTGGCTAGTGTATTATATTTATAATCTGATAGAACTGTACTACATATTTTATCATGATAATAATTAGGTTATTCTACGACTGTTATTCTTCTGTTATTTTAGTATTTTCTGACAAATTCAACTAAATATATAGCAAAAGTGTCGAAGAGGAATAAAATTGCCACCGTGACTCTTGGGATGGTTGAAGTAAAATTACTAGAAGAATCAGACGAAGACAAGCAGCGTATATTATTGTTTAAATTTAGGTAAGTATGAGTCATGTTGCATTAAATTGTTTTAACAACTATTTTGAGCACTACCGAAATCTCTTGCGTGTTATCAATATAAATGTTATTTATAAATTATATATTTATTTTATATACGATAACAAATATAAAAATATATATGAATAATTAATTTATTTGCTAAACAATATTACAGGTTAGGTAGTGAAAAGCGTAAGTCCAAAATTGTCAGAACTTCCAGTTCTGAAATTAAATTTCAAGAGCTTTTTACTTTTGATTTATATGACGACGACTATATTTTGG